>CM046438.1:34171532-35549032 GCA_025506505.1 Flaveria sonorensis | reverse complement strand
AGTCAGCTGGATGGACTCTTCCTCACAAGAGATGTCGCTCAGTGTTATGCAATTTCTGAGCTTCTTCTTTATCTCCTTGAATTCTTCCAAGGTCAAGGGTTTTGATGGATCAGAGGATGGTTTGGTTTTTGAGTGGGTTTTTGGTTGTGTTTTGGGTCGTAGGATAGGTGGTGGTGGTGGTTGGTGGGAAGCAGTGGGTGATGGTATAGGTAAGGTTGATGGAGAAGGTTCAGGGGTGAAAGGTTCTGTTTTGATGGGGAAGGGAGAAGGTGTAGGTTGTGTTTTGGGTAGTGGTTTGGGTATTGGTTTGGGTGCCATCCTTTGAACACTAGGAGTTTAAGCAACCTCCTGTCTTCTTCCTAAGCAAATGTCAGCTTTGATGTCGCTGACATGTTGCTGTAGGGTCTTGATCGACATGGGACCCACTTGCCTACCGGAGAAGCCATGAGCTCGGAGATAGGATTTCATCCAATCCTTGTCTCCCTCCTTTTTGGTAGCCGCAAGTTCTCCCTCTTCCTCTTTCTTTCTCTTCTCTCTTAACTTCTCCCTAGCAGCCTTCTTCCTCTTAGATCTTGTTCTTTGTGAAAAAGAAACAAGATCATGTCATTTTAGTGAGGTGCCAACTCCTCATGAGAAGATCCTTAATTGCAGAGAAAGGCTATTCTATCCATTCTCTCCCTTTACATGGCTTCTTCCTTCTTCTTCCTTCTTTCTTCCTTTTTGGCCAACCTTGCTACTTCTTCCTTTTCTTTGTTCAGAATGGTTGCCTTTTCTAGTTTCACAAGCTCATCAGTTGGGAGTAGAAGAGTTTCTTCATTGGCTACTCCCAGGCTGATGATCCTGTCAATGATTTCCACCCTCATTTTATTGTTGAGACTTGCTTGGGCGGCTGTTGCTGCTTTGCTACTTGCAGCAAATAACTTTTTAGTATCAAGCCTGCCTTTCTTCTTTAGCTTCTCCATTCTTTCCTCTTCTAGTAGCTCCTCAGCAATAAGCTTTCTCTTCCCCTTAGGATCAGAGGAAGATTCAGCCTTTGGGAACTCAGGTTCAGAAGATTTTGGTTGGAGTGAGGGTGTTTGAAGTAATGGTTCTTGTAAGAGAGGGGTTGTAAGGAAGTCCTCACTATTGATCTCAGAGGCTAGTTCAAGGATTGCCTTTGTGATGAACAGATCATTAGACAATGAAGACAGTCCAATTATTCCTTTAGCAGCTTGGATTTCTGCCTCAGAAGTAACTAGAACTGCATCACCTGTCCCATCCAAATCAGTTGTAGGGCCATCAGTCTGTACATATCCTTTGAAGTTAATCTTGGGTTCAGTAGAGACCTTAGGTTCACCAACTTCCTCTTTAGAGGTAGGTGGTGTATTCAACCTTTGAAGTTCTTCAGCTCCAAAGTAGGCGATAGCTAGATCAGGGGAGGGCTGTTCAATGGAGGAGCTCAATAGAAATTTGGTTAGAAACCTATTAAGATCTATAAGCATCCTTTGGTCCACTTGAAACGTAATGGGAGCTGGTTGAGGGAAGACTGTTGTAGGGTGATGCTGTTGGGGGTAAAACATAGATAAGGCATCAGGAGAAGTTGTTTCTATGGGGTAAGTGGGTTCCTCATGATGTTGTTTCTATACATTCTCCCCCTTTTTGGTAGCATCATCTTGAGATGTAGATGAGCTAGAGTAAGAACTTAAAGAAACCTAAATAGGTACGTGCCTAACAAACTTCTCAATCTGTGTCTCAGCTAGTTTAGCCTTGAGATATTCAATCTCAAGTTGCTGAGTGGCAGACCTGTCCTCTAAAGTCTTAACCTTTGATTCAAGGTTTGAGACTTTAGAAAACAGGTCTTTGATAATGAGTTGTAGTCTACCCTCATCTTCTTTTGAAGAATCATAGGGAGATGAGATAACATGCCTGGCATGTTCATCATCACCACCAGTTATGGTTTCTCGGCGCCCTGGATACCCTTCCCTACTGATGTCATTTTTAGAAACATCAATTGGCAGGGCTACCATAGACTCAGTCTCACTAATGTCATGACTTTCCCGAGAGGCCAGTGTGACACTCTCAGTAGTGGCGGCTGAGTCTACATGAGTCACCTCCACACTAGTTGGACTCACCTTAGTTTGGCTGAACTGATGTTGGCTAGATATTAGAGGTTTCCTGGGGCTTAGTTGATCTTGAGAGAGGTATTGTAGATCAACATCATGGCCCTGACGGAACATAATATCCTCATCAGGTTGGATTAAAAGGTCAGTGAAGGATAGAGAGGTTAATTCTAATGACCCGGGACCTTGGTCAGCACCTAATGGCTCTTCTGTAATAATAGATGTGCCAATGATATGGCTGTCCCTTTTTGGTTGCTCAGGGGAGTTTTAGGACTCACCCTAAGGGCTAATGGCTTAGGTTTTGGGCTCATCAGGTTGAGACTGAGGAGACTCAACACTGATATTGAGGTCGATGGTGGAGGAAGGTGTGACCTCTGGCTGAGTGGGAACCCTGAGTTCCACTCGAGCCATTTTGGTGTGAACAGTGGGGACCTAATCAATCAGAGTAGATTGATTAGGGGTTCGCTTGGGGCATCTGGTGTATGTAAATTTTATTGGGTGGGAAGAAGTAGTTGGCATTTGAGTGGGGAGGTTTGGGGTGTAAGTTCATCGCCTGCTGGGCTTGCAGGGATGTCACTAGGAGCCGTTGGCTCAAGCATACCTGGGAGAAGATCAGTGAATCTCCCTGTGAAATTAGTGGACACCTTCTTCAAGGTCTTGAAGATGCCTGGCCTCATGTGTGGGACCATAAGAGTGTCTTCATGTTGTAGTCTGCTATGGTCCAGCTCACAGTTTATGATATGCTGAATAAACAGGGGATACATAAATGAATCTCGGGTAAGATTTCCTCGCAAATTGTTCAGCACAAACCTTGAATAGTTGAAGCGGAGGCCTTTTACCATTCCATGGACTAGGCAGCCCAGATCATATGGGATTTGATCCCAACCCTCTGATTTGTTGGATAGGTAGTTGAGAACGATGTGCAACAAGAATTTGAAATTAGACTTGTTGACAGTGGACTTGTGCACATCACCACCATATCCCATCTGAGTGTATGTGTTTGCTAACTCAGATTTGGGGAATTCAGTTGGGGCGCCTTCGTTATGATTTTCCAGATGCTCCCAGATGGTAGATTTAGAAATGATGATCTTTTGTTTGTTGATTCTCGACCTGATGACCCTCTCATCGTTCAGAGTTTCACAATGACCGTTTGCCCAAAATTCAGTCATGTGATTAGAGTATATAGTGGGGTTTACGGTGAGGGCGGTAAAGTATGTGAAGTGAAACAGAAAATCGATGATGGGGGCAAAGTTAGCATCCTTAGAAGAATCAAGGATAGCGACTTGGTTATGTTGAGGATTGAGAGCCATTGTAAGAAAGTATGGTTGGATTGAAGGAATTTGAGAGAGAGTAAAGACGATCATGGGAGT
Source organism: Flaveria sonorensis (assembly GCA_025506505.1). Lineage (NCBI taxonomy): Eukaryota > Viridiplantae > Streptophyta > Magnoliopsida > Asterales > Asteraceae > Flaveria > Flaveria sonorensis. Next base: position 35,545,563 of record CM046438.1, on the reverse strand, counting down.
ATTAGGTTTCATTGGTGGTAAAAAGGGTAAAGAAAGGGAGCTGGAAGTTTTAAATAGGGAGTAAAAGACCATGCAGATAAGGTGAAAAGACCGTTTAGGAGTGTACTTGAGTACGGCGGCAAGGTAGATAATTTAAAAAATTCCGAAAAGATCTTAATCTTTACACAGTGGGGCCCAAAGGTTTCCATTACACAGTAAATGTTTTCTTCCGAAAGGAAAGTTGCTTCTGAGAGAAAAGACTTCTTTCGAGAGGAAGTTAATAGCCTTCGGAAGTAAATTTGATCTATGATCAAATTTGCTTCCGAGGTAAAAACTCTTCGGAAGAGAGTACTAAAATGAAGGAATTTACCTTCGGAAGATATAAAGATCTCTTTCGAGAGTAAATTTCTTTTCAGAAGAATTCCCATTTAGAATAAAACTTTAGTAACAGGGCTTAGATTGTAATTAGAAAACATAAACAAGACACATTTAAAAGGTTTTCAAAGGAAATAAACTAGTCAATGTTAAACATCCTAATAGCTGTGATTAAATATTTAAATCTTTGTTCATCAAAGGCTTTGGTGAAGAAGTAAGCATATTGTTCATTTAAATTAACTTTTACTAGTTTAATCAAGTGTTTCTCATGAACATCTCGAATGAAATGATACCCTGATGTCAATGTGCGTTGTCTTGGAGTGCTTGACTGGATTTTCTATAATGGAAATCGCACTTACGTTGTCTATGTGGATAGGAGTATTCATGAAGTTGAATCCATAGTCTAACATCTGATTTTGAATCCATAGCAGTTGAGCACAGCAGCTCGTAGCAACAATGTATTATACTTCAGCAGTTGATGTAGACACACATGATTGCTTCTTGCATTGCCAGAAAATAATCCTTCCACCAAGAAATTGACATCCTCCTGATGTGGATTTCTTGTTAATGGTACAGCCACCATAATCACTATCAGAGTACCCATAGAGATTGAAATCCTTAATCTTAGGATACCAGAGACCCAGTTTGGGAGCTCCTTTAAGGTATCTAAGAATCATTTTAACGGCAATTAGGTGAGACATCTTGGGAGTAGCCTGATATCTTGCACAGATGCAAGTTGCAAACATGATATCAGGTCTACTAGCTGTGAGATACTTTAAAGATCCAATAATTACCTTGTACTGATGCTGATCAATATCCTCCCCCTTGGAATCAGGACATAGATTGTGATTTCTGGGTATAGGTGTCTTGGCTGTCTTACAATCTTTCATGAAAGAAATCCATTTTTCCATGGAGCTCATCTCAAATTTCTTTCTCATGATGCTTTCAAAGCCTTTGCACATTTGGTCATTTGAGGAACCAAATATGATGTCATCGACATAGACTTGAACAAGCAGCATGTCCTTCCCAGATTTCCTTATGAACAATGTCTTATCTATGGTGCCTCTGGTGTAGCCATTTTTGAGGAGAAACTGAGACAAAGTCTCATACCACAACCTTGGTGCTTGATGCAGCCCATAAAGAGCTTTATCTAGTTTGCACACATAGTTAGGATGTTGTGGGTCTTCAAATCCAGGTGGCTGACACACATAGACTTCTCTGTCTATATTCCCATACAAAAATGCACATTTGACATCAAGTTGATAGACTGTGAAGTTCTTGGATGCTACAATAGTAAGAAAGATTCGCACAGCTTCAACTCTTGCAACAGGTGCAAAGACATCAGTGTAATCTATGCCTTCATCCTGTGTGTACCCTTGAACAACAAGTATTGCTTTATTCTTGATGATCAAACCTCTATCATCTCTTTTGTTTCTGAACACCCACTTGGTGCCAATAAGGACTTGACCAGGTGGCAAAGGACATAGGTTCCATACCTTTTGGCTCTTGAATTGAAGCAATTCCTCTTGCATAGCTTCAATCCAATTGTTGTCCTTGAGGGCTTCTTCCACCTTCTTTGGTTCTAATTAAGAGAGAAAGCATGAGTACAAGCATACATTCCCATTATGGTCTGACTTCTTGTTCTCACACCTTCTGATACATCCCCAATGATGTTTTCAGCTGGATGAGTATTGTGTATCCTGAGCCTAGGAATCATATCTAATTGCATAGATAGGTCTAGGTTTGAGAAGTTTTGCTCAGAACTTCGAAGACCTTCTCCAGCTGATGTCGCACATTCATTCAATGAGGACTGATTGAATGAATGAGTGATATCATCAATGTCAGTATGCTATGAAGCAGCATCAACAGTTGCTTGTTCCTCCATGTCACTGTCTTTATCAGCTTGGTGTTGAGTGCTTGAATTGTCAACCTCTGGGTTATGAGGCTCAGTCAGTTGACAATTTGTTGAAGCTCCTTTGTTTCCTGAGATACTCATGCTTTCAGGACTTTCAATTGTAGGAGCTTGTTCTTCATTTCTTCTTGGAGAACTGGAAATAGGTCTGGGTAGCTAAAACTGTTGATCTTCATATAGGTCACTTTGAGTTCCTATTCCAGCTGAAACATTCTCACAAGATGGTTTAGAATTATTTGGAAACAATTCTAAATCAAAAATGTATTCAGGTCCATTCCCTCTAACACACGGAATGTGCTCATTAACAACAATGTTGGATGATTCCTCAAACTGTTGAGTTTTGATATTATATACTTTATAAGCAATAGAGGTGGAGGAATATCCAACAAAGATAGCATCATTTAACTTTTCAGCAAATTTTGCTAAATTGTCCTTAGTGTTGAGTATGATACACCTACTACCAAAGGACCTAAGAAAGCCAACGAATGGTGGCCTCTTGTTCCATAGCTCATAAGGGGTCTTCCCATGAGGATTAACATTAAGAACTCTGTTTTGCACATAACATGCAGTGCAGACCACCTCTGCCTAGAAAGTTAGAGGCAGCTTTGAATCAACTAACATTGTTCTTGCAGCCTCAATAAGTGTCTTGTTCCTCCTCTCAGCAACACCATTCTATTGAGGAGTTCTAGGAGCACTATATTATCTGGCAATCCCTTTAGAGTTACAGAGTGAGTCAAGAACTTGATTCTTAAACTCAGTCCCTTGATCACTTCTAATGATTTTCACCTTGTGATCCTTTTGATTTTCAATTTTAAGAATTTTAAAGTTTCAGCTGTTTCATCTTTAGTTCCTAAAAAGAATACCTAAGTGAATCTTGTAAAATCATCAACAATCATAAGGCAGTATGATTTCCTTCCAATGCTCATTATACTTGTGGGACCAAAAAGATCCATGTGCAATAAGTGTAATGGAGTGGTGATAGAGTTAACTTCTTTGGATTTGTGGGTGACCTTGTGTTGTTTTCCTTTTAGGCAAGCAATACAGTTGTCTTTACAGAAAAAGTCCTTTTTAGGCACACCAAGTACCAAATTATTTTTAACCAAATTGTTCATGGTTTTAAAGTTAACATGGCACATTCTTTTATGCCAAAATCCCCTCTCCTAGGAGATCTAAGAAGCACTAATTCCTAAGGAATTGTCATCCCGGGTTTGAGGATTATGCACTCATGTTCTATGAAAAGCATTTGGGGCTTTTGGTCATAGAATTGAGAAACACTTAACAGATTGTGTTCAAGCTGTTTGACAAAGTTTACTTTGTCAAGTTTTAACTTACCATTGGATACACTACCTCTACGAGAAATGTATCCACCGGCTTCACCTCCAAACTGAACATGACCTCTATCAAAATTTTCAAATTGTTGAAGAAGAGATCTGTTCCCTGTCATGTGGCTAGAGCATCCGCTGTCCACAATCCATATATTTCTATTCTTGTCATGTGGATGTCCCTGCATATAAAGTGAGATGATTAGTTTCTATGGAAACCCAAACCTTGTTGATCTTGGGTTTTTCTAATGTAGATGATTTAGTTGAACCAAAGTATAGGCAAGTGGGTTCAATTTGTGTTTGTGAGGAAGAGGTACTAGCTGCAACATCTGTTTTGTTCTTCCATACCATCCAATGGTTGAACAGTGTAGATGATCCTGAAGAGGATTGAGCAGCATGACCTTCTTCCATGACTACTTTCTTTTCGGAAGATTTCAAAGGATTCCTTTTGTTCCTTTGTTTGTTCTTTGGCTTGTCTTCTGAAGCTATTCTTCTTTCGGAAGAATGATTTTCTTCCGAAAGCAACTTAGCTTTGTAAACAAGCTTTCCTTTCCTTGTCACTTGGACCATGTGATAAGGTCCAAATATGAAACCTTCCTTGACTCCTTCTCTTTTAACATTGGTTGCATAATGTGTGCTTGCAGGATTGTAGTAACAATCTTCAACCATGTGGTTATGCAGACCACAGATTATGCACTCATTGTTACTCTTGATGGGGCGTGATGGCTGTTGGTTCTTGCACTCCTTTTCTTCAACAGCTTTCCCCTTTAACTTCTGATCCTTCAGTTGGACAGTAATTCTGGTACTACATTCATTTCCTGGGTCAAAGTTTCTAACCACTTGGAATCCGGCTGAAATTAATACACCCTTTTGTCTGGGATCTATCTTCATCCTAGACTCAATCACCTTCTCGGTAGTTTTATTTGCCGCCTTGATTTTGTTCTTTCTCTCTTTGGTGGTTAGGGGTAGGACATCAGCGGTGGGAATGAGGTTTTCTACCTTATCCTTCCCTGTGGTGGTCACCATAGTTGCATCATTTTTTTTGCTCATTGGGTAGTGCGTCAGCAGTTGGAACCTCTTGCTCATGAGTACCACATCTTGGCTGTCTAACAGACACATAAGAGTGTGGTGGAGCAATTTCATTGGTTCCTAACCCACTTTTGTTTTGATAACACACCTTTGAGTGGGAGATGACGCAATGATGGTGTTAAAGTTATGCTCTTCAATAGCATACTTCTTTCCTTTAGCCTCAGCTATAACTAGCTAGGCTTGAGCCTTAGTCAACTTAGAAATCAAATCCTTTATTTGAGTCTTGTAGTGTGTTTGTTCATGTTTTATAGAAGAAACAGTTTTCTCTAACTCTTCAATTTTGAGTTTATAGTCAGATGCTGCTTTCTCAAAATCAGATTTTAGGATGTTTAAGGACTCAATATCGGATATAATTTCCCTATTGTAATCTTGATAAAGTTTAAGCTTAGCAATACAAGCTAGAGTACAGAGGTTTTCATATACCTTGCTGTCTTCATTTCCAGCCATAAGAGCTTGAGCAGGAGTGACATCTTGCACCATGAAGCTCCGGTCAACTTCTTGAGCAACAGCCTTAGTTTGTTGCTCAGTAGGTTTTGGGGCAGCCCTTGAGGTGGTAGGATGTTGGGAGGCTTGAGTTGCTCCAGGATTGGATCTTGGAGCTTTGCGTTCCCTACCAAAGTGACCAAGCTGGTTACAGTTGTAACACTTGGCTTTGCTTTTATCAAATCCAAATTTGTTGTTGGTTGGAATTTAAGGGAACTGCCTTCCTGTTCTTTTGAAGAACTTCTTTGCTCTATAGGTCAGGAGACCCATCTGTTGGACAATGTCCATGTATTCAATGTCATCTGGGCTAAAGCACTCTAGATCATCAAAGCAGAATTGAAAATCTCTAGAGTGTTCACTTCCTAAGACAAAGGCACAACTATCCTGAAAAGGAGTGTGTTGAGCCTGTTGAGATCTGGGTGTCTCAGGGAAAGTAATGTATGGCCCAGAGGAAGATGATGGCTATTGGGGATAGTTCAGGTACAACTGAGGTTGTCTTGATCCTTCAGTAACATGCAGAGCATTGCTGATAGTAGGATTTGAGGGTCGGTTCATCTGTTGGCTTTTCTGAGTCTCCATCTCCATACGGTATCCATCAAGGATTCCGTACAGTTCAGTCATGGTGAGAGTGTTAAGATTCTCAGTTCTCTTGATGGAAACATAATATAAAGTCCATTCATGAGGAAGTGCACTCATGAATTTCCTTACAATGTCTCTCTTCTAAAGATCCACTCCCACTGAAGAGAGGTGATCAAGTTCATGTACCTGAAGTATTATTGTCTCAAGGTCTCACCAATGATATATATGAAGTTTTCAAACTTTTGCTTCAGTACATCCTTCTTGGACTCCTTGGATTTAGTGGAACCAGAGTACATCAGCTTCAATGCATCAAAGAGTTCTTTGGCTGACTCGAATTGCTGAAAGCCAACCATTATGGAGTTTGGTATGGCTGTAAACAAAACAGTCATTGCTTTGCAGTCAATGTCTATTTTCTTGAAGTCTTTATTAGAGTAGTCTTTAACGGCCTTCTCTATCATGGCACCATTACCCACTGGGGCTGCTACCTTAGGAACGTAAGGACCATGAGTGATAGATTTCCACATGCGGCTATCTTGGTACTTGATGAACTCTTCAATACATTTGTACCAAGTTCTAAAATCATCAGGAGTGATGATAGGAGCCTTGGTCATAGTTCACATTTCGGACTCAGAAAATTTCTGGTTAAGATACATTAAAGTGAGGTGGGTGAGTGAGTGCGAAGAAACAAGGGGGATTTGGGATGGTTAGATCTCATAATCAAGAGCCTGGAAAAACTGATACCAATTGCAGGATTGGTTTTGACTCTAAACACAGAACTCACTAAGTTTCACTTGATCGATGAAACATAAAATCTCAAACTAATGTTGATAATAATATACGAAGTTAATGAACAAGAGAATAGTTATTAAGATACTTGTATATATTACTTCTCAACTCAGTATTACAAGACTCTTAAGCTCATGCTACATAAGTAACAATGAGAAACTATATATACTACTATCTATAGCCGGTTATACTTGGAAAACCAGCTTGAATCTACTACTAGACAAATACGACATTTCTAAAAGTAAAATATCTAAGATAAAATAATATCCTAGATAAGGTAGTTATGACACGTCCATGACTTACCTTTTGGCACCAACTAAGGATGGTATTTGTACTAAGTTGAAAAGGTGAATAGTGGATTAAAGTATGGTTAACTACATGGGTTAGGAAAAGCACCATGAAGTGTATCAGAATCTATCAGATAGAGCATACTTTTGCCCACTGGTTCATAATTGATTCTTCCGAAGCTAAATGGCTTCGGAAGAATAAGTTCTTCCAAGGCCATTTATACTTTGAAAGAAACAATTTCTTCCGAATCTTCTACAGGTCTTTATGACTTTATTCTTCGGAAGACTTTGTCTTGGATCTTCTAAATGTGAATACTTCAGAAGACTTTGTTCTATCATTTGGAAGTTCTTCATATAGTTCGGAAGGAAAACTACTTAGTCTCAGAAGACTTAGTTTTTCTCCGAAAGCTCTTCAGACATAATGCTTCGAAAGATCTTTGACATAACTGCAGAAGAGTAGTTTTGTCTTCGGAAGACTTCTTCAACTTGTACACAAAATTGTTCTAAGTGTTGTTTTGGTTGCACCAGCCTCATATGATCCAACAATCTGGTATTCCCGTTCCCACGTAAATTCTGGCCCTCGCTTAGAGTTCCATCTCACTCTGACAATTGGAATCTTGTTCGGCTTTAATCGCTTCACTTCCCGATCTGTTGCGTCATTTAGCAAGTAAGTATTCTTTAATTTCTTTGTTTCATTAAGTTTCGTTATCATTTCGTTCGGTATGAACCGGTGGTTAGACGGTGGTGCGTGTTGTGTTTGTCAGTGCGTCGGTGTTGTGGCGTGTCATGGCGGTGGTGTCGCGGCGGTACGATGTGTGTGTATGTTTTTGTATATGTATAGATTGTGTGTGCACAGGGTGTCTTTTGTGTGTGTGTCGAATATATATGTGTGTGTGGGGTGTGTGTGGTTAAGCTGTTGTGTGTGTATATAACATGTGTGTGTATGTATCGCAGCTTGTATATATGTGTGTGGAGTGTGTTTGTGTGATTAAATTGCATCGTGTGTGTGTGTATATATATATATATATATATATATATATATATATATATATATGTGTGTGTGTGTGTGTGTGTGTGTGTGTGTGGAGTTTGTGTTTTTAAATTGTCATGTGTGTAGTGTGTGTGTCTATATATATATATATATAATAATATATAAATTGTGTGTATTTAGTGTGTTTGTTGGATGAGTTGTAGGTAATTAGTGTGTGTGTTTGGTGTGTTTTATGTGTTTAGTGTGTGTGTATGATTATATATATATAGTGTATATGGGTGTACGTTGATGATATAAGTTGATGGTGTGTTTTGGATGTATGTGTATGTTGGTGCGTGTACATAAGAAAATATATAATTGCGTGTATGATCGTAAGCTAACACATACATACATACATATACATACATATATATATATATATATATATATATATATATATATATATATATATATATATATATATATATATATATATTAAAAGTATAAAAATTAATTATATATACATGCGTATATATATATATATATATATATATATATATATATATATATATATATATATATATATATAAATACCTCGTGAGTGAGTTCAGGCGTCGAACCGGAACCGACCCGAGATAGACCGAATGTACAAGAAGTCCTTAATTTCCTTACTTTCGTATCAAATCAAGGTGAGTTTCGAGGCCCCGTTTTATTACAATTATTTATAAATATTAAGGGGGAAAAGTATGCTCAACCCTTTTTTTGTTGTGAACTCATTTATATTTTGGGACTATTGTCTTTACTGTTTGTAAGTTAATATCTAGTATATGCATGAATTCTCTGTGTGATTATTTATTCACAACTATTTAACTCCGGTGTTGGAGCTGACGGACAGGTATTGATAGTACTATTAGGTTGACACCCCCACCCTTGTTTGTTGGTATACTAGTTGGGACTAACAGTGTCCACGTTCGGGCCCTACGGTTAATATGTTACGACAAGATCTGTGTATACGTCATAGGTTTAGTTGTGATGCGCATAGTTACATGTGATAATCTTGCCTATAACTGTATGCACTTATGTCCTACCAAACTATTACACAACATCAATTTGTGTTTATTATTTGAACCTGCGAACTCACCAACAATATGTTAACCTTTTGAGCATATCTTTTCAAGTAACAACCAACGAACATAGCTAGGGTTGCTGCCTTAGTGACGACTTATGAAATGCATTTAGAGACTTGTCTTTGTGTTACTGACTTTATGTTTCGCTTGAGATTATCTTTGTTGATCATGTTTTTTGTTTACTTGTTCCCGGGTTGTGGGGTTTAGATTCCATTTTGACTGTTTGACTATGTTTGTCGTGGAATTGACTAACTACGACACAAGTCTCCATTTGTGTCGGGTGACATCATGATGCATTGGTTTTACCTCATTTAATGCATCTCTACTAATTAACAGTCCGTTACAGCCTCGTGTTTCCGCTATAAGTGGGGGTGTGATAGATTTTTATATATATATTTATATAGACACACACACTACACACATGACAATTTAAAAACACACACTCCACACACACACACATATATATACACACACACGATGCCATACATACACACACATGTTATACACACTCACAACAATTTATTCACGCAAACACATATATACAAGCTGCCATACATACACACACATGTTATATACACACACACAACAGTTTAACCACACACACTCCACACACACACATATATATTGAACACACACACAAAAGACACCCTGAGCACGCACAATCTATACATATTCAAAAACATACACACACGTCGCACCACCGCGGCACCACCACCACGACACGCCACAACACCGACGCACTGAAAAATACAACACGCACCACCGTCTAACCACCGGGTCATACCGTACGAAATGATAACGAAACTTAACGAAACGAAGAAATTAAAGAATACTTGCGAAATGACGCAACGGAGAGACGATGACGAATGATGATGGTTCACGATGGTAGGGGGCTGCTCGGTTCGTGGTCGACCGCCGAGGGGAAGGGGTTTTGCGGGTAGGGTTTCGGTCGTGAACGATGTGTGTATATATATTTTACATAATTTGCACTTTAGTCCCTAGAAAATATAATAATTAATTCCTCCAAGTTTAATCAATTGGTAATTTATACCCTGGACTATTTATTTCAATTTTATATAAATCGATATTATTAAGAACGTAACCTTTAACAAGCCAATTTAGGGAAAATATATACATGAGTTACGACGTGATGTAAAGAAATATTAGAGCGTTAAAGATTCGTGGTGTCGCGAGCACGATTTGATAGATTTTTAGCGAATGATACTATTTATATAATAATAATAATAATAATAATAATAATAATAATAATAATAATAATAATAATAATAATAATAATAGTACTAGTCTAATTTATTATTTTATACATTAGAATTTCACACGTCTACTAACGATGTCAATTAATGCAGTCACGAACATATTAATTACACGAAAATAATAAATGCATTATCTAAAGATAACGAGCTTCGGTTAATTAACGGACCTGACAGTGACGGATGTCACAGTATCCCCTAGTTGAGAGAATTTCGTCCCGAAATTCAGCTGGAGTTAGATCCCGAAGCTCTACCCGCGAATAGGTGCGGATATTTAAGTTTCATCTGGTCTTCCCGTTCCCACGTAAATTCTGACCCTCGCTTAGAGTTCCACCTTACTCTGACAATTGGAATCTTGCTGCGCTTTAGTCGCTTGACTTTCCAATCCATAATTTCTATCGGTTCTTCCACGAAATGAAGTTTCTCATCAATTTTAATCTCCTTAATCAGCACATGAAGAGATCCATCGGCTAAACATTTCTTGAGGTTCGATATATGGAATGTATCATGCACACCACTAAGCTCTTGGGGTAACTTTAACCGATACGTCATAGGACCAACTCTTTCAGTGATCTCAAATGGCCCCACATACCTCAGAGGTAAGTTTCCTTTCTTTTCGAACCGTGTGATTCCCTTCCAGGGAGAAACTTTCAATAAGACACCATCACCCACACTAAATTCCAGAGGTTTTCGTCGATTATTAGCATAACTTTTCTTACGGTCTCTCACCGCTTTATGTCTATCCTTGATTTGAAATATCTTATCAGTCGTTTCATGAATGATTTCTTGACCTGTGAATTGACTTTCACCTACTTCGGCCCAACATACTGGAGACCTACACTTCTTTCCATACAACGCCTCAAATAGGGCATATCCAATGATCATATGATAACTGTTGTTATAAGAGAATTCAATCAATAGTAAATGAGTATCCCAACTCCCACTAAAATCGATCACACATGCCCTAAGCATGTCTTCTAGAGTTTGCATCGTACGTTCACTTTGACCATCCGTTTGTGGATGATAGTAGTACTTAAATCTAACCGAGTGCCCATCGCCTTCTGTAGAGTCTGCCAGAACCGTGATGTAAATCGACTATCACTATTGGATATGATTGACACAGGCACCCCATGCCTAGCCACGATCTCATTTACATATATTCTCGCTAACTTGTCCATCTTATAACCTCTTGAATAGGTAAAAAGTGAGTGGATTTCGTCATTCGATCCACAATAACCCAAATCGAATCATGCCCGCTACTTGTTCTAGGCAACATAGTGATGAAGTCCATCGCTATATTTTCCCATTTCTATTCAAGAATTTTGAATGTTTCAATACTCTTGACGGTTTCTGATGTTCGGCTTTGACTTTCGAACAAGTCAAACATTCGCTTACATACGTCGCAATGTCTTTCATCATACCAGGCCACCAATACAATTCTTTAAGATCTTGGTACATCTTGTCTGCACCAGGATGAACAAAATACTTAGACTTGTGCGCTTCATTCATAACTAGGGTTCGAACATCTCCCCACTTAGATACCCATATACTATCCACAAAGTACCGTACACCATCCTCCTTACAATTCATCTATTTATCCAACCCTCAAAACTCCTCACTTGTAATATTCTCTTCCTTCAGTGCTTCACCTTGTGCTGTCAGGATTTGAGATTTCAGATTTGATTGAATGGACATTCCCAATGCTCGTGCACGTAAAGGTTTTACACGTTCCTTTCTACTCAAGGCATCAGCCAGCACATTTTCCTTTCCAAGATGATATCGGATCTCACAATCATAGTCATTGAGAAGGTCCACCCATTGTCTTTGGCGCATATTCAGTTCCTTTTGATCAGAAAATGTAACACCAGGAAATTTAAAAGAAAAGAAGAATAAAAGAAGAAAGGGTGAAATGTCCCAAGTCAAGGGGTTAAAGCTGTGCAAGTGGCAAACTTGCACCTTTATGAGATTTTAAAGAAGTATGACAAGCCCACACTTCTCCTTTTACTGATATTTCTCGGTTGCTAGAGAGAGAGGAGCTGCAAATTGATTTCAAGAGAGGGAAGGAGGAAGATCTGCTTGTAGGTAAGGTTTTCTTGCGTTTCCTGTTCGGTTTTAGGTGTGTTCAAGCTGCAGGACTGATTCTTGTGTGTTTTTGTGTGTTCGGTTGTGCCTTTCTGTGTGTTTAGGTGTTTGAACTCCAGGTTCACGGTTCTGAAGAAGTCTTACTCGTAAGCTACTAAGGTGAGTTCTAGATCCCCGGTTTTACTTGTTTTAAACTTGTTTGGGGCTGAAATGCATAGTACCTACTATTTTACAACCGACAGCATGATCTGATCTGCATTTTTACACCTATTGTGAGTGTGGGTGTGTATTTTTGAATGTTTGATCGAGTTCTGTGATTGTATGTTTGTTCTAAGTGTTTAGCATGCTAGATCTGGGCTAAGAATGTATAAGAATGAGGATTTGGAACTGAATATAGCATAAGTTGTGACTTCAGGTTGGTTTAGTTCATCCGCATTTAGATTTGAATATTTGCATAAGTGTTTTGTTTAGGCGCATTTGCTACAGTGATCATGCGCATTTCTTTTGTTCATGCGCATTTACTACAGTGTTCAGGCACATTTGTTTCAGTCATCCGCATTTGGTCCATGCTCATTTTCTGACACTTGGAACATTTCTGAGTATGAACATCCGCATTTGGTTCATGTGCATTTCCTGACACTTAGAATATTTCTAAGCATGAACATCCGCATTTGTTCATCTGTATTTCTTTTGTTCATCCGCATTTGTCTGTTCATCCGTATTGGTTTATTCATCCGCATTTCCATAAGGACTTAAAATTTTCTGAGATTTGGGGAAGAAGAATATAAGTGCTAAGAAATGATGTTTTATGGTGGCTTATGCTTGTTTATATGTATGCATTGTATGATGTTGTTCCATGTTATGTAAGATGTGACTTTACGTGGTGTGTTATACTTATGAATGTAAAGTATTATATAACGAAAGTCAAAGACAACTTTAACAAAGTGGAACATAATGAATGAATAAAAGTCTTGCCAGCATGTAAAAAGGGGTTCACAACTCTTTATAGGTTGCCACCTCGACAGTGTGCCGAGTGCACTCCTAACGGTCAGTCTTTGTGACTGATAGAAACGTGCGAAATGGGATCCTTGCCACTTGCTCCTAAGACTTTGGTCGCTTTGTGCACCGAAGATGGGCATGGCAGGATCTGGATAGAAGTGAAAGATAATAAAGTACGAAACGAATGATTATGAATGATGATAAAAGATAATAATGATATTATCAAGATGTACGTATGTTGTGTGATCACGAATGAAAATAAAGGAAAGGTTTTTACCAAAAGTAAAGTATTTTATTATATAAAACTAGAACTCACTCAGCAATGCTAACTTTTATATGCATTTTCAGTTGGCAGGTGATGTTGTTGCTGAGGATGGCATGGGGGTGAAGCTACTTGGTGGGCAAAGACTGGCATCCGTCTCATGCAATAATAATGATTTTTTTTGTAATACAACTAAGTGATATTTTGTAATCTTTTAAACACCGTTGTATTACTTGGCAAATGTATTTATTAAAGCATGAAATGTTTTTTGATGAATTATTCCACTGCAACGTTTTATTTACTTAGTGAATCTTAATATGTTTTGAAATAAATGATGCTGTGAATGACCAACTGTGGGATCTCCGGGAGAGGGGCCTTACAAAAAAGTTTTGAAGACTTTTATGATCAGTGTAGATAACGTACTTAGTCCCGTATAGATAATGCCTCCATATCATAAGTGCAAATACCACCGTGCCTAATTCTAGGTCATGTGTTGTATAATTCTTTTCGTGAACCTTAAGCTGACGCTAAGTGTATGCAATCACCTTATCCTTTTGCATTAGCACACAACCCAGTCCTTGATGTGATGCATCGCAGAATACCACAAAGTCGTTGGATCCATCCGGGATGGTCAATATTGGCGCATTACACAATCTTTCCTTCAACATCTGGAATGCCTCTTCTTGCTTATGTCCCCAATCGAACTTCTTATCCTTCTACGTTAACATTGTCAACGGTTGAGCAATTTTGGAGAAGTTTGCAATGAATCAACGATAGTAGCCAGCCAACCCTAAAAATTGTCGTATCTTCGAAGGTGTATTAGGGGTATCCCACTTTTTAACTACTTCAATCTTCCCAGGATCAACGTGGATTCCATTCTCATTAACCACGTGTCCTAAAAACTTCACCTCTCGTAACCAAAATTCACACTTTGAGAACTTGGTGTAAAGTTTATCTTCCTTTAATAGCTCTAGTATCGCTCATATATTCTGATCATGGTCTTCCTTCGTTCGAGAGTAGATAAGAATATCGTCTATAAACACGATTACAAACTTATACAGATAGGGTTTACAAACCCGGTTCATCAAATCCATAAACACTGCCGGAGCATTGGTCAGTCCAAAAGGCATGACTAAGAACTCATAATGTTCATATCAAGTTCTAAATGTTGTTTTTGGTATGTCCTCCTCATGAACCCTTAATTGATGATAGCCCAATCGAAGTTCGATCTTAGAAAAGTAAGAAGCTCCCTGTAATTGATCGAATAGATCATCGATACTAGGGAGAGGATATCGATTCTTCACGGTCAACTCATTCAACTCCCGCACATTTGGAACCATCCATCTTTCTTCTTAACGAATAATATTGGTGCTCCTTATGGTGAATGGCTGGGTTGGATAAAACCCTTATCAAATAATTCCTACAATTGGCTCGATAGTTCCTGCATTTTTTATGGTGCTAATCGATATGGCTTCTTTGCTACGAGTGTTGCTCCAGGAATCAAATTTATACGGAATTGTATCTGTCGAGGATGAGGCAACCCAAACAAGTCATCAGGAAATACTTCCGGAAAGTCTCGCACCACCAGAATATCTTCTAGCTTCCTTTCCCCTTTCTTCTCTACTATGTGCGCTAAGAATGTATAGCATTGCTTCTGCAGACATCAACGAGTCTTCATACAAGAGATAATCTTTAGGTTTCTTCCTGGTCATTCTCCTTGGATCTTGAGCACATCACCGTTAGACATAGGGATTTACACCACTTTCTCTCGGCAGACAATTTCGGCTCCACATTTCGATAACCAATCCGTTTCTACTACTACGTCAAAGCTTCCCAATTCAAAAGGTATCAAGTCTATATCAAAAGCATGTTCCTCTAACGTTATCATACAACCTCTAATTATCTCACTAGCTTTCTCAAACTTACCATTTGCCATTTCTACCAAATAACTAGTCTCTAGACAACTAGGGTTCAAGCCAAGCAGAGGTGTAAATTTAGAGGAAACAAAGCTAGTATCTGCTCCGGTATCAAATGATATAGATGCAAAATGATTATTGAGAAGGGACACACCCATAACAACATTCGGGTCCTGACGGGCATTGTTTGCTCCAATCACGAACGCACGTCCTCAGGCAGCATTCCCTTGATTCATCTAACATTGATTATCGGCTATCGCCATCACTTGATTTTGATTATTTCCAAGTCGACCCGGTGCCTAGTTCAGCCTAGGGAACACATACCGAGAATGATCAGGGCTTCCATACTCATAACAAACCCTAATGTTTCCTGTAGGATTTACTGCATTTACCAGTGCAACCTAATTTGGCACCACCCTACAGTCCTTTGCGAAATGTCCCGGGTGTCTATAGTTCACACACACCCGAAATGGAGAAACTTGAGGGTGATGAAAGTTACACTTATTGCACTTGGGGTGTGGCCTAACGTAGTCCTATCTCCTATGGTTCACCGCCACAAAGCTTCTCGTCACCTTCGCTTTCTTATCAAACCTTCCCCCTGCTTGCCTACTTGATTCTCCATCATCCCTCCTTTTCTCTCCACCTTTACCTAATACCCCAGTCCTTACCATTTCATCAGTCAAAGTACCAGCTTTCAGAATCGCACTTTGAATTGTAGGAGGAGCGGCTGCAGTTACCATTGCTCGAATTTGAAGGAGGTCAACAGCCTTGTGTTGGGATATGCAAGGTAGGCTCAGCCCAAAAACGATGTAAACAGTGATCATGTAGCTAAATTAAAGTTTAAGAACTCAGTGATAAGGATTATCCTCTTGACATTTTGGCCTGCACATAGTTACAAGTCCTTGTTAAAAATGGGTTGAGAGTTTCAAATATCTACTTTGATATTTCCAAAAATTCCTAAAATCTCCCTATCCCCAAGTCCTTAATAATGCTTCTAGTTAGCACATAAGTGCTTCTAGTCTAGCTCTTCAGAAAAGTCTCTGAATTGAAACTGCTCGTTAGCTCTTCAGAAGTATATATCGTGCTTATCTCCTCTGCTATGTGTGAACATTGACCTAGAGTGATGATCTCCTTTGTTATACGTGAGTATAGACCTGGAGCTCTCCTTAGTACATTCTGATGATCTTCTCTGTTATACATGAGTATAGTCCTGAAGCTCTCATCAGCATGTTTAGATGATCATCTCCTCTGTTATACGTAAGTATAGACCTGAAGCTCTCATCATCGGTTCCACAAAATAAAGGCATAGTGATTTTTAAATTAAGATCATTGTTGAAATCCCAAAAGAAAATCAAGTAGAGTTAATCATATTGCTCAATAAACCATGAGGATAGGATAAGTTCTTTGCCAAATGTCTGTTGGGACCAAGTCATTAGAGTTTCTAAAATTAAACTAAAACATGATAAAGACAGCTGCAGATTACGTGTTAAAGAGAATAAGGCTTGGGTTTAAAAGGACAAACATATTAGCACTCCCACCAATTTTTCACTCTCTGGAAAACTCCTTGAAAAAGAAGTGTGTATATCCTTTTATTCTTAATTTTATCTTATTTCTTATTTTATTTTATTCTATTTTATTTTATTATCTTATTTTATTTTTCTCTTGCTTTTGTTTTTGTGTTGGTTTTGTGGGGCGATGAAGTTTTTTTTTGTGAAAACTTATGTGTTTATAAATCTTTAAAAAATTTTCAAAAAAAATTTAAAAATCATTCAAAAAATTTTAAAAATTTATTAAGTATTAGGTTCCAGCGAAACTAAGTTTCGCTGACAGATTCGCTAAGCGAATCCATAGATTCGCCGGCACATTTGCTCAATTCTGAGTAACATGATTTTAAATGTGATGTTAAGCAAAACTATAGTTTCGCTGCCAGGGAAACTATGTAATATATATTGGATAAACTGGGATCAGTTTCTCACTTTCACGTGATGAAACTGAGCCCTAGTTTCTGTGTAGAGTAAATAGAAACCATTTTGTTGTAACACCCAGAAATTTCAGAAAAAGAAAAGAAAAGAAAAGTAAGGAACCAAACAGAAACTTATTTCAAAAGCAAGGGGTTAAAAGCGTGCAAGGGCCAAACCTGCCCATAATGGGGTTTAAAAAAGGAAAGGCCGCCCATACTTTCTCTCCCATACACTCAACTTTCGGCTAGAGTGAGAGAGAAGGAAGCTTCATCTGGTTTTAGTGAGAGAAAGTGGAAGAGATCTTCAAAAAGTAAGATATTAAGGTGTTTCTTCTCGGTTTCAGTCGGGCTCCAGCTTCTGGACTGAGTTCCATGTATTTAGTGCTCGTTTTCGTGTGTTTTAGGTGCTAGAACTCTAAGTTGGCTCTCGGGTCTGAGGAGTTTTGCTCGAAAGCTGTTAAGGTGAGTTCTAGATCCCCCTCTTTTACCGGTTTTCTACTTGTTTGGGGCTGTTATGGATACTATAATGAATGTTTCTTCACCAAACTATGTTTCTTTTTTAAAAAGATGATTGTGTACGGAAGATGTATGTTTTTAAAGGATTTCCATGTAGTTGTATGGTTGTTTATGGTGTTCGTAGTGTATAACTGATAGATCTAAGCAAAGAATACGATTAAAATGATGTAGGGGATTAGAAACTACGTAAGTTAGATTGTAGGTGGAAGATGTTATCTGTTGTGGGCTTTGTATGTCGCTTTGGAAACTTAGAGAATTATGCATGCCGTCCGCTGTGGATACTAAGTGTCCGCTGTGGACACTTGTGATCTAGACCGTCCGCTGTGGACATTGTTTGTCCGCTGTGGGCACTTTAGGAATTCATGCACGTCCGCTATAGACACTTAAGTTCTTAACATGTCCGCTATAGACCCTTTAAGTATGCATGCATGTTCGCTGTGAACCATTAAGTGTCTACTGTGGACTTTGCATGTCCATTGTAGACTTTGCATGTATGCTGTGGACACTTAGAGAATATATGTTGTCCGCTGTGGACTTGGCTGTCTGCTGTGGACTTTGCATGTCCACTGTGGACACTTGGAGATTTTATGATGTCTGCTGTGGACTTTAGACTGTCCGATGTGGACACTTAGAATGTTTTAAGTCATGCGCTGTGAATCTTAGTCATGTGCTGCAGACTTTAGCTGTCCGCTGTGGGCCTTAGCTGTCCGCAATGGACACTTAGAGTATTTGAGTCTTCTCTTGCATACTTGTTCATGCGCTTGTGAACACTTAGGTTATTTCTGGAATTTTGGGAATAGAATTTAAGTGTTGAGTACTATGTTTAATGGAGGTTTATGCTCATTTATGTTATATTCCTTTCTTATGGGTTGCTGTTATGATATACTTCTTGTTGTGTATTATGATGTGACTAGACATGGTGTGATATGTAAATGTACGTAAAGTATTATGTAATGAAAGTGGAAGATAACATTAACGTGAAGTGGAACATAATGAATGAATGTAAAGTCTTGCAAGCAAAATGACGGAGGTTCACAACTCAACAAGGTAGTTGTGTGCTCAATCGTGTGCGATTTAGCTAACCCTTGTTAATATGCACAGGGGTCTAATCCTTGTGATTGACCAAAATGTGATGGGATCCTTGTCGCTCTACCTCAGTAGTGTGTCAGCTTTGAGCATGACGTGGGGGTTTACTTGTAAGCCCAGGCACAGTACCAGCTTCGGCACGACATAGGGGTATAGCATATTGCGGGATCCATATAAAAGTGAAAGAAGTTAATGAATGATAGTACGAAAACAAACGATGATAAATGATAGCAAATGATGATGAACGATGATGGAAGATAATAATGATATTATCTAGATGTATGTATAATGTATGATCACATAGGAAAGTAAAGAAAATGTTTTAAATGAAAGTAAATTATTTTATTATAAAACTAGAACTCATTCAGCGTCACTGACTTTTGTATGCATAATGGTTGGCAGGAAATTGTTGATGCTGAGGAGGTGCAGGCATGGATGCATAAGCTACTGGGGATGGTTCAAGTCTGGCATCCATATTTTGGAGAATGTTATTGTATTAATACATTTTTGGGAGGTAAATGAAATGATATGATGATTTGACATGTTTTCAATTATTAATGAAAAGTTAAATTTCCGCTTCAAAATGATGAGTTTTATTTGTTTTATGCGATGATTGACCAACTGTAAGCGACCCGGGAACGGGACGTTACAAGTTGGTATCAGAGCCCAAGTTTAAGAGACTTGGGTAAATTATTTTCAAAACCTAAACTTAAACTGAGAATAGGACAAGAAAGGGAAAGGGATGCCAGTCCTAGTATCTACATGCCTGCAGGTAAATGTTTTATGTAAACATTTTATGTA
Source organism: Flaveria sonorensis (assembly GCA_025506505.1). NCBI lineage: Eukaryota > Viridiplantae > Streptophyta > Magnoliopsida > Asterales > Asteraceae > Flaveria > Flaveria sonorensis. Next base: position 35,525,761 of record CM046438.1, on the reverse strand, counting down.
AATTAATGGAAAAAGGAATTATGTGTGTGTGCTATGTGAATTATGCGCTCTTTGTAGATTTGGATACTGATGTAGTCAGGATTGGAAATGCTTGGAGAATGAAGAGTAAAGTAAGTGGCTACTCATAACTGGCCACTGTAATTAGGGACTTACTATACTTGACATAATCTGAGCTATTACCTTGAATGACCGTGTTGGTGTCTAAATCTTATAGTGCTTAGAGATGGCTAGTGGTAGATCTTTGGAGGCTTCTCGACATGGAGGTGATGATAGACATGGTGTTGGACCACGCACCACAAGGAACAGGGCTAAGACTGCCGAAATGGCTCCTGAAGAGCCCGAGCTTCATCATCATGATAGCGGGGATGAGAGTGCTAATTTGAGTGCCTTAGTGAAGGAGGTGGTGGTTGAGGAGGTCCATCAGCTCATGCAGATGACTCTGCCATCTGTGGTGACCGAGGTTATTAGGGCTGTAAGGGAGGATGAGAAGAAGGAGAAACAAGAGAAGGAGAATGCCGCTAAGCGAGAGTGCGAAGAAGGAGGTTTAAGGGAAAGGGAGGAACCTGAGACTGAGATGGTTGTCTTAAGTGATGATGAGGAAGAGGAAGTAATGCAGGAAACTACAAAGGGGTGCAACTATGGGGCATTCCAGAGATGCAAGCCCCTAACGTTTGATGGGAATAGGAGTGCCGCTACTGCTCACCGATGTGTGAGGGAGATAGAGGCGGTACTTGATATCAGCGAGTGCCGAGAGGATCAGAAAGTAAAGTTCGCTACCCACTCGTTTGTGGATTCATCCTTATGCTGGTGGGACAACATTTTCCAGGCCGAGGGTAGCAGGGAAATTGGAAGGATGAGGTGGAGTGAACTGAAGGAGCTGGTGATCGAGGAGTTTTGACCTCATAGGGAACTCGACAAGATCGAGAGAGAGTTGCTATAGTTGGAGGCGGGAACTATGATGCACCAGAAGTAGATAACTAAGTTTAATGAGATGGCGAGGCCGGTGCCAGAGCAGGTGACGCCCATGTCATGGAAAATACAGAGATACATCCAGGGTTTGCCGGCAAATATCCGCAGACATCTACTCGCCGCTCAGCTAGGTACGTACAGGTTGGTGGTCGATCTGGTGGAAAGACTGTATGATGAGCGAGAGGCGGTGGTGGTGATGGATGAGGAGAAGAAGTGTGGCAATGATAGGAATAGAATGAGAAGCAGTATAACGGTGGTGGTTTTGTGGCTGGAGGTAAGAAGATGAGAGTGGATGATTGGAAGGTGATAAAAGGGAGGCAGAACGTATGCAAGAAGCGTGGGAGAGGCCACGTGGGGGGTGTAAGTGGGGATCGAACATCTACTTTTAGTGTGGGAAGGAGGGCCACATGGCAAGGGTTTGTCGTGTGGTGAAATGTTACAACTATGACGAGACTAGGCACATGAGCAGAGACTGCAAGAAGTTAAGGGCTGAGAGCTCCGGGGCAAAGAAGGGGACTAAGAAAGAGGGCAGAGGGTGAAGGCCAGGGCATTCGCTATGACTTGGGAGGAGACTAGGGTGGACCCTAAAGCGATGCTAGGTACATTTCTACTAAACCAAACTTGTACCTCTGTGCTTTTTGATTCCAGGGCTAGTAGGAGATTTATTTCTGCTTCCTTCTGTGATAAGTTGCCCGCTAGGAGTAGGAAGATTGATGAGCCCTTCGATGTAGAAACTGCCATTGGTAAGTCGATCAGGATTTCTGATATAGTAGAAGACTATGAAATAGAGTTAAAAGGCCATAGGTTCTCTGCTAGGTTGTTTGTGCTGCCCTTAGCCAGATTTGATGTAGTCCTAGGGATAGATTGGCTAGCAGCTTGTGAAGCGAACATCTTGTGTCGTAAGAAGATGATTCGATTGTCCGTGCCTGATGGGAGTTTGGTGACGATCTACGGTGATAGGGTTAGTACGATCTCGAAAGTAATTTCAATGGTTGTGGCATAGAAGTGTATTAAACGTGGAAGTGGTGCCTTTTTGGCCTATGTGAAGGATGTGGATGCATTAGTACCACGATTGACGGACGTACCGATCGCGTGTGACTTCCCAGATGTGTTCCCGAAGCATCTACCAGGTGTGCCACCGGACCGTAAGATCGAGTTCCAGATTGATCTGATGCCTGATGCCCAACCTGTTGCTAAGGCGCCGTATCACCTAGCTCCCACTGAGATGAAGGAATTGATGACCCAGCTACAAGAGCTGTTAGATAAGGGTTCATTCGACCAAGTATCTCTCTGTGGTGTGCTCTGGTCTTGTTTGTGAAGAAGAAGGACGGTAGCATGAGGATGTTCATTGACTACCGTGAGTTGAACAAGTTGATTGTGAAGAACCGATATCCGTTACCGAGGATTGATGACTTGTTCGATCAACTCCAAGGTGCCAGGTGGTTCTCGAGGATATATCTTCGATCTAGTTACCACCAATTGAAGGTATGGAGCCAGATATTCCTAAAACAGCTTTTCGTATGCGTTATGGACACTACGAGTTTCTTGTTATGTCATTTAGTTTAACCAACGCGTCAGCTACTTTTATGGATTTGTTGAACCGGGTGTGCTGGCCTATGCTAGATAAATCGGTGATTATGTTTATCGATGATATCCTGATTTATTCGAAGAGCAAAGAAGAGCATGCTAGTCACATCCGTGAGGTGTTGGAGATGCTTAGAAGAGATAAGTTGTACGCCAAGTTCTCCAAGTGTGCGTTCCGGTTACGCGATATTCAGTTTTGGGTCATGTGGTTAATCCTGAAGGGATTAATGTAGACCTGACGAAGGTTGAGGCGGTGATGCAATGGAAGTCTCCAAAGACGCCACCCGATATTCGTAGTTTCTTGGGTTTGGCGGGCTACTACAGGAGATTTATCCAAAACTTCTCTAAAGTGGCGGCTGTGGTCTTTGCATAGAAGAATTGGAGGCCACTTAGGAGTCAGAGGAAGAAATGAGATGGCACTACCCAGATCTCTTTAAGGAGTGACAGGTTTCGAGGAAGAAATGGGGTTTAAAAAAGGAAAGGCCACCCATACTTTCTATCCCATACACTCAACTTTCGGCTAGAGTGAGAGAGAAGGAAGCTTTATCTGGTTTTAGTGAGAGAAAGTGGAAGAGATCTTCAAAAAGTAAGATTTTAAGGTGTTTCTTCTCGGTTTCATTTGGGTTCCAGCTTCTGGACCGAGTTCCATGTGTTTAGTGCTCATTTTCATGTGTTTTAGGTGCTAGAACTCTAAGTTGGCTCTCGGGTCTGAGGAGTTTTGATCGAAAGCTGTTAAGGTGAGTTCTAGATCCCCCTCTTTTACCAGTTTTCTACTTGTTTAGGGCTGTTATGGATACTAAAAAGAATGTTTCTTCACCAAACTATGTTTTCTTTTATAAAAATACGACTGTGTACGGAAGACGTATGTTGTTAAAGGATTTCCATGTAGTTGTATGGTTGTTTATGGTGTTCTAAGTGTATAACTGATAGATCTAAGCAAAGAATACGATTAAAATGATGTATGGGATTAGAAACTGCGTAAGTTAGATTGTAGGTGGAAGATGTTGTCCGTTGTGGGCTTTGTATGTTCAATTTGGACACTTAGAGAATTATGCATGCCGTCCGCTGTGGATACTAAGTGTCCGCTATGGACACTTGTGATTTAGACCGTCCGCTGTGGACATTGTTTGTCTGCTGTGGACACTTTAGGAATTCAATCACGTCCATTGTAGACACTTATGGGCTGAACATGTCCACTGTAGACCCTTTAAGTATGCATGCATGTCCGCTGTGATCCATTAACTATCCGCTGTGGACTTTGCATGTCCGCTATGGATTTTGCATGTCCGTTGTGGACACTTAAAGAATATATGTTGTCCGTTATGGACTTGGCTGTCCGCTATGGACTTGGCATGTCCATTATGGACACTTGGAGATTTTATGTTGTCTACTATGGACTTTAGACTGTCCGCTGTAGACACTTAGAATGTTTTTAAGTCATGAGCTGTGAATCTTAGTCATGCGCTGTGGACTTTAGCTGTCTGCTGTGGGCCTTAGCTGTCTGTTGTGGACACTTAAAAGAATTTGAGCCATCCGCTGTATACTTGTTCATGCGTTGTGAACACTTAGGTTATTTCTGGAATTTTGGGAATAGAATTTAAGTGCTGAGTACTTATGTTTAATGGAGGTTTATGCTCGTTGATGTTATATCCCTTTCTTATGGGTTGCTGTTATGATATACTTCTTGTTATGTGTTATGATGTGACTTTACGTGGCATGATCTGTATATGTACGTAAAGTATTATGTAATGAAAATGAAAGATAACATTAACGTGAAGTGGAACATAATGAATGAATGTAAAGTCTTGCAAGCAAAATGATGGAGGTTCACAACTCAACGAGGTAGTTGTTTGCTCAACTGTGTGTGATTTACCTAACCCTTGTTAATGCACACAGGGGTCTAACCCTTGCGATGGACTAAAATGTGATAGGATCCTTGTCGCTCTACCCCGGTACTGTGTCAGCTTTAAGCTTGATGTGGGGGCTAACTTGTAAGCCCCGACACAGTACCAACTTAGGCACGACGTGAGGGTATAGCATATGGCAGCATCCAGATAAAAGCGAAAGATGTTAACGAATGAAAGTACGAAAATGAACGATGATGAATGATGACAAATGATGATGAACGATGATGGAAGATAATAATGATATTATCTAGATATATGTATAATGTATGATCACGTACGAAAGTAAAGAAAATGTTTAAAATGAAAGTAAAGTATTTTATTATAAAACTAGAACTCACTCAGCGTCGCTGACTTTTGTATGCATAATAGTTGCAAGGAAATTGTTGATGCTGAGGAGGTGCAGGCATGGATGCATAAGCTATTGGGGATGGTTCAAGTCTGGCATTCATATTTTGGAGAATGTTATTGTATTAATACATTTTTTGGATGTAAATGAAATGATATGATGATTTGACATGTTTTCAATTATTAATGAAAAGTTAAATTTCTGCTGTAAAATGATGAGTTTTATATGTTTTTCACGATAATTGACCAACTGTAAGCGTCCCGGGAACGGGGCCTTACATCTGTGTTGATTTTCGTCAAGTTTATGTGCTTATATGTTCATAGGTGGGTGTTTCGAACCCATTCCACAACATTAATCGTGATAATAACTGATACATTTAAGTTTTTGGTTGATTCGCTGGGTCGAAGTGTTCCCTGATTCGTTCAGCGAAACTACAAGTGTAACTAGCGAAACTGAATGAAAGTTCAACCTTCCGAGCGAAACTGTCTCGTCATGCTGTCCGTGCGTACTTGACAGTTTTGCCAGGATAGTTTCAGCGAAACTATAGATTCGCTTGGGCATATAATTTTGTGTCTGAGTCTCTGCGAATCTATAATTTCTCTACTGTGAAACTATAATTTCGTCATCAGCGAAACTATAGAATCCCTCGGACACATGATTTTGTGCTATGTAATAGCGAATCTATACTTTCGCTTGTGCGAAACTACAGTTTCAACGCAGCGAAACTGTTGTACTTTGCCTGTGCGAAACTACAGTTTTGACCGCAGTGAAACTGTTGAACTTTCTAATTTTCTTATGTTTTGTTTCATTTCATTGTTAATTCTTATATCAATATATTAACTAACCCACTTCGGTTTATTTTTCAGTTTAGATGGCAAATTTAAAGTTTGACAAGAGGAATAATATAGTAGCATTACTAGATGATGGCAACCCAAAGGCCACTGGTTTTAGAGACTGCATCAAATGGGTGAAGAAGTCCCCTATATTTTATGCCATATCTCATATGCCCACTATCTATGATTTGCCCATCAGAGACTTTTGGAGATCTACAGAGTATGACCCCGGGTCTAATCCACATCGGATTATAGCTAGAGTTCATGGCAATGACATAGCCATTACTGTTGAGACTAAATCCACAGTGTTGAGGCTTGAGAATGACTGTGGAGTTGAAGTTGTGCTATCTGAGGCATAGGTGTTAGATGCATTTAGAAGCATTGGTTATGAAGGTCCTCCTTTTGGCACCAGAAAAGAGATCAAGAAGTCCTTTCTTTCTAAGGAATGGAGATACATAGCACACGTGTTTATAATGTGTCTAGATCATAGAAAAGGGGGGTCTGATGGGCTAAACTTGGATTGGGCCAGGGCCATGATTGTGGTTTGCAGAGGACAGAAGGCCAACATTGCCAAACTGATATTTGATTGCATGTCTGAAAACATAATGGCACTAAAGAAGGATAAATGGCTGTTATCCAAGATTCGTGTAGATGTTGATAAATGATTTGATTGCAAATATGCCTAGACATGGAGAAATAAAGAGACTGGTTCAGATGAACACCAGAATATTTGCAGACTGCTCAGCTGTAAGACATGACTTTAGTGGGAAGATCATATATCTTTGGGAAAACATGTACCCAGCTGAGAGGTGGAATTACATCAGGAGATTGATCAAGACTGAAAACAAGAATGCTGAAGAAAATCAAGAAAAATAGGTTGAAGCAATCAAGAAAAGGAAAAGGTATGCCAAAGAAAAGGAGTATAATTTAGAAGATGAGATTGATGAAGTTGAAGAAGAACTGAGGGTGCAAAAGGAGGAACAATCAAAGAAGAAGGCAGATCAAGGAGAGCAAACAAATGTTACTGAAAGAAGAACAAAGTACAAGCAACAAGCTTTTTCTAAAACTCCTAAAAAAAGAGATGCCAGATCATAGCTAGACCAAGATGTTATTAGAAATCTGAATGCATCTTTGGCAAATGAATTGGGGATGATAAAAATCAAGTTAGTAAATCAAGAACTGAGAGAAAAAAAGAAAGATAAGGTGATGGAAAGCATGAAGAGTCTGATGATAGATCAATAGGAGTTGATAAAGAGGCTACTCAAGGAAGTAAACGAGCTGAAAGCCAACGCCAGCCTGCCCAATCAATTAACTCAAGCTGATTTAGATGATCTCACGGATACATCAAAGTATTCATTTCTAAAGGTGGGTAGTTCAACTGGGGTAGGAGAGTGCACAAGTGGAGCAGAAGTTGGTGCTAGTGGTAATGGTGCTGGTGGTTCTGGTTTTGGTGGCTCAGGTGCTGATGTGAGGACTGTTAGTGAGTCTGAAGTCAATAGAGAAAGGGTTGGAACTAAAGGTATTGATACTGAAGCAGGAGGTGTGAAAGAAGGTGTTGTAGGAGATGAGACTGAGGTTGTAGATGTTGGATTTGTAGACATGGGGTTTGATATAAATACTGATTTGACCGGTGATGAAGTGTTTAGAAAAGAAGGAGATGAAGCAGGTAGGAAAGAAGCTGAGTTGAATTTGATAGATGAAGAAGATGAGATTGAGGAGCAATTGGTGGATTATGACTCTGAGCCTGAATACTATGAGGTAGATGAGTGATCATTGACATATATGGCTCAGAGAAGCTTAATTGAAGGAGATATAATAGAGATAGACAAGGAGGATTGGTTCATTAAAGAGAAAGAACCAGAACAACTAACTTCTTTATTTCAAAACATTCAAGAACCAAGCCGAAAGGAATCTGATAAGAAGATAATCAGCTGGAAATACAATAGTGAGTTGAAAATGTTTATCATCAAGAGAAGAGGAGGGGGGATGTCATACTTACATAAGAGCAAGGCATTAAAGACCTTGCAAAGATGTGATTTAAGAAGATTAGCTGAGATTCCACTGCTGGATTCAAACTTAAGTGAGAGAGCTACGCCACTGGAGCAAGAAACTAAAAGGGGGCTGAATAATTTTGAGTCTTTTGGATATATGAAGACTGAGAGAAGGAGATCCAAGAAGGACATGGATTGGGTGACCTAAAAAGGAAAAATTGTATTGAATCTGAAACCAACAAAGACAATGAATAGAGTGAGGGTACCCAATCCATATCCCCCAAGATTGCAAAAGTTTGAAAAACGGTTTTATGACAACAATACGGGAGAAGCAGTGGTTAGAGTGAAGGATGGAGAAGAAATCAAATTATTTGATCCTTTGGAAATATTTTCCTTTAATGATGAGGACTTGGTGGTTTTGTGTGAGAACCACAAAAAAAGCTAGAACCGAAGCTGAAACAAGGACTAAAGCAAGCCTCTTCATGAGGGTTGCAAACAAGGCTCGGGGAGTTAGGGCTGAAATCAAGGAGCTTACAGAGAGAGTACATCAAGCTGATGAATTGAGGATGGACGTGTTGGAATGTAACAACCGAAAATTTTTAAAAAGGAAAGGAAAAGAAGAGAAAAAGGGGAAAGATAACATTTTTCAAAAGTAAAGGGGGTTAAAGTGTACAAGCGGCAAACTTGCCACTAGTGGGTTCAAAAAGCAGGGGATGGCTGCCCGCACCCCTATTTCCCCGCATCTGCTTTCGACTGTGAGAAGAGAAGAAGAAGCTGCCATCGGTTTCTAGAGAGAGAAGGAGGAAGATTTGCTTGAAGGTGATATTTTAAGGTAATTCTTCTCAGTTTTTAGTCAGGTTTTAGCTTTTGGACCGAGTTTCTGGTGTGTAGTGCTTGTTTTTGTGGGTTATAGGTGCTGGAACTTCAAGTGGGTTCTTGGGTTTGAGGTGTTCTACTTGAAAGCTGTTCAAGGTGAGTTCTAGATCCCCTCTTTTATTGGTTTTCTACATGTTTGGCACTGTTATGCATACAGGATAGAAGGTTTCTAAACCAAACTATGAATTTTAACATGACGTACGACTGTGTGCTATTGATGTATGTTTTTTGATGACTTCTAAGTTGTTGTATGATGTTTAGTATGTTTTACGTGTGTGTAACATGTTAGATCTATTCTTAGTTTAAGTTAGAATGATGTTTGGGGTTTGGAAGTACGTTTAATGCATTGCAGACGTATGCATGATGTCCGCTGTGGACACTTAGAAAAGTCATGCATGGTGTCCGCTGTGGACATATGGTGTCCGCTGTGGACACATAGTGTATTTTGCATGCTGTCCGCTGTGGACACCTAGGTATTTAGCCTGTCCGCTGTGGACTTTGGTCGTCCGCTGTGGGACCTTGGTCGTCCGCTGTGGGACCTTGGTCGTTCGCTGTAGGACGTTGGTCGTCTGCTATGAGAGTTGGCTGTCCGTTGTGGACACTTGGACAATTTTGCATGTTGCGCGCTTTGGACTTTGTTCATCTACATTTGTTAAGTGTTCATCCGCATTTGTTAAGTGTTCCTCCGCATTAACTTTTGCTCATCCACATTAAGTGTTGTTCATCCGCGTTTGGACTTGTTCATCCGTATTTGTGTCCTCCGCATATCTTTGGACACTTAGAATATTTTTTGAGACTTTCATCCGCATTTGCTTGTCCACATTTGCTTGTCCGCATTTCTTGAACATTCAGCCGCATTGGCTTATGTTCATCCGTATTTCTTTGGGGACTTGGGATTTTTGGAATTTTGGGAAGTAGAATGTAGTGTTAAGTTCTGAAGTGTTGTGGTGGTGTATGCTTGTTGATGTTATATGCTTGGGGAATGTGGTTATTATATGCGTTTACGTGGCGTGATGTGTATGAGTATATAAGTAAAGTATTATGTAACGAAAGTGAAAGATAACGAATGACGAAAATGGAAGTAATGAACAGTGATATCTTTGTTGCTGACCCCGGTACTGTGTCAGCTTCAGCATGAGTGGGGGTTTGTCTACGAACCCTGGCACAGTATCATCTTTTAGTATGAGTCGAGGGTGTAACATATGAGTTGAGATGAGATCCTTACCTAGATGATGTGTCAGATTTTTAGCATGAGTGGGGGTTTGTCTACGAACCCCGGCACAGTATCAGCTTTTAGCATGAGCCAGGGGTGTAGCATATGAGTAGAGATAAGATCCTTGTCACGTACCCCGATGCTGTGTCAGCTTCGGCATGAGTGGGGATTATTTATAAACCCCAGCATAGTACCAACGTTTAGCTTGAGTCGGGGTATAGCATGAGGCAGGGTCCATAAAGAAGTGAGAGACGAATGATTATGAACGATGATGAAGATAATAATTATTATCTAGATGTACGTATGATGTGTGATCATGAACGAAAGTAAAGGATATGTTTTAACGTAATGTAAAGTATTTTATTATTAAAACTACAACTCACTCAGCGTCGCTGACTTTTTGTATGCATAATAGTTTGCAGGTATTTGTTGATGCTGATGAGGTGCAGACATGGATGCATAAGCTACTGGGGATGGTTCAAGTCTGGCATCCGTATTTTGGAGAATGTTTTGTATTAATACATATTGGGAATGTAAAAGAAATGATATGATGATTTGACATGCTTTTAATTATTAATGAAAAGTTTTAATTCCGCTGCAAATGATGTGTTTTAAAAGTTTTATGTGATGATTGACCGACTATAAGCATTCCGGGAACAGGGCCTTACAAGTTGGTATACGAGCCAAAGTTTAAGAGAATTGGGTAAAATATTTTCAAAAACCTAAACTTAAACTGAGAATAGGACACGAAAGGGAAAGGGATGCCAGACCTAGTAGCTACATGCCTACAGGTAAAGGTTTTATGTAAATGTTTTATGTAAGTTAATGAAAAGGAATTATGTCCGTGTGCTATGTGGATTATGTGTTCTTTGTAGATTTAGATACTAATGTAGTCAGGATAGGAAATGCTTAGAGAATGAAGAGTAAAGTAAGTGGCTAATCATAACTGGCCACTATAATTAGGGACTTACTATACTTGACATAATCTGAGCTATTACCTTGAATGACCGTGTTGGCGTTCGAATCTTGTAGTGCTTAGAGATGGTTGGTGGTAGATCTTCAAGGCTTCTCGAGGTGGAGGTCGTGGTGGTCAAGGTGCTGGACCGCATGCCATGAGGAACAGGGCTAAGACTGCCGAAATGGCTCCTGAAGAGCCCGGGCTTCATCACCATGATGGTGAGGATGAGAGTGCTAATCTAAGGGCCTCAATGAAGGAGGCAGTAGCGAAAGAAGTTCATCAGGTCGTGTAGACGATTCTGCCATCTGTGATGACCAAGGTTATTAGAGCTATGAGGGAGGATGGGAAGAAAGAAAAGGAGGAGAGGAGGAAGATCGATAGGCGAGGGGATGAAGGAGGAGGTTCAGGGGAGATGGAGGAACCTGATACTGAAATGGTTGTCTCCAGTGATGATGAGGAGGAGGAGGCAGTGCAAGAAGCTACAAAGGGGTGCAACTATAGGGCATTCCAAAGATGCAAGCCCCCGACATTTGATGGGAATAGGAGTGTTGCTGCTGCTCACTGATGGGTGAGAGAGATGGAGTCTGTGTTGAATATCAACGAGTGCAGGGAGGATCAGAAGGTGAAGTTTGCTACCCACTCATTTATGGATCCGACCTTATGCTGGTGGGACAACATCGTCCAGGTTGAGGGTAGCAGGGCGATCGGGAGGATGAGATGGGGTGAACTGAAGAAGTTGGTGATCCAGGAGTTTTGTCCTCACAGAGAGCTAAACAAGATAGAGAGAGTTCCTACAGTTGGAGTCGGGGACCATGACACACCAGCAGTATACTACTAAGTTCAATGAGATGGAAAGGCTGGTGCCAGATCAGGTGACGCCTGTATCATGGAAGATTAAGAGGTACATCCAGGGTTTGCAGGCAGATATCCGCAGACATCTGATCGCTGCTCTGCCCGGTACGTTTAGGTCGGTGGTCGATCTGGCAGGGAGACTGTATGACAAGCGAGAGGTGGTGGCGGTGATGGATGAGAAGAAGAAGTGTGGCAATGATAGGAGTGGGAAAGAGAAGCGATATAACGATGGTGGTTTTGGGGCTGGAGGTAAGAAGACGAGAGTGGATGATCGAAAGGTGATAACAGAGAGGGAGAAGGCATGCAAGAAGTGTGGGAGAGATCACGGGGGGAGTGTAAGTGGGGATCGAACGCCTGCTTTCAGTGTGGGAAGGAGGGCCACAGAGCAAGGGATTGTCGTGTGGTGAAATGTTACAACTGTGGCGAGGCTGGGCATATGAGTAGAGACTGCAAGAAGTCGAGGGTTGAGAGCTTCGGGACAAAGAAGGGGACTGAGAAGGAGGGTAGAGGGTGAAGGTTAGGGCATTCGCTATGACTTGGGAGGAGGCTAGGGTGGACTCCGACGCGGTGCCAGGTACATTCCTAGTAAACTAGACTTGCGCCTCTGTAATTTTTATTCTGGTGCTAGTAGGAATTTTATTTTTGCTGCCTTTTGTGATAAGTTGCCCGCTAGGAGTAGGAAGATTGATGAGCCCTTTGATGTAGAAACTGCCATTGGTATGTCAATCAGGATTTTTGTTATGGTAGAACACTGTGGCATAGAGTTGAAAGGCCATAGGTTCTCTGCTAGGTTGTTCGTGATGCCCTTAGGCGGATTTAATGTAGTCCTAGGGATGGATTGGCTAGCAGCTCATGAGGCAAACATGGTGTGTCGCAAGAAGATGATTTGATTGACCGCCCCCGATGGGAGTTCGGTGACGATTTATGGCGATAGAGTTAGTACGATCTCGAAAGTAATTTGGATGGTTGTGGCAGAGAAGTGTACGAGACGTGGAAGTGGTGCCTATCTAGCCTATGTTAAGGATGTGAATGCGTTAGTACCACGATTGACGGATGTACTAGTCGCGTGTGACTTCCCAGACGTGTTCCTGAAGGATCTACCAGGTGTGCCACATATCTTCTGTTCATCCGCATTAACTTTTGTTCATCCGCGTTAAGTGTTGTTCATCCGCATTTGGACTTGTTCATCCACGTTTGGACTTGTTCATCCGCATTTGTGTCCTCCACATATCTTTGGACGCATAGAATATTTTCTGAGACTTTCATCCGTATTTGCTTATCCGCATTTGCTTGTCCATATTTGTTGAATATTCAGCCGCATTGGCTTATGTTCATCTGCATTTCTTTGGAGACTTGGGATTTTTTTGAATTTTGGGAAGTAGAATGTAGTGTTAAGTTCTGAAGTGTTGTGGTGGTGTATGCTTGTTGATATTATATGCTTGCGGACTGTGGTTAATATGTGCGTTTACATGGCGTGATGTGTATGAGCAGATAAGTAAAGTATTATGTAATGAAAGTGAAAGATAACGAATGAAGAAAATGGAAGTAATGAACAATGAGATCTTTGTTGCTGAACCCGGTACTATGTCAGCTTAGGCATGAGTGGGGTTTTGTCTACGAACCCCGGCACAGTATCAGCTTTTAGTATGAGTCAAGGGTGTAACATATGAGTTAAGATGAGATCCTTACCCCGGTGCTGTGTCAGCTTTTTAGCATGAGTGGGAGCTTGTCTACGAATCCCGGCATAGTATCAGCTTTTAGCATGAGACAGGGGTGTAGCATATGAGTAGAGATAAGATCCTTGTCGCGTACCCGGGAGCTGTGTCGGCTTCGAAATGAGTGGGCTTATTTATAAACCCCAGCATAGTACTAGCTTTTAGCATGAGTCGGGGTATAGCATGAGGCAGGGTCCATAAAGAAGTGAGAGACGAATGATTATGAACGATGATGAAGATAATAATTATTATCTAGATGTACGTATGATGTGTGATCATGAACGAAAGTAAAGGATATGTTTTAATATAATGTAAAGTATTTTATTATTAAAACTAGAACTCATTCAGCGTTGCTGACTTTTTGTATGCATAATAGTTGGCAGGTATTTGTTGATGCTGAGGTGGTGCAAGCATGGATGCATAAGCTACTGGGGATGGTTCAAGTTTGGAATCCGTATTTTGGAGAATGTTTTGTATTAATACATTTTGGTAATGTAAAAGGAATGATATGATAATTTGGCATGCTTTTAATTATTAATGAAAAGTTTTAATTCCGCTGCAAATGATGTGTTTTAAATAATTTATGCGATGATTGACCGACTGTAAGCGTCCCGAGAATGGGGCCTTACAAGGAATTGACAAAGCAATTTGAAAAGGCAATGCACGGGTAGAGATGGGCAAATCGGGTTTGGGCCGTACTCGGGCCCTGGTACAAACCGGGTTTGGGCCCAACCGGGTTTTTTGTACCCGGGTATTGGTGAACCTGGGTACGAACCCAGGTCGGGTTCAGCGGCATACAAACCCTACCCGGTATACCCGGGTAGGGTCGGGTTTGGTTCGGGTATGAAACCCGGGTTCAACCAGGTTTTTTCCTTTTTTTTCTTTCTTTCTTTTCTTATGTGTGTGTTGAACACCGGGTCGTATGTTTTTTTTTCTTATATTTTCTTTTCTTTTTTCTCTTTTTATTTTTCTTTTTCTATACCGGGTTCACTTGAATGACAAAAATTTAAACAACTTAATATATAAATATATACAAATCTTGGGTAGAAAAGGTTACACTTATAATATACAAATATTAAATACTTTTTATATAAAACATTTGAATGACAAAGAAATTTAAAAAGAACATGAAAGACATATAATATTAAAACAACTTAAAAACACATAAATGAATCAATAAAAAATAACAATATCGTCTAATTTTATCTAATACGAGATGCTTGATCAAATGCTAATTCTTCATCGGATATGCCAGAAGATACTCCGTCTTCTACCTCTTCATCATGTACTTTAGCTTCGAGTGTAATCTCGTCTTCGAGGCTTGTTTGGTCTTGTATACGATCCGTTGCGTCTAAGTGATCCTTTAAACAAATGCACATCTCCACTGCTTCCGGAGTTAGTCTTGTTCTCCGTAATGATATTACCCTGCCACTAAGAGAAAAAGTAGATTCCGAAGCTACCGTAGAAGCTTGGAAGCTAGGTAAATCACGGGCCATAGCATAAAGAATCGGAAATTGAGATTCTTTTCCTTTCCACCAAGCCAAAATATCGAATGCACGATAACCTTCGGTAGTCATAGTGGAAATAAAATATGTTCCACTATATCTACCGAGCTCACTTGTTGGGGTGTTACCCCTTTGTCGTTTAGCCGTCACATCCCGGACAATATTCAACATAGTCAAAACTGGGTCTTTAACCGATGTACTAGCACTTGAGGTTGATTCGCTTGGCATGGTTATGTTTACGTTAGGCGCATATCTATTTAAATAAAAATTATAAATTGTTTTCAAACTATGATTAAAATTTTCTTTTGCCTCGTTTGAAAAATTAGGGTTTTCGTCATGCATATCCAAATTGTCATTCATCTCATCTATCAAACATTCAACCCCCGCAACATTTAGAAACGGATTTAAAGCGGCGGCACACGTAAAAACGGGTGGTAAGTCCTTAAAATATTTTTTATACTTTTCTTTCATTGATTCTATCATTTGATTAAACATATTATTTTTATTTTGAAAATTTTTAAAATTCAAAGCCATACAATATAATTCTTGAAGCACCGAATAACTAGTGAAATAATAAACTCCCGATAATTTTGTTGTTGAGTTTTTAAAAATCTCAAGAAACTTGAAAAGACATTGAAGATTCTCCCAACCCGCATCCGGAAATGGGTCGGCTTCACCATTATCCGAAAGACTATTATGAAAAGCTTTCAAAGTGCCCTTTTGTTTTAAAGCATATTCAAACATGTGACAAGTCTAAAAATCTAGAGTGCGTATCCCTACAAAGTTGTTTATAATCTTGATATCTTCTTCTACTTTTTTTAAAAACGTCATGTAACATAAATCGAAAAGCTGTAAAAAATTTATTAACATATTGCCCGGATAGTCCGTCTTGCACTACTAAATTAATAATATGTGCAACACAACGAGTATGGAAAAAATCACCGTTTGCAATCGGAAGATATTTTAATTTTAATTTTTCAACCGCGGTTGTGTTGTTAGAGGCGTTATCAAATGCAATTGAAAAAAGTTTATTTTGTAATTTAAAAGTACTTATTACATTATCTAAAAAGTAAAACAAAAATTCTCCGGTGTGTGAATGTGGAAAAAGATCAAATGCAATCGTACGTTTCATCAATTGCCATGAATTGGGATCCACCCAATGAGCGGTGACGCAAAGGTACGATTCGGGTAAACCGTGTGGAGCCGACCAAACGTCACTAGTTAAGTTTACACCAGTATTTAAATTTTCAAATAATACAATTAAATCATTTTTTACTTGTTTCCATAATTTTAAACAATAACGTCTAAGTGTAGTACGACTTACGTGGGTGTAACGAGGTTGAAACGTCTCTCGAATTAAGTTGGTCAACCGAGGATTGTCGAAGTGACGAAAAGGCAAAGCTTCTTGAATCACGAACTTCGCCATTCGATCTCGAACCGTATTAACATCGTAATTAAAGATTCCACCATCTCCACCCAATTGTGTTTGTTGCGAATCCGGATTACTTTTCAACGACTTACAAAACTTCTTGCTAATGTGTTTGTTTAAATTTGTGTTAGAATCTTTAGCAAGCAAAGCTCCACAAAACTTGCAACGAGCCTTTACAGACCCATCACTCAACTCAACCATATCCCAATTGCACCAAACATCCATGTTACGATTGTGTGCAAGAACACGAACGACGGTTGGAGCGTTGTTGAGATTGTTGACATGGCAATGAGTAGCGAAAGCTTTGGCCAAGTCATTAGAAGGAGATTGTTGAGATGCAAATGTGGAAAGTTGAGGACGGGCAGTGGCGTAATGACCATTTGTTCTACAAAGCTGACAATGAGGTTACCGTCTCCCACGTCCCTACCGTCGGCATATCCACCAGTGCGAGCCAGGTGCCCACCTCGACCAAGACCAGCCGGTGATTGTGCTCGTTCAGCTGGAAAAGGTGACAATAGAGGAGGATGTGCGGTTGAGAGCATGTAAAAACATTTGGTGAATTTTCGCATGAGCGAGCAGGTTTGAGATTAGAAGTGGTGGTCTAGTGGATCTCACAAAAGTAGAAAAAGTTTCAAAACATGTCCCGAGACCCCAAGGGAACCAACGGAATTGATCATTAACATCAATAGGATGTCCAATAGCTAACAACTAGTCGCAAAGGGCTTTGAAGGTACGTCCATACTCGGCAACAGATTTTAAGCCCTTGAAAATGATCTAAAGTTGATCTTGAAGAGTGTGGACGCACTCGTTGGAGGAGTTACTATAAGTAGACTCCAAAGCTATCCATATTTGTCGAGCAGAGTCTAGGCCAACGACAATGGTGACAACCTCTTTGGATAAGGAGGTGTGAAAGATGATTACAGTCTTTTTATAAGTAGTGCGCCAAGCTGAAAAGACCAGATTAGGCATAGTTTTGTCACCGGAAGTAAGAGTCGGTTGAGGTAGTGGGATGGACTCATCAATATGACTAAGAAGGTTTTGATATGAGAGTATAGGAACAATAGTCACAAATGGTGCCTTCTGATTTTTCCAGAGAAGGTAGTTAATGGATGAAAGTTTGACGGTGAACATATGGATATAGTGTTTAAGGGAATGGAAGGTTCACTAGAGGAAGAAGCCATCATAAGAACGAGAAGAATGAGAGGGAAAGAGGCTCTATACTATGTGAGTGTATCAATAATAACTCTCTTGATTTCACCAAATGGGGTGGGAGATATACATAGCCAGAACTAATTCAAAAATGAATATAGAAAGAATATAAGGTTACATGCAATGAATAAATGATCATTAAATAATGGAACATGTAGA
The DNA here is from genome assembly GCA_025506505.1 of Flaveria sonorensis. NCBI lineage: Eukaryota > Viridiplantae > Streptophyta > Magnoliopsida > Asterales > Asteraceae > Flaveria > Flaveria sonorensis. The sequence goes on along the minus strand of CM046438.1, from coordinate 35,508,215 downwards.
GTTGATAAAAGCAGACGGAGAGCCACCTAATGAAGGAATGATATTGAACAAATACTAATAAGTAAGACAAACTTTTATATGAATCAAACTTGAACGGTCTTATATATTATAAGTAGACAATACCACATACTGTGCAGGCTAGTGATGTGTTCCCTGTAAACTTCCATAAGTTATATCGGTGTATACATTCATTGGCATGACCAAGGTTTAATTTATTAGTGGTTATTTTTTGGTGCCAAGATTTCTATCAATACGTTGTTAGAACTTTGGATTGGGTTAGGTTTTTATCATTATAATTTAAATGAAAAACTAGTAAAATCATTAAATTACACAACTAACACTAAGAGCAAAAAAAAACTTCTTAAAGGAGATAAAAGGAGGAATATACATGTCATCTGTAAGTTCAGTCGAAATGAGAAACAACACAACCTGTAGATTATTATGTTTACAAAGACAATTCAATATTATAATTTAAATATATTATAATATACAGTAAAAATGCATTAAGCCGAACAAGATAGATACCACATAGTTGTTTCTTACGGGTTTTCATTCTTTGAAATTGATCCATTACATCTACAATCTTAACTTTGGCAAAGAACTCCTTCATGATATATAACAAATGGAATAATTATTTATATAGCCATCATGTTTTATTTGTGTGATACGATAATATCGGTTTATGTTTAAAAGGAGCTCGTGAAGATTTAGGAGTACTATAACTCTTTGAAAATGAAGAATTGAAGTTTGCAGATTTTTTAATATTTTTGATGGTCCCTAAATAATGACTACAAAATAAATATTACTGTTAAACATTCATAATTTCACAAGAAATTGGGTTCCTAATAGATTTGGAAGATAATAAATTGGGTATGGGTTATAGTCTATGGATTTTAGTGTATGGACTTGTCACGTGGTATTGTGTACTTTGAATAAACAAAAAAGCTATAAAACCGTTAAAAGTATATTTATAAAGATAAACAATAGTTTTATATTTAGTAATACATCTACACAACTTAATATTTAGTTAATTTTTTATGAATTTTTTATAAAACCAACGGGTTTATAACAAAAGATTAGTGTCAATCGAAAATCCAATGTTATACACTCAACAGGAAATGCAAAAACTTGGAGTACATACAAGGTATCAAAACACATTATATGTTAGGAAAGATAACATTGTTAGAGCTTGGAATACTTTAAAAGTTTAGAAACTTGATACAAAAATAAAGTGTTTAGCTGAAATAGTGATACTAAATGAACTTCCAATACATGTATATAAGTGGGGGAATGTTACATACAAAGTGTGTTTTTTGTTAGAAATGTTCGAAGTTCTTGCGTGATAATTTCACCACCGATTTCATCCTTCTTGCATGATATCTCCATCCCCTGGCGTGATAATTCTATCACCATGTGATAATTATATATCCTTCTAGCGAGATAATCCCACCTTCACTTTGTACATGTATTACGATACCACCACTTTGTATTCTAAATTTTCCTATATAAGTGAGTCTCATAGTTGTGAGATTTCACCTTCCTTGTATATGGGAAGGTGTCCACATAATTTTAAGGAGTTTTAGCTAAATTTAAGACAGCATGTTGCAAAGCTCTTATCAAAATACTATATTAACTATATTAAAAGATATCGAAAACAATCATTTACACGTGTAAATCTATATATATATATATATATATATATATATATACACATCTGTATCTATATATATAGTATTTATATCTATATATATATCGATATACATCTATTTATATATAGTATCTATATCATTATATATAGATATAGGGCAAGGATCAAATGTTAACCCTCTATTATTACGATAATCGTGTTAACTTTTGAAGATCAATCAAAATCATTATTCTTTTAATTGGAATAACATAATGTTATACATATACAACATTATGTTCTTTTATGTAAATGAGTAAGTTCACAATTGTAAAAAAGTTACGACAAGTGTAAGTTACTTACACCAGGTAAATATTTACAGATGTAAGTGTAACTTACACTAGTATAAACGTTTTTATGCTTACGAATTTACATATATACATAAAAGAACTTATATTTTGTATGTGTAATAATATTATTCCAACAAAAAAGTTAATGATTTTGATTAATCTTTAAATATTAACATGGTTATCGCAACAATAGATGGTTAATGTTTGATCTTACCCGATATATATATATATATATATATATATATACACACACACACACACACACACATACATACATACATACATACATACATACACACACATACATACGTACATACATACTACATACATACATACATACATACATACATACATACATACATACATACACACGCACACGAAAATAGATTTATCTAGATCTGTCCTAGTGTATAAGGCTCCGTTTCCGGAACGCTTACAGTTGGTCATTCAAAGCATAAAATATACAGAATATAACATTTTAAAATACATCATACTTGCAGCGGAATTTGAACTTTTCATTAATAATTAAAAAGATCATGACAAAACATCCTGTTGTTTCATTTACATCCCAAAAATTATATTAGTACAATAACATTCACAAAATATATGGATGCCAGATTCTGATTATCCCTAGTAGCTTATACATCCATGCCTGCGCCTACTCAGCATCAACAAATTACCTGCCAACTGATATGCATATAAAAAGTCAGCGTTGCTGAGTGAGTTCTAGTTTATATAATTAAATACTTTACTTTTAATAAAACCTTTCCTTTACTTTCGTTCGTGATCACACGTCATACGTACATCTTGATAATAATCATTTATTTATCCTTTATCATCGTACATAATCGTTTGTTTCGTACTTTATTATCTTTCACTTCTATCCAGATCCTGCCATGCCCCCTCTTCGATGCACAAAGCGATTAAAGTCTTGGGAGCAAGTGGCAAGGACCCCGTTTCGCATGTTTCCATCGGTCACAAAGACTGACGGTTAGGTGTGCACTTGGCACACTATCGAGGTGGCAACCCATAAAGAGTTATGACCCCCTTTTTATGCTTGCAAGACTTTTAACTCATTCATTACGTTCCACTTCTCATTATCTTTATCTTCCACTTTCATTACAATAATACTTTACGTACAAGAGTATTAGCACACTACGTAAAGTCACATACTAATACGTAATATAGAACATCAACCACAACCCTTAAACATATATAACATCCACAGGCATAAACCATTAAAACATTTCAGAACTTAACACTACATTCTACTTCCCAAGATTTCAAAAAATTCTAAGTCCCCAAAGAAATACGGATGAACAATACTAATGCGGATGACCAAATACGGATGAGCATAAACAAATGCGGATGAACTGTAGCAAATACGGATGAAAGTCCTCAGAAAATATTCTAAGTGTCCAAAGAAATGTTGTTAGAACAAATGCGGATGAGCATAAACAAATGCGGATGAACTGTAGTAAATACGGATGAAACTGTAGCAAATGCGGATGAACACTTTAGCAAATGCGGATGAACACTTAGCAAATACGGATGAACACTTAGCAAATGCATATGAACATTTAGCAAATGCGGATGAACACTTAGTAAATATGGATGAACACTTAGCAAATACGGATGAAAACATAACAAATGCGAATGAACACTTAGTAAACGCGGATGAACACTTAGAAAATCCGGATGAACAACTCCAGTACCTGTGATGCAACTTATGAAATTTTCCAGTCCCAAACATCATCTTGACACGAACTTAGCTTAGATCTATCAGTCTAACACTTAGAACATCTTAAGCAGTATACAATCATCATGAAAATCACATAACATAACTATATCATCATAAACAACCGTACCATACATGAAAGATCATAATTTGCTTAAAAAACATCAGTTAAATATGCATACCAGCCCCAAATAAGTAGAGAACATTTAAAAGAGGGGATCTAGAACTCACTTCTACTACTTTCGAGTAAAACTCCTCCAAACCCGAGAGCAACCTGGAGTTCTAACACCTAAACACACGAAAACACACAACCAAACACATAAAACACTTAAGAATCGGTCCAGAAGCTGAAAACTCAACTGAAACTGAGAAGAACAGCATAAAATCTTACCTTTTGAAGATTTTCTCTCTCTAAAACCGGGTGAAACTTTTGCTTCTTGCTTTAGCTGAGATTTCTTGTATGACAGTGAGGAGTATGGGTGGCCTTAACACCTTTTTGAACCCATTATGGGCAAGTTTAGCCCTTGCTTGCTTTTAACCCCTTGTTTTACAATAATTCTCTTTTTCTCCCTTGCTTTCTTTTCTTTTCTTCATGCTAAATTTTTTTTTCCGGGTGTTACAAGTCCACCCCCCTTATATAGGTTTCATCCCTGAAACCTGTCACTCCTCGAACAGCTGTGGGTAATGCTGTCTCATTTCCTCCTCAGTCTCCTACGTAGACTCAGACCCCTTCTTGTGTCTCCAGTGTACTCGCATAAGTGGAACCACTTAATTCTTTAGCCTCTTCTCTTTTCTATCAATGATGGCCACTGGTTGCTCCACATAATTGAGCCATTCATCCACCTCGATATCCTCCAGTGGTATAATCATATCTTCATCGGCTAAGCACTTTCTTAGGTGAGATACATGGAATGTCGGATGAATCCTACTTAATTCATCGGGTAGCTCCAGTCGATAGGCCACCTCTCCTACTCGGGCAATGATTCGGAAAGGCCCTATGTACCTCGGACTTAACTTTCCTCGCTTCCTAAACCGGATGATCCCTTTCCAAGGCGAAACCTTCAGCATGACTCTATCACCCACCTTGAATTCAATCGGTCTACGTCTCTTGTCGGCATACGACTTATGTCTATCTTTTGCCGCCTTCATAAAGGCCTTAATCTTTTCCAACTTTTCGGTCGTAGCCTCGATCACCTCAATGCTCCCTATCTCCTTAGCATCTCATATGGAGGCATACCAATGGTGGCATTATAACTATTGTTATATGAGAATTCGGCTAACGGTAAGTGTTCGTCCTAACTTCCTCTAAAATCAATGACGCATGCTCGTAGCATATCCTCCAGCGTCTGCATTGTCCTCTCCGACTGACCGTCTGTCTGAGGATGGTAAGCCGTACTGATATGTAACCTCGTCCCCATCGCGTCATGAAATCTTTTCCAAAACTTAGATGTAAACCGAGTGTCACAGTCAGACATGATAGACACCGGTACGCCATGACGAGTCACTATCTCTTTGATGAACAGATCCGCCAACCTCTTAGATGAATACATCTCACGGATCGGTAGAAAGTGAGCACCCTTCGTCAGACGATCAACTATCACCCATATGGAATCATATCCCCTTGCCGTACGCGGTAACTTCATAATGAAGTCCATGGTGATGTGCTCCCATTTCCACTCGGGTATATCCAAGGGTTGGATCTTCCCGTATGGCTTTTGGTGCTCCGCCTTCACTTGTAAACACGTAAGGCACTTACTCACATACCCGCCACATCGCGCTTCATTCCCGGCCACCAGTAATCTTTATTCATATCATGATACATCTTTATAGCACTGGGATGAATTAAGTATCGAGTCTTGTGAGCCTCATCCATGATCGTCTCACGCAGACCCCCATAACGAGGAATCCATATCCGCCCCAACCGAGTCCGGACACCAAGGGTGTTATCCCCCAACTCGGCGACTAGACCTTTCATCCTCTCGGAGTTAATCTGATCTTCTTTCAGCGCTTCATCCTGAAATTCCTTAATCCACTTCATCACATCGAAGGTCATAAACAACTGATAAGCTTTCACCCGAATCGGTTCAGGTTTCTCTTTTCGGCTAAGGGCATCCGCCACCACGTTGGCCTTGCCCGGATGGTAATGGATCTCATAATCATAGTCTTTGATCAACTCTAACCATCTCCTCTATTACATGTTGAGATCCTTCTGCTCGAAGAAGTACTTCAAACCTTTATGATCAGTGAACATGGTGCACTTCGTCCCATACAGGTAGTGCCTCCAAATCTTCAATGCAAAGACCCCAGCCGCCAACTCCAAGTCATGAGTAGGGTAGTTAGCCTCATGGATCTTCAACTGTCGGGATGCATAAGCTATAACCCTTCTCTGTTGCATCAGCACGCAACCCAATCCCGAATAAGAAGCATCCGAATAGACCACCAAGTCTTCGTTCCCTTCAGGTAACGTCAAGACAGGAGCTTGAGTCAATCTTGTCTTTATCTCTTCGAAAGCATTCTCCTGCTCTTGACCCCATATGAACTTCACATCCTTACGGGTCAATTTGGTCAATGGTGAAGCTATCTTGGAGAAGACTTGGATGAACCTTCTGTAGTAGCCCGCCAAACCCATGAAACTGCGGATCTCTGATGGCGTCTTTGGAGTCTTCCATTGCATCACCGCCTCCACCTTTGCCAGGTACACCATAATCCCTTCAGAATTAACCACATGACCCAAAAACTGAACTTCCCGCAACTAGAACGCGCATTTGGAGAACTTAGCATATAGCTTCTCCCTTCTAAGCGTCTCCAATACCTCGCGAATGTGACCGCATGCTCTTCTTCACTCTTCGAATAAATTAGGATATCATCGATAAACACAATCCCTGATTTATCCAACATCGGCCGACACACCCGATTCATCAAATCCATAAAAGTAGCTAGCGCGTTGGTTAAACCGAAAGACATAACGAGCAATTCGTAATGCCCTTATCGCATCCGAAACGTGGTCCTTGGGATATCCTGTTCCTTAACCTTTAGCTAATGATAACGAGATCAGAGGTCTATCCTTGAGAACCAGCTGGAGCCTTGGAGCTGATCAAACAAGTCATCAATCCTCGGTAGTGGGTACCGGTTCTTCACCGTCAACTTGTTCAACTCACGGTAGTCGATGCACATCCTCATGCAACCGTCCTTCTTCTTTACAAACAAGACTGGAGCACCCCAATGAGAGATACTTGGCCGGATGAACCCCTTATCTAACTACTCTTCCAGCTGAGTCATCAATTCCTTCATCTCGGAGGGAGCTAGTCGATACGGTGCCTTGGCAACAGGTTGGGTACCAGGTATCAAATCAATCTGGAACTTGATCTCGCGGTCTGGTGGCACACCTGGTAGATCCTCCGGGAATACGTCTGGGAAGTCACACACGACCGGTACGTAGGATAGTCGTGGTACTAACGCATACATATCTTTCAAATAAGCCAGGTAGGCACTACATCCACGTCTCATGCACTTCTCGGCCACCACCATTGAAATTACCTTCGAAACTGTACCGACCCTATCACCGTAAATCGTCACCAAACTCCCATCAGGTGCGGTCAAACAAAGCATCTTCTTACGACACACAATATTTTCCTCATAGGCTGCTAGCCAATTCATCCCTAGAACCACATCGATCCGCCTAGGGGCATCACGAATAATTTAGCAGAGAACCTATGGACTTCCAACTCTATGTCACAATCCTCAATCAGATCAAAAATCTTGGTAGACTTACCAATGGCAGTTTCTACATCAAAGGGCTAATCAATACTTCTACTTCTAACAGGAAACTTAACACAAAAGGTAGTAGAAATAAAACTCTTACTAGCACCAGAATCGAAAAGCATAGAGGCACCAGTTTGGTTTACTAGGAAGGTACCTGACACAACATCAGGGTCCACTCTAGCCTCCTCCTGGGTCATAGTAAATGCTCTGGCTTTTGCCCTCTGCCCTTCCTTCTCCTTCTCGATCCCCTTTTTAGCCCTGGAATTCTCAGCCCTCGGTTTCTTGCAATCCTTGCTCAGATGGCCCTCTTCACCACAGTTGTAGCACCTCATCACCCCACACTCCCTTGCTATATGACCAGACTTCCCACATTTGAAGCAGGCGTTCAGTCCCCACGTACACTCTCCCACATGTTCCTTCCCACACTTCTTACATTCCCTCCTGTTATTCTCCTTACTCAATCCTGGGCGATGATCATCAATCCTCATCTTCTTCTCCCTGATCCCATGGTTGTCACTCCTGAACCTCTTCCCATTACCGTTCTTGTTCCAACTCTTCTTGTTCTTCCTCTGAATTGGCACCGGGTACCTCTCATCATACAACCTTCCGGCCAAATCTACCACAGACCTTAAAGTGATCAGTCTAGCAGCTATCATGTTCCTCCTAATATCCACGGGCAAACCCTGCATGTACCTCTTAATCTTCTTGGACTCTGGAGTTACTAGATCCAGCACAAGTCTTACAAGTTCATTGAACTTAGAGGTATACTCTTGATGAGTCATGTTTCCAGCCTCCAAATGCAAGAACTTCTTTTCAATTTTGTCCAACTCCCGATGTGGACAATAATCCTCTAGTACAAGATCATTCAAATCCGACCACCTCATCCTTGCAATAGACTATTTCCCCTCGGCTTGGACAATGTTGTCCCACCAGCATAATGTCGAGTCAACGAAAGAATGGGAGGCAAACTTCACCTTTTGATCCTCCCGGCACTCACTGATGTCTAGGACTGCCTCCATCTCTTGAACCCAACGATAAGCAGCAGTAGCATTGCTGTTACCGTCAAAGATCGGGGGTTTGCACCTCTGAAACGCCCCATAGGTGCACCCCTAGGCGGTCTCCTTCTCCCCCTCACTATCATCATCATGAATTACCACCCATGGGCTAGATGGCTCTTCCTCTGTTTTCTCCTTCTTCCCAGCATCATCAGTTCTTTCACCCTCCTTTACAGCCCTTAACACTTTGGTCACTACTAAGGGCAACACATTTTGCATGACGTTGTAGACCTCATCAGCAATAGCTTCCTTTACCGTGGACTTGAGGGTAGCTGATTTTGCACCCTTTTGGTGGCTATGGAGGTCTGTGTCCTCATGAATCATCTCAGGAGCCTTAGCCTTGCTTCAGGTGACACATGGCCTGGTAGTATGCCTGCCATGAGCACCGCCTCTGGTTGCCTTCCCAAATTTTCTCCCCGCCATAAAATCTACCTCCTATAAAATTCAAACACTAACAAGGTCATTCAAGGTAATAGCTCAGTTTATGTCAAGTATAGTAAGTGAAGATCATTATATAGTTGACTTATCGGTACTGATCACAATGAAAGACGTTGATAATAATAGACTAAGGGGGAGTATTGTTGGGTCTGAAAAGGATATCTATATTATCAACACAGTCAAAGTCAACAAATGTCAACTTCACTGTCAAAGTCATCAAAAAAGTCAAACAGACGCGTTCGAGATGAAGAATCGAGACGAGACGTTGAAGATATAAATGACTAGGAGTTTATTGTTAATAAATATACTTTGTGTCAACAAAATATATTTATTTATGTTTAAGTCTTTTTTATGTTTTAATGATAGTCTAGGGGGCTAATTATCATTAAGTCTAATTGTCATTAGACTATATATATCTAGAGTCATTAGTGTGTTGAGAGAGGGAGAATGAGCCATTGATTGAGGGTCTTTTCACATTTATAATATCTTTAGTAATCAATTCAGATCAAACAAGGGTTTATTGAGTGTTCTTAAGGTGTTCATCATTGTTCATCAATATTTTATTGTCTTTGATCTATATTTTACACAAATATCATTATTTGTGTTTTCAGTGGGATTTGTTTGTGTTTATTAATCATTTACACTGTTATATCGATCGAGAGGACCAACATGTGGAACTTGTGAAGATGAGCTTCCCTTCATAGACCCCATTGATGAAGAGGATAAAGAGGAGATAGTGAAGGATGATTCTGAGAAGAGTGAAGAAGATCATCCTAAAAAGGGTCACTACTCTCCTGAGAAGAGAAAAGAATCTGGGATGACAAAGTCTAAGAGGAAGGACTTGATCAGGAAAGCAAAGAGAAAATCAAAGAAGGCTCAAAGGATCAAGGCCACTTTCAACTCTAAGTAGAAACAAGTGTTTATCTCTGCATGATTTTAAGTGGTGAAGGCTGAAGACTCAACTATGAACTCTAGAACCAGGAGTTCTAGTTCATGTCTAACTCATTCTAGTAAAGAGAAGAAGGTTGATCAGCTGTGTACCACTGCTACATAGCCTGAACCATCCAGTTCAAAGAGCAAGCCTCACCCTAACAAGCTTGTTGCATCATCTGTGAAGATGAAGATGGAGGTGGAAAGTGATCAAGTTTAGTCTTTCTTTCAAAAGAAGACTCTCAGAAGGAAGCAAATGGATTGCATCATGTGTGGTAGTACTTCTCATCTTGCTAAGGATTGCATCTACAATCCTAAAAGTACTATTCACTTGATCAAAGAGAAAACTTCTGAGAAGAAGTAGCTTCAGAAGGAAAATCCTTTCCTTTCGAAAGCTCCAAGGTGAAAAAGAAGACAAGTGAAAACTTGCCTTCGGAAAAAAATTGGTCTCAGAAGAAAGGAATGCTTCTGAAGTACTGAAGCCTGCTGCAGTGAAAGCAAGATCTTTTGGAGGTCCAGTCTCCAAAACTTCCAATGTTTGTCAACACTTTCGAGGTGTTGAAGGTCAAGCCCAATCTTTCAAAGATGGTGTGGAAGATGAAGAAAGACCAAGTGATTGAAAGTTCTTCATCAACAACAGCTAATGATCCTCAAAGCTTGAACATAGGATCGGTTACTGTTACATTGTCTTCAATCACTTTGATAAGCCCAAGATCAAGGCTTGGGTTCTCCAAATGGAATAGATAAAGCCCAGCTCTTCAAGACTATGAGGAAGCCAACTGCTGGCTTCTCAAGGGTAGAAACAACCCTTGTTCTAAAATGTTAGAGCTCATTGCTCAAGGTGACAACCTAGCAGCACCATCTAGTGTTGAACCCACACCTTCTACTTCCCAACCACCAACACTGCCAAAAATAACCATCACCTACCAAAGAAAATCCAAACAAATCCCTGCATATGCTACTCAGTTTGTGTAGGTCCCTATATCATCTCCTATACAGGAGGAAGTGCACACTGGAGCTCCTACTTCTCCTGAGGAGCAAAACACTCCCATCTCACCAATGATCAGTGCTGAGGTTCTTTATGCTCAGCCTGATGAGCTCACAACCCCCACAACCTTAAGCCTTCACTCAGAGTCTCAAAACTCTAGTGAACAACCTTTAGGGTAAAGTTACCATCCCTAGCCTCTTGATCTAAACCAACCAATCCCAAACCTTGAATTCTATGATGATGAAGACATGGGCTTCAGTGAGTATCATGAGTCTCTCTTCTCCACCCCTGCTCAAGAAGAGATGAGTACTCCTGTTTCTCCCATATCTAGCCCACATCATCCACCTACTATTTAGGTGGATCTCCCTGAACTTATTTAGGAGGTCCATATGGAAGAGGCTCTCACTTCAGCAAGGGATTACATCATTCAGACCTCAACCATGGCAACCCAGCCTCTTGACACTTCTCTTAAAGTAGTCATGATGGAGGGGAAATCCAACAACCAAGAACAAAGTGCTGGTGATGAGGAAGAAGACCTTGGTCCTATTCTCTCATTCCCCAATGATTCTTCTGATGAAGATGAGGGGAGTCTGAAACTAAAGGTGCAAAAACTGACAAAAACATGTACCTCTTTAGTCTCAAAGATAAGTCACCTGGAATCTCAGGTGACTATCTTACAAAGGAGGGTCAATGAGCAGCAACTTGAGATCACCAATCTCAAGGGCAAGTTAGTTGAGAGAACACTTAGGAGAACTCAACCAGGTCCATAAGAACCTGTGGATGTGATAGAGCCAACCCCAAGCTCACTTATGCAGGAAGGTGATGCTACCAAAAAAGGGGAGAAAATCAAACAATCACAGTACCTGGGAGTTCTTCACAGAGTATAGACTTTGAGGATTCACCACGCTCACTTGCAATGGTCCATACTCAGCAACCGCCTCAAGTCTAGATGAATGTGGACTCACTTTCCCAAGTCTACATGGATGTGGACTCACTCATACAAAGTTTGTTTGAGGTAGGTATTCCCAGAGCTATGCCTACCCCATCTCATCACTCTGAGAATCCAATCATTGGATGGAGGTATGACACTGATAGAAGAGCTCTTGTCATCTCTAGATATCAGGGTCAACAGGAAATTTTCAATGTTTTCAACCTGAGCTTCTATGAGAGCATCCATCTAATTGATCTTCCACATGTCAACCCAAGTCAAAACAGACAAGATGCAAGATTAGCAGATAGGATTCAAGAAAGGGTGTTTGAAGAATATAAGCTGAGGTCAAGACTATACAGACAGAGGCTAGCAGGTAAGACTTTTGGTCAACTGGATGTTGAGGTGGACCCTAAGATTAGCTTCAAAAGGGGAAGCCTTGACTGAAGGCCCATAAGTTGAACCTATGAACCTTGAGACAGGAACTTCTTCAGTACCCATTACCCTTAGTAAGGCAACAGTTGGTGAAGGTGCTTCACAACCTCTCTCTAGCCAGAGCTTGACTGCTGAATCAAGCAATAAAGGCCAAAGCTCTCTCCACCCTGAGTCACCAAGGCCTGTGAGTGACACAGGGAAAAGAAAACTGACTTTTGAGGAGATTAAGAAGGAGGAAAGAGAGAGGAAGAGAAAGCTAAGGGGAGAAAGTTCTAGAGAGTCTCCAGGCTTCATGAAAGCTACCATCAGGGCTGCCACCAGGCCAAATACTCAGGATGATGAGTTGAGGGCTGCCAGGATAAATTACTTGGGGACCAGAAACTACAATGTGTATGAACTACTCTCTCTCCCCTTAGATGAACTGAATGAACTGGCTGACAAGGAAATGTCTAAGAGGAGGAAGGAGGCAGAGGATGCAGCATTGCTCCTTAAGAACAAGGAAGAAAGGAGGCAGAAAAGGATCTACAAGCATGCTCCTACCCTCTCCCCAGTTCAAGAAAGTCAAGAGCTATCATCCAAAAGAGCCAAAAGAAGTCTGCTGACAGACAAAGGATGATGAGCTTCTTGAAGCTGTATGGATTCTCCAAAAGGAGGCTTGGTCCAATGTCTCTATCCACTATGGATGAGCACATTAGAGTGATCAAGCAGAAGATTAAAAAGGGAGAGCTTGTTGACTTGCATTCTCCACCAAGTCCAGCTCAACCTGAGGTTGTCAAGGTTGAACCCCCTGAGAGACCTAGGGCTGAATCTCAACTAACTTTATCTTCTGATCCAAAGCAGGGTCCTCTTCACTCTTCTTCTAAACCTGTGAGAGAAGATAACCCAATTAATAGAGACACAGTAGAACAACCTGGTGCTAAAGACCAGTCCTCTTAGTTAAAGACTTCAAAGAATAGGAAAAGGATGACCATGAAGAGTGTTTCCAAGAAGAAGACCAAGGGATCCACCTCTACACCTCAGGATGAGTTAGAGCATCCTAAGGTAGTGCAAGAAGAGGCTACTCAACCAACTCCAACTCAAAGAGGAGCCTCTTACAACTGGAAGACCCATCTTGTCCTAGACCTTTACTGCTAATCCAGACAGGTGGTATGTCATCAGAGATCAAGGACATCAAGATGTCTATTTCTTGCAAGATATGCTTGATCTTCCTCTGGATGATCTCTATGACATGAGAAGATATTATGAGAGTCTGACGGATTCTAACCAGATGATGAAGAAAGGTATGATCTTGATCCTAATGAGGACATCCAACATCTGAATAACTTCTATGTTTGGTAGCATCAGCCTAAGCGGAGTTTGTTGGATCATATGAGGCTGGTTCAACCAAAAGAACACTTAGAGCATTTTGATGTACAATTGAAGAAGTCTTCCAAAGACAAAGCTGCTCTTCCAAAAATAAATTGAAGATCTTCCGAAGCTTAAGTATGAAGAACTTCCGAAGGAAGACTAAGTCTTCCGAGACTAAGTAGTTTTCCTTTCGAAGTATATGAAGAACTTCCAAAGGTAGAACCAAGTCTTTCGGGACCAAGTAGTTCTCCTTCTGAAGCATTCACACTTAGAAGATCCAAGACAAAGTCTTCCGAAGAATGAAGTCATGAAGACTTGCAGAAGACTTGGAAGAAGTTGATTATTCTGAAGTATAAATGGCCTCGGAAGAACTTATTCTTTCGAAGCCATTTGCCTTCGAAAGAATCCACTATGAACCAGTGGACATAAGTATTGGTTCTCTGACATCTGCTGCCAACTCTGATATACTGCATGGCACGCCTATGTAGTTGACTATACTTTAATCTACTGTTCACCTTTATCAGTTAGTACAGTTACCATACTTAGTTAGTGACAAAAGGTAAGTCATGGACCTGTCATGAGTACCTAATCTAGGATAATATTTTATCTTATATACATTAGTTCTAGCAATGTAGTATTTGTCTAGTGGTAAATTTCGGCTAGTTTTCCAAGTATAACCGGCTGTAGAATGTAGTATAAAGTATCTCAGGTCTTTGTATTTTTTTTATGCTTTGTAACACTTGTAATAGAACTTGAGAGAAATATACAACATCCTTGAAAACCATATTAGTCTGTTCTTGTTCTTAGTTCTGTCTCAATTACTTGTGTTATTAGTATCATTTACATAAACCCAATTCCTTATTTGATATGCTAAGTGTTCTAAAACTCTCCTTATTATGAGACTAATTGTATTGACCATCCCTTAACCAGTCATGCAGAAGGCACTATCTGCCATAGTGCAGGGTAGGATAATTTTCATCACTCCAGCCACCATCAATTCTCTTCTAAGGCTGGATACTGCAGAAGGCGAGTTGTCCTTCCCCAAATTTGTTGTAAACAACTCATTCCAACAGATGGGCTATAAAGGGGACTACTTTGTAAGAACCTTCAAAAAACGGTAAGGTCTCCTCTTAGTGAAAGTACTCCTTAGAATACTTTATGTTCTCTAGATATGTTCAACACATTCTTAACTATGAAACAGGTTCACAGTTAAGGGGAACAGGTAATATTCTTAAATTGGGACAGATGAAGGCCGGCATCTTCAAAACAATGAGAAAGTCCATTGTTGTCTTCTCATGGTAGAAACAGTCCTGGTCCCAAAAATGTTAGAGCTCATTGCTCAAGGAGACAACTTGGCAGTAGCAGCCAATGTTGAACCCACACTTTCTACATCTACACCATCCACACAGCCCCAAATCACTATCACCTACCAAAGAAAATCCAAAAAAATCCCTGTTCAGTCTACTCGGGTTAAGCAGGCACCCATATCACCATCCATGCAGGAAGAAGAAGAAACAAGAGCTCCCCCTTCTCTTGAGTAGCAGACCACTCCTATTATTTCTTTGATTAGTGCTAAGGTTCCTCGTGCTCAGCCTGATGAGCTCGTTACCCCAGCCTTAAGCCTTCACTCTAAGTCTCAAAACTCTAGTGATCAACCTTCAAGGGAAAGCTACCATCCCCAACTGCTAAATCTCAACCAACCAATCCCCAACCTAGAATTCTATGATGATAAGGATATGGGTTTTAGTGAGTACCATGTAACACCTGGAAATTTCCAAAAAAAAAAAGAAGAGAAGAAAAAGAAAAGAAAAGAGAAGTATAAAGAAAGAAAGGTGAAATAAACCAAGTTGAGGGGTTAAAGTTGTGCAAGAGGCAAACTTTATTATTATTATGTTTAAAAGGTGGGCATGGCCGCCCACACCCCTGCTCACCAACTGCTTGGACTGCAAAAGTAAAAGAACAGAGCTTCCATCGGTTTTTTGAGAGAAGAAGAAGATCGACTTGAAGGTTAGTTTTTTGTGTGTTTTGTTCGGTTTCAGCTGAATTTTCAGCTTGTGGTCAGAGTCTTATGTGTTCCTATGTGTTTGATTGGGTGTTTTTGGTATGTTTAGGTGTTTGAACTCCAAGTGCTCTCGGGTTTGAAGGAGTTTTACTCGAAGGCTGCTGTAGGTGAGTTCTAGATCCCCGGTTTTTCTGTTTTAAACTTGTTTTGGGGCTAAAACACATATAAATTATTATTTAGTATGTTGAAACCGCATGTGTTACCCTTGTTTTATGTGGGTGTGTGTATTTGTGAATGTTTTGACCAAATCATTTGATGGTATGCTTGTTCTATATGCTTAACATGCTAGATTTGGGCTAAGAATATGTTAGGATGATGAATGGGGATAGAAATTAGTATAAGTTAGAACTGGTAATTGCCCATGCACCTAACATTTTTTGCCCATGCGCCTAACACTTGCCCGTGTGCCTGCATAGTACCCATGTGCCTAAGTTTTTACCCATACGCCTAAGTTTTTGCCCATGCGCATAAGTGTTTGCCTATGCGCCTAAACTGCCCATGTTCCTGTATAGTACTCATGCGCCTGCATAGTACCCATACGCCTAAGTTTTTCCCATGCACCCAAGTTTTCCCATGCGCCTAACTGTTCGTGCGCTTGCATAGTGCCCATGCGCCTAAACTGACTTAGGATTTTTTAGAAATTTTAAGAAATAGAAATTAATGGTTAAGCTCTGGAATGTTTTGGTGGTTTATGTTTGTTCATGTTATGCATGTTTGTGGTCTGTTATTGATGTTCCTTATATTACGTGAATTTACATGGTGTGTTAATGCTCTTATACGTAAAGTATTATCATAAAAGAAGCGGAAGATTAAAGTTAATGAAAAGTGGAACATAATGAATGAATGAAAGTCTTGCAAGCAAATTTAAAGAGGTTGACTACTCATTAAAGAGTTGTTAGCTCAACTGTGTGTGATGTAGCGTGCGATCTTGGCTAACCCATGAGGGTATACACACAGGGGGGTCAGTCTTGGTGACTGATCCATACATGCGAAACGGGATCCTTATTGCTTAATGATAGGGTATAGCTTATGACAGGATCTAGATAGAAGTGAAAGATAATGAAAAAGTGCGAAATGAACGATTATGAACGATAATAAAAGATAATAATGATATTATCAAGATGTATGTATGTTGTGTGATCACGAATGAAAGTAAAGGAAAGGTTTTTACTAAAGGTAAAGTATTTTATTATTTAAAACTAGAACTCACTCAGTAAAGCTAACTTTTTATGCATTTTCAGTTGGCAGGTAGCTTGTTGCTAATGATGGCACCGGGGTGAAGCTACTTGGCGGGCAAGACTGGCATCCATCTCATGCAATAATAATGATGTTGTTTTGTAATACAACTGTTGGTCCACCTGATTGATAATATAGTACAATTGATTGATAAACACAAACAAAACCCACTGATAACACAAATATCAATGATATTTATGAACAATATAGATCAAATACTATAAAATATAGATGAACAAGATGAACACCTCAAGAACATTCAATAAACCCTTGTTTGATCTGAATTGATTGCAAATGATATTACAAATATTAAAGTCCCTCAATCAATGGCTCATTCAAGCTCCCTTAAACTAATTGTCACTAATCTATATATAGTGATAATATGCACTAATGACATATTAAGCCCCTATACTTAGACAAACTAGATAAAAGACATATAAAATATAAAAGAGACTAAAACATAAATAAATATATTTTGTTGACACAAAATATATTTATTAACAATAAACTCCTAGTCATTTATCTTCAACATCTTGACTCGGTTCTTCATCTCGAACGTGTCTGTTTGACTTTTGCGTTGACTTTGACAGTGACATTGACATTTGTTGACTTTGACTGTGTTAATAATATAGACTATCCTTTTCAGACCCAATAATACTCCCCCTTAGTCTATAATTATCAACACATTGTTTCATCTTCCGCTCCGATAAGTCAACCATATAATAATCTTCAAGCTCCCCCTAGATTGATGATTTGGTATTGAAGATTTTTCACCTTTCAGGCTCCCCTTTTTTGTATGCTCCCCCTCTTAGTGTGCATTCTATGTGAATGATCAGGAAAAACTTTTCCAACTCTCTATTCTTGAGTGCTTCAGAAGATGTAGGAGGAGGAATCCTAGCTCGGTATCTTCTGCAAACTTGAGGAACAGGTTCTCTGGTATGGTATTTGCTCAGCTGATGATCGGCCATCATTTGAAGCAAAAATTTGTAACACAATCACAACCACAATCTCACAATTTCCTGTCAGATCATTTCAGTTAACAAATAAACCCGTGTTTATCTGTGTGTGCAATTTCCCGTGAAATGCATGTGAAAATGATAACATTTTAATAGTATAATATGGATGACTTGAAAAAAAGATTTGAAATGAATATTTTTTTTTATCATATTACACCAAGAACCAATTTGATCATGAGATCACATCCTTAAGATATACAAAAGCACAAAGATGTATTTGAACATCGACAAGTTAGTGAGATCACACTAATACAGAGTCTGGTCACAATTTTAAGTTTTTGAAAACCAAAAACAGTTCAAAAAAGATTGTTGGTATATTTGTCCAATTTAAACCCATGCCTTATCCTTTTCAGCAAGTGATCTACAACTGATTTTATCATGTTTTAGATTTAATTAAAGAAGCTCAAGTGATTTGGTTCCCATAGACATCCGGCAAAGAACTTATCCCATCATCAGGGCTTATTGAGTAATATGATTAACTCTGCTTGACTTATTTGAGGTACAACAATGATCTTAGTTTAAGAATCACTGTCCTTTTAGTTTAGGAAACAGATGATGAGAGCTCCAGGTCTATACTTACGTATAACTGAGGAGATGATCATCTAAGCGTGCTGATGAGAGCTTCAGGTCTATACTCACGTATAACAGAGAAGATCATCACTCCAGGTCAATGCTTCCTCATAGCAGAGGAGATAAGCACAAAATCTACATCATAAGAGCTAACGAGAAGCCACATTTAGGACTTGGGGAATGGAGATTTTGAAAATGTCAAAGCAGTGATTTTAAACTCTCAACCCATTTTTGATAGGACATGTAACTTTGTACAAGACGAGATGTCATGGAAATGATCCTTATCATCGAGTTCTAAAGCTTTAGCTAGGCTACAGAATCACTGTTTACTTTGTTTTCATGCTGAGCCTACAAGCATATCATATAATGAAACTGTCTTTTTCAGATTTTAGAATATTAAGTGATACAGACATCTACATCAGTTACTATCATTTCTCACAAAGTACAAGTTATGCAAATAAGCATACAAAGAAGACATATTATCATTTCTCAGTCATCCCAAATCAAGTTCTTAGTTCCCATGAAATTAATTTTTTATTCTCCCCCGAAATTTCTTTTTAACTGCCATTAAACAAAAAAATGAAATTTCCCCTTTTTATTAAGTATATAATAAATGGAATTGATAAAAAAGAATTTTACTAAAGAAAGTCTTCCAAATTATACTAGCAAAAATATGAGAAATGAAGTATCAAGAAAAATGCAGTGATTGTGAATGGAGATAAGAATCCAAAATGTGGATTAGATACCATAACCATAGCCTGTTTGTTCCGCCTCAAATTTGAATTAGGAACAATCTCAGTTAGTAAACCGGATTACTGATAGGCCTCCTGAATTGTTTCTGTACTCATAAACAGATTAGTTAGAGAGGGGGACCCAGGCCATTATGGTCCTGGGAGTTCCTTTTTCATCAGTGTATATAACCTGCTTAAGCACACACCCTTTTGAAAAATCATTTATCTTTTTAACTTTTTGTTTTACTTTCCAAATTTATTTCTGTTCAATTACTTTTGTTTTGAAAGAATTGAATTTGGAAATCATTTTCTTTTTAAGACCCGAAGGAAGAGATTTTGATTTTGAAACATTGGTCATTTTCATCTTTGAATCATGTGAAACCGGCTTCACATGAGAAGGTTTGGATAGATTGTTCTTTATCCAACCATTCAAAGATATGTGCTTTTTACCTTTTGAACCCGAGAAGCAACCTGTGTTATCTTTACCTCTCGAAGCTTGCCTTTGAACCTGAGGGCACTTCTTTAGCACATGACCTTCTTTTCCACATCTAAAGCAAGCCTTGAAAGGCTTTTGGTTCTTTGTAGTCCCGTGGATAGCTGGAGAGGGTGGAGCCTGCTTTGAGGTTGTTACAGCTTGTTGACAACCTTTAAGCTTCTTCTTTTGGATATCGAGAAATTGAACTTTCTGAGGCTTTGTCAATGTGGATTTTGAACTGGGCTGTGTTTTGATGTGTGATGTTCTGGAAGCTAAGATCTGAATATTCTTTTGAGAATCCTTTTGTATGACAGGTGACATGTTAGACTTGGAAGCAAATTTGTGAGGGTCATGATGGATAGCAGATGAAGATGGTGAGTGCTTATGCTGAGTTTTGGAGGAACTGCTGATTTGTTTAGCAGTTGGAGATGAGATCCGTATAGGTCTTGATTCAATTGTTGAAAGCTTTTGACACTTGATAACTTCAGGTTACTTGATGATCTGTTGTTCATCATCATACTTGTCTAGTCCTGTATGCACAAGTCAGCTTCTAATGGATCTTGATTGATGACTCTTGTTGTGTCGGTTTATGTTGTTAAGTTCTGATTGCTTGATGATTCCACAGTTGTTCCTTCTTTGACAAACTTGACAGGAACAAACGAAGGGATGTTACCTGTCTTGAATTTGTTAAAGAAGTTTCTGGAAACAACTGATACTGGTTTTGAAGCATCAGAGGTGGAATTATCATTTTGTAGATCAGATCCTTGCTTGATGAGCCCCAAACCTACAGGAAAATCATATTCATCTCGAACCTCTTTGTGATTAACGCTGCTTAAACCTGCATGTAAACTATTAGTATTTGCAGCTTCAATAAAATAATTAGATGGATGAGGTTGAGGCATCGGAGAGTAACAATGAGTGTTAGGAGGAGGATAAACATATGAAGTTTCACCACATCCCACACCCGTTTTGATTCTAGCTCCCCTTTGCTTAGAAAATAGTTCTTCCTGTTTCATCCCTGATATCGTCCATCTATCAAGTTTAGTTTTAAGCTTGCTAGTCTCAAATTCTGCTAATGTGACTCATTCGCTCAAAACATTAATCTCGACATTCTTTTCTAGAAGTTTTCTTTTTAAAAGATCATTTTCTTTTAAAACTTCCCTTAGTTTAATAAAATATTTGGACTCATTGATTTTAAGTTCTTTGTTTATTTGTTTTAATTCTTTTTCATTTTCTAACAATAATCTGTTAGCTTTATAAACCCCGAATAAACGAATTTTGCAGGGAGGAGAACACATGTCTTGAACAACCTCATAAGGAAGTCCCATAACTATCTTTTCAGCAGCTAGGGCTTTTTCACATTGACAGACAGGAGTGTTCTTTTTGTACTCTTCCTCCTCAGCAGCTCTCTTCTTAGCTTCTTCAGCTTCACCTTCCTCTTGCTTTCCTTCATCCTGAGCTTTACACCGGCTTGCACAATCACCAACATCACCAAAACTCTCACCTTGAGTGTCACACCTGAGTTCCTTGAAAGGATCAAAATCCTCAACAGAATCCTCATCACTGTTTACCATATTAGCCATCAATCCATGGTTGACTTCTTCTTTAGTTTCTTTGATCTCAACACTTGAAGAAACACCACTATACATGAACTGATTATACTCTTACCTTTTCATATCCAAATCAAACGACTTCAACTTGTTGATAACTTCCATGAGTTTGTAGTCAGCAAAATTTCTTTCTTGTTTTAACAACCTAACTTGTGGACTCCACTGTGGAGGAAGACAGTCCAAAAGTTTTGTGACTTGTTCATGGTTTCCCAACTGGTCATCATACTTCTTAAGGTTGCTTGCTACCATCACAAATCGATCAACCAAATCAGATATCTTTTCATCTTTCATAGCTTCAAAAGAATCAAACCGACTTTGTGCCATTATGGCATTGTCCGATTCGAGATCGTCAGAAAACGACATTTTCATTTAAAATATTAAATTACTTTCACGCCCGAAAAATATTTTTCCCAAAAATTGTTGATTAATTCTCCCCCGGGAAAAAATACTTTTAATGTCAACTAAATGGTTTCTAAGCAACTGGGGTCAGCTTGTTTTTTTTTTTTTTAGAATGATCAGAGGCTAATTTCGCTGAACTTTCACTAAATTCGCTGACATATTCGCTGAATTTTTCAATAATTTCGCCTGCAAATTCGCTGGTAATTTCGCTGCTAATTTTGGCAGCTGTTTCGCCCAGCAATGGCACACAGATGCTAGTTTTGCTGGATAGTCTCGCCCGAAACTAGTTGAACCTTCGTTCAAAGAACAATTTGGCAGCAATTTCGCTAGGTTTGGCACACAAACACTATGAACTTTCGTTCAACACATGTACTTTCGCTAGAATGAAGAAACCAGATCCAAAAACCAAGAACTGTGTAATTCCGCTGAATGATCCCTAGTTTCACCCGGCGAAACTATGTAATTTCGCTGAATGATGCTATAGTTTCGCTGGACGATCAGTAAATTCGCCCGACGAGTCTGAAAAACTTTTTCAAAACGAAATCAACTGAAATTTGTCCAAATCTCAATGAATTTGAGATCTGATGATTTCTAAAGCTTCCCACACCAAAATCGAGCAATCCTCAATCAATTTCCATGTCCAAAACACACAAATCAGATCGAAAATGAATGAAACCGTGACTTGAACTCAAAAATACCCAAAAACTCAATCAATCAAGAGCACAATGGCTCTGATACCAAATTGTTGGTCCACCTGATCGATAATACAATGCAATTGATTGATAAACACAAACAAAACCCACTGATAACACTAATATCAATGATATTTATGAACAATATAGATCAAACACTATAAAATATAGATGAACAAGATGAACACCTCAAGAACATTCAATAAACCCTTGTTTGATCTGAATTAATTGCAAATGATATTACAAATGTTAAAGTCCCTCAATCAATGGCTCATTCAAGCTCCTTTAAACTAATTGTCACTAATCTATATATAGTGATAATATGCACTAATGACATATTAAGCCCCTATACTTAGAAAAACTAGATAGAAGACATATAAAATATAAAAGAGACTAAAACATAAATAAATATATTTTGTTGACACAAAATATATTTATTAACAATAAACTCCTAGTCATTTATCTTCAACGTCTTGACTCGTTCTTCATCTCGAACGAGTCTGTTTGACTTTTGCGTTGACTTTGACAGTGACGTTGACATTTGTTGACTTTGACTGTGTTGATAATATAGACTATCCTTTTCAGACCAACAACTAATTAATCTTTTGTAATATTTTAAACAACGATGTATTACTTGGAAAATGTATTTATTAAAGCATGAAATGGTTTTTGATGAATTATTCCGCTGCAATGTTTTTATTACTTAACAAATCCTAATGTGTTTGATATAATTGATGCTGTGAATGACCAACTGTGGGGTTTCCGGGAATGGAGCCTTACATACCATGAGTCTCTCTTCTCCACCTTTTCTCAAGGAGAGATGAGTGCTCCTGAATCTCCTACATCTAGCCCACATCATCCACCCAAAACTGAGGTGGACCTCCCTAAATATGTTCAGGAGGCCCATATGGAAGAGGTTATCACTTTTGCAAGTGATTACATTATTAATACCTCAACCATGGCAACCCAGCCCATTGATACTTCTTTTTAAGCTATCAGTGTGCAGGGAAAATCTAGCAGCCAAGAAACACAAGCTGGTGGTAAGGAAGAAGAATTTGGTCCTATTCTCTCAGCCCCTCATGATTCTTCTGATAAAGATGAGTGGAGTATGCAACTAAAGGTGCAAAAATTGTCAAAACTCTGCACCTATTTAGTTTCTAAGGTTAGTCACCTAGAATTTCAGGTGACTACCTTACAAAGACAGGTCAGTGACCAGCAACTTGAGATCACCGATCTTAAGGGCAAGTTAGCTGAGAGACCTGTAAGTCAAACTCAACTAGGTCCACAAGAACCTATGGATGTGGTGGACCTAACCCTTAGCTCCCCTATGCAAGAGGGTGATACTACCAAAAAGGGGGAAAAGTCCTACCTACAATCACAGAACCTGGGAATTCTACCCAGAGTATAGACATATAGGACTCACCACCCTCACTCACTATTGTCCATACTCAACAACCTCCTCAGGCTCACTGTAGGATTCAACAATTGAATAAACTGAAGCTTACCAAATGATAATCACAGTTGACTGGAAGATCTCATTGTACAAGTTCAGAGACCAAGTTGATCACAACAAGAAAAACAATTCAAGACAATTCAACATGACAAAGTCAACATCATGACAAATAGAAAATTCAAAATTAGGTCATGATGTAACAATAGTATAAAAAGACCCACTAGTGCATTTTGCAAGTGTGGTTCTTGTGTGTGTGTTTTTTACAGTGGCGGACGACCACCCAAGGAGAATTCCTCCTTTAGGTGGGTTTGATTCCATCTTTCACATATGATTCTTATGATAATTTATTCATCAACATCAATGAAATCATAACATTATCATTATCCATCTCTTCGTTTTGCGATTCACACACATCCACCCGTCTTAATTTTGATTTTTAAATCTGAACGAGTTGAATCCTAAGATCCAAGCTTGATGAATCTGAAAATTTGATTCAGCAAAATGGTATCAGAGCTATTGGTTGCTGGATTCATCTATTTTTTAGATCTGAATTTCATCTTTAACGATGTCAAGAACATTGAAGAAACAACAAAAATGAAGAAAAAGGTCGCTATTCATCGAAACCCCCTCTGTTCATCAACAAAATACAAAAGAAAATCAACAAATCTGTTAATTTTGGTACGATTTGAAGATGATTAATCATGGATCTGATTACTTCTTCCAAACTCGATGCAACTTAACAAGATTAGCATCAATTGAATGAAGAAAAGAAGCATCAATCTTTGATCCAAGATCTAAATCATTTCAGATCTAATGTTGTTTGAATACTGGTATTTGCATTAGTTTGATTAGGAAATATGCATGAAACAACAAGAAATGTAGTTACAGATATGTAACAAGTACTTATCATTACACTAATGCGGATGCCTAGCAACAAACAAATGCGGATGCCGAGCAACAAACAAATGCGGATGCATATAAACAAATGCGGATGCACATGATTAAATGTAGACGCCAAGCAACAAAAAAATGCGGATGCATGATTTGCTCAACATACAAATGCCGCTGAGCATAAACCAAATACGGATGTTCATCAAAACAAATGCGGATGCATTACATAAAAACGCGGATGTCATTTTGTGTTGTACAAACAAATGCAGATAAGCAATTATCCAATGTGGCTAAGTGTCAAACAAATACGGCTACGCAACATGGAAATGAGGATGAAGCACGAAACAAATGCGGATATGTATGTACAATAACAAAACTAATGCGGATGGAAACCATACAAATGCAAATGGTATCAAAACAAATGCGGATGGAACCATACAAATGCAGATGGTTTGTAAACTAATGCTGGTGCATTAAATTACACGTGTAATAAATGCAACTGCTTTAGTGAACAAATGCTATGAGTTACTCACCAAATACGGCTAAGTTAACTTCAAATGCAATTCATCCAACAACAAAAGATAAACAGATGATGAACAAATGACAACAACAAACAAGAAATAGACATTATCTTGAATGCAGACGATTGCAACCAACAGGCACGTCTATTTTGTGCATTCAACAGAAAGAAAACCAACAACTGAAATCAACTATGACCACAAAACCGTTGCGTCATTCTAGGATTCGTACAACTGGCAGAAACTCTCTGAAAGTCATGATACTACAATCAAAGATGATTTGTTGAACCCGTGCCTGACTACTAAGCGGAACAGATAAACAGACTTTAATCAAGGGGACCAAGGATTATCTAAAGAATGTCAGATTATCAAGCCTTTTCAAGAAGACATGTGAAAGAGAAGATCTTCAAGTTCAATGTTGGCAAGCATCAGTTTAGGGGGAGTATTGTTGGGTTCAATAATTGAATAAACTAAAGCTTACCAAATGATAATCACAGTCGACTGAAGATCTCATTGTACAAGTTTAGAGACCAAGTTGATCACAACAAGAAAAACAATTCAAGATAATTAAACAAGACAAAGTCAACATCAAGACAAATAGAAAAGTCAAAATTAGGTCATGATGTAACAATAGTATAAATAGACCCACTAGTACATTTTTGCAAGTGTGGTTCTTGTGTGTGTGTTTCTTACGGAGGTGGACGACCACCCAAGGAGAATTCCTCCTTTAGGTGGGTTTGATTCCATCTTTCATATATGATTCTTATTGTAATTTGTTCATCAACATCAATGAAATCATAACATTATCATTATCCATCTCTTTGTTCTGCGATTCACACACATCCACCCGTCTTAATTTTGATTTCTAGATCTGAACGTGATGAATCCTAAGATCCAAGCTAGATGAATCTTAAATTTTGATTCAACAAAATGGTATCAGAGCTGTTGGTTGCTGGATTCATCTATTTTTCAAATCTGATTTCATCTTTAACGATGTAAAGAACATCGAAGAAACAACAAAAATGAAGAAAAAGGTCGCTGTTCATTGAAACCCCTTCTATTCATCAACAAAATACAAAAGAAAATCAACAAATCTGTTAATTTTGGTATGATTTGTAGATGATTAATCATGGATATGATTACTTCTTCAAAACTTGATGCAACTTAACAAGATTAACATCAATTGAATAAAGAAAAGAAGCATTAATCTTTGATCCAAGATAAAAAGCATTTCAGATCTAATGTTGTTTGAGTACTGGTATTTGCATTAGTTTGAATAGGAAATCCACATGAAACAACAAGAAATGCGGTTAAGGATGTGTAACAAGTACTTATCATTACACTAATGTGGATGCCTAGCAACAAACAAATGCGGATTTCGAGCAACAAACAAATACAGATGCATATAAACAAATGCGGATGCACATGAAAAAATGCAAACGCCAAGCAACAAACAAATGTGGATGCATGATTTGCTCAACATACAAATGCGGCTGAGCATAAACCAAATGCTGATGTTCATCACAACAAATACGGATGCATTACATAAAAATGCGGATGTCATTTTGTGTTGTACAAACAAATGCGGATAAGCAATTATCCAATGCGGCTGAGTGTTAAACAAATGCGGGTACACTGTTGGACCCTGAAAGGATCATACATGCCAATTCAAGTGGTGGATTGATAGTTGTTCTGCTGAAATCTCCTCAAGTCCAAGATCTAATGCGAATGAAGAATCTGCATCAACATTAGAAAACAAGTGTCGGCTACCCGCATTTGTATATGCGGATGACCATAGAACAAATGCGCCAAAGTATTTGTTCTTCCGCATTAACAAATGCAGATGTTCAGCAACAAATGCGCAGTGTTTGTTCATCCGCATTTGTCAATGCTGATGACCAAACACCAATACTGATGAACAACTCAACATCCGTATTTGTCAATGCGGATGACCAAGAAGAAATGCTGACAAGATTATAACATCCGCATTAGTCAATGCGGATGTACAGAAGAAATGCTGATGAAGACTTTTGTACTTAGACTAGTTCTGATGTATAGGTCAGGGTTAGTTTAGTCTTTTGTTCAGGCATGTGTCAGCCTATAAATACAATAGAAATCCTCGTATGAGAGGTGACCGAGACTGACTATTGTTAGACATTAGACAATCAGAATATTTTGCTTTGTAATATTGTCAAGGTGTACTCTTACTGTTCATGCTGAAAACCCTAGCATTCATTGTAACTGTTTTTCACCTTCTTTAATACAAAGATCATTTATGAGTATTATTCAGTATTCAATGTTCTGTGATTGTTTGATTCCGCCTTACAATCATTGACTCAATCATCATATTTGGTCCTTGTTGATTCACATCAACAGAGAATATCATTCTCAAACCCAGTCAATTGGTATCAGAGCTTTGGCTCTCGGTTCTTTTTCAGATCTGCTCAGATCTGAGCTGAACTCGATAGATCTGGTGATTGAGTTGCTGATAGAGTGTTCGACTACCTCTATTTAGTATACAAACTGAATATCTGCTGAAACTCATCGACAGTCACTGTTCATCCGTATGCTCCATCTAAAAACCAATCTGTGAACAATTTCTCATCCATAAAATCAGACCTGTAACATAAACAGATCTATCTACATAAGCCTGTTTTGGACTATTTGGACTACTTGGACTTGTTGAACATAATAATCAATTTAAACCAGTTAAAAACAGCTTATTAACATGGATTCTCATAATTTTGGTATGACTGGCCACTTCTCAAGGGAATGTAATGCTCCAAAAAGGAACAACCACAGTATTCAAAGAAATTCACAGGGCCAATCATCCTCACAACCAAGCGCAAGCTACCACTCCAGCAATCATCAACAGCAGCATCACTATCAACAACCCTATCAAAGTCAGTCATAACTGACTAACTAAGCTCATGGAAGCAGCCAAACTACTTCAAATGCACTTGTCATCAGACAAGATGGAGTATGTGATTGGAGCCTATATGCTGAAGAAGTAAAGCCTTAATTTCAGAATCATGCTCTTATGGCTCACATCAATGATGGCCCAAATCCAATGCCATCTGAGGTAAAATCTAATCTTTGTAGTGATAAATGCATAGCTGAACTGCAAGGATATCGTGAGCACAATCACAAATTGGCTGATAAAATCAAAGAAGAAAAGGTAAAATATGAGATGCTTAAAGAGAAATCAAAAGTTTTGAAATAAAAATCAAATCTCTTATTTCTGATATTGAAAAACTACATGGTGAAAAGTACACTCTTTCAGCTGAGAATGAAGAGTTAACTAAAAAATTAGCGCAATCCAGAGCTGAGCAATTAGTTACTGAAGTGAAACTTTAAAAGTTTCAACTGTCTTCAGCTAAGCTACAAGAGATGCTTGATTCACAGAAGGAGCACAATGATTTGATTGGGATTGGATACAATTCATGTCCTTCACCATATAATGACAATTACACTGTCATGCCTAAATCTGTCACTTTGTCTGATAAAATTGAACCTAAAACTAGTGAAGCTAAAACAATAATAACACAAATCACTAATCCTCAAAATAAACCAAATGTTTACATTGAAACAAATGAGGAGAAAATTAAGTTAGGTCATCCTATCAAAATCAAAGAGTACTCAGACAAGACAGTGAATGTCATTAAACCAAGAAGCCCTGTCAAAGCCATAGTGTCTTTTGTGAAATTTGTTCCTGTAATTTCGAAAGGAAAGTAGAAAGCTGAGATTTTAGTGAAACCTTCTGCTGAAAGCAGTTCTGATTGTGAGATCAAATCTCCAAACAATTCAATCAAATCAGACACAATTTCACTTCCAAAGAACACCAAAACTCCAAAAGCATCAAAAACCAAAATCAAGGCTGACCCTCAATCGTCAAAACCAAAGCAAGGAGTTGATTTTGATATTTTTAATAAAGAACATGTAGATCAATTCGAAAGGGAATTGAAGCAAATGGTAAGAAAGTAGAAACAATCTAGGAAGAACAAACCTAGTAGAGTTGTGAAACAAACTACTAAAAAGGCTGATTCTGCTTCCTCACCAAAATCAAAGGTTGAAACTCAGTCAAAAACTAGTAAATCTACTGAGGTTTCAACATCAAGATCAGCTTCAAGAGACAAACACATGTATTGTGATATGTGTGAAATGTCTAATCGCAGTACAGATAAATGCTTTTTCAATCAATATTGCTCAATCTGTGACATGAACAATCATTCCACCAAAAACTGCTATTTTAATAAATATTATTCAGTCTGTGATATGACCAACCACAATACATCTGATTGTTTCTTCAAACAAAAAGGGTTGAGAATTCCTCAACACAAGCCCATCTCACCAATCTTATCTGTGAAACCCAAAATCAGAAATCACTTTCATAATACTCAATTCAGGGCTGCCATTTCTGATCGTGATAGGGGTAACATAAAAGAGTCAAGGAAAATTCAAAGAAACTAATATCATAACATCAACCAAACACATGATCTTCATAATTCAAAAATGATGTTTGATAATCAAAAATGGGTCAAGTTTCTTAAAAGAAACAGGGATCAAAGGTTTCATTATTCTTCTGACTTTTCAACTAAAATTGATAAGATGAAACATGCAAAATATCATCAAAAATCTCCCAGAACACCTCACTCAAAGTCACATTTAGGGAAAAGTACCAAGAAGTTACTATCATGGATAGGAACGGGAAACCCAAAACCATCATGGCTTAGGTTCCACATTCTAACTAGTTCTGTTGTGCTTGCAGGGTCATCCATACAGGTCCAATAGTTTATGGTACGTGGACAGTGGATGCTCCCGACACATAGATCGTTCCCTCTTTCATGATTTCAAGCATATTCAAGGAACTTCTGTGGCATTCGGTGGAGATTCACAAGGTGGCAGAATCACTGGTGAAGGATCTGTGACAAATGGGATGTTGAGCTTTGATCGAGTGAACTACTGTGAACAACTAAATTTCAATCTGCTCAGCGTGTCTCAGATATGTGACAAGAAATATTTTACTCACTTTACTGACACTCATTGCTATATTCTGAAACCAGGATTTCAAGTTCCTGAAGAATGGGTTGTCTTAAAAACCCCAAGGAAGAATAACACCTATGTCTTAAACCTCAATTCTGCTACACCAAAAGAAGAAACATGTCTTCTGTCTAAAGCATCCTTTGATGAGTCACAGCTTTGGCACAAACGGTTGGGACACACAAATTTCAAAAACATGAATAGATTAGTCAAGGAAAACCACGTCATTGGTTTACCTCAAAAAGAATTCCATTTTATTGATCACTGTTCAGCATGTCTCAAAGGGAAACAACATAAGTCTTCCCACAAGCCAAAACTGATGAACACAAACAACTCTCCATTAAAGCTACTTCATATGGATCTTTTTGGACCAACTCATGTTATGAGTACTGGAAAGAAACAGTATTGTTTGGTGATCATTGATGACTTTTCCAGATTTACATGGGTCTTCTTCCTACTTCATAAAAACGAAGCGTCCCAATTGATAAAAGATTTTATCACAAAAATTGAAAACCAACTTGATCATAAGGTCAAAACAATTAGAAGTGATAATGGGACTAAATTTAAGAATGAAGATCTGAGTTCATTTTGTACAACCAAAGGCATTGCTCATCAATTTAGTGCAGCTAGAACTCCTCAACAAAATGGGGTAGCTGAAAGAAGAAATAGAACACTGATTGATGCAGCACGAACCATGCTAGCTGATGCTAAACTGCCAATCACCTTTTGGGCAGAAGCAGTTAATACATCATGCTTTGTGCAAAATCGAACTTTGATTGTAAAAGAAACCAACAAGACGCCTTATGAACTTCTCTTTCACAGAAAACCATTTATTGGGACCCGAGACTATTTATTGGATTTTTAAAGTCATTTGGTTGTCCTATCTCGATATTAAACACCCGAGACTATTTGGGAAATTTTTTATTTAAGTCTGATGAAGGATTCTTTGTAGGTTATTCTTCTGTTTCAAAGGCTTACAGAGTATTTAATCCTAGATTAAATATTATTGATGAATCAACAAATGTTCAATTCAAGGAACATTCATTTCCCAAATCTACAAATGGTCCTGACTGGTTGTTTGATATCGACTCTTTTACAAAATCTTTTGATCAATTTCATTTGTCTGATGTAGGAAATCTACATTCAGCAGAACCCTCTTCAGGAGTAGAAAGAAGAGATGAATTTCTAATGATTCCTCAAACTTCTACTGATCAACTAATTGAAGATGTTCTACTACAAGCTGATCCTATCAGACAACCATCTCAAAATCAATGTGTTTCAACTGAAGCTGGTCCTAGCACACTACCATCTCCTTCAGAAGATCCTTCAACTGAAGTCAGAGATCAAAATCAAGCTACTCCTCCAGTTGAAACTGAAAGCACCTCAAATGATGGGAGTAATCAAAGTGCTGCTGATATTGAAGCAAGAACTGAAACCGGTTTTGATTATTTTCATAACTATCCCACAGTTCAAGATGAATTGGCCTCTCACCAAGATGATCTGAATGTCTCCAATCTTGATGTAACCATTGCTGGTGAATCAATTCCAACCACCAGAACACAAAAGAATCATCCAGTTGAAAGCATCATTGGTGATCTCAATGAACGGGTGACAAGAAGCAAGTCAAGCATAGCAAACATCTGTTTGTTCTCTTGCTTTCTTTGTCAAACAATACCCAAAAACATCAAAGAGCCTCTTCAAGACAATAGTTGGATTGAGGAAATGCAGGAAGAGTTGCTACAATTCAAGAAACAAGAAGTATGGCAACTGGTAGACCTTCCAGAAGGACAATATCCTATAGGTACCAGGTGGTTATACAGGACTGATGATATGGGAATCATCATCAGAAATAAAGCAAGATTAGTGGTTCAGGGGTATACACAAGAAGAAGGAATTGATTATGATGAGGTGTTTGCTCCTGTAGCAAGATTTGAAGCAATAAGACTCTTTCTAGCATATTCAGCATCCATGAATTTTACTGTTTATCAAATGGATGTAAAATGTGCTTTTTTGTATGGAAAAATTGCAGAAGAAGTCTATGTGAGTCAGCCTCCTGGATTTGAAGACCCTGATTTCCCGCACAGAGTATACAAGCTCAACAAAGCCTTGTATGGTCTTCATCAAGCACCAAGGAAGTGGTATGAGACTCTATCATCTTTTCTCCTTGAAAACGGGTATGAAAGAGGAAAGATTGATCAGACTTTATTCAGAAAGATAAAAGGCAAAGACATGCTACTGATTCAGATATATGTGGATGATATCATTTTTGGCTCAACAAACAAACAACTCTGCAAAGACTTTGAAAACCTTATGCATTCAAAATTCCAAATAAGTGCTATGGGGGAACTCACATTCTTTCTAGGGGTACAAGTCCAACGGACAGCAGATGGTATCTTCATCAATCAATCCAAATATGTGGAATCAATGTTGAAGAAATTCAAGTTTGGTGATTGTCAGTCCATCAGAACTCCTGTTGACACTAAAGTGAAGATTGGTCCAGATCCAGAAGGCAAATCAGTGGATCAGACTCTCTATCAATCTATGATAGGTTCACTTATGTATCTAACAGCCAGTAGGCCTGACATCATGTTTGGTATTTATGTGTGTGCCAGGTATCAAGTTGATCCCAAAGAGTCACATGTAAATGCTGTCAAGAGGATATTCAGAAATCTTAAGGGCAAACCTGCTTTTGGATTGTGGTATCCTAAGGAAGGAGATTTCAATCTCTATGCCTACACTGATAGTGATTATGGGGGATGCAACTTCAATCGGAAGTCCACTTCTGGCGGTTGTCAATTTCTTGGTCCCAGACTGGTCTCCTGGCAGTGCAAGAAGCAGATAAATGTGTCTCTCTCAACAGCAGAAGCTGAGTATATAGCAGCATCAGCTTATTGCTCTCAAGTCCTCTGGATTCAAAACCAGATGCTTGACTATGGTTTTAACTTCCTGCACACCCCAATTCATATTGACAACACAGCTGCAATGTTTATTACTAATAATCCAGTTCAACACTCAAAAACAAAACACATTGAAATCAGATATCACTTTTTGAGAGATTGTGCTGAAAAAGGGTTAATCAAATTGATTCAAGTTCATGCTGACAATCAATTTGCTGATCTATTTACCAAGGCATTTGCTTATAGGTTTGAATTCCTAGTTCAATCAATTGGCATGATTAACCTAGAGTAAAAATTAAAATTTTTATAAAAACATTCAGAAATTATCAAAAATCACAAAAAGAAGTCTTTTTCTTGAAGTTTGTGTCTTATACTTTTGGGAAATGATATAATTACAGTTGTTATATCATTCACTGTGCTTAATTCAAAATTTAAAAGACTGTCATGACTTACCTGATATGTAGGTAGGCTCAACTTGGAAAGGAAGATACATGCTGTGATGAACTAAATAATCATATTCAACTGTGAAATACTCATCTCAGAGTACTGGTAAGTATCAGCTTATTCAAGTGTATGTGTGTGTAGCATCTTAAACACACCAGGTATTGATGAACTATGAATCTCATTCACCTATATCAGTTTCTTCTTTGTTTTGCTGAGCAAAGACCTGAAGAAACAAGCACATAGTGCTGATGTCATGATCCAAAAGATTCCTAATGTGGAACACATTCACCTTGGATGAATTAACAAAAGAGTATGCAAAAAGAATCCCATTATGGATCACCTACCAAAGTGAAGTGAAAAAGAATCCCAATGTGGATCAAAATATCAAAAGGATCAAAGTAAAAGAATCCCAATGAGGATCAGTGAAATTGAGATCTCATATTTTAAGTAACCTCGTCATGTAAGATGTGAAAGTAGTCTACCATGCATTACATGAGGAGGGTTGATCAAACCATGTTTCTGTGTGTGAGGTACATGTTGAATATTCAAATCAATCAAAATATGATAAATGTCACATGCAGTATAATATTTACCAAGTATGAGTTTAAGAGGACAAACATACCTTCAATCAATAAGTTCATAAACATGTCTATTTTACAATCAAAAGATTGCACTTGTGTAATGTAGGATTGATATGATCCCAACAAAAGTATACTTCCTCTTCATGAAAAATTGAGAAAACAAAAAAAAATTAAAAAATAAAAAAATTTAAAGAGATTTTATGATCCAAAATTTTTAAATGCTTAAAGTTTCTATCTAAATAAGGATATAAACTTTTGGGGGAGTAATTTAAAATTTTGATCAGTTTGTACAGGTAGTTTATTTCTTAATTTTTATAAAATCAAAACAAAAAGAATCTGACTGTGTTGGTGCAGAAGTTATAATATAGTATCTCAGCTTATGCAGACATTTGGATGCACAAAAGTCCAAGATCAGTCAAACTCTGGGAAACTTGTATGTATCACACCTGATATACAAGTCAATCCAAGCAAGAATTGACAATCCCAACATCAGTCAAAACTTCATAAGAAACAAGTGAAAAGCAAAGACAGTTCCTCATAACAACCATCAGTTCATCAGAAAACAGAAAAGAATTCAATCTACAAAAACATTAATTTTTGATTATGTTCAAATATTAATGCGGGTAAGTGCATTGGTTAATGCGGGTGAAGGTAACCCAGGCATATAACCAATGCGGGTAATTGTTTTCATACAAGTTAAAACAAAGTGAAACTAATGCGGACAACTTAACTACCGCATTTGTGTCAAAGAAGTGTACACAAAGTTTAAAGTGTCAAAAACCTATGCGGACAAAAGTGTTCAACCGCATTTGTCTATGCAGGTAAACTTTTGTTCTACCGCATTTCTTTTTTTACTCATCCGCAATTCCTAAATGTGGTTGAATTTAACACTAAAAACTATCTTGTGTATCAAAATGATCAAATAATGTACTTAATCTCTTCTGTCATGATGATGGATGCAAGTCAAGAAATGCGAATAAACTTCTGGTCTACCCCATTTGTTGAAGTTGTGAGGCAAGAAATTTACTCTTCCGCATTTGCAACAGTACACTAATACGGATGAACAAATTCTTATCCACACTTACTACAGTGTTTTTCAAAGGTCATTCGCATTTGCTTTCAACACTTGTAATATTTGTAAAAGTCATTAAATCATCTATTTAAACCCGAATTTAAAAGGTCATTTAATACTTTTCAAATTGAGAGACTTTACAGTGCGACGAGCGGTCTTCACATTTGTTCATCCATCATCATCCCTATCATCTAAAATTCATCACCTGTGATCTAAGACTCATTCACCACAAAAACTCCTCATCTTCGATTCATTACAACAGTATTATCAAAGAAAAGGTGAATTTCTTCAAGGTTCTTAACCTAAAACATCGAACAATCAAAAACTAATTTTGAACATAGAACTCTAGGTTAAGAATCAATCACCAAAAGTAATATCAAACCAAGGTTTAAATGACATTTTCGAAGGCAATGTTAATCAATAACAAGAATTTAACCTCCTATAATCGGGTTACAAAACCTAGTTCATGTTAAGAACCGGAGACAATCAATTCTGAAAAAGTGAATGTCAAAACCTGATGTTGTCAATTACAGTTGCATCTTCTAATTCATATGCCTCTAATGCAGGTTTCAATGGCTAATCTTACATGGAGCAAGCTCCATAATGTTAGTGGCTATCTTGATCCTGATGTTACTGAGGTAGAGGGTTTGAGAGACATGATCAGATTCATCTTAACTACCAGAGTTGCTCATGCTATTATAGTTAGGCCTATCATCTTTGAGAAATTCATAAGGTCATTCTGGAGCACTGCTGAGGTGACAGAGATAGATGGTGTAAGGACTCTGTCTGGAAGAATAACTCCTGATCATACTTTGGCCATTACTGAACAGACTGTGAGACAGTGTCTGCAGTTTGGTGATGATACCAATTCTCCTCTGGAATTAGAAGATGATGAAATCATAACTTTCTTTGCAAACATTGGTTATGAGGGAGGTTATGAAGGAAAGCAGATCGTCAAGGGGTTGGTTGACTTGCAATGGAGATTCCTCATTCATCTCTACCAACATTGCCTGTCAAAGAGGAAGACTGGATGGAATGACATATCAGTGACCACCTCTTCTGCTATATGTGCTCTGTGCACAAACAGGCCATTCAACATGTCTGCATGTGTGTTTAATGGTCTGGTGTCAAACATTCAGGTGGGTAGAAGATACATGTTCCTCATGTATCCTAGATTGCTGTAGTGTCTCATCAGTGAAGCTTTCCCTGAGATTATACCTGAAGGACCAATGATGGATATTCCTCACTACAATGCAAAGTCCTATCAGTACATGAAGAAGAGAGACCCCAGGAATTTCTACAGTGGCACATTTGCTCTTCTATTACCCTGGATGCTGGAACAGATCAACCAAGATGAGCATATTGAGGAACAAGCTCAAGAGGTTCCTGATGCTGAGCCTGTTCATGAAGAAGAGCAAGCTGCTTCTAGTCAACACAATGTTGATGAGCAAGTTGATGTAGCTGAAGAAGGAAAGAGGCCAGTGTCACCACAGGTTGATGTAGGTGGTGATCCTCACACTGGGCCTTCTGTTCATGCAGCTGAGATATCCTCTCCATCCACTCCATATCCTATCCCCTCACCACAAAGATCACGAATTCCCTTTCCACAAACACAGCCCATCATCTCTCCACACATATCACCCATACACTCACCCCATATTTGATCAATTCATCATTCTCCTACATCTCCTGTTCATGCATCCCCAGTCTCTACTGAGCCTGTTGAGTTTGGTGATTCTGCCGGCTCTTCAGAGGAATCCAAATCATCATCTGATGAGGAGGATCATCGAATGAAGATGCCTGTGAGGCAAGTTACTTCTGAGGCTGCTCCCTTTGAGAGTTATGCTGAGTCAGAGGCAATCAGGCCTGATGTAAAAGATGAGATGATATCAAAACTGTTGCAAAAAGTAGCCAAGATAGAGAAACTCCTAAATAGAAGATCTGGTATCATTCAAGACAGACTTCTAGAGTTAGATGAAAAGGAAAAGGAGTTAAAAGAGATGAAAGAGAAGTATGAAACTGAAAAGAAAGAGAAAGATAAGGAGATAGAAAGCCTAAAGGCTGCTCTTCAACATTCAAGGGATGAACTCAATGGTCATGTGGACACTTTGACCATCCAAATGATTGCAATGGAGGAACAAGAAAGCCTGCTGGAAGAGCAAACTGATATAATCATGACTATACAAAAACAGATAGAAACTTTGAACAAAAGAGTTTCTGAGTTGGAGCTGATAATCATGATAAATCAAGAGGTTGAAAAGAAAAGAAAGGATGATGAAGGTGATAAAGATGAGGGTGACAAGAAGAAAGATGATGACAAAGAAGAAGGAGGTGAAAGTTCCTCAGGAGAGAGTGATGTTGACTCTCCTCCTGCTAAGAAAATGAGATCTTCTGAGCCTGAAAAAGAAGCTGAATCAAGTAGAACCAAGCCATAAGAACAAAGTTTAGCTATGGTACTATACACCAGCAAAGATCATGAAGAAACACACACAGAAGAATCAGAGTTCAGTGATATGATCGAGGCTATTGATAGCTTCACTGCTGAAGATTTCATCATCGATGATGAATTCTGGGAATTTGTTGGAGATCAAGGTCAAGTTTCTGAGCCCATTGTAGTGATATCTCAATCTCTTGTCCCTCTTGAGAAGGAATTAAGCCTTCAGCTTGTACCTGTTGTGTATCTCACTGAGGAGCAAAAAATTTGATCAAAAAGCTCTATGAAGACCAACAACAAAAGAAAGAATCAGAACTAGAGTCAATAGAGAAAATCCCATCAGCTGCTGAAGAAAAGGAAGCTGAAAATTTGCCTAAAGAAGCTGAAATAGCTGAACCCTCTTCTGGTCCAAGAGTACAAACATATACCAGAAAGAGAAAATACTTGTCTGAAAAGGCAAAGGGTAAAAGGCCTATAGAAGAAGTTCCACCAAAGAAAAAGCAACAAGATGATCCTCGAAGCCTAGCAGTTATTGCTCAATTTTTAGAAGAACATGAAAAGGCAGAGGATTAACTGAAAATGAGGTCAGTGGGCATAGACCTCGAAGAAGGAGAGATAGAGGGTGGATATGTGATTGATGAACACATAGTCAGAGAAAGCCCTGAAAAGCCTGAACCCACTATCCAAGAAATGGTAGATAAAGCCCAAACACATGATTTGATGACCAAAGCCTTGTTTCTCATCAATCATGGCTGTGATCCAGATGAAGTCTTTGGGATGACATATGAGGGGATGATAGCAGATGAAGAAAAGCTAAACAAACTGCTGGACCCTACTATTGAAACTTGTCAGGATCAGTGATTCTAAGTTTGATCAATTAGAGTTGAATCGCAGCGGAATTAGAACAAGAATTAGACAAATATAGCAAGAACACAATAGATATTCAATGGAACAGTACACGGTTATAGAGAAAGAGGGTTTTCTGCAAAATGGATAATATCATTCATGCACAAATGCTTCGGTATGGCGGTTGCTAAGCTTTTCTAAGTTTCGCTATAGCTGCCCACCTTACAATTAGGTCAACATTCCTTATATAGAGGAATGTGACGTCTGCTGATGTCACTTGATAGTGACATCTAACAGAATTATTACAAACAACTGAAAGTAAGCAAACTACTGAGAATGTTCACAACAACTGAGAACATCTCAGAGTATGCTAAGTACAAGATAAAACTAAAACTACTGAAACTACAAGTACTGATTACAAGAAACATAAAACTACTGAAGGAAACCATCACAACAGCTGAAGAAGACCTCTTCAGTAGTTGTGATGGTTTCCTTTCAGTAGTTTTATGTTTCTTGTAATCAGTACTTGTAGTTTCAGTAGTTTTAGTTTTATCTTGTACTTAGCATACTCTGAGATGTTCTCAGTTGTTGTGAACATTCTTAGTAGTTAGCTTACTTTCAGTTGTTTGTAATAATTCTGTTAGATGTCACTATCAAGTGACATCAGCAGACGTCACATTCCTCTATATAAGGAATGTTGACCTAATTGTAAGGTGTGCAGCTATAGCGAAACTTAGAAAAGCTTAGCAGCCGCCATACCGAAGCATTTGTGCATGAATGATATTATCCGTTTTGCAGAAAACCCTCTTTCTCCATAACCGTGTACTGTTCCATTGAATATCTATTGTGTTCTTGCTATATTTGTCTAATTCTTGTTCTAATTCCGCTGCGATTCAACTCTAATTGATCAAACTTAGAATCACTGATCCTGACAAATGGTATCAGAGCGGGTTAATCATTGATCGGTTTAACAATTGATCATTGAAACTGCTATTCGATATCTAAAGTTTGATCGAATTAGCATATTTGCAAGAATTGGTTATAGAGATTGGTCTTCTGCTGCTTCTGGTTAGTCAATTTGAGTTTCTTCTTGGTTCATATTGAGTTTGTTGTGTTTTTGTGCTAAATCTATTGAAACTTGATTGAATTGGTTTGAATCTGAGAATGACTACTCCTTCTAATGACCCTCACAATACTGGCTCCTCAACCAAGCCTCCGATGCTGGTTAGGAGTGAGTATAACATATGGCAACGAAGAATGCTCCATCACCTGTCTGTTAACAGTTCAGGTTGTTGGACATCTGTGGTTCACGGTCCACACAAGCCTATGGTGAACAATCCGGAGACCAACCAAATGGTTCCGAAGAAGAAGGAGCAATACTCAGATGAAGATCGTAAACTGTTTGAGATTGATGCTAAAGCCCATGGAATTCTGGCCATGGCACTGCCTAATGAAATCTATTCTGGGCTTATGCATCATGAAACTGCTCATGACCTCTGGAATGCTTTGAAGGAACAATTCGGAGGAACTGATGAGGTCTTAGCAAACAACAGAGAAATCCTCGCCCAACAATATGAGACATTCTCTCATAGGAAGGGTGAGACACTGACTCAATAGTTTGAGCGTTTCTCCTGCTTGATCTCTGAGCTGAAAATGGTCAAGCATGAGTATACTAACAGCCAGATGAACAACAGATTTCTCAGATCACTGCCTGAGAGATGGGACACATACACCATTATCCTACGCTCCAGTGCAAATCTGGATAGCTTATCTCTCACCCAACTCCATAGGAAACTGCTTACATTTGAAAGAGAGATAGAGCAAAAAAGGAAACTGGCATCATCAGGAAAGCTCACTGATGACTTTGTACCAGGGAACACTGCCTTGGTCGGTCATGAGTCAGAATATGCTGGATCAGAAAGCCATTATGATGAGCATATAGATTTCTCTTCAAACAGTTCTGATCATGCATTTGTTGGTGTTGACAGTCATTCTGGGTGTAATAGTGATAATTTATGCTTTATCATGGATGATTTGATGGGTATTGCTGATGATGATTTAGAAGAGATGGATATTTTGAGCCAAATGGCCTTGATCAATATCAGATCTCAAAAGTTCTACAAGAGAACTGGTAGGAAATTTCCAGGACTCTCTGGCAAAACCAAAGTTGGTTTTGACAAGAGTAAGTTGAGGTGTCACAAATGCCACAGGCTTGGGCACTTTGCAAGAGAGTGTAGATCAACTGGATCTAACTCCTCTGCACCCTTTATGACCTTTCCAAGCAATAGTTCACAAAACAAAGGGCAACATCCTGCTAGTTCTGGTCATCACTCACAACCTCAATCTCCTGCATATTTTGTCCCTCAGGGTCCAATGCCATATCCATATCCCTGCTATTACATGCCACAGCCAAATCCAGTTCAAGTTCCTATAGCACAACAACCTCAAGCCCTACCTGAGCCTCAACCATCTCCATCACAATCTCAACCTCATCACAGCTTCTTCACACCAGGAGTTGTTGACTGGAGCAGCTCACCAGATGATCTTTCTGGTTTCAATGAGCAATTATTCGCTGGTGCTGGTCAACATGGTGGTGAACATCCTTTTGGGAATCTTGCTCTCATGGCCCTGGAGTCTACTGAGGGTTCCTACTCCAATGCATCATCTTCACAGGTAACCCTGGTATCTTCTGAGGCTAAAGCCAAGTTATGTTCTAAATCATGCATAGCTGCCTTTGTCTCTATTAGAGAGGCAAATGTAGATTTAATCAATCAAAATCTTGAGCTTGAGAAAACTATTTTCAAAAGAA
This sequence comes from Flaveria sonorensis, assembly GCA_025506505.1. Lineage (NCBI taxonomy): Eukaryota > Viridiplantae > Streptophyta > Magnoliopsida > Asterales > Asteraceae > Flaveria > Flaveria sonorensis. The sequence continues at coordinate 35,466,844 of CM046438.1, read as the reverse complement.
AAGCTGAGTATGAGTCTGCTCTTAATGACAAAGATGATGAGATTTACAAGCTTAAATGCCAACTTAATGATGAAAAGGCTAAGGTAGAGGTCATACTTGAGAACCACAGAAATCTCAAAGAGACACTTGCAGCTACCCAAGTTGAGTGTGACCGCTGGGTAACATCCTGTAAGGGATTTGAAATGCTTCTCAGCAAGCAAACAGCTTCAAATGTGAAGTTTGGAATAGGTTACAATCATACTGCACCACCTACTGATTTTACTTCAAAATCAATAGTAAAATCTGAAGGTGAAAGTAATTTCCAAACCACATCATCATGTGATTCATCCTTAAATGATAATACAAAATCAGAGGATGAAGTCACTGTTAAGATCTCAGCAAATCAATTGCCTGATGGTTTAAATGCTGATAAACACATGAAGCTGAGCAATTCAGATGTTGTCCCTCAAAGTACTCCAAGTACTGAAAGGAGGAAAGTAATGAAGATCACACCTTCAGTAGTTTCCACTTCAGCAGTTGATCAATCCAAGATGAAGAATAAGCCATGTGAAATATGTGGTAAATTCAATCATCTATCTGATGAATGCTGGTACAAAAAGGGTTCCAAACTCAACAGAGATAAGCTCATTAAAGAAGAGATTAATAAAATGAAAAATGAGTTTGAGACCAAGTTTGTACCACAGTCATCTCAAACTGATAAACCCAAGGCCTCGCCAAAATCCAAAAAGAAGGATGGGGTTTATCAGAAAACAGCTGATAGTGTTCCTCATGATAAACATCAGACTAAGTCTGTGAATTTCAAGAAGGAGGAAATGGTGGGTCACAGGAACTCATCAAAAACAAGTACTGATGTGTCAAATGAGCTGAAGGCTTTAGCAACAAATCAGACACAACTTGTTATGATGGTTAGCATTTGTTGGGGAGAGTTAACCAACTAGATGCACCTGTGATCAAACCACTGAAAAGGAAATCCAAGCCCAAATCTAAGAAATCCATTTCAGCACCATCTCCACCTTCATCAGCTGTTAATCATGAGAAACAAGTTATGGTTAAATCTGTTGATGAAAACAGACCCAAAACAAAAAGGTTTGGGTCTCTAAAGCTAACTAGTTTCTTATGATAAATGCAGGGTTCTTCAGCATGCCAAAGAAGCATCTGGTATGTAGACAGTGGAGGATCTATGCATATGACTGGGAGCAGTTCTCTTCTTAATGACTACTCTCAAGAAAGAAGGGATTTGTCTCATTTGGAAATGATGCTAAGGGTTACATCATCGGGAAAGGATTTGTGTCAAATGGAGAAATCAGATTTGATGATGTTAACCATGTGGAGAATCTCAAGTATAATCTACTGAGTGTCAGTCAGATGTGTGATAAAGGGCATGTTGCACTTTTCACAAGCCAGAACTGCCGGATTCTGTCTTCCAAAGTTTGAGGCTGATTGACAAGGTATTGGATGAACATACTCTCCTGAAGGCCAACAGGATAGGAAGAGTATATGCCTTGGATTTGTCAAAGAAGATTGATTTAAAAGGTCATCCTTGCCTGTTCTCCAAGGCCTCTCCTCAGGAATCTAAACTGTGGCATAGAAGGCTGGGTCATGTTAATCTCAAAAACATGAATCAGCTGATCCACAATAGTTTAGTGAGAGGTCTACCAATAAAGGAGTTCCACTGTGATGAAACCTGCACTGCTTGTTTAAAAGGAAAACAACACAAAGTTTCATTCCCTCCTATAGAAGAACCAAAGTCCACTGCCTGCTTGCAATTACTGCACATGGATCTCTTTGGTCCTGTGAGAGTAATGAGCATGGCAAAGAAGAAATACTGTCTGGTAATTGTGGATGATTACTCCAGATTTGTATGGACCTTCTTCTTGCATTCAAAGGATGAGGCTGCTCAGACAATTATTAACTTTGTGTTGTATGTTGAGAAGCAGTATTCCCTATCAGTCAAGTGTATAAGAAGTGATAATGGAACTGAATTTAGAAACCATACACTTGATGATTTCTACCTTTCAAAAGGAATCAAGAGGCAGTATAGCATCCCAAGGACTCCAGAACAAAATGGAGTAGTGGAGAGAAAGAACAGGACCCTAATTGAAGCTGCAAGGTCCATGTTGGCTGACTCTGGTTTGCCACTGACCTTTTGGGCTGAAGCTGTCAACACAGCATGCTATGTGCAAAATAGAGCTTTAGTGAATCAGAGGTTGATGAAGACTCCTTATGAAGTTCTACATCATTTGGCTCCTCTAATTTCATTCTTCAGAGCATTTGGGTGTCCTTGTTACATTCTCAACACAAAGGATCAACTCCAAAAGTTTGATTCTAAGGTGGATGCAGGGTATTTTGTTGGGTATTCATCCACTTGCAAGGCTTACAGAGTGTTCAACTGCAGAACAAAGATGGTTGAAGAAACCTTGCATGTGAAGTTCAATGAATCCCCTAAGGACAAAATTCTACAAAACCCTGTGGAGTTGTTTGATCTGGACATACTGCAATATGTTCCTTATCAGCCTCCAACTGTTGCAGATCATGTGAATTCATCACCTTCTGCAGCTAGTCATCCATCTGGTGGTACTGATGTTGATGATGATCCCAGTACTCACCTATTCAAGTTTAGTGATCAACTGCCTGAGTCTACTAAACTTGATGTTCCTGTAGCTTCAGTAGCACACTTTATTTGACTTGCCATCTAATACTTGGTTTCAAGAATCTGGATCAACATCTGTTGCTGCTGAACGTGCTACAAACACTTGCACAGATCTCATAGTGTACCAAGAGCTGAAGAATCACCCAATGTCTCAAATCATTGGTGATATCAATGCTGGTGTCTCAACTAGAAGTCAATTGTCCAACTTCTGCTTCTATGCTCTCTTCATCAGTCAGCAAGAGCCAAAGAACTATCATATTGCATTAAAAGACAATGGATGGGTTGATGCCATGCAGCTTGAGCTTCTTCAGTTCAAAAAGCAGCAAGTGTGGGAACTGGTTCCTCTACCCCCAGGTAAGTGTGCAATAGGCACTAAATGGGTGTTTAGGAATAAAACAGATGAAAATGGGCAAATTGTCAAGAACAAGGCCAGACTGGTTGTCCAGGGGTTTTCACAAGAAGAAGGTATTGATTATGATGAAACCTTTGCCCCTGTAGCCAGACTGGAGGCAATTAGATTGTTCTTAGCCTATGCTGCATTCCACAATCTTAAAGTTTTTCAAATGGATGTCAAAAGTGCATTTTTATATGGTAAAATAAAAGAAGAGGTTTATGTGTGTCAACCACCAGGTTTTGAGGATAATAAACATCCTGATTGGGTGTATAAACTTGATAAGGCTCTTTATGGGTTGAAACAAGCTCCTAGAGCCTGGTATGAAACACTGTCAAATTTTCTTCTTCAGAATAATTTCACTAGAGGCTCCATAGATAAAACTTTGTTCATTAAGAAAGTGGGTCAGCATAAGCTCCTTGTTCAAATTTATGTTGATGATATTATTTTTGCATCCTCTGATCCACAGTTGTGTGATGCATTTACAAAGTTGATGCAACAAAAATTCGAAATGAGTGCCATGGGAGAATTACAGTTCTTTCTAGGTTTGCAAATCAAACAAAAGGCTGATGGAACTTTCATTCATCAGTCAAAATACACAAAGAGTCTTTTGGAAAAGTTTGATTTACAAAACTGTAAGCCCTGTTCTACTCCCATGTGTAGCACCACACAACTGGATGCAGATCAGAAAGGTAAAGCTGTTGATGAAACACTTTACAGATGTATGATTGGGTCCTTGATGTACTTAACAGCCTCTAGACCAGATATCATGTTTGCAACTTGTGTTTGTGCTAGATTTCAGGCTGCTCCTAAAGAGTCTCATTTGATTGCAGTCAAGAGGATCTTTAGATATCTGCAAGGTACTCAATCTCTAGGTCTTTGGTATTCTACTGGGCACTCTTGCAAATTAGTTGCTTTTTCTGATAGTGACTATGCAGTGTAAATTAACTAGAAAATCAACTTCTGGTGGATGTCAATTCCTAGGCAACTGTTTGGTTTCTTGGCAGAGTAAGAAGCAAACATCTGTTGCTACATCCACTGCTGAAGCCGAGTACATTGCTGCTGCAAGTTGTACATCTCAGGTACTCTGGCTTCAGAATCAATTATTGGATTATGGCATTACAGAGACTAAGACTCCATTACTAATGGATAGTGCTTCAGCTCTTTGTATTGTTAAGAATCCAGTCCAGCACTCTAGGACCAAACATATTGAGATCAGACACCATTTTATTAGGGATTGTTTTGAAAAAGGTCTGATTGATCCAAAGTTTGTTCCTAGTGCTGATGAGCTTGCAGACATATTTACTAAGCCTTTGGACAGTTCAACTTTCCAAAACCTAGTGTTAAGGCTTGGTATGCTGCAGCTAGAATAAGTGACAACTACTGATGATCTCAGTCAACAAGTACTGATGAGCATTCGTATACTATTGTCACAAATAAGTACTGATAAGTTCTTTTATCCTCAGTAGTTTTCATAACTACTGAAGACTAAATTACTTAAAAGTACTGAAGTACTCTATCTGTTGAAAAGAACTGATGTAGTTACAACTACTGATGTCAGTATAACAGATAAGTACTGATGACCAATGAAACGTCTGAAAATCAGACAAAAAGTCTGATAAGTGTTGAGGTCAGAATGAAACAGCTGATGAGCTAAGAATTGACGACAACAGCTGATGAGAAACTTTTCTCTTCAGTTGTTTCTACAACTGCTGTTTCACTTCATACAACTGAAGCCAAAACCATGTCTTCAGTAGTTTTACAACTACTGATGACTAACACCAAATCTTCAGTTGTTTACAACACCTGAAGCCAAAACCATGTCTTCAGTAGTTTCACAACTACTGATGACTAATACCAAGTCTTCAGTTGTTACAACTTCTGAAAGTTAACCAGGTCTTCAGTTGTTTTCAAACAACTGATGACAGCACCAACACTTTCAGTCGTTTTATATCAGCCTTTTCTTACCCTATAAATACCTAAACCTAATTTCAAACGTTTCATTAGCCGTTTCATGTCCTTCACTCTCTCAACAATGGCGACCATGAAACTCAAACCCAGACACAACTGTGTTGCCTACCTCTCGAAATCGGCCTTTTGGAACAAATTTGATAATGCCATCGATCTTATGGTAGATTCCCAGTACCGAACCGCTTTTCTTCTGAATCCTACCATATACCCCGATTCCCTAAGCCAATTCTGGACCAACGTCTCTGTGCAAACTGGTGAGAATGATAGCCAAATCACTCTCCAGTCGTTGGTTAACCAGAAACAGGTGGTCATCACTCCAGACATCATTCGACAAACCCTAAATCTACATGATGCCACCTGTGTCACAGAATACCCGAAAGGCACAACTGATATGTCTTTCATCAATAACGGGTATGAAGGAGACTTAAGTGCTACCACCATTCTGAAGAAGCACTTCCATGATGCTGAACGTCTTATATTCCACATGGTGAATGTCTGCCTTGCACCAAAAACCTCCTCATGGGATCAGATGTCCTCCCGATGGCAACAGGTATTATACTCTATCTTTGAACGACAAAATCTAAATTTTTCTGAGATAGTTTTCATGGAACTAAAGGATCTGGCTTTGAAACCTGTGGCAAACAGATGGATATTATATCCCAGGTTTCTCATGGCCATAATTTTAAATCAGCTAAAATCAGACGGCCTTGTTGGCCTTGGAGTCCCTGCTCCGGCTGTATTGCCTGAAGTATACTCCAGGCACAACTCTGACCCTACACTGAAAGGGGCTGCCCGGCTGCTAAAACCCAAGCAGCGGGAACCCACAGCCTCCACTTCCAGATCCAAAGTCCCCACCAAACCCAACACCAAAAAGCCCAAAAAGGCTACTCAGGGAGATGAGTCCCCTGAGGATGCCCCTGTACCACCAATACAGGAAACACTTACTGGTTCTAACCCCCCAGTAGTGTCAAAGACTCCACCAGCCCTAGCCGCTCAGGCATCCTCTCAACAGGATCCTGATGCAACCATAATTGGGGATACCACAATGCTGGAACCTATCTCAATTGAGAAGGTTACCATTGAAGAGCACCAGTCACCCCGGGTGCAATCTGCTTCAAACCTATCTCCAAATGCAACCGCCCCTCAAAGCCCAACCATTATAGTTGCACAAGTGCTGAGTCAGCTGCATTCCTCTCCTCCTCCCCAGAAACCAATTACAATGGGGAGAACCTCAACAGCTGAGGAAGAGGACCAAAATGCTGCTGATAACCCACAGCACAGGGGTTATAATGTTCAATCTCCCCGTGTAGAGGAGGAGGTTAGAACATCTGGTGAGGCTGCCACTTCTACTGATTCAGCAAATGAACAGGATGCAGTTGGTAACATCTCTAAGACCTCACCAGAGGCAACTGCCGATGAAGGACTCAGTCCTGAGGCAGGAAGTCCCCAGAACCAAGAACAAGGGGCACATGCTACAACTGATCTACACTCAGGGCATGTACATCCTGATTCAATCAGGAGGTCAGGTGATTCAGCAAAGACTGATGATGACCTGGGCTTTTTCTTTGATGTCTTAGCCCATAACACAATCCTTGAGGCTGAGGTGAGCAGACTCAAAGAACTGCTTGCCAAAATGTCTCAGGATCAAAGTCCATCTGCCCCAATAAACCCACAGATGGCACCTTCATCTGAAGGTTCACCAAACACTCAGCCACTACACTCAACTGAGCCACCAGCCACTGCTTTTGGCACCACCTCTCAGGGACAGAACCCCTCTGAGCAGATGGTTGCTACCTTTCAACATTCCTTACCTCTCATCACTCCCATCATCAATGAGATTGTGCATAAAGCCATTGATGAGAGGATCTCCTCAAATCTACAAACACTTGTTGATGATGCTGTGCAAAAGAAGCTTTCTGCCATTCAAACCCCTGAACCCAATGCACCCAAAAAGGGGGAGTCTAAGGCAGTGAAAGAAAGAAAGAGAAAGAGAGTGGAAGATGAGAAACAAGAGAAAGAAAAGGAGTTAGAAAAGGAAAAACAGCTGATCACATACAAGAGAAAGAAAAGTGCTGAAACTCAAAAGCCTGATGAAGAGAAATCATTGGAAGATCTGATTAAAGAAGCTGATGAAGCTCACAGCAGATCAATGGACAGAATAATAGACCAACTCTTCAGACAAGGCTTTGATACAGCTACATTAGACACTGAGATCAGAAGGCTGGAGATTAAAGAGATACAAGAGAGATGGGCCAGTTACAGTGTGATGGAAAGGGAGAGGTTGGAGATAATGATCAGGTTTATTGCAAAATACTTGGGAAGATCATTAATTGAGATTAAATCATGGACCAGAGACAGTATTCTGGCAATAACCACCAGAATCTGTGCTTCTGAAGCATTCAATAAGGGGTTGATTATCGAAGCCTTAGATGAAGCAGGTGCTGGGAAGAGAACTGATATGGCCAAGCTTTCCAAAGCCAAACTTACCACAAAAATGCTAGATCAGCCTTCCCAAACTCCCACTCAAAAACAACCAACCCCACAACTCTCCAAACCAATCCCTAAACCTAAACTTAAACCAACTCAACCCTCAAAACCAACTCCCTTACCCCAAAAACCACCTCAAACCACATCCAATGATGCACCCAGAAGGAGGAGAAGGGTGTTGAGGATGGAAGAAGAAGAAGAAGATGATGATGAAGAAGACAGTCTGCCAATCTCTGCTGTTCTAAAAATACCTGAGCCCAGAAGTCAACAAATGATCACACCAGACTTTCAGAGGCAAATGGTGAAAGTTAAGATTGAAGAAGAAGAACAGCAGAAACAGCACGATGAGCAACTTTTGAAGATGGTTGACAAAGAGTTTCCTCAGTCATCATCTATACAAGCCATGAAGAAACACGCTCAAAGGCTGTATGCTCTCAGGTATACCTTTCAATATCAAAAGGAGAGAGTAAGGATTTGGCCAGACCCCAGGGTTAGTTCTAGAATTCATAAGAAATCCATACCAAGTAGATACAATGGCCAAGTGAGAAAGACCATAGATGCTGTTATTATGTTGGCCATTGTAGTCTCACCCTGGGAGATACTTGAAGACTTCAAGAGAGCCTACAAGTCAAAGATGACCCCTCAAACTCTAATGGAGAACAAAATGGTCAAGAAGGGGTTGTTATACAAGAGGCTTGAAGAGATCAAGAAAAATGAACTCCAGTTGTTATTAGAAGGGACTCACCCAGATGAATTTGCTTACAGAGAGATAACAACTGTTGAGTTGAAAAATGGAAAGACGATAAAGTACCTATCAGAGTACTATGGCCCAGAGTTCTTCTTCGAAGGAGAAGCAGAAGAACTCACTAAGGAGGAACAAGTTGTTCTCCTTGAGGCCTACGTCAGAGAGTCTTATAGACTCATCAATGGGAAGTAGGTTTCATGGTTGGGATAACAGCTCTGTGTCCAGTTCCCCAAGACAGAGTTCCCTTCCATCCTTTGACATTCACATCTACTGAAACCTGTTCCCTGGCCTGTGCTTATCTGATATCTCTGAAGCTGATCAAGAGAGTATTTCTGCCAAGAATAAGTGGGACCTTAATAAGCTTAAAGGTTTTGGCTGCATTGGTTCAGGGGGAGTTTGTTGGACCAAAAGAACCAATGAGCCTGATCAGAAAAACCTTTAAGTCCCACGGACATTACAACAACTGAAGTAGTCTGCAACAGCTGAAGACATCAACTGATAACAAGGTCTGAAGACAAAGTCTGAAGTGAAAGAGCTGAAGACAAAGTCTGAAGTGAAAGAGCTGAAGACAAAGTCTGAAGTGAAAGAGCTGAAGACAAAGTCTGAAGTTAAAGAACTAAAGACAAAGTCTGAAGACAAAAGCTGAAGACAAAGACTGAAGACCAAGTTTCAGTTGTTGTCACAACAGCTGAAGAAGACCTCTTCAGTAGTTGTGATGGTTTCCTTTCAGTAGTTTTATGTTTCTTGTAATCAGTACTTGTAGTTTCAGTAGTTTTAGTTTTATCTTGTACTTAGCATACTCTGAGATGTTCTCAGTTGTTGTGAACATTCTCAGTAGTTTGCTTACTTTCAGTTGTTTGTAATAATTCTGTTAGATGTCACTATCAAGTGACATCAGCAGACGTCACATTCCTCTATATAAGGAATGTTGACCTAATTGTAAGGTGTGCAGCTATAGCGAAACTTAGAAAAGCTTAGCAGCCGCCATACCGAAGCATTTGTGCATGAATGATATTATCCATTTTGCAGAAAACCCTCTTTCTCTATAACCATGTACTGTTCCATTGAATATCTATTGTGTTCTTGCTATATTTGTCTAATTCTTGTTCTAATTCCGCTGTGATTCAACTCTAATTGATCAAACTTAGAATCACTGATCCTGACAAAACTGAGTATGAAAAGACTCATTCTCCTAAAACTCAAGCTGATAAACCCACTTCAAAGGCCAAGCAGACTGAAGCTTCTCAATCATTATATCCTGATCCCTATTCCATGACTGATAGGGAAATGAATGATTATCTGTCTGCTCAAGGGTATACGAAAAGAAAATTGGCCAATATGAAGACTAATTCCCTAAGGGCTGCCATCCTTAGGATGATAAATGAAAAGAAAGAAAGGCTGAAGAAAATGGAAGAAGAGATCATCAAAAAGCCTAGAACAAGATTATCTGCACAAGATATCCAGCTCACCCATAGAGATCATGACTCTTTGGCACCTGTTCTACACAGAAATCCAGAGTGGTTTGCTGAGCCTTCCCAGTTAACACTTCAAGAGGGGCTCACCACTGCTGAGATGATCAAAGGTGTATCTACTCCACATGGCAAGACTGATCAGAAAATTATTGCCTGGAAGTATGATAGTGACTGGAATATGTTTATGGTCAAACGGATCTCAGGGTTAGTTTAATTCTTCACTGAGTATACTGCTTTAGTGAACTCCCTGCAAATTCATGATCTGAAAGAACTAGCCGAACTGGAGCTCATCAATCATACGGCTATTTTCAGGGGTTATGAGTTTGAAGACATTCTGAGAATGTTCAAAAGAACAAACAACTTCAAATCTCTCAAGGCTATCTGTATGAGGAAAGATAGATCCTTTGTTAACCCTCTAGAGAAGAAAAAGACAAAACCAGCTGAAGAGGTTGTGTTTCCTGAGCTCAAGGTGAAGCCAACTGAATCTTTAAAGAGAAAGATGGTAGCTGGAACTCATTCCTCCAAACCAATCTCAAATGTCTATTATGCTGAAAAGACATATGAGTTTTTATTAAAAGAAAATGGGGAGGAAAAGAAGGTGCAGAAATTAGATTGTTTAGTGGATATGAAGTGAGATTGCTAGATGAATCTTATATCCACTACATATTCATAAGGCACTTCAGAGAGTTAAACAATAAGCTGAGTGAGGAAGACATGTACTTTTTCTTAAAATGCATAAACATTCTAAAGATGGCCTTTGACAGAATCAAAGCTAAAAGAGAGCAGAGAAGAAAGAAGAAGACTCCCTTGTAATTGGGGAACATAGTGAACCTAGAAGTGGATGTTGATGGAGCTTTGTTGATCCATAGAGATGGATTGTCCACTGTGTCAATATGGGAACCCATTTCTTTAAAGAAGCTGCCTATGAAAGCCATCTACATAATGAGCCAAATGAAGATCCATGTGCTAAACAGAGAAAAGATGACTAAAGCCAATGACTTTGTCAACATGATAAAGGCAATTTTGGATCCCTCACAGTCAGAACCACTCATCCCTCCTCAAGCTGCTCAATACCCAGCAGAATCCTCAGAACCTCATCCTCCATCAAAACCTTGAAGTACATAGGCTGTATAATCCTTAGGGGGAGTATTGTTGGACCCTGAAAGGATCATACATGCCAATTCAAGTGGCGGATTGATAGTTGTTCTGCTGAAATCTCCCCAAGTCCAAGATCTAATGCGAATGAAGAATCTGCATCAACAATAGAAAACAAGTGTCGGCTACCCGCATTTGTATATGTGGATGACCATAGAACAAATGCGACTAAGTGTTTGTTCTTCCGCATTAACAAATGCGGATGTTCAGCAACAAATGCGCAGTGTTTGTTCATCCGCATTTGTCAATGTTGATAACCAAACACCAATGCTGATGAACAACTCAACATCCGCATTTGTCAATGCGGATGACCAAGAAGAAATGCTGACAAGATTATAACATCCGCATTAGTCAATGCGGATGTACAGAAGAAATGCTGATGAAGACTTTTGTACTTAGACTAGTTTTGATGTATAGGTCAGGGTTAGTTTAGTCTTTTGTTCAGGCATGTGTCAGCCTATAAATAGAATAGAAATCCTCGTATGAGAGGTGACCGAGACTGACTGTTGTTAGACATTAGACAATCAGAATATTTTTGCTTTGTATTATGTTCAAGGTGTACTGTTATTGTTCATGATGAAAACCCTAGCATTCATTGTAACTGTTTTTCACCTTCTTTAATACAAAGATCATTTATGAGTATTATTCAACATTCAATGTTCTGTGATTGTTTGATTCCGCCTTACAATCATTGACTCAGTCATTATATTCGATCCTTGTTGATTCACATCAACAGAGAATATCATTCTGAAACCCAGTCAATTGGTATTAGAGCTTTGGCTCTCGGTTCTTCTTCAGATCTGCTCAGATCTGAGCTGAACTCGATAGATCTGGTGATTGAGTTACTGATAGAGTGTTGGACTACCTCTATTTAGTATACAAACTGAATATCTACTGAAACTCATCGACAGTAACTGTTCATCCATATTCTCCATCTAAAAACCAATCTGTAAACAGTTTCTCATCCATAAAATCAGACCTGTAACATAAACAGATCTATCTACATAAGCCTGTTTTGGACTATTTGGACTACTTGGACTTGTTGAACATAATAATCAATTTAATCCATATTTAAACCAGTTAAAAACAGCTTAAGAACATGGATTCACATAATTTTTCTGATCTTGGTCACACTTCTAAACCCCCTATGCTTAAACACAAATCTGAGTTTAAGCAATGGAAAATTAGGTTCATGAATTACATTACAGGTGTAGATCCGACTATTGGATATCCATATGTAAAGGGCCTCACATCCCAGTGACACTCTCTGCTGATCAGGCTGCATTGTACAAAACCTCAAGAATACCTATTGAGGATCTCACTCTTGATGATGATGACTACAAGAAGATCAAAATTGATCTCAAAGCTTATTCCATTCTAACACAAGCATTGAAGATGGATGTGCTGAAAATACTTGAGAAGTATGGAACAGCTAAAGCTGTGTGGGATGCATTGTTAATAATGTGTGAAGGAAGCAGTGAAGTAGCTGAAATTAACAAGGATAAGCTTGTTAATCAATATGAAACCTTTCATCACTCTAAGGGGGAGTCAATCTCTAAACAACTGCATAGATTTGTGCAGCTCGTGAATGATTTAGAGATTATGGGGGTTACATATAAAGTCAAAGAACTGAACAAAAAGATGCTTCACAGTCTTCCAGAAGTTGGAAACAAAATGTAACCATGCTGAAAAACACTCTTGATTTGGTGAGCACCACCTTGGATATTATGATTGCTAAAATTGAAGCTCTTGAACTTGATGAAAAAGGCAGAAATCTAGGTGGACCTAAAGTCATTGAGGCATACAAATTTCCATCAGAAACTCATTCTGTGGAAAATGCATTCATCACTGAAGATGATGACTTCCTCTCATCAAGAGATCAATTAAAAACAACAGGATTTATTGCCACACCCTCAACAACCAAGCCATTTCCTTCAATTCAATCAACTGGATTTGCTGCCACTCCTACAAGTATATCAGAAGATAAGAGAACTGAAGAGCAAAAGGCTACTTACAATGCCTTTGTTGCAAGTTTTGAAGCTTATCTTGGAGGAAGACTCACTTCTGCTCATTTGATTCAAGAAGACTTGGAAGAAATGGATCCAGATGATGTGGAAGAAATGGATCTGCAGTGGTAAATGGCTATGATTGCAATGAGAGCCAAGAAGTTTTTCAGAAAAGGGAGAAAGCTGAGTCTGAATGAAAATACAAAACTTGGATACGACAAATCCAAAGTCAAATGTTTCAATTGTGGTATGACTGGCCACTTCTCAAGGGAATGTAATGCTCTAAAAAGGAACAACCATAGTATTCAAAGAAATTCACAGGGCCAATCATCCTCACAACCAAGCGCAAGCTACCACTCCAGCAATCATCAACAGCAGCATCACTATCAACAACCCTATCAAAGTTAGTCATAACTGACTAACTAAGCTCATGGGAGCAGCCAAACTACTTCAAATGCACTTGTCATCAGACAAGATGGAGTATGTGATTGGAGCCTATATGCTAAAGAAGTAAAGCCTTAATTTCAGAATCATGCTCTTATGGCTCACATCAATGATGGCCCAAATCCAATGCCATCTGAGGTAAAATCTAATCTTTGTAGTGATAAATGCATAGCTGAACTGCAAGGATATCGTGAGCACAATCACAAATTGGCTGATAAAATCAAAGAAGAAAAGGTAAAATATGAGATGCTTAAAAGAGAAATCAAAAGTTTCGAAATAAAAATCAAATCTCTTATTTCTGATATTGAAAAACTACATGGTGAAAAGTACACTCTTTCAGCTGAGAATGAAGAGTTAACTGAAAAATTAGCGCAATCTAGAGCTGAGCAATCAGTTACTGAAGTGAAACTTGAAAAGTTTCAACTGTCTTCAGCTAAGCTGCAAGAGATGCTTGATTCACAGAAGGAGCATAATGATTTGACTAGGATTGGATACAATTCATGTCCTCCACCATATAATGACAGTTACACTGTCATGCCTGAATCTGTCACTTTGTCTGATAAAATTGAACCTAAAACTAGTGAAGCTAAAACAATAATAACACAAATCACTAATCCTCAAAATAAACCAAATGTTTACATTGAAACAAATGAGGAGAAAATTAAGTTAGGTCATCCTATCAAAATCAAAGAGTACTCAGACAAGACAGTGAATGTCATTAAACCAAGAAGCCCTGTCAAATCCATAGTGCCTTTTGTGAAATTTGTTCCTGTAATTTCGAAAGAAAAGCAGAAAGCTGAGATTTTAGTGAAACCTTCTGCTGAAAGCAGTTCTGATTGTGAGATCAAATCTCCAAACAATTCAATCAAATCAGACACAGTTTCACTTCCAAAGAACACCAAAACTCCAAAAGCATCAAAAACCAAAATCAAGGCTGACCCTCAATCGTCAAAACCAAAGCAAGGAGTTGGTTTTGATATTTTTAATAAAAAACATGTAGATTAATTCGATAGGGAATTGAAGCAAATGGTAAGAAAGCAGAAACAATCTAGGAAGAACAAACCTAGTAGAGTTGTGAAACAAACTACTAAAAAGGCTGATTCTGCTTCCTCACCAAAATCAAAGGTTGAAACTCTATCAAAAACTAGTAAATCTACTGAGGTTTCAACATCAAGATCAGCTTCAAGAGACAAACACATGTATTGTGACGTGTGTGAAATGTCTAATCGCAGTACAGATAAATGCTTTTTCAATCAATATTGCTCAATCTGTGACATGAACAATCATTCCACCAAAAACTGCTATTTTAATAAATATTGTTCAGTCTGTGATATGACCAACCACAATACATCTGATTGTTTCTGCAAACAAAAAGGGTTGAGAATTCCTCAACACAAGCCCATCTCACCAATCTCATCTGTGAAACCCAAAATCAAAAATCACTTTCATAATACTCAATTCAGGACTGCCATTTCTGATCGTGATAGGGGTAACATAAAAGAGTCAAGGAAAATTCAAAGAAACAAATATCACAACATCAACCAAACACATGATCTTCATAATTCAAAAATGATGTTTGATAATCAAAAACGGGTCAGGTTTCTTAAAAGAAACAAGGATCAAAGGTTTCATTATTCTTCTGACTCTTCAACTAAAATTGATAAGATGAAACATGCAAAATATCATCAAAAATCTCCCAGAACACCTCACTCAAAGTCACTATTTAGGGAAAAGTACCAAGAAGATACTATCATGGATAAGAACGGAAACCCAAGACCATCATGGCTTGGGTTCCACATTCTAACTAGTTCTGTTGTGCTTGCAGGGTCATCCATACAGGTCCAATAGTTTATGGTACGTGGACAGTGGATGCTCCCGACACATGACTGGAGATCGTTCCCTCCTTCATGATTTCAAGCATATTCAAGGAACTTCTGTGGCATTCGGTGGAGATTCACAAGGTGGCAGTATCACTGGTGAAGGATCTGTGACAAATGGGATGTTGAGCTTTGATCGAGTGAACTACTGTTAACAACTGAATTTCAATCTGCTCAGCGTGTCTCAGATCTGTGACAAGAAATATTTTACTCACTTTACTGACACTCATTGCTATATTCTGAAACCAGGATTTCAAGTTCCTGAAGAATGGGTTGTCTTAAAAACCCCAAGGAAGAATAACACCTATGTCTTAAACCTCAATTCTGCTACACCAAAAGAAGAAACATGTCTTTTGTCTAAAGCATCCTTTGAGGAGTCACAGCTTTGGCACAGATGGTTGGAACACACAAATTTCAAAAACATGAACAGATTAGTCAAGGAAAACCACGTCATTGGTTTACCTCAAAAAGAATTCCATTTTATTGATCACTATTCAGCATGTCTCAAAGGGAAACAACATAAGTCTTTCCACAAGCCAAAACTGATGAACACAAACAACTCTCCATTGAAGCTGCTTCATATGGATCTTTTTGGACCAACTCATGTTATGAGTATTGGAAAGAAACAGTATTGTTTGGTGATCATTGATGACTTTTCCAGATTTACATGGGTCTTCTTCCTACTTCATAAAAACAAAGCGTCCCAATTGATAAAAGATTTTATCACAAAAATTGAAAACCAACTTGATCATAAGGTCAAAACAATTAGAAGTGATAATGGGACTGAATTTAAGAATGAAGATCTGAGTTCATTTTGTACAACCAAAGGCATTGCTCATCAATTTAGTGCAGCTAGAACTCCTCAACAAAATGGGGTAGCTAAAAGAAGAAATAGAACACTGATTGATGCAGCACGAACCATGCTAGCTGATGCTAAACTGCCAATCACCTTTTGGGCAGAAGCAGTTAATACATCATGCTTTGTGCAAAATCGAACTTTGATTGTAAAAGAAACCAAAAAGACGCCTTATGAACTTCTCTTTCACAGAAAACCATTTATTGGATTTTTAAAGTCATTTGGTTGTCCTGTCTCGGTATTAAACACCCGAGACTATTTGGGAAAATTTTCATCTAAGTCTGATGAAGGATTCTTTGTAGGTTATTCTTCTGTTTCAAAGGCTTATAGAGTATTTAATCCTAGATTAAATATTAATGATGAATCAACAAATGTTCAATTCAAGGAACATTCATTTCCCAAATCTACAAATGGTCCTGACTGGTTGTTTAATATCGACTCTTTTACAAAATCTTTTGATCAATTTCATTTGTCTGATGTAGGAAATCTACATTCGGCAGAACCCTCTTCAGGAGTAGAAAGAAGAGATGAATTTCCAATGATTCCTCCAACTTCTACTGATCAACTAACTGAAGATGTTCCACTACAGGCTGATCCTGTCAGACAACCATCTCAAAATCAATGTGTTTCAACTGAAGCTGGTCCTAGCACACTACCATCTCCTTCAGAAGATCCTTCAACTGAAGTCAGAGATCAAAATCAAGCTACTCATCTAGTTGAAACAGAAAGAACCTCAAATGATGGAAGTAATCAAAGTGCTGCTGATGTTGAAGCTGAAACTGAAACCGGTTTTGATTATTTTCATAACCATCCCACAGTTCAAGATGAATTGGCCTCTCACCAAGATGATCTAAATGTCTCCAATCTTGATGTAACCATTGCTGGTGAATCAATTCCAACCACCAAAACACACAAGAATCATCCAGTTGAAAGCATCATTGGTGATCTCAATAAACGGGTGACAAGCACAACATGGAAATGCAGATGAAGCATGAAACAAATGCGGCTATGTATGTACAATAACAAAACTAATGCAGATAGAACCATACAAATGTGGATGGTTTGTAAACTAATGCTGGTGCATTAAATTACACGTATAATAAATGCGGCTGCTTTAGTGAACAAATGCTGATAAGTTACTCACCAAATGTGATTGAGTTAACTTCAAATGCAATTCATCCAACAATAAAAGACGATGAATAAATGACAACAACAAACAAGAAAAGGGCATTATCTTGAATGTGGACAATTACAACCAACAGGCACATCCATTTTATGCATTCAACAGAAACAAAACCAACAACTGAAATCAACTATGATCACAAAACCACTGTGTCATTCTAGGATTTGTACAACTGCCAGAAACTCTCTAAAAGTCATGATACTACAATCAATGATGATTTGTTAAACCTGTGCCTGACTACTGAGCGGAACAGATAGATAGACTTTAATCAAGGGGACCGATGATTATCTAAAGAATGTCAGATTATCAAGTCTTTTCAAGAAGACATGTGACAGAGAAGATCTTCAGGTTCAATGTTGGCAAGCATCAGTTTAGGGGGAGTATTGTCAGGTTTAAAAATTGAATAAACTAAAGCTTACCAAATGATAATCATAGTCGACTGAAGATCTCATTATACAAATTCAGAGATCAAGTTGATCACAACAAGAAAAACAATTCAAGATAGTTAAACATGACAAAGTCAACATTAAGACAAATAGAAAAGTCAAAATTAGGTCATGATGTAACAATAGTATAAATAGACCCACTAGTGCATGTTTGCAAGTGTGGTTCTTGTGTGTGTGTTTCTTACTATGGCGGACGACCACCCAAGGAGAATTCCTCCTTTGGGTGGGTTTGATTCCATATTTCATCTATGATTCTCATTGTAATTTGTTCATCAACATCAATAAAATCATAATATTATCATTATCCATCTCTTTGTTCTACGATTCACACACATCCACCCGTCTTAATTTTGATTTCTAGATCTGAACGTGATGAATCCTAAGATCCAAGCTCGATGAATCTTAAATTTTGATTCAGCACTCACATTGATGTGGATTCACTAATTCAAGGCCTGTTTGAGGAGGGTATACCAAGGGAAATGTCTACCCCATCCTACCATGCTAAAAATCCAATAGTGGGATGGAGGTATGATGCTGATAGGAAAGCCCTGGTAGTCTCTAGGTCTCAAGGACAACAAGAAGTCTTCAACTTTTACAACCTGAGATACTGTGAGAGCTTCTCGCTAGCTGACTTGCCTCTTGCCAACCCAAGTCACTCTAGGAAAGCTGCAAGGCTACCTGAGAGAATTCAATAGAGGGTGATTGAAGATTTCAAATTCGTTGAGCTTGGATCTTAGGATTCATCATTTTCAGAATTGAGAATTCAAAATTAAATATGGGTGGAAGTATGTGAGTCGAAGAACAAGGACGTGTGTGTAATGTATAATGTTATGATTTCATTGATGTTGAATAACAAATTACAATGAAGAAACATATACAAAGATGGATGAACATCAAACCCATCCAAAGGAGAGAATTTCTCCTTGGGTGGTGATTTACACCATGAAAAACACACACTTTGCAATAACCGCGCATTACAAGTGGCACTAGTTGTCCTATTTATAATGTTATTACATCATGACCTAATTTTAACTTTTCTTGTGGTCTTAATATTGACTTTGTCATGTTGACTTTCTCTTGTGTTTGTTTTGTTCTGATTATCAACTTGGTCTCTGAACTTGCACAATGAGATCTTTAGTTGGCTTTGATTATGATTTTGAAAGCTTCAGTTTATCAATTGTTGAACCCAACAATACTCCCCCTAAACTGATGCTTGCCAAACTTTGACTTGAAGATCTTCTCTGTCACATGTCTTCTTAATCAACTGGTGTTCTGACATAGTTCACTGTAGTTCTCCCCCTCAAATTAAGCTTCTCCTAATGTATTTCTGTTAAAGGATAGAATCTCTTTGAGAATACTTAACGTATTGGATACGAGGTGTATCACTTTTGGATTACTATTTGTTCATATCACACTCAAATGATTAGAATGTATTAGGCATATGATGAGGCTTTGAACTTCAATAAACAGTATCAGGAATGTAAGTCAGTCTTGAAGACACTTCAACTCTTTGAATCTCTGAATTAGCTTGATAATGGATGGTTCCAAGTACTTCAGAAAGAGTTTCTAACAGTTGTTAAAATCCTTGATTGGATCAGTGATTATATGACCAAGGTTGATTTGTTCATTTCTGTTGAATGTGAAAATGGATGTGCCTGTTGGTTGCAATCATTCGTATTCATCATGTTTCTTGTTTTCTTGTTTGCTGTAGTCATCTATTCATCATCTGTTCATTGATATTGTTGTTGTTGATGTTGTTGTTGTTGTTGTTATTGATGTTGTTGATGATGTTGTTATTGATGTTGATGTTATGTTGATGTTGTTGATGATGTTGTTGATGTTGATGTTGTTGATGTTGTTGTTGTTGATGTTGATGTTGTTGATGATGTTGATGTTGTGTATTCTGTTGATGTTGTTGATGTTGATGTTGTTAGAAGTGCATTTGTTTGAAGTAAGCTAATATTTGCATTAGTTACCCAAAACATGAGCATTTGTGATGCAGTGCACGGAAGGAAATCAAAGCTCAAAAACACAAAAGTGGCCCAAAAACCAATTTAGAGGGCTTATTTTGAAAAAATAATGGATAACCCACCTACGACTGGTTACCATGACGTAGCCCTCGTTTCCACGGACGTTTTGACCGGTAGCACATCGGAAACGGAGGCTCGTAGCCCAGGTTTTGCCCATTTTGTTGATCAAGCAGCCGTATTTGGTGTTATAATCATCATCAACTGCCTTTCTTTTGTACTGTTCACATTTATTTAAAGAAATGCGGATGATTGTAAGATGCCAAGAGATAAATGCGGATGCCAAGTGATGAAATGCGGATGACCCATGTGAAATGTGGATTCCAAGTAGTGAAATGCGGGTGACTTGTGTTTCATCCGCATTTGTCTTCCCTAATCAACCGCATTTGTTTGTTAAAGTATCAACTCACCCGCATTTAGGAGGACTTCGTCCCCATTTTTTAGGAACTTCATCCACATTGAATCACAAGTCAGCCTCATTTGTATTGTAACCTCTGGAACTTAGCCGCATTTAAGCATAAAACATTAGCATTTGTTTTTGTATCATCCACATTTCTTTAAAGAAATGCGGATGGGAAGAAAGTTGCCCGCATTTCATGAAAACAAATGCGGATGCTTTGTTTTGTCATCCGCATAAGTTCCTTTCAACATCCGCATTGTAGAATAACACTGCCGCATTTGTTTGTTTCATCAACAGCATGTTGAACTCTCATCCGCATTTCTTCAAAGAAATGCGAATGGTTTGTCTTCTGCTGAATTTTGTTCGATCTCCAGTAGCCTGCTTGAAATCAAGTGATGTTCTAGAAATCATGTAACCTGCTCGAATTGCACACTGGAGGTTTCGGATAAGCAGTAGCAATGTTTTAATCGGCTTCAATTTCACATCTGTTCGAGATTTTTGACATCATCGAAGCAAGCTGTTCGAATGTAACCTGCTCGATCTGAAGTTCTTTATGGATTTGCTTTGTATATGTTAATCATAGCATCAAATTTGAAGAGATAATGTGATGAATGTTTTATCATCTTCAGATTGTACCAATTTTGAACAGATTTGTAGATGTTCTTTGTATTTTGTTGATGAACAGATGGGGTTTGATGAACAGAGACGTGTTCTTTATTTTTTTGATTTTCTTCTTTGTTGTAAACATCTTTAAAGATGAAAACATATCTGAAACATACATGAACCCAGCAACCAACAGCTCTGATACCATTTTACTGAATTAATATTTTAGATTCGTTGAGCTTGGATCTTAGGATTCATCAGTTTCAGATCTGAGAGTTCAAAATTAAAGACGGGTGGAAGTGTGTGAATCGAAGAACAAGGATGTAATGTATAATGTTATGATTTCATTGACGTTGAATAACAAATTACAATGAAGAAACGTATACAAAGATGGATGAACATCAAACCCACCCAAAGGAGAGAATTTCTCCTTGGGTGGCGATTTACACCATGAAAAACACACACTTTGCAATAGCCACGCATTACAAGTGGCACTAGTTGTTCTATTTATAATGTTATTACATCATGACCTAATTTTAACTTTTCTTGTGGTCTTGATGTTGACTTTGTCATGTTGACTTAGTCTTGCGTTTGTTTTGTTCTGTTTATCAACTTGGTCTCTAAACTTGTACAATGAGATCTTTAGTTGGCTTTGATTGTGGTTTGGAAAGCTTTGGTTTATCAATTATTGAACCCAACAGAAGAGGAAAATGACCTCTGAGGAGATTGAGGAGGAGAAGAGTGAGAGGAAGAGGAAGGCAAGAGGAGAGAGTTCAAGTGGGACCCCTGGCTTTATGGAAGATGCTATCAGGGCTACACCCAGTCCAAGCACTCAAGAAGATGAGTTGAGGGCAGCCAAGCTGAATTATCGGGGGTCCAGGAACTATAATATTGATGAACTCATCTCTCTCCCCTTGGATGAATTGAATGAACTGGCTAATATGGAAGTGTCAAAGGAGAGGAGGGAAGCTGAGGATGCAGAATTGCTCCTCGAAATCAAAGAAGAAAGGAGAAGAAAAAGACTCTACAAAGCTCATACAATCTCCCCAGTTTAGGAAAGCCCTAAGGGAAAGGCTATGGCCACTGAGCAACAGACTCAGGTAGGTAGGGAACAAGGCAGGCAAAACATGATTACCTACCTGAGTGCCACAGGCCTCTATCAGGCAGCAAACATGCTTCCCTTGTCCTATGAGTACATTGAATTCAAATACCTCAAGCAACTTAAGCAACAAGTGCTAAAAGAGCAAAAAACTGCTAAGAGGAAGATGAAGGAAGAGGCTGCAAAGTCAAGAGCCACCATCAGAACCAATCAGAAGAAGTCTGCTTATAGAAAAAAGATGGTGAGCTTTATAAAGCTGTATAGATTCTCCAGAAGGAGACTTGGTCCAATGTCTCTATCCACCATGGATGACCACATTAGACTGATCAAGCAAAATATCAAAAGAGGTGAGCTAGTTGACTTGCATTCTCCACCAAGTCAGGCTGCACATGAAGCTGAGGTCAAGGTTGAACCCCAAAAGACACATAACCTGGACCAAGTGCTGCATCATGTCTAGCTTCATCTTTTGATCCACAGTATGGTCCTAATCCCTGTCCTTCTAAACAAGTGAAGGAAAAGGTCCCAACTGAGAAGGACAAACAATAATCATCTAGTGCTATAGGCCAGCCTTCTCAGTTAAAGTACAGAAAGAGGAAGAGGATGGCCATTAAAAGGGACAAGAAGAAGAATAAGTCCAAGGCATCTACCTTTGCACCTCAGGATGGGTCAGAACTTCCTAAGGGTGATCAATAATAGGCTGCTCATCCAACTCCTATTCAAGTAAAGCCTTTTGCTGCTAAGAGACCCATCATGTCTTGGATATTTTCCACCAATCTAGACAGATGGTATTTCACTAAAGATGAAGAGGTCAAGACATGTACTTCTGGCAAAACATACTTGACCTTCCTCTACATGATCTTTATGACATAAGGAGATACTTTAAGAGTTTGAGGAATCTTGACCAACTAATGATGAAGGGAATGGTCTTGATTTTGATGAGGACTATCAATAGATAAAGATCAAGCTTTAAAGCTCTCCTTCAAGTTTTGGTAGCATCAGCCTAGGGGGAGTTTGTAAGGATCACACTTAGAGACTGAGGCAATCAAAGAGCTCTCAGCATGCACACGTGAAATACAAGGAAGTTACTTAGGAAGATTTGATATAACTCAATGAATTATACTAAGTATCAAATCTTTCAAAGCCAAAAGACCAAATCTTTCGAAGCCAAAGATGAAGTCTTCCGAAGCTTCAAAGACAAAGTCTTTCGAAGCTTTAAAGACAAAGTGTTCCGAAGCCAAAGACTGAATTCTTCCAAAGATAGAAAAACATGTTTTTTCTGAATCACCTTTTGACAAAAGCTGAACAACTTTCCGCTGCCACTTCTAATGACTCAACAACTTATATGAGTTGGTGAAAAGTCCTTACTTTTGTCAAACTATAGATTAATGTGTTTTGTCTATAACTTTCTACTCTTGTACTTTTATCCTTTTTGTAATATGTTAGGATGTGAGCTATGGCATGTCATAGTCACTAGTCAAAAGGCAATCTGCCATTTGACTCTTCATTGATCTTGTTGTCTAGATTAGTGTTTCCAACTGGCCTTCAAAGTATGGCCACCTATAGGATTTAGTATAAAGTATCTCAAGTACTTGTAACTTTAGATGCTAAGCTTTGTAACACTTTGTAAGAACTTGAGAGCAATATACAACATTCTTGAAAACTATACTATCTTGTTTTTGTTCTTTACGTGTGTTCTTTGTTTCATCATAAAACCGGTTCCTTATTTGATATGTTAAGTGTTCTAACACTCTTCAAACATAGTAAAACCATTGCATTGACCTCTCTTCACCGGTCGTGCAAAAGAGATTTTCCTTCCAAAGCTATCTTCTTCTTCTTCTCTGAAGTCTTTTTCTTGTTCATGTGGATGGTACTCTTGGGGTTGTAGATGCAATCCTTAGCAAAATGAGTAGTACTACCACACCTGATGCATTCAACTTGCATACTTTTGAGGTTCATCCTTTAAGGAGAAGGTTGAGGCTGATCTCTTTCCACTTCCTTCTTCATCTTCATGAATAATGCATCAGGCTTCTGAGGGTGAAGCTTGCCCTAGAAACTAGATGGTTTAGGTTGTGCAGCAGTGGTGCACATTTCGTCACCCTTCTTCTCTTGACCAGGATAGTTTGGACATGAACTTGGACTCCTAGTACTAGAGTCCATAGTTGTTTTTGCTTGGAACTAAAAGTGGCCTTTATCACTCCGAACCCAGCAGAAATAATGTAAGGCCCCGATCCCGGGAAACCCCACAGTTGGTCATTCATAGCACATTACACATTAAAATACATCGAAGTAAGAAAACATGACAGCGGAATAGTTAAACAAAAACCATTTCATGCATTAATAATAACTTTTGCCAAGAAATATATCATTGTTATAAGTTTCAAAAAGAACATTTGGTTGTATTACAAGACAAAAATATCATTTCTGCATAACATGGATGCTAGTCTTGATTTGCCAAGTAGCTTCAATCTCGTGCCATCCCCAGCAACATCATTACCTTTTGAAGGTTTCTTCTACTTTCTTACCTAGAACCGGTGGGAGCTTCTTTCTCTCTTTCTCTAGCCGAGTGTTTGTACGTTGGAGAGGGGTATGGGTGGCGATATTTCCTTTTTAAACCCTATTATGGGCCGGTTTGGCCCTTGCACACTTTTAACCCTTGCTTTTTGAAATAATAACCCGTTTGCTCCCTTTACTTTTCTTTTCTTTTTTTTTCTGAAATTTTCGAGTGTTACAAATAAAGACTTGTTTTTTCTTGGAATTGAAGTGGCCTTGATCTCTTGGGCTTTCTTTGATTTTCTCTTGGCTGCCCTGATCAAGTTCTTCCTAGTTTACTTGGGCCTTCTTAGGATGACCCTCCTTACTTACTTTTGGTTCGTCCACCACTATATTCTCTTTATCTTCATCCTCTTCTTGGATAGGGTCAATGAGTGGCAGCTCATCTTGACTAGTTTCAAACCTTGGAGATCTCACAGATAGTAATATGTGTGGAGGAGCTATCTCACATGAACCCAATCCCTGCCTGTTCTTATAAAAAAATATTTACATGCATGGATGAGGATATGATGTTCTTGAAGGTTTCTTCTTCAAGAACACACTTTGTTGTCCTGGCTTTGCTGATCACAAGCTCAGTCTGGCATTCAGTTAACTTGGTAATGAGATCTTTGATTTGTGTCCTGTAACTTATGTGCTTATGCTTAAGAGTTGAAATTGTTTTCTCTAAATCTTCTATTTTCAGTTTATAATCATTTTCAGCACTTTTGAAATTAGCTTTTAAAATATTTAAAGACTCAAGGTTAGATCTCACTTCCAGGTTATAGGACCTATACATGTTTACTTTAGCAATGCATTCAGGTGTACGAAGATGTTCTAATACCTTGGCTTCTTCATGGTCAGCCATCAGTGCTTTATTTGGAGAAACATCCTCTACCTGAAAGCTCCAATCAAAGCCTCCCTCTTTAACAGCAACAATAACTTATTGTTTTGGTTGGCTTGGCTTCTTAGATCTAGGAGCTGCATCAATGTAGCTTGGTCTGGATTATACTTGGCCACCATTTGTCATTGGTGCCTTGCACTCCCTAGCAAAGTGTCCCATCTGGTTACAATTGTAACACTTCACTTTGCTTTTATCTAGTCCAAATTTTCCACTAGACATTGCTGGGAAACTTTCTTCCGGTTCTCTTGTAGAACTTCTTGGATCTATGAGTGAGAAGAACCATTTGTTGGACTATCTCCATATACTCCAGGTCATCTGGATGGATGCAATCCAAGTCTTTAAGAGTGAAGAGAAAGTTGCTATAACTTTCATCATAAGACATAAAGGCTTGAGATGGGCTTGTCTATTGGAATAGGCTTCCATGGATGTACTTCTCCCTTGGTATCTCAGGGATGGTGATGAAAGGACCCTTTCGTGAGTTGTCAGGGTAATAGATAAGATGATGTTATGGTTCTCTACTATCGTTTCTAACCACATGAAAGGTTGAACTCTGTTGATTGTTGGAAGAGCTGCTACATGGATTCTGAATGTTCATCTCTATCTGCTACCCACTAAGGATACCATACAGCTCTGTGAGAGTAAGGGTGGAGAGGTTTTCAATTCTCTTAATGGGCACATAGTAGTGAGTCTATTGTCTGGAAAGAGATAACATGAACTTCCTCATAATGTCCTATTCTCAAGCTTAACTCTAACATCCGTGAGAGTATCTCCAATCTCAACATATTTAAAGTATTATTGAGTCTTAGTTTCACTTGATTTGTAGATGAAGTTCTCAAACTGTTGCTTCATGAGATCCTTTTTGTTTTCTTTAGCTTCATTAGACCCTTCATACATGAGTTTTAGTGCATCCCAGAGCTGCTTAGTAGTTTTGCGCTTCTTGAAGCCTCTGTATATAGAGTTGGGAAGAGTAGTTTGGAGAGCAGTCATGGCCTTCTGATCTATGTCAATCTTCTTTCAATCTTCCTTAGAATAGTTAGCCACTTCCTTTGGAATCATCACACCTCTAGTAGTGGCTGAAGAGGTGCTTGGGATGTGAGGTCCTGAGATAACAGATCTCCACATCCTGCTATCTTGACACTTGATAAACTAGCACCAAGTATCAAAGTCATTAGGAGTGATTAGTGGAGATTTTGTTATGGTACCAGTTTCCATGTCAGCCTTAGTTTGAGTTGCTAAGTGTTTTAGGAAACTGAAGGGATTTAAGATGGTGAGATGTTAAAATCAACAGCCTAAAATGCTTTGATACTAATAGCAGGACCGGTGCAGGGGAGCACAGTTTCACAATGGATGGAAAGACTAGAACATTTAACAGATCAATTAGGGAACTTGATTAATGAAACAAAGAACAAATGTAAAGAATACAAGTAATTGGTTTTCAAGAATGATGTATATTGCTCTTAAGTGTTTTACAAATATTACAAGGCTTTGTTTTAAGGACTGGTACCTGAGATACTTTATACTACATCCTACAGCCGAGCATACTTTGAAGGCCAGCTGGAACACTAATCTAGATAACAAGATCAATGTAAAGTCAAAAGGCAGATTGCCTTTTGACTAGTGACTATGTAATGGCAAAGCTCACATCCTTGTTTATTACAAAAAAGATAAAAGTACAAAGTAGAAAGTTACAGACTCTAAGATGTTAATCTATAGTTGACAAAAGCATGGAGATATCACCAACTTATATAAGTCTGTGAGTCTTCAGAGTTGGCAGCGAAAAGTTGTTCAACTTTTGTCAAACGCATGTCAGAGAATGCATGTCTTCTCTATCTTTGGAAGAAATCAGTCTCTTGGCTTTAGAAGACTTTGTCTTAAAGCTTTAGAAGACTTCAATTTTGGCTTTGGAAGAACTGTTCTTTTGGCTTCAGAAGATTTGACACTTAGTGAGTTTCTCTGTGTTTTGTCAAATCTTCCGAAGTAACTTCCTTTGTACTTCAGATGTGCATACTAAGAGCTCTTTGGTTGCATCAGCCTCTAAGCTAACTCTTACACATAAAAAGACATTTATTTTATAATTAATTTTATTTTTCAATCTTTATCTTTAATAATTACAACGGATAATATTTATGTATATGGTTTGTTTAATCTTTACTACTTTAGTGTAACAACAGTTAGTTTCCATCATTAAATTAGGTCACATGATTATCATATGAATAGACGTGTTAAAAAACATCCAGGCAACACTATCCAAAAACGAATCAATGTATAGAGAAAATATAATCGGTAAAACATTACGAGCGACAAGTAACACCTTCGAAAAATTATATACATATTTATCATCGCTTTTTCTAAATAATGTCATAGTGGCTCGCTTTTCATTTCAATGTATTAAGTTTTAAATCATATCATACAATAATTTATTTATAACAAGTGATGATAAAATATATAAATTAGTTTACTTAACATATTTTCCTAACTAAATGTAGCTTGTATTTTAATTTCTGTGTATTAAGTTTATTATTGATTTTTAAATCATATAAAAAAGTAAATTGTTGTAGAACTAGTTTTATAAAAAGGTGATGATAAAAATATATAAATTTTTTAAGGTTTTACTCGTTGATCTCAACATTTTACTCATCATATTTTCCTAATACGTTAATTTGTTTTTTGATTATGCTGCCTAAATGCTTTTTAACACATCTATCCTCATGTGATAACCACATAACCTAACTTAAAGACACAAACTAACGACCGTTAAACTAAATGATCAAAAATGAAACAAACCATATACATAAAGGTTGTCCAGTGTAATTTTTAAAGATAAAGATTTATAAGTAAAATTAGTTATAAAAATAAAGGTTCTTTTGTGTAATTTACTCGGAATATCAATATTATATAATAAAACAAGCTTTTTGAGAGGCACATGGTAACTTCTAGTGAAACTTAAACTTCTCTCCTATTAAATAATTAAATATTTTTTATAAGTAAGCTAAATAAATAAATATCTAAAATTGAAATCTTTATGTACTAAATTATAATATATTCAATTATACCTTATCTTAAAATATAATTTTAGATTTTTTTATAATTATTATTTGTCATTTAGTATTTTTTAAATATTAATTATTTATTATTTTATTAATGACTAATGACAAGTACATTAATATTTGGAATTTCTTCTACCCATGTAATACTTTGGTTCATAACCTAGTAATAAAATAAACTTAGGATTATTGAGTGTATGATCACGTGTGCGCGAAGATATGTGTGTTTACTTTAAAGAAAAGGAATAAATTTAAATAGGCGTAAGATGTTGGTTGAAGAATGCCTATAAATAGTTGAGTATTAGCAATCACAATCTCAATGTCTGTTTAGTATGGAGTAATAGAATGGATGATGGAATGGAATGAATGAAGTAATTGAATGGACAAAATAATGAAATAAATCATTACCATCCATTATCATGTGTGGCTACCTAGTGAAAATGGAATGAATTTTCTTTATGTTGTTTGTTAGATAGAAAAATATAAAGAAATGGAATATAAAAGTGGTTATCGTAGTGACGGCTTGTGGTGGTGCTGGCGGCAGCGACCGTTAGGGGTGGATATGGTGGTGGTAGTGGACGCTATTAGTTGTGGTGGTTGCTGATGGTGGTGACTATGGTGCCGGTGGTAGCGGGTAGCGGCGATGGTGGTGGGTGATAGTGGTGGTGGGCGGTGGTGGTGTTGGTGGTAGGAGAGAGATTGGAAGACAAAAGAAGTCGAAGGTGTACTAAGTTATGTATAATACCTTTTTATATACCCAGATAGTCAACATTATTAAAAACCCAACAGAGCTCGAAAAAAGGAGAACGATGGTGATGGTGGTGCTGGTGATGGGCGTTGGTAATTGGTGATGGCGGTGGTTGTAATGCAGATGATGGTCGGTGATAATCGTTGATGTTAGCCAGTGGTCGTGGTGGTTCTCGATGGTGATTGTAAGTGGTGGAGACTATGTTGTTGGTGGTGGTTATGGTGCCTGTAGTAGTGGGCATGGTGGTGGGGGTGGTCAGTGGTGGTGGTGGCCGGTGGTAGTGGTGCTTGTTGTTGTGGTGTTGGTGATTATGGTGCTGGTGGTGGCCAGCAGTAATTGGTGGTGGTGATCGGTGACGACCAATCTTGGTGGCCATGATGATGGTTGTGGTAGCCATGGTGGTTGGTATTGGTGGTCGGTTGTGACACCCTACATAAATCCCACATTAGTCGTGGACAGGAAAGATGATGGATTCATAAGTAATGTCTGGCCTCTAATATCACCAACGTAGTTTTGACGTGTTGGTTGTG
Organism: Flaveria sonorensis; assembly: GCA_025506505.1. Classification (NCBI taxonomy): domain Eukaryota; kingdom Viridiplantae; phylum Streptophyta; class Magnoliopsida; order Asterales; family Asteraceae; genus Flaveria; species Flaveria sonorensis. The sequence goes on along the minus strand of CM046438.1, from coordinate 35,437,280 downwards.
GATAAGAGGAGAACTTCACTTTTAAATGTGGTTAGGTAGCAGCAATCCACAGATGAGTGACCTCCCTGAGAAGTTTTCATCTGGGCAACCAAAAGCAAATCCGTGAGCTCCTTATGGGCAAAGCGTGTTGAATCAATATTTCAGATTCGTTGAGCTTGGATCTTAGGATTCATGTATTTTTCAGATCTGAGAATTCAAAATTAAAGACGGGTGGAAGCGTGTGAATCAAAGAACAAGGATGTGTGTGTAATGTATAATGTTATGATTTCATTGATATTTAATAACAAATTACAATAAAGAAACATATACAAAGATGGATGAACATCAAACCCACCCAAATGAGGGAAATTCTCCTTAGGTGGTGATTTACACCATGAAAAACACACACTTAAGAACTATAAGCCACTCACACACTTTGCAATAACCACACTTTACAAAGTAGCACTAGTGGTTCTATTTATAATGTTTTTACATCATGACCTAATTTTGACTTTTCTTGTGGTCTTGATGTTGACTTTGTCTTGTGTTTGTTTTGTTCTGTTTATCAACTTGGTCTCTGAACTTGTACAATAAGATCTTCAGTTGGCTTTGATTGTGGTTTGGAAAGCTTCAGTTTATCTATTGTTGAACCCAACAAAGCAGACAATATTAGTGGTACGAGAGGTCGGGTGTTATAGAATGGTATTATAGCCACTCCTACGCTGTTTGGGATGGTGGGGCAAACCTCACCGAGGATGGTGAGTTCTTGGGCTCATTGAGGACGATGAGTTTAAAGGGGGTAATGGTGACACCCTACATAAATCCCATGTCAACCATGGATAGGAAAGATGTGAGGTTCATAAGTAATGTCTGGCCTCTAATATCACAAACACGTTTTTGGTGTACTGGTTATGGATGAGAGTAGAACTTCAAACTGAAGCGTGGTCAGGTAGTAGCAATCCAGGGATGGGTGACCTCCTAGGTAAGTTTTCTTCTAGGCAACCAAAAGCAAAATTCGTGAGCTTCTTGTGGGCAAAACATACAATATTGGTGGTACGAGAGGTCGGGTGTTACACCAGTGGTGGTGGGCATGGTGGTGGCCGGTGGTGGTGGTCGTGCCTGGTGGTGGTGGCTGGTGACGACCAATCTTGGTAACTGGTGGTGATGGCGGTGGTGATCGTGGTGGTTGGTAGTGGTGTGTGACATCCGTCACCCTCAGGTGCGTCAATTAACTCGATGCCCATTATCTCCTTGTGCATTTATTGATCCTTGTCTTTATTATTATTATTATTGTTATTATTATTATTATTATTATTATTATTATTATTTATTATATTTATTATATTATTATTATTATTATTTCATCATCATCATCATCATCATCATCATCATCATCATCATCATCATCATCATCATCGTGATTGTTGTTACTCTTGTTAGGATCATTATTATTATTAAGCTATTATTATTAACTTTAATATTAATAATATAAATACTATTATCTTAATCAACATTATCAAAGACACAAAAATTATATATATATATATATATATATATATATATATATATATATATATATATATATATATATATATATATATAGGGTTATCTTGAGAACCATCCTTTTTTATGAAAACTTTAGGAACCAATATAAGCCATACATTTCTTATCACATGCAACTCACATGTCATTTCCTCCTTTTTTTAGAACGTTCATAACTTTTTTCACGACATCATGTTTTCACAAAAAATCACCATTAATTTTGGTATTTTTGTCTTTCCAACGCCTACCATATTGATATACTTTTTTTTTTAAAAAATCATCCACCCGTTATTTACATATGTGTAAATCTGGTTATACGCATGAGTAATACTGGATTTACGCATGTGTAAATACGGTATTACGCATGTGTAAAATGAATTTCGTAAAAAAACGAGAATTTTTTATATTTTTTATAAATTTGTTTTTATTTTTTTATGAAAAAGGGAAACTAGGGAATCATTTTTGTTTTTGTCTTTTTTAATTTTTATGTTCTTTCTCGTTTTATAATTTTTGTTATTATGTTTTTGTTAATTACCATTTTGATATTGTAAACTGGTGGATCACATTGATTACTAGAGTTCTCATAAAAAAGAGAGTTCTCATTTGATCTATTCCCTATTGCAGGACCGGTTAGGGTGTTAACAACAATTAGTTTCACAAGAGGAGTGATCTCAGATCACTTAACAGTTCAAATAGAGAACATGAAACTTTGAAGATACAAGGAACACAAGTAACAATGAAACAGAACTTAGAACAATAACACAAGTACTAGTTTTTAAGGATGTTGTATATTGATCTCAAGTTCTATTACATGTGTTCAAATCATGAATTAAACTACAAGGACCTGAGACTCTTTTATACTACAACCTACAACCATCAATACTTGGAAGGACAGTTGGAATTGACTAATCTAGACAACAACGTTAATCTAGAGTCAAAAAGTAGATTGCCTTTTGACTAGTGACTATGACATGCCATAGCTCACGGACTTTTCCTAGTACAAAAAGTCTAAAGGAACAAAAGAAGAAAATTACAGACAAATACTTTATCTACTATTCACTAAAGCATGGAAGTTTCACCAACTCATACAAGTTGGTAAGGTGTTAGAGTTGCAGTAGAAAGTTGGTCAGCTTTATCAAAAGTAGATCAGAGAAAGCATCTTTTATCTGTCTTCCAAAGAAATCATTCTTCACAGCAAAGTTGCTTTAGAAAACTCTGTCTTTGAAGCTTCGGAAGACTTCATCTTTGGCTTCGAAAGAACTTGGTCTTTGGCTTCGGAAGTTTTTACACTTGGAATATTTTTCTTGTTAAGTGTAAAGCTTCCGAAGTAATTTCTTCTGAACTTTTGGCTTCGGAAGACTTTACACTTAGAGTTTTCTTTAGGGAATGTAAAGCTTCCGAAGCAAGTTCATCCTTGTTTCTTAGTGCATGTTGGAAGATCTTTGGTTGCACCAGCCTCATAATCTTCAGGTAGATCCTTACAAACTGGCTGATGCTACTAAAATAAGCAGATTCTTCAAATGTTGATAGTCCTCATTAGGATCAGCATCAAACCTCTCTTCATCATATGGTTAGGATCCTTCAGACTCTCATAGAATCTTCTCATGTCATAGAGATCATGTAAGGGAAGGGCAAGCATGTCTTGCTGAAAGTAGACACCTAACCTCCTTGATCTCTAGTGACATACCATCTGTCTGGATTGTCAGCAAAACTCCAGGACATGATGGGTCTTCCAACTGCAAGAGGCTCTACTCTGATGGGAGTTGGTTGAGCAGGCTCTTCATGCACTTCCTCAGGATGTTCTGACTCATCCTGAGGTGCAGAGGTGGATGCCTTAGTTTTCTTTTTCTTTGTATGGGTTCTTTTGGCCATCCTTTTTCTCCTCTTTGATGTTTTCAACTGAGAGGACTGGCCTTCAACACCAGATGGTTCAGTAGTGTCCCTCTCAGTTGGGTTCTCTTCTCTCACAGGTTCAGAAGGAGAGAGAAGAGGACCCTGTTGTGGATCAAAAGATGAAGTTGGCTGAGATGCGGCTCTAGGTTCAGGTTGTATTGTCTCAGTGGGTTCAATCTTTACCGCAACTTCAGGTTAAGCTGGACTTGGTGGAGAGTGTAAGTCCACAAGCTCTCCCCTTTTGATCTTCTGCTTGATCACCCTTATATGCTCATCGATTGTTGATAAAGCCATAGGACCAAGCCTCCTTCCGGAGAATCTATACAGCTTCAAAGCTCATCATCCTTTGTCTATCTTTAGACTTCTTTTGGTTTTTATGGATGATGGCCCTTGACCTTGCAGCTTCTTCCCTTAGCTTTCTCTTAGCAGCTTTTCTTTCTTTTATGACTTTTTCCTTCGGCTGCTTGAGATATTCAAACTCTATATACTCAAAGGATAAGGAAAGAAGTACAGCTGCCTGATAGAGTCCTGTGGCACTAAGGTAGTTGATCATATTTATTCTTTCATCTTCCCAATCTACATGAGGTTGTGCCTGTGCCACAGTCTCTGTCTCAGGACTTTCTTGAACTAGGGAGAGGACATGAGCATGTTTGTAGAGTCTTTTCAGTCTCCTTTCTTCTTTAATTTTGAGGAGCAATGTTGCATCCTCTGCCTCCCTCCTCTCTTTTGATAGCTCAGTGTCAGCCAGCTCATTTAACTCTTCTAAGGGAAGAGAGATGAGTTATTCTATATTGTTGTTACTGGTCCCCAAGTAGTTTAGCCTGGCTGCCCTTAACTCATATTCTTGAGTATTTGGCCTATGGGCAGCCCGAATTGCAGCTTCTATGAAGCCTGGGGACCTACTTGAACTCTCTCCCCTCAGCTTCCTCTTCCTCTCTCTCTTCTCCTCCTCTAACTCCTTAGGAGTTAATTTCCTTTTCCTTTGTCAACCACAGGCCTTGGTGACTCAAGGTGGAGAGAACTTTGGCCTTCATTTCTTGGTTCAGCATTCAAGCTCTGGCTAGAGAGAGGTTGTGAGACATCTTCACCAGTTGGTGCCTCACTGAGGGTACTGGGTGCAGAGGGAGATTCTGTCTTAATGTTCACAGGCTCAACCTCTGGACCTTCAGTCAAGGTTTTCCCTTTGAAGCTAATCTCAGGGTCCACCTCAACATCCAGTTGACTAAAGATCTCACCTGCTAGCCTCTGTCTATATAATTTTGATCTCAATTTGAATTCCTCTAGCACTATATCTTGAATCTAGTCTGCTAATCTCTCAGCTTGTCTGTTGTGGCTTGGGTTGACAAGTGGAAGATTCACCAGATTGATGCACTCATAGAAACTCAGGTGTGAGAAGTTGAAGATTTCCAGTTGACCCTGAGCTCTAGAGATCACAAGAGCTCTAGAGATCACAAGAGCTCTTCTATTTATGTCTTACCCCCATCCTATAATTGGATTCTCAGAGGGAGCAGACATTGCTCTTGGAATTCCCTCCTCAAGCAAGTGTTGAATGAGTAAGTCTATGTTCATAACTTGAGGAGGATACTTAGTCTGGACAATTGCAAAAGAGGTTGGTGACTCCTCTATGTCCATACTCTGGGAGGAACTCCCAGGTTCTGTGGTTGTGAGGACTTTCTCCCCTTTTTTGGTAGCATCACCCTCTTGCATAGGTGAGCTGGGGGTGTCATCCATCAGTTCCACAGGTTCTTGTGGACCTGGTTGAGTCCTTAAGGATCTCTCAGCTAACTGGCCCTTGAGATCGATGATCTCAAGTTGCTGGTCATTGACCCTTTGTTGCAAGATAGTCACCTGAGATTCCAGGTGAACTATCTTTGAAACTAGATAGGTGCAAGTGTTTGTCAGTTGGTGCACCCTATGTTTCAGACTCCCCTCATCTTCAGTTGAAGAATCACTAGGGGATGAGAGAATTGGACCTAAGTCTTCTTCCTTATCACCAGCATAGTGTCTTTGGCTGCTGGATTTCCCCTGCATCATGACAGCTTCCAGAGAAGTGTCAAGAGGCTGGGTTGCCATGGTTGAGGTCTTACTAATGTAATCACTTTCTAAAGTGAGAGCCTCTTCCATATGGATCTTCTGAACATGTTCAGGAATACCCACCTCAGTTGTGGGTATATGATGTGGGCTAGATCTGGGTGAGTCAGGGGTACTCATTTCTCCTTGAGTGTGGGAAGAAAGGAGAGACTCATTGTACCTACTAAAACCCAAGTCCTCATCATTATAGAAATCAAGGCTGGGTATAGGGTGGTATAAGTCCAGCGGCTGGGGGTGGTAACTATCCCCTGAAGGTTGATCACTTGAGTGTTGAGACTCAGAGTGATGGCTTAATGCTGTTGGGGATGTGAGCTCATCAGGATGAGCATGAGGAACCTCAGCACTGATCATTTGAAAGATGGGAGTGGTATGCTCCTCAGGGGAAGTGAGAGCTCGAGATTCCACTTAGCAAGTAAATTTGTATAGACATATCGCGGGAACATGTAGTATTCTAAGGAGTCTAAATTAGCAAGTAAATTTGTATAGACAAATTGAGAGTACCTGTATTTGACCCCCTAAACCATTCCATGGACTATGAAGGAGACGTCCTCTGGAACTTGATCCCATCCTCCATGCTTGTTAGAGAGACTGTGTATGATGACATGGAGGAGGTATTTCCATTTGGATGAGGCCCTCCCCTCCCTGAAGGTTTTGACTGAGAAGTCACCCTCATAGCCCATCTGCTAAAAAGAATGGTTGACAGAAGCTTTCGGAAAGGACAACTCACCTTCTTCATCATCCAGCTAAAGGTGTGAGCTTATGATAGCCGGAGTGATAAAGATTGTCCTCCCCTGCACTATAGCAGATAGTACCTTCTCCCTATCCATGGTTAGGGTGTTAACAACAATTAGTTTCACAAGAGGAGTGATCTCAGATCACTTAACAATTCAAATAGGGAATAGGAAACTTCGAAGATACAAGGAACAAAAGTAACAATGAGACAAAACTTAGAACAATAACACAAGTATTAGTTTTCAAGGATGTTGTATATTGATCTCAAGTTCTATTACAAGTGTTCAAATCATGAATTAAACTACAAGGACCTGAGACTCTTTTATACTACATCCTACAACCGTTAATACTTGGAAGGACAGTTAGAATTGACTAATCTAGACAACAAGATCAATCTAGAGTCAAAAGGCATTGCCTTTTGACTAGTGACTATGACATGCCATAGCTCACTGACTTTTCCTAGTACAAAAAGTCTAAAGGAACAAAAGAAGAAAATTACAGACAAAGACTTTTTCTACTATTCATTAAAGCATGGAAGTTTAACCAACTCATACAAGTTGGTGAGTTATCAGAGTTGCAGCAAAAAGTTGGTCAGCTTTATCAAAAGTAGATCAGAGAAAGCATCTTTTCTCTGTCTTCCGAAGAAATCAGTCTTCACAAGTAAGTTGCTTCGAATGACTTTGTATTTGAAGCTTCGGAAGACTTCATCTTTGGCTTCGAAAGAACTTGGTCTTTGGCTTCGGGAGTTTTTACACTTGGAATATTTTTCTTGTTAAGTGTAAAGCTTCCGAAGTAATTTCTTCTAAACGTTTGGCTTCGGAAGACTTTACACTTAGAGTTTTCTTTAGAGAGTGTAAAGCTTCCGAAGCAAGTTCATCCTTGTTCCTTAGTGCGTGTTGGAAGATCTTTGGTTGCATCAGCCTCATAATCTTCAGATAGATCCTTACACCTATATATATATGTATACATATATATACACACATATATATAGGGGAGGGATCCATTGAAAACCATGTTATAAATGAAAACTATAAAAACCAAGGGTTACATATATGTAAGTACAAGTTACAAAGTGTACAACTAAAAGTTATGTATATGTAGGGGTTATGTATATATACGTACGTGTTACCAAGTGTACAACTAAGAGTTACGTACATATAACTCATACAAGTTACGTACGTAAGTCGTTTCGTCGTCATTATCGTTCCTTGGAGTTTAAACTAAATAATATATAATGACCTCAAAAAAGAAGTATGAAGTTTACTAAAATATACTTTAAATAATTAAAAAGTTGAATCAATTATAAATTATATGATTGGGAAGTGATGGTCACGGTTTTCAATTATAAATATGGATTTTATTTGATCCCTCCCATATATATATACATATATATACATATATATAAGGGAGGAATCAAATAAAAACCATGTTTTTAATTGGAAACCATGAAAACTCCCTTAACTAATCAAATTTTTTTCTAATAATTTTTCTATTTTTTATTAAAAAGGTAAATAAAGTAATTTTAACACTCATTTAGTTATGGTATCTTTTAAATGTCTAATTTCTCTCCTTATTTAGTTTATTAGTTGACTAAAAATTATTCACTATCCTCTTATTAAATCAAAGAAATAAAATAAACCAAAAGCTACATCATCTCTTTTTTTTCCTTCAAAATCTATTTTAGTGGCAGCCCTCGACGCCCGATCCATTGTTGTTATGCATACGTAAGACTCCGTTACGTATGTTTGGTGATGTTTCATCTGTTACATAAATGTAACACTGTAAGTTATGTATACTATTTATCTAGTTACGTATACGTTACTTTGTTACATTATGATGCCTTTTAATTGTCATGTACATGTAACTTGGCAAGTTACATATACGTAACTATGTCTACAAAATTAAATTTGAGTTACGTATACGTAACACACTCACACCAAACCACTTGAACTCGGGTTACGTATACCTAATACACCCTATGTAAATTAAGGAAATTGTTCATTAAAAAAAGGAGAGTGAAAAGAGGATATAGAAGAATTGAATAGGAGTGAGGAGAGAGAATAGTGATTAATAGGGACTTTATGATAATTAATCTTCCTAAAGTACCCTTATAGGTTTAATTAAGGTAATTACTTACCAATTATTTACAAAAATGACACTATTAATATTAACCACTGATTAAGATTGATCAATGGTTAGATTTTAGTTTTTATGGTTTTCAATCGAAACAAGGTTTTCATTAGATCCCTCACCTATATATATATATATATATATATATATATATATATATATATATATATATATATATATATATATAGTCGGTGCCCGCGCTCGTTGCAACACAAGCATTATGTTAAATGAATGAGGATGTTGTAACATAAAACGGCTTGAAAAACCTTTAAATGATCCCGTGTAGTCAAACGTTCATCGAATGCCACCCCGTGTTGCTGTAGTGTACGTGTTAACAAATGAAAGAATAGGTTCTTGAAGTACCGACAACACTTCAGCAAAAACTATCAATATAATAAACAACCTATGTAGAACATGTGAAGAATATATATTATATTACAATGTAGCACCAACCTTCTAAACATTTGAGAAGAATAATGAACCCTGCAATGCTACGAGGTACTCTACTTATTTTAGGACTTGTGATCGGAGTGGAATGATTAATGTCCTACGTATAGGTTTTTTAGGATCTTCACTTAGTGAGACACATGTTGAAAACTGGGGTTTTTGGAGGTAGTTTATTCCATAGTCGCAGGGTGTCATCAAATTCACCAAAATATGCCATAAAAATATGCAACGAAAATGGCTAGTTGGCTTTAAATTATGTAGTCCAAACGACCTGCTAGGTCTAGATCTTTTGTATAGGTTTAGATGATAAATCATTTCTTGTAATGAACTTCTGTAATTCTTTATCATTTTATAATGCATGAAATATATGTTAACCCAAATATTATTTGTGTTGATTTTATGTGATTGCAGGAAAACATCATACTTGGTCAATTTGGAAAAATTGACAAAGTACAAGAACAACTGCGGATGAACAATTTTGTTCTTTCGTAGATATTCTCCGGGGCATATCTGAACAAGTGATGTGCATCCGCAGATCTCCTGTGGAAGCTCAACATATACTGAAGAACAAGTTCTGAAGTCAAGTTGCTGCTGCTGCGAAAGAAGGGAGTTTGCTCCTGAGGATGAAGTTCAAGAATAAAGGATCAAATTCCTACGGATGACCAAATTCCTACGGAAGACCAAATTCCTACGAAAGGCCAACTTCCTACTGAAGAACAACTTGCATGAGCACTCATCAAGTACCAACACATGATCAACAAGTAGCTGCCTGAAGTGATGTCATTAAGTCAACATCTACGGAAGACTTGCCTTCTGTCAGAGGACTTAGGATGTCATATTAGGAATGTTACAGCTGTAGCCTTCACAAATAGGAAAGTTACAATTTCCATTGTAAACCGTAAATCCTTCAGCTTTAAATATAAGGCAAAGATGCACTCATTAGGAACATACACACATACGCTATTGATAATCGATTCATAAGTAATCGATAGCAATCAATAGGTGATTGAATACATGATTGAAAGATATCGATACTAAAATAGTGAGTCACTTATTCATAGAAACGATATCAATCAGTTATTCAATCAAGAATGCAAAAACATAACAAAACATCAAGAACATTATTGGAGATCACAAGATCACCAAAGCATCATTAGTCATTGTAATCGATTTTGTATCAATGAAAAACAATTGAAACTATCTTCTGTTATATTGTTTTGTTTTCAATTTATTTTATACTTTGTTAGTCGATTTCAATTTCACAAACAATTAAATTAAAAAAATCAAATATTGATAATTCCGTGATCTTTATTTGTTCAATCAAACTGATAATTCCTGATTCGATCCTTGGATTCACAGGTGGTATTAGAGCCTCGTGCTAATTGATCTTGATCAATTGATCTATCAGTTTGATTATTTTAATTGATTGTTTGTTTTATCAAATCATCAAAATCTTGTTATATCGATCATTATTCACTGTTCCATTGCTCGATTAATTTTGATTTGCATCAAAATCGCTTTTGATTCATGGATTTGTGTTATTTTGCGATATGTCAAGCCTTTTCTATCAGGTTTGAACAAAACCCATCATCATCTAACCATTTTAATTTCAAATTAACTTAGAATATATTGAGCGATATGCCTAATTTTGACCATCTTCTTATTTGATTAAGAGTGTGTTATTAGTTAGTTCGTTCGCCTCAGAAGTCACTAAATCCAAGGAATTTTTGTTTTAGTTTATTTGATATCAATATTATTAGTGATTTGTTATTGCTGTGTTAGTGTATTTGCATTGTTTTTTACACATTCATAGGATATTAGATCAACTGACAATTTTGATAATTAAAATAACAATCAACATGAGCAGTTTAGTGGTTGGAGCTTATCAAACTCTGAAGTTCGAGAACAAATATGACTTCAAAACATGGAAAATCATATTCAGGAGCCATGTTAACTATACAGATTCTGATTTATGGGTGTCCATTACTGAAGGTCCTTACATTCCACCTACTTTAGGACCTGATTATAATGATAACAACTAGCCCATAAGCCTGAAAGATCTGTCTCCTGATGATGCCAAGAAAGTCAAAGTCGATATCAAGGCATATAGTATGCTTACCATGGCCCTGTCTGAAGATCTCATGATTAGATGTGAAGCATACAAAACAACCAACTCACTGTGGAAAATTCTTCACACTTTGTGTGAAGGCAGTGATGAAATCAGAAGCATCAGGAAGGATACCTTGCGTTCACAGTATGAAACATTCCATCATATTCAGGGTGAATCCGTTGCTCAATAACTCCATAGTTCTATGCAACTTGTTACTGAGATGAAAATTCTTGAGTTGAAGTACAGTAATGAGGAACTGAATAAAAAGATGTTACATACCTTTCCTGAATGTTGGACACAAACTGTGTCTATGTTTAAAAATACCATTGATCTAAAGGTAACTGGACTAGATACTTTGGTAGCCAAGGTAGAAGCATTGGAGTTGGATGAGAAAACCAGAAACAAGAGTACAAAAGATCCAATTGCACCATATCAATTCAAAGAAGCTAAGAATGTTGGAAGTGCTTTTATTTCCAATGGTGATGAAGGAAGCTCTTGTGCTGAAAGTGATGATGAAGAAGAAGCTGGTTTCTATGCAGCAAAGTCTTCTAAATCTAACTTTCAACGCAGTTCAAACAAGAAAACAAAAGGGAAAGCTGATGATTCTAAAAGCTCAACTGTAAAGGGATCATCAAACAACAAAAGCAACAGCAAATCTAAACCAATCACTGTGGTTCTAGAAACAAACGAATAGAAAGCAGCATTTGCAGCATTCAGTTCAAGCTTTCAAGCTTACTTGGGTAGTACTCTGACTCCTGCTCATAGTTGCTAATAGGACCTGGAAGAACTTCATCCTGATGAAGTGGAAGGGATGGATCTACAATAGCAAATGGCCATGATTGCTTACAGGGCCAAGATGTACATGAGAAGTAACAAAGGACTATCTGTTGCAGGAAGAACAACAAAGATTGGTGTTGAAAAATCAAAGGTGAGGTGTTACAAATGTAATTTGTATGGTCACTTCTCAAGAGAATGCAACAACAATCAGCAATCAATAACTGACACAAGACAATCAAATCAGAGAAGCTTCAAGCAACCTCAGCTAACATACTAATCCCCACCAGCCACAGGTTCTTCAATAGGTACCAGTAACTCTAAAGAAACTGGTTTGATTATTTTGCAGAATGGAACTTATGATTGCAGCATGTATGAGAAGGAAGTCCAGGAGGAAAATCAAGCACTGATGGCTAACTTGGAGAACAAATTTCCACCTATGGCCAGAGAGGTAAGGGACAGGTTAGGTTCACCAACATGTGTTGAAGAGGTAGAGAGATACAGGGTCCATGCTCAACAATTGGCTGATAAAGTCAAAGAAATAATGATTTTAAATGAATCTCATGTAATAGAACATAAACTGTATCTGGTCAAAATCACTTTCTTGCAAAAGGATTTAGATAAACTTGTGTCTGAAAACTATAATCTGAAAGCACGAGTTGAGCATCTGACCACCTCTTTTACCAAGTCCATGTCTGATCATGCATCTACTAAAGTGAAACTTCATAAGTTCTAATTATCATCATAGCAATATAAGAAACTGTTAAATTCTCATATTGAATCAAAGAACAGGTATGGGTTGGGTTTTAATGCTGTTGCACCACCAGTGAATGATAATTACACCATACTACCTGAGTCAATGACAAACAGTTTATCAAATCATTTTGTGTCAAGCTCCAAAACTAAATCAAAAGTTGAAAATAATGAAGTGGTAAATGGTGAAGATACTGAAATCAGTGAAACTGGTTCATCTGAATCAGAATTTTCAAAACAAAATGAATCAGAATTTGACTTTGATGACTGTGATGATCTGGATGAGTTTGATGAGCCTAATGAACAAGAATGTGCTGGGTTGGGTAAGGAATGTGGTAATTGAACCTATAATTCCCAAAGTCCTTAAGGAGATCAAGCTACCTTATCCCCCAAAACAAAGAAATTTGTTGAAGACCATCTACACAAGAATTGGTCACCTTAATGAAGGAATTCTGGAACTCAACAAAAAGCACAAAAGTCAGTCAGCAAAAAGAACTACAGAGGAAGAAGAGAAAAACACTTCAGCAGAACATCAGTGGAAGAAGAAGACTGGTCCTCACACATCCGTAGAAAAGCAAAGGAAAAATGTTCCAAAGTCAACTTCCGTAGAATTTCTGTGGAAGAAGCATTCACCTGACTCAAAGTCACCTTCCGTAGAAGATCTGCGAAAGAAGCAATCATCTGAATCAAAACAGTCATCCGTAGAAGATCTACGGAAGAAGAAAACATTGACTGAATTACAAATTGTCAAGAAAGTAAAGAAACAACAAAGAGATGTATATCCTTAGCAACAACAAGAAGATACTTCAGCTGCATAGATTGAAAGAATATTGAAAAAAGCAAAAAAAGAGAGTGGAGTCTGATAGTGAAGCTGAAGAAAAATACTGCAAGTGGGGTGACATGTATAATCACAACACAGAAGATTGTTATTTCAGCAGCTCTTGTTCCATATGTAATATGAATAATCATATGACTTCTGATTGCTACTTTAATAAGCACTGTGCTGTTTGCAATAAGAAGAACCATTCTACTCAAGAATGCTACTTCAACAAAAAGAACAAATCTAAAGTGCCAAAGAAGCAACAATCTAAGAATGATGAATCAGACTCACAATCTACTGAGAATGAAGAATCAAAGGTCTCAAAACAAAAGAAGCAGTAACCAAAACAAAAGGTGCCAAAAGTCAAGAAGCCAACATCTGCCGATGATCAAACAAAGAAGAAGGAGAAGCAACACTATCAAAGCAAGACTCCTCACAAGAAGGTAGTGTTACAGGAAGATGAAGCCTTCTTTGATCACTTTAAAAAGGGTAATCATGTACCACAGTCAAAAACAAAAGATGCTAAAACTTTTTCTAACAAAATGTCATCTTCAAGTTTGAAGAAAAATATACTCAAGGAAGAAGTGACAGAAAAAGTGACTGTGAATCAAGATCAAAGTGTTTCAAGTCCATCTCCAACAGAACCATCCTCACCCCAAACAGAACATAATGAATCAATTGAGACTAAAAACAATCTTGAGACATCTAGGCTCATTCATGATAGAGTAACTATTCTAGATAACATTGGCAAGCCTAAAACCATTAAGGCTTGGGCTCTACTTTATAATTGATTTCATTATTTTGCAGGAACATCCATGGAGGACTGACAACAAGTGGTATGTTGACAGTGGTTGTTCCAGGCATATGACAGGAAACTGTTCACTCCTCCATGATTTCAAACATAAAAATGCTTCATATGTGGCATTTGGTGGGGATAAGAAGGGAGGTAAAATTGTTGGTGAAGGAATGGTAACAAATGGACTCAAATTTGAGAAAGTTAATTTTTTTGAAAATTTACAATACAACTTACTCAGTGTATCTCAAATTTGTGATCAAAATTATACCACTTTATTTGATAACTCCTTCTGTTACATTCTTAAGCTAGGTTTTCAAGTCCCAGCAGATTGGATCCTTCTTAAAGCACCAAGAAAAGGAAACACTTATGTTTTGGATATAAACAACACCTCTATGACAAGTAATGAAACCTGCCTGATTTCTAAGTCATCAGAAGATGAAGCTCAACTGTGGCATAGAAGGATGGTTCATTCAAACATGAAGAACATGAATAAGTCGGTCAAACATGACTTAGTCATTGGCCTTCCCAAGAAAGAATTTTATGGTTCAAATCATTTTTCATCATGTTATAAAGGAAAACAACATAGAGTGTCACACAAGTCCAAAACAATCAACACAAACACAACACCACTCAAAATGCTACACATGGATCTCTTTGGTCCAACCAATGTTTTAAGCATTGGTAAAAGGCAATATTGTTTGGTGATTGTTGATGATTTCACTAGATTCACATGGGTCTTTTTCTTAAAACATAAAAGTGAAACATTAGAAATATTAATGGAGTTTATCACTAAGATAGAAAATCAACTGGATTTAAAGGTCAAAATCTTAAGAAGTAGTAATGGATCTGAATTTGTTAATCATGTTTTAGATTCCTTTTGCAGGAACAAAGGCATAGCCAGACAATTCAGTGCACCAAGAACTCCACAAAAAATGGAGTTGTTGAAAGAAGAAACATGACTCTAATTGAAGCACAAGAACAATGCTAGCTTATTCACAGTTGCCTATCACATTCTGGGCAGAAGCAGTGAACACAGCATGCAATGTTCAAAATAGGACATTAATTGTCAACGAACATAATAAAACACCTTATGAACTTTTGTTTAAAAGAAAACCATTTATAGGTTATCTTAGAGCTTTTGGGTGTCATGCGTCTATTTTAAACACCAAAGATCAATTAGGAAAGTTTGATGAAAAAGCTTATGATGGTTTCTTTGTTGGTTACTCATCAACATCTAAATCATATAGAGTATACACTCCTCATCACAACATTGTAGAGAAAACACCTAATGTATCTTTTGATGAATCTTTATTTCCAAAATCTGTAAAAGGATCATCTTGGTTATTTGATATAGATGCATTAACAAATTGATTTAACTCTGGTTATTTGAATGTTGTAGGTCCTTTAGATACATGTTATCCTTATGTACCTCCAAGCATGAGTGAAGTGTCATTGTTAGCTGATCCTCCAAGACTACCCCAGACACATACTTCAAAGGTTGTTGATCCAGGCCCTTCATCTCAAACATGCAATGATAATTCTGATAGAAATGGAAATTCAACCTCAGCAGAAGTTACTTCTACATCAGCAGAAGTCCCTTCTACATTCGTAGATGTTCCATCTACTTCCAGAGATGATCCATTTCCTTTATCTAAAATTCCTAATCCATCAAAAAACATTCCAACAACATTCACATCTGCAGACCCACAAACTACAACATCCACAGTTGTTCTTGTAACAGCTGCGGAAGTTATACTAACATCTGCAGAAACACAAAATCATGAAGATGGATTTCAGTCAGCATCAGAAGACCAAAATGATGAGAATCTTAATTACTTTGTTGATTCCCCATCTCAGTTGGATCCATCTCCATCAACTAACATCACCAACTTGGAATCATCTAATCCAGTTGAATCAATACCAACAATAATAATTCATAAGTATCATCCAATAGAAAACATTATTGGTGATATTAATGAAGTAACCACAAGAAGTCAAGGGGGAGCCACCAATATTTGTCTGTTCTCCTGTTTTCTTTCACAAGTGGTTCCACCCAACATAACTGCAACATTGAAAGACAACAGCTGGATTGAAGCAATGCAAGAAGAGCTTCAGCAATTTAGAAAGCAAAAGGTTTGGAATCTAGTTGATCTTCCTCAAGGCCAATATCCAAATGGTACAAGGTGGCTTTTCAAGAACAAACTAGATGATAGAGGTATAATCATCAGAAACAAAGCAAGGCTGATAGCACAAGGCTATACTCAAGAAGAAGGGATAGACTATGATGAATTCTTTGCCCCAGTTGCAAGGATTGAAGCCATTAGAGTCTTTCTAGCCTATGCATCACATAAGAAGTTCACTGTTTATCAAATGGATGTAAAATGTGCCTTCTTATATGGTAAAATTGATGAAGAAGTCTATGTTGCCCAACCACTAGGCTTTGAAAATCCTGATTACCCACACAGGGTATACAAGCTTGACAAAGCTTTGTATGGTCTTCATCAGGCCCCAAGAAAATGGTATGAAACATTGGCATCCTTCTTGCTCAAGCATGGTTACAAAAGGGACACAATTGATCAGATTTTCTTCTTGAAACATGATCATCAAGATCTCTTAGTTGTCCAAGTCTATGTGGATGATATCATCTTTAGGTCAACAAATAAAAGATTATGTCAAGACTTTGAATCTTTAATGAAATCTGAGTTTTAAATGAGTTCCATAGGAGAATTAACATTTTTCCTTAGTTTGCAAGTTCACTAGAAACCAGATAGTATTTTCATCAATCAGGAAAAGTATGTGAATGAAATCTTGAATAAGTACAACCTCGCCGAGTCTTCTTCATGCAAAACTCTAACATCAACAATAGATAAGATTGTACCTGATCCTAAAGGGAAGTCAGATGATCAAAGATTATATAGATCTATGATAGGATCTTTAATGTACTTAACTGCCAGCAGACCTAACATAATGTTTGTTGTGTGTGTTTGTGCTAGGTACCAATCAGACCCCAAGGAGTCATATATGAATTCAGTGAAGAGGATATTCAGATACCTCAAAGGGAAGCCAGCTCTAGGACTTTGGTATCCCAAAGAAGGAGACTTCAACCTCACTCTTATTCTGATAGTGACTTTGGAGGGTGTAACAACAATAGAAAATCCACAACTGGTGGATGTCAATTCATAGGACCAAGACTAGTTTCTTGGCAGTGCAAAAAGCAAACAAATGTATCAGTATCCACAATTAAGGCTGAGTACATAGCTGCTTCAGCTGGTTGCTCTCAAGTTTATGATTGTAAAACCAATTACTTGATTATGGTTACAATTTTCTTCAAACACCAATACATATTGATAACTCAGCTGCTATGTTCATCACTGCTAATCCAGTGCAACATAGTAAAACAAAACGCATAGAAATCAGATATCATTTTTTGAGAGATTGTTCAGAAAAAGGTTTAATCAAGTTGATTAAAGTGGATACAACAAATCAGCTTGCTGATTTATTCACTAAAGCCTTTAAATCAGTGAGATTTAATTTCTTAATTGAGTCCTTAGGCATGATCAACTTAGATTAAATAATCAACACAAAGAAAAACATGATCTGTACTTAAATTTCTTAATATGAAAAAGCCAAAAACATTCATAAAACATATAAAATTTCAAAAATTTTGTCTTAGTTTCATGTTTTCTTGAATAAGCAGTTCATGTTATGGGAAATGATAGTATACTATACCTTTGCTTAATTTCCTAAATTTTATCACACAAAAAAGACTGATCAGATGTGATTTGATATGTGAGTGGGTTCAGCTTGAGTGGAAACTATACAAGTTCATGCATAACATAATACCAAGGTGACTAATTGTGGACAATTACATTTTGAGGAACAAGCAAGTAAGTCCTATCCTGTTGTGATCAAATTATTCACCTAAGCACACTATGTTATGACACTTTATAACCTCTATCTTTGCATATCATGAACCCTTTGTTTTGTGTAAACAAAGACATTGGTTCACAGGCACCTCTGTTTTACATTAGTAAAGACCTGGTGTCGTGTTGATGATCATCAAAAAGATACCAAAAAGGATGTAAGGCCCCGTTGCCGGAAACCCTACAGTTGGTCATTCATAGCACTTTTCATATCAAAACACGTTCAGATTCATCAAAACAAGAAAACTTTGCAGCGGAATAATTTAATAAAACCATAACATTCATTATCCATTACTTTTGCCAAGAAATACATTGTTATTGCAAGTTACAAAAAGAACATCTAGTTGCATTTCAAAACAAAAATAACTTTTTAGCGTGCCATGGATGCCAGCCTTTATTTGCCAGGTAGCTTCAATCTAGTGCCATCCCCAGCAACTCCATTACCTGCCAACTGATATGCATATAAAAAGTCAGCGTTGCTGAGTGAGTTCTAGTTTAATAATATAGAAAATATACTTTTGTAAACTTCACTTTGTGATCATTCATCAATATACATAATAAATCATTAAGAGATTCATTATCTTCCTTTCTTTCATTATTTTTCTCTTTCATTAACTAGGATAGCACAAAGCAAAAGCCTACATTTTTGGTTGGCAAAAAATTCCGAACACTTGGCAAATGCGGATGAACACTTAGCAAATGCGGATGAAGACTTAGCAAATACGGATGAAGACTTAGCAAATACGAATGAACACTTAGCAAATGGAGATGAAGACTTAGCAAATGCAGATGAAGACTTAGCAAATGCGAATGAAGATTTAGCAAATGCGAATGAAGACTTAGCAAATGCGAATGAAGATTTATCAAATGCGAATGAAGACTTAGCAAATGCAAACGATGATTTAGCAAATGCGAATGAAGACTAGCAAATGCGTATGAAAAAGACTTAACTGTTTAATGCGGATGAACACAAAAACTAACCTACAATGCAACTTACTCCATTACCAGTTCCCAATCATCATTCTAACATGAACACAGCTTAGATCTATCAGTCTAACACTTAGAACATTATAAACATTAAATGATCATCAAGAGAATCACATAACATAACTATATCATCATAATCGTCCGTACCATACATGGAAAACCATAACTTGCTTCAAAAACATCAGTTAAATATGCATACAAGCCCCAAATAAGCAGAAAACATTTAAAAGAGGGGATCTAGAACTCACCTCTACTGCTTTCAAGTAAAAATCCTCCAAAACCAAGAGCAACCTAGAGTTCTAGCACTTAAACACACAAAACAAGCTGCCAAACACAAAGAACACGTAAAGATAGGTCCAGAAGCTCAACCCAACTGAAAAACCGAGCAGAAAACACAAGAAAACCTCACCTCAAGGAGAATTCAGCTTCTCATGCACAAAACCCAGTTAAAGATTTTGTTCTTCCTCTTGCAGCCGAATTCAGTTGGTGAAATACGGTGTGGGCAACCACGCTTCTTTTTAAATACCATAATGGGCAAGTTTGCCACTTGCACAACTTTAACCCCTTGACTTGGAATATTTCACCTTTCTTTCTTTTTTCTTTTCTTTTGCTGAAATTTTCCGGGTGTTACAAGTCCACCCCCTTAAATGGGTTTCGTCCCCGAAACCTGTCACTCCTCGAACAGATGCGGGTAATGTTGTCTCATTTCCTCCTCAGTCTCCCACGTAGACTCGGACCCCTTCCTGTGTCTCCACTGTACTCGCAGAAGTGGAACCACTTTATTCCATAGCCTCTTCTATTTTCTGTCAATGATGGCCACTAGCTGCTCCACATAATTGAGCCGTTCATCCACCTCGATATCCTCCTGTGGCATGATCATATCTTTATCGGTTAAGCACTTTCTTAGATGAGATACATGAAATGTCGGATGAATCCCACTTAACTCATCGGGTAACACCAGTCGATAGGCCACCTCTCCTACTCGGGCAATGATTCGAAAAGGCCCTAGGTACCTCGGACTTAACTTTCCCCGCTTCCTAAACTGGATGATCCCTTTCCAAGGCGAGACCTTCAGCATGACTCTATCACCCACCTTGAATTCAATCGGTCTACGTCTCTTGTCGGCAAACGACTTCTGTCTATCTTTTGCCACCTTTATAAAGGCCTTAATCTTTTCCAACTTTTCAGTCATAGCCTCGATCACCTCGATGCCCCCTATTTCCTTTTGCCTGATGTCACCCCAACATACAGGCATCCTACACTTCCTACCATATAGCATCTCATATGGAGGCATACCAATAGTGGCATGATAACTGTTCGTCAAAACTTCCTCCGAAATCAATGACGCATGCTCATAGCATATCCTCCAGCGTCTAAATTGTCCTCTCCAACTGACCGTCTGTCTGAGGATGGTAAGCCGTACTGATATGTAACCTCATCCCCATCACGTCATGAATTCTTTTATAAAACTTAGATGTAAACCGAGTGTCACGGTCAGACACGATAGACACCTGTACGCCATGATGAGTCACTATCTCTTTGATGAAAAGATCCGCTAACCTCTTAGATGAATAAGTCTTGCGGATCAGTAAAAAGTGAGCACTCTTCGTCAGACGATCAACTATCACCCATATGGCATCGTATGAAGTCCATGGTGATGTGCTCCCATTTCCACTCAGGTATATCCAAGGTTTGGATCTTCCCGTATGGCTTTTGGTGCTCCGTCTTCACTTGTAAACACGTAAGGCACTTACTCACATACCCTGCCACATCGCGCTTCATTCCCGGCCACCAGTAATCTTTCTTCATATCATGATACATCTTTGTAGCACCAGGATGAATTGAGTATCGAGTCTTGTGAGCCTCATCCATGATCTTCTCACGTAGACCCCCATAACAAGGAATCCACATCCGCCCCAATCGAGTACGGACACCAAGAGTGTTCTCCCCCAACTCGGAGACTAGACCTTTCATCCATTCGGAGTCAATCTGATCTTCTTTCAGCCCTTCATCCTGAAATTCCTTAATCTGCTTCATCAAATCGGATGTCATAACTAACTGATAAGCTTTCACCCGAATCGGCTCGGGTTTCTCTTTTCGGCTTAGGGCATCCACCACCACATTGGCCTTGGCCAGATGGTAATGGATCTCACAATCATAGTCTTTAATCAACTCTAACCACTTCCTCTGCCTCATGTTGAGATCCTTGTACTTAAAGAAGTACTTCAAACTTTAGTGATAAGTGAAGATGGTGCCCTTCGTCCCGTACAGGTAGTGCCTCCAAATCTTCAATGCAAAAAGCACAGCCGCCAACTCCAAGTCATGAGTAGGATAGTTAGCCTCATGGATTTTCAACTGTTGGGATGCATAGGCTATAACCCTTCCCCGTTGCATCAGCACACAACCCAATCCCGAATAAGAAGCATCTGAATAGACCACCAATCTTCATTCCCTTCGGGTAACATCAAGACAAGAGCTTGAGTCAATCTTGTCTTTAACTCTTCAAAAGCATTCTCCTGCACTTGACCCCATACGAACTCCACATCCTTACGGGTTAATTTGGTCAATGGTGAAGCTATCTTGGAAAAGTCTTGGATGAACCTTCTGTAATAGCCCGCCAAACCCAAGAAACTGTGGATCTCGAATGGCCTCTTTGGAGTCTTCCATTGCATAACTGCCTCCACCTTTTCCGGGTCCACCATAATCCCTTCCGAATTAACCACATGACCCAAAAACTAAACTTCCCGCAACCAGAATGCGCATTTAGAGAACTTAGCATACAACTTCTCTCTTCTAAGTGTCTCCAATACCTCGCGAATGTGACCGGCTTGCTCTTCTTCACTCTTCGAATAAATCAGGATATCATCGATAAACACAATCACTGATTTATCCAACATCAGCCAACACACCCGATTCATCAAATCCATAAAAGCAGCTGGCCCGTTGGTTAAACCGAAAGACATAACGAGGAATTCATAATGCCCATATCGTGTTCGAAACGTGATCTTCGGGATATCCTGTTCTTTAACCTTTAGCTGATGATAACCAGATCAGAGATCTATCCTTGAGAACAACCTAGAGCCTTAGAGCTGATCAAACAAGTCATCATTCCTCGGTAGTGGGTACCTGTTCTTAACCTTCAATTTGTTCAACTCACGGTAGTCGATGCACATCCTCATGCTACTGTCCTTCTTCTTTACAAACAAGACCGGAGCACCCCAGGGAGAGATACTCGGTCGGATGAACCCCTTATCTAACAACTCTTACAACTGGGTCATCAATTCCTTCATCTTGGAGGGAGTGAGACAATACGGTGCCATTGCAACAGGTTAAGCCCCCGGTATCAGATCAATCTGGAACTTGATCTCGAGGTCAGGTGGTACCCCTGGTAGGTCTTCGGGAAACACATCAGGGAAATAGCATACTACCGGTACGCCTGATAGTTGAGGCACGGTAGCATCCACATCCTTCACATAGGCCATGTAAGCACCACACCCTCATATCATAAACTCTTCTTCTATGATCATCGAGATTACTCGTGGTGCAATGCACTCCTTCTCTCTATGTATCGTAACCAAACTGCCATCGGGCGTAGTCAGACAAATCGTCTTCTTTCGGCACACGATGTTCGCTTCGTAGGCCACCAACCAATCCATCCCTAATACCACATCAAAACCTCCTAGGGCCATCACATACAATCTAGTACGAAACTTACGACCATCCAACTCTACGAGGCATTCGTCTATCACATCAGTCACTTTGGTAGACTTTCCTATTGCTGTCTCTACATAAAAGGGCACGTCTATCTTCTTATTCTTACCATGCATGTCACGAAAAAAGGTAGCAGATACAAAACTTCTACTAGCACCCGAATTGAAGAGCACAGAAGCATACAATTGGTTTACCAAAAACGTACCTGAAACTACTTTAGGGTCCACTCTGTCTTCTTCTCGGGTCATGTTGAATGCCCTTGCCTTGGCTTTGGTGCTCTCACTCCTCCCTTTCTCGACCATAGTTTGGGTCCCTGAGCTCCCTGCTCCACCCTTCTTACAATCTCGGCCCGAGTGGCCTACCTCCCCACATTGATAACATCGCGGTACCCTGCTCTCTTTAGCATAGTGGCCTTCGCCTCAACACTTAAAACACCGTTCGTCCCCACTCTACACTCACCCATGTGAATCTTCCCACACTTCTTACATTCCCTCCTGTTGTTCCTTTTACTCAATCCTGGGCGGCGATCGTCAATCCTCATCTTCTTTTCCCCGATCCCATAGTGGTCACCCCTGAATCTGTTCCCATTACCGTTCTTGTTCCAACTCTCCTCAACCTTCCTCTGAATTGGCACCGGATCCCTCTCATCATACAACCTCCCGGCCAAATCTACGACAGACCTGAAAGTGCTCAGTCTAGTAGCTATCATGTTCCTCCTGATATCCACGGGCAGACCCTGCATGTACCTTTTAATCTTCTTGGACTCTGGGGTTACGAGATCCAGCACAAGTCTTGCAAGCTCATTGAACTTAGAGGTATACTCTTGATGATTCATGTTTCCAGCCTCCAAATGCAAGAACTCCTTCTTAATTTTGTCCAACTCCCGATGTGGACAATACTCCTCCAGTACCAGTTCCTTCAAATCCGACCACCTCATCCTTACAACAGACTGTTTCCCCTTAGCTTGGACAATGTTGTCCCACCAGCATAATGCCCGAGTCAACGAAAGAATGGGAGGCAAACTTCACATTTTGATCCTCCCGGCACTCACTGATGTCTAGTACTGCCTCCATCTCTCGAACCCAACGATGAGCAGCAGTAGCATTGTCGTTACCATCAAAGGTCGAGGGTTTGCACCTCTAAAACGCCCCATAGGTGCACCCCTTAGCGGCCCCCTTCTCCTCCTCGCTATCGTCATCATGAATTACCACCTTGGGACTAGATTGCTCTTCATTAGCTTTCTCCTTATCCCCTACATCCTTGGTCTTTTCACCATCCTTTACAACCCTCAACACCTCAGTCACCACTGAAGGTAACATGTTTTGCATGACGTTGTAGACTTTGTCAGCAATAGCTTCCTTTACCATAGACTTGAGGGTGGCTGATCCTTCACCTTCTTGGTGGCTATGAAGATCCGTGCCCTCATGAATCATCTCAGGAGCCTTAGCATTGCTTCGGGTGACACGTGGCCCAGTAGTATGCCCGTCACGAGCACCGCCTCGGGTTGCCTTCCCAGATTTCCTACCCGCCATAAGATCTACCTCCTATAAGATTCAAAAACTAACAAGGTCATTTAAGGTAATTGCTCAGATTATGTCAAGTATAGTAAGTCCCTAATTATAGTGGCTAGTTGTGACTAGCCACATACTTTACTCTTCATCCCCCAAGCATTTCCTATCCAGACTACATCAGTGTCCAAATCTACTAAGCACATAAATCAATTAGCACACGCATGTAATAATACCAATTAACTTATGAAAAAGTACCTGATGGCACGTAGCTACCTGGGTTGGCATCCCTCCATTAGGTCCCATTTTCAGTTTAAGTTTAGGTTTTGAAAAATGATTTACCCAATTCTCTTAAACAGATTGCTCTGATACCAACTTGTAAGGCCCCGTTCTCGAAAACCCTACAGTTGGTCATTCATAGCACTTTTCATATCAAAACACGTTCAGATTCATCAAAACAAGAAAACTTTGTAGCGGAATAATTTAATAAAACCATAACATTCATTATCCATTACTTTTGCCAAGAAATACATTGTTGTTGCAAGTTTCAAAAAGAACATTTAGTTGCATTTCAAAACCAAAATAACTTTTCAGCGTGTCATGGATGCCAGTCTTTATTTGCCAGGTAGCTTCAATCTCGTGCCATCCCCAGCAACTTCATTACCTGCCAACTGATTCATATAAACTTCACTTTGTGATCATTCATCAATATACATAATAAATCATTAAGAGATTCATTATCTTCCTTTCTTTCATTATTTTTCCTTTCATTAACTAGGATTGCACAAAGCAAGAGCCTATATTGTTGGTTGGCAACAAATGCCGAACCCCTGTCGGCAAACGTTTATCATAGTAGCTAACCCATCGACAGTTGACCCACACTGCTAGGCATGAAGCTTGCTCATGAGTACGGGTCCCATTCATCATACCTTGGTTAATCACAAGGATTAGACCCCAGATGTGCATCCATATGGGCTATACAGCCGCACATCAGTTGAGCTAATGACAACAAGGTCGTGCACCTCCATTCATTGTGCTTGCAAGGCTTTTCATTCATCATAAGGGCCTGAGGGTAACATTCATTAGGTTATACTGTCTCTTTTTATTTCTTTGTGTCCACTCGGTTAGGAATAATACTTTGAAAATATTCATTGTTTTTAATAATCACATACCATGAAACATAATAAATATCATCCATAACCGCAGGCCATAAGAAGAGAAATAAACATTAGAAACATTAAACAAGCATAATCTTTCCTTATTCATCAATACTTAACACTTAGATTCTATTCCTAAAATTTCAGAATAATTGTAAGTCCCCAAAAAAATGCAGATGAACAAATGCGAATAAACATAAACAAATGTGGAAGAACACTTAGGATATGCGGATGAACACTTGGCAAATGCGGATGAACACTTAGCAAATGCAGATGAAGACTTAGCAAATGCGGATGAACACTTAGCAAATACGGATGAAGACTTAGCAAATGCAAATGAAGACTTAGCAAATGCGAATGAAGACTTAGCAAATGCGGATGAAGACTTAGCAAATGCGGATGAAGACTTAGCAAATGCAAATGAAGATTTAGCAAATGCGGATGAAGACTTAGCAAATGTGAATGAAGATCTAGCAAATGCAAATGAAGATTTAGCAAATGCGAATGAAGATTTAGCAAATGCAAATGAAGACTTAGCAAATGCGTATGAACAAAAGACTTAACTGTTAAATGCGGATGAACATAAAACTAACCTGCAATGCAACTTATGCCATTACCAGTTCCCAATCATCATTCAAACATGAACATAGCTTAGATCTATCAGTCTAACACTTAGAACATCATAAACATTAAACGATTATCAAGAGAATCACATAACATAACTATATTATCATAATCATCCGTACCATACATGGAAAACCATAACTTGCTTTGAAAACATGAGTTAAATATGCATATCAGCCCCAAATAAGCAGAAAACATTTAAAAGAGGGGATCTAGAACTCACCCCTACTGCTTTCGACTAAAACTCCTCCAAACCCAAGAGCAACCTGAAATTCTAGCACTTAAACACACAAAACAAGCTGTGATAATCCAAGGATCATTACAGGAATTATCAGTATGATTTTAACAAG
Organism: Flaveria sonorensis; assembly: GCA_025506505.1. Taxonomy (NCBI): domain Eukaryota; kingdom Viridiplantae; phylum Streptophyta; class Magnoliopsida; order Asterales; family Asteraceae; genus Flaveria; species Flaveria sonorensis. The sequence goes on along the minus strand of CM046438.1, from coordinate 35,410,953 downwards.
TATTGATCATAGAATTATCAATACCTACTGTTTAATGGATTGTTTATCAAAAGTTGAAATCGATGAACAAAGAAGAACAACTAGAAAAACTAAACGTAATAATGCAATACACAGATTGTTTTCAATTGCTCTTCATTCACAATCAATCAATTACAATTTATTATAATGCTATATGTTCTTGATGCTTGATGTTGCTATCTTGTTGATGTTCTTGATGATCAATGTTTTTCGATCAATATATACACCTAATTGTGCATAGATATCTTCCTATTCTGTTCCTATTTTCTAGCTAATATATCGCTAGTCTGTTTTGATATTCTATTTCTATATGTGCAAATCCTTGCCTTGTTTATCGGCATATGAGTTCACAATTTACATAGGAAATTGTAAATTACATAAAGAATGTTGTTGATGTGACGTGGAATATTCTGTTGATAATATTATCCTTCGCCGCCATTGATTTGATGATATTGCTCTGACATGTTGACTTTTTGACTTTTTGTTACGTACTTGATGATTTGAAACAATAAAGTTTGTTAATCGTCCGTAGGAATTGGTCTTCCATAGGAAGTTCTTCTTCCGTAGCAATTAGTCTTCCGCAGCAACACTTTGTCTTCAGCATTTGTTCTTTAGTGGTTGTGCTTCCGTAGGAGTTCTTGTTCTTGTTCTTCAGCAGCAAGCTCTCCTTCAACAGCTCCACTTGATCTTTGGTCTTGTTCAGCATTTGTTGTTCTTCCGTAGGAGATCTACGGAAGCACAAACTTCAGTTATGCTGCGGAGAACATCTACGGAAGAACACTTATTGATCCGTCGGTTGTTCTAACACTTAGTCAATTTTTCCAAATTGACCTAGTCTGATGTTTCCTGTAATAACATAAACTAATACACATAATAATATGAGTTAACATATAATTCATGCATTACATTGTATTATCAAAAAAAGAATTACAATGATTAATTACAAGAGTTGACAAGTCAACTATTTGATCTAGTTCTAATAATACTCCCCGTATAGGTTTAGCCTCTTGTAATCAGCTGTTCAAGTCTCTCAATTCTTGAACTGTTATCAAAATTTTGGTATTGAAATATCCCACAGTATTCTTTTGATCTTCATACATATACTTTATCTTCATTCTCCTTATTCTCTTTAATGTTTTGTATTTCAAGCCCAGGATGTCCTCTTCAGTGGTTAATGTTGCAATAATACTATTATTGGACACCACTTCTAGCTCATCCTGTTTTGAAATTCTCAGTTCTGTTATTGGTTCTATTTCTGCTCCTATCAGTTGACCAACCTCAAACTTCCTTCTCTTGTGGGCCTTGGCATGGAGCTTGTCAACAACTTGAATGATGTGTGCATACAAGCACAAGTCATTTTGAGCAGTTCGATCATTGAGCTTGGGAAAATACTTGTCATGTAGATATGAGGTATAGCTCGGATGAACCAGCTTGATCTCTATTGGGTCAAATAGCCTTATGCTAGGACCTTTCTTTAATGGATCATTTCTCTGCAACGCTAGCTCTTTCGTCCTTTCTACATATCCCCATTCTGTGATAGGGCAAGAGTACTGATTTCCCTCAATAACTTTGATTGATGCTTCAGATCTGTCTTCATATCCAATTCTTTGTCAAAATTCATCATCCACCTATTAAGAACTTGAATAAGACCTTTTCTGTTTCAGCTTCCTTTTGTTGTGTTCTGTATCTTCTCTCTTGGATTCTTTAAGTACATCTCCCTTGACCTTGTGACTCAACTTAGCCACCATTCCAGAGAAGTCTCTTCCCCATGGACTGATTGAGAAGTTTGTGATGGGAATGTTTTGCAAAGTAGTGAGGTCTGCATCTGGAAGTGTAAGGACTGTTTCCACCCTTAGAAAGTATTGAATCATTCCAGATGTTCTCTTCAGCACAGCATAATCCCATTCTGAATCATATTTCCAAGCTATTATTTTATTTTCTTTAGCTATTCTTGGAGTGGTCATCTGATCAAAGAGTTATATCAATGTAGTCTTTTCTTCTGTTATCTCCCTCATAGCAGTTCCCAGTGGCCATACTTTGCTGGGAATGATGTCTCTTGGTTCTTTGATCATGCTTTCTCTACCCTTATACATATCTTTGCTTTGAACTATAGTTGGTTCAGTAGGAGTTTGTTTTGCTTGATTGTAGGCAGGATTGGGAGCTCTAATCCTGAACTTCACACCTGTTTCTAGCTCCACCTTCATTACATGTTCCATCATAGCTCTGAGCCCACTAATTGTTCTCCCTTTAAGCTCATGTTGCTTATAGTTGTGACTTTGTAAATAACAAGTTATGTTGTACCTTGTCAGCTTCATTGAGTCACAATGGCCCAAGTCTTTTCTTATTTGCTCCATGGCCTTGAACTTTGAAAAAGTTTCATAATTGCAAATTGGAAGCATCAGTCTTGCAGCATCAAATTCTTTCAAAACTTGAATCATTTCAGGCATATTCGTTTTCTCTACCAAGTCATAGGGAAAGCCATTGTTAATTAGGTCCATGAACACGGCAGATTGAGCTCTTTCTTCAAATATGTCTTCTGTTGATAGCATGCCAGATTCTTCTTCAGTTAGCTGCTTCAACTCATCATCACTTTTTTCTTTGATGATGTCAATTTGCTGATAAGCTGCAGGATCAGCTGATAGAGTGTGAGTTGGGGAGACCCTTTTTGATTTCTTTTGTTGATCTTTAGATTCAGCACCTTCATCTGAAGTTTTGCCTAGATATTTTCTTTTCCTGCTGTAAAAGATTGTGGGTTCCTTTTCCTTCATTTTTGAACTCACATCAGCTTCTTTCTTTTTGCTCAATTCTTATTCAGGCAACTTTTTCTTTAACTTCTCAAGCTCATCATCTTTTGCTTTTAGTTGTTCTAATTGTTCAGAGAGTAGCTCATTCATTGCATCAATTACCTTGTTATCAGTCTCAATATCTTCTCTCAACCTTTTGATTCGTCCTTCCAGTTGAGTGATTGTAATATCTTTCTCAACTATCAGTCTATCTTTCTCTATCAGCTTCTTCTTCATTTTCCTTAACTTTTCTAGCCTCCTATTGCTTTTAATGATCAAATTGTTGTATTTTGCTACCAGGTAGCTCTTACTCACATCAATCTCTTCTTCATTCAAGTCATCCTCATTGTAAGCAATGATGTCAACATAACTACCCTCTTCTTGTTCAACTTCTTCATCTTTCTCCCTTAACCTCCAGACATATCTCCTCAGTATCACCATCATTAGCAGCTTCATATTCATCCTCATCAAAGTTAAGTTTCTCAGTAGATGTTGGGCTATCAATGGGTTCAGTAGGTATGGGTCAGGTGGTTGGTTCAGTTTGAAGTGGAGGTGTAGGTGTTTGAGTGAGAATTTGTGAAATGGGTTCTGTTGCACCAGAGTGCAGTGGTGATTGGGATTGGATGGGTGAGATAGGCTGGGTGGGCTCACTAGAAGATGATTCTGATGATTCTATCACATAAGCTGGTGATGGAAAGTATGGTTCATGTTGAGATAATGGTGGTGGTGGTGATTGTTGTGATGATTTGAGGGATTTGATCAAGTGACACTACTTCAGTTGAAGCAGAGTTTATTATTGTTTGAGAAAGTGCAGGTGATAAGGGTTAGGTGTGTTCACTTAGTGGTGAAGGAGGATTGGGTTCATGATATGGTGATTCAGGTGATTTGGTTGAAGGTGTTTGTTGTTGTGGTTGTTCTGGGAATATGAGTTCCTGAGGTATGTCAGTAGTCTCATCCATCATATGTGGGAACATCTCCACCTCTTCTTATTGATGCAACCCAGTCAATTTGTTAAGTAGAGATCTTCCTAGGTGCGTTTGCATAAACACATCACCCTTTCTTTCAACATTGGGCATACATTCCTTTATGATCAGCTGGATGAACCTTGGAACATGTACATCTTGTTGTCTTTCTGCATTCTTATATGGTCACACAGGGAACCAAGAATGTACTTGGAGTAGTTGTACTTTCTTCCCTCAAAGATGCCAATGATTCTCGATGAGATGTTCCTCGAGAATCTGTCTAATCTTGACTTCTGTTGGAGATGCACTTGAGATAGGTGTGGCATAGAAATCTATACGGCTTGCACAATCTTCCCTTTTTAATCTCACCGTGTTGATAGTCTCCATCATACCCCATTAACTAAAAAACTTTCTCAATGTATTCATGATCAAATACATCAGGGTGACCTTCTTCACCTTCTCTGAATTCCAGTGCCCTTTTTATTGTTTGTTCATCTATCCTCAACTGTTCGTTTCTGATTGTGGCATGAATCACCTGCTCACTATTTTCTTCTTCAATCCTTGTAGATTCCCAGAATCTATGATGTGAGATTGATAGATAATAGGATCCACAGATAGTGCATAAAACAATCGTGATCTTCTCAAATAGAGGATGATGTCTCTGCATCCATCTTCCACTTCTGGATTCAGGAATGCGCACACGTTGTGAACCTTAACAAATCTATTAGCCATACTGGTTGTGATGTTCGAATGGTGTGAGGATTAGTTGTGTGGAACAATCGATTTCAATGAAGATAAAGGGGGTTTTTAGGTGAGAGGATTTCTAGGTCTGGAAAGGTTTTTTTTGTGAGTGGATAGAAAGGCCAACGGTCGAGGTGTCCTATTATACTTTTTCAGACAGTTTAAATCTTATTTTAATGATGTGGGACCCATCTACCCTTTTTACCCTTACGAGGTTGTTTTGATAATTCTTCCGCAGAACTTCTACAGAAGGCAAAAGTCTTGGTTCCAGCTTGTATCTTATGCAAAACATCTACGGAAGACAGACACTTGTGTTTCAAGTTACTCTTTCGAAGATAAAATTTTCTTTCGAAGCAAATGTTTGTTTTTCTTCCGAAGTTGATTTTGATAAAAATTTTCTTCCAAAGCAAATGTTTGTTTTTTTTCCGAAGTTAATTTTGATAAAAAATTTCTTCCGAAGCAAATGTTTGTTTTTCTTCCGAAGTTAATTTTGATAAAAAATTTTCTTCCGAAGCAAATGTTTTTGATGTATGATACTAACATATTGTTAAATCATTTGATGTTTGTTGTTGGACCTTGTTAACTCTGCTTCATGGCAAATGTGAAAATAGATATTTAGTTAAAAACTTCAGATATCCTGCAGCCAAGTTAGTGCTCAAGATCCAACTTTCTTCATTTAAAAATAAAACACATTAAACTCAGATTTTCATGCTGATTACTACTCCCCCTAAATTTATGATTAATGATTAACTTATACATTTATCAAAAATTTATTAAGAGAATAGCATGAAAAGCAATTATCTGTCCAACTTATTAGCAAAGAAAAGAACAAAAACTATTTACAAGCATTTGCATCATACAATAGGACTTGAACCAGTTTTGTTTGATGATAGAATACATAGATCTAGTGTTGATTGCAAGTATTATGATCCACATAAATTCAAGCAAGAGTGTAGTTTCAAATTGTCATGTTGTTTATCATGTTTTGGAATTGATTAAAGATAGACAAATATGGACTCCACATTCAATTCATATTAGAGTTTGTCATCCGTTTGTGAGTCAATTTATCACTTTTTCACACTTAAAACTATGTTCTTTAAGTTATAAGCTCTATCTTAAAATTTCTTTGAAATCTTATTAATGCTGATATGATTTGTAAGCTCTGAATTAATATACACTTGATCACATTTGATTCTTTTAGAGCTATTCCTTTTTGGAATCTTTTTGATCATCATCAACAGGACACCAGGTCTTTACTTACGTAAAACAGAGGTGCCCGTGAACCCAAGTCTTTGTTTACACAAAACAAAGGGTCCATGATGTGCAAAGATAGATGTTATAAAGTGTCACAACATAGTGTGCTTAGGTGAATAAGTTGATCATAGCAGGATAAGACTTACTTGCTTGTTCCTCAAAATGGAATTGTCCATAATTAGTCACCTTGGAATTATGTTATGCATGAACTTGTATAGTTTCCACTCAAGCTGAACCTACTCATATATCAAATCACATCTGATCAGACATTATTGTGTGATAAAATTCAGGAAATTAAGCAAAAATATAGTGTACTATCATTTCCCATGATATGAACTGCTTATTCAAGAAAACATGAAACTAAGACAATGTTTTTTGGAATTTTATATGTTTTATGAATGTTTTTGCCATTTTCATATTAAGAAATTTAAGGACAAATTATGCTTTTCTTTGTGTTGATTATTTAATCTAAGTTGATCTTGCCTAAAGACTCAATTAAGAAATTAAATCTCACTGAGTCAAAGGCTTTAGTGAATAAATCAGCAAGCTGATTTGTTGTATCCACTTTAATCAACTTGATTAAACCTTTTTCTAAACAATCTCTCAAAAAATGATATCTGATTTCTATGTGTTTTGTTTTACTATGTTGCACTGGATTAGCAATGATGAACATTGCAGCTGAGTTATCAATGTGTATTGGTGTTTGAAGAAAGTTGTAACCATAATCAAGTAATTGGTTTTGCAACCATAAAACTTGAGAGCAACCAGCTGAAGCAGCTATGTACTCAGCCTCAGCTGTGGATACTGATACATTTGTTTGCTTTTTGCACTGCCATGAAACAAGTCTTGGTCCTATGAAATGACAACCTCCAGTTGTTGATTTTGTATTGTTGTTGCACCCTCCAAAGTCACTATCTAAATATGAGTAGAGTTTAAAGTCTCTTTCTTTGGGATACCAAAGTCCAAGAGCTGGTTTCCCTTTAATTTATCTAAAAATTCTCTTCACTGCATTCAAGTGTGACTCCTTAGGGTCTGATTGATACCTAGCACAAACACACACGACATTATGTCAGGTCTGCTGGCAGTTAAAGACATTAATGATCCTATCATAGATCTATATAATCTTTGATCAACTGACTTCCCTGTAGGATCTGGAACAATCTTATCTATTGTTGATGCTGGTGTTTTGCATGAAGATGAATTAGCAAGGTTGTACTTCTTCAAAATTTGATTCACATACTTCTCCTGATTAATGAAGATGCCATCTAGTTTCTGATGAACTTGTAAGCCAAGAAAGAATGTTAGTTCTCCCATGGAACTCATTTGAAACTCAGATTTCATCAGACATTCAAATTCTTCACATAATCTCTTGTTTGTTGATCCAAATATGATATCACCTACATATACTTGAACAACTAAGAGATCTTGTTGTTCATGTTTCAGGAAGAGAGTCTAATTAATTTTTCTTCTTTTGTAACCATGCTTGAGTAAGAAAGATGACAATGTATCATACCACTTTCTTAGGGCCTCATGAAGTCCATACAAAGCTTTGTAAAGCATGTATACCCTGTGTGGATAATCAAGATCTTTAAAGCCTGGTTGTTTTCCTTTGAAACATGATGAACAGTGATTAGAACAATAAAATTCTTTCTTTGGAAAGCCAATGACTAAGTCATTTTTGACCAACTTATTCATGTTATTCAAGTTAGAGTGAACCATTCTTCTATGCCATAGTTGAGATTCATCTTCTGATGACTTAGAAATCAGGCACGTTTCATTGCCTGTTCTAGATGTGTTATTCATATCCAAAACATATGTGTTGCCTTTTCTTGGTGCTATAAGAAGGATCCAGTCTTCTGGAATTTTAAAACCTAGCATAAGAATGTAACAATAGTTAATATCAAATAAAGTAGTATAGTTTTGATCAAATTTGAGAAACACTTAATAAATTGAATTGTAAATTTTCACAGAAGTTAACTTTCTCAAATTTTAGAACACCATTTGTGACATCCGGTAATTTTCCGTTACCAAACTCTGTTAGCTCCGTTAAGTCTTGCATACACGTGTCGTGAGCACACACTAGTTGTCGTTGAACGTTGGTGACTTAATAATAATTAATAATGATAAACTGATAATAATTTAGTTAATGATGTGATTATTAAGTTGTGCTTATGTGTTTACGTGATTTAAATATTATTTATGAATTTTATCGTGTAACGTGGGAATGTGTGTATTTAATTTGTGAATTTTGTAACTTGTAACAATAATGCATATGATTATTATTGTTAGTTTATATGCTTGTTATTCTTAGTTAAAAAGATTTTAAAAAGATTTTAAAAGCTTAGTTTTTATAAAATACAAATTATAAGGTTTTAAATGGTAAATATGATTAATTAATTAAAACAAAATCAAAACCCAACCCTAATCCCACCCCTACGGCCGCGACCAACTTCAAACACACACACACTTCGGTTTTCATCAAGAACAAGCAATTTCATTCGATTTTGGACCGATTTCAAGCATCACAACAAGTTAGAATCATCAAATACAAGCCAATACACGTATAAAGGTTAGATTTTTACATGTTTTTCAAGGTTTTTGACTTTGGCCAAAATTTCTATTCGAATTATGCAATTAAAGGTCGATTATTGATTGTTTGATGATGTTATGATGTTAGTTAGGTTAGATTGATGCTAGTTTACGTCGATTATGCAAGAAAGCTATGATTTTGATGCGTTGTTCATAGGTTACTTATAATAGTAACTTTATTTGCGTGAATGCTATGATTTGATGATGAATTGATGTTGTTAACGTGTTTATGATGATAATTGGGTGTTAGATTGATGATATTGATGCAAGAAACCCAAGAACGAATGTTGTAGTTCATAGGTTACCAAAAGTAGAAACTTTTGTTCATGAGGATTGATAAATTATGATGATTGGATGTTGTTGATCATGTCTAGATGTTAACATTAGCTTGAATTGGTATATTGTTAATGAATTCATGAATGTATTGAGTGTTTTGATAGATTTTGGGATGTACTTTCCCAAAAGGGAAACTTTATTTGCACAAAATCCTAAATATGATTATTTGAGCATGTTTAGGACATTAGGATCATGCTAGCACGTTCATGGATGATTTCTAAAGTGTTAGATTGTGTTGTTGGGTTGTATGACTGCTAAATTGGTTAGTTGACAGGTTTGGTCTGTTTATGGGATTTCATGGTAATGGGTCATATGGGTTATGATAGGATTATTGTTTGTTGGTAGTTGATCATGGTTGAATATCTTGGTTGATGTGAATTCTGTTAAATAATATGTTGATGGTCATCATACACGTGAGCGAATCTGAGGCCCCTACTTAGTAGGATTGGCAGGGTTTAGGGTGTGAAGTCATGAGTGGCTTCACATGGCATGTTGTGCATGATATGATTCTGTGTATGATGCATTAGTTATGGCATAGTTATGTTGAGCATGATGATTATTTGAGATTCGCATGAGTTGTATGGGAAATCTGGTTGTATGATGATCTAGTTAGTACATGTGATTAATGAAGTGTCATATGTGATCAGTTTGTATGTAAATCATGTGTGCTGTACTGTTATGCTTGTTTGAATGGAATTTCACCTATATTGTCACCAACGGGTCAAACGGGTCAACTGGGTCAATGTGTCTTACTTTTTATAAAACCTTGAGTTCTTTGGTTTGTAGAGCACTTAGGGTTTCGTTATGATTCTGTGTACACGTACTTATGTAAGGCCCCGTTCCCAGGACGCTTACAGCTGGTCAATCATTGCACATAAAACATATATTTAGGTGTACTAAAACAACACAGTGGAATAATTTAAAATCATTTCATTCATTGCTTTTGCAAAATAATACAACATTCATAATCGTTACAAAATCTTGTTTGTTCTCATTACAATGCAAAAACGTCATAATTTAAGCAATAGATGCCATCCCAAAAACGCCAAGTAGCTGCCCCGTGCCATCCTCAGCAACATTACATGCCAACTGGAAACACATAAAAGTCAGCATTGCTGACTAAGTTCTAGTTTTATAAGTAAAATACTTTTCTTTCGTTTAAAACCGTACTTTACTTTCGTAAGCGATCATACATCATACGTACACATAGATAATCATTTATTATTATCTTTCATTCCGTACAATTCATTCATTACATCGTCCTTCGTTCATTCCTTCCGGATCAAGGTCATCGGCTATACCCCAAACGTGGGCACAAAGCGGGTATTGGGCCGAAGTTTATCATACTTCCATTCATTGTGCACAAAGCCTGGCACCAGCACCGGGGTAAGCGACAAAGATCCGTGTCAATCTCATGGATTGAATCCCTTACGAGTCTTTTGTGACAACTCGCTCACTCACCTCAATTTTGGCATACAAGTCTTTTGTGACAGCACAGTCACTCACCTCAACCTTTGGCATACAAGTCTGTTGTGACATCACGGTCACTCACCTCAACCTTTGGCATACAAGTCTGTTGTGACATCACGGTCACTCACCTCAACCTTTGGCATACAAGTCTGTTGTGACATCACGGTCACTCACCTCAACCTTTGGCATACAAATCTGTTGTGACATCACGGTCACTCACCTCAACCTTTGCTTGCAAGACTTTTCCTTTAATTCATTACATCGTTAATGCATGCATTCTCTCAATCCTTACGTTCCCTTTTCATTTTCTTCCGTTTTACATTACATAATACTTTCCATTTACTTTTCATAATCATATCACGTAAAGCCGCAGAAAATAAACATACATAATAAGGAACATAACATAAACATAACCATACCATGCATAGCATCATCACATAAGACATCATAAGGTCAACATACATTACCCCCGGTAACATCCCAAGTCAAAGCCTACACTTAAGCTCTACATCCCAAAATCTCAGAAAATTCTGTCCTTAAAGAAATGCGGATGAGCAAACAAATGAGGATGAATAAACAAATGTGGATGAACACCTCAGAAAATATTCCAAGTGTCCCAAAGAAATGCGCATGAACCAAATGCGGATGACTGAAGCAAATGCGCATGGACAAAACAAATGCGGATGAGCATACAACAAATGCGGACGAACACTTAGCAAATGCGGGTGAACAAAATAGTCAATGTGTTCATCAAATGCGGATGAAGACTTAACCAATGCGGATGAACAACACTTATGCAAATATTCAAACTTTATGCGGATGATCAACTAACTGGAAATCGCGTCTTACACTATAATCAGTTCCCAATCCTCATTCTTATACATTCGTCGCACCGATCTAACATGCTAATCTCTCAGAACAAGCATACAACCACATAAACCGAGCAAAACATGCAGACCCTAACACACCCAATAAAAAAACAGGGCCAAACATACGGTACAACATACTGGACATAATAAAAAGTTAGTTACATGTATTTCCAGCCCCAAAACAAGTTTAAAACATAGAAAACAGGGATCTAGAAACTCACCTTATGCAAATCCTCGAGTATGACTTCCTTCAAACCCGAATGCAATGAGTTCAAACACCTAAAACCCAACAAAACACAACCCCAAACACAAACAAACACACATAAGCATGCAACCGAGGCATAGGCGGCCAAGAACAACTTAAAACGATGAATTCTTACCTTGAATTCGAATTCCTCTTCTTCCTTCTCTCTAAAACCGAAGCTCTTCTCTGCTTTCTCTCTCTACAATCCGGGTGAAAAGAAGATATGCAGAAAGGTGTGGGCGGCCATCACCTTTTTACACCCACTTTTATTCTTTTTGTCCTTTTTGACACATTTAGCCCCTCAACTTGGGTTAAATTGTGTTTCTTCCTTTGTCTGCACGTTTATACTTTCTTTCTCGTCTTTTAAAATTTTCCGGGTGTTACAAGTCCACCCCCCTTATATAGGTTTCGTCCCCGAAACCTGTTATTCCTCAAACAGATGTGGGTAATACTGCCTCATCTCTTCTTCAGTCTCTCACGTAGACTCGGATCCCTTCCTGTGCTTCCACTGTACACGCACCAGGGGAACCGCTTTATTCCTTAACCTCTTCTCCTTGCGATCAATGATTGCCACTGGTTGCTCCACATAATTGAGCCTTTCATCAACTTCAATGTCTTCCAGTGGTACAACCATATCTTTGTTAGCTAAACACTTCTGCAGATGAGATACATGGAATGTAGGGTGAATTACACTTAACTCATCAGGTAACTCCAACCTGTAGGCCACCTCTCCTACTCGAGCAATGATTCGGAAAGGCCCTATGTATCTCGGGCTCAACTTGCCCCGCTTCCTAAACTGAATGATCCCCTTCCAAGGTGAGACTTTCAACATAACTCTATCGCCCACCTGGAACTCAATCAGTCTACGTCTCTTATCAGCATACGACTTCTGTCTATCCTTGGCTGCCTTCATAAAGGCTTTGATCCTTTCAAGCTTCTCAGTCGTAGCCTCAATCACCTCAATACTTCCCAACTCTCTCTGACCAATATCACCCCAACAAACGGGTGTTCTACATCTCCTAACGTATAGCATCTCATAAGGGGGCATACCAATGCTGGTATGATAACTGTTATTGTATGAGAACTCCGCTAACGGTAAGTGGTCATCCCAACTACCTCCAAAATCAATGAATCATGCTCGAAGCATATCCTCAAGCGTCTGAATGGTTCTCTCCGACTGACCATCCGTCTGTGGATGATAAACCGTGCTGATGTGTAACCTCGTCCCCATTGCATCATGAAATCTCTTCCAGAACTTAGACGTAAACCGAGTGTCACGATCAGAAACAATAGACACCGGCACACCATGACGAGTTACAATCTCCCTGATGAATAGATCCGCTAACTTCTCAGATGAATACGTCTCTCGGATCGGTAGGAAGTGAGCACTCTTCGTCAGACGGCCGACTATCACCCATATGGCATCGTACCCCTTCACGGTACGCGGTAGCTTCGTGATAAAGTCCATGGTGATATGCTCCCACTTCCACTCGGGTATATCCAAAGGTTGGATCTTTCCATACGGCTTTTGATGCTCGGCCTTCACTTGCAAGCAAGTAAGACACTTACTCACATACTCCGCTACATCGCGCTTCATACCCGGCCACCAAAAATCTTTCTTCATGTCTTGATACATCTTTGTAGCACCAGAATGAATGGAGTATCGAGTCTTATGAGCTTCATCCATATTCCTCCCACGTAAATCCCCGTAACAAGGGATCCACATCCATCCGAATCAGGTTCTAACACCGAGAGTGTTTTCACCCAATTCCGGACTAGACCTCTCATCCTTTCAGAGTTAAGATGATCTTCCTTCAACGCCTCATCTTGAAACTCCTTGACCTTCTTCATCACATCGGAGGTCAAAATCAATTGGTAAGCCTTCACCCGAATCGGCTCGGGTCTCTCTTTTCGGCTAAGGGCATCCGCCATTACGTTGGCTTTGCCCGCATGGTAATGGATTTCACAATCATAATCCTTTATCAGTTCCAACCATCACCTTTGCCTCATGTTCAAGTCCTTCTGCTCGAAGAAGTATTTCAAGCTCTTGTGGTCCATGAAGATGGTGCACCTCGTCCCGTACAGGTAGTGCCTCCAAATTTTTAATGCAAAGACCACAGCTGCTAGCTCTAAATCATGAGTAGGGTAATTAACCTCATGAACCTTCAATTGTTGGGATGCGTAAGCTCTAACCTTTCCTCGCTACATCAGTACGCAACCCAAACCCGAGTAAGAAGCATCTGAATAAACCGCCAGATCCTCGCTCCTTTCAGGTAATGATAAGACAGGAGCTTGAGTCAACCTTGCCTTTAACTCCTCAAAAGCACTCTCTTGAGCTTGACCCCATACAAACTTCACATCCTTACGGGTCAACTTAGTCAACGGAGAAGCTATCTTAGAGAAGTCTTGAATGAATCTCCTATAATATCCCGCCAACCCCAAGAAACTACGAATCTTGGATGGCGTCTTTGGAGACTTCCATTGCATCACAGCTTCCACTTTTGCCGGGTCCACCATAATCCCCTCGGGATTCACCACGTGACCCAAAAACTGAACCTCGCGCAACCAGAACGCGCACTTGGAGAACTTAGCATACAACTTCTCCCTTCTCAACGTCTCTAATACCTCTCAAATATGACCGGGATGTTCCACCTCGCTCTTCGAATAAATCAAGATATCATCGATGAACATAATCACTGATTTATCCAACATCGGCCGACACACTCGATTCATCAGATGCATAAAAGCAGCTGGCGCGTTGGTTAAACCGAAAGACATAACGAGAAACTCGTATGTCCATAACGCGTACGAAAAGCTGTTTTAGGAATATCCTGCTCCTTCACCTTCAACTGATGGTAACCAGATCGAAGATCTATTCTCAAAAACCAACTAGCACCTTGGATCTGATCAAACAGGTCATCAATCCTCGGCAATGGATACCGATTCTTCACCGTCAACTTGTTCAGCTCGCGGTAGTCAATACACATCCTCATACTACCGTCCTTCTTCTTTACAAACAAAACCGGGGCACCCCATGGAGAGATACTCGATCTAATGAACCCCTTATCAAGCAACTCCTGCAGTTTCTCCATCAATTCCTTCATCTCGGTCGGAGCCAACCGATACGGTGCTTTAGCCACAGGTTGAGCACCGGGTATCAAGTCAATCTGGAACTCGATCTCGCGGTCCGGTGGCACACCTGGTAAGTCTTCGGGAAACACATCTGGGAACTCACACACAACCGGTACATCTGACAGTTGTGGTGTTGGCGTATCTACATCCTTCACGTAGGCCAAGTAGGCACTACATCCACGCCTCATTCATTTTCTGAGACTTTCATCCGCATTTGTTCATCCGCATTGGTTTATATTCATCCGCATTTCTTTGGGGACTTAGGATTTTTCTGAAGGATTTTTCTGAATTTTTGGGAATAGAGTTTAAGTGTTAGGAACTTATGTTTAATGGAAGTTTATACTTGTTCTATGTTTTTACTGTCTCATTTATCTTCTTATGGGCTGCTTGTTATGGATAGTTATTATTATACTTCATGATATGTGATTATAAAATAGTGGATATTTAAAAGTATTATTCATAACCAAGTGGACATAAAGAAATAAAAGAAGATAGTGGAACTTAATGAATATTACCCCCGGGCCCTTATAATTAATGGAAAGCCTTGCAAGCACAATGCAATGAGGTACACGACCTTGTTGTCGTTAGCTCAACTGATGTGTGGCTGATTCAAGATGCACATATGGGGTTTAGTCCTGGGGATTAACCAACAAATCAATGGGACCCATATTGCCTAGCAGTGTGGGTCAATTGTCGATGGGTTAGCTTCCATAATAAACGTTTGCCGACAGGGGTTTAGCATTTGTTGCCAACAAACAATATAGGCTCTTGCTTTGTGCAAACCTAAACAATGAAAGTGAAATATAATGGAAGAAAGAAAGATAATGAATTTTGTCTCTAATGAATGATTACGTATATGATGGATGGTCACCAAGCTTACCAAAACTATGTTTTCTATATTATCAAACTAGAACTCACTCAGCAACGCTGACTTTTATATGCATTTTAAGTTGGCAGGTAATGGAGTTGCTGAGGGTGACACGGAGTTGAAGCTACTTGACAAGCAAAGACTGACATCTATCTCATGCAAAAATAATGTTGTTGTTTTGTAATACAATTAAGTATTCTTTTGTGATTTTAATCAACGATGTATTACTTGGCAAAAGTAATTATTAATGCACGAAATGGTTTTTGATAATTCTTCCGCTGCAATATTTTCTTATGTTCATATATTTTAAATGAGTTTTAATAATGAATGATACTATGAATGACCAACTATGGGGTCTCCGGTATCGGGGTCTTACATTTGTTTTAAGCAGATACCTGGTCAAGGATACTATTTTAAGAAGATTGGTCAAGTAAGGACAACAACAGTAGCAATTATGCAAACCCGCGCTTTGCAGTAGGGTGGTGGTTTTGTTTCTTAAGTTCTAAGAATTCTCATTCCACCAAAAGTTTAAGGTATTCAAGGTAGCAAAAGTTTAAAATTTTAGTATAAAATCGTAGCTTTGGAAAAAGGCTCCCCGCCCCTCCAAAAGTACATTAAATGTAAAATCGGTTTGTAAAAGACTCTTTTTTTCTTGCTATAATGTGGAATGATGAATCAATACCATATTGCAATGATGTAATCCATGTCATTAAATTATATCAGGTTTCATAATCTAACCAAATTAGTTTTAAGCTAAAAATTCAATGTACTAATATATATATGAAAATGAACATACATTTGATCAATTTGTTATGCTATCACTCCATATTTATTAAAATAAAACAAACGGATGTTTATTACACTAATAGCATGTCAAATCTCAAAAAGATGTCATAAAGTGAAATTAACATAGGTAACAATGAAAATAAACTAAAACAAAGAACCCCATAGTAAGGTGAATAACATACACGCGGTCTCCTATGAGAAGAGCTTATGGTGCTATGTACGCCAAACAAGAAATAACTTTGTGCAGCCTTTAACGTTCATAGTGCTTGTGTATGCTAACCACTCAGTGCCACTCCAAAAAAAAGTACATGATAGCCAATAAAATTTTAGCAAGGATAAAGTCTTGATGTTTATAGCATCAAAGTAACATTATCATATCAACATGCCTATTCTAAAGAAACCAGCTTCTAAAACAATAATCTTTAATGATAATTAAAAGATTGTTGATAATTTCATCCACCTAATCAACAAGCATACTCGAACTGACACAACACATGAATATAGGTAGATATAAGTACAATAAATAAAGTTTCATGTGGCAAACATAACACGTAAATATTGAACCTAGTGCACAATCAATATACATTTTAAAATCGAACTTATGGCATACACTTTGAGTAGGTTGAAATGATAGGATCTAAACATAATATATACATATTATGGTTAAGCTACAAAATATTAGATTTCATTTAAATTTTGTTTAAAATATATATTTCCCTCCGTTATTATTCCTTCTAATAAAGAAAGAATCTATGTAGATGATAGAAAATATTTTTTTGGTATTGATAATGCAACAAAGTGATACCTAATTACTAAATAGAAAACATAATCATAAATATTCTTTAAACAAAAAGAAAGAACAAACTTCTACAACCTACACGTACTACTTTTTTCTATTTTCTTAACACCTAACATACGATAACGATTAATAAAAAGCAGTACATATAAAGCACATCAGGAAAAATAAACTAAACCGCTAACATGAACCAAGTGGAACAAAAAATACAAGTCAGAAGGAAAGACGTACTTGAACCATGATCCTCACCAAGAAACAAAGGACTTACACATGCACAAAAAGAAAGGAAGTGACAAAATGATGCATACACTGAAGTGGATAGTTGTTTGAATAGATTTGACTAAATTTAATCATTCTATTATTATGATTTTCAGACACATATATGCAATGTTGTTCATTCTAACTATAGCTAAAGAACAGATACAACCAACTATACAAAGAACATCAAAACAACTACCAAATTAACTTTATACCTAGCCTATTACACTATATTATGTGATGCAACAACGATGTTTTTTCCTTCTAACTTTAAGTAAAGCTGAACTATAAGCTCAGCAAATTCATTTGCAAAAGTCAGAAGCATAAATACACAACAAATTATGGTTTAAGCCACATTGCAAAAATTATCATGGTACATGACCTTAAATTTTTAAAACTCCATATAAAAGACAAAACCATTAAAGAATTACAAAATCCGTGTACAAAGGCAAAATTGTAGTAGAAAGGACACTGATTTTTCCATAATGATACCAACTCTTTTTAAAGAATCCCATACCTCTCTACTGTTTTGCAAAAAAAACTAAACAGGAAAAGAAAACTTATGGTCATATGATCATTCACATTATCATTAGAATCAAATTAAATTGAATATACATAAAAATAACATAAATGACGTATACTTGGTTAAAAGAGTAGCATTAGTAGTTAATTACGAATGAATCTAGACATACATAACATATTTGTGGGTGTAATAACAAGGCTAATTTTATCATAGTTTGGATAGAGAGGAACCTTCTTGTAACACCCGAAAATTTGTTTAAAGTAAAAGAAAAGAAAAGTATCTTGAAAGAAAAGATAATGGGCACAAGTGGAGGGGGATAAAGTGTACAAAGTACAAAACCTTGTTATTATATGGTTTAAAAGGCATGGCCACCCATGCCACCACTTTTTCACTTCTGCTTTTCGGCTAGAACAAGAAAGAAAAAAGAAGAGCTGAAGTTTCATCAGTTTCTTGAGGAGAAGCTGTGATTTTGCTTAGGTGAGTATTTTCTTGTGTAATTGGTTCGGTTTCAGCTAAATTTTCAGCTTGTGAACTGATTCTTATCTGTTCTTTGTGCTTGGTTTTGTGTTTTGGTATGTTTAGGTTGTTTGAACTCTTTGTGCCCTCAAGTTTGGTGGAGTTTTGCTTGAAGGCTGCATTGGTGAGTTCTATGTCCCCTCTTTTAAATGCTTTCTACTATTTCGGGGGCTAATTTGCATATTTGACTTATGTTTTCGAAACCAGTTATGAATTTTCATGTATGGTGCAACGATGTTGATGTTATGGTGTGTTATGTGCTTCTTTTGCTGATCGTTTAAAGTTATGAAGTTCTAAGTGTTAAACAGATAGATCTAAGCTGTGTTCATGATTAGAATAATGATTGGGTGCTGGTAATGGCATAAGTTTCATTTTAGATTAGTTTTAGGACCATCCGCATTTAACAGTAAGTCTTTTGTTCATGCACATTTGTTATGTATTCATCTGCATTTGATTTGTTCATGCGCATTTACTTAGTCTTCAGGCGCATTTGCTAAGTACTCATCCGCATTTGATTTGTTCATGCGCATTTACTTAGTCTTCAGGCGTATTTGCTAAGTACTCATCCGCATTTGTTTTGCCCATGCGCATTTGCTACAGTGTCCATGTATATTGCTTTAGTCATCCGCATTCACTTCATGTGCATATCCTGACACTTAGAAAATTTCCTGAGAATGTTCATCTGCATTTGTTGTACTCATTCGCATTTGCCTGAGTTCATCCGTATTTGTCTAAAGACTTAGAATTATTCTAAAATTTTAGGAATAGGATCTAAGTGTTAAGTATTGATGAATAAGGAAGATTATACTTAGAGATTATCATGCTTGGTTCTTTCTTATGTGTTGCTTTCTCTATATCTATAATATTGTCATGTTATGTGATTATGTTATATGCATCTTAATAAGTATTATCCATAACAAGTGGACACGAAAGAATAAAAGAAGAATAGTGAAACTTAATGAATGTTACCCCGGGCCCATATGATGAATGAAAAATCCTTGCAAGCAAAATGAATGGAGGTGCACGGCCTTGTTGTCGTCAGCTCAACTGATGTGCGGCTGTATAGCCGATGAGGATGCACATCTGGGGTTAATCCTGGGGATTGACCAACAAATGAATGGGATCCTAGTTCATGAGCGGGCTTCGTGCCTAGCAGTGTGGATCAACTGTCGAAGGGTTACCTACCATGATAAACGTTTGCCGATAGGGGTTCGGCATCTGCTGCCAACCATCAATGTAGGCTCTTGCTTTGTGCAATCCTAGTTAATGGAAGAGAAAGATAAAGAAAGAAAGATAATGAATCATTTTATGATGGGTTATGTATTTTGTTGAATGATCACCAAATGAAGTTTGAAAAGTGTATATTTTTATATTATTAAACTAAAACTCACTCAGCAATGCTGACTTTTTATATGCATATCAGTTGGCAGGTAAGGGTGTTGCTGAGGATGGCACGCGGGTGAGGCTACTTGGAGGGCAGAGACTGGCATCCATTCGTGCATAATGATATTGTTGTTTTGTAATACAACTGAATGAATTCTTTTGTAATTGTAAAAAATTTAATGATGTATTATTTAGCAACATCAAATATTAATGCATGAATGGTTTTTGACAACTTAATCCGCTATGACATTTCTTTGGAATGTATTTATCTGATATGAAAAATGCTGTGATTGTCCAACTATGAGGCCTCCGGGAACGGGGCCTTACACTTCTATAGTAAATTTAAAGGAACTGAGTAGGTCATAGGTTGCTTGGTTAAGGCATATTTATGTTTCATATCTGTCAATTTTGAGTATAATTACATTGCATATATGTCAATTTTGAGTCATTACTTAGTACGTGTTTGAGGCTAGTACTTGATATTTAATATTTGCTTATACGGTGTTAGTTCTGATATATCAAAAGGTTGCTTTGAGGTTGCTTGAAATTGTTCTTTATTAGTTTTTAACTTTTTAAAGGGAAATCAACCATTTTGTTCAACATAATGCTTAACAACACATTAAAAGCAATCAACAAAAGTAAAACTAAATTGTACTAATAACTATATCAACAACAATAATAAGTGTAAAGTAAATATACAAAAGGTCAAAAGGAAAACAATAGCATCCTACTTAATAGAAGCAAGCTAATGAAAGTTACCATTAGAACAACTTTAAAAACAGCCTCAAATTCTAACTTCTAAAACATAGAGACAAAAGAAAAACAAAAGTACACTGCTTGCTAGTTGTAACACCCGAAAATTTATTAAGAAAAGAATAAAGACAAAAGGAGAAGTTTCAAAAGTAGAGGGGCTAAAGTGTACAAAAGGACAAACATTATTATTTTATGTTTAAAGTGAGCATGGCCGCCCACTACACTGCTTCACCAACTGCTTCGACTGCTAGAAAGAAGAAAAGCAGAATTTCCATCGGTTCTAGAGAGAAGAAGAAGAAGTTTCGGCTTGAAGGTGAGTTTTGTGTGTTGTGTTCGGTTTTAGCTGAGTTTTCAGCTTCGGGACCGATTCTTATGTGTTCTTTTGTGTTCGGTTTTGTGTTTTGATGTGTTTAGGCGTTTGAACTCTTTGTGCCTTCGAGTTTGGTGGAGTTTTGTTTAAAGGCTGTAATAGGTGAGTTCTAGATCCCCTCTTTTAAATGTTTGCTGCTTATTTGGGGCCAGTATGCATATTTAACTGGTGTTTTCGAAACAAGTTATGATTTTTCATGTGTGGTGCAGATGATTATGATGATATAGTTTATTATATGATTCTTTTGATGATCGTTTAAGGTTTATGATGTTCTAAGTGTTAGACTGATAGATCTAAGCTGTATTCATGTTAGAATGATGATTGGGAACTGGTAATGGCATCAGTTGCACTGCGGGTCTATTTTTGTGTTCATCCTCATTTAACAGTTGTCTTTTCTTCATGCGCATTTGCTAAGTCTTCATGCGCATTTGTTGTGTTCATCCGCATTTGCCTTTAGTACAGTCAAAGTATTCATCCGCATTTGTTTTGCCCATGTACAATTGCTACAGTGTCCATGCGTATTGCTTTAATCATCGGCATTCGGTTCATGCACACTTCTTGACACTTAGAATATTTCCTAAGAATGTTCATCCGCATTTGTTCATCTGCATTTGTTATGTTCATCCGTATTTGTCTAAGTTCATCCTCATTTGTCTAAAGACTTGGGATTTTCTGAAATTTTAGGGAATAGAATTTAAGTATGGAGAACTCCTGAATAATGGAAGATCATGCTTGCTTAGGGATTATTATGCTTGGTTCTTTCTTATTTTCTACTTTTACTATGTCAATAATATTTTCATGTTATGTGATTAAGTAATGTGTATCTTAATAAGTGTTATCCATAACAAGTGGACATGAAGGAATAAAAGAAGAATAGTGAAACATAATGAGTGTTACCCCGGGCCCTTACGATGAATGAAAATCCTTGCAAGCAAAATGAATGGAGGTGCATGGCCTTGTTGTTGTTAGCTCAACTGATGTGTGGCTGTATAGCCCATGAGGATGCGCATCTGGGGTCTAATCCTGGGGATTGACCAATGAATGAATGGGATCCTAGTTCATGAGCAGGCTTCGTGCCTAGCAGTGTGGATCAACTGTTGATGGGTTAGCTACCATGATAAACGTTTGCCGACAGGGGTTCGGCATCTGTTGCCAACCAACAATGTAGGCTCTTGCTTTGTGCCATCCTAGTTAATAAAGAGAAAGTTAAAGAAAGAAAGATAATGAATCACTTTATGATTAATTATGTATATTGATGAATGATCACCAAATGAAGTTTCCAAAGTGTATTTTTTTTCTATATTATTAAACTAGAACTCACTTAGCAATGCTGACTTTTTATATGCATATCAGTTGGCAGGTAAGGATGTTGCTAAGGATGGCACGGGGTTGAAGCTACTTGGTGGATCGAGACTGGAATCCATTTATGCACCTATGATATTTTTGTCTTGTAATGCAACTAAGTATTCTTTTGTAACACTTAACAACGATGTATTATTTGGCAAAAGTAGTCATTAATGCAAGAAATGGTTTTTGGTTAAATTATTCCGCTGCAATTGTTTTCTTATAATAATATGAATTAAGGTGTTTTTAATAATGAATGATGCTATGAATGATCAACTGTTGGGTTCCCGGGAACGGGGCCTTACACTAGTACCACATATGAACTCATACCTGCAAGCAACTATTAATTGATACTTAGAGGTTCCCTTTGCAATAATATCTATTAAGACTTACCTTATAAAGAACCCTAATTACATGTTTCCATTGTATATTAGGGAAGCTGTTAAATGATGATAATAACTGAAAACCTAACCGATCATCAAGTCTGATTGGATCAACCCTAGAAGCAAGTGTTGTAGGACTTTCATACTAAAAAAAACTTTGGCGATGGAAGTATGTGCAGAATTAAAGCTTGATACAGATCTTTTATCGTTAACTAAACAAGACTAAAGATATTTTTCAAGCTGGTGTATTTGCTTATTTAACATTAGCCTACAATTAGAGCAATCAAACAAATATCAGGAAAATAGCATTAGAAACTGAGGACGGAGATGGAAAAATCAAAAGGAAAGAACATGGATGATGTACCTCCAGTCACAGTTGACAGATTAGAGTAAATTTCTCTTTTCAAGTCTCTTTATCTCCTCTTTATTGTTGTTTGCATCGTCATCCGCGATTGACATACCATGACGGTGGGAATTGTGAACGGATTTGGGGGTTTGTTATTGTCCATTCGGGTGTGTCTTATGTATATGAAGATTGGTGTTTCATCTGGCAACAGAATTGAAGCAAGGGGATTGAATGATCCTTATTCAAACTGCCAGCCGGTTGAAATCATTGAATAAGAGTAGGTAGTGTCACACCCCAACTTTAGCGGCGGAAACGTTAAGATGTGAGGTTTAAGATTGTTCAAGCCACACAACGCTACTTCAAAGGGTAAATATTTTTAAACATCAAGTTTATAACATAACATTTCATATCGTAGGTCTCCAACCAACAATCATCACATAAGTTTAATTAAAACATCCAATTCCAAAATAATCCTTTATTTTTCTCTAGGTCCAAATCCTAAATGATTTCATATCTTCAAGATCAACAACTAAGATTGAGTATTTCCTGAAACATGTTAGAAAATAGGATCAACATATAATGTTGGTGAGTTCCCATAGATTGCACATACATATATAAAATCTTTTAAAAGAGGCAAGTCAAGTCATAGGTTAAAGAAAAATACAAAATATATGGATAGCATAGTGATACAATCAAACCTTGACAAAGATATGGCCACAACGAATAATATACGATTAGCTAAGTGTACTTGGTTCCCATGATGATCAAGAATACGTCATTAGGAGCCGGCAATAACCTTGGCTTTAGCACCAAATAGGCTTGTCAAGCCCATAGATCTATGACGTTGCTAGGCTAGCAGTAGTTAATGATTGTTTTTACAAGAGTCTATCACATAATATTTGCACAAGTCCCAAATAACCATGACAAAATGTACAATGAATTACACGTGCATTACAAGTATTTAAACATTTTTACAAGTGTGCTTATGATACGAGTAGCATGTTTCACCCCAAAATGTGTGAGATAAAGTAAAACGGGGTATGGGAAAACTCACTTGGATGATAGTGATGAACAAATATCACTTGAACTAAACGCCGAAGGTTTGTTAAGATTCAACCTAAAGAACGGTGTTTAAAGTTAACTTATAATTGTTATAGTTTTAAAGACTACTCGGGAATCTACGGTTTCCTTTGGAATTTGGGGTTTTAGATATCAAAGTGATAGTATAATGATTTTATTGGAATACTTATAAATCGTATAGCCAATAGTGATAATAAATAATTGTTTAGAATAATTAAATAAATAAATAAGAAATTTTATAATAATTTTATAAAATAAAATAAAATAGAAAAAGAAGGATTTATTAATTTACAATTTCAAAAAATTACTAAATAAATCCTGATTTAGTATAAGTTATTAATGTATAAGTTATTAAAATGATTCTTATATCAATTTAATAATATTTCAAAATTTTTCTGGAATTAAACTAATAAAAATATCCGATTTAAAAATATTGCAGGGGCTCGGGTTCGAACACTGGACCCTCTGCCTTTCCCTCTTGAGCTTTAACCAGCAGGCTAGGGCGCCTATGCCTGCCAAGATCTGGTTTTTATATTATTTTAAACACCCTGCTCCGCAAATCCCCAAATTGGGTTCAAGAACCCTAGTTTTGAATCGACGAAATTGATCATCAAATCGAGGTTGATAGTGAAATTAACCATGGGGCTTTGATTTCCCTTGCTTAATCAAGTTTGTACAGGTGTTTAGTTTACCTTGATTGAAGTCGAGATGTGGTAGAATTTTGAAGAATATATCACAATAGAACCCCGGATTGGATGCGAAGATCGGGTGATTGATAATGAAATTAGAGGCTAGGAGAGTTGAAAGGGATCAAATGGGACGTATAACCATGTTTATAATGGTTCCATGGTGACTGTCTCGATTGGACGACTTCAATGTTAGGTGCGACGGTTTCGGTTTGAACCTAGCTTTTACAACGCGATTTCAATGATAATTAACCACTTAATTGAGTTCCTCATGATGATACAACCATTTCTAAGTGTTTAATTGAACCAATTCGACCATTTTTGAAGGGATTGAATGTATACAATTCGGTATTCTTCGGTTACGAATTTGGTGTTCTTAATTTTCTGTTTACTTCGAATTCTGGCGCCACACAGGTTCGAAACTATTGTACGAGTGTAAAGAGTGGTTTAATTTGATTTAATACGATGGTTCTTGGTGGTTTGAGTGCTGGCCGAAGTTTGGCCGGAGTTTGGCCGAAGGGGAAAGGGCGACGAGTGGCATTTGGGTTTTTAAAAGAAGTTTCATTTTTGGTCCCTGGAGTTTAGAAGATTTACAGTTTGAATTTATTCTTTTTGTTTTATAATTTATAACTTTTAAATTCTTAATGATAATTAATTGTTTTAAAATTCTTGTTAATTTTATCAAAATTCATCACTTAATTATTTATTTTAATTAAATGTCCAAGATCACATTTTTTTTAACAAATAGATTTTATTTATCTATTTATATATATATATATATATATATATATATATATATATATATATTATATGAATATTTATAGATTTAGCACTTTATTAATTTATTTATTCACTAACAAACCCAGTTATAAAATGTATAATTATGGTTACAAAATAAGAGGTATTTTGGGATTACTAGAATTGCAGATGAACCCTCATAGTTTCATTTATAACGTTTACAAGATATACGGGAATAACAAGAAGTTAACAAAATAGGAAAGATCACAGTCTCTCCAACTTTAAGAAATTTTGTCCCGAAATTAAAGATAAGACTAGATAAACAGATGAGGATGTTTCTTCTTCATGTAATCCTCGCGTTCCCAAGTGAACTCGGCTCCACGTTTATTTTCCCAACGAACTTTGACGATTGGGGTGGTAGTCGTTTTGGTCTTCTTCATTGTTCGATCCATGATCTCGACAGGTTTCTCAACAAAATACAAGGAATCGTTTATTTGGATATCCTCTAAAGGAACATGCAGACTTTTATCGGCCAAGCACTTCCTCAAATTCGAGACATGGAAAACGGGATGGACCCCGCTAATTTTAGTAGGTAGTTCCAGTTTATAGGCCACCTTCCCGACTCTTTTCAAAATCTTGAAAGGTCCCACAAACCGTGGAGCTAACTTACCCTTCTTCCCAAAGCAAGCAACTCCCTTCCATGGTGAGACTTTAAGAAGAACCATATTGTTGACTATTCCAACGGCTTGCGTCTTTTATCCGCATAACTCTTTTGTCGACTCCTAGCCACCTCAAGGTTATTACGGATTTTAGAAACTTTATCGGTCGTTTCTTGAATAAGTTCAGGACCGGTAATGAAATTTTCACCAATGTCAGTCCAACAAATCGGGGAACGACATTTACGACCGTATAGAACTTCGAATGGTGCCATTTTGATGCTTGAGTGATAAATATTATTATAAGAAAACTCCGCTAGTGGTAAATGAGTATCCCAGTCACCACCAAAATCTAGAACGCAAAGACGTAGCAGATCCTCTAGAGTTTGGATGGTTCGCTCGGTTTGACCGTCCGTTTGCGAATGGTAAGCCGTGCTTAAATCCAATTGAGTACCCAAGAGTTCTTGCATAGATGACGAAAAGTATGAAGTGAAACAAGCATCATGATCTGATATGATATGTAAGGGCACCCCGTGACGACTCACAATCTCATCAATGTAAATGCGAGCCAACTTTGAAGTTTTGTAAGTGTCACGTATTGGTATGAAGTGTGCTGTTTTAGTCAAACGGTCGACGATCACCCATATACTATCATGACCATGAGGAGTACGAGGTAACCTGGTTATGAAGTCCATGGATATGTGTTCTCATTTCCACATAGGGATCTCAGGTTGCTCAAGTAATCCACTAGGTCGTTGGTGCTCCGCCTTGACCCTTGCACATGTAAGACATTTGGCTACGTATGAAGCGATGTCCTTCTTCATTCCTGGTAACCAATATTGCCCGCGTAGGTCCATATACATCTTATCGGACCCAGGGTGTATAGAATAACGTGTTTGATAAGCTTCGTTCAAGATGAAATTACGAAGATTCTCACGATTCGGAACCCAGAGTCGGTTCAAGAAATACAACATACCATTCAGTTTTGTTTCAAGCTGTGACCGAACATTATACGCCAGTTCTTCATCCTCCTTTCCCTCAGTTAAAGTAGCTTGTTGAGCTTCACGGATGCAATACTCGAGGTCACTATCAATCCTTATATTTTGAAGCATGATAGTAGCCTCGTTGACATCCACGTGAATCTCGGTGTCAAATTCCCCCAGCATGTCAAACCATTATCGTCGATCCTGAATTTCTTGGAGTGAGACTGTTTTATTATAGGCTTTGTGACTTAGCGCATCGGCTATGACATTCGCCTTTCCAGTATGGTAACGAATGTCATAGTCGTAGTCACTAATCAACTTAACCCACTGACGTTGTCTCATATTAAGATCCTTTTGGCTGAAAACATGTTGAAGGCTCTTGTGATTAGTGTAGGCTATGCATTGAGTGCCGTAAAGGTGATGCCTCCAAATTTTTAAGGCAAAAACCACGGCACCAAGTTCAAGATCATGGGTGGTGTAATTCACCTCATGAACCTTCAATTGTCTTGATGCATAACCTACGACCTTTCCTCACTGCATGAGTACACAACCAAGGCCTTGACTAGATGCATCACAATATACGGTAAAATCATCATTCCCGTCAGGAAGGGTTAAAATAGGAGAATTACACAACTTGTGTTTCAGAGTCTCGAAAGCCTCCTCTTGATCGGGTCCCCACTCGAAGTGTTTATTTTTTTGAGTTAAGGTCGTTAGCGGTCTCGTAATCTTCAAGAAATTGGCAATAAATCTCCGGTAGTAACCCGCTAGTCCAAGAAAAGAACGAACTTCAGTTGGAGTTTTGGGAACACACCAATCTTTCACGGCTTCTATCTTCGCAGGATCAACATGAATTCCTTGGCTATTCACGACATGGCCTAAAAATTGAACTTCCTCAAGCCAAAATTCGCACACATAGAAAACTTTGCGTACAGCTGTTCTTTCTTCAAAAGCTCAAGAACTTGTCGCAAGTGCAACTCGTGATCGGTTTTCGTCTTGGAGTAAATAAGAATATCGTTGATGAACACAATCTCGAATTTGTCTATGTATGGTTTACATACCCGGTTCATGAGATCCATAAAGACAGCAGGAGCATTAGTCAAACCAAAAGGCATAACCATGAACTCATAATGTCCATACTGAGTACGAAAGGCGGTTTTTGGAATATCAT
Organism: Flaveria sonorensis; assembly: GCA_025506505.1. NCBI lineage: Eukaryota > Viridiplantae > Streptophyta > Magnoliopsida > Asterales > Asteraceae > Flaveria > Flaveria sonorensis. The sequence goes on along the minus strand of CM046438.1, from coordinate 35,382,918 downwards.
TATCATGGACTCGTAGTTGGTGATAACCAGAACGTAGATCGATTTTTGAGAATTGAGTGGCTCCTTGAAGTTGGTCAAAAACATCATCAATTCGAAGGAGAGGGTATCGGTTTTTGATGGTGAGTTTGTTGAGTTCCCGATAGTCAATGCACATGCGGAATGAACCATCTTTCTTCTTCACAAATAACACAGGTGCACCCCATGGTGAAGAACTAGGACGGATAAAGCCCTTATCAGATAGTTCATGCAGTTGACTGGCTAGTTATTGCATTTCCGATGGCGCAAGACGATAAGGTGACTTAGCCACAGGGTTTGCACCAGGAATCAAATCAATCTTAAACTCAACCTCACAAATAGGAGGTAGTCCACTAAGATCCTCTAGAAATACATCTGGAAAGTCCCGTCAATAGGAATATCCTTAAGCTCTTTCCTTTTGACTTTCGTGTTGACTACATATGCCAAAAAGGCCATGTAATTCTTACTTAGGCACTTTCGAGCCTTATTACATGACATAAGCTTGAGTCCTTTAGATGATCTCTCCCCAAAAACTTTTAAGGTATCACCCGAAGGTAGTGGAATTCGAATACACTTCTCGAAGTAGATAATTTCCGCATAGTGTTTGGCTAACCAATCCATACCAATAATGACGTCAAAACTCCCGAGTTGCATAGGAATGAGATCAATAGGGAATTCCTGCTCGTTAAGACTCAGGATGCAATCATGAACGATGGCGTCAATAATGATAGATTTTCCATCAGCGACTTCGACCATAAAGGGCTTTTCTAGCTTAATGCGCTACTTAGAAAGTACGGGTTCAAATTCTAAGGACACAAAACTCTTATTCGCTCCCGAATCAAACAATACAGAAGCATAGCAATTATTTACAAGATACATACTTGCCCAGATATAGTATTGTCGGTACATGGAAAGCAGGGTAAAATTTTATCCAATAAGATTTCGAGTAACAAAAGAGGATGACGTACCATTCACCACATCGTTATTTGCCTATGCTTGGTTTGCATTAATATTGAAGGCACGTCCTCGAGCTGGTGGGACATTTCCCGCAAGACGGGGGCATTGTGGGCTAAAATGGCAGGTTTCACCACAATTGTAACAAGCTCGGTTGGCGGCTACAGCAGCATTGTTTGGTGCACGGTCACACGTAGCAACCAAATGCCCATATTTCCCGCAAAGGGAGCATATATGACATGGGTTGTTTCCCGCATGATGATACTTGCAGATATTATACATCGGGTGTGGACCAGTGTAAGCTCTAGCAATAGGTGCTTGATTTGCAATAGCAGCTTGTTTTTATGATGCATTGGGTGCTGTCACAGCAAAGTTTCGAGCAGGTGTAAACTTACGTTTCTTGCCCTTGAATAAGGATTCAGCCTTCACCTCTTTTGTCACCTTTGGAAGCACCTTTCCAGTCTGTTTAGCACCCTTCACCATTAAGGTACCAGCTTTGATGTGATTTTCAGTGAGCTAAGCGGTGATGTTGATTGCTTCTTCTAGAGTCGTGGGCATACTTTCCACTACAGCATCTTGAATTTGGGGTGGTACCCCTTTGATGAACTTTTCAATACTACGAGGTACAGTGTCCACCATATGCGGTAAAAGCATGCTTAGATCATGATGCCTGGTGGAGTATGCCAAATGGTTGCCACTATCCTGTTTGAGATTCCAAAATTCCTCCTCAAGTTTTTGCAGTTCACTCTACGGGCAGAACTTTTGAATCATAATGTTCTTGAACTCCTCCTACGGTAATGCCAATGCAATTTTCGCACCCCGATTTCTGTTTTCACTATTCTACCAGGTGAGTGCCCGTTGTTGAAGAACACTCACGGCATAACGAACTTTGAGTGCTTCAGGACACTCACTATTGATGAAAGTGTTCTTCATACTCTCTAACCACTCGAGATTTGAGTGCTTCAGGACACTCACTATTGATGAAAGTGTTCTTCATACTCTCTAACCACTCGAGAAGTCCAGTGGCACTCTCCTTCCTACTAAAACTAGTTGGTTTACAAGAGTTAAAGTGTTTGAAGGTGCAAGTTCAGTTATTCCCTGCTTGAATGTCGTTGTTTTCCCCTTGGCCATTGTTACCATTACCACCATTGTTCCCATTTTCGTCGTTACTAGCATTGGCCATTAGAGTGCTACTTAGTTCAACGACCATGGTAGGAAGGACAGCAGCCATTTGTCGTGCGATCATAGCGGCGATTTTTTGGTCGGAGCTACCATGCTTTCCATGATGACGAGACATTTTAAAAAATAGAGAAGATATTAGAGCTTTGAAGATAAAATCAGTTCAAATGTACATAAATCTTTGAAATTACAAACGTATACAGGATGGTTCCATTTGGTATCACACAGCCAATAGGAACATTGACACATCAAGGTAAGTTAACTCCAATTTGCCTTGAGGAATTTGTGTATTTTGACCATAATTTGTCACTCATACCAGAAATCCCCAGGTAAGCATAACTGGTCTCGCAGTTGATCGGGAATTATGCGAAATGCTTATCTTAGCCCGAAGGCTTTTTGCCAGAAAATCTAGAATACAGGTGTTTATGAGTCACACATTTTCCTTATAGACTAATAGAATTAAACCTTGATGAGATTTTCAAGATTTAGACATAATGTCTAAAGGATTTGTCCAATCGATATATTGCGTATGATTTCCATATGTAGTCAAGAATAAGTTTTAGAAAGAGACCAGGCACGTTAGAACTAGTGACAGATGAAGAGGATTAAGAAGTTGGGGATATACAAGGTTAAAGGTTTTGTCATTTCAATTAACCACCTAAGGCACAATTTCACTAAGTAAGGTCAAGTAGCACATAAGGGATGTATCTGTAACATGTAGCATCATGCAATATGTATATTTGTAAGCTTACAAGATTATAAAGAATGCTCATGTAAAAGGTCCCTATATTAACCATAGTCTAGGTCACCGTTGTTAATAACTTAAATCCCTATAGTTATGGGCTCTGATACCAACAATCTGGCACATCCCAACCTTAACGGCGAAAACATTGAGATGTGAGGGTTAAGATTGTTCAAGCCACACAACACTACTTCAAATTGTAAATATTATTAAACATCAAGTTTATAACATAACATTTCATATCATAGGTCTCAAACTAACAATCATAACATAAGATTAATTAAAACATCCAATTCCAAAATAATCCTTTATTTTTCTCTAGGTCCAAATCCTAGATGATTTCATATCTTCAAGATCAACAACTAAGCTTGAGCATTTCCTGAAACATGTTAGAAAATACGGTCAACATATAATGTTGGTGAGTTCCCATAGATTGTACATACATATATAAAATCTTTTATAAGAGGCAATTCAAGTTATAGGTTAAAGAAAAATGCAAAATATATGGATAACATAATGATACAATCAAACCTTGACAAAGATATGGCCACAACGAATAATATACGATTAGCTAAGTGTACTTGGTTCTCATGATGATCAAGAATACGTCATTAGGAGCCGGCAATAACCTCGGCTTTAGCACCAAATAGGCTAGTCAAGCCCATAGATCTATGACGTCGCTAGGCTAGCAATAGTTAATGATTGTTTTTACAAGAGTCTATCACATAATATTTGCACAAGTCCCAAATAACCATGACAAAATGTACAATGAATTGCACGTGCATTACAAGTATTTAAACATTTTTACAAGTGTGCTTATGATACAAGTAATATGTTTAACCCAAAACGTGTGAGATAAAGTAAAACGGGGTATGGGAAAACTCACTTGGATTATAGTGATGAACAAATATGGAGACTTGAACTAAACGCCAAAGGTTTGTTAAGATTCAACCTAGAGAACGGCATTTAAAGTTAACTTATAATTGTTATAGTTTTAAAGACTACTCGGGAATCTACGGTTTTCTTTGGAATTTGGGGTATTAGATATCAAAGTGATAGTATAATGATTTTATTGGAATACTTATATACCGTATAGCCAATAGTGATAATAAATAATTGTTTTAGAATAATTAAATAAACAAATAAGAAATTTTATAATAATTTTATAAAATAAAATAAAATAGAAAAATGAAGGATTTATTAATTTATAATTTCTAAAAATTACTAAATAAATCCTGATTTAGTATAAGTTATTAAAATGATTCTTATATCAATTTAATAATATTTCAAAAAAATTTTGGAATTAAACTAATAAAAAAAATCCGATTTAAAAATATTGCAGAGGCTTGGGTTCGAACCCGGGACCCTCTGCCTTTCCCTCTTGAGCTTTAACCAGCAGGCTAGGGCTCCTACGCCTACCAAGATCTAGTTTTTAAATCATTTTAAACACCCTGCTCCACAAATCCCCAAATTGGGTTCAAGAACCCTAGTATTGAATCGACGAAATTGATCATCAAATCGAAGTTGATAGTGAAATTAACCATGGGGCTTTGATTCCCCTTGCTTAATCGATAATGAAATTCAATGTTAGGTGCAACTGTTTTGGTTTGATCCAAGCTTTTACAACACGATTTCAATGATAATTATCCACTTAATTGAGTTCCTTATGATGATACAACCGTTATTAAACGTTTAATTGAACCAATTCAACTAGTTTTGAAGGGATTGAATGTATACAATTCGGTATTCTTCGGTTACGAATTTGGTGTTCTTAATTTTCTGTTTACTTCAAATTCTGGCGCCACACAGGTTCAAAACTATTTTAATAGTGTAAAGAGTGGTTTAATTTGATTTAATATGATTGTTCTTGGTGGTTTGAGTGCTCGCCGGAGTTTGGCCGGTGGGGAAAGGGCGACGGGTGGTGTTTGGGTTTTTAAAAGAAGTTTCATTTTTTGTCCCTAGAGTTTAGAAGATTTTCAGTTTGAATTTATTCTTTTTATTTTATAATTTATAACTTTTAAATTCTTAATGATAATTAATTGTAACATCCGGATTTCCATGGGGGCCAAAAGTGGAAAGAAAGAAAAGAATCTTGAATAAAGAAGGCAATGACAAAAGATGAAGGGTGCATTGTGTAAATATGTATAAAAGTCAAAAAAAATATGAGTATAAGAGCATGGTCGCCCATGCTCTTTCTGCTGCTGCTGTGACCGAAGGAGAAAGGGTTGTGTTTCTGGTTTTCTCTCAGTTTTGTGAAGAAGAAGAAGCTGGAATCTTCGAGGTATGTCTGTTTGCATGTTAATTGGTTCGGTTTCTTTGTGGTTTCACCCTTAGAAACCGATTTCTATGTGTTTTTGGTGTTTTAGTGCTTGTTTATGTTTGGTTTAGGTGTCTTGAACTCTAGTGCAGCCAAGTTTGGTGGAGTTTTACTTGTCTTCTGCAAGAGGTGAGTTCTAGACCCCGTTTACATGTATTTTAAACTGATTTTGGGGCTGAAAATGCATGGTTAAAAGATTTTATGGATGTATGTTTGTACCCGTGAGCTTGTATAAGTATATGTTCATGTATGAAGCTTGTTTATGTGTTGGGAATGCTTAGAAATGTTTATTTAGGCTTTGAATCGGTGCTACAACAGGTTTGACATGATTCTGATATGTAGAGGTGCACAGCAGGCAGTCATACGCCCAAACAGGGCCCATGCGCCTGGAAATTTCCTTAGAAAATTCTAAGTAGGGGCTCATGCGCCCCAATAGTGCCCATGCGCCCAAAAGTTTTGCCTAAGTATTCAAGTGTAGGTTCATGCGCCTGAACAGTGTCATGCACCCAAGACCTTCCTCAGAGGCCTAAGTGTTTGCCTATGCGCCTGGGAGGCTCATGAGCCCAGAAATATTGCGAAAATGTCCAAGTGTAGAAATCATGCGCCCAAATAGTGTTGATGCACCCATGCAGTGCTGATGCGCCCATGCAATGCTGATACGCCTGCATAGTTCCCATGCGCCTAAGACACTTAGAAAATTTTCTGAAATTTTGGAGAAAGCTGAATTTTAAGGTTTGACCTAGGGTTGACCTGTGATTATTATTTGATTATTCTATTCATGTTTTATGATTGTTCTTGTGTTCCTATTACTATATAATGTGACTTTATGTGGATTGCTCATGATCATAAAGTATTATAATTAATAAAGGGAAAGATTAATGTTAATAAAAAGTGGAACATAATGAACGAATGAAAAGTCTTGCAAGCAAATGAAAAGGAGGTTCACAGCCAGGGGTTGTTAGCTCAACTGTGTGCGGTTTAGCTAACCCATGAGGATGCACGTAGGAGTCAATCTTTGAGATTGACTAATATGTACGAAATGGGATCCTTGTCGCTAGACCCCAAGACTGAAGTTGCTTTATGCACAACGATGGGGCATAGCATATGACAGGATCTAGATTACAGTGAAAGATAATAATGAAAGTGCGAAACGAACGATTATGAATGAGGATGAAAGATAATAATGATATAACCTCGATGTATGTATGATGTATGATCACATTCGAAAGAAAGTTATGATATTTTGAAAGAGTATTTTCATATACAACTCTTTCGAGGTATTTTTATGATTTTAAAACTAAAACTCACTCAGCAAAGCTGACTTTTATGTATTTTCAGTTGGCAGGTAATATTGCTGAGGATGGCACTCGGGGAGGCTACTCAATGGGGTAGGCTGACATCCATTCATGATCTATAACATTGTTGTTTTGTAATGCAAATTAAAGATTCTTTTGTAACTGTTAACAAACCTGTATTGCTTAGCAACAGTGCTTATAAACTAATGAATGGCTTTTTATGTTTAATTCCGCTGCATTTTTTAATGGATTATGAAATGTTTATTTTAATTATGCTATGACTGCCCAACTGTGAGGTCTCCGGGAACGGGGCCTTATATTAATTGTTTTAAAATTCTTGTTAATTTTATCAAAATTCATCACTTAATTATTTATTTTAATTAAATGTCCAAGATCACATTTTTTAACAAATAGATTTTATTTATCTATTTATTAAAAATATATGTACATATATATATATATATATATATATATATATATATATATATATATATATATATATATATATATATTTATTTATTTATTTATTTATTTATTTATATGAACATGTATAGATTTAGCACTTTATTAATTTATTTATTCACTAACAAACCCAGTTATAAAAAGTATAATTAAGGTTACAAAATAATAGGTATTTTGGGATTACTAGAATTGCAGATGAACCCTCATAGTTTCATTTATAACGTTTATAAGATATACAGGAATAACAAGAAGTTAGCAAATTATGAAAGATCATAGGTAGGGGGAGAAGGGAGTGTAACCGGTGCAAGGAATGGGAAGGGGAAGGAAGCGGAGAGGATGGATGCACCTCAAAAGCCGCGTCTTATGAAAATTAGTAAATTACCCTTTTACTCGCCTTTCATGTATATATATATATATATATATATATATAGGGAGGTTCCACTAAAATATATATTTTGACTAAGAAGGCTAAAAAATGATCTTAGCCTTTTATTTCTTAATCAATGGCTAAGATGATAATATTACAAATAAAAAGGTGGAAGGGTATTTTAGTATGTAACCATTTTTGTTGACTTATTTTGAGTTTCCCCTAATTTTATTAAAGGTTTATAACTTTCTCATACTAGATTATTTTTTAAAACAAATTACACCATAAAATCAAGCACTTTTTCCACTTTAAATTGAGTATAGTATTGTTATACTTTTTTTACAAAAAAACAAATTATGTGAAATTATGCTGCATTTTAACATTTTTGTGTCGTATTCCATAAAAACAATATATAGAATTGTGTTGTTTTATGTGAAACAGCACAGTTTTGTGTTGTTTTTCGTCAAACAACACAGTTTTGTGCTGTCTTGCGTAACAAGTTCTATGTTGTTTTGCATCAAAACAACAAAATATCATGTGTTGTTTCTGTGATTTATTATCTTATTTAATCAAAATAGCACAGAACTGTGTTGTTTTGCATCAAACAACACAGTTTTGTGCTATCTTTCGTATTTAGCACATCTTTTGCTTTATTTTATGAAATGGAACACTTATTTTGCGATAGCCAAAGGTTGATGCGAGTGACATGAGACATTGAAGTGGTAACACGTCGCCATGGTTGGTGGGTTTATAGTTCTACAATTACTCATATTTAGGGTTGCTATAAAAGAGTTAAAAGATTTGCTTGAGATTAGAGATGTAAGAATATGTACAACATTTTGTTAAAAAAAATGTTAGATTTTACTTTTGACATAATTGCCCTTAAGCTTTAAATTTGAATCATGCCACATGTCAAGTTAGTGTTGATTCTTAGATTTCTTAGGGAATGTTTATTTTTTATTTGAACATCTACCTGTATATATATATATATATATATATATATATATATATATATATATATATATATATATATATATATATATATATATATATATATATATATATATATATATATATAATAAAAAAGAAGGTTTAAGATGGACACTTGGCGACTTCTCGTTAAATCTAAAATTATGTTTTCCGTCTCTCTCTCTCTTATTAAATAAGAATTATTTTAAATAAGTAAACAAAACAATTAAATGATTTATATTATATGCAGGACCGGTGAAGGGTGGTTAATGTAACAGTTTTACAAGGTGAAGAGATATGAAACACTTAGCAGATCAAATAGGGAATTGGTTAAATGATACAAAAAACACAAGTAAAAGAATAAGAACACTCAAATATGGTTTTCAAAAATGATGTATATTGCTCTCAAGTTCTTATAAGTGTTACAAGTACTTGAGAGACTTTATACTACATCCTACAGCCGGTCATACTTTGAAGGCCAGCAGGATACACTAATCTAGACAACAAAATCAAAGTAGAGTCAAAAGGTAGATTGTCTTTTGACTAGTGACTATGACATGCCATAGCTCACATCCTAATAAAAGGTACAAAAGTAGAAAGTTACAGACCAACTACCATAATCTACAGTTGACAAAAGCATGGACCTTTTCACCAACTCATATAAGTTGGTGAGTCTTTAAAGTGGCAGCGGAAAGTTGTTCAGCTTTTGTCAAAAGGTGATCAGAGAAAGCATGTCTTCTCTATCTTCAGAAGAAATCAATATTTGGATTCGAAAGACTTTGTCTCTGAAGCTTCGGAAGACTTCATCTTTGGCTTCAGAAGATTTTGTCATTTGGCTTTGGAAGATTTTACACTTAGCTTATTTTCTTTGATTGGTGTAAAACTTCAGAAGTAACTTTACTCTTTACTTCATGTATGCATGCTGCGAGCTCTTCAGATGCTTTGATTGCATCAGCCTTTAAGTATAAACCTTACATTATATCTTGTCTTAAAATACAATATTATAATTTATAATTTTTATTAATTTTGTTTATAAATTCTTAGATATTTATTAATTTTTTATTTCATCAATGGTTGATGACAAGTAATTTACAAATCATTTATAAAAAATAATGATGCTAACATGTTAAATTTATTTCACCCATATAATACATGGGTTTTTAACCTGATATATATATATATACGCATATATATATATATATATATATATATATATATATATATATATATATATATTATTATATATATATTATATATATATATAATATATATTATATATATATATATGTATATATATAATATGTATGTATATGTATATATGTGTATAATATATATATATACGTATGTATGTATATGTATTGTGTGTGTGTGTATATATATATATATATGTATGTATATATATATATATATGTGTGTGTATATATATATATATATATATATATATATATATATATATATATATATATGGTAGGGTTATCTTGAGAATCATCATTTTTTGTAAGAACTCTAGGAACCAATATAAGTCACACATTTTTTGTCACATGCAAATAACATGCCATATCCACCTTTTTTTAAACGTTCATAACTTTTTTCATGAAATTATTTCTTCAAAAATTCAGTATTATTTATCTTTCCAACACCTACCATATTGATATATTTTTTTAAATATCATCCACCTGTTATTACACATGTGCAAATCCTATTATACACATGTGTATATCTGGTTTTACACATGTGTAAATCCGATTTTACACATGTGTATAACGAATTTTAGAAAAAAAAACGAGTTTTTTTAATTTTTTTATGAAAGAGGAAAACGAGAGAAACATTTTTTTGTATTTATTTTTTTATTTTCATGTTTTTTTTTGTTTTATAATTTTTTATTATGTTTTTGTTATTTACCATTTTGTCACTAAAAACTAGTGGCTCACATTGGTTCCTAGAGTTCTCACAAAAAAAAGTTCTCATCTGATCCCTCTCATATATATATATATATATATATATATATATATATATATATATATAGAGAGAGAGAGGGAGGTCCAACAAAAAAATATATTTTGCCTAAAAAGGCTAAAAAATGATCTTAACCTTCTATTTTCCAATCAATGGTTAATATAAAGATGTAGTAAATAAAAAGATGAAAGGGTAATTTGGGTATATAACCACTTTTGTTGACTTTTTTGAGTTTCTCCCAAAATTTTAAACGTTTATAACTTTTTCAAAATAGATTCTTTTTTAAAATAAATTGCATCATAAAATCATGCATTTTTGCTCTTTTTTAAAATAAATTGCATCATAAAGTATACTATTGCTAAATTTAAAAAAATAATAAAAAACGATGCGAAATGGTGCTGTATTTAAGCATTTTTGTGTTGTATTTCGTCAAAACAGCATAAAACTGTGTTGCTTTGCGTCAAACAACACAGTTTTGTGCTGCTTTGCATCAAACTACACAGTTTTGTGCTGCTTTGCGTCAAACAGCACGGTTTTGTGTTGTTTTGCATGTTCTATGTTGTCTTGCGTCAAAATAAGAAAATATCGTGTGTTGTTTCTATGATGTATTATGTCAAAATAACAAACAACACAGAAACAACACTTTCTTTGTTGTTTTAACGTTCTGTACTATTTTGCATGAATATAACATGTTTTGTGTTGTTTTACGTTAGAACAATAATCTATGTGTTGTTTTATGCTTGAACAATCTATGTGACAACCGAGTGTGATAAAACGAATGGCATTTTAGTATCATTGATCATCGATGTCATCCACCGTCACTATTCATTATATCTGATTACCTCTATTGTTGACTACCGAATCATCATCTTAAAAGACTATCGATTAGCATCTACCGTTCAAGTTAACACCTCTAATCACTAAATAGTTGTTGCATGCAATTATGGAGTTTAAGACGAGGAGATATCTCTAGGGTTTGGTTGTACTTTGACATTAAATGTTGATAGGGTTTTAGGGTGAAGAGAGTGTGTAAAAATGTACTACATTCTTAAAAGAAGAAAGGAAATTGGATTAAATGGTTAGTAGACCAAAATACCCGTTAACCCTATTTTCTAGCGTTGCCACATGTCATCACCTCATTTCTTCTTACACTTCTTACGCATATATATATATATATATATATATATATATATATATATATATATATATATATATATAAAGAGAGAGAGAGAGAGAGAGAGAGAGAGAAGAGTTTAAATAAAAAGTCACCTAAATCTAAAAAGTGTAATAAGTAATCTCAACCATCAATCTTTTTAATTAATAGTTGAGATCAAATTGTAGAGAAAAAATTTGCTAGAGTCATATTTTATGAATAACCACTGTTGTTGATTTTTTGCAAATTTCCCCTATTTTTTTAAACATTCATAACTTTTATGTACGACATTATTTTTTATAAGAACTACATCATAAAAATGAGCAATTTTTATCTTTAGGACTAGTACAATATTGTTATATAAAAAATAATAATTTTTTTTATGTTTTTAAGCTTATATCTCATAATTGTGTAATTAGTGCAGTTCATGTGTCTTATTGTTGATTATTGTGTTTTCTTGAATACCGTTGTGTGTTTTCTAAAATGATGAAAAATATAATGATGAAAGAACATTGTTGTGTATCTTTAATACGTATAACACCATAATAATTTAACAATTAATCTATGCTATATAATAAAAAAATAAATTATGTGGCACGTGGCGTCTTTTTAGAGCACCTACTAGCTTATATTCCCGCCAAAATTATGTTTCATGGTTGGTTTTAAAATCATTTTTTAGAAACAATTAATTAAGTAAAAATTCACATATTTATGGCATTCGTTTTCTTCAGTTTTCTTAACTCAATCTTGATTTGAAATTAAAAATTAAAACACACTATGCATAAGTTAACTTTAAAAATTTATAGTTGATTCATTTAAAAATTTATAGTTGATTTATTCAAAAATTTATAATATTTTTGAAATCTACATGTATCGCCATATTTAACTTTCTAAATAAATTTATTTATGTTAACTAGTTGATTTCACATATTGAAGTTATTACAAATGTTTGACAAGATTGATAATTATTATTTTTTATAATTTTAATTATCAATTAGTAAATGTTTTTACATTGATTCCTTTTGTGATTTTATCAAACTTTTCTAATTATCTTTGAAGTCCATATAATACAATATAGATAAAATATAAAGCAAAGGCATTAAATTTATTAATCTTAGATAGAGATGGTAATATTATAAATACGATATGAAATATTGTATACAAAATATAATTTAAAGATCTATAAATTATAACATTTTTTATTTCTCATTTATCTTGTATGTGTATCACACAGGTTCTAACCTTGTAAGGCCCCGTTCCCGGAGACCTCACGGTTGGACATTCACAGCACTATTCATAAAACATTTCATAATTCATTATCACAATGCAGCGGAATTTAAACATTTAGAAGCCATTCATTAATTTATAAACGTTGTTGCTAAGTAATACATGTTTGGTACAGTTACAAAAGATCATTAGTTTGCATTACAAAACAACAATATTATAATCATGAATGGATGTCAGCCTTGTCCTGACGAGTAGCCTCCCCGAGTGCCATCCTCAGCAAATTACCTGCCAACTGAAAACGCATAAAAGTCAGCTTTGTTGAGTGAGACCTAGCTTTAAAATCATAAAAATATCTTGATAGATTTGTATACAAAAAACTTCTTAAAGAAAATATCTTTTCTTTCTTTCGGATGTGATCACACATCATACATACAAATCATATCCATTACATCATCACCATTCTCTTTCTTGCTTATTTATTATTATCTTTCACTGTCGATATGGACCAAAGTGCTATACCCCCCATATAATGCGCATAAACCTGGTAATGGGCCTTAAAGTCTATAAATAGACTCCATCCGTGGTGCATATATGCTGGCACCAGTACCGGGGCAGCAACAGTGGTCCCCTCAATCTTAAAGATTGACCCTGTGTATATCCTTTGGGTTAGCTAAACCGTACACAGTTGAGCTAAGGACAACATGGTCGTGCACCTCCTGTAAATTTTTACTTGCAAGTCTTTTTATTCTTTATGTTCCACTTTTCGTTAATATTAATCTTTCACTTGATTAATAATAATACTTTATGATCATAGGCAAACCATATAAAGTCACATGTTAATATCATAATAGGCACATAAGGACAGCCCACAACATGCATAAGATAATCAGATACAAGCATCAATTCAACCATGGTCAAACCCTAATTTGATCTTCCAAAATTCCAGAAAATTCCTTAAGTCTTAAAGAAATGCTGGTGAACAAAACCAATGCGGGTGAACTAAAACTAATGCGGGTGAACACTTGCAAATGCGGATGAACAAAAGTGAACACTTGCAAATGCGGATGAAAAAAAGTGAATGAGGGTGAACACTTGCTGTGACATCCGGTAATTTTCAGTTACCAAACTCCGTTAGTTCCGTTAAGTCTTGCATACACGTGTCGTGCACACACACTAGTTGTCGTTGAACGTTGGTGACTTAACAATAATCAGTAATGTTAAATTGATGATAATTAAGTTAACAATGTGATTATTAAGTTATGTAGTAATGTTAAATTGATGATAATTAAGTTAACAATGTGATTATTAAGTTATGCTTATGTGATTTAAATGTTAACTGTAATTTTATCGCGTAACGTGAAAACGTGTATATTTATTTCGTGTGTCTTGTGATAAATGGAAATTATGCATGATTGTTATTTGTGATTAATAATAATTGTGTTTAGTAGTTAAAAACTATTTAAAAACTATTCAAAAAGCCTAATCTTTATAAAATACAAAATGCAAGGGTTTAAAGGGTATTTATGCAAAATTAAATTAATAAAACAAAAAACTCCAACCCTAATCCCACCCTACGGCCGCGATCGACCTCCCCACATCCACAAACCTGCGATTTCAACCAAGAACAAGCATTCACATTCGATTTTGGACCGATTTCAAGCGTCACAACAAGTTAGAATCATCAATTGCGAGCCATTACACGTTTAAAGGTTAGATTTTTACATGTTTTTGATGATTCTTCATGTTGGCCGAATGTTCCATGCGAAAACTGTAATTGGTGGTCGATTGATGCCTAGTTGTTGATGTTAATGTGTTTACTAGATAGATTACATGTTAATTAACGTCAAGTATGCAATAAAGGTTGGATTTTTACAAGTTTTTATGGAAATTACATTAGGGCCGAAACCCTAATTCGAAACTTGCAATTGGAGGCCGATTTATTGATGTTGGTTGGTGTTATTATGTTAGCTGGATTGTATATATGCTAGTTAACGTCGATTATGCAAGAAAGCTATGATTTTGATACGTTGTTCATAGGTTACTAATAATAGTAACTTTATTTTGCATGAATTGATGATTGGATGATGTATGAATGTTATGGATGTGTTTGTGATGATGATTAGATGCTAGGTTGATGATATGAACAATTGAAAATCAAGAAGATGTGTTATAGTTCATACATTGCTAAAAATAGTAACTTTAGGTGTTGAATGTGATGAATCATGATGATTAGGTGTTGTTGATCATGTTTAAATGTTGTCATGGATTTGGATTGGTATATAATTGATGAATCCACGAATGTCTTGGGTGTTTGATGAAATTGGGATGTACTTTCCCAAAAGGGAAACTTTAATTGTGCAAATCCTTGAATTGGATGATTTGAGCATGTTTGGGATATTAGGATCATGCTAGTGTGTTCATGGATGGTTTCTAAGGTGATGATGAATGTGTTGTTTAGGTTATAGGGATGTTGATTTGGTTTGTTACCTGTTTTGGCCTGTTGTGATTCGCATGACTTGTGTGATATCTAGTTGTATGATGATCTAGGTAGTACATGTGGTTAATGAAGTGCTATATGTAATCAAGTTGTATGTGAACATGTATGATATGTTGTTGTGTTAGTATTAACGAGTTATCACCTATAATGTCACCAACGGGTCAAACGGGTCAACTGGGTCAAATGTGTCTTGTCTTTTTAAAACCTTGAGTTCTTTGGGTTGTAAAGCACTTAGGGTTTCATATTGATTCTGTGTACACGTACTTATGTACTCATGTGTTCTAGGTGACCTTTGAAGGTTGTCTTTCCCTCTTTCTTTCAAGTTAAGCTCTAAGTTAATTCTTGTGTGCATCAGGTGAGTTCTTGCCCCACTCATTTTACATAATCTCTTTTGGGGGAGATAGCATACTGTTGATCACAAACGCTTTTATATATGAGTGTGCATAATATTGATATAGTGCTGTTTACCATGGAAAGTCCTCACACTTTTGGATTGTTAATATTGACTAGCGGGGAAATTTTGGGTAGTACTACTGGGTCTGACGAGCCCCACCTGCGTGACTCGAGGTCATACGGGTGCAATTTTGTCCTAACTTATATTCGTCACGACCTGGTAAGTCATGACGGGAGGCAACAAACGTAACACAGTCAGCTTCGATCGCGAAATCACTATGATTAATATTTTTATGTTAATAGACTAGCTATCTATTGCAATACACTACTTCATGCTCTGGAAACTGTTGATTGGTTTATATTTTAACGCAAACTCTTGAACTCACCAACATGTGTTGACTTGTTTAGTATGCTATTCTCAGGTTAAGGTTGCCAGTTGCCTAGGAGCACGCACACCAGCATTGTTGAGTTGTCTACATTGCGTTGTTTACAAATTTGGGATTATTTTCATATTAAATAATTGTGTTTGGGGCGCGTATGTTTTGCGCATTCTCTTTACATACTACTTGTTTTGGGTTTTCTGTTTTAAAAACGCTTCCGCGGTATTTTAAACGTTAACTCTGGTTTTGTTTATTAATCATATAGAGTCGTTCTTGGTAACTAATGACTGAGATCCTGGTATGTCAAGCGCCTCGCGGTAAAACCCCGCACGCGGATTTTGAGGGTGTGACAGATTGGTATCAGAGCCATTGGTTATAGGGAACTAGGTTGCATTCACACACTAGACTATAACCGCATAGTTGTTAGTTACTCATCGCTTACTCTCCTTACTGTATACTCATTGGCATACGCAACACGTACTTCGCAGCATGGCATCGTCGTCCAGAAATTTAGGCAAGAGACCTGCACGATCTGATTCACCTCCTACTTCTCCCGTACCGGATAGGGGATTTAACTGGCCTCGACATCCTTATCCTCCTGGCGAGATAGACTGGGATCAGCCTTTCATACCTCCTGAGCTCGATCCTCCGCGTAACTGGGATTTCTACCCCACTTACATAAACCGTATGGCTTATAGAGAACGCGTACCACCAGTAGCACCTACACGACCTAGGACTAGGTCATCAACCGCCTCTACTTTGCCTACACTTCCTACTTTGAGCATTCCTCTGGAGCAGGCATTTGCAGCCCTAGTAGCCACACTGGACACAGAGCGACAGCGTATCCGAGGACTCACTGATGAGAACTCTGCTTTACGATCTGAGATGCGTCAGTTGCGTTTCCAGGTAGAGACGCTTCAGGAGTGACTTTCGATGGCCATTGGTGGATATCATACGCTGGCAGGCAATGTGGTAGCACTTAGTGGGCGCATGGACGCACAAGATCACCATAACGTTGTGATCGATGATAGGTTTGCTGATTTAGAGGCACAACTAGCAGCACTTCAGGTTGTTGAAGCCCCTGCACCTTTGGTGGACCCTGATGAGGAAGACCCGGAAGAGGAACCCGAGGAAGCCCCCGAAGAAGAACCAGTAGAGATGGATGAGGACAGTGACGGATCTGATGTACTGGACTGATCCTACCTTTTAAATGACTTAGACTATGTAGTGTTTCTTTTCTTTGAAACCTATGTGGGAAGGGTTGTTTCCCACCCAACTGACAAACTTAAATTTTGACATTGATGGAATATTTTGTGACTCAATTGCAATTTATTTATCTTTGATTATTATTTCTGTTATAAATGTTGTGGTTGTGGTGAATGCATTATTTCTTATTGTTTACTGTACCTTGATGAGATTAATGTGTTGGATGTTACTCATTATTGTAATTGTGAATTTTAAAGTGAAATATGGACGCACGTGGAAGAGGACGTGGGCGTGGTCGTGGACGTGGCGCCGGAGGCCGTGGAGCCGGAGCCATAAACATGACGCCTGCGGAATTGGCGGCATTAATTAACAAACATGTTCAGGCGGCAGTGGCTGCTGCCCAACCGGGACAACCAGCAGGTAAATGATGACAAGAGGTTAAACTAATTATCCTAGTTATTTGTCTGGGATATCTGACTAATGTTTGGGTTGTCAAAACAGGACCACCACCATGTACCTACAAGTCCTTCATGGACTGTAAACCCCATACCTACAGCGGGACGGAAGGAGCTGTAGGGCTTGTAAGGTTGTTTGAGAAGACAGAGTCTGTCTTCGTGAAATGCAACTGCCCGCCTGCTGATCAGGTGAAGTATGCCACCGGGACATTGGAAGGCGCAGCACTTTCCTGGTGGAATGCCCAGGTACAAATGCTGGGTCAAGCCATGGCCAATGAACTACCTTGGGATGAGTTCAAGGGAATTATGACTGAAGAATACTGCCCCCGAAATGAAGTGCAGAAACTGGAGATTAAGTTCTGGCAACTCAAAATGCAAAGCTCAGAAATTGAAGCCTACACGACTCGTACTCATGAGTTAGCCACTTTATGCCCAGGGATGGTGAATGAAATGCACAAGAGGGTGGAGCATTATATACGGGGATTGGTGCCCAAAATTCAAAGTATGGTAACTGCCTCTAACCTCACTACCATACAACAAGCTATCCGAACAGCCCACAGGCTGACTGACCAGGCAGTTGAGCAAGGACGGTTACCTAAACGGGGTGCGGTGGCAAGCGTGCCCGACCAGAAACGCAAGTGGGATGGTTCAAGCAACAAGGGATCGTCATCCAGCAGCCAATCTCAACCTCAACAGCAGCAAAGTCAGCAACAGCAACGGAAGTTCGATAACAACCGAAGCTTCAACCAGGCGACTCCCTCAAATCAAGGACCCGGTGGGTATGGTGGAAGACTGCCGAAGTGCAAGTGTAACTACCACCCGATGTGATAACTTCAAGTGCCAACGTTGTGGGAAGATTGGTCACGCAGCCAAAGACTGTGGGGGTGAACTGATGAAGAAGCCTCAACAATCACAAGAAACTCCGAAAGGTTGTTTTAAGTGCGGAAAAGAAGGCCATTACAAACGCAACTGTCCCCAGCTTAAGAGGAATGGTAATGGCAACAACAACAATGGGAACAACAGCAATAATAACAATTGCAACAACAATAACAACAACAATGGTAATGGCAACAACAATGGAGGCAATAACAACAATGGAGCCAAAGGAAGAGCCTTCGTCATTGGCCAGGTGAGGCTCTAAACGATCCTACAACAGTAACTGGTAAATTTTCGGTTAATGGTTGTTTTGCTACCGTATTATTCGATACCGGAGCCGATAGAAGTTTCGTTCCACTAGGTTCTGTAGTCTTTTAAGTGATATGCCCTCAGCCTTAGAATCTAAATACACCGTAGAGTTAGCTGACGGTACACAGATTCACGTAACGCATATTCTTAGAGACTGCAAGATAGAGCTTGCTGGTCATACATTCACCATAGATCTCATGCCTGTTACACTAGGAAGTTTTGATGTGGTAGTAGGCATGGATTGGCTTTCCGATAAACAAGCAGAAGTCATATGCCACGAGAAGATCATACGGATTCCCCTTGGTGAAGAAGTCCTTACGGTCAGAGGTGATAGGAGTGGTGCGGTGATAGGCATCATCTCGTTTATGAAAGCACAGAAGTTGTTACGAAAGGGTCGACTGGCCATATTAGCACTCGTCACAGATAAACAGATCGAGGAAAAGAAGATAGAGGATATCCTCGTAGTTCGTGAGTTTCCTGAGGTGTTTCCGGAAGACCTGCCTGGATTACCGCCTCATCGTCAAGTTGAATTCCAGATTGAGTTGACTCCAGGAGCCGCTCCAATTGCGAGAGCACCGTACCGGTTAGCTCCGAACGAACTGCAGGAATTATCTACCCAACTACAAGAGTTGTTGGATAAAGGGTTCATCCGACCGAGTTCGTCGCCCTGGGGAGCGCCAGTTCTATTTGTGAAGAAGAAGGACTGTACATTTCGAA
This sequence comes from Flaveria sonorensis, assembly GCA_025506505.1. Classification (NCBI taxonomy): domain Eukaryota; kingdom Viridiplantae; phylum Streptophyta; class Magnoliopsida; order Asterales; family Asteraceae; genus Flaveria; species Flaveria sonorensis. Next base: position 35,363,449 of record CM046438.1, on the reverse strand, counting down.
TGTGCATTGACTATAGGGAACTGAACAAGGTTACTATCAAGAATAGATATCCGTTACCTCGTATCGATGATTTGTTTGATCAACTACAAGGATCAAGCTATTACTCTAAGATTGATCTGAGGTCTAGGTATCATCAGCTGAGAGTTCGAGAAGAGGACATCTCGAAGACTGCTTTCCGTACACGATATGGTCACTATGAATTTTTGGTCATGCCATTTGGGTTGACGAATGCACCTGCAGTATTCATGGACCTCATGAATTGCGTGTGCAAACCCTATCTTGATCAGTTTGTTATCGTCTTTATTGATGATATACTGATATACTCAAGGACCGAGGAAGAACATGAGAAGCACTTACGTTTGATCTTAGAATTAGTTAGAAAGGAACAACTGTACCCAAAGTTTTCTAAGTGTGATTTCTGGATACGTGAGGTACAATTCTTGGGTCATATTGTCAACGAGAAGGGAATACATGTTGATCCTGCTAAAATTGAAGCGATAAAGAATTGGTCTGTTCCTAAGACACCAAGTGAGATACGACAATTCCTTGGATTAGCGGGATATTATCGACGATTCATTGAAGGATTCTCTAAGATTGCACAACCTCTCACAGCCTTGACTCACAAGGGAACGACGTACAAATGGGGTGAGAGTCAGGAATCTGCTTTTCAGTTGTTGAAACATAAATTGTGTAGCGCACCAATATTAGCGTTACCGGATGGTAGTGATGATTTCGTAGTCTATTGTGATGCTTCTATTCAAGGACTTGGATGCGTCCTGATGCAGCAGGATAAAGTGATAGCTTACGCCTCTAGACAATTGAAGATTCATGAGAAGAACTATACCACCCATGACTTGGAACTGGGTGCGGTAGTTTTTGCCTTAAAGATCTGGAGACATTACTTGTACGGTACCAAATGCACCATCTACACCAATCACAAGAGTCTTCAGCACATCTTTGAGCAAAAGGAGTTGAACATGAGGCAAAGACGCTGGGTGGAATTGTTAAACGACTATGATTGTGCTATTAAGTACCACCCGGGGAAAGCAAATGTAGTTGCTGATGCGTTGAGTAGAAAAGAGACTGCTAAACCTCGACGTGTGCGAGCTCTGCAACTAACGATTAGTACGCAATTACCTGAACAAATCCGAGAGGCTCAAACAGAAGCTTTGAAAGCAGAAAACATTGGGTCTGAATCGTTAAGGGGTATGGAAAAACAATTGGAAGTAAAAGCGGATGGAATTCGTTACTTCATGAGTAGACTATGGGTACCTCTACACGGAAATCTGAGAGACTTGGTGATGAGTGAGGCTCACAAGTCCAAGTATTCTATACATCCTGGATCTGACAAGATGTACCACGATTTGAAGGCGCACTATTGGTGGCCTAACATGAAAGCAGATGTAGCTACTTATGTGAGCAAGTGTCTGACCTGCTCGAAGGTTAAAGTGGAGTATCAGAAACCATCTGGTCTACTACAACAACCCGAGATCCCTATGTGGAAGTGGGATCAAATATCAATGGATTTTATTACTAAGTTACCTCGTACTTCTACGGGTTGTGATACAATATGGGTTATCGTGGACCGATTGACAAAATCTGCTCATTTCCTAGCGATAAAGGAAACAGATAAGATGGAGAAGTTAACCCGACTTTATCTGAAGGAGATCGTTTCAAGGCATGGAGTACCGATCTCAATCATTTCTGATCGCGATTCTCGTTTCACATCACACTTCTGGCAGTCGTTGCAGAAAGCTTTAGGTACGCGATTGGATATGAGTACTACTTATCATCCACAGACTGATGGTCAAAGCGAGCGTACTATACAGACTTTGGAGGACATGTTACGTGCTTGTGTGATTGACTTCAGGAATAACTGGGAAGTTCACCTACCATTGGTGGAATTTTCTTACAACAACAGTTATCACACTAGCATAAAGGCAGCACCTTTTGAAGCTTTATATGGGAGAAAGTGTAGATCGCCAGTTTGCTGGGCTGAAATTGGTGATAGTCAATTAACGGGTCCCGAGTTAGTACACGAGACAACTGAGAAGATTGTTCAGATAAGAAACCGCATGGCCGCAGCGCGAGACAGACAGAAAAGCTATGCTGACAAGCAACAGAAACCCTTAGAATTTCAGATAGGTGACAAGGTTTTCTTAAAAGTCTCACCATGGAAAGGCGTAGTTCGGTTTGGTAAGCGAGGAAAGCTAAATCCGAGATATGTTGGACCATTTGAGATCTTGGAAAGAATAGGTCCAGTAGCTTATCGACTAGCCTTACCTGATTCATTGAGTGGAATCCATGATGTATTCCATGTTTCAAATCTAAAGAAATGTTTAACGGATGAAACGATGGTCGTACCACTAGAAGAAGTTCAAGTAGACGAACAGTTACGCTTCATTGAGGAACCTGTCGAAGTGATGGATCGTGAGGTGAAAACGCTTAAGCAAAGCAAGATACCCATTGTCAAAGTTCGTTGGAACTCGAGACGTGGACCAGAATTCACGTGGGACGTGAAGACCAAATGAAGCTTAAGTACCCTCAGCTATTCGAAAGGACGATGCCAGCCGGCGAAGGTACTAATTAAATTTCGGGACGAAATTTCTTTCAACATGGGGATGATGTGACAACTCATCCAAAACTCACACGATTTTGATTTCCTTGTGCCAATGCAGTAGACCAGTGATGGAACACTCACCATGTAACGCAATTTTTGGGACGAAAATTCTTTCAACATGGGGATAATGTGACATCCGGTAATTTTCAGTTACCAAACTCCGTTAGTTCCGTTAAGTCTTGCATACACGTGTCGTGCACACACACTAGTTGTCGTTGAACGTTGGTGACTTAACAATAATCAGTAATGTTAAATTGATGATAATTAAGTTAACAATGTGATTATTAAGTTATGCAGTAATGTTAAATTGATGATAATTAAGTTAACAATGTGATTATTAAGTTATGCTTATGTGATTTAAATGTTAACTGTAATTTTATCGCGTAACGTGAAAACGTGTATATTTATTTCGTGTGTCTTGTGATAAATGGAAATTATGCATGATTGTTATTTGTGATTAATAATAATTGTGTTTAGTAGTTAAAAACTATTTAAAAACTATTCAAAAAGCCTAATCTTTATAAAATACAAAATGCAAGGGTTTAAAGGGTATTTATGCAAAATTAAATTAATAAAACAAAAACTCCAACCCTAATCCCACCCTACGGCCGCGATCGACCTCCCCACATCCACAAACCTGCGATTTCAGCCAAGAACAAGCATTCACATTCGATTTAGGACCGATTTCAAGCATCACAACAAGTTAGAATCATCAATTGCGAGCCATTACACGTTTAAAGGTTAGATTTTTACATGTTTTTGATGATTCTTCATGTTGGCCGAATGTTCCATGCGAAAACTGCAATTGGTGGTCGATTGATGCCTAGTTGTTGATGTTAATGTGTTTACTAGATAGATTACATGTTAATTAACGTCAAGTATGCAATAAAGGTTGGATTTTTACAAGTTTTTATGGAAATTACATTAGGGCCGAAACCCTAATTCGAAACTTGCAATTGGAGGCCGATTTATTGATGTTGGTTGGTGTTATTATGTTAGTTGGATTGTATATATGCTAGTTAACGTCGATTATGCTAGAAAGCTATGATTTTGATACGTTGTTCATAGGTTACTAATAATAGTAACTTTATTTTGCATGAATTGATGATTGGATGATGTATGAATGTTATGGATGTGTTTGTGATGATGATTAGATGCTAGGTTGATGATATGAACAATTGAAAATCAAGAAGATGTGTTATAGTTCATACATTGCTAAAAATAGTAACTTTTGGTGTTGAATGTTGATGAATCATGATGATTAGGTGTTGTTGATCATGTTTAAATGTTGTCATGGATTTGGATTGGTATATAATTGATGAATCCACGAATGTCTTGGGTGTTTGATGAAATTGGGATGTACTTTCCCAAAAGGGAAACTTTAATTGTGCAAATCCTTGAATTGGATGATTTGAGCATGTTTGGGATATTAGGATCATGCTAGTGTGTTCATGGATGGTTTCTAAGGTGATGAAATGTGTTGTTTAGGTTATAGGGATGTTGATTTGGTTTGTTACCTGTTTTGGCCTGTTGTGATTCGCATGACTTGTGTGATATCTAGTTGTATGATGATCTAGGCAGTACATGTGGTTAATGAAGTGCTATATGTAATCAAGTTGTATGTGAACATGTATGATATGCTGTTGTGTTAGTATTAACGAGTTATCACCTATAATGTCACCAACGGGTCAAACGGGTCAACTGGGTCAAATGTGTCTTGTCTTTCTAAAACCTTGAGTTCTTTGGGTTGTAAAGCACTTAGGGTTTCATATTGATTCTGTGTACACGTACTTATGTACTCATGTGTTCTAGGTGACCTTTGAAGGTTGTCTTTCCCCTCTTTCTTTCAAGTTAAGCTCTAAGTTAATTCTTGCGCGTATCAGGTGAGTTCTTGCCCCACTCATTTTACATAATCTCTTTTGGGGGAGATAGCATACTGTTGATCACAAACGCTTTTATATATGAGTGTGTATCATATTGATATAGTGCTGTTTACCATGGAAAGTCCTCACACTTTCGGATTGTTAATATTGACTAGCGGGGAAATTTGGGTAGTACTACTGGGTCTGACGAGCCCCACCTGCGTGACTTGAGGTCATACGGGTGCAATTTTGTCCTAACTTATATTCGTCACGACCTGGTAAGTCGTGACGGGAGGCAACAAACGTAACACAGTCAGCTTCGATCGCGAAATCACTATGATTAATATTTTTATGTTAATAGACTAGCTATCTATTGCAATACACTACTTATGCTCTGGAAACTGTTGATTGGTTTATATTTTAACGCAAACTCTTGAACTCACCAACCATGTGTTGACTTGTTTAGTATGCTATTCTCAGGTTAAGGTTGCCAGTTGCCTAGGAGCACGCACACCAGCATTGTTGAGTTGTCTACATTGCCTTGTTTACAAATTTGGGATTATTTTCATATTAAATAATTGTGTTTGGGGCGCGTATGTTTTGCGCATTCTCTTTACATACTACTTGTTTTGGGTTTTCTGTCTTAAAAATGCTTCCGCAGTATTTTAAACGTTAACTCTGGTTTTGTTTATTAATCATATAGAGTCGTTCTTGGTAACTAATGACTGAGATCCTGGTATGTCACGCGCCTCGCGGTAAAACCCCGCACGCGGATTTTGAGGGTGTGACACTTGCAAATGCGGATGAACAAAAAGATATGTTGATGGACACTTAGGCTGAATTTAGGCTAATGCGGGTGAACAACTGTAAATGCGGGCGAACAAAACACTTAGGCGATTATCACAGTGTAAATGCGGATGAACCATCAGACCTGTAAATGAGACTTATGCTATAACCAGTTCTAAAACCTCATTTTCATACATTCTTAACATCGATCTATCATGTTAAACTCTTAGGACAAGCTTACAACTTCATAGAACATAGAAGTTCATACACATACATACACAGTTATCATATACAACGGTTGTAAAACGTTTTAAATGCATTTTCAGCCCCAAAGAAGTTTAAAAACATAGAATTGGGGTCCTAGAACTCACCTATTGCAGCAGACAAGTGAATCTCCTCCCAACTTGCATGCACAAGAGTTCAAACACCTAGAACAAGCCAAAACAAACACCCAAACACCAAGAACACATAGAAATCAGTTTCTAAGGTTGAAACCTCAAAGAAACTGAACCAATTAATCACAAAAACCTACTAACTTTGAATATTCTTCTTCTTCACAATTCGACCGAGAGAAAACACAAAACCCAGCTTTCTTTCTTTCTTTTCTTCTTCGGAAAGCAGCAGCAGAAAGAGCATGGGCGACCATGCTCTTTATACACCCACTTTTGACTTTTGTACTATTTTACACTTTTCACCCTTCAACTTTGGCCTTTATAAAAATATTTCGGGTGTTACAAGTCTACCCCCCTTAAAGAGGTTTCGTCCCGAAACCTGTCATTCTTCAAATAACTGAGGGTAGTGCTGCCTCATTTCTTCTTCGGTCTCACACGTAGACTCGGAACCCTTTCGATGCCTCCACTGTACCCGCACAAGTGGAACCACTTTATTTCTCAACCTCTTCTTCTTTTGGTCGATGATTGCCATTGGTTGCTCCACATAATTGAGCCGTTCATCCACTTCAATATCATCTAATGGTACAATCATATCTTCGTCAGCTAAGCATTTTCTTAGATGAGATACATGGAATGTCGGGTGAATCCCACTTAACTCATCGGGCAATTCTAGATGGTAGGCCACCTCTCCTACTCGTGCAACGATTCGGAAAGGCCCTATGTATCTTGGACTCAACTTTCTCCTCTTCCGGAATCGAATGATCCCTTTCCAACGTGAGACCTTTAGCATGACTTTATCACCCACATTGAACTCGATGGGTCTACGCCTTTTATCGGCATATGACTTTTGCCTATCTTTGGCTGCCTTCATAAAGGCTTTGATCTTTTCCAGTTTCTCAGTCGTAGCCTCAATCACTTCGATGCTTCCTAATTCTTTCTGCCCAATGTCTCCCCAACACAAGGGCGTTCTACACCTCCTACCGTACAGCATCTCGTATGGCAGCATACCGATACTGGCATGATAGCTGTTGTTGTATGAGAACTCTGTGAACGGTAAGTGATCATCCTAATTTCCTCCAAAGTCGATCTCGAAAGCACAAAGCATATCCTTGAGCATCTGCATCGTCCTCTCAGACTGACCATTTGTTTGAGGATGGTAAGCCGTGCTAATATGTAGCCTCGTCCCCATGGCATCATGAAATCTCTTCCAGAACTTCGACGTGAACCGGGTGTCATGATCCGACACGATAGACATCGGCACACCATGACGAGCTACAATCTCTTTGATGAACAGATCCGCCAATCTCTCAGATGAATACGTCTCGCGGATCGGTAGGAAGTGAGCACTCTTTGTCAACCGATCAACTATCACCCAAATAGCATCGTACCCCCTTGCAGTACGGGGTAGCTTCGGGATAAAATCTATAGTGATGTGCTCCAACTTCCACTTGGGTATATCCAATGGTTGAATCTTCCCGTATGGTTTCTGATGTTCTGCCTTCACTTGCAAGCAAGTAAGGCACTTACTTACATACTCTGCCACGTCACGTTTCATACCCGGCCACCAATAGTCTTTCTTCATGTCTTGATACATCTTGGTAGCATCGGGATGAATGGAGTATCGAGTTTTATGAGTTTCGTACATAATTCGCCCACGTAGATTCCCATATCGAGGAATCCACATTCGCCCAAAGCGGGTTTTAACACCGTGGGAATTCTCCCCCAATTCTGTAACTAGACCTCTCATTCGTTTGGAGTTGAGGCGATCTTCTTTTAATGCCTCATTTTGAAGCTCTTTAACTTGCATTATCACCTCTGAGGTCATCACCAACTGATACGCCTTTACCCGAATCGGTTCGGGTCTCTCCTTCTGGCTAAGGGCATCGGCCACTATGCTGGCCTTGCCCGGGTGGTAATGGATCTCAAAATCATAGTCTTTGATCAGCTCTAACCACCTTCTCTGCCTCATGTTGAGATCCTTCTGCTCGAAAAAGTATTTCAAGCTCTTATGATCCGAAGATTGTGCACTTGGTCCCGTATAAGTAGTGCCTCCAAATCTTCAACCCAAAGACCACCGCAGCCAATTCTAAATCATGAGTGGGGTAATTAACTTCATGGGTCTTTAACTGTCAGGACGCGTAAGCTATCACTCGTCCACGTTGCATTAGCACACAACCCAGTCCCGAATAAGATGCATCTGAATACACCACTAAGTCTTCACTTCCTTCGAGTAATGTTAAAATAGGAGATCGAGTTAATCTTGCCTTTAACTCCTCAAAAGCATCCTCCTGTTCTCGTCCCCACACAAACTTCACATTCTTGCGTGTCAACTTAGTCAAAGGTGAGGCTATCTTGGAAAAGTCTTGAGTGAACCTTCGGTAATAACCCGCCAAACTCAAGAAATTGTGAATCTCGGATGGCGTCTTTGGTGACTTCCATTGCATCACTGCCTCAACCTTTGCCGGGTCCACCATAATTCCTTCAGTATTCACCACATGACCCAGAAATTGAACCTCGCGTAACCAGAAAGCACACTTAGAGAATTTAGCATATAACTTTTCCCTCCTAAGTGTCTTCAACACTTCACGCATGTGATCGGCAAGTCCTTCTTTTCTCTTTGAATAAATCAAGATATCATCAATGAACACAATCACTAATTTATCCAACATCGGCCGACACACTCGATTCATCAAATCCATAAAGGCAGCTGGCGCGTTGGTTAAACCGAATGACATGACGAGAAACTCGTAATGTCCATAACGCGTGTGGAATGCTGTCTTTGGGATATCTTGTTCCTTTACCTTCAACTGATGATAACCCGATTGGAGATCTATTCGGGAAAACCAACTGGCACCTTGAAGCTAGTCAAACAGGTCATCAATCCTTGGTAGGGGGTATCTGTTCTTCACTGTCAACTTGTTCAACTCCCGGTAGTTTATACACATTCTCATACTACCGTCCTTCTTCTTTACGAATAATACTAGAGCACCCCAAGGAGAGATACTCGGTCTAATAAACCCCTTATCCATCAGTTCTTATAGCTGATCCATCAGTTCTTTCATCTCGGTCGGAGCTAACCGATACGGTGCCTTGGCAACGGGTTGCGCACCGGGTATCAGATCGATCTAAAATTCTATCTCACGGTCCGGTGGCACACCTGGTAGATCTTCAGGAAACACATCCGGGAAATCACGTACCACTGGCACTTCTGATAATTGAGGTATCGACACGTCCACATCTTTCACGTATGCCAAGTAGGCACAACATTCGCGCCTCATACACTTCTCTGCCACTGCCATCGAAATCACTTTCGGAACCGTAGTGACGCGATCACCATAAAGTATCACTGAACTCCCATCGGGTGCAACTAACCGAATCATCTTCTTCCGACACACGATGTTTGCCTCATAGGCTGCCAACCAATCCATCCCCAAAACTACATCAAACCCGCCTAGGGGCATCTCAAATAGTTTAGCAGAGAACCTATGGCCTTCTAACTCTATGCCACAATCCTCAATCATATCAGAAATTCTGGTAGACTTACCAATAGCAGTTTCTATATCAAAAGGTTCATCGATGCTCCTACTACTAACAGGCAATTTAGCAGTTTACTAACTACCAATATTATTCTTCTTCTTCACAATTCGACCGAGAGAAAACATATAACCCAGCTTTCTTTCTTTCTTTTCTTCTTCGGAAAGCAGCATAAAAATATTTTACATTTTTCACCCTTCAACTTTGGCCTTTATAAAAATATTTCGGGTGTTACAAACCTAGTTAATCTAATATATTAAAACAATGACAAAATAACACAATGTTTCATTGTATCTTTTGAACGTCATTGTGTCATCTTAAACACTATGTGTTTTGAAAAATAAATTAATGAAATAACATCATTGTGTACTTCTAATTGTGAAATACAATAATAGACAACAAGAAGTTTATATAAACAATAAAAATAATAATAACAAAAATAACATATTGTGTTGTATTCAACAATATGAGTTTAAAAAATACATTGGTAAAAGTATATCATTATGTATTTCCAATTGTAAAACACAATGATAGATAACAAATATATATATAATCTATAAATCAATGATAAAAATAACATAAATTAATTTAAAACATAAGACAAATTATTAATACTTATAACAAATGATGTAAAATATATGACACAATAAACTAATATTTGACACAATGAACGTATAAGAAACAATGAGTTGATATATTTGACAAATGACCAAAATGCTCTCCTCTTTATCAATAGAAATACCCGTGTCAAACTTACAATTCTTCTTAAAACTTGTTAGTTTAAATCTCTTTTTAAATATAACCCTACCCTAATATAATAATAATAATAATAATAATAATAATAATATAATAATAATAATAATAATAATAATAATAATAATAATAATAATAATAATAATAATAATAATAATAATAATAATAATAATAATATTGATTATATCTTGTACGTACATTTTTAGTACTAAATACAATTTAAGTTAAGTATTATCATATTCAAATACTTAAATATATATTACCAAATATTAAAATATTTATTACAAATACTAATTTGATACTTATAATAGCAGCAGCAACAATAGTGGTACCAGTAGTACTAGCAATAGTAGTAGTAATAATAATGATGATGATGATGATGATGATGATAATAGTAATAATAATAATAATAATTCCTATAGGCATTTTAGGTATTTATTAATTTTAGTATTCATAAATTTGTTAGTTAATGACATGTTATTTAAGATGTTTTAAGAAATAAGTACAATACTAATATTAGAAATACTAATAATAATTTTTAGAGTAGGATTATAGTAAAAAGAACATTTAATCTAAAAAGACTAAAGAGAATTATGGGTTTGACATATGTTCTTATATTGTTTTAAAAATAAAAGCATTTTTATCATCATGCCAAATAAGTTAGCTCATTTTGTCTAATATGTTAATTGTGTCATATATTTTTTATTATTTGTTATATGTATGCAGGACCGATTAAGGGATGGTCAATACAATCAGTCACACAATAAGGAGAGTGTTAGAATACTTAACATATCAAATAGGGAACCGGGTTTATATGAATGATACTAAGAACACAAGTAAACAATGAAACAGAACTAAGAACAAGAAAAAGAACAAGAACAAGATAAGTATGGTTTTCAAAAATGTTGTATATTGCTCTCATGTTCTTTTACAAGTGTTGTAAAGCATAAAAAGAAATACAAGAACCTGAGATACTTTATACTACATCCTACAGCCGGCCATACTTTGAAGGCTAGCTGAAAACACTAATCTAGACAAAAAGATCAATGTAAAGTCAAAAGGCAGATTGCCTTTTGACTAGTGACTATGACATGGCATAGCTCACATCATAATATATTACAAAAAGGATAAAAGGTACAAAGTAGGAAGTTACTGACTCTAAACCATAATCTACAATTACAAAAGCATGGACCTTTTCACCAACTCATGCAAGTTGGTGAGTCTTCAGAGTTGCAGCGGAAAGTTGGTCAGTTTTATGAAAAAGTATATCAGAGAAAGCATGTCCTCTCTGTCTTCAGAAGAAATCAGTCTTCACTTCATTGGCTTCTGAAGACTTTGTCTTGAGCTTCGAAAGACTTCATCTTTGGCTTTAAAAGATTTGGTCTTGGGCTTTGGAAGATTTTACACTTAGAATAATTTGTTGTGAGAAGTGTAAAACTTACGAAGTAACTTCTACTCTGCATAATGTGCATGCAAGCTAGAAGCTCCTTGGTTGCCTTGGTTTCTTTGATTGCATCAGCCTTTTAAGTATAACCTTACAAACTCCCCCTAGGCTGATGCTACCAAAATAAAGAAGTATACTTATGTATTGACAGTCCTCATCAGGATCAAGATCATTCCTTTATTCATCAACTGATCAGGATCCCTCAGACTCTCATAATACCTTCTCATGTCATGGAGATCATATAGAGGAAGATCAAGCATGTATTGCCAGAAATAGACATCTTGACCTCCTTGATCTCTGATAACATACCAACTATCTGGATTAGTAGCAAAAGTTTATGCAGGACCGTTAAAGGGTACTTAAGCTTGCACTTAGTTAACACACTTAGGAGGATCTTAAGTTCACTTAACAATTCAAATAGGGATCTATGACCTTTTACTAAAGATACAAGAAAAACACAAGTAAAAACAAGAACAAGAACACAAGATAAATTTTCAAGGAAGTTGTATATTGCTTCTCTAGTTCTATTACAAGTGTTGTACAAGTATATCTTTGAATACAAGAACCGGAGACTACTTATACTACATCCTACAACCGTCAATATGCAAAAAGACAGTTGGAAGTGACTAATCTAGACAACAAGATCAGCCTAAAGTCAAAAGGCTGATTGCCTTTTGACTAGTGACTATGACATGCCATAGCTCACTGACTTTCCTATTACAAAAAGCCAAAAAGGAACAAAACAGAAACTTGCAGGCAAAGACCTTATCTACTTTATCATAAAGCTTGGAAGTTTCACCAAATGATGATAGTTGGTGAACCACCAGAGCATGTAGCGGACAGTAAGTTGCTTTATGATAAAGTTGATGGAAAAGGTATCTTTTCTCTCTCTTCATAAGAAAATTAGTCTTGTCTTTAAACAGCTTCGGAAGACTTTGTCTTGAGAGCTTCGGAAAACTTCATCTTTTACCTTCGGAAGAGTTGAGTCTTTGGCTTCGGAAGACTTTACACTTAGAGTATTTTCTAAGTTAAGTGTAAAGCTTCCACAGCAGTTTCTTCTTAACTTTGGCTTCGGAAGATTTTACACTTAGCATTTTTCTTGAGTGTATAAAACTTTCGAAGCTAGTTATTCTTTGTTCTAAAGTGCATCTTCGAAGACTTGGTTGTTTTGGTATCCTTTGGTTGCATCAGCCTCTTAACTTTAGAGGTTCCTACAAACTCCCCCTAGGCTGATGCTACCAAAACAAAGAGGTTCTTCAGACTGGGATAGTCCATATGAGGATCTTTAGAACTCCTTTCTTCATCAGCAGATCTGGATTCTTTAGACTCATGAAGTACCTTTTCATGTCATAGAGATCATGCAAAGGGAGTTCAAGCATGTCACTTATGAAGTAGACATGTTGTTCTCCCTGATCTCTAGTGACATACCATCTATCTGGATCTTCAGCAAATGTCTAGGACAGAATTTGTCTTCCAACAGAGAGAGGCTCTAATATGATAGGAGTTGGTTAAGAGTCCTCTTCATGCACTTCCTCAGGATATTCTGACTTATCCTGAGGTTGGGAGGTGGATGCCTTTCTTCTTTTCTTCTTAGTTGATGATCTTCTTCTTGCCATCCTCTTTTTCCTCCCTGATGATTTTAACTGAGAGGGTTGGTCTTTAGTACCAGGTTCTTTAGTGGATTCCCTCTCACTTGGGATCTCCTCTCTCCCAGTTTCAGAAGGAGAGGGAGGAGAACCCTGTTGTGGGTTAGAAGATGAAGTTGGCTGTTGTGCAGCTTCAGGTACAGGTGGTGTTGTCTCTATAGGTTCAACCTTTACCTCAACTTTAGGTTGAGCTTGACTTGATGATGAATGAAGGTCCACAAGCTCTCCCCTTTTTATCTTCTGCTTGATCACCCTTATGTGCTCATCCATTATGGATAGAGACATGGGACCAAGCCTCCTTCCGGAGAACCCATACAGCTTCAAGAAACTCATTATCCTCTGCCTATCTGCAGACTTTTTTTGACTTTTTTGGATGATGGCTCTTGATTTTGTAGCTTCTTCCCTTTGCCTCTTCCTTGCAGCTTGCCTTTCTTTTTTGGCTTGCTCTTCCAGCTGCTTATTGTATTCAAATAATATATAATCATAAAGCGAGGGAAGGAGTGAAGGTTCCTGATAGAGACCTGTGGCACTCAGGTAGTTGATCATTTTTAATCTTTCTTCTTCATCAACTACCTGAGGTTGTTCAGCAGCCACAGTCTTTGACTCAGGACTTTCTTGAACTGGGGAAAGGACAGGAATGTTCTTGTAAAGCCTTTTTCTCCTCATTTCTTCCTTGTGTTTGAGGGTCAAGGCTGCATCCTCTGCTTCCTTTATCTCCTTTGACAATTCAATGTCGGCCAGTTCATTTAACTCCTCTAAGGGGAGAGAGATGAGTTCATCTATGTTGAAGTTCCTGGTCCCCAGATAGTTGAGCCTGGCTACCCTTAATTCATCTTCTTGAGTGTTTGGTATAGGGGCAGCCAGAATTGCATCTTGCATGAATCCTAGGGAACTACTTGAACTCTCTCCCCTTTGCTTCCTCTTCCTCTCTCTCTTTTCTTCTTCAATCTCTTCAGGAGTCATCTTCCTTTTGCCTTTGTCAATTGCAGATCTTGATGAATCAACTTGAGAAGAGCTTTGGCCTTCATTGCTTGATTCAGCAGTCAAGCTCTGGCTAGAGAAAGGTTGTGAAGCACCATCACCAGCTGGTACCTCACTGAGGGTATGGGGTGCTGGAGGAGATCTTGTCTCAAGGTTCACAGTCTCAGCCTCTGGGCCTTCAATCAAGGCTTTCCCTTTGAAGCTAATCTTGGGTTCTACCTCAACACCAATTGACCAAAGGCTTCAACTGCTAGCCTCTGTCTATATGATGTTGTTCTCCTTTTGAATTCTGCCAGCACCCAGTCTTGAATTTGATTGGCTAATCTGACAGCTTATTTGTTATTGCTTGGGTTGACAAGTTCCAGATCTACTAGATTTATACCCTCATAGAAACTCAGGTTTGAAATGTTTAAGATTTCTAGTTGACCCTGAGCTCTAGAGAGTACAAGAGCTTTCCTAACACTGTCGTACCCTCAACCCATGATTGGGTTCTCAAATGGGGCAGACATTGCTCTTGGTACTCCCTCCTCAAACAGTTGTTGAATGAGCAGTTCCAAATCACTGTCTAGAGGAGGTTGCTGAGTATGGACAACTGCAAGAGAGGATGGTGAGTCCTCTATCTCCATACTCTGAGAGGAACTCCCAGGTTCTGTAATTGTCTAAATTTTCTCCCCCTTTTTGGTAGCATCACCCTCTTGCATAGGTGAGCTAGGAGATTGATCCATGACATCCATAGGTTGTTACGGACCTGGATGAGTTGGTCTCATGGGTCTCTCAGCTAGCTTGCCCTTGAGATTGGTGATCTCAAGTTGCTGGTCATTGACCCTCCGTTGCAAGATAGTCACCTGTGATTCAAGGTGAGCTATCTTTGACACAAAGTAGGTGCATAGATTTGACAGTTTGTGCACCTGTTGTTGCAGACTCCCCTCATCTTCAGATGAAGATTCATGGGGGGTGAGAGAATTGGACCTAAGTCTTCTTCCTCGCCACCAGCATGGGTTTCTTGGCTGCTGGATTTCCCCTGCCTAATGACAGCTTCTAGAGAAGTGTCAAGAGGCTGGGTTGCCATGGTAGAGGTCCCAGTGATGTTATCACTGGCAATAGTGATAGCATCTGCCATATGGATCTCCTGGAAAATCACAGGAAGATCCACCTCAGTTTGGGGTGTCTGATGTGGGCTAGAAATGGGGAAAACATGAGCACTCATCTCTCCTTGAGTGTAGGAAGAAATGAGAGACTCATGGTACTCATTGAAACCCAAATCTTCATCAGAATAGAAGTCGAGGCTGGGAATGGGGTGGTTAAGATTAAGAGGCTGGGGATGCTAGCTTTGCCCTGAAGATTGATCACTAGAGTGTTGAGACTCAGAATGATGGCTTAAGGCTTTTTGTGAGGCTGTGAGCTCATCAGGTTGAGCATGAGGAATCTCAGCACTGATTGTTTGAAAGATGGGAGTGGTTTGCTCCTCAGGGAAAGTGGGAGCTCTGGATTCCACTTCCTCCTGTATGGGTTGTGATATGGGGCCTGCACATGCTCAGTAGCAAGTGCATGGGTTCGTTTGTGTTTTCTTTTATAGGTGATGGTGATGGTAGGCTGTCTTTGAGGTGGGTGAGAGGTAGAGGGTGTTGGTTCATCACTAGCTGGTGCTGCTAGGATGTCACCCTGAGCAATGAGCTCAAACATTTTCGGGACAAGGGCTGTTTCTACCCCTGAGAACCCAACAGTTGGCTTTTTCAATATCTTGAAAATGTTGGGTCTCATATGTGCAAGTTTAAGATATTACCTGTTCCCCTCAACTGTGGTCCCAATTCACAGTTGAGAATGTGTTGAATATATCAGAGGAACATGTAATATTCTAAGGAATCCAAATTTGCTAGTAAATTTGTAAATACAAACTGAGAGTACCTGAATTTGACCTGTTGAACCATCCCATCGACAATGAAGGAGAGGTCTTCTGGAATCTGGTCCCATCCACCATGTTTGTTGGATAAGCTGTGGATGAGGACATGGGGGAGGTATTTCCATTGGAATGAGACCTTCCCCTTTTTGAAGGTCTTGACTGAAAAGTCACCTTCATATCCCATCTGCTCAAAGGATTGGTTGACAGTAGCTTTTGGAAAGGACAGCTCACCTGCTTCATCATCCAGCTGCAAATGGATGTTTATAATGGCTGGAGTGATGAAAACTGTCCTCCCCTGCACTGTGGCAGACAGTGCCTTCTCCCCGTCCATGGTGACCTCTTGACAGGTCCGCCAGAACTCAAGCAACTGATCCTCATAGAGAGGATGATCGATTGTAAGGGAGGTGAAGTAATAAGACAAAGAGAGATACCTACACACGTCTGAAAATCTTGGATCCTTCTCAGAGTTTAACAGGGCAACTTGATTGTGTTGGCTGTGTAGGTACATGGTGAAATCTGGGTCGTTACGACAATCAAGATTGGCTATTTGAATAAGCTTTCTAGTGAAGGAAGGAAGAAGAAGATGAAATTGGTGGTGAATTTAGGTTAAGGAACAATGGGAGAAGTGAGATGAAATAGAACCGTTTGGAAAGTTATAGTCTGGATTTGAGACAAAGTTATGACAAAAAGATAAACTTTGAAGTCTGCAAGTGGGTCCTACTTCTAAAGAAGGCGCCCAAAAAGTTAGTTTTCTGGGAAGATGTAAAACTACCGAAGACAATTTTGGCTTCGGAAGCTTTGCAACAAAGCTTCCGAAGGTAAGTTATGCTTCGGAAGATATCCCCAAGAATTTTGAAAATTTGGCTTCAGAAGAAATTATTAAGTCTTCCGAGACTAAATTGCTTTCGGAAGAGATTTGTTTTTAAAATAACATTAAATAGTTTCTAATAAACTTATGCTAAGGAAGATGCTCCAAAAATTTCTTCCAAAGGTAAATCTCAGATAGACTATTAAATGGTTTAGAGACATAATTTTCTTCCAAAGGCAATTTTTACTTCTTCCGAAGGTAAATTTCCATCATTCTAAGGAATATCAGTTCAAAATTTTGGTTTCTTCCAAAGAGAACTGGGCTTATAAAGTGATCTAATAGACAACCTAGGACACATAGTTTTAAGAAATAATATTGATTAAGTTATTAAGAAATATCTATTCAAAGTTAATCATCCCAATAGCTGATACAAGATATTTAAATCTCTGTTCATCAAAAGCTTTTGTGAACAAATCAGCATATTGTTCATTTGTGTTAACTTTGATTGGTTTTATCAAACCCTTTTCAAAATTATCTCTAATCAGATGATACCTGATATTGATGTGTTTGGTCCTTGAGTGCTGCACAGGATTCTCTGTAATAGAGATGGCACTGTTGTTGTCTATGTATGGGAGTCTCTTTGAAATTAAACCCATAGTCTAGCATCTAATTCTGAATCCAAAGCACTTAAGCACAGCAGCTGGCAGCAGCAATGTATTCAGCTTTAGCAGTTGATGCAGACACACAGGATTGCTTCTTGCATTGCCAAGAGACTATCCTTCCACCCAGGAACTGACACCCCCCAGATGTGGACTTTGCAGTCATGTTGCAGCCACCATAATCACTATCTGTATAAGCATACAAATTAAACTCTAAATTCTTTGGATACCAAAGGCCTAGATTTGGAGCACCTTTGAGATATCTAAGAATCCTTTTGACAGTGATTAGGTGTGACATCTTAGGGTTGATATCTTGCACATATGCATGTAGAAAACATGATATCAGGCTTGCTAGTAGTAAGATACATAAGTGACCCAATCATAGCCCTGTAGAGATGTTTATCAACACACTCCCCCTCAAGATCAGGACCAAGGGAGTGGTTTCTGGCTATGGGTGTCTTTGCAACCTTACAGTCAGTCATCTTGAATCTTGTAAGTATGTCCTATACATACTTTGACTGACTGATGAAGATGCCATCTTCAACCTGCTTCACTTGAATTCCTAGAAAGAAATTGAATTCCCCCATGGCACTCATTTCAAATCTATTCTTCATCAGCATCTCAAAGTCTTTGCAGAGCTTTGGATTAGTTGAACCAAAGATGATGTCATCTACATATATCTGAACTAGCAATGTGTCATTTCCTGTCTCTTTGATGAAGAGAGTCCCATCAATAGTACCTCTTTTGTATCCATGTTGACAGAGATATGTTGATAGTGTCTCATACCACTTTCTTGGAGCTTGATGCAGTCCATAAAGGGCTTTATCAAGCTTGCAGACATAATCAGGATGATTTGGGTCTGCAAAGCCAGGTGGTTGTTTAATATAAACTTCTTCATCAATCACCCCATATAGAAAGGCACACTTCACATCAAGATGGTAGACCTTGAAATCCTTGGATGCAGCATAAGCCATAAATATTCTTACAGCTTCAAATCTTGCAACTGGAGCAAAGACATCAGTGTAATCAATCCTTTCTTCTTGTGTGTATCCTTAGACAACTATTCTAGCCTTGTTCTTGATGATAATCCCTCTATCATCCTTCTTGTTCCTGAATACCCATTTGGTTCCTACGACACTTTTCCCTTGAGGAAGAGGGCATAAGTTCCACACCATCTGTCTTCTGATTTGAAGCAGCTCATCTTGCATAGCTTCAATCCAGCTTCCATCCTTCAAAGCCTCATCAACCTTCTTCGGCTCTATCTGGGATAAGAAACAAGAATTTAGACAAACATAGCTGTCATGAGTTTGTCCTCTTGTTCTTACCCCTGAGTCAACATTTCCAATGATGTTTGTGGTGGGATGTGACTTGTGGATCCAAAGTTGAGGGATCACAACAAGTTGGCTAGACAGATCTAAATTTGAGAAATTCTAATCTGGCAATAAGGTGTCTCCCACCACATCAGCACACTTATCAAGAGAAACTTGATCCAATGAGTGTGTGATATCATTCATGTTGTCTTTAATGGAGTGGTTATCAGCATCAAGAACTTCTCCTAAATTCTGAGCCTCTGAGCTAGAATTTGAAGGCAATTCATTTGAATTAGCAGTATTTGTCATGCTAGTGCTGATGGGAGCTTTAATTACAGGGTTAGTCACCGCTGGAGCTGAAGTAGTCTTCTTGTTTGGTCTTTTCAGCTCAAATCTTGGATCAGGATCTTCTGTTGACCTGTTATCTGTAGATCCTGAAACATTCTCATAAGATTTGTTAAAATAGTTGGTAACTAAGTCAAGATCAAACAGCCAATCCAGACCAGAACCTTTTACACAGGGTGTGTGTTCATTGAAAGTCACATTGGCTGACTCAATGATTCTAGTTCTGAGATTGTA
Organism: Flaveria sonorensis; assembly: GCA_025506505.1. Taxonomy (NCBI): domain Eukaryota; kingdom Viridiplantae; phylum Streptophyta; class Magnoliopsida; order Asterales; family Asteraceae; genus Flaveria; species Flaveria sonorensis. The sequence goes on along the minus strand of CM046438.1, from coordinate 35,344,175 downwards.
TACTCTATAAGCCTTAGCTTGAGAAGAGTACCCAACAAAGTGTCCATCATCTGATTTATCAGCAAACTTGGCTATTTGATCTTTGGTATTCAAGATGGTGCAGGACATCCAAATGTTTTGAGAAAACCAATGAATGGTCTCCTTTTGTGCCATGGTTCATAAGGAGTCTTACCATGTGTATTAACTACCAAAACTTTGTTCTGCACATAGTAGGCTGTGTTGACAACCTCTACCCAGAAGGTGATGGGCAGTTTAGAGTCAGATAACATGGTTCTTGCAGCTTTAATAAGTGTCCTGTTTCTCCTCTCAGCAACACCATTTTGTTGAGGAGTCCTAGGAGCACTGTATTGTCTTGAAATACCCTTTTCATCACAAAATGTATCAAAGATTTGGTTTTTGAATTTGGTTCCTTGATCACATCTTATGACCTTGTGATCAGATTGATTCTCAATTTTCAGAATGAAATTCTTTAAGATTTTAGGAGTTTCATCCTTAGTTCTAAGGAAAAACACCCAAGTGAATCTTGTGAAATCATCTGTGATCACCAAACAGTATGAGGTCCTTCCTAAACTCATTACACTGGTGGGGCCAAATAGATCCATACGTAACAAGTGTAGGGGAGTAGTGATAGAGTTCATTTCCTTTGGCTTGTGAGACACTTTGTGTTGCTTCCCCTTCAGGCATGCAACACAGTGGTCATCACTTGTAAACTCTTTCTTTGGCATTCCAGTTGCCAAATCATTCGTAATCAGTTTATTCATGTTCTTAAAGTTTACATGGCACATTCTTTTATGCCAAAGAAAAGACTCATCATTATTTGCTTTAGATAGAAAGCAAAAATCTCTCCAGAGGGAGATGTTTCCTGCAAGTCCATCTTGTACATGTTTCCTTTCCTGGGGGCTCTGAGCAAAATATACTCTTGAGGAATGTCAACCTCGGGCTTGAGAACAATGCACTCATGCTCAGTAAAGAGCATGTGATGTTTTTGGTCACAAAATTGGGACACACTCAGAAGATTGTATCCAAGCTCCTTAACAAAGTTTACCTTCTCAAAGTTGAGCTTACCATTTGTAACCTTGCCCCTCCCAGTGATGTAACCTCCTACATCTCCTCCAAAAGCAACTGGTCCTCCATCAATTCTTTCAAAAAAGTTTTGAAGTAAGGACTCATTGCCAGTCATGTGCCTGGAGCAGCCACTATCTATGATCCAGATATTTATGTTTGTCTTTAGCTATCCCTGCACAAAAAGAGATGATTTAGTTACATTTAGAAACCCAAGCCTCATTGGTCTTGGGCTTATTAAAATGAGTTGAAGCAATGAAACAGTAATGGATCCTATACTCAGGCTTTGAGGATCATTTGCTTTTTCTAATGATGAGCTTTCAACCATATGGTCTTCCTTCATCTTCCACACCACCTTTGGAAGATTGGGCTTGACCTTCAAAGCTTCAAAAGTTTTGGTAACTTCGGAAGATTTGGTGACTGGACCTTCGAAAGATCTTGCCTTCACTGTAGCAAGCTTCAGTGCTTCAGAAGCATTCCTTTCTTCCGAGACCAACTTTCCTTCTGAAGGCAACTTTTCATTTGCCTTCTTCTTCATTTTGGAGCTTTTGAGGGTATCAGATTTTCCTTACAAAGCTGTTTGTTTCTTCTTCTTCTCAGAAGTTTTCTTCTTGGTCATGTGGATAGTACTCTTGGGATTGTAGTGACAATCCTTAGCCATATGTGAAGTACTACCACACATAACATAATTCAAATCTTTCCTTCTGAGAGTCTTCTTTCCCAAAGAAGACTAAGCTTGAACACTTTCCTTTTCTTTCTCCACCTTTTCAGATGATGCAGCAGGCTTTTAGGGTGAAGCTTGCTCTTTGAAATGGATGGTTCAGGCTGTGCAGCAGTGACACATAGCTGATCAGTCTTCTTGTTGTTGCTGGAGTGAGTTGAAGCTGAAGTAGAACTCTTGTTACTAGAATTCTTGACAGGATCTTCAGCTTTCATCACCTTGAACCCTGCAGAGATAAATACTTGTTTCTATTTGGGATCAAAGGTGGTCTTGATCTCTTAAGCTTTTCTGGATCTTCTCTTTGCTCTTCTGATCAAGTTCTTTCTCTTGGTTTTGCTCAAACCAGCTTCTTTTTCCTCCTTAGGAGCATGGTGACCCTTTTTGGATTGACTATCTTCACTCACCTCAGAGTCATCCCTCACTTTCTCCTCTTCATCCTCTTCATCACTGGGGTCTATGGATGGCAGCTCATCTTGACCAGTTCCACACCTAGGAGATCTGACTGATAGTAGAGTGTGTGGAGGAGCTATCTCACTAGATCCCAGTCCCTACTTATTCTGATAACACACTTTTGCATGGAGAGATGAGGATATTAAGTTCTTGAAGGTCTCTTCTTCAAGAACACATTTTTTGCCTTGGCTTTGCTGATCACAAGCTCAGCCTGGCATTTAGTCAACTTGGTAATGAGATCCTTAATTTGAGTTCTATAGTTTGTTTGCTCATGTTTAAGAGTTGAAACTGTTTTCTCTAGATCTTCTATCTTAAGTTTATAGTCATTTTTAGCTCTTTTAAAATCAGCTTTTAAAATATTTAAAGACTCAATGTCAGATCTCAATTCCAAGTTGTAGGACCTGTATCTATTTACTTTAGCAATACATTCAGGAGAGAAAAGATGTTCAAGTACCTTGGATTTATTATGGTTAGTCATGAGTGCTTGATTTGGAGATGTATCTTCTGCTTGAAAGCTCCAGTTAAAGCCTCCTTCTTCAACAGCAACTGCAGCTTGCTGTCCTGGCTTCTCATTCTGGTGCCCTCCTTCAGTGTAGTTTGGCCTGGATGAAGCTTGACCACCATTTGACTTAGGTGCCTTACATTCTCTAGCAAAGTGTCTCATTTGGTTATAGTTGTAACACTTGACTTTACTCTTGTCTAGCCCAAACTTGCCTTTGGCTGCATTGCTAGGAAACCTTCTCCCAATCCTCTTGTAGAACTTCTGGGCTCTATGAGTGAGAAGAGCCATCTACTGGACTATCTCTATGTACCCCAAATCATCTGGATGGATACAGTCCAGGTCTTCAAGAGTGAAAAGAAAGTTGCCTGAACTTTCATCAGTAGAGACAAAAGCTTGAGAAGAACTTGTCTCTTGGAAGGGACTTCCTTGGATGTAGCTCTCTCTAGGTGTCTCTGGGAAGGTGATGAAAGGACCCTTTTGTGAGTTTTTAGGGTAGCAGATGAGATGATGTTATGGTTCTCTGCTATCCCTTTCAACCACATGAAGGGCTGAACTCTAGTGAGTGTTGGAGTTAACAGATGAATTTTGCATGTTCATCTCCATCTGGTACCCACTGAGTATCCCATACAACTCAGTGAGAGTAAGGGTCTTGAGGTTTTCAGTCCTCTTAATGACCATACAATAGTGTGTCCATTGTCTGGGAAGAGAGGACATGAACTTTCTTACAATATCCCTGTTCTCAATAGTTACCCCAACATCAGCCAGAGTATCCACAATCTCAACATACCTGAAGTATTGTTGAGTCATGGTCTCACCTATCTTGAAGGTGAAGTTTTCAAACTGCTGCTTCAGGAGATCCTTCTTGTTCTCCTTGGCTTCATTTGAACCCTTATACATCAGTTTCAGTGTATCCCATAGTTGTTTAGCAGTCTTGCACTTCTTGAAACCTCTGTAGATGGAGTTTGGAAGAGCAGTTTGGAGGGATGTCATGGCTTTCTGATCAACATCAATTCTTTTCCAGTCTTCATCAGAAAAGTCAGCCCTCTCCTTTTGTATCATGCCACCACCAGCAGCAGCTGAAGAGGTGCATGGTACATGAGGTCCATTGACAATAGACTCCCACACCCTGGAATCTTGAGACTTGATAAAGCCTTCCATTCTTTGACACTAAGTGTCAAAATCCTTAGGAGTGATCAGTGGGGACGTTGTCATAGTTCCAGTTTCCATATCAGCTTTGGAGATAGCTGCCATTTGAAGAGTTAAGTGATGTGTGTAACAAAGAGGATTTGAAGATGGTGAGATCTTACAATCAAGAGCCTGGAATGCTCTGATACCAAATGCAAAACTTAAAGGGTACTTAAGCTTGCACTTAGTTAACACACTTAGGAGGATCTTAAGTTCACTTAACAATTCAAATAGGGAACTGTGAACTTTTACTGAAGATACAAGACAAACACAAGTAAAAACAAGAACAAGAACACAAGATAAATTTTCAAGGTAGTTGTATATTGCTTCTCTAGTTCTATTACAAGTGTTATACAAGTATATCTTTGAATACAAGAACCGGAGACTACTTATACTACATCCTACAACCTTCAAAATGCAAAAAGACAATTGGAAGTGACTAATCTAGACAACAAGATCAGTCTAAAGTCAAAAGGCAGATTGCCTTTTGACTAGTGACTATGACATGCCATAGCTCACTGACTTTCCTATTACAAAAAGCTAAAAAGGAACAAAAACAGAAACTTGCAGGCAAAGACCTTATCTACTTTATCATAAAGCATGGAAGTTTCACCAAATGATGATAGTTGGTGAACCACCAGAGCATGCAGCGGATAGTAAGTTGCTTTATGATAAAATTGATGGAAAAGGTATCTTTTCTCTCTCTTCAGAAGAAAATCAGTCTTGTCTTTAAACAGCTTTGGAAGACTTTGTCTTGAGAGCTTCGGAAGACTTCATCTTTTACCTTTGGAAGAGTTGAGTCTTTGGCTTTAGAAGACTTTACACTTAGAGTATTTTCTAAGTTAAGTGTAAAGCTTTCGCAGCAGTTTCTTCTGAACTTTGGCTTTGGAAGATTTTACACTTAGCATTTCTCTTGAGTGTGTAAAACTTCCGAAGCTGGTTCTTCTTTGTTCCAAAGTGCATGTTGGAAGACTTGGTTGTTTTGGTATCCTTTGGTTGCATTAGCCTCTTAACTTCAGAGGTTCCTACAGTCTAAGACAGGATGGGTCTTCCAGTTGCAAGAGGCTCTACTTGAATTGGAGTTGGTTGAGCAGCCTCTTCTTGTACTACCTCAGTATGCTCTGACTCATCCTAAGGTGTAGATGTGGATGCCTTTGACTTCTTCCTAGAAACACTCTTCCTGGCCATCCTTTTCCTCCTCTTTGAAGTCTTTAACTGAGAATACTAGCCTTCAGCACCAGGTTGACTTGTTGTGTCTTTCTCAGTTGGGTCATCTTCCATCACAAGGACAGAAGTAGAGGGATTTGGACCCTGCTATGGATTAGAAGATGAAGCTGGCTAAGATGCAGCTCTAGGCCAAGGTTGTGTTGTCTCAATGGGTTCAACCTTTACCTTAACTTCAAGTTGAGCTTGACTTGGTAGAGAATGCAAGTCAACAAGCTCTCCTTTTGTAATCTTCTGCTTGATCACTCTAATGTGCTCATCTATAGTGGATAGAGACATTGGACCATGCCTCCTTTCAAAGAATCCATACAGCTTCAAGAAGCTCATTATCCTCTGTCTATCAGCAGACTTCTTTTGACTCTTTTGGCTCATGGCTCTTGAATTTGCAGCTTCTTCCCTCATTTTTCTCTTAACAGGCTTTCGTTCTTTGATAACTTGTTGCTCTAACTGCTTAAGATACTCGAATTCAACATATTCATATGATAAGGGAAGAAGTGCAGATGCCTGATAGAGACCCGTGGCACTCGGGTAGCTAATCATGTTTTGTCTATCAGCTTCCTTGTCTACCTGAGGTTGTTCAGTTGCCATATCCTCTTTCTTAGGGTTTTCCTGAACTGGGGAGAGGATAGGAGCATGCTTGTAAAGCCTAGTCTGTCTCCTTTCTTCCTTGATTTTTAGGAGCAATTCTGCATCCTCTACCTCCTTCCTATCCTTTAACAGCTCTGTGTCTGCCAGTTCATTTAGTTGCTCTAAGGGAAGAGAGATGAGTTCATCTATGTTGTAGTTCCTACTCCCCAGTTAGTTTAATCTGGTTACCCTCAACTCATCATCCTAAGTGTTTGGCCTGGGGGCAGCCCTGATAGCAGCTTCCATGAACCCTGGAGACCTTCTTGAACTCTCTCCCCTTAGCTTCCTCTTCCTCTCTCTCCTCCTCTTTAATCTCCTTAGAGGTCATCTTCCTCTTCCCTTTGTCATGCACAAGCCTTGGTGACTCAGGGTGGAGAGAGCTTTGGCCTTCATTGCTTGGTTTAGCAGTCAAGCTCTGGCTAGAGAGAGGTTGTGAAGCGCCTTCACCAGCTGGTGCCTCACTGAGAGTTGATGATGCTAAAGCAATTCTTGTAACAAGGTTCATAGGGTCTATCATTGGGCCTTCAGTCAAGGTTTCCCCTTCGAAGCTAATCTTAGGTTCCACCTCCACATCCAGTTGACCAATGACATTGCCTGTTAGCCTTTGTCTTCTTCTTTGTCTGAACTCTTCAAACCTATTTTGACTAGGATTGGCAAGTGGCATGTAGACTAGAGGAAGACTGTCATAGAACTTCAGGGTCTGACAATTGAAAACCTCACGCTGCCCCTGAAGTCTATGCAAAATCAGAGCTCTCCTGTCAACATCATACCTCCAACTAAGTACTTCATTCTTAGCATCATGGGGTGGGGTAGACATAGCTCTTGGAATAGCCTCCTTAAATATAATTTGAATGAGTGACTCCATATCAATATGGACTTGAGGAGGTTGCTGAGTATGGACGATTGCAAGTGAGGTTGGTGAATCCTCAATGTCCATACTTTGTGAAGAACTCCCAGGTTTTGTGATTGGTTGGACTTTCTCCTCCTTTTTGGTAGCATCACCCACTTGCATAGGTGAGCTAGGGGTTAGGTTTGTCATATCCATAGGTTCTTGTGTTCCTAGTTGAGTCCTTCTTAAAGGTCTCCCAGCTAGTTGTTCCTTGAGATCAGAAATCTCAAGTTGCTAATCATTAACCCTTTTTAGCAAGGTAGTCACCTGAGATTCCAAGTGACTAACCTTGGAGACTAAATAGGTGCATGTTTGAGTCAGCTTTTGCACCTTTAGTCTCATATTCCCCTCATCTTCATCAGGGGGATGAGAGAATAGGACCTAAGTCTTCTTCCTCATCACCAGCACTTTGTTCTTGGCCGCTGGATTTCCCCTGCACCATGACAGCTTCAAGTGAAGTGTCAATGGGCTGGGTTGCCATGGTTGAGGTCTTAATGATGTAATCACTTATTGAAGTGAGATCTTTCATATGAACCTTGTGAACATGTTCAGGAAGATCCACCTCAGTAGTAGGTGGATGATGTGGGCTAGACATGGGAGAAACAGGAGTACTCATCTCTCCTTGAGCAGGGGAGGAGAAGAGGGACTCATGATACTCACTGAATTCCATGTCTTCATCATCATAGAATTCTAGGTTTGGAATGGGTTGGTTTAGATCAAGAGGTTAGGGATGGTAACTATCCCCTAAAGGTTGTCCACTAGAGTGTTGAGACTCTGAGTGAAGGCTTAAGGCTTGGGGGGTTGTGAGCTCATCAGACTGAGCATGAGGAACTTTAGCACTGATCATTGGTAAGATGGGAGTGGTTTGCTCCTCAGGAGAAGTGGGAGCTCTAGTGTCCACTTCATCCTGTGTGGGTGGTAATATAGGGGCCTGCATAAACTGAGTAGCATGTGCAGGGGTTCATTTGGATTTTCTTTGGTAGGTGATGGTTATTTATGGCTATATAGGGGGTTGAGAAGTAGAAGGTGTGGGTTCAATACTAGCTGGTGCTACTAGGTTGTCACCTTGAGCAATGAACTCTAACATTTTTGGGACAAGGGCTGTTTCTACCTCTGAGAAGCCAACAGTTGGCTTTCTTATAGTCTTGAAGATGTCAGGCTTTATCTGTCCCAATTTTAGAACATTACCTGTTCCCCTCAATTGTGAGCCCAGTTCACAGTTAAGAATGTGCTAGACATATCTAGGGAACATGTAATATTCTAAGGAGTCCAAGTTTGCAAGTAAATTAATGTACACAAAATATGAATACTTGAACTTGACACACTGCACCATCCCATGGACTATGTAGGAAAGGTCTTATGGAACTTGGTCCCATCCTCCATGCTTGTTAGATAGACTGTGAATTACAACATGGAGGAGGTATTTCCAATGAGAGGAAACCTTCCTTTCCTAAAGGTCTTGATAGAGAAATCCCTTTCATAGCCCATCTGACCAAAGGTATGGTTAACAGCAGACTTGGGGAAGGACAAATCACCTTTGACATCATCTAGCCTTAGATATGAGTTTATGGATGTTGGAGTGATGAAGATTGTCCTCCCCTGCACTATGGCAGACAGTGCCTTCTCCCCATCCATGGTGAACTCTTAACAGGTCTTCCAAAATTCCAACAGCTGATCCTCATAGAGTAGAGGATCGATGATGAGGGAGGTGAAGTAGTTTGATAGAGTGAGAAAGCAACAAACTTCTGAGAAACCAGGATCTTTCTCAGAGTTCAATAGAGCAACTTGATTATGTTGCCTGTGAAGTTGCATGGAGAAATCGGGTTGGTTTTTGCGATGAAGGTTGGCCATTTTGAGTTACCTTTGTTGTGAAGGAAGATAAGAACAAGGGCGGTTTGTGGGTGAATTTAGGTTAGAAGATTTTTTTCAGATGAAGAAGATAGTGAAAGTGGGAAACCGTTGAGAGAGAATATATATGAAATGGATTTGAGACAAAGTTAATGCAAAAGGATATACTTTGAAATCCGAATGTCGGTCCCACCTTTAAAAAGTGCCCAAAAAGGTAGTTTTCTTGGAAGTTGAAAATCTTCCAAAGGTATTTTTGTCTTCGGAAGTTTTAAGAAATGCTTCCGAAGCCAATTTGGCTTCGGAAGATATTCGTAAGATTTGTGAAAATTTGCTTCGGAAGGAAAATACTTAGAGAATTTGCTTCCGAGACATGTTTGGTTTCGGAAGAAATCAGGACTTGGAAGTTTTATTCTTAAGAGAATAAATCTTTCGAGACTTAAGTGTTTCGGAAAAAAATTGTCTTTCAAATACATGTAAGTACTTAGAAGCATATTTATGCTTCGGAAGATATATCAGAATTTCTTTCGAAGGTAAATGTCTTATAAGTAGTTGTTTGATTTGAAGACATAATGTTCTTCCAAAGACAACTTGATATCTTCCAAAAGAAAATATCTTTAAAATTGTCAAAAATCTAAGGAATTGTCTTTTAAAAAAATTTCTTCCAAAGAAAATTGGGCTTATGACGATGATAAAATAGACAATTTAGGACACACAGGTTTTAGAAATAAAATTGATTTAAGTTTAACAAAAATCTACTCAAAGTTAATCATCCCAATAGCTGATACAAGATATTTGAATCTTTGTTCATGGAAAGCGTTAGTGAACAGATCAGCATATTGTTCATTTGTGTTAACTTTGACTAGTTTGATTAATCCTTTTTCAAAATTATCTCTAATCAAATGATACCTGATGTTGATGTGCTTTGTCCTTAAGTGCTGCACAGGATTCTCTATAATAGAGATAGCACTGTTGTTGTCTATATGGATGGAAGTCTCTTTGAAATTGAATCCATAGTCCAAGCATCTGATTCTAAATCCAAAGCAATTGAGCACAGCAACCTGCAACAGTAATGTATTCAGCTTCAGCAGTTGATGCAGACACACAGGATTGTTTCTTGCATTGCCATGAGATAATCCTTCCACCAAGGAATTGACACCCCGCCCCCCAGATGTAGACTTTGTAGTCATGTTACAGCCACCATAGTCATTGTTTGTATAGGCATACAAATTGAAGTCGGAATTCTTTGGATACCAAAGGCCAAGCTTAGGAGCACCTTTGAGATGTCTAAGAATTCTCTTGACAGCAACCAGGTGTGACATCTTGGGGTTGGCTTGATATCTTGCACAGATGCATGTGGCAAACATGATATTAGGCCTGGTGGTTGTGAGGTACATAAGAGACCCAATCATAGCCCTATAGAGATATTCATCCACACACGCCCCCTCAAGATCAGGTCCAAGGGACTGGTTTCTGGCTATGGAAGTCTTTGCAACCTTGCAATCAGTCATGTTAAATCTTGTAAGGATGTCTTGTACATACTTTGATTGACTTATGAATATGCCATTTTCAACTTGCTTCACTTGAAATCCTAGAAAGAAGTTGAGTTCCCCCAATGCACTCATTTAAAATCTATTTTTCATCAGCCTCTCAAAGTCTTTGCAGAGCTTTGGATTAGTTGATCCGAAGATAATGTCATCTACATATACTTGAACTAGCATTAAGTCATTCCCTGTTCCTTTGATAAAGAGAGTTTCGTCTATAGTACCCCTCTTGTAGCCATATTAACAGAGATATTGAGATAGTATCTTATACCACTTTCTTGGAGCTTGGTGTAGCCCATAAAGAGCTTTATCAAGCTTGCAGACATAATCAGGATGATCTGGGTCTACAAAGCCAGGTGGTTGTTTGACATACGCCTCTTCATCAATCACCCCATATAAAAGCACACTTGACATTAAAGACATCTGTGTAGTCAATTCCCTCTTCTTGTGTGTATCCTTGAACAACTAGTCTAGCCTTATTCTTGATGACAAGTCCTCTATCATCCTTCTTGTTTATAAAAACCCACTTGGTTCCTATGGTAGTCTTCCCTTGAGGAAGAGGACATAGGTTCCAAACCATTTGTCTTTTGAATTGAAGCAACTCCTCTTGTATTGCTTCAACCCAACTTCCATCCTTCAAAGCCTCATCAACTTTCTTTATCTCTATCTAGGACAAGAAATAAGAGTATAGACAAACATTTTTGTCATGGGTTTGTCCTCTTGTTCTCACCCCTATATCAACATTTCCAATGATGTTTGTGGTAGGGTGTGACTTGTGGATCCTGAGTTGTGGGATCACAACAAGTTGACTAGAAAGATCTAAATTTGAGAAATTTAGATCTGGCAATGGAGTATCACCCACCACGTCATCACACTTATCAAGAGAGGCTTGATCCAATAAGTGTGTGACATCATTTATGTTGTCTTCTATGGAGTGGTTATCAGCATCAAGAAATTCTTGATCATTTTCACCACCTCCATTCCTCCTACATTTGAAGTTCCTTCATCTGAGTTTTGAGCCTCTGAGCTGGAATTTGTAGGTGCCTCAGATGTATTAGCTGAATTTATCATGTTTGTACTGATAGGATCTTCACTTGCAGGATTAGTTACCACTGGAGCTGAAGTAGTATTCTTGCTTGGTCTTCTCAGCTCAAATCTTAGGTCAGGATCTCCTATTGATAAGTTACCTATAGATCCTGAAATATTCTCACAAGATTTGTTAAAACAGTTTGTAACTAAATCATGATCAAAAAGCCAATCAGGACCAAAACCTTTCATGCTGGGAGTGTGCTCATTGAAGGTGACATTGGCTGACTCCTCAACTACTTTAGTTCTAAGATTGTATACTCTGTAGCCTTAGCTTGGGAAGAGTATCCAATAAAGTGTCCATCATCTGATTTCTCAGCAAATTTGGCTATTTGATCTATGGTATTCAAGATGGTGCTAGGACATCCAAATGACCTGAGAAAACCTTCAAATGGTCTCCTTTTGTGCCACAGCTCATACGGAGTCTTACCATGAGTCTTAACCACTAAAACTCTATTCCCCACATAGAAGGCTGTGTTGACTGCCTTTGCCCAGAAGGTGATGGGCAGTTTAGAGTTAGATAACATGGTTCTTCCAGCCTCAATAAGTGTCATGTTTCTCCTCTCACAACACCATTTTGCTGAGGAGTCTCGGAGCACTATATTGTCTTGTAATACCTTTTTCATCACAAAATATGTCAAGGATTTGGTTCTTAAATTCTTTTCCTTGATCACATCTTATGGTTTTGACCTTGTGATCACATTGATTCTCAATTTTCAGAATGAAGTTCTTTAAGATCTCAAGAGTCTCATTCTTAGTATTAAGGAAAAAGACCCAAGTGAATCTTGTGAAGTCATCTGTAATCACCAAACAATATGAGGTCCTTCCTAGACTCATTACACTAGTAGGGCCAAAGAGATCCATATGTAATAAGTGTAGGGGAGTAGTGATAGAGTTTCTTTCCTTTGGCTTGTGAGACATTTTGTGTTGCTTTCCTTTCAGGCATGCTACACAATGGTCATCACTTGTAAACTCTTTCTTTGGTATTCCAGTTACCAAATCATTTTTAATTAATTTATTCATGTTTTTAAAGTTTATATGGCACATTCTTTTATGCCAGAGGAAAGACTCATCACTATTTGCTTTAGATAGAAAGCAAGAAACTTCTCCTGAGGGAGATGTTTCCTGCAAGTCCATCTTGTACATGTTCCCCCTCCTAGGGACTCTAAGCAGGATATGCTCTTGAGGAATGACCACCCCGGGCTTGAGAACAATGCACTCATGCTCAGTGAAAAGCATGTTGTGTCTCTGATCACAAAATTAGGATACACTCAGTAGATTGTACCCAAGCTCTTTGACAAAGTTTACCTTTTCAATGCTGAGCTTACCATTTGTGAGCATGCCCCTTCCAGTGATGTAAACTCCAGCATCTCCTCCAAAAGAAAGTGGCCCTCCATTAATTTTCTCAAAATTTTGAAGTAGAGAACCATTGCCTGTCATGTGCTCTGAACAGCCACGATCAATGATCCATACATTTCTCTTGGTCTTTAGCTGTTCTTACACAAGAAAGAAGTGTTTAGTTAGATTTGGAAACCCAAGCCTCATTGGTCTTGGGCTTATCAAATTGATTTGAAGACAATGTAACAGTAATTGATCCTATGTTCAAGTTTTGAGGATCATCAGTTGTTGTAGATGAAGAACTTTCAGTCATTTGGTCTTCCTTCATCTTCCACACTGCAGGATCGGTGTTGGTCTCTCAAAACAAGTTTTGTATCTCACAAACTCACTAAGTCTCACCCGGTTGATGAAGAGGAATCTCTAACTAAGTTGACAATAATATAAGAAGTTAATGAACACAAGAATGGTTTTCGAGATACTTGTATATATTATTTCTCAACTCAGTATTACAAGACTCTTATAAGCATGGTTACATAAGTTACAATAAGAAACTAAATATACTACTATCTACAGCCGGTTATACTTAGAAGACCAGCTGGAATTTACCGCTAAGCAAATACTACATTACTAGAAGTAAAATATCTAAGATAAAATAATATCCTAGATTAGGTAGTCATGATAGGTCCATGACTTACCTTTTGTCACCAACTAAGTATGGTAACTATACTAACAGAAAAAGGTAAACAGTTGATTAAAGTATGGTCAACTACATGGGAGTGGGAAAATGCCATGCAATGTATCAGAGTTGTCAGCGGATGTCAGACAGCCCATACTTATGTCCATTGGTTCATAGTTGATTTTTCCAAAGGCAAAATGGCTTCAGAAGAATAAGTTCTTCCAAGGCCATTTATACTTTGGAAGCATCAACTTCTTCCAAGTCTTTTGCAAGTCTTTGTGACTTCATTACTCGAAAGACTTTGTCTTGGATCTTCTAAGTGTGAATGCTTCGAAAGGAGATATACTTGGTCTTCATATACTTCGGAAGACTTGGTTCTTCCTTCGGAAGTTCTTCATATACTTCAGAAGTAAAACTACTTAGTCTCGGAAGACTTAGTTTTTCCTTCGGAAGTTCTTTATACTTAAGCTCCGAAAGATCTTCGACTTGTCTTCAGAAGAGCAGCTTTAGCTTCGGAAGACTTCTTTAATTAAACTACAAAAATATTCTAAGTGTTGTTTTGGTTGCACCAGCCTCATATGATCCAACAAACTCCCCCAATGCTACAAAAACTTCATTTCCTTCTGCTCCTTAAGGTCTTCAACACCAGGGAAAGAAGATATTTATCTGTTTCCCTGTTCTTCCATGATGTGGTGGTGAGGAGCTGGTACAAGTCATTCGTAGATAATAGATCAAGTCTGTTGTTTTGAATGACATGCACCCTTTGTTGCATCCCTCTAAAGAGAGTTAGTTGATGGGAATTATATTCATACTCCTATCTAACTATAGGATCAGAAGTTGAACCATCTGAAGGAATGGTTTTCCTTTTGTAATTGTGCCTTCTTCCTCATCCTTTGCTCTCCTTTTCAACTCTTCTTCAGTCTTGGCCTTCTTTGTTAGCTCAGCCAGATGAAGACTGCTCAGATGATTTCTGATGTGAGCAACAACCTAAGAGTTTGAGGGATTGGAAAATGGTTTTTTTGCTAACTCAGCAAGGTCAAATCTGCTGGAGTGTAGCAGAGATGAGGTATCAACCCTGTTTAGCTCACCATTCTCTCTTTCCACAATAAAGTTGTGGGAAGGTTCATTGAACCTCCACTGGACTATTTGTTTTCTATGATTAAAGGGTTTGGATGAAAGCTTGTCCCCCTTCCTAGTGTCCAGTAGAGTCAACAGCCTCCTTCTTCATTTCTTCTCTTCTTCCATAAGAATATCTGAGCTGGTTGTAAGAAGTTGGAGAGCTTGGTCCAGTGCTCCCTAAGGTAGATCAAGGAATGCATCTCTTGTGAGGGAACTGGAAGAGCCATCAGTGTATTTTAGGTTAATTGACTCTTCCTCATAAGAGATGTCGCTCAATGTTGTGCAGTTGATGAGCTTCCTCTTGATTTCCTTGAATTCTTCTAAGGTCAGGGGCTTAGAAGGTTCAGAAGATGGTGCGGGTATAGATTGGGTTCTGGGTTGTGTTTTGGGTTTAAGGATAGGTGGTGGTGGTGGTTGTTAGGAAGCAGTAGGTGAGGGTGTAGGTAAGGCTGATGGTGTGGGGTCAGGGGTGTAAGGCTCAGTGGTTGGTTCGGTTTTGATGAGGAAGGGAAGAGGTGTGGGTGTCGGTTGTGCTGGTTTGGGTGTTGGTGTTGGTTTGGATGCGTTCTTCTAAACACTTGATAATTGACTTACCTCCTGCCTTCTTCCTAAGCGAATGTCAGCCTTAATGTCATTGACATGTCGTTGTAGGGTCTTCTCAAACACAGGACCCACTTGCCTGCTGGTTAAGCCATGGGCTTTGAGATAGACTTTCATCCATTCCTTATCTCTAACCTTCTTGGCAGTGGCAAGTTGTGCCTCTTCCTCCTTCTTCTTTCTCTCCCTCAGCTTTTCCCTAGCAGTCCTCTTCCTCTCTTTGTTGATTTGATCTTGCTATTTGTGAAAACGAAACAAGATAGTGTCAAAATAATGAGGTGCTAGCTCCTCTTAAGAATAGCCTCTTGAGCAGAGAAAGGCTATTCTCTCCTTCCTTTCCCTTTCCGTAGCCTCCTCCTTCCTCTTCCTCTTCTCCTCCTCTTCGGCCAACCTTGTTGCTTCGTCTTTTCCCTTTTGTAGCAAGGTTGCCTTCTCCGGCCTTACAAGCTCATCAAGTGGGAGTAGAAGGATGTCTTCATTGACTACTCCCAGGCTGATGAGCCAGTCAATAACCTCCACTCTCCTCTTGTTGTTGATACTTTCTTGAGCGACTGCTGTTGTTTTGCTGCTTGCAGCCAACAGCTTCCTTGTATAAATTCTTCCTTTCTTCTTAAGCTTTTACAACCTTTCCTCCTCTAGAAGATCCTTGGTAGTGAGCTTCCTCTTCCCCTTAGGATCAGAGGAAGATTCAGCCTTTAGAGACTCAGGTTTAGAAGATTCAGGTTGAAGAGAGTAGGGTTGGACTTGTGGTGTTTGAGAGAGAGGGGTTGTAAGGAAGTCCTCACTGTTTACCTCAGATGTTAGGTCAAGAATAGCCTTTGTGATGAACAGATCATTGGATGTGGAAGACAGTTAAATTATTCCTTCCGCAGCTTGTATTTCTGCTTCAGAAGTAGTTAGAACTGCACTACCTATCCCTTCCAACTTGGTTGCTGGGCCATGAGTCTGTGTATCCCCTTCGAAGTTAATCTCGGGTTCAACAGAGACCTTAGGTTGACCAACTTCCTTTTCAGAGGTAGGTGGTGCACTCAGTCTTTGAAGCTCCTCAGCTCCAAAGTAGGCAACGACTACATCAGGGGAAGGTTGTTCAATGGATGAGCTCATAAAAAATGTGGTTAAAAACCTGTTGAGGTCTATAAGCAACTTTGGATCCACTTGAATAGTGATGGGAGCTGGGTGAGGGAAGGTAGTTGCCGGGTGTTGCTGTGTGGGGTACAAAGAAGATATGGCATCAAAGGAAGTTGTTGTGATGGTAAGGTAGGGTTCCTCATGTCTTTGTTTCTGTACATTCTCCCCCTTTTTGGTAGCATCATCTTGAGAAGTAGATGAGCTAGAGGAAGACCTTAAAGAAACCTGAGTATGTACATGCCTAACAGACTTCTCAATCTGTGTCTCAGCTAGTTCTGCTTTGAGATCTTCAATCTCAAGTTGTTGAGTGGCAGACCTGTCCTCTAAAGTCTTAACCTTTGATTCAAGGTTTGAGACTTTAGAAATCAGGTATCTAATAATGAGTTTCAGACTACCCTCATCTTCTTTTGAAGAATCATTGGGAGATGAGATAACATACCTGATATGTTCATCATCACCACCAGTAGTGGTTTCTCGGCGCCCTGGATACCCTTGCTTGCTGATGTCTCTTTCAGAGTCTTCAAGAGGCAAGGTTGCCATAGACTCAGTCCCACTTATGTTACCACTGTCCTGAGAGGTTATTGAAACACTCTCAGTAGAGGCAGCTAAGACTACTTGAGTTACCTCCACACTAGTTTGACTCACCTCAGTTAGGTATATCTGATGTGGGCTAGACATTAGAGGTTCTCAGGGGCTCAGTTGATCTAGAGAGTGGTATGGTAGATCAACATTATGGCCTGGATGGAACATAATGTCCTTATTAGGTATAGTTGATAGATCAATGAGGGATAGGGAGGTTAAATCTAATGACCCGGGACCTTGGTCAGCACCTACGGGTTCTTCTGCGAGAGCAGATGACCCAATGATGTTGGTGTCCCTTTTTGGCTGCTCAGGGGAGTGTTGGGACTCACCCTGAGGGCTAAAGGCTTGGGTTGTGGGCTCGTCAGCTTGAGACTGAGGAGACTCAACGCTGACATTTAGGTCAATGGTAGAGGATGGTTGGACATCTGGCTAAGTGGAAGCCTTGAGTTCCATTAGAGCCTTCTTGGATAGAACAGAGGGGACCTGACCAATTAGAGTAGATTGATCAGGGGTTTGTTTGGGGCGTCTAGTGTATGTAATCTTGATTGGGTTATAAGAAGTGATTGGTATTTGAGTGGTGGTTTCTGGTGTGGGTTATCACCTGCTGGGCTTGCAGGGATGTCACCAGGAGCCATTGGCTCCCACATACCTGGAAGAAGATCGGCGAATCTTCCAGAGAAGTTGGTGGACACCTTCTTCAAGGTCTTGAAGATGCCAGGCCGCATGTGATGGACCAGTAGAACATCTGCACATTGTAATCTGTCCTGCTCCAGCGCACAGTTGATTATGTGCTAAATGAACTAGGGATACATGTAGGATGGATCCTGGGTGAGATTGCCTCATAGGTTGTTCAGCATAAATCTTGAGTAGTTGAAGTGCAGGCCCTTTACCAACCTGTGGACTAGACAGCCCAAATCATATGGTATTTGATCCCATCCCCCGGATTTATTGGATAGGCAGTGCAGGACAATGTGCTACAAGAACTTCCAATTGTAGGAGAAGTTAAACTTGTAGACTGTAGACTTGTGCACATCTCAGCCATATCCCATCTAAGTGTAAGTGTCTTCCAACTCAGATTTGGGGAACTCAGTAGGGACGCCCTCATCATGAAGCTCCAGATGCTCCCTGATGGTTGATTTAGCGTTTCATCTTGACCATTGGTCCAGAATTCGGTCATGTGGTTAGAGTATATGGTGGGGTTAACGGTGAGGGCTGTGAAGTATGCCGATTGGGACAGAAATTTGATGATAGGGGCAAAGTCAGCATCCTTTGAAGAGTTAAGGATAGCAACCTGATTATGTTGGGGATTTAGGGCCATTGTTAAGAGGTAAGGTAGGATTGAAGAAATTTTAGAGTGAGTGAAGAAGATGGTGGTAATTTGGGGCTTTTGCTGTGGTAAAGAAAGTAAAGAGAAAGAGTTGGAAATTTTAAATGGGGGTTAAAAAGCAAACCGATAAGGTGAAAGGACAGTTTAGGTTTCGATTTGACAGAGGCGGTAAGATAAAACATTTAAAATATTCCGACAATCATCAATAAAATCTTACTTTTTACAGAGTGGGGCCCAAAGATTTCCGTTACACAGTAAAGATGTTCTTCTAATGGTAAACTTGCTTCTGAGAGAAAAACTTGTATTTCTCAATATTGTCTTCCGAAGTCATTTTTACTTCCGAAAGCAAACCATGTCTTAATGACAAGTTTGCTTCTGAGAGTACAATCTTCTTTCGAGAATAGAAGTTAGTAAGCTGCGAAAGTAAATTTGATCTATGATCAATTGTTCTTTCGAGGCTAAAAACTCTTCGGAAGATAATATTTTGGCAGAGGAATTTGCCTTCGGAAGAAGAATAAAGATTTCTTCCAAGGGTAAATTTCTCTTCGGAAGTATTTACACTTAGATTTTTGAAGAACGCCTTTTTGTAACAGGGCTTAGATTATAGTTAGACAACATAGACATGACATATTTTAAAAAGTTTTTTTCAAAAGAGAAGACCTAGTCAATGTTAATCATCCCAATAGCTGTAATTAAATACTTAAATCTTTGTTCATCAAAGGCTTTGGTGTACAAGTCAGCATATTATTCATTTGAGTTCACTTTGAGTAGCTTTATTAGATTTTTCTCATGAATATCTCTAATGAAATGATCCCTGATGTCAATATGCTTTGTCTTGGAGTGCTTGACCGGATTTTCTGTGATGGAAATGGCACTCTTGTTGTCTATGTGGATAGGAGTCTACATGAAGTTAAAACAATAGTTCAGCATCTGATTCTGAATCCATAGCAGTTAAGCACAGCAGCTCACAGCAGCAATGTATTCAGCTTTAGCAGATGATGTAGAGACACATGATTGCTTCTTGCATTGCCAGGAGATAATGCTTCCACCAAAAAATTGACATCCTCTGGATATGGATTTCTTGTTGATGTTACAGCCGCCACCATAATCATTGTCAGTGTATAGAGACTGAAGTCCTTATTCTTAGGATACCAAAGACCCAGTTTGGGAGCTCCTTTAAGGTATCTAAGAATTCTCTTTGCAGCAATTAGGTGAGACACCTTGGGAGCAGCCTGATATCTTACACAGATACAGGTTGCAAACGTGATATCAGGTCTACTTGCAGTGAGATACATCAGAGATCTAATAATCACCCTGTACTAATGCTGATCACTATCCTCCCCCTCGGAATCAGGACAAAGATTGTGATTGCTGGGTATGGGTGTCTTGGCTGGCTTACAATCTTTCCTCTTAAATCTTTCTAAGATGTCCTTAACATACTTAGATTGATTGATGAAGAACCCTTCTTCCATCTGCTTTACTTGAATTCCAAGGAAGAAAACCATCTTTCCCATTGAACTCATCTCAAACTTCTTCCTCATGATGCTTTCAAAGTCTTTGCACATTTGGTCATTTGAGGAACCAAATATGATGTCATCAAAATAGACTTGAACAAGCAGCATGTCCTTCCCGGACTTCATTATGAACAATGTCTTGTCAATGGTGCCTCTGGTGTAGCTATTTCTAAGAAGAAACTGAGACAGGGTCTTATACCACAGCCTAGGTGCTTGATGCAACCCATAGAGAGCTTTATCCAGTTTACACACATAGTTGGGGTGCTATGGGTCTTCAAATCCAGGTGGCTGACATACATAGACTTTTCAATCACTATCCCCATATAAAAATGCACATCAAGTTGATATACAGTGAAGTTTTTGGATGCTGCAAAAGCAAGGAAGATTCTCACAGCCTCAAGTCTTGCAACTGGTGCAAAGACATCAGTGTAATCTATTCCTTCCTCCTGTGTGTATACTTGAACAACAAGTCTTGCCTTGTCCTTGATGATCAAACCTCTATCATCTCTCTTATTTCTGAACACCCACTTGGTGCCAATGGGGAGTTGGCCAGGTGGCAATGGACATAAGTTCCATACCTTTTGCCTCTTGAACTGAAGCAACTCCTTTTGCATAGCTTCAATCCAATTTTCCTGCAGGGCTTCTTCCACCTTCTTTGGTTCTATTTGAGAGAGAAAGCATGAGTACAAGTAGATATTCCCATTATGGGTGTGACTCCTAGTTCTCACACCTTCTGAGACATCCCCAATGATGTTCTCAGCTGGGTGAGTGTTATGTATCCTGAGCCTAGGGATCACATCTAATTGCATAGATAAATTCAGATTTGAGAAGTTTTGCTTAGGGTTTTGAACACCATGACCAGCTGATGTCTTACTCTCATTCAATAAGGACTGATTGAATAAATATGTGACAGCATCAATGATATTCAATTGAGAAGTAGTATCAACAGTTTCCTATTCCTCCAGATTACTATCTTCATCAGCTTGGTGTTGAATGCTGGAGTTGTCAGCTGATGAGTTTTAAGGCTTAGTTGGCTGACAACTTGTTGAAGCTCCATGATTTCCTGAGATGTTCAAGCATTTTTCAGGACTTCCAGTAGTAGGAGCTAGTTCTTCAATTCCTCTTGGAGAACTAGGAATAGGTCTGGGTAACTCAAACATTTGATCTTTATAGATGTCACTTTGAGTTCTTGTTCCAGCTAAAACATTCTCACTAGGTGGTTTAGAATAGTTTGGAAACAATTCTAGATTAAAGATATGATCAGGCCCATTCCCTCTAACACAAGGAGTGTGCTCATTAACAACAATGTTGGATGATTCCTCAAATTGTTGATTTTTAATATTACATACTCTATAAGCAATATAGGTTGAGGAATATCCAACAAAGATAGCATCATCCAACATTTCAGCAAATTTTGCTAAATTGTCTTTTGTGTTGAGAACGGTACACCTTCTGCCAAAGGACCTAAGAAAGCCGATGAACAGTGGCCTCTTTTTCCATAACTCATAAGGGGTCTTTCCATGGGGCTTAACAATGAGAACCATGTTCTGCACATAGCATACGGTGCTGACTGCCTCTGCCCAGAAAGTTAGAGGCAGCTTGGAATCAGCTAACATAGTTCTTGCAGCCTCAATAATGTTCCTCCTCTAAGCAACACCATTTTGTTAAAGAGTTCTAGGAGCACTTTATTGCCTGGCGATCCCTTTTGAGTTACAGAATGAGTCAAAAACTTGATTCTTAAACTAAGTCCCTTGATCAATTCTAATGATTTTTACCTTGTGATCCTTTTGATTTTCAATTTTATGAATAAAAGATTTTAAAGTTTCGGCTGTTTCATCTTTAGTTCTTAAAAAGAATACCCATGTAAATCTTGTAAAATCATCAACAATCACAAGGCAATATGATTTCCTTCCAATGCTCATTATACTTGTGGGACCAAAAAGATCCATGTGCAATAAGTGTAATGGAGTGGTGATGGAGTTAACTTCTTTGGATTTGTGAGAAACCTTGTGTTTCTTTCCTTTCAGGCAAGCAACACATTTATCTTTACAGAAAAATTCCTTTTCAGGCACACCATGTACCAAATTATTTTTAACCAGCTTATTCATGGTTTTAAAATTAACATGGCACATTCTTTTATGCCAAAGAGTTGACAAAGCATGATACTTCACCCAGTGTAGAAGCATTGTTCATATCAAGCTTATACATATCCCTTCTCCTGGGAGCTCTAAGAAGCACTGATTCCTGAGGAATTGTCATCCCGGGTTTGAGGATAATGCACTCATGTTCTGTGAAAAGCATTTGGTGCTTTTGATCACAGAATTGAGAAGCACTCAAGAGATTGTGTTCAAGCTGTTTGACAAAGTTTACTTTCTCAATGTTTAACTTACCATTGGATACACTACCTCTACCAGAAATGTATCCTCCGGCTTCACCTCCAAACTGAACAGGACCTTCATCAAAATGTTCAAATTATTGTAGTAGAGATCTGTTCCCTATCATGTGCTTGGAGCATCCACTCTCCACAATCTAAACATTTCCATTCTTGTCATGTGGATGTCCCTGCACATAAGGTGAAATGATTAGTTATTGTTAGAAACCCAAGCCTTCATGGTCTTGGGTTCTTCCAAAGCAGATGATATAACTGAACCAAACTGTATGCATGGGGGCTTTAATATAGTTTGTGAAGAAGTGGTTTGGGCTGCAGCATCTTTTCTGGTCTTCTATTCTATTTGGGCTGCAGCATCTTTTCTGGTCTTCTATTCCATCCTATGGTTGACCTGTGTTGATGAGCCTGGGGAGGCTTGTGCAACATGACTTGCTTCCGAAGCTTCTTTCTTTTCGAAAGAAGTCTTCACCACCTTTTCTTTCGCAGTAGCCTTCTTCCTGGAAGGTTTCAAGGAAATTTTTTTGTTTCTTTGTTTACTTTCTTCTAAAGCTATTTTCCTTTCAGAAGATTGAGTTTCTTCCGAAAGCAACTTGGCTTCAAAAACAAGCTTTCCTTTCCTTAACACTTGGACCATATGATAAGGCCCAAATGTGAAACCATCCTTGACTCCTTCTTTCTTAACATTATTTGCATAATGTGTGCTTGCTGGATTGTAGTAACAATCTTTAGCCATGTGGTTATGCAGGCCACAGATTATGTACTCAATGTTAATCTTGGTGGGACATGTGGGCTGTTGTTTCTTGCACTTCTTCTCTTCTTTAACAACCTTTCCCTGTAGTTTCTGATCCTTCAGCTGGATAGGAGTGCTGGTACTACTCTTCTTTCTTGAATCAGAACTTCTAACCACTTGGAATCCAGCTGAGATGAATACACCCTTTTGCATTGGGTTTGTCTTCATCTTAGTCTCAGCCACCTTTTTGGCAGTTTTTCTTGCTGCCTGATCTGGTTCTTTCTTGCTTTGGTGCTCAAGGGTTTATCAACTGTGGGGATGAGGTTTTCTACCTTATCCTTCTTTGTGGTGGTTTCCATTATTGCATCATTCTTCTGCTCACTAGGTAGTGGGTCAGCAGTTGGAACCTCTTGCTCATCAGTACCACATCTTGGCCATCTAATAGACACAAGAGAGTGTGGTGGAGTAATTTTATTGGATCCCAACCCACTTTTCTTTTGATAGCATACCTTGAAGTGGGAGGATGATGCTATAATGGTGTTGAAGTTATGCTCTTGTAGCATATTTCTCTACTTTAGCCTCAGCTATGACTAGCTGGGCTTGAGCTTCAGTCAACTTGGATATTAGATCTTTTATTTGAGTCCTATAGTTGGTATGTTCATGTTTTAAAGAGGACACCGTTTTCTCTAACTCTTCTATTTTTAGCTTATAGTCAGATTCTGCTCTCTTAAAATTAGATTTTAGGATATTTAAAGACTCAATATCAGATCTAATTTCCATGTTGTAGTCCTGATATAATTTAACCTTAGCAATGTAGGCTGGAGTACAAAGATGTTCATATACCTAGCTGTCTTCAGTTCCAGCCATGAGAGCTTGAGCAGGAGTGACATCTTGCACCATAAAGCTCCAGTCAACCTCTTAAGCAACAGCAGCAGTTTGTGGCATAGTGGGTTTGGTTGCAGCCTTTGAGGTAGCAGGATGTAGGAGGCTTGAGCTGCTCCAGGATTAGATCTTGATGTTTTACATTCCCTAGCAAAATGACCAAGCTGGTTACAATTGTAGCATTTGGCCTTGCTCTTGTCAAACCTGAATTTGCTATTTGTTGGGTTTTGAGAAAACTGCCTTTCGGTTCTTTTAAAGAACTTCTTTCCTCTGTAGGTTAAAAGAGCTATTTGTTGGACAATGTCCATATATTAAACATCATCTGGGCTGAAACACTCTAGATCATCAAAACAATATTGAAAATCTCCAGAGTGCTCACTCCCTGAAATAAAAGCACAACTCTCCAGGAAGGGAGTGTGTTGAGCCTGTTGAGACCTAGGTGTCTCAGGGAAAGTGATGTATGGCCCAGAAGAGGATGATGGCTGTTGGGGGTAGTTCAGGTACAATTGAGGTTGGGGAGTTCTTGATCCTTTAGTAACATGTAGAGCATTGTTGAATGCAGGATTTGAGGGTCTGTTCATCTGGTGGCTCTTCTGAGTCTCCATCTCCATACGGTATCCATCAAGGATTCCATACAGTTCAGTCATAGTGAGAGTGTTGATATTTTCGGTACTCTTGATTGAGACACAGTAAAAAGTCCACTCATGAGGAAGTGTACTCATGAATTTTCTGACTATGTCTCTTTTCTCAAGAGCAACTCCCATAGTCTGAAGAGAGGTGATCAAGTCCAAATACCTGAAGTGTTGTTGTCTCAAGGTCTCACCAACAACATAAGTGAAGTTCTCAAACTTCTGCTTCAGCATATCCTTCTTGTTTTCCTTTCATTCAGTGGAACCAGAGTACATCAGCTTCAAAGCATCAAAGAGTTCTTTGGCGGTCTCGCATTGCTCAAAGCCTACCATTATGGAGTTTGGTATGGCAGTAAGCAATACGGCCATTGCTTTGTAGTCTATGCCCATCCTCTTGAAGTCTTCATCAAAGTGTAACACCCAGAAATTTCAAAAAAAAATATAAAAAGAAAAGTAAAGGAGCAAACAGGAAGTTAGTTCAAAGCAAAGGGTTAAAAGTGTGCAAGAGCCAAACTTGCACATAGTGGGGTTTAAAATAAGAAAGGGTTGCCATACTTTCTTCCCCATAACATTCAACCTTTGGTTCTAGAGAGAGAGGGAGAAGCCCTCAACTGGTTTTTAGAGTGAGAAAGAAGAAGATCTTCAAGAAAGGTAAAGTTTTCAAGTGTTTCTTCCCTGTTTTCTGCTGGGTCTGAGCTTCTGGACCGAGATTCTGGTGTTTAGTGTTTGTTTTCATGGGTTTTAGGTGTTGGAACTTCAAGTGGGCTCTCGGGTTTGAGGTGTTCTACTCGAAAGCTGTTCAAGGTGAGTTCTAGATCCCCTCTTTTACTGGTTTTCTAAGTGTTTGGGGCTGTTATGCATACTGGGCAGAAGGTTTTCTAAACTAAACTATGAATTTTGACATGGTGTGTGACTGGGTGTATGTTTTTAGATTTTTTTTAAGATGTGTATGATGTTTAGTTTGTTCTAAGTGCGTAGTATGATAGATCTATACTGCGGATGTGTTAGAATGATGATTGGGGACTAGAAATGGCATAAGTTGCATTGCAGGTTAGTTTTTGTTCATCCACATTTGCAACAGTTCATCGGCATTTGCTACAGTGTCATCCGCGTTAAACGAATATTCTGAAGGCTTTCATCCGTATTTGCTACAGCGTCATACATATTTGCAATAGTTTATCCGCATTTGCTATAGTGTCATCCGTAAGGTGAGTTCTAGATCCCCTCTTTTACTGGTTTTCTAAGTGTTTGGGGCTGTTATGCATACTGGGTAGAAGGTTTTTTAAACTAAACTATGAATTTTGACATGGTGTACGACTGGGAGTACGCTTTTAGATGTTTTTTTAAGATGTGTATGATGTTTAGTTTGTTCTAAGTGCGTAGTATGATAGATCTATGCTAAGGATGTGTTAGAACGATGTATGGGGACTAGAAATGGCATAAGTTGCATTGAAAGTTAGTTTTTGTTCATCCACATTTGCTACAGTTCATCCGCATTTGCTACAGTGTCATCCGCATTTTCTATAGTGTGGAGGTTGTGGTGGTGGTTAAAGATGGCTGGTGATAGATCTTCGGAGGCTTCTCGAGGTGGAGGTCGTGGTGGATGTGGTGTTCGACCGCGTGTCACAAGGAGCAGGGCTAAGACTGTCGAAATGGCTCCTAAAGCGCCCGAGCCTCATCACCATGACGGTGAGGATGAGAGTGCTAATCTGAGGGCCTCAAGGAATGAGGCAATAGCAGAGGAAGTTCATCAGGTCATGCAGACGATTTTGCCTTCGGTGGTGACCGAGGTTATTATTGCTGTGAAGGAAAATAAGGAGAAGGAGAAACAGGAGAAGGAGAATGCCAATAGGCGAGAGGACAGAGAAGGAGGTTCAAGAGAAAGGGAGCAACCAGAGACTGATATGGTTGTTTCCAGTGACGATGAAGAGGAGGAAGCAGTGCAGGAAACTCCAAAGGGGTGCAACTATAGGGCATTCCAGAGATGCAAGCCCCCGACATTTGATGGGAATAAGAGTGTTGCTGCTGCTCACCGATGGGTGAGAGAGATGGAGGTTGTGTTGAATATCAGTGAGTGCAGGGAGGATCAAAAGGTGAAGTTTGCTAGCCACTCGTTTGTGGATTCGGCCTTATGCTGGTGGGACAACAATGTCCAGGTAGAGGGTAGCAGGGTGATCGGGAAGATGAGATGGGGTGAACTGAAGAAGATGGTTATCGAGGAGTTTTGTTCTCATAAGGAACTCGACAAGATCAAGAGAGAGTTCCTGTAGTTGGAGACGGGAACTATGACGCACCAGCAGTACACAATTAAGTTTAATGAGATGGCGAGGCCGGTGCCAGAGCCGGTGACACCATTGTCACGAAGAATAAAGAGATACATTCAGGGGTTGTCGACGGATATCCGTAGACATCTAATTTCCGCCCGGCCAGGCATGTTTAGGTCGGTGGTCGATCTGGTAGGGAGACTGTACGACGAGAGGGAGGAAGTGACTACAGTGGAGGTGAGTAAGAAAGATGATGTTGACAGAAACTGGAATGGGGAACGATTTGGTTGTGGTGGTTTCACTCCATAGAACAAAAAGGAAAGGGTGGATGACCGGAGAGTAGTGACGAAAGGTACGGGGATAAAGAGGTGTAATAAGTGCGGGAAGGAGAATGCGAGGGAGTGTAAGTGGGGATCGAACATTTGCTTTCAGTGTGGAAGGGAGGGCCACATGGCATGGGATTGTCGTGTGGTGAAATGTTACAACTATGGCAAGACTGGGCACATGAGCAGAAACTGCAAGAAGTCGAGGGCTAAGAGCTCCAGGGCAAAGATGGGGACTGAGAAGGAGGGTAGTGGGCGCAGGCCAGGGCATTCGCTATGACTTGGGAGGAGGCTAGGGAGGACTTCGACGCGGTGCCAGGTACATTCCTGGTAAACTAGACTTGTGCCTCTGTACTTTTTATTCTGGTGCTAGTAGGAATTTTATTTTTACTGCCTTCTGTGATAAGTTGCCCGCTAGGAGTAGGAAGATTGATGAGCCCTTCGATGTAGAAACTGCCATTGGTAAGTCGATCAGGATTTCTATTATGGTGGAAGACTGGGACATAGAGTTGAAAGGCCATGGGTTCTCTGCTAGGTTGTTCGTGTTGCCCTTAGACAAATTGATGTAGTCCTAGGGACAGATTGGCTAGCGGCCTATGAGGCAAACATCATGTGACACAAGAAGATGATTCGATTGACCGTGCCCGATGGGAGTTCGGTGACAATCTATGGAGATAGAGTTAGTACAATCTCAAAAGTAATTTGGATGGTTGTGACAGAGGCATGGAAGTGGTGCCTATCTAGCCTACGTGAAAGATGTGCATGTGTCAGTACTACGATAGCCCGACGTACCGGTCATGTGTGACTTCCCAGACGTATTCTTGGAGGATCTATCAGGTGTGCCACCGGACCGCGAGATCGAGTTCCAGATCGAATTGATACCCAGTGCCCAACCTATTGTTAAGGTGTCGTATCATTTAACTCCCTCCGAGATGAAGGAATTGATGACTCGGCTACAAGAGTTGTTAGATAAAGGGTTCAGTTGACCGAGCATCTCTCCATAGGGTGCTCCTATCTTATTTATGGAAAAGAAGGATGATAGCATAAGGATGAGCATCGACTACCGTGAGTTGGACAAGCTGACTGTGAAGAACCGGTATCCATAACCGAGGATTGACTACTTGTTTGATCAGCTCAAGGTGTCAATTGGTTCTCGAGGAAATATCTTTTATCTGGTTACCATCAATTGAGGTAGTGGAGCAAGATATTCCTAAAACAACTTTTCATACGCGCTATGGACACTATGAGTTTCTCGTGATGTCCTTTGGTTTAATGGATCTGATGAATCGGGTGTGCCGACCTATGTTAGATAAGTCAGTGACTGTGTTCATTGATGATGTTCTGATTTATTCGTAGAGCGAAGAGCAACTTGTCGGTCACATCCGGGAAGTGCTGGATACGCTTTGAAGGGAGAAGCTGTACGCCAAGTTCTCCAAGTGTGCGTTCTAATTATGCGAGATTCATCTTTTAGGTCATGTGGTTAATCCTGAAAGGATTATGGAAGACCTGATAAAGGTTGAGGCGGTGATGCAATGGAAGTCTTTAAGGACGCCATCTGAGATTCTTAGTTTCTTGGGTTTGGTGAGTACTACAGGGTAATTATCCAAACTTCTCTAAAGTGGCAGCTACGGTCTTTGCATTGAAGGGATGGAGGCCACTTGGGGAATCAGAGGAGGAAATGAGATGGCACTACCCAGATCTCTTTAACGAGTGACAGGTTTCGAGGACGAAACCTATATAAGGGGGGTGGACTTGTAACACCCGAAAATTTCAAAAAATAAATATAAAAAGAGAAGTAAGGGAGCAAATAGGAAGTTAGTTCAAAAGCAAAGGGTTAAAAGCTTGCAAGAGCCAAACTTGCACATAGTGGGGTTTAAAATAAGAAAGGGCTGCCATACTTTCTTCCCCACAACATTTAACCTGTGGTTCGAGAGAAAGAGAAGCCCTCAACTAATTTTTAGAGTGAGAAAGTAGAAGATCTTCAAGAAACGTAAAGTTTTCAAGTGTTTCTTCCCTGTTTTCTGCTGGGTTCGAGCTTCTGGACCGAGATTCTGGTGTTTAGTGCTCATTTTCGTGGGTTTTAGGTGTTGGAACTTCAAGTGGGCTCTCGGGTTTGAGGTGTTCTACTCGAAAGCTGTTCAAGGTGAGTTCTAGATCCCCTCTTTTACTGGTTTTCTAAGTGTTTGGGGCTGTTATGTATACTGGGCAGAAGGTTTTCTATACTAAACTATGAATTTTGACATGGTGTGCGACTGGGTGTACGTTTTTAGATCTTTTTTTAAGATATGTATGATGTTTAGTTTGTTCTAAGTGCATAGTATGATAGATCTATGCTAAGGATGTGTTAGAACGATGATTGGGGACTAGAAATGGCATAAGTTGCATTGCAGGTTAGTTTTTGTTCATCCATATTTGCTACAGTTCATCCGCATTTGCTACAGTGTCATCCGCGTTAAATGAATATTCTAAAGGCTTTCATTTGCATTTACTACAGTGTCATCCGCATTTGCTATAGTGTCATCCGCATTTGTTTTACCAGCATTTCTTTGGACACTTCGAATATTTTTTGAAGGCTTTTATCCGTATTTGCTACAGTGTCATCCACATTTGCATAGTTCATCCGCATTTGCTACAGTGTCATCCACATTTCTTTGGGGACTTAGTTTTTTTATGAAATTTTGGGAAGTAGAATTTAAGTGTTAAGAAATGATGTCTTGTGGTGGCTTATGCTTGTTTATGATGTGTATGCATTATGTGATATTATGATGATGATGTTGTTCCATGCTATGTATATGATGTGACTTTACGTGGTATGTTATACTTATGTACGTAAGTAAAGTATTACGTAATGAAAGTGAAAGATAACGAATGACGAAAATGGAAGAAATAAATGATGGAGTCCTTGTCGCGTACCCCGGTACTGTGTTGGCTTTTGCTTGACGTGGGGGTTTACTTATAAACCCCTGCACAGTATCGGCTTTTGCTTGACGTGGGGGTATAGTGTATGAGTTGTGAGAAGTTCCTTGTCGCGTACCCCGGTACTGTGTCGGATTTTGCTTGACGTGGGGGTTTACTTATAAACCTAGGCACAGTATCGCCTTTTGCTTGACGTGGGGGTATAGCGTATGGCAGGATCTAGTTAAGGGTGGAAGATATTAATGAAAGAAAGTACGAATGATGAACGATGATGAAAGATAATAATTATTACCAAGATGTATGTATGATGTGTGATCACGTATGAAAGTAAAAGAAATGTTTTAAACAGAAGTAAAGTATTTTAATATAAAACTAAAACTCACTCAGTGTCGCTGACTTTTGTGTGCATAATAGTTGGCAGGTAACCGTTTGATGCTGAGGAGGTGCAGGCATGGATGCATAAGCTACTGGGAAAGTTTTGAGTCTGGCATCCACATTTTGAGATGATATTGTATTAATACAAGTTTTGATGAGGTAATTTAAAGATATGATGTATTGACATGTTTTTAATTATTAATGAAAAGTTTAAATTTCCGCTACAAAATGATGAATTTTATATGTTTTATGCGATGAGTGACCAACTGTAAGCGTCCCGGGAACGGGGCCTTACACAAAGTAGTCTTCAACAGCTTTCTCAATCATGGCGCCATCACCTTTTGCTTATAAGGACCATGAGTGACAGATCTCCACATGCGGCTGTCTTGATACTTGATAAAACCTTCAATACCTTTGCACCAGGTTCCAAAATCATCAGGGGTGATGATAGAATCCTTGGTCATGGTTCCCATCTTGGACTCAAAAAACTTTTGGTTAAGAGCCATTTGAGTGAAGTGAGTAAGTGTGAAGAAACGAGGGTGATTTGGGATGGTTAGATCTCATAATCAAGAGCCTAACAAGCTTCGATACCAATTGCAGGATCGGTGTTGGTCTCTCAACACAAGTTTTGTATCTCACAAACTCACTAAGTCTCACTCGGTTGATGAAGAGGAATCTCTAACTAAGTTGACAATAATATAATAAGTTAATGAACACAAGAATGGTTTTCAAGATACTTGTATATTTTATTTCTCAACTCAGTATTACAAGACTCTTACAAACATGGTTACATCAGTTACAATGAGAAACTATATATAATACTATCTACAGCCGGTTATACTTGGAAAACCAGCTGGAATTTACCGCTAAGAAAATACTACATTACTAGAAATAAAATATCTAAGATAAAATAATATCCTAGATTAGGTAGTCATGATAGGTCCATGACTTACCTTTTGTCACCAACTAAGTATGGTAACTGTACTAACTAAAAAAGGTAAACAGTGGATTAAAGTATGGTCAACTACATGGGATGCCATGCAGTGTATCAGAGTTGTCAGCGGATGTCAGACAGCCCATACTTATGTCCACTGGTTCATAGTTGATTCTTCCGAAGGCAAAATGGCAAGGGTGGTCAATGCAATAGTTTCACAAGGTAGAGAGAGTTAGAACACTAGCAGATCAAATATAGAACCGGTTAGGATGAAACAAAGAACACAAGTAAAGAACACTAACAAGAACATGATTATATATATGGTTTTCAAGAATGTTGTATATTGCTCTCAAGTTCTTACAACTGTTACAAAGCTAATTCTAAATACAAGTACTTGAGATACTTTATACTACATCCTACAGCCGGCCATACTTTGAAGGCCAGTTGGAAACACTAATCTAGATAGCAAGATCAATGTAGAGTCAAAAAAGTAGATTGCCTTTTTGACTAGTGACTATGACATACCATAGGGCACATCCTTATCTAATACAAAAAGGATAAAACTACATAGTTGGAAAGTTACAGACTCAACACCTTAATCTACAGTTGACAAAAGTATAAACTTTTCACCAAACCATGCTGGTTGGTGAGTCTTTCGAAATGGCAGTGGAAAGGTGGTTTAGCTTTTGTCAAAAGTAAATCAGAGAAAGCATGTCTTCTCTATCTTCAAAAGATTTCAGTCTTTGGCTTCGGAAGACTTTGTCTTTGAAGCTTCGGAAGACTTCATCTTTGGCTTTGGAAGAATTGGTCTTTTGGCTTCAGAAGATTTGATACTTAGAATAATTCATTGAGTTATATCAAATCTTTCGAAGTACTTTCCTAGTACTTCATATGTGCATGTTGAGAGCTCTTTGGTTGTTCTTTGGTTGCAACAGCCTTTAAGTGTATTCCTTACAAACTCCCCCTAGGCTGATGCTACCAAAACTAAAGAGATCTTTGAGTCTTGATCTTCATTAACAGTCCTCATCAGAATCAAGACCATTCCCTTCATCATCAGTTGGTCAGGATTCCTCAGACTCTCAAAGTATCTCCTCATGTCATAGAGATCATACAGAGGGAGATCAACAATGTTTGCTAGAAGTACATGTCTTGACTTCCTTGATCTCTAGTGATATACCATCTAGCTGGGTTAGTAGTAAACACCCTAGATAAGATGGGTCTTTCAGTAGCAAGAGGCTTTACTATGAGTGGACTTTGTTGAGTACCCTCAAGATGTTCTGACCCATCTGGAGGTGTAGAGGTGGATGCCTTGGACTTCTTCTTCTTCTTCTTATCCCTTCTTATGGCCATCCTTTTCCTCTTTCTATACTTTAACTGAGAGGACTAGCCAATAGTACCCGATTGTTCTTGTTTGTCCTTCTTAGTGTGGTCCTTGTCCTTCACAAGTTCGAAAGGAGAAGGATCAGGACCCTGCTATGGCTCAGAAGATAAAGTTGGCTGTGATGCAATACTAGGTCCAGGTTGTGCTGTCTCCTTAAGTTCAACCTTGACCTCAGCTTTAGGTGCAGCCTGACTTGGTGAAAAATGCAAGTCAACTAGCTTAACCCTTTTGATCTTCTACTTGATCACTTTCATGTGCTCATCCATAGTGGATAGAGACATTGGACCAAGTCTCCTTCCAGAGAATCCATACAGCTTCAAGAAGCTCACCATCTTTTGTCTATCAGCAGACTTCTTTAGATTTGCTCTGATGGTGGCTCTTAATCTTGCAGCCTCATCCCTCATCTTCCTCTTAGAATCTTTTTACTCTTTTAGCACTTGTTGCTTAAGCTTCTTGAGGTATTCAAACTAAATGCATTCATATGGTAAGAGAAGAAGGTCTGCTGCCTGATAGTGACCCGTGGTTTTCAGGTAGGTAATCATGTTTTGCCTGTCTTGTTTATTACCAACCTGAGTTTGTTGCTTAGTAGCCACAGCCTCTGCCTCAGGACTTTCCTGAACTAGGGAGAGGGTAGGATCTTTGTAGAGTCTTTTTCTCCTCTTTTTTTCCTTGATCTTGAGGAGCAATTCTACATCCTCAGCTTCCCTCCTCTCCTTTGACACTTCCATGTCAGCCAGTTCATTTAGTTCATCCAAGGGGAGAGATATGAGTTCATCAACATTGTAGTTCCTAGACCACAGATAGTTCAATTTGGCTACCCTTAACTCATCATCTTGAGTACTTAGCCTAGAGGCAGCCCTGATTATAGCTTCCATGAAGCCAGAGGTCCCACTTGAACTCTCTCCCCTTGCCTTCCTCTTCCTCTCTCTCTTCTCCTCCTCAATCTCCTCAGAGGTCATTTTCCTCTTCCCTTTGTCACTTACAGGCTTGTGTGACTCAGGGTGGAGAGAGCTTTGGCATTCATTACTTGGTGCTGGCCTTGAGCTCTAGCCAGAGAGAGGTTATGAGACACCTTCACCAGATGGTGCCTCACTAAGGGTAATGGGTGTTGAAGCAGCACCTATCTCAAGGTTCATAGACTCAACTACTAGGCCTTCAGCTAAGGTTTCCCCTTCGAAGCTAATATTAGGGTCCACCTAAACATCCCGTTGACCAACAGTCTTCCCTGCTAGCCTCTGTCTATATAATTTGGATCTCAGCTTGAACTCTTCAAGAACCCTTTGTTGAATCCTATCAGCTAACCTTGCAGCTTGCCTGTTTTGATTTGGGTTGTTAAGTGGGAGGTCAACTAAATAGGTACTCTCATAGTATCTCAGGATGTAGAAGTTAAAGATTTCTTGTTGTCCCTGAGTCCTTAAGATTACCAGGCTCTCCTTTCAGCATCATACCTCCATCCCACTATTGGATTCTCAACAGAGTGAGATGGAGTAGGCATTGCCCTTGGTATACCCTCCTCAAACAATCTTTGAATGAGTGAGTCCATATTAATGTGGACCTGAGGATGTCGTTGAGTATGGACAACTGCAAGTGAGGGTGGTGAGTCCTCCATGTCCATACGCTGAGAGGAACTCCCAGGTTTTGTGATTATAGGTAGGACTTTCTCCCCCTTTTTGGTAGCATCACCCTCTTGCACAAGGGAGCTAAGGGTTAGGTCCACCACATCCATAGGTTCTTGTGGTCCTGGTTGAGTCCTCTAAATAGGTCTCTCAGCTAACTTGCCTTTGAGATTGATGATCTCAAGTTGCTGGTCATTGACCCTTCTTTGTAAGGTAGCCACCTCAGTTATGGGTGGATGATGTGGGCTAGATATGGGTGATTCAGGAGCACACATCTCTCCTTGAGTAGGGGCGGAGAAGAGAGACTCATGGTACTCACTGAAACCTATATCTTTATCATCATAGAATTCAAGGTTTAGGATTGGTTAGTTGAGATCCAAAGGCTGGGGATGGTAGCTTTCCCCTGAAGGTTGATCACTAGAGTTTTGAGACTCAGAGTGAAGGTTTAAGGCTGGGGTAATGAGCTTATCAGGATGAGCATCAGGAACCTCAGCACTGATCATAGAAGTAATGGGAGTGGTCTGCTCCTCAAGAGAAGTGGGAGCTCTAGTGTCCATTTCTTCTTACATGGGTGGTGATATAAGGGCCTGCTCCACCTGAGTAGACTGAGTAGGGGTTCATTTGGATTTTCTTTGGTTGGGGATGGTGATTTGTGGCTATGAGGGTGGTGCAGATGTAGAAGGTGTGGGTTCAACATTGGCTTGTGTTGCCAAGTTGTCACCTTGAGTAATGAGCTCTAACATTTTTAGAACCAGGGCTGTTTTTACCCCTGAGAATCCAACAGTAGACTTTCTCATTGTCCTAAAGATGTCAGGCTTCATCTGTCCTAGTTTAAAAGTGTTACCTGTTCCCCTTAACTAGTTCACAGTTAAGAATGTGTTGAACATATTTAGGGAATATGTAATACTCTAAGGAGTCCAAGTTAGCAAGCAAGTTTGTATAAACAAATTGAGAGTACCTAAACATGACCCCTTGAACCATTCCATGGACTATGTAACATAAGTCCTCAGGAATTTGGTCTCAACCTCCATGTTTGTTGGACAAAGAATGGATGACCACATTGAGAAGGTACTTCCATTTGGAGGAAACCTTACCCTTTTTAAAGGTTCTTACTGAGTAGTCCCCTTCATAGCCCATGTGCCGAAATGAGTTGTTTACAGTAGATTTGGGGAAGGACAAATCGCCTGCCACACCCTCAAAATCCACGTACGGGGTTTTACCGCGAGGCGTATGACATATCTGTCACACCCTCAAAATCCACGTGCGGGGTTTTACCGCGAGGCGTGTGACATACCAGGATCTCAGTCATTAGCTACTTAGAACAACTCTATATGAACAAACATTCAAAAATCAAAGTTTAACTTTAAATACTACGGAATCGTTAAATAAAACAGAAAGCCCAAAACAATGTAACATGATTTAAAATGCGCAAACAAACGCGCCCAAGCATTATGCAAAACCAAAGCATAAAGTTTAAACAAGCATAATCCCAAAAACATTGTTTCATAACATGCTGACAACACCATGATGTTGACCCGTGTAATGTGCTCCTAGGCAATGGTAACCTCAACCTGAGAATAGCATACTAAAAGAGTCAACACAATGGTTGGTGAGTTCAAGAGTTTGCGTTTAAACATAAACCAATAACAGTTGCAAAATATAAGAAGTGTATTGTAATATATAGCTAGTCTATAAACAAAATAGTAATAATCATAGTGATTTCACGATTCAAGCTGACTGTGTTATGTTTTTTTCCTCCTGCCACGACTTACCAGGTCGTGACAATGTTCGTTAGGACAAAATTGCACCCGTTTGACCTCGAGTCGCACAGGTGGGGCTCGTCAAACCCAGTAGTACTACCCATGATTTCCCGCTAATCATCATTATTAACAATCCGAAAGTGTGAGGACTTTCATGGTATTCAACACTATATCATACTATACACAACTCATATAAAGTAAGTGTTTGTAAAACCAGTATGCTATCTCCCCCAAAAGAGAGTATGTAAAAGATGGGGCATGAACTCACCTGATGCGCGTAAGAAATAACTTAAAGCTTAACTTGACAAGAAAGAGTGGATAGACAACCCTCAGAGGTCACCTAGAACACATGAGTACATAAGTACGTGTACACAGAACTAGTATGCTATCTCCCCCAAAAGAGAGTATGTAAAAGAGTGGGGCATGAACTCACCTGATGTGCGTAAGACATAACTTAAAGCTTAACTTGACAAGAAAGAGTGGATAGACAACCCTCAGAGGTCACCTAGAACACATGAGTACATAAGTACGTGTACACAAAATCAATATGAAACTCTAAGTGCTCTACAAACCAAGGAACTCAAG
The DNA here is from genome assembly GCA_025506505.1 of Flaveria sonorensis. Lineage (NCBI taxonomy): Eukaryota > Viridiplantae > Streptophyta > Magnoliopsida > Asterales > Asteraceae > Flaveria > Flaveria sonorensis. The sequence continues at coordinate 35,307,975 of CM046438.1, read as the reverse complement.
GTTTTAGAAAGACAAGACACATTTGACCCAGTTGACCCGTTTGACCCGTTGGTGACATTATAGGTGAAATTCCATTCAAACAAGCATAACAGTACATCACACATGATTTACATACAAACTGATCACATATGACACTTCATTAATCACATGTACTACCTAGATCATCATACAACCAGATATCATACAAGTCATGCGAATCTCAAACAATTACCATGCTCAACATAGCTACAACACAACCAATGCATCATACATAGAAACAAATCATGCACAGGATGCCATGTGAAGCCACTCACGACTTCACACCCTAAACCCTGCCAATCCTACTAAGTAGGGGCCTCAGATTCGCACGCGTGTATGATGATCATCAACATACCATTTAACAGAAATCATATCATCCAAAATGTTCAATCATGATCAACCACAAACCATCAATAGTCCTAACATACCCATATGACCCATTACCATGAATTCCCACAAACAGGCCAAATCAGATAACTAACCAACTAAACATTCATACAACCCAAACAATACATTCTACCACCTTAGAAATCATCCATGAACATGCCAACATGATCCTAATGTCCCAAACATGCTCAAATCCTCATATCCAAGAATTTGTGCAAATAAAGTTTCCCTTTTGGGAAGGCACATCCCAAAATCTATCAAACACCCAAGACATTCATGAATTCATCAATAATATACCAATTCAAGCTCATGAGAGCATCTAGACATGATCAACAACATCCAATTACCATAATTCATCAATCCTCATGAACAAAAGTTTCTACTTTTGGTAACCTATGAACTACAACATTCGTTCTTATGTTTCTAGCATCAATATCATCAATCTAACACCCAATTATCATCATAAACACATTAACAACATCAATTCATCATCAAATCATAGCATTCATGCAAATAAAGTTACTATTATTAGTAACCTATGAACAACGCATCAAAAACGTAACTTTCTTGCATAATCAACGTTAACTAACATCTATACAATCTAACTAACATCATAACATCATCAAACAACCAAGAATCGACACCCACATCATCCAATTCGAACTAGGGTTTCGGCCAACATGTAAAACCATCAAAACATGTAAAAATCTAACCTTTAAACGTGTAATGACTTGCAATTGATGATTCTAACGTGTTGTAGCACTTGAAATCGATCAAATCCGTGGCTTTGTTGGTGTTCTTGCCCAAAATAGCAAAGGGAGAGGGACAGGGGATGAAGTCGCGGCCGATTATGGTGTATTAGGGTTAGGATTTTGATTTTGTTTAATTATTTAATGATAATTACCCTTTTAACCCTCATAGTTTGTATTTTATAAAGATTAGGCTTTTAAATACTCTTTTAAAATGTTTTTAACTAAGATAATAAACATATGAACAAATAATAACAATTATATGTTTTATCTTTACCAAATACAAAACATACGGATTAAACACACACGTTTCCACGTTACGCGATAAAATTCACAAATAATATTTAAATCACGTAAGCGCATAGCACAACTTAATAATCACGTCAACAGTTAGATTATTATCTGTTTAACATTATTAATTATTATTAAGTCACTAATGTTCAACGAAAACTAGTGTGTGCTCACGACACGTGTATGCAAGACTTAACGGAACTAACGGAGTTTGGTAACGGAAAATTACCGGATGTCACATTATCCCCATGTTGAAAGAATTTTCGTCCCGAAAATTGAGTTACATGGTGAGTGTTCCATCACTGGTCTACTTCATTGGTATAAAGTAATCGAGTGAGTTTCGGGTGAGTTGTCACATCATCCCCATGTTGAAAGAAATTTCGTCCCGAAATTTAAATCAGTACCTTCACCGGCTGACATCGTCTTTTCGAATAGCTGAGGATACTTAAGCTTCATTTGGTCCTCACGTTCCCACGTGAATTCTGGTCCACGTCTCGAGTTCCAACGAACCTTGACTATGGGTATCTTGCTTTGCTTAAGCGTCTTCACCTCACGATCCATCACTTCGACCAGTTCCTCAATGAAGCGTAATTGTTCGTCTACTTGAACTTCTTCCAACGGTACAACCATCATTTCATCCGTTAGGCACTTCTTCAGATTTGAAACATGGAATACATCATGGATTCCACTTAGCGAATCAGGTAGGGCTAATCGATAGGCCACTGGACCTATTCTTTCCAATATCTCAAATGGTCCAACATATCTTGGATTTAGCTTTCCTCGCTTACCAAACCGGATCACACCTTTCCATGGTGAGACCTTCAGTAAGACCTTATCACCATTCTAAAACTCTAGAGGTTTCCGTCGCTTATCAGCATAACTTTTCTGTCTATCGCGCGTTGCAGCCATACGATTCCTTATTTGTACAATCTTCTCAGTAGTCTCGTGTACTAACTCAGGACCTGTTAGCTGGCTGTCACCAATTTCAGCCCAACAAACTGGTGATCTACATTTTCTCCCATACAATGCTTCGAAAGGTGCCGCCTTTATGCTAGTGTGATAACTGTTGTTGTAAGAAAATTCCACCAATGGTAGGTGAACTTCCCAGTTATTCCCGAAGTCAATCACACAAGCACGTAACATGTCCTCCAAAGTTTGTATAGTACGCTCGCTTTGACCATCAGTCTGTGGATGATAAGCAATACTCATATCCAATCGCGTACCTAAAGCTTTCTGCAACGATTGCCAGAAGTGCGATGTGAAACGAGCATCACGGTCAGAAATAATTGAGATCGGTACTCCATGCCTCGAAACGATCTCCTTCAAATAGAGTCAAGTTAATTTCTCCATCTTGTATTTTTCCTTTATCGCTAGGAAATGAGCAGACTTTGTTAATCTACCCATGATAACCCATATTGTGTCACAACCAGTAGAAGTTCGAGGTAACATAGTAGTAAAATCCATTGATATCTGATCCCACTTCCACATAGGGATCTTGGGTTGTTGTAATAGTCCAGATGGTTTCTAATACACCACCTTTACCTTTAAGCAGGTCAGACACTTGCTCACATATATAGCTACATTCGCCTTCATGTTAGGCCACCAGTAGTACGCCTTCAAATCATGGTACATCTTGTCAGATCCAGGATGTATAGAATACCTAGACTTATGTGCCTTACTCATCACCAGATCTCTCAGATTTCCATGCAGAGGTACCCAAAGTCTTTCCATGAAGTAACGAATTCCATCCGCTTTTACCTCGAGCTGCTTGTCCATTCCCCTTAACGATTCAGACTCAATGTTTTCTGCTTTCAAGGCTTCTGTCTGAGCCTCTTGGATTTGTTCAGGTAACTGTGTGCTAATGGTAAGATGCAAAGCTTGCACACGTCGAGGCTTAGCAGTTTCTTTCCTACTCAGGGCGTCAGCAACTACATTTGCTTTCCTCGGGTGGTACTTGATAGCACAGTCATAGTCATTCAGTAATTCTACCCAGCGCCTTTACCTCATGTTCAATTCTTTTTGCTCGAAGATGTGCTGAAGACACTTGTGATCGGTGTAAATAGTGCATTTGGTACCGTACAAGTAATGTCTCCAGATCTTTAAGGCAAAAATTACCGCACCCAGCTCCAATTCATGGGTGGTATAGTTCTTCTCGTGAACCTTTAACTGTCTAGAGGCGTAAGCTATCACCTTATCCCGCTGCATCAGGACGCATCCAAGCCCTTGAATGGAAGCGTCACAATAGACTACGAAATCATCACTACCCTCCGGTAACGCCAATATCGGTGAGCTACACAATTTCTGTTTCAGCAATTGGAAAGCAGATTCCTGACTCTCACCCTATTTGTATGTTGTTCCCTTATGAGTCAAAGCTGTGAGAGGTTGTGCAATCTTAGACAATCCTTCGATGAACCGTCGATAATATCCCGCTAATCCAAGGATTTGTCGTATCTCACTTGGTGTCTTAGGAATTGACCAATTCTTTATCGCCTCAATCTTTGCAGGATCAACATGTATTCCCTTCTCGTTGACAATATGACCCAAGAATTGCACCTCACGTATCCAGAAATCACACTTAGAAAACTTTGCATACACTTGTTCCTTTCTAAGTAATTCCAAGATTAAACGTAAGTGCTTCTTATGTTCTTCCTCAGTCCTTGAGTATATCAATATGTTGTCAATAAAGACGATAACAAACTGATCAAGATAGGGTTTGCACACGCGATTCTTGAGGTCCATTAATACTGCTGGTGCATTCGTCAACCCAAATGGCATGACCAAAAATTCATAGTGAACATATCGTGTACGGAAGGAAGTCTTCGAGATGTCCTCTTCTCGAACTCTCAGCTGATGATACCCAGACCTCAGATCAATCTTAGAGTAATAGCTTGATACTTGAAGTTGATCAAACAAATCATCTATACGAGGTAAGGGATATCTATTCTTGATCGTGACTTTGTTCAGTTCTCTATAGTCAATGCACATTTGAAATGTACCATCCTTCTTCTTGACAAATAGAACTGGCGCTCCCTAGGGAGACGAACTCGGTCGGATAAACCCTTTATCCAACAACCTTGTAGTTGGGCGGATAATTCCTGTAGTTCGTTCGGAGCTAACCGGTAAGGTGCTCTCACAATCAGAGCGGCTCCTGGAGTCAACTCAATTTGGAATTCAACTTGACGATGAGGCGGTAATCCAGGCAGGTCTTCCGGAAACACCTCGGGAAACTCGCGAACTACAGGGATATCCTCTTTCTTCTTTTCCTCGGTCTGTTTATCTGTGACGAGTGTTAATATGGCTAGTCGACCCTTTTGTAACAACTTCTGTGCCTTCATGAACGAGATGATGCCTATCACCACACCACTCCTATCACCTCTGACCGTAAGGACTTCTTCGCCAATAGGAATCCGTATGATCTTCTCATGGCATATGACTTCCGCTTGTTTACCGGAAATCCAATCCATGCCTACTACTACATCAAAACTTCCTAATGTAAGAGGCATGAGATCTATGGTGAATGTATGACCAGCAAGCTCTATCTTGCAATCTCTAAGAATATGCGTTACGTGAATTTGTGTACCATCAGCTAACTCTACGATGTATTTAGATTCTATGGCTGAGGGCATATCACTTAAAAGACTACAAAACTTAGTGGACACGAAACTTCTATCGGCTCCGGTATCGAATAATACGGTAGCAAAATGACCATTAACCGAAAATTTACCAGTTACAGTTGTAGGGTCGTTTAGAGCCTCACCTGAGCCAATGACGAAGGCTCTTCCTTTGGCTCCATTGTTGTTGTTGCCTCCATTATTGTTGCCATTACCGTTTTTGTTGTTGTTGCCGCTGTTATTGTAGCTATTGTTGCCATTGTTGTTGTTGCCATTACCATTCCTTCTGAGCTGGGGACAGTTGCGTCTGTAATGGCCTTCTTTTCCGCACTCGAAACAACCTTTCGGAGTTTCTTGTGATTGTTGAGGCTCCTTCATCAGTTCACCCCGGCAGTCTTTGGCTGCATGACCAATCTTCCCACAACGTTGGCACTTGAAATTATCACATCGACCCACATGGTGGTAGTTACACCGGTTACACTTCGGCTGTCTTCCGCCATACCCACCAGGTCCTTGATTTAAGGGAGTCGCCTGGTTTAAGCTTCGATTGTTATCAAACCTTCGTTGTTGTTGCTGATTTTGCTGCTGTTGTTGAGGTTGAGATTGGCTGCTGGATGACGATCCCTTGTTGCTTGAACCATCCCACTTGCGTTTATTGTCGGGTACGCTTGCCACCGCGCCCCGGTTGGGTAATCGTCCTTGCTCGACTGCTTGATCAGTCAGCCTGTGGGCTGTTCGGATAGCTTGTTGTATGGTAGTGGGGTTGGAAGCAGTTACCATACTCTGAATTTCGGGCACCAATCCCCGTATATAATGCTCAACCCTCTTGTGCATTTCATTCACCATTCCAGGGCATAGTGTGGCCAACTCATGAGTACGGGTCGTGTAGGCTTCAATCTTTGAGCCTTGCATTTTGAGTTGCCAGAACTCAATCTCTAGTTTCTGCACCTCATTGCGGGGGAAGTATTCTTCAGTCATGATTTCATTGAAATCATCCCAAGGCAGTTCGTTGGCTATAGCTTGACCCAGTATTTGAACCTGGGCGTTCCACCAGGAAAGTACTGCGCCTTCCAATGTCCCGGTGGCATACTTCACCTGATCAGCAGGCGGGCAGTTGCATTTTGCGAAGACAGACTCTGTCTTCTCAAACCACCTTACAAGCCCCACAGCCCCTTCCGTCCCGCTGTAGGTATGGGGTTTACAGTCCATGAAGGACTTGTAGGTACATGGTGGTGGTCTTGTTTCGACAACCCACACATTAGTCAGATATCCTAGACAAATAACTAGGATAATTAATTTAACCTCTTGTTATCATTTACCTGCTGGTTGTCCCGGTTGGGCAGCAGAGCCAATTCCGCAGGCGTCATGTTTATGGCTCCGGCACCACGGCCTCCGGCACCACGTCCACGACCACGCCCACGTCCTTTTCCGCGTGCGTCCATTTTTCACTTTAAAATTCACAAATACAATAATGAGTAACATCCAACACATTAATCTCATCGAAGTACAATAAACAATAAGAAATAATGGATTCACCACAACCACAACATTTATAACAAAAATAATAACCAAAGATAAATAAATTGCAAATGAGTCATAAAGTATTCCATCAATGTCAAAATTTGAGTTTGTCAGTTGGGCGGAAAACAACCCTTCCCACATAGGTTTCAAAGAAAAGAAACACTACATAGTCTAAGTTATGCAATGAGGATGTCAATCCATAACATCCGACCCATCACTATCGTCATCCGTTTCCTCCGGTTCCTCCTCCTCTGGAGCTTCCTCGGGGTCCTCCTCCTCAAGGTCTCGGTAGGTGCAGGAGCTATAGCAATCTGGAGTGCTGCCAGTTGTGCCTCTAGAGCAGCAAACCTATCGTTAGCCATCACCTCCCGCTGCTCTAGTGCATTCACACGTCCCGTAAGCGCTCCCACGCCGTCAGCCATCGCATAACACCCATTAAGGGTTTTCCCATGTTGCTCCTCGAGCGTATCCACTTGTTGTCATAGTTCTCGTACCTGGTGTCTTAGGGTAAAATTCTCACTAGTGAGTATCCTGACACGTTGCTGCTCGGTGTCGAGTGCAGCCACTAGTGCAGCAAAGACTTGCTCTTGAGGAATATCCAGGGTAGGGAGTGTGAGAGATGGGGTAGCTATCAACGACCTCGTTCGTGGTTGGGTAGAGGCTATCGGTGGTACTCGCTCCCGATATATCATATGCCGTATGCAGGTAGGATAGTAATCCCAATCTCGCGGAGGATCACGTTCAGGTATCGCGAATGGTTGATCCCAATCAACCTCTTCAGATGGATACTGGTGTTGTGGCCAGTCCTATCCACTGTCCGGTATGGGTGAGTAAGGAGGTGACTCAGATCTCGCGAGTCTCTTACCCAAGTCACGCGACGACGATGCCATGCTGCGAAGTACGTGATGTATATGCCAATGAGTATACAGTAAGGAGAGTAAGTGATAAGTAACTAACAACTGTGCGGTTATAGTCTAGTGTGTGTATGCAACCTAGTTCCCTATAACCAATGGCTCTGATTCCAATCTGTCACACCCTCAAAATCCACGTGCGGGGTTTTACCACGAGGCGTGTGACATATCTGTCACACCCTTAAAATCCACGTGCGGGGTTTTACCGCGAGGCGTGTGACATACCTGGATCTCAGTCATTAGCTACTCAGAATGACTCTATATGAACAAACATTCAAAAATCAAAGATTAACTTTAAATACTGAGGAAGCGTTAAATAAAACAAAAAGCCAAAAACAATGTAACATGATTTAAAATGCGCAAACAAACGCACCCAAGCATTATGCAAAACCAAAGCATAAAGTTTAAACAAGCATAATCCCAAAAACATTGTTTCATAACATGCTGACAACACCATGATGTTGACCCATGTAATGTGCTCCTAGGCAATGGTAACCTCAACCTGAGAATAGCATACTAAAAGAGTCAACACAATGGTTGGTGAGTTCAAGAGTTTACGTTTAAACATAAACCAATAAGAGTTGCAAAATATAAGAAGTGTATTGTAATAGATAGCTAGTCTATAAACAAAATAGTAATAATCATAGTGATTTCGCGATTGAAGCTGACTGTGTTACATTTGTTGCCTCCTGCCACGACTTACCAGGTCGTGACAATGTTCGTTAGGACAAAATTGCACCCGTTTGACCTCGAGTCGCACAGGTGGGGCTCGTCAGGCCCAGTACTACTACCCATGATTTCCCGCTAATCATCATTATTAACAATCCGAAAGTGTGAGGACTTTCATGGTATTCAACACTATATCATACTATACAGAACTCATATAAAGTAAGCGTTTGTAAAACCAGTATGCTATCTCCCCCAAAAGAGAGTATGTAAAAGATGGGGCATGAACTCACCTGATACGCATAAGAAATAACTTAAAGCTTAACTTGACAAGAAAGAGTGGATAGACAACCCTCAGAGGTCACCTAGAACACATAAGTACATAAGTACGTGTACACAGAACCAGTATGCTATCTCCCCCAAAAGAGAGTATGTAAAAGAGTGGGGCATGAACTCACCTGATGCGCGTAAGACATAACTTAAAGCTTAACTTGACAAGAAAGGGTGGATAGACAACCCTCAGAGGTCACCTAGAACACATGAGTACATAAGTACGTGTACACAGAATCAATATGAAACCCTAAGTGCTCTACAAACCAAGGAACTCAAGGTTTTAGAAAGACAAGACACATTTGACCCAGTTGACCCGTTTGACCCGTTGGTGACATTATAGGTGAAATTCCATTCAAACAAGCATAACAGTACATCACACATGATTTACATACAAACTGATCACATATGACACTTCATTAATCACATGTACTACCTAGATCATCATACAACCAGATATCATACAAGTCATGCGAATCTCAAACAATTACCATGCTCAACATAGCTACAACACAACCAATGCATCATACATAGAATCAAATCATGCACAGCATGCCATGTGAAGCCACTCACGACTTCACACCCTAAACCCTGCCAATCCTACTAAGTAGGGGCCTCAGATTCGCACGCGTGTATGATGATCATCAACATACCATTTAACAAAAATCATATCATCCAAAATGTTCAATCATGATCAACCACAAACCATCAATAGTCCTAACATACCCATATGACCCATTACCATGAATTCCCACAAACAGGCCAAATCAGCTAACTAACCAACTAAACATTCATACAACCCAAACAATACATTCTACCACCTTAGAAATCATCCATGAACATGCCAACATGATCCTAATGTCCCAAACATGCTCAAATCCTCATATCCAAGAATTTGTGCAAATAAAGTTTCCCTTTTGGGAAGGCACATCTCAAAATCTATCAAACACTCAAGACATTCATGAATTCATCAATAATATACCAATTCAAGCTCATGATAGCATCTAGACATGATCAACAACATCCAATTACCACAATTCATCAATCCTCATGAACAAAAGTTTCTACTTTTGGTAACCTATGAACTACAACATTCGTTCTTATGTTTCTAGCATCAATATCATCAATCTAACACCCAATTATCATCATAAACACATTAACAACATCAATTCATCATCAAATCATAGCATTCATGCAAATAAAGTTACTATTATTAGTAACCTATGAACAACGCATCAAAAACGTAACTTTCTTGCATAATCAACGTTAACTAACATCTATACGATCTAACTAACATCATTACATCATCAAACAACCAAGAATCGACACCCACATCATCCAATTCGAACTAGGGTTTCGGCCAACTTGAAAAACCATCAAAACATGTAAAAATCTAACCTTTAAACGTGTAATGACTTGCAATTGATGATTCTAACGTGTTGTAGCACTTGAAATCGATCAAATCCATGGATTTGTTGGTGTTCTTGGCCAAAATCGCAAAGGGAGAGGGAGAGGGGATGAAGTCGCGGCCGATTATGGTGTATTAGGGTTAGGATTTTGATTTTGTTTAATTATTTAATGATAATTACCCTTTTAACCCTCATAGTTTATATTTTATAAAGATTAGGCTTTTAAATACTCTTTTAAAATGTTTTTAACTAAGATAATAAACATATGAACTAATAATAACAATTATATGTTTTATCTTTACCAAATACAAAACATACGGATTAAACACACACGTTTCCACGTTATGCGATAAAATTCACAAATAATATTTAAATCACGTAAGCACATAAGCACAACTTAATAATCTTGTCAATAGCTAGATTATTATCTGTTTAACATTATTAATTATTATTAAGTCACCAACGTTCAACGACAACTAGTGTGTGCTCACGACACGTGTATGCAAGACTTAACAGAACTAACGTAGTTTGGTAACGGAAAATTACCGGATGTCACATCATGTTCTTCATCATCCAACCTCATATGAGTGTTTATGGTGTCTGGAGTGATGAAAATTGTCTTCCCCCGCACTATGGCAGTCAGTGCCTTAACACCGTCTAAGATGACCTCTTTACAGGTCCTCCAAAACTCTAAAAGTTAATCTTCGTACAAGGGAGGGTCAATGGTAAGTACATTGAGGTAGTTTGAAAGAGATAATAAGCGGAAAACATCTGAGAAACCTGGATCTTTCTGAGATGATAACAGAACAACTTGGTTGTGTTGCCTGTGTAACTGCATGGAACAATCGGGTTGGTATTGGGGATCAGGTTGGCCATTTTAAAGTAGCTTAAAAGGAAAGGAAGATAAGAATAAAGGCGGTTTATGAAGATGCTAGCATGTCTTGCACATACTTTGACTGGTTTATGAAGATGCCATTGTCAACCTGCTTCACTTGAATTACCTAGAAAGAAATTGAGTTCCCCCATGGTAGTCATTTCAAATCTATTCTTCATCAGCTTCTCAAAGTCTTTGTAGAGCTTCGGATTAGTTGACCCAAAAATAAAATCATCTACATAAACTTGAACCAGCATTAAGTCAATTCCTATTCCTTTGATGAAGAGTGTTCCATCAATAGTACCCCCCTTGTATCCATGCTGACAGAGATACTGTGATAGTGTCTCATACCACTTCCTTGGAGCCCGGTGTAGCCTATAAAAAGCCTTGTCAAGTTTGCAAACATAATCAGGATGATCTGGGTCTGCAAAGCCAGATGGTTGTTTGACATACACCTACTCATCAATCACCCGATATAAGAAGGCACACTTAACATCAAGTTGGTAGACCTTGAAATCCTTGGATGCAGCAAAAGCTAGGAATATACTAACAGGTTCAAGTCTTGCTACAAGAGCAAAAACATCTGTGTACTCAATCCCTTCTTTTTGTGTGTACCCTTAAATAACTAGTCTTGCCTTGTTCTTGGTTGGACAGATCTAAATTAGTGAAATTAAGATCCGGTGCTTGAATAGCATCCACCACATCAACACACTTATCAGGAGAAACTTGATCCAATGAGTGTGTCACATCATTAATGTTATCTTCTATGGAGTGGTTATCAGCATCAAGAAATTTTTGATCACTATCACCACCTCTATCTCCTCTTATATTGGAAATTCCTTCATTTAAATTCTATGCCTCTGTGCTGGAATTTATAGGAACCTTAGATGTATTAGCAGAAGAATTTGTTATAGTTGTGCAGATAGGATTTCTAACTACATGGCTAGTTACCACTAGAGCTGAAGTAGTTTGAACACTTGGTCTTCTCGACTCAAATCTTGGATCAGGATCTCCTGTTGATAAGGTACCTATAGGTCCTGAAACATCTTCACAAGATTTGTTAAAACAGTTGGTAACTAAGTCAAGATCAAACAACCAATCAAGACCAGAACCTTTCATACTGAGTGTATGCTCATTGAAGGTCATATTGGTTGACTCCTCAACTACTCTAGTTCTAAGATTGTATACTCTATAAGCCTTAGCTTGGGAAGAGTATCCAATAAATGTCTATCATCTGATTTCTCAGCAAATTTGGCTATTTGATCCTTGGTATTCAAGATGGTACAAGGACATCCAAATGATCTGAGGAAAATAATAAAAGGTATCCTATTGTGTCACAGTTCATAAGGGGTCTTACCATGTCCCTTGACTACTAAAACTCTATTCTGCACATAGCAGGTGGTGTTGACTACCTCTGCCCAGAAGGTGATGGACAGTTTAGAGTCAGATGACATGGTTCTTGTAGCTTCAATAACCGACATGTTTCTCCTCTCAGCAACACTATTTTGCAGAGGAGTCCTGGGAACACTGTATTGTCTTGTAATACTATTTTCATCACAAAATGTATCAAGGATTTGGTTCATAAATTTAGTTCGTTGATCACATCTTATGATTTTGACCTTGTGATCACATTGATTCTTAATTTTCAAAATGAAACTCTTCAAGATCTCATGGGTCTCATCATTAGTTCTAAGGAAGAAGACCCAAATATATCTTGTGAAGTCATTTGTGATCACCAAACAATATAAGGTCCTTTCTAGACTCATTACACTTGAGGGGCCCAAGAGATCCATATGTAATAAGTGTAGGGGAGTAGTGATGGAGTTCATTTTCTTTGGCTTGTGAGACACCTTTTGTTGCTTCCCTTTCAGGAATGCAACACAATGGTCATCACTTGGAAACTCTTTCTTTGGCATTCCAGTTACCAAATAATTCTTAATTAATTTATTCATGTTCTTAAAGTTTACATGGTAAATTCTTTTATGCTATAGGAAAGACTCATCACTATTGGCTTTAGATAGAAAGCAAGAAACTTCTCCTGAAAAGGATGTTTTCTACAAATCCATCTTGTACATGTTCCCTTTTCTTGGGGCTCTGAGAAGGATATGCTCTTGAGGAATGACCACCCCGAGCTTGAGAACAATGCACTCATGCTTAGTAAAGAGCATGTTGTGTCTCTGATCACAAAATTAGGATACACTCAAGAGATTGTACCCAAGCTCCTTAACAAAATTTACCTTCTTAATGTTGAGCTTACCATTTGTGACCCTGCCCCTTCTAGTAATGTAATCACCTGATTCTCCTCCAAAAGCAACTAGCCCTCCATCAATTTTCTCAAAGTTTTAAAGCAAAGAGCCATTGCCTGTCATGTGCCTAGAACAGCCATTGTCAATGATCCATACGTTCCATTTGGTCTTAAGCTGTTCCTATACATAAAGAGATGGTTGGTTACATTTGGAAACCCAAGCCTCATTGTCTTGGGCTTGTTAAAGTGAACTGAAGATAATCACTTATCTTGTTCTTCACTTTGGAGCTTCTGAAAGGAAGAGATTTTCCTTCCGAAGCTATCTTCTTCTTATTCTTAGAAGTTTTCTTCTTGATCATGTGGATAGTACTCTAGAGATTGTAGATGCAATCCTTGGCAAAGTGAGAAGTACTACCACACATGATGCATTCAGTTGGCATGCTTCAGAGAGTCTTCTTTTGAGTGGGAGGCTGAGCTTGATTACTTTCCACTTCATTCTTCATCTTCTCAGACGATGCAGTAGGCTTCTTGGGATGAGGCTTGCTCTTGGAACTGGATGGTTTAAGCTGTGCACCAGTGGTGCATATTTTATCAGTCTTCTTCTCTTGACTAGGATGATTTGGACATAAACTAGGACTCTTGGTACTAGAGTCCATTATTGAGTCTTCAGTCTTTACCACTTCAAATCCAATAGAAATGAAAACTTGCTTTTGCTTGGAGTTGAAAGTGGCCTTGATCTCTTGGGCTTTCTTTGACTTTCTTTTGGTTGCTCTTATCAAGTTCTTCCTTGTAGACTTAGCCATCCTTGGTTATTTCTTCTCTCCAGGAGAATAATGTCCCTTCTTAGGATAACCCTTATCACTCACCTTGGGTTCATCCTTCACTATCTCCTCTACATCTTCATCCTTTTCTTGGATAGGATCAATAGAAGGCAGCTCATCTTGACAAGTTCCACAACTTAGAGATCTAACAGATAGGAGTGTGTGTGGAGGAGCTATCTCACTTGACCCTAGTCCTTGCCTATTTTGGTAACAAACTTTTGCATGCAAGGATGAGGATATTATGTTCTTGAAGATTTCCTCTTCAAGAACATATTTTTCTACTTTGGCTTTGCTAATCACAAGCTCAGCCTGGCATTCAATTAACTTGATTATGAGATCTTTGATTTAAGTCCTGTAATTTGTATGCTCATGCTAAGAGTAGAAATGGTTTTCTCTAAATCTTCAATTTTAAGTTTAAAATCATTTTCTGCTATTTTAAAATCAGCTTTTAAAATGTTTAAGGACTCAAGGTCCGATCTCACTTCGTATGAGACCTGTACATATTAACTTTAGCAATGCATTCAGGAGTACAAAGATGTTCTAATACCTTGGCTTCTTCATGATCAGCCAGCTGTGCTTGGTTTGGAGAAGCATCTTCTACCTAAAAGCTCCAGTCAAACCTTCCTTCTTTAACAGCAACAACAACATACTGTTTAGGTTAGCTTGGCTTCTCAGTTCTGGGAGCTGCATCAGTGTAGTTTGGCTTGGATTGTGCCTAGCCACCGTTTGTCCTTGGTGCCTTGCACTCTTTAGCAAAGTGTCCCATTTGGTTACAGTTGTAATGCTTCACCTTACTTTTATCCAGGCCAAACTTTCCACTGGCTACATTACTTGGGAACTTCCTTCCTGTTCTCTTGTAGAACTTCATGGCTCTGTGAGTGAGGAGAGCCATATGTTGAACTATCTCCATGTACTCTAGATCATCTGGATGGATGCAGTCTTCTCTGTCTTTGGAAGATATCAACGTGGTTCAGCTTTTGTCAAAAGTAAGTAAGAGAAAGCATGTCTCCTCTGTCTTCTCAGTCTTTGGCTTCTGAATACTTTGTCTTTGAAGCTTCGGAAGACTACATCTTTGGCTTCGAAAGAATTGGTCTTTTGACTTCGGAAGATTTGATACTTAGCATCATTCACTGAGTTATATCAAATCTTCTGAAGTACTTTCCTAGTACTTCACATGTGCATGCTGAGAGCTTTTTGGTTGTTCTTTAGTTGCATCAGCCTTTAAGTGTATTCCTTACAATAAATATATTTTGTTTATATGCGATTAGGCTGGTATATACATGCCCCTCTCATATTTTAATATATTATGATATAATATAGATTATAAATAAATTTTGTTTTTATCAACCGTGTAGTATGTGTGTACTAACCTAGTTATTATTATAAGGTTGATAATAACAACATTTTGTTATTTTATTAATTAAAATTTAATAGCGTGTTTATCTCTTGTTGTTGTATTTATAATAAATTATAGTAATGTAACTTTAATCATATAATTATAAGAGTTATCTTAGAGAATGATGCTAACCAAAGATCTCTCAGCAAGCATTCTAAAGTGCAAGTAAGTTACTTCGGAAGATTTGACCATGCACAAAGAAATTTCACCAAGTGTCAAATCTTCCAAAGCCAAACACACAAATATTTCAAAGCCAAAGATGAAGTCTTCCGAATCTTCATGACAAAGTCTTTCAAAGTTTGAAGACTGATTTCTTCCAAAAACAAAGAACACAAGCTTTCTCTAACACTACTTTTGACAAAAGCTGAACCACTTTTCCCTACCATCTCTAAAGACTCACCAACTTATAAAAGTTGTTGATTATCTCCATACTTTTGTCAATGTACACTATGGTGTTTGAGTCCGTAACTTTCCAGTCTTGTACTTTTATCCTTTTGTAATATAATAGGATGTGAGCTATGGCATGTCATAGTCACTAGTCAAAAGGCAATCTACCTTTTGACTTTACATTGATCTTGTTGTCTAGATTATTGTCCAGTTGGCCTTTGAAGTATGGCCAGTTGTATGATGTAGTATAAAGTGTCTCATGTAACCAGTCCTTAGGACTAAGCCTTGTAACAAATTGTAAAACACTTGAGAGCAATATACATCATCCTTGAAAACCAATACTTGTTTTGTTCTTGTGTTCTTACTTTTGTTCATTGTTTCCTTTACCTGGTCCCCTATTTGATCTATTAAGTGTTGTATTCTCCACCTTGTGAAACTATTGCATAACCCATAACTGGTCCTACAACTGGTATCAAAGCATTTTAGGCTCTTGATTGTAAGATCTCACCATCTTAAATCTCCTACGTTTCACAAAACACTTACTTGCTCAAATGGCAGCTCTGTCTAAGGCTGATATGGAAACTGGCACCATGACTAAATCTCCACTAATCACTCCTGATGACTTTGATACTTGGTGTATGAGGATGGAAGTCTTGATCAAGTCACCAGACAGCAGGATGTGGAGATCTGTAGTCTCAGATCCTCGCATCCCAAGCACTACTTCAGCAACTGGTGGAGGTGGGATGAAACCAAAGGACGTGGCTGACTATTCTGAGGAATATTGGAGGAAGATTGATATAGATTAGAATGCCATGACCGCTCTTCAAACTGCTATACTAAACTCTATCTACAGAGGCTTTAAAAAGTGCAATACTTCTAAAAAACTATGGGATGCATTGAAGCTGATGTATGAAGAGTCTGATGAAACCAAGGAAAGCAAGAAGGATATCATGAAGCAGTTTGAGAACTTCACCTTCAAAATAGGTGAAACTATGACTCAACAATACTTTAGGTATGTCGAGATTGTAGATACTCTGATAGATGTTGGAGTTAAACTTGAGAACAGGGACATTGTGAGGAAGTTCATGTTCTCTCTTCCTAAACAATGGACACACTATTATGTGGCCATTAAGAGAACTGAAAATCTCTCTACCGTCACTCTCACTGAGCTGTATGGTATCCTGAGCGCTTACCAGATGGAGATGAACATGTAAAATCCATCAACTAGCTCTTCCAACAATCAAAAGAGTTCAACCTTTAATGTGGTTGAAAAGGATAACAGAGAACCACATCATCATTTCATCTACTACCCTAACAACTCATAAAATGGTCTTTTCATCACCTTCCCGGAAATAGCAAAGGAGACCTACACTCAAGGAAGCCCATTCCAAGAGTCCGGTTCATCTTAAGCCTTTATGTCTTTAGATGAAAGTTGTTGCAACTATTTTTCACTCTTCAAGACATAGACTGCATTCATCTAGATGACCTAAAATATATGGAGATAGTCCAACAAATGGCTCTTCTCACTTATAGAGCCAAGAAGTTCTATAAGAGAACAGGAAGAAAGTTTCCCAGCAATGTAACCAGTGAAAAGTTTGGCTAGATAAAAGCAAAGTTAAGTGTTACAACTATAACCAAATGGGCCACTTTGCTAGGGAGTGTAAGGCACCAAGGAAAAATGGTGGCCAAACACAATCCAGGCCCTGATGCAGCTCCCAGAACTAAAAAGCGCAGCCAACCAAAGCAGCAAGCTGCTTTTGTTGTTGAAGAAGAAAGCTCTGACTCAAGCTTTCAGATATAGGATGTCTCTCCAAACTAAGCACTGATGGTAGATCATGATGAAGCAAAGGTATTGGAACATATTTGTACTCCTGAATGCAGTACTAAAGTAAACATGAACAGGTCCCGTAACTTGGAAGTGAGATCTGATCTTGAGTCTTTGAATATTTTAAAAGCTGATTTCAAAAGAGCAGAAAATGACTATAAACTTAAATTAGAAGATCTAGAGAAAACAATTTCTACTTCTAAACATGAGCACACAAATTATAAGACTCATATCAAAGATCTTGTTACCAAGTTAACTGAATGCCAGGCTAAGCTTGTGATCTGCAAAGCCAGGGCAGAAAAATATGTTCTTGAAGAGGAAACCTTCACGAACATCATATCTTCATCCTTGCATGCAAAGATTTGTTATCAGAACAGGTAAGGACTGGGATCAAGTGAGATAGCTCCTCCACACATATTATTATCTGTCAGATCTCCAAGGTGTGGAACTAGTAAAGATGAGCTGCCTCTCATTGATCCTATCCAAGAATAGGGTGAAGATGAAGAGTATATAGTAAAGGATGAACCAAAAGTGAGTCAGGAGGTTCATTCTAAGAAGGGACACTATACTCCTAGGGAAAAGAAGGAACCAAGGATGGCCAAGTCAGCTAAAAAGAATTTGAGCAGGGATGCTAAAAGAAAATCAAAAAGTCCAAGAGATCAAGCCCACCTTCAACCTCAAGCAAAAATAAATCTTTATCTCTACTGGGTTTGAGGTGGTAAAGACTAAAGACTTAACTAAGAACTCTAGTTAATGGAGTCCTAGTTCAAGTTCAAACCATACTGGTCAAGAGAAGAAAGTTGAGCAAGTATGCACCACTGCTACACAGCCCGAACCATCCAACTCTAAAAACAAGAGTCACCCTCAGAAGTTTGGTACATCATCTAAGAAAATGAAGAAGAAGCTAGAAAGAGATCTAGATAAACCCTCTCCTCAGAAGAAAACCCTCAGAAGTATGCCTATGGAATGCATCATGTGTGGTGGTACAACTCAGTATGCTAAGGATTGCATTTACAATCCTAAGAGTACCATCCATATGAACAAGAAGAAGAGTTTTAAGAGGAAGAAGAAAATAGCTTCGGAAGGAAAATCACTTTCCTTTGAAAGCTCAAAGGTGAACAAAAAGAAGATAGGTGCAAAACTATATTCAGAAGCAAGTTTGGTCTCGAAAAAAAGGACTGCTTCCGAAACACTAAAGTCTGCTGCAGTGGATGCAAAAGCTTTTGAAGGTTCAGTCTCCAAAACTTCCGAAGTTACAAAAACTTATGAAGTTTTGAAGGCCAAGTCTAATCTTCCAAAGATGGTGTGGAAGATGAAGGAAGGCCATGTGACTAAAGTTTCTTCATCAATAACAGCCAAGGATCCTTAAGGCTTGCATATAGGGTTAATAACTATTGAACTATCTTTAGTTCATCTTGATGAGCCCAAGACCAGCAAAGCTTGGGTTTCTAAATGTAACTAACCATCTTTTTTTCATATGTAAGAACAGTTGAAGACCAAGAGAAATGTATGTATCATTGATATTGGTTGTTCAAGTCACATAACAGGCAATGGCTCTTTGCTTCAAAACTTTGAGAAAATTGATGGAGTGCTAGTTTCTTTCGGAGGAGAGTCAGGTGGTTACATTACTAGAAGAGGCAGGGTTACAAATGGTAAGCTCAGCATTTAAAAGGTAAACTTTGTCAAAGAGCATTGGTACAATCTCTAGAGTGTATCTTAATTTTGTGACTAGAGACATAACATGCTTTTCACTGAGAATGAGTGCATTGTTCTCAAGCCCAGGGTGATCATTACTCAAGAGCATATTCTGCTCAGAGCCCCCAGGAAAGGGAATATGTACAAGATGGATTTGTAGAAAACCTCCCCATCAGGATAAGTTTCTTGTTTTCTATCTAAAGCCAATAGTGATGAGTCTTTCCTTTGTAATAAAAGAACGTGCCATGTAAACTTTAAGAACATGAATAAATTAATAAAAGATGATTTGGTAACTGGAATGCCAAAGAAAGAGTTTACAAGTGATGACCATTGTGTTACATGCTTGGAAGGAAAGCAACACAAAGTGTCTCACAAGCCAAAGAAATGAATTCAATCACTACACCCCTACACTTACTACATATGGATCTCTTTGGCCCTACTAGTGTAATGAGTTTAGGAATAACTTCATATTATCTTGTGATCACATATGACTTCTCAAGATATACTTGGGTCTTCTTTCTTATAAGTAAGGATGAGACCCCTGAAATATTAAGATCCTTCATTCTGAAAATTGAGAATCAATAAGATCACAAGGTTAAGATCATAAGATGTGATCAAGGAATTGAATTCAAGAACCAAATCCTTGATACATTTTAAGATAAAAAGGGTATTTCAATACAATATAATGCTCCTAGAACTCTTCAACAAAATGGTGTTACTGAAAGGAGAAGTAGAACACTTATTGAGGTTGCAAGAACCATGCTTTCTGACTCTAGTCGCTCATCACCTTCTGGGCAGAGGCAGTCAACACTGCCTGCTATATGCAGAATAGACTTTTAGTAGTCAAAACTCATGCTAAGACTCCTTATGAATTGTGGCATAAAAGGAGATCTTTCATTGGTTTCCTCAGGTCATTTGGTTGTCCATGCACCATCTTGAATATTAAAGATCATATAGCCAAATTTGCTAAGAAACCAGATGATGGACATTTCATTGGATGCTCCTACTAAGCTAAGGCATACAGAGTATACAGTCTCAGAACTAAAGTAGTTAAATAGTTAGCCAATGTGACTTTTAATGAACAGACTTCAAATGTGAAAGGTTCTGGTCCTCAACTGAGATTTATCAACTTGCTGTGATTGCTCAACTGAGAATTCACAAGTCCCATCCTACTACAAACATCATTGGACATGTTAAGACTAGGGTGAAACAAGAGGACAAACCCATGATAAAAATGTTTATCTGTATTCTTGCTTCTTGCCTTAGATTGAGTCAAAAAAAGTTGATGAGGCTTTGAAAGATGGAAGCTGGATTGAAGCAATGCTGGAGGAACTACTTCAATTCAAAAGACAAGATGTTTGGCACCTATGTCCTCTTCCACCTAGGTAGATGCCAATAAGATACCAAGTGGGTTTTTAGAAACAAGAAATATGATAAAGGGCTTGTCATCAAGAAAAAGGCAAGATTAGTAGTCCAAGGGTACACTCAAGAAGAAATGATTGACTACACAGATGTTTTTGCTCTTATAGCAAGACTTGAAGCGGTAAGGATATTCCTTGCTTTTACTGCATCTAAGGATTTTAAGGTCTCCCAACTTGATGTCAAGTGTGCATTCTTATATGGGGTGATAGATGAAGAAGTGTATGTCTAGCAAGCACGAGGCTTTGCAAACCCAGATCATCCAGGTTATATCTACAAGCTTGACAAAGCTCTTTATGGACTACATCAAGTACCAAGGAAGTGGTATGAGACATTATCATAGTACCTAGTTCAACATGGTTACAAAAGAGGTAATATTGACAGCACATTTTTCATTAAAAGAACAGGGAATGACTTGTAAGGCCCCGATCCCAGGAAACCTCACTCTTGGTCATTCATAGCACCATCCATATTAAGACATATTAAAATATATTATAATAAGAAAACATCACAGCGGAATAATTAAACAAAAACTATTTCATGCAATTATGGTATTTTTTGCCAAGAAATACATCGTTACAGAGTTCAAAATTAACATTTTGTTGTATTACAAGGCAAATACATCGTTACTCTTAGCATAGATCTATCAGTTACACACTTAAAACATAACAAACAACCATTCAACATCATAGAAATCTTTTAAAAATCATCATCTTTTGTAAACAGTCATATTTATTATGGAAAAACATAGTTTGGTAAAGAAGCATCCTTTTCAGTACACATATCAACCCCAAACAAGTAGAAAACAAGTAAAAGAGGGGATCTAGAACTCATCTTAACCAGCATTCAAGTGAACCACAACAAACCCGAGAGCAAACCTAGAGTTCTATTACCTAAACACACATAAAGAAGCAACTAAACACATAGAAACACATAGAAATCGGTCCAGAAGCTTAAACCCGACAAGAACCGAGAAGAACACCTTAAAATCTTGCCTTCTGAAGAAATATTCTACTTTCTCACTCTAGAACTGGATGAGAGCTTTTTTCTCTCACTAGCCGTAAGTTGAGTGCATGGTAGAGAAAGTATGGGCGGCCATTTCTTCTTTTTAACCCCATTATGGGCCAGTTTAGCCCTTGGTACACTTTTACCCCTTGCATTTTAAAATAATATCCCATCTGCTCCTTTACTTTTCTTTTCTTTTCTTTTCTTTTCTTTTCATTTTGAAGTTTTTGGGTGTTACATGACTTGATGCTGGTTTATGTTTATGTTGATGACACCATCTTTGGGTCAACTAACAAAATACTCTGCAAAGAGTTTGAGAAGCTGATGAAGAATAGGATTGAAATAAGCTCCATGGGGGAGCTCAATTTCTTTTTAGGAATTCAAGTGAAGCATGTTGACAATGATTTCTTTATACATCAGTCAAAGTATGTACAAAACATACTAACCAGATTTCATCTGACTGATAGTAAGGTTGCTAATACTCCCATAGCCAGCAACCACTCCTTAGGACCAGATCTTGAGGGGGAGTGTATTGATTAACATTAATATAGGGCTATGATTAGGTCTCTTATATGCCTAATAGCCAACAGGCATGATATCATGTTTGCAACATGCATATGTGTAAGATATCAAGCTAACCCCAAGAGGTCACACCTAGTTGCTGTCAAGAGGATTCTTAGATACCTCAAAGGAGCTCCCAATCTAGGACTTTGGTATCCAAAGAATTTTGACTTCAATCTGTATGCATATACAGATAGTGACTATGGTGGCTGCAACATGACTGCAAAGTTTACATCAGGGGGATGTCAATTTCTGGGTGGAAGGATAGTCTCATGGCAATGCAAGAAACAATCTTATGTATCTGCATCAACTACTTAAGCTGAATACATTGCCGTTACAAGCTGGGTGTGCTCAATTACTTTGGATTCAGAATTAGATGCTAAACTATGGATTCAACTTCAACAAGACTCCTATCCACATAAACAACAATAGTGTTATTTTTATCATAGAGAATCCAGTACATCACTCAAAGACAAAAGCACATCAACATCATGTATCATTTGATCAGAGAAAATTTTGAAAAAAGATTGATAAAACTGGTCAAAATTAACACAAATGAACAATATGCTGATCTGTTCATAAAAACTTTTGATGAATAGAGATTTAAATATATTGTATCAACTATTAGGTTGATTAACTTTGATTAGTTTTTCTTAAATTAATTTCCAAATTGTTTTTCAAACATGTGTGTCTTTGAAGTTGTCTAAATTATCACTCATATAAGCCGTTTTTATCTTGGATGAAAGTTTTTGAAGTATATATTTATTAGAATTTCAAGAATTATGAATAGATTTTCTTTCACAAGACATTATATTGACTTCTGAAGAAAGTTATGTTTTCAAAACTAATAACTACTAACTAAGGGATTTAGCCTCGAAAGAAATACTAATATATCTTCCGAATCTTAAATCTGCTTCTAAGTACTTATATGTTTAAAAGAATAATTTTCTTTCGAAAGCAATTAAGTCTCGGAAGTTTTATTCTGTTCTTGAGTAAAACTTCTGAAGTATGGCCGGTTGTAGGATGTAGATTAGTCATTAGTAAAAAAACAATCTGCCTTTTGACTTTACATTGATCTTGTTGTATAGATTAGTGTCCAGTTGGCCTTCAAATTATGACCGACTGTAGGATGTAGTATAAAGTGTCTCATGTAACCGGTCCTTAGTATTGTTCTTGTGTTCTTACTTTTGTTCATTGTTTCCTTTACATGGTCCCCTATTTGATCCATTAAGTGTTGTATTCTTCACCTTGTGAAAGTGTTGCATAATCCATAACTGGTCCTACAATATGTTCTACATTTGATTAGAAAAAGGTTTTATTCAAACACTTTTAAAGTATTCATTTTAATTGATATCAACGACCAATCAAATACCATATATTCCGTAATAGTATTATGATGAAATAGTAACAAATAGCTAAAACATACATAGATATTCACGAAAATTCGAGCACCTATATAATTGAACCCAATAAAACTAAAATAACCCTAAAACCATCATTGCGATATTCTTTGTAATATGTTAGATACCCATGTGTTACATAACTTGAAATAAAAAAAAATTATATAATAGATTATATATGTGTATAATCTAATATATATTATATATAATATATTAATGAAATTATTATATATACCAAACATATTTAAGTTATAAACAATAGTATAATTTTTTTTTTATTATTCATAAATATCCATAAACCTTTTTATAAACAAACATTATTAAAAATTTTAGTTTTAGCAATGATTAGCTACAAATTAAATTATATTTTAATAAAATTAAGTCTAATTTATTTATTTCTAGAAAAAATATCATTAATATAGTATTAACTTAGCATTAGTTAAACAAACTTTTTTGAAATCAAGATATTTATTAAAAATTGTAAAATTATTGTGGTGGGTACACAATGACAATCCTAAATGTAGTTTATGTGGAAATGATTTGAACGTGTTAAAATATTATCATGTGCCTGATAGTTATTTTATTTTATTAGTATAGATACATTTAAAATCGAACCGCGACAAATTACGAGTCTGATCCACTATACACACGGTCACATAAATTTATGTGTCACGCATGAGTATACGTATATGTTTTAAATGTTTATAAGCCATATCATTTATGATCATTAGAATAGAATAGATGTTTTTGATAAATAAGTTTGAATCTCATAAAAAGTGACAAAACAAAGGAAAAGAATTCAGAAACGGCGACGCGACCCACTTCATATACATTTTCCCTTGCCTCTTTCCGTCCCTTGTTTTCGTTTTCATATATATAATAATAATAATAATAATTCATTCATTCATTCATTCGGCGGAGTGGAGTGTTTATGGCGGCGTCGTGTTACCGGATCTCCGGCGGCGGCACCGCCTCATCAACGGAATTTAATATTCGGAAGCCGAAGGTACGACTCTCATCGGAATCGCAATTCCTTCCCTACCCAAACCAATGGAGAAAAGAAGGCATCGTAGGTCGCCGGAAGTGGACGTTTGAGGGTGCGGCGGTGGTACGACAACGAAGGAGATCGATATGCTGGTATGCTTTACACGACGAACAGGTTGTTGTTAGCGATGGGGATGAGAAGCATGTGGTGGAAATCGGAGATCGGAGGGCGGAGGTTGCGGTGGCGGCGGTTGTGACAATGGGGTTAGGTGTGGGGAATCGGGTGCTCTATAAGCTCGCTTTGGTTCCTTTGAAGCACTATCCCTTCTTCTTGGCTCAGCTCGCCACTTTCGGGTATCACAAATCTCTCTTTCTCTCACAAACCTAATGTTTTCAAATTGGTATCTTTACACGCACAATCTGGTCATCGGGAATATATATCTATATATTCTTATTGTTATGTCTTTTACACGCCACTAATCTCCACCATTCATGTAAGTTGAAGGAAGCCTGGCCCGATTTAATCAGATCTTGTGAAGGGAGGTGAATTAGTGGATATTCATTGAAAAGAGACAATGGGTCCAAATGTTTGTTCGGTGTAATTAGTAGGTCCAACTTAAAATATTATATATCTCTTTTTGAAGGTAGGTTGAGTGGTTTGGGTGATTTCCGTGCATTTTTAATTAGTCTCTTATGACTGAAAAGTATTAAATAATTCTAATTTACCAAGTTAAATGCTAATATTGTTTTATTTTAATGCAACAAGTACCCTCATCATTTTAGCATGCCGACTATGTCACCCACAAAAACTAAAACATCACATGTGTTTTTAATCTTTTATATTAGAATTATTCATTATACTTTGACGATATTATGTAATATGTTACATTTTTTAGTACCATTGGCTCTGTGTATTGATACCTAAGAGCATTTCCCATCCCATCCTAATAATTTACCAAAAAAAAAAAATACTAATTTCTAAATTTACCTATGTTTTCTTAAAACCTTGCACATCCCATTCCCCATATCAATCCTTATCTCAATTAAATAATATTTATTTATTTTTTGAATACTATTTCTCTTTCTTTCATTTAGATCCAATTATAAAATATATTATAAAAAGATATGGGGATGTATAGTGAATCCTATATTTAGGAGATTAGGTTGATTTCCCATAAAATTGTTAGGATGGGGTATGAGTGGGGAATGGGATGAAGTGAATATTTTGATGATTTTTCTTACAGTTTAGGATGGGGATAGGGGATGGGTTGAGAATGCTCTTATAATCTCTTACTCGGTCCATTCTATGAAAACCTAACAAGGTCTTAACGCGAATGTGTCGAGTTTTTCACATTTTTTAATTCTTAGAAAAGTTTATATTTAGATAAATATTCATAAATGACACTCCCGACCGACCTTGGCCATTTGTAGATCCGCATTATGAGAGTGGGAAACATACCTCACCAATATGGGAGGTTATCTATTTATAATAATAAATTAATTACAATTAATACATTAAGAGATTTACATAAAATGAATTTACTATGATAATTTACTCTAATATCCCCCTCCGGTGACACGGTGGCGAACTAAGACGAAGAATTTTCCGAAAGTGCTCAAACTATATCCGCGGAAGACTTTTTGTGAAAATATCGGCCGCCTGATTAGAATGAATTTTGTAGATAGTTTCCGAGACGATACATGTTCTTTAATAAATGATAGTTGAGATCAATGTACTTAGCTTGCTTACGAGACACTGGATTTTGACTAAGGAATCTTGCACTTTGGTTATCACAGAGAAGAGTGTACGATTAGCAGGTAAAGCATGGAGTTCTCGTATGAGATTGGAGACCCATACTATTTCAGCAGTCATGTTTGCCATAACCCGATACCTAGATTCACAACTCGAGCATGGAATGGTTGGTTGATTTTTTGCACTCCAAGATACAAGATTACCCTCAAGAAAAATAGAATAACCATATGTTGAGCAGCATGTCTCAATACAACGAGCCCAATATGCATTCGAGTAGCCAAGAATAGACGAATTTTGTGGCTTTTTAAAACTAAGGCCAAAGGAAAGTGTTTCCTTAACTTACCAAAATGTATTGTACACTATACACACTAAAATGATCCACAATAGGGTTATGAAGAAACTAGCTAACTTGATTGACAACACAGGAGAGATCTGGTCGAATTATGGTTAAGTATTGAAGAGCACTTACAAGAGACCGGTGCTCCATCGAATTTGAATGAGGTACACCGGCTGCTGAAAACTACTCATGAGCTGGCTGCTGAAAACTACTCATGAGCTGCTAATGGTGTAGCAACCGGTTTAGAGTCAAGCATTTTTACCTGTTCAATAGTGTCATAGTCTTATTTTGATCGACTCAAAAATAAATCATCTGGCATATATAGGACTTCAAGCCCTAGAATATAATCTAGATCACCAAGGTCTTTAATAGCAAACTCCTGATGTAACCAATTGATAAAGGAGGTGATTACATGTGCTTGATTCCCTGTTAAAATAAGATCATCGACGTACACAAGTAGATAATGATGTAAGAATCCCTTTTAAACAAAGAGAGAAGTATCATACCGAGTACAAATAAAACAATTTGCAATGAGGAATGTACTTAATCGCTAAAACCAAGCTCGAGGAGCCTGTTTAAGGCCATACAAAGCTTTTTGCAACTTGCAAACATGATTTAGAAACTAGGGGTCAACAAAATCAAGTGATTGTTCCATAAAAACCGTTTCATTGAGATGCCTATCTAAGAAAGCATTTTTAAAATCAAGCTGACGAAGCCATTAGTTAACTTATAACTACTTGAAACAAAACAATTTGAATGGTTGATGCTTTGATAGCAGGACTAAACGTTAGGGAATGATCAATGCCCGGAACTTGAGTAAAACCTTAAGCAACAAGATGAGCTTTTAGTCACACAACAGAACCATCTAAGTGATACTTGGTGCAAAAGACCCATTTCAAACCTACGACATTAGCTTCCGTTGGGCGAGGGCTAAAGTCCAAGTGGCATTGCTTTTAAACATTTCATCTTGCATGGCATAGTTAATAGCGAATAGCGGTAAATAGCGACAAGCCACCTATATGCTATGTAGCGAATAGCGGTAAATAGCGACCGCTATTTCGTGTTTAGCGATTAAGTAGAATAATATGTAAGAATGTTTTACATTCAATAGATAAGCATGTTTAGCAATAAAGTAGTAGGAAATCTAAGCAAAGACCCCCAAAATAGCTAAAATACTCGATTACTAATCATCTAAATCTCATATATACCAAAAAAAATAAAAAAAAATAAAAAATTCCGCTATGTGGTCGCTATTTACAAATAGCGAGGGAGGAGCGTCACGCTACATAGCGCACTATAGCGGTCGCTATAGCCGCTATTGACAACAGGGTTGCATGGCGACAATCGAATTAAGATTTTTAGAAGCAAACTTAAAACCTATACGGTGCGTTTGGTATATAGGCTTTCTAAGGAATTTAATGGAATTGGAATTTGAATTCCATTGGTCAATGTGTTTGGATGGTAGAATTCATTGGAAATGGAATTTAAATTTCATTCTTAATGTGTTTAGTTAAGAGTGAAATTGAAATTGGAATTGGAATGAATTCCTTTAATCGCCCCACCCGTGCGACCAACATTGCCCGACCCTACCAGCTACCGCCCTCGACCGCCGCCGATTGTCACCACTGCCGACCCGAGCTGACATGACTATACGACATTCGACTGCAATCTCCACTAACCTCCGACCGACGCCTCCACCAACTGCTACCACCATTTGCCAACTCCTGCTCGCCCGTTGATTTCGACCGTTGATGATCGCCCAAAACCATTTGATGATCCTCCCACCTCTCACTTGTCACCTTGTCCCTAACAACCCAAATCCGCTGCTCTCGACCAGCACCCCTTATTATTATCGCCAACCAATGTGATGGTGAGCATATGTAAGATGGTGGCCATTTGTAATTTGGACACGGAGGATTTGTAGATGAAGCTATGAAGGGAGGTTGATGGTTTGAGGAGAGGAAAAGGGATGGAGGTCGATGGTTTATGGAGAGAAAGGGGTTGGGTACCTAGCTAATACCATACGAGAATCGGAAACATACCTCACCAATATAGGAGAATATTTATTTATAATAACTTGTTCAAAAATATATTTATAATAATAAATTGGTTACAACTAATACATTAAGAGATTTACATAAAATGAATTTACTATGATAATTTACTCCTAATACATATACGCTTGACATAAATGATTTGCAGGACCTGCTGTTTCGAATTGGAAATGAGTGTTCATCGAATTGATTAGGGTTCCAAATTAGTAATGTTTGCTTTTCGATTTCTAGCGAGTCTTTCGAATTAGGGCGATGTCGTTAAGAAAAAGAACACACAACGATTCTGTTTTCCGATTGAAAGAAAAGAGAAGGGAGGATGGAAGTGGTAGCGGGGGTCGTTTTTCCAGAATCACGGATTATTTTTTGCGTAACTTTTGGTACTTAAATGATGGTTTCTATGCTAATTTACCATACAACTAATAAGTTATTTCTTTTGAGTATGTTGTTTCTAATTTATCATCTTTCAATCTTGAGTAGTATGTTTGTAAATTAAGTTTTTGCATTGTTGTATGATTTTGCTTTGATGCTAGTGTTAGGATTTCAAGTGGCGCAGCGGAACCAACACACGAACATGCACAAACGATTATTACGCAGAAAATAGAAAATAACGACCCAAGGATTAACGTGGTTCGGTCGGTGTAACCTACGTCCACGGGCTGCAACTAGGGTTTTCTTTATTTGCTCAATACAAAGACTACATATACATGACATGGTATATATAGAGACTAATTAGGGTTAACAACTTAATGAACAAGAAAACTAAACATGGGCTCAAGCCCAAAGCCTTCACAAACCCAACAATCTCCCACTTGAAGGCTTTGCAATAAATTCTAGCCCGCCATTCAAGTACAAAGCAGCCCAGTTGTCTCGTAACTTCAGTAATCTTTAAACAAGTCTTCCAAGCCTTTATTTCCCAAAGAACAAGCCAAGACTCCATCACATCTCCTAGTTGTAGCGACCCCTCATCATCAAGTACCAGAAGGGCCAGTTGAAGCTCCCCCGAGCTCCAGCTCAGTCGTGGTTGGTCCCGCTAACGACTCATCCTCTATCTTAACCGGTTTGGACATTCCACCGGATTCAAAGATACACCGAGGATCACCGTCACTCTCCAATTTTTCAGTCGTAGTCTTTAAAACCCAACGATTCTTTGTAACCGTACCCAGAACACGTCCCCTGCTCCCACTGTCACGGAATCCCCTAAATGGTTTAGACATTCTAACCCGTTCACCTAACATCCCTGCTCTAGACTTCACGTTTGCAAAATGAACTCTCTTAGCACCTGATTTAGCGAACCAGATTTTGTCGTGCTTAACCGGGACGGTCAAACATCCCTCAGCAGGTATCTCAACCATATATAATGACCCACGCTTCATACCACGAGCAATAACCAGATTACCATTGATCATCTTCCATTTACCACCACCAAACCTCACTTCCGGTCCTTGTTCATCTAGCTGACCAACTGAAATCAGTTTCCTCTTCAGCCTCGGAATCACCCTGATTTTCTTTAGGTTCCATGTAGTACTAAGTGAAGTAACCAGATCAATATCACCCATGCTCGTTACCTCAAGTATCTCGTTATTGGCTAATCGTACCTTTTTAAAATCACCATGTTTCAGATTCACCATCGTTTCCCCGTTGTCCATGGCGTGAAATGAAGCCCTGAATCCATGACCCAAGAGTTCACACTGTTTTCCACACTGAGTATTAATGCATCATCATCAGAAACATCCCGAGCAACAGTGTTCAATTCTTTTTTATTCGGACATTGACTCTTATATGTCCCACCTAATTGCAGTTCCAACACTTTACATTCTTTCTAGGTTTAGATGAACTCCTTCCCCGACTCCCACTGTTCCTGTTATTACCCCGACCCCTGCCAACATTTAACAACACATTATTTGATGATTCACTCGAGTTCTTTCTTCTGATATCATCACCCATAATTAGATCCCGAATACCATTGAGAATGAAACCTTTAGTCCTCACAGAACATAAAATTGCAGTCACAGTTCCAAACCATTAGGCAGAGACGACAACACAGTAGAGCCTGAAGTTCATCATCAAACTTAATTCCAACAGGTACAAGTCTTGTTAAGATTGAATATAGATTGTTAATATGAGCAATCACTGAGCTTCCTTCTTTCATCCTTGTGTTCACCAGCTCCTGAATCAAGAACACCTTATTCGCCGCAGACGGTTTCTCATACATATTTGACAATGCAGACATCATACCACGAGCCGTGGTTTCCTTAATGACATTAAAAGCAACATTTTTCGTCAAAGCCAATGTAATAACCGCACGAGCCTTTTTGTCCTTTGATTCTCGATCAGCTTGTTCTATTTTCGTAGGTTTTTCTCCTAGTACCATATCCAAGTCCTTTTGACATAACAATGCTTCTACTTGCATCTTCCACCAACTGAAATTAGAACCGTTAAATTTCTCAATCACAACCTTCCCGTCTTCAGCCATCTCAAACAGCAAACAAGAAGCAAATCGAAACAGTGAAGAGAACAGCAACGGCACGGGCCTGAACTTGACAACTGTTATACTGAACATTGTCAATTGACCAATTTGCTCTTACAAAAAACCTTTGCGGACAAATCTAAACCCGAAAATACTTTTCTTTCACAAAACACATTTCCCCAAACAATTGATAATAATCCGTCAATAAATAGAAACTTGAAAACACAAAGCCGTAACCTTTACTCGACGAATTCGAGAGTTTTTCATCAAACCCTAATCGACGGCTCAAAGGGTTTACACGTACCTTAACACAATCAAACTTTCTTCACCTCAAACACCTGCTAGTTTTTTTTCTTCTCCAGATCAAAAAAATAAAAATAAAAACCAAAGAAAACCTAACTTTTTTTTTTTGTCATTTTGTGATCCACACCCACGTGGATATGCAATATAAAAAAAAACAAAGGTTTGTTTTCTTTGATGGTAGGTGGCAACACAAAGCAACCAACAATTACTATTTTTTTATTGCAAACCAAAAAAAATAGTAATGCAAAAAAAATTGAGGTGTTTTTTCTTTTGATATAAACTTACGACTATGACCGTGTTCTAACACCAAGCCGACTTCAAACTTTGAACGTGAAATCAACCAACCTTTGCGAATCGTTTCTTTAGTGTGATTATGTGTAACGAACGAGCCAACGCTCTGATACCACTTGTTAGGATTTCAAGCGGCGCAGCGGAACCAACACACGAACACGCACAAACGATTATTACGCAGAAAATAGAAAATAATGACACAGGGATTTAACATGGTACGATCGGTGTGACCTACGTCCACGGGCTGCAACTAGGGTTTTCTTTATTTGCTCAGTACAAAGATTACAAATACATAACAGGGTATATATAGAGACTAATTAGGGTTAACAACTTAATGAACAAGAAAACTAAACATGGGCTCAAGCCTAAGCCTTCACAAACCCAACAGCTAGTTACCATGCCTTTTGAGTTATTTTCATGAAATTGCTATATCTGTCTTGACAACCACATATTGAGTGTTATTTGGAAAATCAAAATTTAATCTTTAGTGAATATATACCATGCCTTTCGGTTTGTATTTATTGCTGATGCTGGGAGGATATTTAGTTATGACATATAGAGTAACGTTGCAATTTTCATGACATCCCAAGAAGGAACATACAATGAAATCAATAGTTTGACTTATATATATCTTACAACATTTTCTATTAATATCTTTCAGATATGTCATTGTGTATTTCTCCATATTGCATTTCCGGTACCGAGCTGGGATTGTTACAGATGAAATGCTTTCCATGCCGAAAGCTCCACTTCTTGCTGTTGGTTTCTTGGAGGCTCTTGGTGCTGCTTGTGGAATGGCAGCCGGAGGTAATGAATAATAATACCATTCTCTCAACTTTATGTTGTTGTTTTCTCCATTATATATACATATACGGAAGGGTTCAAATGCAAATCAAGAGAAATTGAAAAAACTCTTAAACTAAATCTAAGCCCTTGGTTGGTTAAGATCTATGGTTTTAGATAATGTTGGAAAGAGTCCCACCCAAGTATAAATATGTACACTTTTATTCCAAAAAAAAAATATACATACTAGAACCATTAATCTTAATCAACCAATGGCTTAGATTTAGTTTAAGAGTTTTCTCAATTTATCTTGGTTTACATCTGAACCTTTCCCTCATATATATAAAATCTTAATTAAGAACTTACAAAATCCATAGTCTTGTTAAGGTTTATAAATTGTCAATGCCAGATATAGACAATCAAAAGCAAAATTAGTGATCATGATTAATGAATAATGAACTAACTTAATCCACAAACAAAAGCAAAATTAGTGATCATGATTAATGAATAATGAACTAACTTAATCCACGTGAGTCTAGTTAGGTCAAGTTAATTATATTTATTTGGGTCAAACATTAGTTGAAGTTTGATGGGTCAAAACAGTTGTTATTTATGGACTTAGTTACACGGATGGTCCTTGTTGTATGCCCTAATTTCATTTTTGGTCCCTAACTTTTCGAAATTAGAAGGTTAGTCCAATACTTTACTTAAACGTAACACCAATATCCTTGAGTCGGACGGGTGTTAACATTTCCGTTAAGTTTTTCATAAATGACTGTATCACCCCTCAAATAAAAACAAAACAAATTAAAAAAATCTAAACTTAGGGGGTGTTTGTTTTTTAAGAAAAAGCTCTTCCTGACCTCTTTTGTCTGCGGCGCGCAGACGTTGAGGTCTGCAGAGTGTTTGTTTTTTAGAAGACTTTTCACTAAAAAAAGGTCTGCATGGTGCGTTGGCACAACCACTTCTAAAGTCTTCTAAAGTCTGCAGAGGATTAAACACCATCACCCACCACTACCCATGTCCACCACCACTGTCCACCACCACCATCGTCCACCTCCACCACCACCGTCCGCCACCACCACCGTCCGCCACCACCACCGTCCGCCACCACCACCGTCCGCCACCACCACCGTCCGCCACCACCACCGTCCGCCACCACCCCGTCCGCCACCACCCCCGTCCGCCACCACCCCCGTCCGCCACCACCCCCGTCCGCCACCCCCGTCCGCCTCCACCCACCGTCCGCCTCCACCCACCGTCCGCCTCCACCCACCGTCCGCCTCCACCCACCGTCCGCCTCCACCCACCGTCCGCCTCCACCCACCGCCAGCTACCGCCGCCACCACCACCGCCCGCCTCCACCACCGCCCGCCTCCACCACCGCCCGCCTCCACCACCGTCCGCCTCCACCATCGTCCGCCTCCACCACCACCCACCGTCCACCACCACCCACCCACCACCCACCCACCACCACCTACCATCTACCCTCACCACTACCGTCCAACACCACCGTATACCACCACAAGTTGATTTTAGCATTCTGCAGACGTTAAAAAACATACACTCTTCTTGTTGCAGACTGTAGAGGTTTGGTCCACCTCTTCTCCTGCAGATCAGTGTTGTAAAAATCGCTAGGCGCTAGTCGAGCGGTGAGGTGGGGACTAGGGATTAATCGGATCGGATTTTTTTTATGTAATTTTTTATAACTAATATATATAGCATAGTTCAAACATAAATAGTTAAACTTAAACATAGAAAATTAAGCTTAAACATAGCAAATTGAGATTCAAATATTCACATATTAGTTCAAATAGAAGATCAAGTAGTTCAAAATTCATCATCTAGTAATCTAGTTCAAAATTCATCATCATCTTGTCCATATTGTTCAATGATTTGAATACCATCCGACTCGTATTCAACCTCCTCATCTACTTCCTCATCATGTGACTCAAACTCTTCATCATAAAGTTCTCTTGAGGCACTTGTCTTCACACTTGTCCTAGAACTTGTTCGATTAGACAATACTTCTTCAGGACCCGCGGCATCACTAACTACTTCCCAAGGTAGCCCCGGCTCATGTTCTTCATCTACACCATCAACAATCCATTCTTTACCCCCGTTACCATCCTCCGCTATAAGTACTTCACGATTTCTCAACTTTCTTTTTTTGTTTTTCTCCATCAAATTTGCATTAAATTGAACAAAAACAAGATCATTTATTTTGTTCGCCTCTAGCCTATTTCTTTTCTTTGTATGTACCTAAGAAGTTCAACATAAAGTCATAAACAATAAGTTCAATCTTAAGCTTGAGTAAATATAACATAAATTGTATAACATTTTAAATCACTAATCCCTTCAAAGATGCTCCAATTTCTTTCACATCCCGACGAACTAGTAGTCAACGAAAGTATCCTCATAGCAATTCTTTTCAAATTTGGTGTTGAATTACCATACGTTTCCCACCAATTTGCTATAATGTTAAAACAAACATATTATAATAAGGCAAATATAGAAATTTAAAACAAGAATGTTGTTATTTATTAAAATTAGTCTTACCCGGATCGAATTTATCATCGTTGATCACACATGCTTTTTGTGCAATTGGACGCTCAAATTTTCCTTGTTTACACTTGTAGATTGGCAACTTAACCGACAAGATAGTGTTTTGCATTTCATAATCTTCAGGAAATAAAACACCAATACAATCAACCACCGCATCATTAGCATCTAAATCATCTCGAACCTACGGATTATTATAAAAATAATATGGGTTTAGAATGTAGGCCGTCATATGTAGGCACGTATCAAGCCTTTTTGATGACTTTTTTGAGATAATATCCAAAATAGGCTCATATGCACTTTTATTATCATTCAAAGCATCGATAGTCTCTTTTTTTGCCTTTTGAAGCTCACCGTGTATAAAACCCATTGAAGGCTTCCAATCCGCATCGACCATTCGGAGAACTTTGACTAACGGCGCAAAAATTTTCAATCATGTTGTAACACCACTCCAAAATGAGGGAGATATAACTGTTGCAAACGCGAATTTCCCTTTAACGGTCTTAGCAAACTTACATTTTTCCCATTCTTCACTAGAAAACATTTGTCTAAGTTGAGACTTCTTCTCCAACAAACTTTGTAAAGTAAGAAATGCGGAAGCAAATCTTGTAACTTCCGGTCTCTCAATATTCCTCTTCTTTGTATATTTTCTCGTCATAGCCAATGTTTTGTGATGGGAATAAATAAACACCGTTACTTCTTTTGCTTGATCGAGAGTTTTTTTATACTTTGGTAATCCTCCAATAGCTTCAAAGATGAAATAAACCTATAAATATTAGTAGACAATTAACAAAATGACAATATATATAATAGAGCAAAAATATAAAAAGAAAAAAACAGTTTTTTTATTACCTTCAAGCATGAGATTAATGGTATGTGTTGCACATGATGTCCAAAAGATTGTTGGTCTTTTCTCCTTTAACAATTTTGATGCACCGATATTATTAGATGCATTATCAGTCACAACTTGAACAACATGTTCAGGACCAACCTCTTCAATACATTTATCAACATATTCAAATATGTTTTCACTTGTATGTGCTTCATCCGAACATTCTTTAGAAGATAAGAAAATAGTACCCAACTTTGAATTAACACACAAATTCATGATGCTTCTTCTTGTTCTATCCGACCATGCATCAATCATAATTGAGCATCTTATAAATCTCCATTCCTCTTCATATTTTCTCAAAGAGGTTTTAGTCCTTTCAACCTCTTTTTTTAAATAAGTATCTCCCATTTCATATCGAGTAGGAGGCATGACATTAGGTCCAAATTGACCAACTGCTTCCAATAATGTTTTGAAGCTGTCTCTTTCAAAGGCATGAAATGGAATTGCACATTCATAAGCCCACTTACATATGTATTCTTTTACACGGATCATTTTCTCTTTTCGAACAACATTGCTAAGATTACTTTGTTTGCTATTTTCTTTAACACCCTTGCAAGTTGCAAATCTATCCATGGGACCAAAAGACTGAGGTTCCTTCAAATCTCCAAAACAATAGTCAAGGTCAATTGTTTCATTATTAATGTTCACCTCGGCTCTTAAAGATTCGTCACTATCTTGTTTAGCTTTTTTTTTTTGTTTCTGCTCTCACCAAGAGCATTTCGAACCCTCAGTTGATCATCTTTTGTTGCTTTTTTACAAATTGTAACATTTCCCTCTATGCCCGCTATATGTTGCTTTAACCTATAAACTCCTCTGGACATAACTTTATCACACAAAATACATTGAACTTTATCTAACTTGCTTGCATCCACTAATTTCCCATACTCCCATCCAATATCATCTGAGTTTCGTTTCAAATTTTGACTAGCAGTTGATTCCATTGATGCCATCTAATATAAAAATCGTATTGCTAATGATTTAAATGTTATTCAAACATAAAACTTAAATTAAAAGATTTGTAACATTGTTTTAGTTTTATAACTAACTAACAAGTTACAACAGTCATAACTCAACACTCAACATACGTGGTAACATACCGGTTCAAACTTCAAACATATAAAACATACAAAAAGAGCTGCTGGAGCATACAACAGTCAACACTCAACAATTCAACATACATACATGATACAACTCAACATACATACATGATACATAAGAACATACAAGTTACCAACACTCAACAATCAACATACATACATGATACGTAAGAACATACAACTTAAACTTACAACAGTCAACATACATACATGAATGATACAACATACTGGTTTGATGACACCCTCAACCCTCAATCGTCTATTTTAGGAATTCAGGGTAAAGAAATTAGAAACTAAGAACATATCAACATAGAACACAGTAACACACCTGTTCGATACTTCGATCGACAGTCGGACGCCGAACGCCCTCAGTGACAGTCTTCTTCCTCGATGGTCGAGTGTGGACGCCGAGTGTGGACCAGTGGACGCCGAACGCCCTCAATCTTCTTCCTCGATGGTTTAGATCGACGATTTCTTCTTCAATTTGGTGATAAGTTTCGGTTTGGTGACTGGTGAAAGTGACGGCTAGGTTTAATTTGATGATAAAATATCTATTTGTTGGGTTTTTAAAGTGGTGACCTGTTGACTGATTTGCTCCGCCGTTGACCGATTTGGTCCGATGTGCTCCGATTTGCTCCGTCTTTGACCGACTTGGACCGATTCCAGATTAATGTCTCCGATTACATGAAATCGCAAAGGTCTACATCCGAATTCCGATTACTAGCCTATTAATCGGCGCCTAGATCCGATTTTTCCAACACTGCTGCAGATGTTTGCAGATGTGGTCCGCAGATTGCAGACATTTTGCGCAAAAAAAACAAACATCTTAATGTATCCACCCTTTTCAAAACCACTGATGACTACAAACCTACCGACTGTCCCCACTATTATCCGGTCTTCACCGTGACCCAGTGTTGTAAAAATCGCTAGGCGCTAGTCGGGCGGCGAGGTAGGGACTAGGGAGTAATCGGGATTAATCGGTTTGGAGATTTTATATTTTATATTATTATATATATATATATATATATATATATATATATATATATATTTATATATATATATAGTTAAGATTAGTATACTTCAAACATAAATAATTAAACATAAAAATAACAATGAAGTACTTTAAAATCAAATAGTTCAAACATAAAAATTAAAACATAGTACTAATACTTTAAAGTTCTAATAGTTTAAAATTCATCATCTTCTTGTCCATATTGTTCAATGATTTGAACACCATCAGAGTCGTATTCAACATCTTCATCTACTTCCTCCTCATCCTCCGACTCAAATTCTTCATCATATAGTTCCCTTGATGCACTTGCCTTAGCACTTGTCCTAGCACTTGTTCGATTACACAAAACTTCATCTAACACCCACGACATCACT
This sequence comes from Flaveria sonorensis, assembly GCA_025506505.1. Taxonomy (NCBI): domain Eukaryota; kingdom Viridiplantae; phylum Streptophyta; class Magnoliopsida; order Asterales; family Asteraceae; genus Flaveria; species Flaveria sonorensis. The sequence goes on along the minus strand of CM046438.1, from coordinate 35,269,545 downwards.
AAGCACATCCCAAGGCACCCCTGGCTCAAATTCTTCATTTATACCATCAACAATCCATTCTTTAGCCCCTCTACCATCCTCGGCTATAAGTACTTCATGATTTCTCAACTTTCTTTTTTGTTTCTCTCCATCAAGTTTGCATTAAATTGTACAAAAACAAGGTCATTCATTTTAGTCACCTCTAGTCTATTTCTTTTTTTTGTATGTACCTAAATAGTAAAAAATAAACAATAAATAATAAAAGTTAACAAAAAATTTAAGTATAACATATATTAAAAGTCACTAACCCCTTCAAACATGCTCCAATTTCTTTCACATCCGGATGAACTCGTAGTCAAAGAAAGTATCCTCATAGCAATTTTTTTCAAATTTGGAGTCGAGTTACCATGTGTTTCCCACCAATTTGCTACAATGTTAAAACAAACATAATATATTAATATGACAAATATGAAAATTTAAATGAACAATATTGTCATCTTTAAAACTTTGCATTACTCGGATCAAATTTATCATCGTTGACTTCACATCCTTTAAGTGCGATTGGACGCTCAAATTTTCCTTGCTTACTCTTGTAAATTGGCAGCTCAACTGACAAGATGGTGTTTTGTATTTCATAATCTTCGGGAAATAAAAAACCAACCAAATCAACCACCGCATCATTGGCATCTAAATCATCTTGGACCTCCGGATTATTATAAAAATGATATGGGTTTAAAATGTAGGCAGCCAAATGTAGGCATGTATCAAGCCTATTCGATGATTTTTTCGAGATAATATCAATAATAGGCTCATATGCACTTTTATTATCATTCAAAGCATTAATAATATCACTTTTTGCCTTTTTAAGCTCACCATATATAAAACCCATTGACGGCTTCCAATCCGCATCGACCATTCGTAGGACTTTGACTAATGGGGCAAAAATTTTCAAACAAGTAGTAACGCCGCTCCAAAATGAGGGAGATATAACCGTTGCAAAGGCGAATTTCCCTTTAACCATCTTTGAAAACTTGCACTTCTCCCATTCTTCACAAGAAAACATATGCCTGAGTTGAGACTTTTTTTCCAACAAACTTTGTAAGGTAAGAAACGCGGAAGCAAATCTTGTAACTCCCGGTCTCACAATATTCCTTTTCTTTGTATATTTTCTCATCCTTTTCTTTGTATATTTTCTCATAATATACCTTGGTAATCCACCAATAGCTTAAAAAACAAATAAAGGGATGTGCACTAGTAGGCCACTAACAAATAAAATTATAAATATAAATACAATTAAATTTATTACCTTCAAGCATGAGATTTATGGTATGTGTCGCACACGATGTCCAAAAGATTGTTGGTCTTTTCTCCTTCAACAATTTTGATGCACCCATATTATTAGATGCATTATCGGTCACAACTTGAATGACATTTTCTGGACCAACCTCTTCAATACACTTATCTACATACTCAAAAATGTTTTCACTTGTGTGTGCTTCATCCGAATATTCTTTAGACGACAAAAAAATAGTACCTAGCTTTGAATTTACACACAAATTCATAATGCTTCTTCTTGTTCTATCGGACCATGCATCGGTCATAATAAAACATCCTACATATTTCCGTTCTTCATACTTTTTCAAAGAGGCTTTAGTCCTTTCAACCTCTTTTTTTAAAAAGATATCTCCTGTCTCATATCGAGTAAGAGGCATGGCATTAGGTCCAAATTGACCAACCGCCTCCAACAATGTTTTGAAACTATCCCTTTCAAAAGCATGAAATGGAATAGCACATTCATATGCCCATTTACAAATGTATTCTTTAACACGAATCATTTGTTCTTTTCGAACAACATTGTTAAGGTTACTTTGTTTGCTATTTTCTTTGACCGGGTTTTCTTTGGATGTTGCAAATCTATCCATAGGACCAAAAGATCGAGGTTCCTTTAATTCTCCAAAACAATCATCGAGGTCAATTGTTTCTTTACCAATGTTCACATCGGCTCTCAATGATTCATCACTATCTTGCTTAGCCTTTTTCTTGTTTTTAAACTCACTAAGTGCATTTCGAACCCTTAGTTGATCATCTTTTGTTGCTTTTTTACAACTCGCAACATTACCTCCTATGCCCGCAATATGGTGTTTTAATCTACAAACCCCCCCCGGACATAACTTTATCACAAAACTTACATTGCACCTTATCTAACTTATTTGCATCAGCCAACTTCCCATATTCCCAACCAATATCCTCTGAGTTTCGTTTTGTACCTTGACTAGCCGTTGATTCCATGGATGCCATTTAAATATCTAAATGCTATTGTAACATTAGTAAACTATTAAACTCGAAATATAGATAAAACTATAGTAAAATAAAGGTAAAATTAGTAAACTTCTTGTTGTAAATTATGAAAACTTCATGGGTGATGGCCGATGGGCTCAACATACACAATATGACAATAATCACAATATACAATCTAAGAGACTAACCGGCGCAGTGCAGCCGTGCAGGTCAGGTCGCGGCGCAGATCAGGCTGGAGACTCGGCTCAGAGCAGGTCGCGGCGCAGAGCAGGTTGCCGGAGCAGAGCAGGTGGCCGGAGCAGAGAAGGTCGCCGGAGCAAAGGGGGCCGCCGGAGCAGAGCAGGTCTCCGACGCAGAGGGGCTTGCCGGCGCAGAGCAGGTCGGAACTCGGTGGGGAGGAGGTCGATGGATCTAACTTTAGGTTAAATGGAATTTGGGTCTATGGATCTAACTTAATAAGCAAAAATATCCCGTTGACCGACTTTGACCGCCTAGGAAAAACACCTCCTATTACACCGATTAACTCCGATTACCATCGATTAATCCCGATTTCTTCCGCCTAGGACCGACTAGCGATTAATGGCGCCGATTAGATGAAATTGACAAGGCTAGGGGCCGACTACCGATTAATCCTTGATTAATCGGCCGCCCAACCCGATTTTTACAACACTGCCATGACCATTGCCTTTCCCATTGGAAAATAAAGTGAATGGCCGCGACTCCACCACCAACAGAATCACTAGCCGCCCTTCTTGGCGTTTGATCTCAGTTGATACACAGCCTGAAACGACAGCCATCACTGCCTACAAAAGCCGCCGTTCAGATCTGACTTATTTCAAGTTTTAATGAGTTTTCAATCGTGGGTTCTAGTCGAGTAGTCGGCGAAATCTTTAAAGGGTTGACCGGAAAACGAGGAGGGTGGTGGTAGTGTTGGGAGGTGCAAAGGCTATGCCTGGGTTGATGATGGGGACTTCTTCGCCAATGACTTCTTTGTGGAGAAGTAGTGGTTGAAGAAGATATTGTTGGTGGAGGTGGTGACTGTAGTGGTTATGGTGGTGTATCATTGGCCGACAAGTACATGTGGGGAAGACAAGGTAAGGGTGGGTCATGTCTTTTTGTGTCTTTTTGTCTTTGTTAAATAAAAAATGAGCGGGTCCCATAAGCATTTCCTTTTTCTTTTTAATATCTAAGGGCATATTAGTCATTTCGTATGTACTTAACCGACATCTGTTGTAAGGAACATTTAGTGTTACAAAACTGCAAAGCATTAGACTAGCCTTGTAATTTCAGAAAGTTAGGGACCAAAAGTGAAATCAAGGCATACCACAGGGACCATCTTGTGTAATTAAGTCTTTTTTATGTTTTATGTTCTATTGGGCTGGTTGATAATCAAATTCCACATAGCTAGCCCGGAATCGAAGCAAGCCATAGGCTGTTTGCATCATCACTTAAACGTTAAACACTGTTTATCGGTTTAATATTAGAATTCCAACAAACAATTGTTTCACCAACCAACTTTCTTTATACCAATGTACTATTAGGATTCCAACAAACAATTGTTTGAATCTGTTTGAAGGATACTTTCTTCAAATCCAATTTGATTAAACGAGAGGGTTTCATTTTCGGTTATACTTTTCCCGACACATGTTAGTTCTTGCCGCCTTTGTTCTTAGTTTTCTTGACGGGGGATTTTGAAATCAATGATTACTTTGGTTTGATGATATCAATTGAAGTTTCGAACTTCACTTGCTGTTGGTGATGATTTTCGAATTCACAGAGTTTTGGATCAAAACAGGGTCTTGCGATTCTTTCTTTTGGTTTTGATTACCTTCTTCACAGCCCAAGAGTGTTCTACTCAAATACCACTTGTTAGGTATTTGTTGTATAAACGTTCAAAGATTAACACACGAACTTCATACAAACGTAAACTTGCTTGCATACTTTTAATAACAACTGTTTTACAAATGATAGGGAATGGGGTATGTTAAGACTTCAAGCGGCGCAGCGGAACCAACACACAAACACGCACAAACGATTATCACGCAGAAACAAAAAATAAACGACACAAGGATTTAACGTGGTTCGGTCGATGTGACCTACGTCCACGGGCTGCAACTAGGGTTTTCTTTATTTGCTCAGTACAAACATTACAAATACATGACAAGGTATACATAAAGACTAATTAGGGTTAACAACTTAATGAACAAGAAAACTAAACATGGGCCCAAGCCCAAAGCCTTCACAAACCCAACAATCTCCCACTTGAAGGCTTTGCGATAAATTCTAGCCCGCCATTCAAGTACAAAGCAACCCAGTTGTCTAGTAACTTCAGTAATCTTTAAACAAGTCTTCCAAGCCTTCGGTTCCCAAAGAACAAGCCAAGACTTCGTCATATCTCTTAGTTGCAGCGACCCCTCATCATCAAGTACCAGAAGGGCCAGTTGAAGCTCCCCCGAGCTCCAACTCAGTCATGACTAGTCCAGCCAACGACTCATCCTCTATCTTAACTGGTTTGGACATTCCACCGGATTCGAAGATACACCGAGGATCACCATCACTCTTCAAATTCAGCAAACAATCACCAGGAGAATTTTTCAGTCGTAGTCTTTAAAACCCATCGGTTCTTTATAACTTTACCCGGAACACGTCTCGTGCTCCCACTGTCACCGAATCCCCTGAATAGTTTAGACTTTCGAACTTGTTCACCTAACATCTTTGCTCCAGACTTCACGTTTGCAAAATGAACTCTCTTAGCACCAGATTTAGTGAACCGGATTTTGTCTGCTTAACCGGGACGACCATACATCCCTCAGCAGGTACCTCAACCATATATAATGACCCACGCTCTATACCACGAGCAATAACTAGATTACCATTGATCACCCTCCATTTACCACTACCAAACCTCACTTCCAGTCCTTGTTCATCCAGTTGACCAACTGAAATCAATTTCTTCTTTAGACCCGGAATCACCCTGACATTTTTTAGGTTCCATGTAGTACCCAATGAAGTAACCAAGTCAAGATCACCCATGCCCGTTACCTCAAGTATCTCGTTATTAGCTAATCATAACTTTCTAAAATCACCATGTTTCAGATTCACCATCGTTTCCCCGTTGTCCATGGCGTGAAACAAAGCCCCTGAATCAATGACCCAAGAGTCCACACTGTTTTCCACACTGAGTATCAATGCATCATCATCAGAAACATCCTCAGTAGCAGTGTTTAATTCCTTTTTGTCCTGACACTGACTCTTAACATATCCCACCTCATTGCAGCTCCAGCACTTCACATTCTTCCTAGGTTTAGATGAACTCCTTCCCCGACTCCCACTGTTCCGGTTATTACCCCGACCTCTACCAACATTTAACAGTTCACTATTTGGTGCCCGAGTTCCTTCTTCTGATTGTAACAAAAAGTAAAAAAAAAAAAAACAGATAAAGTTTTTTCTTTTGTCTTCTTGTGATTAAATGGCTAAAAGGAGTCATGTCTCCCATGGCTAACTTCGAAAAAAAAAGGTTCTCCTTTGTTTCTTGATGGTAGGTTACAATAGTATATACAACGGCTATATATCTTTTTTTTTCCCTGTTTTCACGCAAACCCCCGTGAAAAACAAAGAACTTGATATTATTTTCTTTTCTTGTCAAACGTGAACAACCAAAAAAAAAACCGGCAATCGAATACGGGCAATCGAACCTTTTTGTGAATCGTTTATCAGTGCAACACCGTGTGTTCAACGAACGAGCCAAAGCTCTGATACCACTTGTTAGGAATCAAGTGGCGCAGCGGAACCAACAAACAAACACGCACAAACGATTATCACGCAGAAAACAGAAAATAAACGACATAAGGATTTAACGTGGTTCGGTCGGTGTGACCTACGTCCACGGGCTGCAATTAGGGTTTTCTTTATTTGCTCAGTACAAAGATTACAAATACATGATACGGTATATATAGAGACTAATTAGGGTTAACAACTTAATGAACAAGAAAACTAAACATAGGCTCAAGCCCAAAGCCTTCACAAACCCAACAGGGTATTTATACCATTGAATTTTAAAGTTAATCAACTATCACAACTACCAACAGTAACTAACTTAACTACCCTAACTACTAACGGTGTTAGTGATGATGGTGGTGGTTGTGTGGGTTAAGTGAGTCTTGGGCGGATGAAGCGGTGTTTCTATTTGGGTTGATGGGTATTTAAATTTGACCCAATAAATGTTAACATAGTCTGTATCTATTTATCACTACTAGGTGTTTGCTTGCTTGCTATTCTAGATTGCTTGCTCAGCATGCTAGGGTGCTTGCTTCAGTTACTCCTTTTTTTCTTCCTTGATTGGATAAATTTAGCAACCAAGGTGGTTGCTTCCCGGTTTCGAATTCCAGCCACAACTGTCATGGTAGCCAAAGGCTTTGCCTTCTCGACTCCAATTTACGACTCTTAAACCTTTTTCACCGGCTCTTGTACCAATTCAAGGAGTTTGATGGTATTTTCTGGATCAAAGGTACATGATTTTAAGCTCACCCTAGCAATCGACTCATTTTTGTATTGAATTAAACTCGACTCGCAAACCAATTACATTAGCCCTCTATATACACTAAACTCCTACCTCGCTAAACAAGAAAACATCTAAGACTTCTACCATAACTCAAACTCAAACACTATTAAATAATCAAATAATAAAACAAACAAAATCCTAGTCTAATACGAACTCAACCAAACCTCAGAACTTGGACAGCCAAAATACACAATCCGGGCACGTTTTAGCAGCTGGAAATATCAGTATTGTAAAGGATGTTGCTGCCCCGATTTTCCAGCCCATTGTTCTGTCCAAAACAGTCCAGAAATGGGTCAAACAGCCCATATTCACCCAGTTCAGTAGCGGTGAGCTCAGTTTTAAGTTCACATTGTGATGATGCTTCACCTCAAGGTTTTGGATGCTTAAATAATGTGGATTCAAGAACACATTCACTGCAGCAAATTCCATGTAATCCTCCATGGTTTGAGGATCCAGAAGAATTACTATAGTTAAATGAAGACAAATGAAAAATTAACGTCTTTTGAGGATACAAAAGACCCAAAAGAATGGAAGATAGCCATGAAGGAAGGGTTTGATTTCATTGAGCGAAATGACACTTGGAAATTGGTTCAACCTCCCAAAGATGTTACACCAACCGGTAAAAGTGTGTCTACAAAGTTGAAAGAGATGCTAAGGGAATGTAACTCGCTGCAAAACAAGATTGGTAGCGAATAGAAAACGTGCTTTGGTAACTCGCTACAAAGCAAGATTGGTAGCGAAGGGGTACATTCAAAAACTTGGTATCAATTATGACGAGGTATTCACTCTGGTTACTCGAATGGAAAGCGTGCTTTGATCCTCTCTTTAGCCACACAAAATGGGTGGAATGTTCACCACCTTGATCTGAAGACCACTTTGAATGGAGACTTGAAAGAAGATGTCTATGTGTCTCAACCTGAAGGGTTTGAGATTCTTTAAAAGTGCATATTGTATACAAGCTGATCAAGGCTTTGTATGGTTTGGAGCAAGCCCTCAGAGCTTGGAGTTGGTAGCTGGATTCAACACCAAAACAGGTCCATTGCTAGTGGGAGTTTATATTGATGATTTAATCATCACAGGAACTTGCAAAGAAGAAATTTTTGTTTACGAAAGGAAATTTAAAACAGATTTGAAATGAGTGATTAGGGATTGTTAATTACTACTTGGAAGTAGAAGCAAGACAAGGTGGGTATAACCTTGAAGCAAACAGCTTATGCCACAAAGAATGCAAACATGTGGATTGTAATCCTACTAAGTTTCCCATGGATCCAGGTCTTATGTTTGGAAAATACAAAGACTTGAATCCGGTTGATGCAATCGTGTATCGAAGAATCATCGGGTGTCTTCGATACCTAACCCCCACAAGACCAGACATTAGCTATGCGATTGGGATAACCAGTCGGTTTATGGAATCTCCAAGAACATCTCATATGCAAGCTGTTAAGCAAGTAATGAGATACATGAAGGGTACAGTAAATTATGGGATTCAGTACAAAAGAAACAAAGATACAAACTTGGTTGGTTCTAGTGACAGTTCACATGCAACTGCTTGGGCAAATGGGAAGAGTATAACTGCAGTGGTTTTCTATCATGGGTGTGGCCCCATAACATGGAGCAGCCAAAAGCAAAGTGGGGTTGCACTATCTTCATGTGAAGCCGAGTTCACTGCAGCAACGACAACAGCGTGTCAAGCCATTTTGTTAAAAGGATTGCTCGAGGAGATAACGATTAAAAATGTGAAGGCAATAAAGCTCCTGGTGGATAATAGAGCTGCCATTTTACTAATGAAAATCCAATTTTTCATGGACGGAGTAAACACACTGACACGAAGTATCATTTTATTCGTGAATGTGTGGAAAAGAATTTGGTGACTATTGAGTATGTATGTGGTGACAAATAAAAGGCTGATGTCTTAACTAAAGCTCTACCGAGAGTGAAGTTTGCTAAAGGAGGGAAGTTTTAGGAGTTGAAGACTTGACGGAAGAGAAGATTGAAATCAAGGTGGTGAATGTTAATTGATTCCAGAAAAAAAATCCAGAAAATCAATTGAAAAAGAAAAAAAAATTTAGTAAGATAGGATAAGATAAGATCACAAGTGGCAAACAAATGGGTTGAGTCTACCAATGTATTAGATAATATGCATTTAAAGTAGTTTGCTTATTGTTTTTCTACTATGAATAGAGTAGGAAACTTGTAATTCTAGCAGGGAGTTTTCCTTTTCAAAATATATATAAAGAGTCAAGAGTTGTTCCCCTTAACAAGTGTGTGTTCTAGCTGATTTCTAAACCAAATTTTCTAACATATTCAGATATTTTTTTCTCAAATGAAGTCTGTAACATGTTTCCGTCTCTGTAACAGCCGTTCTTTCAGGAGCAGCTATTCCAATTTTGTCACAGGTAACTTGTCAAAACTCTTTTCTATAATATTTTTCTATTATTTTTGTTTAGTCATCAAAGATATGAAAAACATATGAATATCTTTTCTTCAGTATGTTCTTTCATCAGATATCTGATTACGTGAATAGTCCTATATCAGAAGTCAATATTTCACTGAATACAAATCTTGTGCAGTGTTTAGTACTGGGCCTGGCCATCTTCTTTCTTACCACCTCTCATTTACATGCAGAGCTTTCTAGTTTGGCAAATCATATTGTCATATCTTTTTCTTGGAAGGAGATATAAATTCAACCAGTTACTTGGCTGTTTCCTTGTTGCCATTGGTGTGATAGTCACTGTTGCTAGGTAATTACTTATGATTATATAATTAAGAAATTCCTTTCGGAAGAACTAAAGTTGGCAAGATGGGCGTGTCGCGCCGGTCTGGTAATGTGTTAAAATTGGTTTGGGTCATTTCTTAGCATGGGTTGAGACCGTGATGGCAATTGATCGGCTGGAGCCATATCCATTTTATTTTGATCCACAAAATCAATCTATTTTACTCCACCTTAGAAAAAAGCATGAAACAACAACCAAGAATGTGAACTTTTGTTGCTTGCGAGTTGTGAAGCAATCTTTGTGTGTACTACATGTATGCCTTTATAGCAGTAGTGTCCTTGTGCAGTGGCTCTAGCGCTGGTTCATTGGTGGAAGCTGGTTTGTTTTGGAGTCTTCTTATGATCGTTTCCTTTCTGTTTCAAGCCGCTGACACCATATTGAAGGTTTGTAATTTTCTTTCCTTAGATGGGTTGTATGTGATTTCAGTTTCAGCTTCTCTTACAAGCATTGGTTTTCATGTCTTTCCTTCCCTTTATTCTAGGAAGTCATTTTTTTGGATGCTGCAAAAAAGTTAAAGGTATGTACCATGGATTTTGATAAATAAACATTGTAACATATTCTCATTTAAACTGTACGCATTTATGTCAATATTTAACAAATTTATTAACAGGGAGGCTCAGTGGATCTGTTTGTTTTAAATTCCTATGGATCTGCATTTCAGGTAGGTTTCCTTATTATTGACTTTTTGGACCATAGAACTTGGCTTTTCAAGCAACTAAACCGTACGCCAATCTGAAATAAAAAGAAAACTTAAGAAAAAGGGTGGTGCGAAGGATGCTGTATCTTTGCATTTACATCTCTACAGTTTATCCAAAAGCCTTCATTTTTAGCAGCCACAGTGCTTTTTTGATAATTTTCCAATAGTATGATTGCTTAACCAGTACAATGGTCCATTAACTTAATCCACTAATTGAGCTAATAGTTTGGATTCATTTCCCCTGGGAGAGAAAGTTCAAATTATGAAAGGGTTTATGTTCCTTTCTTTTGGGCAGGCGATTTTTATTTGCATTCTTCTACCGTTCTTTTCAAGGTTGTGGGGCATTCCATTTCATCAACTGCCAAACTATCTTTCAGATGGTGCAGCTTGCTTTTTAAACATCGGCACTCTATCAAGTGGTGAGCAGTCCTCTCATCTTCCTTATCTCATTATTTTTGGTTGATCAAACTTAACATAGTATTAGAAACATATGAAACTTCGATGGTTTAATTATGTTTCTAGATGTGGCAAATTAGTGATACTTGCTTTTGAATGGGCTAATTTGGGCAAATTCGCCATGCTATCTGAAATGGGTCAAATAAATAATTTAGCTAAAGTGGATTTAGTCAAAATCTTGAGTATCACTTAAAGTCTATGCATCCTCCTTGATTGTTTTACAAAGAGTTGGATTATCATCATAATAATACTTTTATTAGTAAAAAACATTAATCATTTATAACATAGTAGTTTACTTCCTAGAAGAAAGCAACATAACTTAGGTACAAACTTCAACACCCAGGTTTTTCTATTTGTAGTTCTGTTATAGTATACTTTTTCTTATAATCAAAGATTCCTTAACAAATTTAAACTTGAATTCTTGAAACATTAAAAGCATTTTACTTTAACTTTAAAGACAAATTGTGCCAACATAAGTAGACATGTTTCTTAATGGAGTATATAAACTTATTTATTGTAAAATTTACTAAACCTGTTTGTATGGACGTGCACAGGATGTGAGGGAGCTCCCCTGCTACCACTGGTGTTTTGCATCGTCAATATGGCTTACAACATATCATTGTTGCATCTCATAAAAATCTCTTCCGCGGTTGTATCTTCTCTGGCCTCCACGGTTTCTGGTAATAGTTACCCTCTATGTTCCTAAATGTTTTCAACATAATTTAAAATCTAATAGTCTTGAACTTAAAGTATTTAGTTTAAGAATAACAAATAGTCTAGTAAATATGGCAAAAGAAATGCCATAAGTCTTTAAGGATTCTTTATTTTGTTTTTGTTAGAGTGTTGTCAATTTGATGATTTTCATTCTTTGAATACCGATATCTATAACCTTATACATTTGACTTTGCCTCTATCTATGGTATGATTTAAATAACAAACTAAGAGATATACTTTCTACATACATTTGTCTCCAAATAATGCAAAAATATTCTAATATGCCTCCGTTGTCGGAGCACAAGGTGGGGGGGATGTTGAGATTGTTTCAGAAGTCATCAAACAAAACTCTTGGTAAACCCTTTGCAAAAATATCTTCTATATGATGTCCAGAGGGAGTGTAGAACTCGTGCATGTTTCTGGTGAGCTTTTCTCAAACGAAGTGAATATCAAGCTCTATGTGTTTTGTACATTGCTGTTGAACATGATTGTTGGCTAAGTATATGGCACAAACATTATTACAATAAACCAAGGTGGCTTGAGTAAGAGGCCAGTGTAATTCTAATTCGAAATTACGAACCTAACACGTCTCGGATACAACATTAGTAACTCCACGATATTCTGCTTCAACACTAAAGTAGGATAAGATCGATTGGCGTTTGGAGGGCCAAGAGATAAGATTATTTCCCAAATATCTGAGCGAGTGCAAAACACCTAGTAGAGGAAGAGCAGATTTAAACTTGATAACAAGAGAAGATGATATTGGACTTGCCTTGCTCATGGCAACTTGCTCACTAAAGCAAGTAAGTATAAATGAAGAAAGAGTGTATCTTGGTGAATATGAGATGGGGGGAAAAGAAGATGGAATGTGGTTATCGTATAAGGGGTTAAGTAACCATATGACGGGATGACGAGACTACTTTACTAAGTTGAAAAAAAAAACTATCGGTCAAGTGAAATTTGGTGATGGTTCACTTGTTGAAATCAGAGATAAAAGAACGGTTCATGTGCAGTGCAATTGTGTTTATTTCCGCTGCGTAAGATACCTAACACACCAACCAGCAAAAACCAAAATTGCTGCAGTTTTGGTGTACGTGGATGATTTAATCATCACAGGAAAGCTAGTAGAAGATATAGCCCAATTTATGGAGAACTTGAACACGAGATTCAGAATAAAAGATCTGACATTTCTTGGGTTAAAGCTGGAATATGGGAACAAAAGCATAGCTCTGCATTAACAAAAGTACTCGAGCAACATGTTAATTAAGTTTGACATGTGGGACTGTAAACCAACTGTTACTCCAGTGGATGTTAATGTAAAATTATATCGTGATGATGGAAATGAACAGAACTAGAAGACTAGACGGAGTACATGAAAATAGTAGGTAGCCTTATTTATTTGACATTTACAAGACCCAACATAGCCTTTGTTGTCTTGCTATTGAGCCGATATATGCAGCAGCCAAGAAAGCCTCGCATGTATGCAGTCCGCATGTACTTAGATCCATAAAAGGGACCAAAAAAAATGAAAATTCTATATCGCTAGCTTAATTGTTATGTTCTATAATATCGAACAGTTATTTGAAATTATATATTCTATTCTTTAATATATTCATATTCATTATGAATAATACGAATAGCCAAGAATGCAAATAGTTTAATAGCAAAGATTCTAACAGTATTGAATTCCTATGCATGTCAAATTTATGTTATGTGAGCCAGCTTAGCTCAGAGGTTAGAGCATCGCATTTGTAATGTGATGGTCATCGGTTCGATTCCGATATGTGGAGTAGAGTTCAAGAGGGAGCAGGAAATCATGCTACTCGATTGTTATGATGTTGATTATGCAGTAGATCCAAGCTATCGATGATCAACAACCGCTAACCTAGGTTGGGGCGAAAACTCCAAGGGCATGTGTTTCTGATTGCGTCAAGTCAGGGTCTTGGTGGTGCAAGAGACGACCGATTGTGTCTTTATCTACCACTAAAGCTGAATATAAAACATCAGCAGTTGCAGCCCAAGAACTGGTCTGGTTTGACACAACACATTGATTATAAATAAAGTTGATGTGTGATAAAAAAAAATCCGCAATACAGTTAGCAGAGAACCCAACTTTTCTTGCACGACTAAGCACATTGAAGTGCACTATCACTTTGTACGTGAGAATGTACTTAAAGAAGAAATTGAGTTAGTTTATGTGGATACTCGAGAACAGGTGGCTGTTATGTTAGCCAAAGGAATGACTATAGTGAAGCTTGATCAGATTTGCTCGTTGATTGGAATGAAAGGACTCGGTAATGAGAAGGAATGTGAAAATATCAATATCGGGCAATCTATTTGGAACGCTGAAATGCTCAATGGAGATACAGAAGATCTCATAGGGGTGGTTTATAAAAGAGATCACAAGTTAAGTAACTAAAAGTGTCAATAGTGTCAATAGTAGTGAGGTTAATTGAGTTGGTCAAAATAACTTAATTTTTTGTTGTTTGTCTTAGTTCCTAGTTTATGGTATTGGAATTATTATTAGATAAGGATTTGTTTTCTTATTTAAAGCCATGTAATCTTCGGTCTTTTTAATCAAAGGAAAAAGTGTCAATCATTGTGATCAACAAGAACACATGAAGTTTTTACCTGCTTGTGATCTCCCTAGTTTAACAACTCGAGCTCTTCTTATCCCACATTCCTTGGTCTTTGATTTTTCTTTGTATTTGTTAGTTGACTTGGCTGATAACATGTACACTATCTCTTTTCCTCTTATTGTGAGCGTAGGGACAGAAAAAGTTTCAAAGTGTTCATATACTCTGACATCATCCTCCCCAAATAATATGGCGACCTGCATTAGTGATTTGGGGAACTCGGATCAAGTTGTGCTTCATGCCGGGTACACATCTTTAAGCATGGGGTTGTTCCTTTCTCCATTATATGGAAATACAAACATCGCCTATTTAGGTTAGACAACTTATATTTGTCTTTAGTCATGTAAACCTAGCACGCGAATTCAACAATCCTTTCGTCTAGATTATTGCTTCGAACTTCAATCGTGTAGTTAATGCAAATAAATTTTGTTCTTGGGCAACAAATGCTTTTACATCCCAGTCATCCTCGACCTACAAAGCCTCGTCTTTTTTCTTGATCAAGATGTTGGACAGTTGTTGGGGCTTCTTGCCCGACAAGTAAATTCTCGAATTCAATGATGGTTGGCTGTGTAGGTCAAGCCTTGAACAATTCCAACAAGATTTTGATACGCCGACTTTAAACCATGGATTATTATCCATTTCAGCCTTGCATCTCCCACACGAGAGTCTGCATCTCCTAGGATTATTAATACGAAAGTATAGTTGGATGGTAAGATCTCTCTGTGATACGATCATCAACTTGCCTTCAAGCATTTGCAATCGAGCATCATTTCTTTTGGTTAGGGTATTCTATGTCTTGAAGGTGGGCGATAATGTCTTCTTCCACAATGGTTTTAGGATAAACATTGCTTTTCCCGCTCTTACTTGCCACTTATGGATTGCGCCATAACTTCGTACCTTGGGACTGTTGTTTTTGAGCCATCCATGACGTCCCAAAGGTCTTGACCCTGCAAATAAGATTTTATACACATGGCCAAGGTGTAGTAGTTTGGCTGGTTCAATCTTGGGATTCTCCCTACAACCTAATATTCAGCCATTTAGTGCTTCTTGATCGCTAAACCTGATCGAGGTGTAAAACTTGTGGACCAAGTCTTCCCTAATCAGAACTTGCAATCACTAATCTATGATAGATTATGATAACCGTAACAATCAGGAAACAACCTCTGATCTATTACCACTTCGTTAAACTGGGATATGAAGAGCAGTGTTCTACACTCGTACAATCTGATTTAACTTGTTCGGCTCTGTTTCTTTAATTCAAATATGTGAGTTACAAGGCTGTAAATAGGAAAACAATCCTAATCTAAACACAATTTGAATACTAATAAAACTTGGACAATAAGACGGACTCAAATGCTAAGTAGGCTGAATAATTTTTATTATTTACTACTCTTGACCCTATTAGACCTTAGACTTTGAGATCCCCTCCAAATCACCCCTTCGAGATTGACCGTATCCCCCTAAACATTTCCAATATTACTCGGTATTGTTATTTTCACATTTTTAGTCCTAGAAGGAATAATTTAAGAAAAGAAAGTGGAGACAAATGAAACACCAAAGCAAGACATGGATGGTTCGAATGCAAGTATCGTGAACTAGTTAAGCAAGTCTATTATAGACAATTAAAGAGGAGGAACAAAGGCAAGAAGATGAAGCACAACTCAAGATTAAGGAGGTGAACGATAACTTTAATCTTAAGTTATTCAATTATAAAAGTTTGAGGGTTTGTTTTGTCAATTTCAATTAAAGTTTTGTTTTATTTTTGTCCGGTGATATTGAGTTGTAATTTAGGAGTTGATTGTTTTCTTGACTGCCAAGGTGATAAGCCAGTCTTTAATAAATATAATTAGGGTAAAATGGTTTGTTTTTCCTTGAACTGTTCGTTTAATATAGTTATAAAAAAAGAGTCGAGGGTTGTCCCCCCAATCTCTGTGTGTTTTATTGTGGTTTGATCCAATTGTTTGCCAACAGTAAAATGGGGGTGGGTGATTATCTTTTAAATTATAAACGCATTGCGGGTCATAAATGATTACAGGGAATATATTTCTACATAAAGCAACTTGGTATTTTGTATGTTTTAACATTACACTTAGGAATGCATTTTGACCTATTTGTCACTTTGGATACACTTTGTTCTAAGTTGCCCCCTTTATAAGCTAATGGCAAAATTGCCATGTCTAATTTTATTGTTACATATTAAATTAAAAGCTTCAATTAGCCTTCATGAAATTTGACATTTTGTGAACTTTTAGATTCCTAACAATTGTTGATATGTTGATTTGCAGTTCCAATATCTGTATTTCTGTTCACACTTCCATTACCATATTTGGGGGTGGCATCCTCTCTTCCTCCAGGATTCATGGCAGGTGCAGTAGTCCTTGTGATGGGCATGTTGATATATGCTTGGACACCATCCACTCCACCTCCCATGCCATCACCGGCTACTACCTCTTGATCCTCACAATTCAAAGCCATGTTCTCTATAACATAGAAATAGCTAAAGCATGAGCATTGTGCTGTGTTGTGTCGCATCATCTTGTTATAATTAGTGTTTGGCGCTGCTAGTTTTGGATTTGTGCATGTAGTTTTCCTTAATAAATGAGATGGACCATTTTACTTTTGTTGTTGAAACTTTATGTTATACTGCAATATTAATGTCACCCATGTTAAATCATGCAAAATACGAAACATGTCCTTTTTATATAGTAACGGTGAATGCTATTACGTCGAAGTATAACTAGAAAGAAGATAATGTCATGTAAGGTTCTGTTATATTCCTTGTTCTTAAAATTCTTTTTTTTTTCCTTTTCTCTTTTGACGTTTCCTTGTTGAGATAGTAAAAAAGCTTGAGCATCAACTTGTAGAACTAAAACGTATTGTTCACAATAAAAAAAAAAGAAAAAAAAAGAAAAAAAAAGCAAGCACTTTGAAAAGAACGTGTGTAAAGTCAATAATTGCAGCTAAGACCATCGACATATCAAATGTAAGATCGATGTGCAAGTAACGGAATGTGTTTGTTTATTCATAGCAGATATAATTCTCTATTTAGTGTAGGCTTCTTATTAAAGCCAGAAGCTCAGCTGAACAACACTATGACAAATTGGCCAATTACATGATTTTCTTATCAATATTTGTGTACTTAATTTATACATTTTCTTACATAATTACCATCTTTTATTAATTTGTTGCATGACTATATTCGTAGTCATATTTATAACTTTTATACGATTATGTGAATCATTTTTAATAAATTTTTAATTTGGATAATTTATATAATATCTGAATTTACAGAAATTGATGCTTTTGTTTCAGTTCATGGTTTAAGAAATTGGAATATATTTTTTAACTGAATACACTTGAAATGTTTTAAAGAAGGTCAAGTTTTTAAAGATATATTTTTTATGGATTTAGTACCGATAAATTAATCACAAAAAGTTCCACAGACGAAACACTTCGGTCACAATCTTAGTTGCTAATGATTCCAGGGGCAAAACACTTGTAATAACTTTGTTCACCAATGTTGTGATAGAAAATAAACTCTAAAGTCAGTCCTAGAAAATTGCCCTAAAAACTCACTAGTTAAGACCATTAACCCAGCTGGAAAAAAAAGTATTGTGACAGTTTTGACGATTTCTAATGGTTAGGCTTATAATAGTGTTTACCTCCAAGCAAAGAAGTTGGGTTATATGGGGGGGAGCCAAATTTATTTACTTGTATAGTCTTCATATATAAACAATTTCATAAATCAAATATATTGAAGTTATAATTCATATCTAAGTGTATCATATACTCATATAGTTAGGGGTGTGTTTATGGGAAAATATTGAGTCAAACTTGTAAATTAATGGCCAAAAAAGATAGAAAGGAAGGGGAGAATTGAGAGAGAGTAGTTGGAATAATTTTGAGCCTAATTCCTTCCAAAGAAACATTCCCTGCTTAAATGGTACAAAAACTAAAAGAAACAAAGACCACTACTTGTAACTACTTACAACATGGGTGAGAATAGCATCCCACTTCTCCCCTTTATTAGCAACACGCACGATCGAATGAAATAAAAACAGAAATGAAAAATATGTGCTTTAATAAGAAAAAGACATGCACCATGCATGCATATGCAGCCCTGCATGTGTATTAGAGACCCGTACGTATCAATCCATCCCCTTAAAATGCACCTTCTCCTCAAGGTGAAAAGATATCCGAACCATTTTACCAACAACTTCGGTTTAGGTTAGTATTTGCCCTGGATAACCCGTTCGTCCAATATAGGTTCCGGTTGTGGATGATTAGAAGGGGAAGTGATCTCTGCTGGTAGATACTAACTTGGAGTTGCGGGAGTGACTACCTGGTTTGTTACAGTAACCTGAAATTCTTGAATAGAAAGGGGAAAATATTACAATGGACTTTATCACAATGTTTCCTAGGATTAGTAGTAGGCACAGTTTGATTTGGGTCATTGTGGATAAAATGACCAACTCATCCCATTTCTTAGCTATTCATGAGGATGACAAGATGTAGAACTGGCAAAGATTTATATTAATGATATTGTGGCTAGACATGGAGTACTTAAGTCAGTTATCTCATATCATGATAGTCGTTTCACATCATAATTCTGTCAGAGCTTGTAGAAGGCGTTGCAAACGCATTTGGATATGAGTATAACTTATAATCCTCAGATGTCATATCCCGTTGACCAGGATTGGCTGTGACCGACTGATATCAACATAATACATCGAAACAATAATTAAGTCTTATAATAAATTCCAATCCATAGGTCAAAAGCCTACGTGGCATTCATTTAATTTAAATTATCCAACTAAACATTGTCTAAAACCCAAATATATATTTTAATACATTTTCTCCAACATTAATAAACGAATAGGGTGATGGCTAAATCTCCAAAGGTCCAACTTAGGCGGCTCCTATCCATTGTCGCATGCTAAGATTAATCTTCTTCTAAAATGCACACTCAAAATACATCAACATAATATTGGTGAGCTCATAACTTTAAAACACATAACGTATTACAATTAAAATAAATTAACAATAGCATTAGTGTACTAAAGAAAGTATCACAATCAAACCTTGACTCGTGTTACCCTCCCGAGTGCTAAACCATCCCCTAACCCATACCTCTTATTGTTATGGATTTATGTGTGCCTTGCTAAGCACGTTTAATATGCATTAATTTATGACACAATAATTATTCAATCTCAATTGGGGGGGGGGGGTTTCCTTTGTTATAAGGGCCCATTATGTGCTGGGATTCCTCAAATAGTACTATCCCCAGATCACACAAATCTTACTAGAGTTAAGAGTATGTACTTCACCCCAAAATGATTTAAGTAAAAAGGGAGTTTATGAATTGTTGATATTCATTACACATGTGTAATTAATTAGCATCTTGTTAAGTTCATTTCATATGTATTAGAATCTCAATAATTACCCATTTAAGCCCAACCCATAAGTTTTAGATTTATCATACATGAATTGTGATTTTATTACACATGTGTAATTTGCTTTAAGTTTTTGAGTTTTCAAAGTCTTAACTTGTGTTTTGTCTAAGTATGGGTTAAATTTTTTTAACTTCAGATTGTAATAGTTGTTATAATTTTCTTTAATGCTAAAACAGTAAGGTTTCACTTGTTGGCAACTTTGGTCCCTAAACTTTGCTAAATTGACATTTTTAACCCTAAAGTTTGGAATTTTGCACTTTATTTGATTATGATGACTTTTAATATTTTAGGTGAGTTAGAATACTTTAATATCAATTTTATGTTATTAGGGACCCCTGACGATTTCAAAGATTTATTTTTAAGTTAGATGTTTTATGATGATAAGTTTGGAATTTCTTACATAGAGCTTTTGGGTGGCTTAATATGTGTTCACATTTTGTTCAACTTATTTAAGTATAAATTTTCCCCTAGAATATTAATAATATGATTATAGAGTTGGTGAGTTGGTTATTATATTTTTAAACGCGTATTGGATCGCATTTTGGACGTGTTATGTAACGTATTTTTTAATCAATTGGTATTATTAAATTTTAATTTGTGGTTTAAGTTTATGAGGCATACTCTACTGGAGAATGTCAAATTCTTTATTTTGCGGATTTTTATAAGTTTTCTTTTTAATTTTTTACTATTTTATATTAACGGTAAATTTTGTATAAATTACCAAAAACTCTATAAATGCTAATATTTTGTTTTTAACTTAGTTTTATAATTATTGGGTCACGAGTTACTGTAATTTCAGGTTTTAAGTTGTTCTCTTTGGTTTTATGATTTTAACGTTTGCGATTAGGTTTTTAACGGGTTTTTCGGTTTGGGTTGACTTTGATCAAACTTAGGTCATAGATTACTTTTATATACTTAGTATCATATTTTTATTCTATAGTTTTCAATATATTGCACTAAAGCTCATTTGTATCAATTTTTACTATTTAAGCATGATTAAATTTTATATTTTTGTTTACTAAGCAAATAAATTCTAATAATTATAAAACTTAATTTCTAGTCATTTATTAATATTCTAAGACTACTAGAATTATATATTTTATGAATTTTTATATTTTTGTTATATTAAACGGTTAGCCTCATTAAATGTCCGTTAAGTCTTGGTTTTGATAGATTGAGTGCTTTAGTTACGCTATTCCCCTCTGAATCAGACCTACAAGATAAATATCACCTAAATAACTATAAATATCCAGTAAGTTATATTACCAACATCATTTTTATATTTTTCTCAAAACTATGCATTTTCAAGTTTTTAGACTATTGATAAAATGAGAAATACATATTCATAAATCATGAAATTTTATAATTAATTTATTTTTGATGGAATTCGGGTTTTGAACTTAGAACACAAGAACAAAACAATGAATTCCTCCAAGGATCGATTTCAATCTCTCAAATGTAATAACAAGTTGTTATAGAATCAATACTTATTAATCATAGTATGGAAACCCATGATTAATGATATGATATCTATGTGTGTGTGTATGATTATGTGTTTGTATGCTTGAATGCTCGAATGATAATAATAAACTACTTGTTTGATTGATTGTTCAAAAACTTTTCAAAGGATTAGGGTATACTGCTATTTATAGCCTATACAAAGAGCTATGTACAGTTACAAAACTACCCTTATGTAAAAACTAATTACATATAATCCTAAGTCTATAAGTCGTCCGCTGTGGATAATTAGCTGTCCGCTGTGCATGTTAAGTTGTCTGCTGTGGATGTTGGATAAAATGTCCATTGTGTCTTGGATGTTGTCCGTTGTGAACACTTGTGTGATAGTTGTCCTCTGTGGAGTGTTCATACGCTGTGGATGAACATCCACTATGGACTCTTCATCAGCTGTAGACTTGGTCGTCCCCTGTTTGTGTGATGGTCTTCGCTGTAGACACTTAGACTTGTTATGCATCCACTGCAACTACTTGTTCATCCGATGTGAACAGATCTTCATCCGCTATAGACACTTGTGCAAAAATTTCTTTTATCTACAAACCTAAAAAAAGAAATTTTAAACAATAATTGGTGTATGTTATGAATGTTTATGATGCTCATGTGTTAGTTAATGATTGTTTGAATGTTAGAACACATTATGTTTGATTATGGCAAGCATTATCCTTTTTATGCACTTGTTGAGTCCAACAATACTCCCCCTAAGGATGATGTTGCCATCTTTTAATGTTTGCTTGTTACTGTTTTGTTTGTTAGTGTTAATGTGTTGATTATGTTTTATATGAATGATTGCATGATTGACTTATGATGTATGATTAAATGATTGAATATTACATTATATGATTGATTGATTACATGTATGATTACATGATTACATGTATGATTGCATGATTGAGTGTTACATTGTATGGTTGAATGATTACTAATTACATATGTGTAATTAGATTACCTTGTGTGTTCTGATTCATGTATGTTTGTTGGTATGACTTGTCATGATTGTTGTTATGTTTATGATATGTATGATATACATGAATGATTGATGTTATGATTTTTTTTACTGGTTAGATATGTATATTTGTTATTTTTGTCTATTTGTTTGTTAGAAACCTTTATGAATTTGATGAAGCAGCTTCATCCACACTCCTTTGTACTTTAGATGTGGCTTTCAATGACTCTTCAACATCCATTTCTATGATCAGATCCTTTTCAGCTTCCTTAACTTGGTCGGTCAGAGGAGCAATCTTCAAGGCATTTCGGCAGTTGACTATGTGTTCAGCAAAGTATTGTACTGCACTGTTCTGATCATCATACTTGCATTGGATGGAGAGGTGTACCATTTGTTCCAGGGTTGATTGATCAAAGCTTTGCACTCAATGTTGCTAACCAGAATGGTTACAACATGATCACCCCTTAAGAACACAAGGTTGTTGTTTTTTGAGATTCTTAGGCCTGTAATTCCTTAAATGTGTGTCAGTGATTGCTGGTTTGTCTCTAGCCTTTATTTCAAAGTAGCATTCACGTACACTATGCCTAGTATCCTCAGCATATGTATGAAATAACAACAGTCACACTTGCACACGACATCTTTAATTATAGGGAATGACTTTGTCTTAAAAAATGAAACATAGGAAGGATGTAGTAGCTTTATCTCTACTGGATCAAACAGTCTAATATCAGTTGCTTCCTTTCCTTCAAGTTTCCTCTCTAATACCACTTCAAAGTGGTTTCATCATAGTACCACCTTGTAATTGGATTGTTGTATTGATTACCATCAATTTTCTTCATGATTAACTTTATATCAGGGTATCCAACTCTCTCCAAAATTTGACTATCAACATGAGCTGTTGGTTCTTCACTTTGTTTCTTTTGTTTACTTGCCTATTATTGTTCTCTTCTTAACTTGGCCAAGTGAAGGTTATCCTCTCTGTCTGCTTTGATTCATATCTCATGATGTTGTCTGTTCATGTATGATCTCATGATATGATAGAAGTCAGCAACTCTAGGATTGTTAGAGTGATTGACCATTCTCAATTGCATTGGGCCCAATCTGTCTTCATAGCCCAGTGATCCTAACTGGGATATGTATAAGTACTGGACTAGGCCAGATACTCTCTTTTTCAGTGTAGCATCCCATATTTCTTCATACTTCCAAGCCACTATTTTCCTTTTGTCTATTGATGCTGTCAATGTGATTCTATCATACAACTTCACAAAATTGGTGTTCTTGTTTATCATTTCCCTTACCTCATTACCTTTAGGCCATAACCTATGAGGCATAAACTCTCTAGGTTCCTTTATGGGATGAAGCTCAGGTGGAGCTTGATGATATGTGGATAATAATGATACTGGATGAGGTCTAGTAACTTGAGGCTTCAATGCACTTGCCAGCATATTCTTGTAGATTTCCCTAGCAAGAACTTTCATTTATGATAGTTATCTGGCTGCATATGACCTGTATGGCATCCTAGTGTGACTCAACCAGATTTTAACTTAGGAGTAGGTCATTTTCTCAATCTGAGGATCTTTTAGCAGATTCTTTTAAAACTCTTGTTCATCTTTAATTTCTTTATATCTCTTGTATGTTTGCTCAGACTCATTCTTCATTACTTCTTGGAAGCCTTTGAGCCAGTCTTTAACCTTAGAGAGGTTAAGTTGCATGAATGTTTCATAAGGAGAACCTCTTGCTACTAACTTAATTCGCATAAGAGTTTCAGGATCATTAGGGAATAGGTATTGAATGTTTTGCATCTCATCATCATCCTTTTCTTTATTTTCTTCATCAGAATCACCAAGAATGATAATAGGCTCTTGTTGCTGGTCATGTAATTGGTCTATCTCTCCTTCTTCTAACACAGTAGCCTCATCCTCTTTCTATTTGGGTTCATCTTCATCAACTGGCTCAGCTTTGACTTTCAAAAGCTTAAGAGGAGGAGACTCAGGCTCATCTTGTGTTGTACCTTTTGTTTTCCTTTTCTCAATGATGCCAGGTACATTCTCTTTCACGTCCTCTCATAAGTTTTTAGTTGAGTCTGTGATGATGATGATGCTTGATCTTTGGTTGATTCAGTTTGCACCTTTAATGATTCTACAAACTGTCTGATTAACTCTTTTTGTTTCTCAGTTAAAGGGTTAACAAGAATGATGCTTAATTGAGATGGCTGGATTTTTGGTGTCTGAAAATGTTGTCTGAGAATGGGTGAATAATTGAGGTTTTCAAATGGATTAACTTCACCAAATAGTGGATCCATAGAATAAGTCTCCTCAGGGATAATAATTGCTTGTTTAGATTTCCTTGTGCTGATTTCTTCAGCTTGAGACATGATTTGTTCAACAAAATCTTCACTCAGGTCTTGTTCTTGACCTTCTAAATGTTTTTCCTCATTCAGTTGAGTGTTTGCAAATTCTAACTCTCTGTTCAGCCTCTTGATCTCTTCATGTTGAGCATAGATCATCTTCTCTAAGTCATCTATCTCAGCATCTTTAGCATTTGCCTGTTCAGTCAAATAGGCAATATCAAGTCTTGTACTGTTCAAATCTTGATCTTTACCTTTACTTCTTCCTTTGATTGTTCAAGTTGTTGTTCTAGAAACTGAACAATCAACTTCTGAGCCTTTTGGTTAGCCTTGAGCTTTTCTATCTCTTCTTCTTCGCTTTTAAGCTTTTCTTTCAACCTTTTTGCTCTTTTTTTTTGATTTCTCTATTAGTTTGTTGTACTCAGTGAATAAGAAAACTTTTGAGTACTAAATGTCTTCCTCAGTAGGTACTTCACTTGTTTGTTCTTCTCCTTCAATTTGCTAATCATGAAAACTTTGTTCTTCTTGTTCTGGTTTATGCATGGATGATGTTGCAACCTCTTATTGGTGAGTAGTGTAATGCCCCGTTCCCGGAAACCTCACAGTTGGTCAACCACAGTATTATTTAAATAAAATTACGTACATTTAATTAAAACATCGCAGCGGATTAGATTACCAAAAACCATTCATTGCATTAATATTTAATGTTGCCAAATAATACATCAATGTATAATAGGAGTTACAAAAGAAACGTTTAGTTGAATTACAAAACAACATAATTATCATGCACGAATGGATGCCAGTCTTGCCCGCCAAGTAGCTTTCCCCCGCGTGCCATCCCAGCAACAAATTACCTACCAACTGAAAATACACAAAAGTCAGCGTTGCTGAGTGAGTTCTAGTTTTTAGAATTTAAAGTCCCTTGTTTAAATATATAAAATATCATTTTCTTAAAATACTTCCTTTTCATAAATCCGTTAATTCCGTACGTGATCACACACCATATGTACAACAAGATAATATTCATTATTATCTTTCATCATTCTTCTCTTTCATTTCGTACTTTTATCATTATCTTTCACTTTCTACCAGACCAATGTGCAATACCCCGAACATTGTGCACGAAGCGAGTACTGGGCCAAAGTCTATAAATAGATCCCTAACATTATGCATGAAGCCTGACCCAGTACCTAGGGCATGCCACAAGGGTCTCGTCAATCTCAAAGATTGACCCTGTGTGCATCCTTCGGGTTAGCTAAACCGCATACAGTGGAGCTAATGACAACGTGGTTGTGCACCTCCATTCAATTTGCTTGCAAGACTTTCATTCATTCGTTAAGTTCCACTTTTGATTATCATTAATCTTTCGCTTCATTTATGATATTACTTTACGCATACGAGCATAATCACACCACGTAAAGTCACGTAATAATACGTAATATGGAACATAAGAACAGGCCATAATCAAGCATAACATCAACACATATAACCATCAAAACATCCCAGAGCTTAAACCTTAAAATTTCTATTTCTCAAAATCTCAGAAATTTTCTAAGGCATTTAGGCGCATGCGCACTATGCAGGCACATGAGCACTATGCGGGTGCACCAACACTTAGGCTCATGGAAACACTTAAGCGTATGGAAAAGTTAGGCGCCTGAACTAACACTTAGGCGTATGAGCAATTTTTGGGGGGAAGGATAGTATTCGGGCGCATGAGGTTCACTTAGGCATTTGGGCAGTGGGCACATGGGCACTATTGGGGCGCATGGGGTGGAACTTGGTCTTTTTGGCTAAGTATCAGGCGCATGAGCCTACCACTTAGGTGCATGGGCAAAATCCAGGCGCATGAACAACACTTAGACTACTGGGCAAAATTTCTAGGCGCATGAGGTACTGTTTGGGCGCATAAGAAAGAACTTAGGCGTTTGAGCTAAATTTCAGGCGCATGAGCCCTATTTGGGAGCATGGGCAGCAGACATACGTGTTTCTAAATTATTTCCAGTCCCAAACATCATTCTAACATGCTAATAACTTAAATCTATCATTCTAAGCACCTAAAACAAGCATAAATCCAAGAAATACAACCAACCAAACACAACATACATACGCTTATCATACATACAAGTTGTAAAAAAAATTTACATGCATTTTCAGCCCCAAAGAAGTTTAAAAACACAAAACCGGGGATCTAGAACTCACCAATTGCAGCCTTCAAGCAAAATTCCACCGAACTTGAGGGGACAAAGAGTTCAAACAACCTAAACACACCAAAACACACAATCAAGCACAAAGAACACATAAAAATCAGTCCCCAAGCTGAAAACTCAGCCTAAACCGAACCAAATACACAAGAAAATACTCACCTTAGCAAAATCAGCTTCTTTCTCTCTCTAGAACCGAGAGAACTTCTGTTCTTCTTCTTCTTTCTTGATATCTATCGAAAAGCAGAGGGTTGAAAAGGTGTGTGGGCGGCCCTAGTCATATAAATCTTAAAATAATAAGGTTTTGTACTTTTTACACTTTGGCCCCCTCCACTTGTGCTCCTTTTCTTTTCTCTTCTTGATACTTTGTTTTTCCTTTGTTTTTGACAAAACTTCGGGTGTTACAAGTAGCTTGTTCAGCTAGTGATGCATCTATATCTATCAGAAGAGATGACAAAGTCTGCTGATCTGAGAGATGAGCGCTTTAAGGTGGAGAAGGCATGTGATGCTCAAAATGAAAATGTTCTTGTTCTTGGGTTTCTTTTTGTGCTTGTCCTTTTTGGATGATTGGTTCAGGTTCAGGTGTAACTTGCTCTTCTTGATGAGATATTTATGCAGGCTAGATGATAGGGTCTTGATGAATAATGTTCTGAAACATCATGTATGGTTCTCCCTGACTTGGAATCCTCATAAACACTTCTGGAACTGGTAAATCATGATCAATAATGTGAGGAGGCACAAGCACTTCATCTCCTTGGTATAAACTTGACTTTATTCTGTTGAACACATGTTCATTAAAATGAACAGGCTGAAATATTGCAGCTTCTCTTTGGATGTTTGGTAATAGATCATCAATAATCATTTGGAGGAATCTGGGATACATATGAAACTTATTCCTCACTTCATTCAAATTGTATATCATCCCATTTAGTATTTGAGTAGCAAAGTTGAAAGGTCTTCTTGCTATAATGCTAGCAATTGCAGAAGAACTCCTTAATGAAGTGGCATCCCAACCAGTCTTCCTATTGGTCATTGTCTTCTGATATGTGTGCATAAGAAATCTAAATTATGAACACATATAAGACTTCTTGATCTGCTTTCTCTCAATGATACCAGTATAATCTATCTGTTTGAATACACAGAGAACATAGTTCTCATCAAATTCTACTGGACCTTTGGTATCTTCATCACCAAGCTGCAATACTCTCTTTATGACTTCTTCTGAGATGATAATCTGATGATCATGTACCGTAGACACTACAACTTGTTGAACATCCATCTGCTCCAGATGAGCATGAGTCCAAAATTAGACAATATGATCTTCATAAATCTCTAGTCTTGCTGTCATAGCATGTACAAGTCGAGTCTGTCTATTAGCTTGTATAATGTCTCTGTAGTTCTCAGTGTTTGGAGAATCAGGGTTGAGATAAGCAAAGAGATTATGATCTTTGACAAACACAAGGTTTGCCATATCTGCAAACAAGAAGAGTATGTTAGAAACTTGTATGATTATACTGCTTGTTTTTAATATCATAAAATGTTGATTATGTGTTCCTTGGGCATTTACAATGTTATGTAGTGATTAATCATGTGTGTTTGACATGTTAATATGTCAAAGTGCTTGTTTGGAGATAATGAAGCTCATTGACAGCTTGACTTTTGTGAATTAAAATAAAAGTCAACTCACATAAGTTTTGCATTTGCATATCTCATTGAAATGTTGTTATTTTGATCAAAATTCACTTAAAACATGTTTGTTTCATTACAAAGGGTTAATTTGTTTAATAGATTCAATGATTGTGTATCATAACAGATTAAACCATGTTTTTAATTTGACTTTCAAAGTCAATTTTGATCATTTAATGCACATTGAATGTGTATGCATAGAATGTTGTATTGATAAATGCTATGCCATATTAACTGTCTTTACATGTTTGTAACTAACTCTTGAACAAGTTTACTTAAATATAACATTTTTCAAATCATTTTCAACTTTTTCAAAGATCAATAGTCAATTTTGATGGTTTTTCACATGAACACTATGACTGTTCACAAACCCGATGAACACTTAATCAAATTTCTTCAAATCAACAGTCCTTACATATGTGACTGTAATTATCTAACATGTATTCAATGTTTGATTTCATTTACATCATCAAATGATTCATGTTTGGTAATGATTCATAGTTCGACTTAGGGTTTAACAATGTATGAATCAAAATCAAAGAATCAGTTGATTTGATGATGGTTTGATGATAAGAAACATGTTGTTATACCTATTTGAATGATTATTAGTAATGAAATCAAACAGATACTGGTTTTTGAATGATTAGGGTTTTAAGGGTTTATCGCACTATTGTACTGTTTTAGAAATTTGATTTTGCCTCTCACAATCGTTATGAATGAAAATATGACAAGTGTTGGTCTATATATACAGTAGACAAAATGAACGTTCGCTGTGTATACAGTGTGTATGTGTGCTTTGTAAATAGTTTAAACTTAAAATTTAATTTTAGGTCATCCGATGTGAGTTACACATACGCTGTGGGTACAGTGCATTTGCTGCACATTTTATTAAGTTGTATGCTGTGGACCCTTGAATGTTTTTCTATGTTCACAGTGGATTAACATTTGGTCATGCGCTGTGCACACTTATGTGAAATGAAAATTCAAACTGATGACTAAAAGTCATACGTTGTATTTGACCACTGTTCACAAAGCGGATGAACATTTGTTCATGCACTGTGTATACTTTAATTGTTTGGTTGTTCACAGCGGATGACCCACTGGTCATACGCTGTGTACACTTTTGTTTGTTCAGGAGATATTCACACCGGATGACTTATTTTCATGCACTGTAAATGCTTGTATGATAGTGTACAGCGTATGCTTACCTGTGTACACTTGCACTGTTTCAACAACGGATGACTAAAGTTTGTCATGTGCTGTGGAATGTCACTGTATTCACAACCGATGCCTTACTAACATCATGCACTGTGAACACTTGTATGTTTAATGATGCATAGCGGATGCATGTTTGTTTGTCCGCTATATACACTTGGGTGTATTTTGCATGATTGATGGTTAACTGTATCTATAGCGGATATATGATTGTTTGTCCGCTGTGACTACAGCTGTCCAAAATTTAAAACTTTTTGTTTGTTTTGAAAATTTTGCTCATCAGCTGTGTAAATTAATACACACACTGTAGAGACATGAATTTTTCCTATTTTTACTTAAAATAATTTTGAAATGTTTCAAAAATTTGAATGTTTGTTAAAGTATATAATTTTAACATGATTAATATATGAATGATAAAATATCACTCACAAGCAATATTGTGCATGTATATGTGTCAAACTCTTGGGTTTGTGTGCTGGCTTGACTTGGCTGTATTTAAAACTCAAAATTTTAAAATTTCAAATTTTAGTTTCTATGATTATGCACATATTCTCCTGCCCTTGATATTTCCATGTTCATTTTTCTCCCCTTAAATTTTTGCATATTTATAAAAACTTTTTATAAAATGGCAAAAATTTGAAATTATTTTAATGGAAATTATCAAAGTCTAATTTGATTGTTTGCATGATAAACATTTAGAAAGATAGCACTTTTTCTAATTAAGAAATGGATGATTTTTATGCTTGGACATGAATCATTTGCACATAACATGAGATCATACTAGTCTTAAATCCTCATTGAGTTGATTTGATGATTTTGAGAATAGACATAGACTAATACAAAGTTGATTGCAGATATTATGTTCCACTTAAACTCATGTATGGTATTAATTATTGATTGAAATAGTGAGTGATTATCATGTTTAGGGTGCAGTAAGATGATATGTATGTACCCCACATCTGATTGTATGTTAAGATCAACCCTCCTCAAGATATGCCAGAAAACACTTTCAATACTTATGATCTAGCTACTTAGAAGTATAAATCTTATTTGATCCATATTGTTTGATCCATATTGGGATTATTTTTCACTTAAATTTGGAAGGTGATCCTCTTTGGTATTGTGTTGAGTCATTCACAAGGAATGTAGTGTAAATGACTTTATTGATTGTTCATCTAAGATGGATGTGTTCCTCATTAGGAATCTTTTTGGATCATGATGTAGGTCATTCAGCTCTGTGCTTAGCACAACAAAGAATACCTTAGTGTACTCTAGGTCTATGAAAATCATAACAAAGGAGACACTTGTATGATTGAGCAATTTATAAACTTTTTCACTTGGTGTATATGAGTTACTTTACAAGCAATCTATATTGGATAGACCAATACTAACCATAAACCAAGACGGGTGTTGCTGATGTAAGGCCCTATTCTGGGAACCCCACAGTTGGATTTGGACATCAGAAACACAAGTTCTCGAACATCAAATTTCATTAATATACGCAGCGGAACGTACAAAAATTTCTATTGTTAAGCAATTACATCAAAAGATCACTTTAGCTGTCTATCTAAAGCTCTATGTTGGGATGCCAGTCTCGATCATGTGCCAGGTAGCTCTCTCCCATCCATGCCAAGCTCATGCCAAAAAATGTATAGCCTACCTATCAATCTAATATGCATACAAAAGTCAGCAATGCTTAGTGAGCTTTAGGTTTACAAGAACAAAACTCCGACATAAACGCACGCCTTATTATTTTCAACATTCCTAAAAACATTAACTGTACACATCATCTTACCGAACTCGTTCGATAATTATACTTTAACTTTCACTTTACCATACGCTTTACCCTTACATTACCCATACATTACTTTACTTTATTTGTACCGTTACGTTACCCATACATTACTTTACCATTCTCTTTACATTACGTTACCTATGCTTTACTTTACTTTACTTTACCATACACTTTACGTCATCATTTGAACATAGCGCGAAGCTTAGTTCCCATCGGGTGAGAATGCACAAAGCAAGTCTCCTATCAGGTGAGCACACCGAAGTGTAACTTCTTTTGGGTGAGAATGCACGAAGCATATCCCCTATCAGTTGAGCACACCGAAGTGTAGCTCCTATCGGGTGAGAATGCACGAAGCATATCTCCTATCAGTTGAGCACACTGAAGTGTAACTCCTATCGGGTGAGAATGCATGAAGCATATCTCCTATTAGTTGAGCACACCGAAGTGTAACTCCTATCGGGTGAGAATGCACGAAACATATCTCCTATCAGTTGAGTACATCGAAGTGTAACTCCTATCGGGTGAGAATGCATGAAGCATATCTCCTATTAGTTGAGCACACCGAAGTGTAACTCCTATCGAGTGAGAATGCATGAAGCATATCTTCTATCAGTGCTTGCAAGACTTCTTTAGCGCTTTAACGTTTCCACAGCTGTGCTATACAGGGTAACAGGGTAACTTATTTTTTCGGTTTCACGTCTGCTATACAGCTATGCTTTACTCAGAGTCTAAAAACTCTAGTGAACAACCTTCAGGGGACAATTACCATCCCCAGCCTCTTGATCTAAAACAACCCATTCCAAACCTAGAATTCTATGACGATGAAGACATGGGCTTCAGTGAGTATCATGAGTCTCTATTCTCCACCCTTACTCAAGGAGAGATGAGTACTCCAATTTCTCCTATGTCTAGCCCACATCATCCACCTGCTACTGAGGTGGATCTCCCTGAACCTATTCAGGAGGTCCATATGGAAGAGGCTCTCACTTTAGCAAGTGACTACATCATTAAGACCTCAACCATGGCAACCCAGCCCATTGACACTTTACTCGAAGCTGTCATGGTGTAGGGGAAATCTAACAGCCAAGAACAAAGTGCTGGTGATGAGGAAGAAGACCTTGGTCCTATTCTCTCATCCCCCCATGATTCTTTTAATGAAGACGAGGGGAGTCTGAAACTAAAGGTGAAAAAACTAACAAAAACATGCACCTATTTAATCTCAAAGATAAGTCACCTGGAATCTTAGGTGACTGTCTTACAAAGGAGGGTCAATGACCAGCAACTTGAGATCACCAATCTCAAGGGCAAGTTAGCTAAGAGACCACTCAGGAGAACTCAACCAGGTCCATAAGAACCTATGGATGTGATAGATCCAACCCCAAACTCACCTATGCAAGAAGGTGATGCTACCAAAAAGGGGGAGAAAGTCCAAACAATCACAGAACCTGGGAGTTATTCACAGAGTATGGACTTTAAGGATTCACCACCCTCACTTGCAATGGTCCATACTTAGCAACCTCCTCAAGTCTACATTGATGTGGACTCACTCATATAAAGTTTTTTTGAGGAGGGCATTCCCAGAGCTATGCCTACCCCATCTCCCCACTCTTAGAATCCAATCATGGGATGTTGAGGTGGACCCTAAGATTAGCTTCGAAGGAGAAGCCTTGAATGAAGGCCTAGAAGTTGAACCTGTGAACCTTGAGACAGGAACTTCTTCAGCACCGATTACCCTCAGTGAGGCACCAGCTGGTGAAGGTACTTCACAACCTCTCTCTTGCCAGAGCTTGACTATTGAATCAAGCAATGAAGGCCAAAGCTCTCTCCACCCTGAGTCACCAAGGCCTGTGAGTGACAAAGGGAAAAGGAAACTGACTTCAAAGGAGATTGAGGAGGAGGAAAGAGAGAGGAAGAGGAAGCTAAGGGGAGAAAGTTCAAGAGGGTCTCCAGGCTTCATGGAAGCTGCCATCAGGACTGCCCCCAGGCCAAATACTCAGGATGATGAGTTGAGGGCAGCCAGGATAAACTACTTGGGGACCAAAAACTACAATTCGGATGAACTAATATATCTCCTCTTAGATGAACTGAATAAACTGGCTGACAAGGAATTGTCCAAGGAGAGGAAGGAGGCAGAGGATGCATGTAACACCTGAAAAATTTCAGCAAAAGAAAAGAAAAAGAAGAAAGGGTGAAATCTCCCAAGTCAAGGGGTTAAAGCTGTGCAAGTGACAAACTTGCACCTTTATGAGATTTAAAAGAAGTATGACAGCCCACACTTCTTCCTTTACAGACATTTCTCGGCTACTAGAGAGAGAGGAGCTACGAATCGATTTCTAGAGAGGGAAGGAGGAGGATATACTTGTAGGTAAGGTTTTCTTGCATTTCTTGTTTGGTTTTAGTTGTGTTTGAGCTGCTGGACTAATTCTTGTGTGTTTTTGTGTGTTCGGTTGTGTGTTTCTGTGTGTTTAGGTGTTTGAACTCCAAGTTGCTCATGGGTCTGAAGAAGTCTTACTCGTAAGCTGTAAAGGTGAGTTTTAGATCCCCGGTTTTACTTGTTTCTAAACTTGTTTGGTGCTGAAATGCATAGTACCTACTGTTTGACAACTGACAGCATGATTTGATCTGTGTTTTTGCACCTGTTGTGAGTGTGGGTGTGTGTGTTTGAATGTTTGATCGAGTTCTTTGGTTGTATGCTTGTTCTAAGTGTTTAGCATGCTAGATCTAGGCTAAGAATGTATAAGGATGAGGATTTGGAACTGAATATAGCATAAGTCGCAACTGCAGGTTGGTTTAGTTCATCCGCATTTAGATTTGAATATTTGCATAATTTTTTTGTTCAGGCGCATTTGCTACAGTGATCATGCGCATTTCTTTTGTTCATACGCATTTGCTATAGTGTTCAGGCATATTTGTTTTAGTCATCCATATTTGGTTCATGCGTATTTCCTGACACTTAGTTTATGCGCATTTCCTGACACTTAGAATATTTCTGAGTATGAACATCTGCATTTGTTCATCCACATTTCTTTTGTTCATCCGCATTTCTTTTGTTCATTCACATTTGTTTGTTCATCCGCATTGCTCATCTGCATTCCCATAAGGACTTAGAATTTTCTGAGATTTGGGGAAGTAGAATTTAAGTGCTAAGAAATGATGTTTTATGGTGGCTTATGCTTATTTATATGTATGCATTGTATGATGATGTTGTCCCATGTTATGTATGATGTGACTTTACGTGGCGTGTTATGCTTATGAATGTAAAGTATTATATAATGAAAGTGGAAGACAACGTTAACGAAGTGGAACATAATGAATGAATGAAAGTCATGCAAGCAAATTAAAAAGGGAGTTCACAACTCAATGAAAGGTTGTTAGCTCAACTATGTGGTGTTTAGCTAACCCATGAGAATTCACACAGGGGGGTCAGTCTTTGTAACTGATCAGGACGTGCGAAAACAGGATCCTTGTCGCTTGACCCCAGAATGGTAGTTGCTTCATGCACAAATGATGGGGCATAGCTTATGATAGGATCTAGATTAAAGTGGAAGATAATAATGAAAGAAAGTACGAAAATGATTATGAACGATGATAAAAGATAATAATGATATTATCAAGATGTACGTATGTTGTGTGATCACGAACGAAAGTAAAGGAAAGGTCTTTACTAAAACTAAAGTATTTTATTATATAAAACTAGAACTCACTCATCAACGCTGAATTTTATTTGCATTTTAGTTGGCAGGTAATGTTGTTGCTGAGATGGAACGGGGGTGAAGCTACTTGGTGGGCAAGGACTGGGATCCATCTCATGTAATAATAATGATGTTGTTTTGTAATACAACTGAGTGATCTTTTGTAATCTTTTAAACAATGATGTATTACTTGGCAAATGTATTTATTTTAGCATGTAATGGTTTTTGATGAATTATTCTGCTGCAAAGTTTTTATTACTTAATAAATCTTAATGTATTTTTATATAAATGATGCTGTGAATGACCAACTGTGGGGTTTCCGGGAACAGGGCCTTACAATGCAGCATTGCTCCTCAAGAACAAGGAAGAAAGGAGATAGAAAAGGCTCTACAAGCATGCTCTTACCCTCTCACCAGTTCAGGAAAGTCCTGAGAAAGAGCTGTGGCAACTGAACAACCTCAAGTAGACAAGGAAGCTGATAAACAAAATTTTATTAGCTACCTGAGTGCCACTGGTCTCTATCAGGCATCTGTACTTCTTCCCTTATCATATGAATATGTTGAATTTGAGTATCTTAAGCAGCTAGAGCAACAAGTTACCAAAGAACGAAAGGCTGCTAAGAGAAAAATGAGGGAAGAAGCTGCAAAGTCAAGAGCCATCATCCAAAAAAGCCAAAAGAAGTCTGCTGATAGACAAAGGATGATGAGCTTCTTGAAGTTGTATGGATTCTCTGAAAGGAGGCTTAGTCCATAAAGTCCAGCTCAACCTGAAGTTGAGGTCAAGGTCGAAC
Source organism: Flaveria sonorensis (assembly GCA_025506505.1). NCBI lineage: Eukaryota > Viridiplantae > Streptophyta > Magnoliopsida > Asterales > Asteraceae > Flaveria > Flaveria sonorensis. The sequence goes on along the minus strand of CM046438.1, from coordinate 35,233,790 downwards.
CCCCTGAGATAAGACAACCTGGACCTAGAGCTGAATCTCAGCCCTTCATCTTCTAATCCACAAAAGGGTCCTCTTTACACTCCTTTAGAACCTGTGAGAGAAGAGAACCCAACTGAGAGAGACACAATTGAACAACCTGGTGCTGAAGACCAGTCCTCTCAGTTAAAGACTTCAAAGAGGAGGAAAAGGATGTCCATGAAGAGTGTTCCTAAGAAGAAGTCCATGGCCTCCACCTCTACACCTTAGGATGAGTTAGAGCATCCTAGGGTAGTGCAAGAAGAGGCTGCTCAACCAACTCCAACTCAAATAGAGCCTCTTGCAATTGGAGGACCCATCTTGTCTTGGACTTTTGTTGCTAATCCTAACAGGTGGTATGTCATCAGAGATCAAGGAGGTCAAGATGTCTATTTTTGGCAAGACATGCTTGATCTTCCTCTACATGATCTCCATGACATGAGAAGATATTATGAGAGTCTGAGGGATCCTCACCAGATGATGAAGAAAGGTATGGTCTTAATCCTAATGAGGACTGTCAACATCTGAATAACGTCTCTGTTTTGGTAGCATCATGATGATTCTGTATAGGTTGGACTCACCATAGTTGTTAGGATTATTTTGTCTTTTATGTAATAGGATGATTGTTAGTTTATTTCTATGTATTTTGTATTTGTTTAGTTTCTTTGACCCAGCAAAACTACCAGCAAAACTATAGTTTCGCTCATAGTCAGCTGTCCTAGGTCACCTAGTGAAACTGTCTTTCACTGCCGGGTGAATCTAGTTCATGGTCAAGACAGTTTTTCTATCTAGCGAAACTGTCAGTGAAACTAACACTGCTTATATATTGTCATGTTCTATCATTGTAAGCAAGTTTTGCAAAACCCCAATACTAAAATATTATTGTTGCAACTCTGTGTTTTTGGCTAAAAGCTTATTGTTATTACTTTAGAGCCTTTGTTTATGTGAATCCAAGGATCGAAACATGAATTATCAGTTTGATTGAACGAATGATGATCGTGGAATTATCATAACTCGATAATTAATTATTTGTTTGAGAAATGTAATCATAACACAAATTGTTGAGCAACAAATAATAGAAATGGAAAACAAGATAAAGTAATATGATAAACAAGTTTGCTTCAATTGATTTCCATTAATAATGAAATGGTTACAATTGATTTTGATATTTGGATGATCTAGTAATTGCTTGGTGTTCTTGGTGTTTTGCTATAGCTATTGCTATTTGATGATTGTTGGTTAATTGATATTGGTATTGTTCTGGTTAATTGGGGTGTTAGGTTGCCCTAAAAGTATGCACCCATGCCTTCTATTTATAGGCAGAGGGATTCACTTTTACATGGGTAAAAGGTAAAAATCATGACATGACATGAAATATTCGATTTTGACTAAATTGAAGTCTTCCGTAGATGTTGACTTGATGACATCACTTTAGTCATCTTGACTTGTTGACTTCATATGTTGTACTTACATGATTGGAGATCATGCAAGTATTTTGTTCTTCTGTAGGAATTGGCCTTCCGTAGGAGTCAGCCTTCCGTAGGAGTTGGTTCTTTGATAATCTTGTTCATCCTCAGGAGCAAGCTCTTCCGCAGCAGCAGCAACTTGATCTCTAAACTTGTTCTTTAGTAGATGTGATTGTGCTTCAGCAGGAGATCCACTGATGCACATTGACTTGTTCATTTAAGCTCCGTAGAACATCTACGGAAGTACAAACTTGTTCATCCGCAGATAGTTCTTGTACTTGGTCGATTTTCCAAATTGACCAAGTATGATGTTTTCCTGCATATACATAAAACCAACACAAATAAGATTTGGGTTAACATATATATCTTGCATTACATAAGAAAAGAGATTTACAAATGACCATTACAAGAGATGAATAAACATCTAAACCTATACATTAGATCTAGTCCTAACAATACTCCCCCTTAGGTTTAGACTCTTGTAATCATCTGTTCAGCTCTTTCAACTCTTGAACTCTGGGAGTTATATGTTCAATAAATACATTTTTACCCTTACCCAAACCAACACATTTTTGTTAATTAGGCTCATCAACCTCATCCAGATCATCACAGTCATCAAAGTCAAATTCTGATTCATTTTGTTTTAAAAATTCTGATTCAGATGAATCAGTTTCACTGACTTTAGTATCTTCACCATTTACCAATTCATTATTTTCAAATTTTGATTCAGTTTTAGTGCTAGATACAAAATGATTTGACAAACTATTGGTCATGGACTCAGGTAGGGTGGTGTAGTTATCATTCACTGGTGGTGCAACAGAATGAAATCACAACCCATACCTGTTCTTTGATTCAATATGAGAACTTAACAGTTTCTCATATTGCTGTGATGATAATTGGAACTTCTGAAGTTTCACTTCACTAGATGCATGATCAGACATTGATTTTGTTAAAGAGGTGGTCAGATGCTCAACTTGTGCTTTTAAAATATAATTTTCAGACACAAGTTTTTTTAAATCCTTTTGTAAGGAAGTGATTTTGACCTGATATAGTTTATGTTCTCTTACACGAGATTCATTCAAAATCATTGTTTCTTTTATTTTATCAGCCACTTTTTAGCATGGACCCTGTATCTTTCAACCTCTTCAATACATCTGGAAGAACATCACCTATCCCTTACCTCTCTGGTAATAGGTGGAATTTTGTTCTCCATATTAGCCATTAATGCCTGATTCTCTTCCTAGACTTCCTTCTCATACATGCTCCTGTCACAGGTACCATCCTACAAAATAATCAACCCAATTTCTTTAGAGTTACTAGTACCTGCTGAAGAACCTGTGGCTGGTGGGGATGAGTTTGTAAGCTGAGGTTGCTTGAAGCTACTTTGATTTGCTTGTCTCATGTCATTTGTTGATTGTTGATTGCACTCCCTTGAAAAGTTACCATACAAATTACACTTGTAGCACCTCACTTTTGATTTATCAACACCAATTTTTGTTGTTCTTCCTGCAATAGATAGTCCCTTGTTCCTTCTCATATATATCTTGGCTCTGTAAGCAATCATGGCCATTTGCCATTGTAAATCCATTTCTTCTACTTCATCAGGATGAAGTTCTTCAAGGTCTTGTTGGTAGATGTGAGCAGGAGTCAGAGTACTACCCAAATAAGCTTGAAAGCTTGAACTGAAGGCTGCAAATACTGCTTTCTGTTCTTTTGATTCTTGAACCACAGTAATTGGTTCTAATTTGGTGTTGCTTTTGTTGGTTGAGGATCCCTTTGCTTCTTTAGCATTTAAGCTCTTTGAATCATCAGGTTTCCCTTTCACCTTCTTGTTAGAACTGCTTTGAAAGTTAGATTTAGAGGACTTTGCAGCATAGAAACCAACTTCTTCTTCATCATCACTCTCAACACAAGAGCTTTCATCATCATCATTAGAGATGAATGCACTTCCAGCACCCTTTGTTTCTTTGAATTGATATGGTGCTATTGGTGCTTTTATACTCTTGTTTCTTGTTTTCTCATCCAACTTCAATGCTTCTACCTTTGCTACCAAAGTATCTAGTCCAATTGCCTTTAGATCAAGGGTACTTTTGAACATAGACACAGTTTGAGTCCAACTTTCAGGAAAGGAGTGGAGCATCTATTTGTTCAACTCCTCATTGTTATACTTCAACTCAAAGATATTCATCTCAGTAATTAGTTGCATGTATCTATGGAGTTGTTGAGGAACAAATTCACCCTGAATATGATGAAATGTCTCATACTACGAACAGAGGGTATCCTTCCTGATGCTTCTGATCTCTTTACTTCCCTCACACAAAGTGTGAAGAATTTTCCATAATGAGTTGGCTATTTTGTATGATTCACATCTAATTAAGAGGTCTTCAGGTAAAGCCATAGTAAGCATACTATAGGCCTTGATATCAATTTTGACCATCTTAACATCATCAGGAGACAGATCTTTCAAACTTATGGGCTAATTGTTGTCATTGTAATCAAGTCCAAGAGCAGGTGGAATGTAAGGACCTTCAGTAATGGACACCCATAAGTCAGAATCAGTATAATTTACGTGGTTCCTGAATCTGATTTTCCATGTTTTAAAATCAGATTTGTTCTCCAACTTTGGGGGTTGGTAAGCTGAGCCAACAATTGAATTACTCATTTCAATTAGCTTGTTAATTATCAAATTATCAACAGATCTAATACTCTATGAATGTGAAAAGTAAATGAAATGCAGATAACTCACACAGCAATAACAAATCACTGATAATATTGATATTCAAATCAACTATGACAAAAATCCTTAGAATTAATGACTTCTGTTGTGAATGAGCTAATTAATGACAAACTTTTAACAATTAAGAAGTTATGGTCAAAATTAGTCAAATCTCTCAATGAATTCTCAGATGATTTGAAATTTGAGATGTTAGATGATGAGTTTTTGATCAAATTTGTTTAAACAAACTAGAAATATCGAATCAACAGCACAAATCCACAAATCAAAATGATTTTGATGTAGATCGAGATTAATGGAACGGTACTCGATGATCGATATAAAAAGGGTTTGATGTTTTTAACATATTAAACCAAAATCATTGCGTAAAATACCTTTGTTAGCTATTGATTAGCTAAACTCAACTTGTGTTTTGATTAAATCGTTCACCAATCACGCTTAAATCTGAGTTATGAACTCTCAAGCTTTGACGAACACTCAAAAGCAATTTGAAGCTACCATAATCATATCTAATCAGAAACTGATAGATCTAATGAAATAATCAACTAATTCAACTAATCAAACTAATAGATCAATTGATCTAGATCAATGAGCATGAGGCTCTGATACCACCTGTGAATCCAAGGATCAAAACAGGAATTATAAGTTTGATTGAATGAATGATGATCGTGGAATTATCATAACTCGATGTTTAATTAATTGTTTGAGAAATGTAATCGTAGCACAAATTGATGAGCAACAAATAATAGAAATGGAAAAAAAGATGAAGTACTTCAATTGATTTCCATTAATAATGAAACGGTTACAATTGATTTTGATATTTGGATGATCTGGTAATCGCTAGGTGTTCTTGGTGTTTTGCTATAGCTATTGCTATTTAATGATTGTTGGTTAATTGATATTGGTATTGTTTTGGTTAATTGGGTTGTTAGGTTGCCCTAAAAGTGTGCACCTATGCCTTCTATTTATAGGTAGAGGGATTCACTTTTACATGTGTAAAAGGTAAAAATCATGGCATGACATGAAATATTAGATTTTGACTAAATTGAAGTCTTCCGGAGATGTTGACTTGATGACATCACTTCAGTCAGCTTGACTTGTTGACTTCGTATGTTGTAGTTGCATGATTGGAGTTCATGCAAGTATTTTGTTCTTCCGTAGGAGTTAGCCTTCTGTAGGAGTTAGCCTTCCGTAGGAGTTGGTTCTTTGATAATCTTATTCATCCTCAGGAGCAAGCTCTTCCGCAGCATCAACAACTTGATCTCTAAACTTGTTCTTTAGTAGATGGATTGTGCTTCCGCAGGAGATCCACTGATGCACATTGACTTGCTTATTTATGTTCCCTAGAACATCTACGGAAGAACAAACTTGTTCATCCGTAGATAGTTCTTGTACTTGGTCAATTTTCTAAATTGACCAAGTATGATGTTTTCCTGCAATTACATAAAATCAACACAAATAAGATTTAGGTTAACATATATATCTTGCATTACATAAGAAAAGAGATTTGCAAATGATCATTACAAGAGATGAATAAACATCTAAACCTATACATTAGATCTAGTCCTAACAGTTTAGTGTTTATTCCTTATCTATTATGTTATTGTGAGTATTGTGTTGATTTAGTGGGATTTTTTAGTTTATTCATCAATTGCACTGTTATATCGATCACGAGGACCAAGAATTTGGTATCAGAGCCATTGTGCTCTTGATTGGTTGAGTTTTGTGTATTTCAAGCTTATAGTCATTGTTCCATTCAATATTGTTCTGATATGTGTATTTTGGATATGGAAATTGATTGAGGATTGTTCATAATTGGTTTGGGAAGCTATAGAAATATCATATCTCAAATTCATTGAGATTCAAATGAGTTTGAGTTGATTTAGTGCTAAAAAGGTTTTCAGATACATTAGGCGAAACTAGAGTTCTTCCAGCGAAACTGCCCTTGATTTAGCGAAACTACATAATTTGTGGTCTTTGGATCTGGTTTCTTTGCCTCAGTGAAAGTACCTCATTTTGAACGAAAGTTCACCTTCTTTGATTGCCAAAGCAAGCAGAAGTGTTGTAGAAATTGTCCTTAGAACGGAAGTTCTACTAGTTTCAGCGAAACTGCCACTGAAACTAGAGTTTCTAAGCACTCATTCGAGCAAAACTGCTGTTCATCTTTCGAGCGAATCTACCAGCGAATTTATCAGCGGATTTAGAGATTCTTCAGCGAAATTAATACTGTTTAAGAAATGACATCCACCAACATCACCATTTCTGACTTGGAGAGTGTTGCACCCAATAGGCCACCGAGGCTTGCAAATGGTGATAACTTTGAGGACTGGAAATGATGTTTAAAATCCTTCTTTTATTATACTGATCATAATCAATGGGAGTCAATAGTAAATGGTCCACACACTCCAACTGTCACTGTTGGTCAAGTTACCTCACCAAACACCGATCCATCAACCTATACTGAAAGGGACCTCAAGCTAAACGATCGTGATCAAAAAGATTTCAGGGCCTTAATTATGTTTATCACAAGTCATCTATAATCGTTTTGCTGAACACAAGAATGAAAAATATTTGTATGATTCTCTATATGAATTTTATGATGGAAATGAAGATCTAAATAAGGACAAGAAAGCCCAAGCTGAAAAGGAGTTCAGTTCATTCGTAGGACACAAGAATGAAAGCCTTATGGGTATTACCAATCGATTTTGTCTATCTCAAGCACTTTAAAGAAATATGATGAATAGTTGTATAACCATGAACAAGTTACTAAGCTTTTGGACTCTCTTCCACTACAATGGAGCTTGCAAGTTAGGATGTTGAAGCAGGAAAAAAACTTTGCTGATTACAAACTCATGCCTGTCATCAACAAACTAAAATCTTTTGATTTAGATATGAAAAGGAGAGAATACAATCAATCCATGATGCCAGCTACAGTATATCCACAAAATGTTGTATTGATCTCATCCGTTGCAAACTCGTCCATGTATGGTTCAGCTTATGGTGGTTCTACGGGATATGGCGTATCAAACAAGTTCGGTGGTGGATCTACAAGTGTTGGTTCAAGTTCAAAGACATCCGTCACTACTCAAATTCCATCTGACACAATGGAATTATTTGGAATGTTTGTACACAGCTATGAAGCTTTGGTTGCGGGGGAGCTGAAGGGAAAAGGAATGACTGTTGAAAACATGTATTAAGTGGATCCTGATGACTTAGACGAAACTGATATTCAATGGTAGATGGCCATTCTCACATTGCGTGCAAGAATATTCATGGAACGAACTGGAAGGAAGAACTTTGGAAATCAAAATTAAAACTCTAAACATTGTTTTGATAAGTCAAAATTAAGATGCTTTAATTGCAAACAGCTTGAGCACTTTAAAAGAGAATGTCCATCTCCTATCATCACTGAACTAGGAACTTCTGGAACTTCTAAATTTATTCCGATCACCGACAAGGAAGAAGCCAAGCCAAAGAAGGAAGCGGCCCTCATTTCAAACTTTGATTGGAGTTCTGAGATTAAGGAAACTAAAGAAGAAATCAATCATGCTCTAGTGGTTGAGGTGGTGAACAGTGATGTGGTTTCTATTGACGACTTTAATCCTTTCAGGGAGTTCAAGAGTGAGATTCAAGAAGAAGCTATTGGTGAAAGTGGAAAACAACAGGTTCAAGCTGAAGAGGTGAAGATTGGGAAAGTCAAGGAAGAAAAAGGTGATTATGAGTATGCCGAAGAGAAAGTGACAGTTTATGGAGCTGATGAGTTCAGGAAACAACATCAAGAAAAGAAAGAGGAAAGTGAAGCTGAGGAGACCAGGAAGAAAGCATTAGAGGAGAAAGAATACAAGAAGAATACTTCGGTCTGTCAATGCAAAAAGGCCCTAGCTGCTAAAAAAGTAGTTATGGGTCTCCCTTATGAGTAATTCAAGACATGCGTTCTCCTCCATGCAAAATACGTTTATTTAGGGTTTATAAAGCTAACAGATTATTGTTAGACAATGAAAAAGAATTAAAACAAATAAATAAGGAACTTAAAACAAATAAGTCTAAATATTTTATCAAGTTAAATGAAGTTTTAAAGGAAAATGAGCATTTAAAAAGAAATCTTTTGGAAAGAAACCTTGAAATAAATGCTTTAACTGAACGTGTAGCGCTTGCTGCATTTGAAACAAGCAAATTAAAAACCAAACTTGAAAAGTGGACAATTTCTGGGATGAAACATGAGGAGCTTTGCAAGAAACAATGGGGGGCTAGAATTAAGACTGGTTTGGGAAGTGAAGAAATCATTCATGTTTATCCTCCTCCAAGTACTTATTGTTATTCTCTTATGCCTATACCTCATCCAACTAATAAATTAATTCAGAATGATACTAGCAGTTTGTATGTAGGTTTAGAAGGAGTGAATCATAAGGAGATTCGAGAGGAATATGATTATGGTGCAAGTAGTGGTTTGGCCAGCTCTAGTCTTAGCATTTCAGATTCAAAAAAGTCTTCAATAGACACTAGTTTAAGGTGATTTGTTTCCCAAAAGTCTATTACAGATAATGGCATGTGTAGTTCTAGCTCTAGTCCAGCTTGTTTATCTTTAGATGTCTATGAATCAAATCATGATGTTTCAACTGATTGTGTTAATAGAAATGATGGTTGTTCAAGTAAAGCTTCAGACAGACATACTGACTCAAATTGTTTTGAAAAGTTCCTTTCTCATCCTATCCCATCTTTTACTTTAATTCGGATCTCTAAACCTAAAGAAACGAAGACAACTTCCTCAAAAGTTAGAAACTTTATTGTAAATGAATCAGAATCTGCTAAACTTAAGGTCACAAAAGAAAAATTAAAAGAATCATATGACTCTTGTAGCAATTTTGATTCACACATGTCTGAATGTGAGGAAGAGATATTAATTGATCAAGCTCCTGTTTCAAAATGTAATAAGAAAGGTTTAAAGTCCCGGTGTTTTAGATGTGGGAAGGATGATCATGTAATTAAAGTTTGTCCTGAGGTTGTTAGTAGAAATGTAAATAATAGTTCATTAGGAAGTAGATTAAATCATTTTGTAAATAATTTTTTCTGTAAAAAATCCTCTATTCCGAGACCTAAGTTAGTCAAGACTTGGGTCCCAATTTCCAAATCTTAACAATTTTTTTTTTGTTTATATGCCAGGATCATTCTAGAAAAGCTATCAATAGCTTTTGGCACGTTGATAGTGGATGTTCAAGGCATATGACCGGGTTGAAGGACCTACTTACAAATTATCGCATAATAAATGGAGGATATGTTGCTGACTGGGTCCGAGATAGGAATCTCAGTTGATGTGACTCAACAAGGATCGAATATGATGATTAAGTCAATGATTAAGTAGCGGAAATACTAAATCAATGAACATTAAATGCTGAAAATACTAATAAATGCTTTGTATATTGATGTTGGTAAACAAGATACAAAGAGTGCTAGGATTTGCAGCACTAAACAGTACTTCTATGTAACTTGTGTGAATTCTTTTGTGAAAACTTACAAAAGTAGTGTATACTATTTTATTTATTGGCTGATACAATGCCATTACAAAATGACTAAACTACCTTGACAACTATACATTAGAATGCTAGTCAAAGTACAAAAGATGATCAGCATTTGTAAGTGTTCATCCGCATTAACTAATGCGGATTTGTTGTCTTCATCAGCATTTCTTCTATTAAGTCTTCAGCATTTACTGAGTCATCCGCATTAGTTAATGCAGATGAACAAATACTTAGCCATATTTGTTTTGCTTGTCCGCATTTGTAAATGCAGATGAACAAATACTTGATCGTATTCGTTCTTTGGTCTTCCGCATTTACAAATGCGGACACCCAACACTTGTCTTTTTCTTCTTAATTCTACACCCACATTTCTTCTTGGACTTGAGGGATTTCCATTCAGAACAACCTTCAACCACCTCTTGAATTGGCATGTATGATCCTTTTAGGGGCCAACAATACTCCCCCTAAGGATTATACAGCTTATGTACTTCAAGGGTTGTTGGTGGAGGCTGTGAAGATTTTGGGGGTTCTTGAAGAGCGGGTGCTTGTCTTTCTTGGACTGTTGATGGAGCTGGTGCTGGTTCTATTTCTGCAAAAGGTTGAGGTTCAGCCAGTGAGGGTTCCAAAATAGCCTTGATCATGTTAGAGAAGTCTCTGGCCTCATTCATCTTGTCTCGACTCAAAACATGTATCTTCATTTGGCTTATTTTATGAATAGCCTCAATAGGCATCTGTCTTAGAGATATGGGTTCCCACACAGAGACAGTGGAAAGCCCATCTCTGTGAATCAACATGGAGCCATCAACATCTACCTCAAGCTTTACTATATTTCCCAATTGGAGAGGAACTTTTGTAACGCCTGAAAACCTCGAGGAAAAGAAGGCAGGTAGAAGTTCTCATGCGAAAGGAGGCTGTCACGCGAGAAGTTCACGAGAAAGGAAGTTTTCATGCGAAAAGGGAATTCTCGAGTAAGAACCCTGGGCGAAAAGTGTTACTGGGTATAAGTAGCTGAGAACACCCAGCCAGACTATAGTTCACACGAGAAGTACTGCTGCTAGAGAGGGAAATCGACTGCATAGAGAGAGAAAGTGAAGAATCCAAGTGCTTAAGTTTTCGCTTGGTAAAGGCTTCAGGAAGGTTGTTGGTGTGCTAGAACTACAAGAGGTGAGTTTTTGTTCGCCTTTTTACGCAAGTTTTATGTTTTGGGGCTATTATTCATTTTAGAACATTTTAAAATGCCTGTTTATGCTTGGTTTGATGATGTTTAGGATGTTTGCATGTTAGAACAGCCTTAGATGCGATAAGTTGTGACTGGGCGGGTAATGTAAGAAGTTTTCGCGCGAACAGTTCAGTTGTACGTTATGGAATTTGAATTTGGGAAGTTCTCGCACGAAAGAGGAAGTTTTCACGCGAGGTGATGTTCTTGCGCGACAGGTTGTTCTCGCGGATGGGATGTTTTCGTGTGACATGTATGTTTTCGCATGACAGGTGGTTCTCGCGCGAATGAGGATGATGTGATGTGCAGGGTTTGCCTATGTGAGGTTCTTGCGTGAAAGGGGGTTCTCGCGTGAGAAGGTTACTGTTGCTTATGGGTTTCGTGTGTATGCTGCTATGTATGATGTGTTATCTTTTCATGTTTAACGATTTTAAAACTATATGTTTTATGATGTAACTTTGCTTGACTATGTACGAATGTAAGTAAAGTATTATGTAATGAAGTGAAAGATAACGATAATGAAAAGTGGAACGTAATGAATGAATGAAAGTCTTGCAAGCAATGAATGTAGGTTCACAGCCATTGGGTTGTTAGCTCAACTATGTGCGGTTTAGCTAACCCATGAGGATGCGCATAGCGGTTAATCCTTGAGATTGACCAATATGTACAAAACGGGATCCTTGTCGCTTGACCCCAAGACTAAAGTCGCCTTGTGCACAACGATGGGGCATAGCATATGACAGGATCTAGATGAAAGTGAAAGATATTAATGAAAGATTTAAATGAATGAAATGTACGAAATGAACGATAATGAACGATGATGATAAGATAATAATAATTACCATCAAGATGTACGTACGATGTGTGATCATGAACGAAAGTAAAGGTTATGTTTTAACGAAAAGTAAAGTATTTTTAAAATATAAACTAGAACTCACTCAGCGTCACTGACCTTTGTATGCATAATAGTTGGCAGGTAATCGTTTGATGCTGAGGAGGTACCGGCATGGATGCATAAGCCATTGGGAATGATTTGCATCTGGCATCCGCATTTTCTGGAAATGATTATTGTATTAACAAAAGTTTGAGATGTAAAGGAGCGATTTGATTTATTGACACGATTTTAATCATGCATGAAAAGTTTTAATTCCGCTGCAAATGATGTGTTTTAAATGTATTACGCGATGATTGACCAACTGTAAGCGTCCCGGGAACGGGGCCTTACAAGTTGGTATCAGAGTCAAAGTTTAAGAGAATTGGGTAAAATATTTTCAAAAATCTAAAACTTAAACTGAGAATGGAACACGAAAGGGAAAGGGATGCTAGTCCTAGTAGCTACATGCCTGCAGGTAAAGGTTTTATGTAAATGTTTTTATGTAAGATAATAAAAAAAGGGATTATGTGTGCATGTTTTGTGGTTTATTTGCCCCTAGTAGATTTGGACACGAATGTAGTCAGGATAGGGAATGCTTGGAGAAAGGAGAGTAAAGAATGTGGCTAATCACAACTTGCCACTATATTTAGGGACTTACTATACTTGACATGATCTGAGCTATTGCCTTGAATGATCGTGTTGGTGTTTGAATCTTATAGCACTTAGAGATGGATGGAGGTAGATCTTCAAAGGCTTTCCGAGGTGGAGTGCATGGTGGACGTGGTGCTGAAACATGTGCCACGAGGAATAAGGCTAGAACTGCCGAGACGGCACTTGTAGATCCCGAGATTAATCATCATGTGGGTGGTGATGAGAACACTAATTTGAGGGCCTCAGTGAAGGAGGCAGTGGTGGAAGAGGTTCATCAGGTCATGCAGACGATTCTGTCGTCTGTAGTGACCGAGTTTATTCATGTTGTGAGGGAGGATGAAAAGAAGGAGAAGGAGGAGAAGAGAAGAACCGCCAGGCAAGAAGGTGAAGGTGGAGGTTTTGGGGAGATGGAGCAACCAGATACTGAGATGGTTGTCTCTAGTGACGATGAGGAGGTAGAGGCTATGTAGGAAACAACAAAGGGGTACAACTATGGGGCATTCCAAAGGTTCAGGGCCTCGACTTTTGATGGGAATGGGAGTGCTACGGCTGCTCACCGTTGGGTGAGGTAGATGGAGGCGGTACTTGATATCAGCGAGTGCCGAGAGGATCAGAAGGTGAAGTTTGCTACCCACTCATTTGTGGATTCGGCCTTGTGTTGGTGGGACAATATTGTCCAGGCCGAGGGTAGTAGGGCGATCGGGAAGATGAAGTGGAGTGAGCTGAAGAAGTTGGTGATCGAGGAGTTCTGTCCTCGCAAGGAGCTCGATAAGGTTGAGAGAGAGTTCCTTTAGTTGGAGGTTGGAAATATGACGCACCAACAGTACACGATGAAGTTTAATGATATGGCAAGGTTGGTGCCAGATCAGGTGACGCTTGTGTCATGAAAGATTAAGAGGTACATCCAGGGTCTGTCGGCAGATATCCATAGATACATGATCGCTGCCCGACCGAGTATGTTTAGGTCGGTGGTCGATCTGGAGGGGAGGTTGTACGACGAACGGGAAGTGGGTCAGTGATAAGAATAGGAATGGGAAGCGAAACTATGGTGGTGGTTTTGGGGCTGGTGGTAAGAAGGTGAGGGTGGATAATCAAAAGGCACTAACAGGGGGAGGTAAGGCATGCGGGAAGTGTGGGAAGGAGCATGTGGGGGAATGTAAGTGGGGATCAAATCTCTGCTTCAAGTGTGGGAAGGCAGTGTTGGGAACGGTCTGCCCAAGACACATATTGAATTGATGTGGCTAGTACGTTATGATCCAAGTCGGGTCATACCCAATAAGAAGCTAGACAAACACCTACAATATTTGTTTTATGATATGATCAAGTAAATAAATATTGACACTTGAAGTATTTAGAAATTGGGTTTTTCTAAATATTTGCACTAGTCTTATGAATAAATTATATGGATAATTTGTTCTAAAGAGAGAGAGTGTACTTTGTATTGTTATTCAAATGGTTGAACAAACAATACAAGTGTTTTTTCCGCATTTCTTTTGTTCATCCGCATTTACTAATGCGGATGTGTTACTGAGGAAATGCAGATGAATGTTCCTCATCCGTGTTTACTAATATGGATGTGCATTTGGGGAAATGCTGAAGGAATTACTTCATCCGCATTGACTAATACGGGTAAGCATCTAAGGAAATGCTGATGAGACTGATCATCTGCATTTACAAATGCAGATGAGCATTTATGAAATGCTGGAGTTACTTATCCGCATTCACTAATGTGGATGAACATTTGGGAAATGCGGATGAAGTTCTTTCTTCCGCATTTACAAATGTGGTTAGAGTTTGTTCATCCGCATTTACTAATGCAGATGAATATTAGAGAAATGCGGACGGGTTAAAGGGATGGGTTCCACCCACTTATCTCTCACTCTGAAATTTAGTTTCATAGGATTTATATGATTGTATTCAACCACTCTCTCTGATAACTTACAACACACACAAAGGTGCAATCGGTGTGCTACTGTAGCTTATCTCTCTATCGGTCGAGGAAAACCAACAACAAAACCCAATTCAAGAAAATCCTAGCAACCTGGTGTATTGTTGGAGGCTTGGGGTAGACAAGCTTGAGGTTTCCTGCTTTGGAAGCTGCCAATCAAAGATCTTTCTCCTCTGTTCCATTCGAGAGGTAGATTACTAAACACCCTATGGTTGTTTGTAAGCATGGTTTTTCATATAATGATCCATTATGGGTTTTCTTTTAACAGACATTATAAATTGGTTTATAATTAATTGTAACAAGTTTTTCATTCAATTTCCGCTGCTCTTTCATTTTATAAGGATAAAATGACTCTGATAAACTTGTGATAAACCCTACAGTGGTATCAGAGCTGGTTATATGGATACATGCTTCATCTGGAGTGAATTCTCGGTTTCTTGCTGTTATTCACCAATAGACCGAAAATTCAGGTCTATGTTTCCCCTATTTTTCAAGATTCTACTTTACATGCATATTGTAATCTTGAAAAATCTTAATCATTTGGATGATTTAAGTTGTTTGGACAAGAATCATGATTTTTGGTTTGTTTATACATTATCCAAAAGTCTGTGATTCAAAGGGGAAACTCTCGGATTTTTGCTTACATATTTGGATATGTATCTTGATGTTCATAACCTAGCCGAGACCTTGTGTTTGGTTGTGTTGTGATTTGTATTTGATTATTCAAAGGGTTGTAATAATTAAATTAATTTGTTCTTCTTATTGGCTAAGTAATTTATTTATTTTCATTTAGTATGTAAAATAAATAGATTAGTTGCATTTCACTTTTACTAGAAAATATATATAGGATATATAATTTTGTAAAGAAGATGCAACAAGAATGTTTTTCGGTTTGGGCCAATTTTGTGCCCAAAGGGCTTCATGTCTCTTAATGGGATTTAAGCCCAATAACTGAAAACATATTTTGAAGGCCCAAGGGGTTTGGTGCAGAATTTAAGTCTATTTGGAAGCTCAAATCGAATGGGAGAATCCCAACACAAAGTGGACACTTAAAGCATTTATATGCAGGATCAAGTGGGAGTTCACCAACACAAGTGTTACCCTTAGGAAGGACCTAATAACTCACTTGTTTCGGCCAACAAGTGATGCTAAATTAGTTGGCTATGGTTATGAACTTGTTGTTGTATGTGTTGCTTGTATGGTTGATTAAATTTATTGTTCATGTTGCATCTTTCTTATTTATTTTCATTTGGTATGTAAAATAAATAGATTAGTTGCATTTCACTTTTACTAGAAAATGTATATAGGATATATAATTTTGTAAAAGAAGATGCAACAAGAATGTTTTTCGGTTTGGGCCAATTTTGTGCCCAAAGGGCTTCATGGCTCTTAATGGGATTTAAGCCCAATAACTGAAAACATATTTTGAAGGCCCAAGGGGTTTGGTGCAGAATTTAAGTCCATTTGGAAGCTCAAATCGAATGGGAGAATCATAACACAAAGTGGACACTTGAAGCATTTGGATGCGGGATCAAGTGGGAGTTCACCGACACAAGTGTTACCCTTAGGAAGGACCTAATAACTCACTTGTTTCGGCCAACAAGTGATGCTAAATTAGTTGGCTATGGTTATGAACTTGTTGTTGTATGTGTTGCTTGTATGGTTGATTAAATTTATTATTCATGTGATATTTGGATATGCACTATTAAACAATTTCAAATCAACAACAAGTTGCAAACGGTTCTTTTGGAAACATTAACATGGGTAATAAAATGGTTTTATTAAAGGTTAATGTTTTTGTAATAAATTGAGTTTTATTAAAAGAACCTTGGAAATTGGTTTCACTCGCATACCACGCATTTGAATGCATGCAAATGTAATGCACAAAATGTTTTTCATAACTAGAACTAATGGAAACAAAATCCCTTTTAAACAAATTTAACACCATCCTTTATACAACACTTGAATCACATGGGAACTATTTGTGGGATAAAGGTCACCTAACCACATTTAGGGATCTTTGGTGTTTGAGGTGGGTTTAACATATTTGTGGGATAAAGGTCACCTAACCACCTGTATGTGTAAACTCATACGTGTGTGTAAGTAGGACGACTTGAATTAGAAACCATGTGAATAGGGTCACTGAAGCATGGCGTACAATGGTGTTGATGGGATTAAACATGCTAACTAAACATAAAAATGTTTAACCAATCCCATAAACTAGAAGTTGCAAAGGGTTGCAATTGTCAAAAAATGAGTACCTTGTTAATTTAAAGAATGGGATAAAGGTCACCTAACCATTATTTGAATGTAACGTTGGAATCTAGATTTTAATTATTAATTGTCTATGAGACATGAAAGGGTATTAATAGTTAAATTGTCTTTTTTTATAAATACTAAAATTGAACTTTGTTTATATTGTAGTTATGGCCGCTAATAATAACAACGCTACCTCCCCGACCGTCCATAACCTATCACTGAGAACTATTCTTAAAAAGGATTGTCTAAATCATAATAATTTCACGGATTGGTTTCGAAACTTGAGAATTGTTCTCAAGCAGGAAAAGAAATCATACATTTTGGACGATCCTATTCCCGATGAACCCAACATTGATGATGTTGATGCCTATGAGGATTAGGTTAAGCACAATAAGGATTCTGTGCAAGTTTCTTGCCTCATGTTGGGAACCATGATTCCCGAGCTTCAAAAGGATTTTGAACATCATTGGGCATACGACATGATTACCCAGCTGAAGAAAATGTTCCTTCAACAAGCGAGGGTAGAAACCCAATCTGTATCATCTTATGTGATGAAGATGAAAAGCCACATTGATCGCATCGAAAGGCTAAATTGTCCTGTCTTAAAAGAGTTGGCTACGGATTTGATCCACAATGGTCTAACCAAAAAGTTTAAGACTTTATCATGAACTATAACATGAATGGATGAGACAAGAGCATTGGGGAACTTCATGCAATGCTCAAAATAGCTGAGACAGGGATGGGTAAAAGGGTTTTACCAGCTCTCATGATCAATGAGGGTGGCAACAAGAAGAGGCATCACCCCGAACCAAGGAAAATGTTGCCAAAGGCAAGGGGTACATCAAAGGAAAGGGTAAGGGAAAGACTAAAGCAGGACCATCAAAACCGAGGCTTAAGAAGCCAAAGGTTATGGAAAACGATCCATGCTTTGAGTGTGGTGAGATAGGACATTGGAAGAGGAATTGTCCAATCTATCTCAAGGAGTTGAGAAACAAGAGGGATGCTGGGCAGACCTCAGGGGTTCAAAAGAAATAAGCATTTTAAGAAGGGGGATACTAGTCTCTATATGGGCAACGGAGCAAAAGTTGATGTCGAAGCCCAAGGAGACTATATCTTGAAGCTTCCAAGTGGTTTGGAAGTCATTTTGAAGAATGTTTTGTATGCTCCTAGTTTGACTAGGAACATAATTTTTGTTTCCTTTCTAAAACAATTTGGTTATGTATTAAAGTTTTTAAATGATGGTATTTGTATATTTATGGATGATATATTTTATTTTAAGGCTATTCCTTTTAATGGTATTTATGAATTGGTCCATGATGATTCATCCTTTAATAACTTGTTATAGCAGTCGAGCACCAAGAAACTTAAAATGGGTTTAAGTGAATTATATCTTTGGCATTGTCATCTTGGTCACATAAACAAGAAACGTATTCAAACACTTCAAAAGAATGGTCTTTTGGAAGCAAATGAAGAGGGTTCATTTGATAAGTGTGAATCTTGTTTACAAGGAAAGATGACCAAGGAACCCTTTAGTGGTACTAACCAAAGGGCAAAAGATTTATTAGGAATCATACATTCGGATGTATGTGGTCCTTTTAAAACAATGACAAGGAATGGTGAAAGATACTTCATTACCTTCATCGACAATTATAGTCGTTATGGTTATGTCTACTTGTTGACACACAAAGATGAAGCTTTTGAAACGTTCAAAATCTTCAAGAATGAAGTAGAAAATGAACTCAACAAAAACATCAAAGTTCTTTGTTCGGATAGAGGAGGTGAATACCTTAGTGATGCCTTTAAAGATCATCTTAGGAGTTGTGGGATTGTCTCACAGCTTGCTCCACCCGGAACACCACAGCGTAATGGTGTGCCTGAGAGGAGAAACCGAACCCTATTGGATATGGTTCAATCTATGATGGCTAGAAGCACACTACCTCTGTCATTTTAGGGTTTTGCATTGCTCTCCACGGCCCGTATTCTGAATATGGCCCCAACCAAGAAAGTGGATAAGACACCTTTTGAAATATGGCATGGAAGGGTTCAATCGTTATCATATTTAAAGGTATGGGGTTGTGAGGCTTATGTTAAGCAAAACACCCCAAACAAGTTAGAAAGCCGATCCACTAAGTGTATCTTTGTAGGATATCCCAAAGACTTGATGGGATATTACTTCTACAATCCAACAGAGCAAAAGGTATTTATTGCTCGAAAGGCTGAGTTCTTGGAAACTAAATTCCTCATGGAAGGAACTACCGATAGAACAGTGGAACTTGATGAGGATCGAGAACCACAAGCCGATACACGTTTGGTTGATACTAGCAATCAACAAGAGGTTGTTGATAATGATCAAGTGGTTGATCAATACACATAAAAGTTCCCAGATCTGGTAGAACTAGCTATCCACCCAAAAGATATGGATTTTTCATGAATGGATGCTATGTAGTTGACTCGGATGAACCAACTACATACCATGATGCAATGTCCAATTCGGATTATGACAAGTGGCTTGAAGCCATGAACGTAGAGATGCAATCCATGTAAGACAACCAAGTGTGGGAATTGGTTATGCCACCGCTTAATTCCAAACTGGTTGGATGTAAGTGGGTTTTCTAGAAGAAAACCGATATACATGGAAACTTGGATACTTATAAAGCAAGACTTGTAGCAAAAGGTTTCACTCAAACTCAAGGGGTTAATTATGATGAAACCTTCTCGCCCGTGGCAATGCTAAAATCAATTAGGATATTATTTGCCATAGCTGCATATTATGACAATGAGATTTGGCAAATGGATGTCAAAACTGCTTTCCTTAATGGAGATCTCGAAGAGAATGTCTATATGGTTCAGTCCGAAGGTTTTGTGGATCCACAATATCCTAATAAAGTATGCAAGTTAAAGAAATCAATCTATGGATTGAAACAAGCATCAAGAAGTTGGAATCAATGCTTTGATGAAGAGATCAAAAGGTTTGGATTCATTAAGAACGCTGATGAAGCTTGTGTGTATAAGAAAGCTAGTGGGAACGTCATCACATTCTTAGTATTGTATGTTGATGATATATTACTGTTTGGAAATGACATTCCAACCATGGAAGGTGTTAAAACCTGGCTTGGTAGTTGTTTTTCCATCAAAGATGTTGGTGAAGCCGCCTATATTTCCCTATAGATCAATGCGGTTGATAGGTTTAAACCAAAGTGCATACATTGATAAAATCTTAAAAAGGTTCAAGATGGAGAACTCTAAGAAAGGTTTGGTACCTATTCAAAGAGGGACAATATTGAGTGCATCTCAATGTCCAAGCTCAAAGGATGAGCAAGAAAGGATGAAGGAAATCCTATATGCATATGCTATACGATCCATAATGTATGCGATGATATGCACTAGACCGGACGTGTCATGTACCTTAAGCATGACAAGCACATATCAGTAGAATCCAGGAAATAGTCATTGGATAGCTGTTAAGAGTATATTGAAATACATTAGGAGGACTATGGATATGTTTCTAATATACGGATCTGGTGAAGAGGAACTCGTTGTAAAGGGTTACATGGATGTGAGTTTCTAAACTGATAGAGATGATTCTCGATCACAATCGGGGTATGTCTTCATTATGAATGGAGGGGTAGTATCCTGGAAGAGTTCAAAGCAGGATGTGGCATTGTCCACTACAAAATAAGAAGACATCGCCATTTCATTGGCAGCACAGGAAGCTGCATGGTTAAAGAGTTTCATTGCCAATCTGGGGGTTGTCTCTACCATTCAAGATCCCCTAGAGATCTTTTGTGACAACGAGAGTGCGATTGCTCAAATCAAGGAACCCCGTTCACATCAAAAGACAAGGTACATTGAGCGGAGATCAACTACATAAGGGATGAAGTTGAAAAAGGAAAGATATGTATTCGCAAAGTTCACACTGATCAAAATGTTGCGGATCCACTCACGAAGCTACTTGAAAGGCCAAAGCATGAGAGTCATACTTGTGCCTTAGGACTTCGATATTTTAGTGATTGGATTTGATCTATTTTGTATTTAAATATTGGAAGAATTATTATTTTGACTCATATATATATGATTATAATACTATGAGTTATGTTGCATTTTAGCATGTTTAAATCCATTAATATGTTTATTAATAAATGTCCATAGTCGGTCATATTTGTGGGAACGAATATGAAGTAAGACTATTATGAACTTGGATTGGTGGATATTCATGAGGTATGAATATAGAGCAAGAGGTTGCTACCAAGGTTCATAAATATTTGTGGGATACAAATATTTGACAGACTTGCTCTCAAATTTTACTGCATGGAATTATATAACTGATCATAAGTAAATTTGAGTAAAGGCGAATATCATTGTATCCTTCGACCTGAGATACATATTGGGTTTCGATATTCACCAATTATTATACTTTGATCTAGTTCTTCACTGTTCTGAAATAATGGACAGTACATGAGGCTAGTTTCAGGTGTGATACAAGGTGATTGTGAGAAACGTATGTAGTCAAGATGGGATTTGTTCCTCTTATTCATTGAGAGTATGATATCTAAGGCCTGATTAAGTTAAATCAACAGAGAATGATCATTCCATGTCTCTGGATTTAACATGACACCTGTAACAAAAGGATAAATGATAGATTTACCTAAATCATTTCAAGTAAGGGACTTGAGGAAGATGATGTTACTGAATGACACTTCATCATGTGCATTAGGGGTAGTAAACCGTTGTTAGGCGGTATTTACTGCTTGCATCAATTCTCTATGTATCTTGTGCAAGTGGAAGATTGTTGGGAACGGTCTGGCCAAGACACATATTGAATTGATGTGGCTAGTACGTTATGATCCAAGTCGGGTCATACCCAATAACAAGCTAGACAAACACCTACAATATTTGTTTTATGATATGATCATGTAAATAAATATTGACACTTGAAGTATTTGGAAATTGGGTTTCTAAATATTTGCACTAGTGTTATGAATAAATTATATGGATAATTTATTCTAAAGAGAGAGAGTACTTTGTATTGTTATTCAAATGGTTGAACAAACAATACAAGTGTTTTGTCCGCATTTCTTTTGTTCATCCGCATTTACTAATGCGGATGTGTTATTGAGGAAATGCGGATGAATGTTCATCGTCCGCATTTACTAATGTGGATGTGCATTTGGGGAAATGCTGAAGGAATTACTTCATCCGCATTGACTAATACGGATAAGCATCTAAGGAAATGCTGATGAGACTGATCATCCACATTTACAAATACATATGAGCATTTATGAAATGCTGGAGTTACTTATCCGCATTGACAAATGCAGATGAACATTTAGGAAATGCGGATAAATTTCTTTCTTGCGCATTTACAAATGCGGTTAGAGTTTGTTCATCCGCATTTACTAATAGGGATGAATATTAGAGAAATGTGGATGGGTTAAAGGGATGGGTCCCGCCCACTTTTCTCTCACTCTGAAATTCAGTTTCATAGGACGTGCAATATAAGATTGCATTCAACCACTCTCTCTGATAACTTACAACATACAAAAAGGTGCAATCGGTGTGCTACTGTAGCTTTTCTCTTGATCGGATGAGTAAAACCAAAAACAGAACCCGATTGAAGAAAATCCTAGTAACCTGGTGTATTGTTGGATGCTTGGGGTAGACAAGCTTGAGGTTTCCTGCTTTGGAAGCTGCCAATCATAGATCTTTCTCCTCTGTCCCATTCGAGAGGTAGATTATTAAACACCCTACGGTTGTTTGTAAGCATGGTTTTTCTTTTAATAGACATTATAAACTGGTTTATAATTAACTATAACAACTTTTTAATTCAATTTCCTCTGCATTTTCATTTTATAAGGATAAAATGACTCTGATAAACTTGGGATAAACCCTACAGGCAGGGCATATGGTGAGAGATTACGGTGTTATAAAGTGTTATAATTGTGGCAAAGAGGGCCATATGAGCAGGGATTGCAAGAAGCAAGGGCCGAGAAATCCGGGGCGAGAAAGGGAATTGATAAGGAGGGGCAGAGGGCAAAGGCCAGGGCATTCACTATGACTCGGGAGGAGGCTAGAGTGGACCCCGATGTTGTGTCAGGTACATTCCTAGTTAACCAGACTTGTGCCTCTGTACTTTTTGATTCCGGTGCTAGTAGGAGTTTTATTTCTGCTGCCTTTTACGATAAGTTGCCCGCTAGGAGTAGAAAGATTGATGAGCCCTTCGATGTAGAAACTGCTATTGGTAAGTCTACCAAGATTTCTGATATGGTAGAGGATTGTGACATAGAATTGGAAGGCCATAGGTTCTCTGCTAGATTGTTCGTGATGCCCTTAGGCGGATTTGATGTAGTCCTAGGGATGGATTGGCTAGCAGCCTATGAGGCAAATATTGTGTGCCGCAAGAAGATGATTTGATTGACTACGTCAGATGGGAGTTCAGTGACGATCTATGGCGATAGGGTTACTACGGTTTAAGAAGGTGATTTTGATGGTTGTGGCTGAGAAGTGTATGAGGCGTGGAT
The DNA here is from genome assembly GCA_025506505.1 of Flaveria sonorensis. Lineage (NCBI taxonomy): Eukaryota > Viridiplantae > Streptophyta > Magnoliopsida > Asterales > Asteraceae > Flaveria > Flaveria sonorensis. Next base: position 35,210,593 of record CM046438.1, on the reverse strand, counting down.
GTGGCGCCTATCTAGCCCATGCGAAGGATGTGGAGGCGTCGGTACCATAATTGTCGGACGTGCTGGTAGTGTGCGGTTTCCCTGACGTATTCCCGGAGGACCTATCAGGTGTGCCACCTGACTGCAAGATTGAATTTCAGATCGATCTGATACCCGGTGCCAAACCTGTTGCTAAGGCGCCGTATCGTCTAGCTCCCACCGAGATGAAGGAGTTGATGACTCAGCTACAAGAGCTATTGGATAAAGGATTCATTCGATCGACTATCTCTCCATGGGGTGCTCTAGTCTTGTTTGTGAAGAAACAGGATTGTAGCATGAGGATGTGCATCGACTACCGAGAGTTGAACAAGTTGACTATGAAGAATCGGTATCTGTTACCAAGGATTGATGACTTGTTCGATCTGCTCCAAGGTGCCAGTAGGTTCTTGAGGATAGATCTTCGATCTGGTTACCATCAGTTGTAGGTAAAGGAGTAGGATATTCCTAAGATAGCTTTTCGCACGCGTTATAGACACTACGAGTTTCTTGTTATGTCCTTTGGTTTAACCAACGCTCCAGCTGCTTTTATGGATTTGATGAATCGAGTGTGTCGGCTGATGTTGGATAAATCGATGATTGTGTTCATTGATGATATCCTGATTTACCAAAGAGTAAGGAGGAACATGCTGGTCATATTCGGGAGGTGCTGGAAATGCTCAGAAGGGAGAAGCTGTATGCCAAGTCCTCCAAATGCGATTTCTGGTTGCGCAAAGTTCAGTTTCTTGGTCATGTGGTCAATCCGGAAGGGATTATGGTAGATCCAGCAAAAGTTGAGGTGGTGATGCAATGGAAGTCTCCAAAGGCGCCATTCGAGATTCGTAGTTTCTTGTGTTTGGCGGGCTATTACAGAAGGTTTATCCAAGACTTTTCCTAGATAGCTTCACCATTGACCAAGCTGACCCGCAAGGAGGTAAAGTTTGTATGGGGTCTAGAATAGGAGAATGCTTTTGAAGAGCTAAAGACGAGATTGACCCAAGCTCATGTCCTAACGTTAGCCGAAGGGAGCGAAGACTTAGTGGTCTATTCGGACGCTTCTTATTCAGGGTTGGGTTGCATGCTGATGCAATGGGGGAGGGTAATAGCCTACGCGTCTCGACAGTTGAAAATCCATGAGGTTAGTTATCCTACCCATGATTTGGAATTGGCGGTGGTGGTCTTTGCATTGAAGATTTAGAGGCACTACTTGTACGGGACGAAGTGCATTATCTTTAGTGATCAGAAAAGGTTGAAGTACTTCTTCAAGCAAAAGGATCTCAATATGAGGCAGAGAAGATGGTTAGAGTTGATCAAGGATTATGACTGCGAGATCCACTACCATCCAGGCAAGGCCAACGTAGTGGCGGATGCCCTTAGCCGAAAAGAGAGACCCGACCCGATTCGGGTGAAGACTTATCAGTTGGTTATGACCTCTAATGTGATGAAGCAGGTCAAGAAATTTCAGGATGAGACGTTGAAGGAGGATCAGATTAACTCCGAAAGGGTGAAGGGCCTAGTCAAAGAGTTGAGTGAGAATACTCTCGGTGTTCGAACCTGATTTGGGCGGATTTGGATTCCTTGCTATGGGGATCTACGGGGAAAGATCATGGATGAGGCCTATTTGACTTGATACTCGATTCACCCTAGTGCCACGAAGATGTATCAGGATATGAAGAAAGATTACTGGTGGCCGGGAATGAAGCGCGATGTGGCAGAGTATGTGAGTAAGTGCCTTACTTGTCTGCAAGTGAAGGAGGAGCATCAGAAGCCATATGGGAAGATCCAACCCTTGGATATACCCGAGTGGAAATGGGAGCACGTCACCACGGACTTCATTACGAAGTTACCACGTACGGCAAGAGGGTACGATGCCATATGGGTGATAGTAGACCGTCTGACAAAGAGTGCTCATTTCTTGCCAATCCACGAGACGTATTCATCTGATAGGTTGGTAGATATGTTCATTAAGGAGATCATAGCTCGTCATGGCGTACCGGTGTCTATCGTATCGAACCGTGACACTCGGTTTACATCAGAGTTGTGGAAGAGATTCCACGATGTGATGGGGGCAAGGCTACATATCAGTACGGCTTACCATCCTTAGACAGATTGTCAGTCGGAGAGGATGATCCAGATGTTGGAGGACATGCTCCGGGAATACGTGATCGATTTTGGAGGAAGTTGGGATGAACACTTACCATTAGCTGAGTTCTCATATAACAATAGTTATCATGCCAGCATTTGTATGCCTCCTTATGAGATGCTTTATGGTAGGAAGTGTAGAACGCCTGTATGTTGGGGTGACATCGGGCAGAAGGAGTTGGAAAGCATTGAGGTGATCGAGGCTACGACTGAAAAGCTGGAGAAAATCAAGGCCTTTATGAAGGCAGCAAAAGATAGACAGAAGTCGTATGCTGACAAAAGGCATAGACCGATTGAGTTCAATGTGGGCGATAGAGTCATGTTGAAGGTCTCACCTTGGAAAGGAATCATCCGGTTTAGAAAGCGGGGTAAGCTGAGCCCGAGGTATATAGGGCCTTTCCGAATCATTGCTAGAGTAGAAGAGGTGGCCTATCGATTGGAGCTACCCGATGAGTTAAGTGGAATTCACCCAACGTTCCATGTATCTCATCTAAGAAAGTGCTTAACCGATGAGGATATGATTAGGCCATTGGAGGATTTCAAGGTGGATGAAAGGCTTAATTATGTGGAGCAACCGGTGGCTATCATTGATATGAAGGAGAAGAGGTTAAGGAACAAAGTGGTTCCACTTGTGCTTGTACAGTGGAAACACCGAAAGGGGTCTGCGTCTACATGGGAAATCGAGGAAGACATGAGACAACATTACCCGCAACTGTTTGAGAGCTGACAGGTATCGGGACGAAACCTCAATAAGGGGGGTAGACTTGTAACGCCCGAAAATCTCGAGAAAAAGAAGGCAGGTAGAAGTTCTCGCGTGAAAGCTGGCTGTCATGCGAGAGGTACATGAGAAAGGAAGTTTTCGCGCAAAAAGGGAGTTCTTGCACGAGAACCCTGGGTGAAAAGTGTTACCGGGTATAAGTAGCTGAGAACACCCAGCCAGATTCTAGTTCACGCGAGAAGTACTACTGCTAGAGAGGGATATTGGCTGCATAGAGAGAGAAAGTGACGAATCCAAGTGCTTAATTTTTTGCTTCGTAAAGGCTTTGGGATGGTTGTTGGTGTGCTATAACTACAAGAGGTGAGTTTCTAGTCCCATATTTATGCAAGTTTTATGTTTTGGGGCTATTATGCATACTAGAATGTTTTAAAATGCTTGTTTATGCTTGGTTTGATTGTTTAGGATGTTTGCATGTTAGAACAGCCTTAGATGTGATAAGTTGTGACTGGGCGGGTAATGTAAAAAGTTTTCACGCGAACAGTTCAGTTGTACGTTATGGAATTTGAATCTGGGAAGTTCTCGTGCGAAAGTGGAAGTTTTCGCGCGAGGAGATGTTCTCCCACGATAGGTTGTTCTCGCGGATGGGAAGTTTTCGCGCGACACGTATGTTTTCGCACGACAGGTGGTTCTCGTGCGAATGAGGATGATGTGATGTACAGGGTTTGCCTACGTGAGGTTCTCGCGTGAAAGGGGGTTCTCGCATGAGAAAGTTGCTGTTGCTTATGGGTTTCGTGTGTTATGCTGCTATGTATGATGTGTTATCTTTTCATGTTTAATGATTTTAAAACTATATGTTTTATGATGTACTTTGCTTGACTATGTACGAATGTAAGTAAAGTATTATGTAATGAAGTGAAAGATAACGATAATGAAAAGTGGAACGTAATGAATGAATGAAAGTCTTCCAAGCAATGAATGGAGGTTCACAACCATTGGGTTGTTAGCTCAACTATGTGCGGTTTAGCTAACCCATGAGGATGCGCATAGGGGTCAATCCTTGAGATTGACCAATATGTATTAAACGGGATCCTTGTCGCTTGACCCCAAGACTGAAGTCGCCTTGTGCACAATAATGGGCATAGCATATGACAGGATCTAGATGAAAGTGAAAGATATTAATGAAAGTTCGAAATGAACGATAATGAACGATGATGAACGATGATCATAAGATAATAATAATTATTTTCAAGATGTACGTACGATGTGTGATCATGAACAAAAGTAATGGTTATGTTTTAGCGAAAAGTAAAGTATTTTTAAAATATAAACTAGAACTCACTCAGCGTCGCTGACTTTTGTATGCATAATAGTTGGCAATTTCTTTGAAATGTCTTGTAAAAATGTAGTGGATATAGGATTCATCTAGCAACCTCACCTCATATCCACTGAACAGCCTAATTTCAGCTCCTTCTTTCCCTCCCCATTTTCTTTCAATCACCAACTCATAAGTCTTTTCAACATAAATCACATTTAAGATTGGCTTTGACTTGTGAGTTCCAGCAACCATCTTCCTTTTCAGCGATTCAGTTGGTTTCACATTTCACATTCAGTTCTGGAAATACCAACTCTTTAGTTTCTTTCTCTTTCTTCTTTTCAAGAGGATTTCTGAAAGATTTGTCTTTCCTTGTGCAGATTGCATTTAGAGATTTGAAGTTGTTTGTTTTCTTGAACATCTTTAGAATATCTTCAAACTAATATCCTCTGTACATAGTATGATGATTGATCAAATCTAATTCAGCCGGTTCTTTCAGATCATGCATCTACAGGGAGTTCACCAGAGCAGTGTACTCTACGAAGAATTGAACTAGACCTGAGATCCTTTTTACCATGAACATATTCCAATCACTGTCATACTTCCAGGCAATAATTTTTAAATTGACTTTGCCTTCTGGAGAAGACACACCCTTAATCATCTCTGAAGTGGTTAACCCTTAATGCAGCTTCAATTGAGAGGGTTCAGCAAACCATTCAGGATTTTTATGAAGCATAGGTGCCAAGACATCATGGTCTTTGGTAGTGAGTTGGACATTTTGAGCTGAAACTCTGGTTTTGGGTTTCCTCCCTACAACTTCTTTTTTAATAGCCATTAATCTTTCTTTCTTGTCTTTGACTATTTTAAGAATTATAGCTCTGAGGGAATTTGTCTTCATATTTCCCAGCTTTCTTTTGGTGAATCCTTGAGTAGATAGATACTCCTTCATTTCCCTATCTGTCATGCTATAGGGATCAGAATAATGGGATTAGGGCTCTTGCTACTGTTGAGACTGAGTAGTAGTGAAAATGATTAGGGACCTGCCTGTCTTCTTTTCATAATCAGTTACATATGTAGGGTCAAGAAGTTTGTTCATCTTGTTCACTTCTTCAACCATACCCTCATATGTCATCCCAAATACTTCATCAGCATCATAACCATGATTAATCAAGAACATGGCTTTAACCATCAGATCATCAGTTTGTGCCATCTCAACCATCTCCTCAATTGATGATTCCATATTGGTAGGGCTGTCTTTGACCAAATGTTCATCAAGGATGCTTTCATTATATCCTCCTTCTATCTCTCCTTCTTCCATAACAATCACCTCAAGCTTCTTCTTCATTTGCTCCTCAGCCTTCTCATGCTCCTCTAAAAACTGAGGAATGGCAGTAATGCTTCTTGGATCATCCTTTTGTTTCTTAACAGCTTGTTCCTTTTCTACCATTGGTAGTTTGCCTTTGGCCTTCTTAGATAAATATTTCCTTTTTCTGGAATACATATGTAATCGAGGACCAGATGAAGATGGAACAGAGGCTTCACTTTCTTGTTTCTTCTTATATTTTCATGCTTTTCAGCTTCTTCTTTTTGTTTTTTAGCAGTCTCCTTTTCTTTAAGCTCTTCACACAGCTTCCTGACAAGTTCTTTTTGTTCATCAGTCAAGGTGACTGCAAGAACAAGCTATAGGTTTAATTCTTCTTCTAATGGAACAGGGTTGAGAGGAATCATAACTATGGGTTCCACTGGGGCTTTGAGTTCTCTGATAAAGTCCTAGAAGTCTTCATTAATAATAAATCTCCAGATGAATACATATCCAAGTCTTCAATCAGTTCTTTCATCTCAAAATCTTCATCAACTCTTTCTTCAGAGGATGGATCAGAATAGACAACCATAGCTAAATTGTTTTCTTCAACCCTAACCTCATTGTGATGAGATTGCTGAGAGGTTTTAGTCAACCTATGTCTCTTTGATAGTGGAGAGTTATCATCATCATAACTGCTCTCATCAGAGACATCTTCATCTTCTTCTGATTCCTTTTCTTTTTCAGCCTCCATATCTTTATCTTTATCATCCTTTTCTTTTGCCAATTCTTCTTTAATCTTAATCAACATCTCTAATTCAGAAATTCTTTTGGTTAGAGCTTCTATTTGCCTATGAAGATTAGCTATAATATCTGTTTGGGTATCAAGAAGAGTCTCTTGTTGTTCCATGGCAATAGTTTGGATGAATGCAGTGTCCAACAGACCATTATTTTCTTGTTTTGCCTGCTCAAGGGCAGCTTTAAGGCTATCAATCTCTTTTTCTTTTTCTGCTTTTTCAGATTGGTGTTTGGCTTTCAGTTCTTTTAATTCTTTCTCCTTCTCATCTTGTTCAAGAAGTTTATCCCTTATTATACCAGACTTTCTATCCAATAGTTTCTCCATTCTTGTTACTTTCTGTAATAGCTCTGAAATCATTTTGTCTTTGGCATCAGGACGATTAACTTCATATTTTGCATAGCTTTCTGAAGGACCACCCTCTGAGAGTACTTCTCTCTCTACCCTTTGAAGATTAGTATCATGATCCTTCTTATTAGAAGATGATTCAGACTTATCTGATGAACTGGTAGATTCACCAGAATCAACAGATGCAACAGCAGCTTCAGGTGAAGAATGAATAGGGGATACATGATGAGCTTGAATAGGAGAAAATGGAAGAGAGTGAGTAGGTGATTCTCTGAAGGGTGATGGAAATTCTGTTTCTTGAACTGAAGGCAGAGTGTGAAGATCACCACCTACATCAACCTGTGGTGAAACTTGCCTCGGTCCTTCTTCAGCTGATTCAGCATGCTCTTCAACAGTTTGTTGATCATGAGCAGTTGGATGTTTGATCGGTTCAAAAGGATAAAATCTGTGATGATATCGTAATGCAATGATCAATTCAAACACAAAGTAATCAAACACATGCAATTACATCAAAAAAAAAATCATAGATTTCATTGATAGCAAATGCACAGGATACACTATGTAAGGGTTACAATTTGTTCTATTCTAACTATTTTTCTCTCTAAGATGTCTTATATGTCTTAGATCTCTTAGATGTCTTAGATGTCTTAGATCTCTTAGATGTCTTAGATGTCTACCCTGCACAATACATAAAATATCCTATTTTTACTATCAAGAAACAAAGTAACATATATTTACAAAATAAGTCCCCTATACTATGACAAAAAAGTTAAAAACACAAATTAGACAAAATGTTAATCTTTCAAGAGCTTCAACAATAATGTTCTTCTTTAATCTCATGAACATCAGTAGGAACATCATCATGTGCTTGTTCCTCAACATCAGGCACAACATCCTCAGCTTCTTCTTCTTGTGCTTCTTTTGGATTTATCTGCTGTAACATCCATGGAAGTAATGGAAAGAAGGTTCCACTATAAAAGTTCCTTGGATCTCTCTTCTTGATGTACTTGTATGATTTCGCATTGTAGTGAGGAATGTCCATCACAGGGCCCTCTGGAACAAGATCAGGAAAAGCTTCATTAATGAAGCATTGAATGAACCTTGGATACATCAGGAACCTATGCCTTCTCCCTTCCTAAATGTTTCAAACCAAGCCATTGAACACATAAGCAGACATGTTGAATTGTATGTTAGTGCATAAGGCACAGATAGCTGACGAAGTACAGATGGGGATATCATTCCAGCCAGTCTTCCTCTTTGATAGGCAGTGTTGGAATAAGTGTATCAGGAATCTCCACTGTAGGTCAACTAACCCTTGACAATCTGTTTTCCTTCAAAGCCTCCTCCATAACCAATGTTGGCAAAGAAGGTCATGATGTCATCTTCTTCTAGTTCTTGTGAAGAGTTGGCATCATCACCAAACTGTAGACACTGTCTCACAGTCTGTTCAGAGATTACCAATGTGTGATCATTAGTAATTCTTCCTAAAATAGTCCTCACACCATCAAATTCAACAACTTCCACTATTCCCCAGAATGATCTAATGAAGTTCTCATAGATGATGGGTCTAATAGTGATAGCATGTGCCACTCTTGTAGTAGAGATGAATCTGATCATATCTCTTAACCCTTCAGATTCAGGCACATTAGGATCAAGATATCCATTGATGTTGTAGAGCTTGCTCTAAGTGAGGTTTGCCATAGACTCTGCAATAGAGACACATGAGTTAATAATGTACTAACAATTATCAGATCATACAACAAGAATCATGTTTAACTTTTCTCAGTTTGACTTTCTCAGGTCAAAATTGACAGTTCAATGGTTACTGTTGTATAGGACTTGACCTATCTTTGATTTTGTGATGAATAACCATTTGAGTTATGTTTTATGTTTATATTCAATCATCTTTACTCTTTCAAACACCTTTTTACACCGAAATATTTGATTTTATTCCAACATATTTAAGGTTTGGTTCCCTTGTTCGACATGGTTAATTTTAGAGTTTGAAAATCGGTTGTTCTTTGTTATTTACATTAACATCCATTTCATTGAACTCGAGAATGCCATTAAAATCTATTGTTCCTAGTTAATTTTATGAAGTTTCTTAAAACTAGGTTTCTATGTCCATTACTGGTTCGGCATTAGAAGTTTACAAATCCATCGAGAATCACCTTGTTTCGATACTTTTTTGGCTAAGAATCAAAATAGAGATGGAATGGAGTTGGATGAACAAAAGAAACACAAGATTTGAGATGGTTTGGATGATGATGAAGAACAGTGAGAAAACGCTCGTCGCACTATAAGTTTAAATAGTCAATTTAATAACTTACTCAAACTTTGCTAGTGTGTGAACAAATGCAGAAGTTTTTAATTTTGTACTGTAGCAAAAGTGGATGTTTTAATTTGTCCGCATTTATTTACTGTGTCAAATACGGAAGCACAAAACTTGCCAGCATTTGAGACTGTAGTAAATGCGAAAGAACATTTTGACTTGTTCGTATTTTTCTGTGATAAATGATGATGAACAATTTGACTTGTTCGCATTAGTTAATGCTGAGGATTTGAGGTTTGCATTATCCATCCACATTAACTGACATTCAAACACTTGTCATGACAGGAGTGAGCTCAATATTGTTGTTTTTGTTACAAATGCATAATAATGTGGTCTCCATTGATCATGTCTACTGCTTTTAAGAAATGCGGATGAGTTGATACTATAGAGAACTTATTGTACGCATTTGTTTGGAAACAAATGCAGATGACTTAACCTATCTGCATTAGTTTCACTTTGATTTTTCATGCACCAAAATTATTACCTGCATTGGTTAAATGCATGGGTTACATTCTCCCGCATTAACCAATACTCTTACCCGCATTAAAATTTGAACTTGTCAAAAATTAATGTTTTTGCAGAGGATAGTTTTGACAATGTTTGCACTGATGCTTTGACTTTATGAAGATGAGTCTATTGTTTTCACTTTTTATGAAGTTTTGACTGTTGCTTGGATTGTCAATTCTTGCTTGGATTGAATTGTACACTCATTGTGATACAAATTTCCTAGTTTTGACTGAACTTGGACTTTTGTGTTTTCAAAAATCTGCATACACTGAGATACTATGGTATAACTTCCAACCAAAACAGTCATTTTTTTTTTGATTTTATATTTTTAAGAAAAACAACAACAGTACACGATAATTAAAATATTTTTAAGATTTTGCAAATATTTTCTGTTTTTGTGAATATTTTCTTTTAAATTTTAATTACTCTCCCTAAAGTTTATATCCATACAGGATAAAACTTTAAAGATTTTTAAAAATTTGAAACGAAAATATTTTTGTAATTTTTGATTTTCTTATGTGTACATGAAGAGGAAGTATACCTTACTCGGGATCATATCAATCTTACCTTTCATAAGTGCAAGCAGTTGTTAGTAAAGTAGACATAATCATAAACTATTGATTGTAGGTATGTTTGTCCTCTTAAACTCACGCTTGGTTAATATTTTAATGCATGTGATCATTATCAGGTTTTGAGTGAATTAAATATTTAACATGTACCTCACACTCAAAAGCATGGCAAGATCAACCACCCGCATGAAATGTATGGTAGAACTTTTTCACAACTTACATGACCAGGTCATTTAAATTATGAAATCTCATTTGGTTTTAGGTAAGGAGGATCCTCATTGGGATTCTTTTACTTTGATCCTTATATTTATTTGATCCACATTGGGATTCTTTTTGCACTTCAATTTGGAAGGTGATCTGCTTTGGGATTCTTTTTGTTCATTCACAAGGAATGTATTCTTTATTAATTTATCCATGTTGGATGTGTTCCATATTCAAATCTTTATGAATCTTGACATCAGCACTATGTGCTTGTTTCTCCGGATCTTTGCTCAGTAAAACAGAGGAGAAACTGATGTGGGTGAATGAGATTCATAAGGTATCATTACCTGGTGTGTTTAGATTACTACACACACACACTAGGATAAGCTAAATACTTACACACACCCTGAGATGGTGGTCTCACAGTTGAATATGATCTTTAGTTTATCACAACATGTATCTTCTTTTCCAAGATGAGCCTACCCGTAAATCAGATAAGTCATGTCAGTCTTTCAAGATTTTGAAACAAGCACAGTGAATGATATAACGACTGAAATTATATCATTTCCCACAGAGTACATTTCACTTACTTCAACAAAATTAACTTCTTTTTGTATTTTTTTTAATTTTTAAATGTTTTTGTAAATTTTGATTTTTTTATTTTTTTTATTTCTTTTACTCAAGGTTAATCATGCCAATTGATTGGACTAAGAATTCAAACCGACTACGGTCAAATGCCTTTGTGAACAAATCAGCTAACTGATTGTCTGTGTGAACCTGAATCAACTTGATTAACCCCTTTTCAGCACAGTCTCTTAAAAAGTGATATCTAATTTCAATGTGTTTGGTTTTTGAGTGCTGAACCGGATTGTTTGTTATGAACATGGCTGATGTGTTGTTAATGTGAATTGGAGTGTGTAAGAAGTTATAACCATAATCAAGCAACTAGTTTTGAATGCAGAGAACTTAAAAGCAATAGGTTGATGCTGCTATGTACTCAGCTTCTGCTATTGAAACAGATACATTTGTCTGTTTCTTGCATTGCCAGGAGACCAGTCTGGGACCAAGAAATTGACAACCTACAGAAGTGGCCTTTCGATTGAAGTTGCATCCCCCGTAGTCACTGTCTACGTATGCATAGAGATTGAAATCCCCTTCCTTTGGACACCATAATCCAAGTGCAGGCTTGCCCTTGAGATATCTGAATATCCTCTTCACAGCATTCACATGAGATTCCTTGAGATCTGCCTGATATCTAGTACAAATACATTCACCAAACATAATGTCAGGTCTACAAGCTGTAAGATACATAAGTGACCCTATCATTGATCGATAGAGAGTCTGATCCACTGCTTTGCCATTTGAGTCTGGACCAATCTTCGCTTTATTATCCACAGTTCTGATAGACTGACAGTCTGCAAAATGAAACTTCTTCAACATTCATTCCATATATTTTGATTGATTGATGAAGATTCCATCTACTGTCTATTGTACTTGCAAACCTAAGAAGAAAGTGAGCTCTCCCATAGCACTCATCTGGAACTTGGAGTGCATGAGGTTTTCAAAATCCTTACAAAGTTGCCTTTTTGTTGAGTCAAAAATGATAGCGTCCACACATATCTGGACAACCAACAATTCATGTCCTTTTCTCTTTCTAAATAAATTCTGATCAATCTTTCCTCTTTCGTATCCGTGAGCAAGAAGGAAAGATGATAGAGTCTCGTACCACTTTCGAGGTGCTTAATGCAAACCATGCAAATCTTTGTCAAGCTTGTACACCCTGTGAGGGAAATCTGGGTCCACAAAACCTGGTGGTTGGCTCACATAGACTTCTTTTGAGATTTTGCCATAAAGAAATGCACACTTTACTTCCATTTGATACATAGTGAATTTCATAGATGCAGAGTAAGCAAGAAAGAGTCTTATGGCTTCCAATCTCATAACATGAGCAAACACTTCATCATAGTCTATTCCTTCTTCTGAGGTGTAGCCCTGTGCAATTAATCTTGCCTTTTTTCTGATGACAATGCCCCTGTCATCAGTCTTGTTTCTGTACAGCCATCTGGTACCGATAGGGTATTGTCCTTTAGGAAGCTACCAGTTGTCATACCTCTTATTTCTTGAACTAGAGCAATTCTTCCTACATTTCCTCAATCTAGCTGTTGTCTTGAAGAGCCTCTTTTATATTCTTAGGTACAGTCTGACAAAAAAAGCAAGAAAACAAACAGATGTTTGCAATACTTGACTTGCTTTTAGTCACCCGCTCATATAGATCACCAATGATGTTTGACACTGGATGATTCTTATGTATCCTGGTAATTGGAATCGAGTCACCAGCAATGGATACTTTAAGATTGGAGACATTCAGATCATCTTGGCGAGAGGCATCTTCAGGTTATGATGTAGGAGAATGGTGAAAGTAATCAAATGCTTCAACATCTTCAGCTTTAGTAGCACTTTAAAGACTTTCATCATTTGCATTTCCTTCAGTTTCAACTGGTACAAAAGAAGATTCTAATTTTCTCACTTCAGTGGATGGTTCTGCTGAAGGAGTGGGTATTGAAATATTATGCAGCTTGTCTGACAGGATCGGCTTGTAATGAATGTTCTTCATCAAATTACTCAGCAGAAGAAGGAGGAATCATTGGAAAGTCATTTCTTCTCCCTAATATCCAGAAGATCCAGCCGATTGTAGATTACCAGCATTTGACAAGTGAAATTAATCAAAAGATCTAGTAAATGAGTCAATATCAAACAACCAATCAGGACCATTTATTGACTTAGGAAAGAAGTGCTCATTGAATTGAACATTGGTTGATTCATCAGTAATGTTTAATCTAGGATTAAACACTCTAAAAGCCATTGAGACAGAGGAATAACCTCTGACGAATCCCTCACAGACTTAGGAGCAAACTTTCCTAAATGGTCTCGGGTGTTTAAAATTGAGATAGGACAACCAAATGACTTGAAGAAACCAATAAATGGTTTTCTATGAAAAAGAAGTTCATATGGTGTTCTGTTGCTTTCTTTAACGATCAAAGTTTGATTTTGTACAAAGCATGATATGTTGACTGCTTCTGCCCAAAAGGTAATTGGCAGTTTGGCATCGGCTAGCATTGTTCTTGCTGTTTCAATCAGTGTTCTATTTTTTCTTTCAGCTACCCCATTTTGTTAAGGAGTCCTAGCTGCACTGAATTGATGAGCAATGCCTTTGTTTATGCAAAATGAACTTAGATTTTCATTTTAAAATCCTATCCTGTTATCACTTCTGATTGATTTTACCTTTTGATCAAGTTGATTTTCAATTTTTGTGATAAATTATTTTATTATTTGGGACGCTTCGTTTTTATGAAGTAGAAAAAAGACCCAAGAGAATCGTGAAAAGTCGTCAATGATCACCAAACAATACTGCTTCTTTTCAATACTCATGACATGAGTTAGTACAAAGAGATCCATATGAAGTAACTTTAATGGAGAATTGTTTGTGTTCACAAGCTTTGGCTTATAGGAAGATTTATGTTGTTTCCCTTTGAGACACGCAGAACAGTGGTCAACAAAATGAAATTCTTTTTGAGATAAACCTATCATATGATTTACTTTAACCAATCTGTTCATGTTTTTGAAATTTGTGTGTCCCAAATGTCTATGCCAAAGCTGTGACTCATCAAATGATGCTTTAGACAAGAGACATGTTTCTTTTGAAGGTAGTGCAGAATTAAGGTTCAAGACATATGTATTATTCTTTCTCGGATTCTTCAAGACAACCTATTCTTCAGGAATTTGAAATCATGGTTTTAGAATGTAGAAATGAGTGTCTGTGAAGTGAGTAGAATATTTCTTGTCGCAGATCTGAGACACGCTGAGGAGATTGAAGTTTAGTTGCTCATAGTAGTTGACTTTATCAAAACTCAGCAGTCCATTTGTCACAGATCCTTCCCCAGTAATTCTACCACCTTGTGAATCTCCACCAAATGCTTGAAGTCATGAAGGAGGGAACTGTCTCCAATCATGTGTCAGGAGCATCCACTATCCACATACCATAAGCTATTGGACCTGTATGGATGACCCTGCAAGCACAAAAAAACTAGTTAGAATATGGAACCCAAGCCATAATGGTCTTGGGTTGGCCGGTTCTATCCAGTACTATAACTTCTTGATACTTTCCTCTAGGTTGTGACTTAGAGGAAGATGCTTTGACGAATTTTAGTGGAGTCCTTTTTGTTTTTATTTCATCAATTTCAACTAAGCTATCAAAAGAGTATTCAAATCTTTGATCCTAGTTTTTATGTAGAAATTGGGCACGTTTTTGTTTTTCAAAAATCACTTTTGTTTTAAATTTTAGATGAGAACTCAGTGATTGTTTCATATTATGATTAATATTCTTTTTGATACTCTTTGACTGCCATTTATCATTGAAGTCCTCATCATAATTTGAAATCCCATGTTTGTTGAGTATGTGTTGGACTTCTATTTTTCACTATGTCAGTTGAAATTGGTGAAATAGGCTTGTTTTGAGGAATTCTCAAGCGTTTTTGTTTAAAGAAACAATCAGATGTATTGTGATTTGTCATATCACATACAAAACATACTTGTTGAAATAATAGTTTTTGGTTGAATGATTGTTCATATCACAAATGGAGCAATATTGATTAAAATAACACTCATCTGTATTATTATTAGACATGTCACAAACGTCACAGTACATTTGTTTGTCCTTTGACTTTGAAGTGGAGGCTTCATTTGATTTAGCAGATTTTGAATTACCCTTAGATTTTGTTTTTAATAAAGAAGCAACTTTAGTTTTCTTGGTGGCAGCAGATTGTTTCACAATCCTGCTTTGCTTGGTTTTTGGAGACTGATGTTGCTTCCTTTTGCCTTTATTTAACTCTATTTCAAATTGGTCTACATGCTCTTTATTGAAAATATCAAAACGGACCCCTTGTTTGTTCTTAGATGATGATTGTGAAATAGTTTTTACTTTTGCTTTTTGAATCTAGGAGGATTTCCCTTTGGAAGATGAAGAATCCGTAGCTTTATCTTTGAATTTCAGTGAAACCTTTTCTAATTTGCTTGAAAGTTTTGGAGATTTGATCTTACTATTAGATCTACTTTCAGCAGAAGATTTCACAAAACACTCAGCTTTCTTTTCCACCTTCAGATTCTTAGGAGTGAATCTCACAAATGGTATAATGGCCTTGACTGGGCTTTTTGGTTTCTTGACAACTACGGGTTTGTATGAGCACTCTTTGATTTTTATTGGGTGACCCGATTTGATTTTATCCTTATTGGTTTCAATGTAAACATTTGTTTTGTTTTGAGGATTAGCTAAGTGTGAAACAAGTGTTTTAGTTTCAATAACTTTAGCTAATCCCAGTCATGTCCTATCTTTGAATTTCAGTTGAATCTGATTGAGTGAGTGACTCAGGCATAATAATATAGTTGTCATTATATGGAGGAGGAAAAGAATTGTATCCTATCCCAGTCATGTCCTTTGGCTCTTTTTGTGAGTCAAGTAACTCTTGTAGCTTGGCAGAAGAGAATTGAAACTTTTCAAGTTTCACTTCAGCAGCTAATTGCTTAGCCTTGGTTTTCATTAACAATTAAGTTAACCTCTCATTCTTAGCTACGAGAGTGTACTTTTCACCATGAAGTCTTTCAATATCTGAAAGAAGTGATTTGATTTTGATTTCAAAACTTTTTATTTCATGTTTTAACATTTTAGTTTTGACCTTCTCTTCTTTAAAGTTGAGGTTTGAAATTGAGGTTTGACTTCCTCTACATATAGGCTCCAATCACAAACTCCATATTGTCTAATGACAAGTGAATTAGAGGTTGGTTGGCTATTTCCTTGTGCTTGATGGGTTAGTTGAGGCTGACTTTGATGTGTTTGGTGTTGTTGACTTTGATGCTGGTACTGATGTTGATTACTTGACTGATAGCTTGAATTGGGTTGTGATGATGGCTGACCATGTGAAGTTCTTTAATAGTTGTTGTTACTTCTTCTGGGAGCATTACATTCCCTAGAGAATTAGCCAGTCATACCATAGTTAAAACACTTTACTTTGGATTTGTCATATCCAAGTTTTGTGTTTTCATACAGACTCAGCTTCTTCCTTTTTTGAAAGAGTTTCTTGGCTCTCATAGCAATCATGGCCATCTCCGTTCTTCAACTTCATCTAGATCCATTTCTTCCAAATCTTCTTAAATTAGATGAGCTGAAGTGAGTCTTCCTCCCAGATATGCCTTAAAACTAGCAACAAAGGCAACGTAAGCTGCCTTTTGCTCTTCAAAATTTTGATCACTAGGCATGCTGGTGGGTGTTGCTGTAAATGGAGTTGAAGATGATGGTTTGTTTTGTTGTGAAATAGCACAGAATCCAGAAGTTCTTGCTTGATCTCTTGAGGATAGAAAATCATCTTCTTTTATCACAAAGGCATTTTCAATAGAATGAGTTTCAGATGGAAACTTGTATGCCTCAATGACTTGAGGTCCACTGAGATTTTTGCTTCTTTCATCCAACTCAAGAGCTTCAATCTTAGCAATCATGATGTCTAAGGTGGTGCTTTCCAAGTCAAGAGTGTTCTTTAACATAGTAACATTCTGTTTCCAGCTTTTAGGCAGACTGTGCAGCATCTTCTTGTTCATTTCTTTCTCTTTGTATATAGCCCCTATGATCTCAAGATCATTCACCAATTATACAAAATGATATAGTTGCTTGGAGATTGATTCTCCTTTGGTATGATGGAAGGTTTCATATTGATTCACCAGTTTGTCTTTATTTATCTCCGTCACCTCACTGCTTCATTCACACAGGATTTGCAGTGCATCCCAAACACCTTATGCTGTTCCATACTTTTCTAGTCTTTTGAGGACATCCATTTTCAAAGCTTGAGTCAGAATGGAGTAGGCTTTGAGGTTTATCTTGATTTTCTTGTATTCATCATCATCAAGATTTTGATTAGGATCCTCAATGGGAATTCTAACAGTTTTGTACTGAGCAGCTTGATCAGTATTGAGAGACACAGGAATGTATGGTCCTTTGCAAATGTAAATCCAGTAGTCGGGATCCACACATGTAATCTAATTTCTAAACCTGATTTTCCACTGCTTAAACTCAGACTTGTGTTTAAATATTGGAGGTTTAGACGCATGACCAAGTTCAGAAAAATTAGCATAATCCATTATGATAAACTGATTTTAGATGGTTTGAATATTGATTAAGTTGATTTTATGTCCAGAATGCTCAAACAGTCCAATTTCCTGGTAATCTTGTATGGTGTTGGTGAACAGTAGTGTCAGAATGGTTGATATTATGAACAGTTCACAGTAGAGTCGATTTTAAGTTGATTTTAGTGTTAATATCTTGATTTTGAGTGGTTTTTGTATGATTTTATTTGAGAATCAACAATCAAACAGTCTTCTTATATTTGTCAGGCAGAAGCACAACGATGGTTGATAAAGTTTCACGTATTTTCAGTATGAATACTTATTAGAAGTGTAACACTTGCTAATAAACAACTCAATCACCAGTTCAAGATCTGCACTGATTTTGAGACGAATTCAAGAGCCAAGGCTCTGATACCAATGAACTGGGTCCATGATGGGAATCTCAGTTGATGTGACTCAACAAGGATAAAATATGATGAATGAGTCAATGATTAAGTAGTAGAAATACTAAATCAATGAACATTAAATGCTGAAAATACAAATAAATGCTTTGTATATTGATGTTGGTAAATAAGATACAAAGAGTGCTAGGGTTTGCAGCACTAAACAGTGCTTCTATTTAACTTGTGTGAATTCTTTTGTGAAAACTTACAAAAGTAGTGTATACTATTCTATTTATAGGCTGATACAATGCCAGTACAAAATGACTAAACTACCCTGACAACTATACATCAGAATGCTAGTCTAAGTACAAAAGATGATCAGCATTTGTAAGTGTTCATCCACATTAACTAATGCGGATGTGTTGTCTTCATTAGCATTTCTTCTATTAAGTCTTCCGCATTGACTGAGTAATCCACATTAGTTAATGCGGATTGTTGAATCAATATTTCAGATTCGTTGAGCTTGGTTAGGATTCATCATTTTTAGATCTGAGAATTCAAAATTAAAGATGGGTGGAAGTGTGTGAATCGAAGAACAAAGATGTGTGTGTAATGTATAATATTATGATTTCATTGATATTGAATAACAAATTACAATGAAGAAACATATACAAAGATGGATGAAAATCAAACCCACCTAAAGGAGAGAATTTCTCCTTGGGTGGTGATTTACACCATGAATTACAAACACTTAAGAACTACAAGCCACTCACACACTTTGCAATAACCACCCAGGTTTTGCCCATTTTGTTGATAAGGCAGCCGTATTTGGGTGATTAACATCCGCATTTGTTGAGATAAGCATCCGCATTTGTATGAAACAGCTGCATTTTGCATGTTCAACAGGCATTTGTTATCAGCATTCGATTTGCACTATCCGTATTAGTGCAACTCTTCAGCCGCATTTGATCATACATCAGCTGCATCTTTTGGAACTCATCCGCATTGGCATGTTAAACATCCGCATTAGTATGTTAAACATCCGCATTAGTATGTTAAACATCCGCATTAGTATGTTAAACATCCGCATTAGTATGTTCAACATCCGCATTTGTTTAATCAACATCCGCATTTGTTTACATGACAGCCGCATTTCTTTGTTAACATCAGCATTTGTTTGTTCAACAGCATTTGTTGACATCACATCCGCATTGGGGCACATAATAGCCGCATTTAGTTTTGTTCATCAACATTAGATTTGAACTTTCATCCGCATTTGTGTAGTTAACACATCCGCATTTGAAGATTCTCAGCCGCATTTGGAACTCATCCGCATTGGTTGAGTTACCCAACCGCATTGGTTGTGTAACATCAGCATTTGTTCGGATCACATCCGTATTTCTTTGAAGAAATGCGGATGCATTAAGTTCCATCTGCATTTCTTTCACTCGGTACAATATATCTGCTGATGTCTTCTGCTGTAATTTTTTGCAATCTCATGTAATTTCTTTGAACTCTTGTGGTGTACTCAAAATCATGTAATTTGCTCAATCTGCAACCTGTTCGAAGTAATATGTCTTCTTGGGTCGGATTTGTAGTTGGATTAGATTTAACAACCCATCGATTGAAGCAACCTGTTCGAGATCTGAATGTTTTTTTTGAACACATGTTCTTTGTGGATTTGATTTGAATCGGTAACAAATGCACCAAATTTGAAGTGATAAAGTGAGGAATGATTTATCATCTTCAATTCCGCCCAAATAAGAATAAATTTCTTGATTTTGTTGATTTTGCTGAAGAACAGATGATGATGTAGATGAACAGAGACTTGTTCTTTATATTTCTGATTTTCTTCTTGGTTGTAAACATCTTTAAAGATGAAAACAGATCTGAAACATAGATGAACCCAACAACCAACAGCTCTGATACCATTTTGCTGAATCAATATTTCAGATTCGTTGAGCTTGGATCTTAGGATTCATCATTTTCAGATCTGAGAATTCAAAATTAAAGATAGGTGGAAGTGTGTGAATCAAATAACAAAGATGTGTGTGTAATGTATAATGTTATGATTTCATTTATATTGAATAACAAATTACAATGGAGAAACTTATACAAAGATGGATGAACATCAAACCCACCCAAAGGAGAGAATTTCTCCTTGGGTGGTGATTTACACCATGAAAAACACGCACTTAAGAATTACAAGGCACTCACACACTTTGCAATAACCACACTTAACAAAGTAGCACTAGTGGTTCTATTTATAATGTTTTTACATCATGACCTAATTTGACTTTTCTTGTGGTCTTGATGTTGACTTTGTCATGTTGACTTTGTCTTGTGTTTGTTTTGTTCTGTTTATCAACTTGGTCTTTGAACTTGTACAATGAGATCTTCAGTTGGCTTTGATTGTGGTTTGGAACGCTTCAGTTTATCAATTGTTGAACCCAACACGGATGAACAAATACTTAGCTGTATTTGTTTTAATTGCCCGCATTTGTAAATGTGGATGAACAAATACTTGACCGTATTTGTTCTTTGGTCTTCCGCATTTACAAATGCAGACACCCAAAACTTGTCTTTTTCTTCTTAATTCTACACCCGCATTTCTTCTTGGACTTGACGGATTTCCATCCAGAACAACCTTCAACCACCTCTTGAATTGACATGTATGATCCTTTCAGGGTCCAACAGTTGCTTTTGCTGGAGACAAGAAGGGTGGAAAGATGATTGGTCAGGGAGAAGTCTTAAATGGTTCCTTGACTCTGGAGAAAGTGAACTATGTCCCAGAATTGGCAATCAATCTACTAAGTGTATCACAAATCTATGATAAAGACATTCCAGTGCCGTTTATGTCAAATGAATGCTTGTTTTTCAAACCAGAGTTTATTATTCCAGAAGATTTAGTGATCATGCGTGCTCCAAAAAAGAATGATACTTATCTTCTGGATATGGGATCACAAGAATCTACCTCCACTATAACATGTCTCCTGTCCAAAGCTTCGTCTTCTGAATCCTTTCTGTGGCATCGACGATTAGGACATGTTAATTTTAAAAATATAAATAAATTGGTTAAGAACAATCCTATGAGGGGGCTACCACTTAAAGATTTTTCAGTGGTAGAAAAGTGCATGGCATGTGCTCAAAGAAAACAGCACAAAAGGCCACAAAAGCTTAAGCTTGAAAATACAATTTCAAAACCCCTTGAATTGTTACATACTAATTTATTTGGTCCTATTAGTGTTAAATCTATTGCTAAGAAATCTTATTGTTTGGTTGTTATAGATGATTATTCAAGATACTCTTGGGTAAGATTTCTAGCAAACAAGGAAGACATTACAAAAGAGCTTCAGAAGCCATCCGAAGTGATAATAGAACTGAATTCAAAAACATATCTTTGACTCTTTCTGTGAGAGCAAAGGGATTCTTAGACAATTCAGTGCTACCAGGACACCTCAACAAATGGTGTTGCTAAAAGGAAGAATCGGACCCTTATCGAAGCAGCAAGAAGTATGCTGATTGAGTCAAAGCTTCCAATTATTTTCTGGGCAAAAGTTGTCAATTGTGCTTCCTATGTACTAAACAAGGTTCTTATTGTGAAAGACAAAATGAAGACTCCTTATGAGCTTCTTAATAAATGGAAACCCTTGATTGACTTCTTTTGTCCATTTGGTTGCTCATGTACTTTGCTAAACACTCAAGCTGAGAAGTCAAAGTTTGGAGCAGTCTCTGATGAATGTTTCTTTGTTGGCAATTCTTCCTCATAAATGGCGTAAAGAGTGTACAACAAAAGAACGCGTATTGTGCAGGAATCATTCTGTGTTGATTGGCAGGAGTCTAATTCACCAAACATGGGGTCAGACCCAGCATGGTTTTATGACTCCAAACTATCTTCAAATCTTTCAACCTTCCAGTATTTGACGATGATGTTGTTCATCAAACCAATGTGCAAATCATTCCTCTAACCAAACCTCTTCCGCTTGAACCTCATCGACAACAACCAATTAGCCCTCCACCTCAACCTCCGTTTGATGTTCCACCCACACCTCCACCACAATCAATTCCTCTATCCCAACCAACTTCCCTTTCACATACACTTGAACCATCATCACATACCACATCTTCATCTAATTCCAATCCATTAACCCTGAACACCAACTTCAAAACCTTAAAAGACCATCCATATGATTACATCATTGATTCCATTATAGATGGTGTAAGGAGACGAAGTCAATCTGGATTGATAAATGAATGTCTCTATGCATGTTTCTTATCTCAAATCGTTCCCGAAAATATCTTAGCAGCACTTCAAGACCCAAGTTGGGTTGAATCTACGCGGATGGAACTTCAGCAGTTCAAAAAACTGAAAGTTTGGCAATTAGTTGATCTTCCTCCAAACAAGTTTCCCATTGGTACCAAATGGGTATACAGAAACAAACCAGATGATCGAGGAGTTGTAATAAGGAAAAAATCAAGGTCAGTTGTTCAAGGCTTTGCTCAGGAGGAGGGAATTGACTATACTGATGTGTTTGCTCCAGTTTCTCACATTAAAGCTATCAAAATCTTTCTTGCTCGTGCTGCTCATAAAAACTTTAAGTCTTTCAAATGGACGTGAAGTGTGCATTTCTCTACAGGAACATTGATGAGGAGATTTGTATTTGTTAACCACCAGATTTCGAGGATCCAAATTTCCCAAACAAAGTATATAAACTTGATAAATCCTTATATGGATTACATCAAGCACCTCGTATCTGGTTTGAAACTTTGACACAATATCTGCTCAGCAGGGGTTTCTCTCGTGGATCTATAGACATGACTCTACTCAAGAAGGAAGTTGATGGTGAAATGCTGATTGTTTAATTGTATGTTGATGATATCATTTTCGGCTCAACAAATGAGAAATTGTGTAGAGAGTTTGAAGAAGTAATGAAGGATCGCTTCGAAATGAGCATGATGGGGGAGCTGTGCTTTTTCTTAGGATTTCAGGTTGAACAAAAGCCTGATGGTATTCTGATTCACTAAGAAAAGTACGTTCTGGAGATTCTCAAAAAGTTCAAGATGGATGATGCTTCTCCAGAACTCACTCCATTCACTGCTCAAACCTGTTTAACTCCAGATGATAATGGAAAATCCTTGGATGCTCATCACTATCGTTCTATGATCGGATCTCTCGTGTATCTCATGGCTAATCGTCCTGATATTACATTCGCCATGTGCTACTGTGCCCGTTTTCAAGCCAACCCAAAAGAATCACATGAAAAAGCTGTTAAACGCATCTTTCATTACTTAAAGGGTTCTTCTCGTTTGGGTCTTTGGTACCCAAAAGGAGGGAAGTTTGATTTACATGCTTATTCTGATAGTGATCATGGTGGTTGCAGGATCAACAGGTAATCCGTCACTGGCGAATGTCAATATCTCGGGGATTGTCTTGTCTCATGGCAAAGCAAGAAGCAAACAACAGTATTTCTTTCTACAGGAAAGGCTGAATATGTTGCTGCATCCAGCTGCTGTTGCCAAGTGCTTTGGATACAACACCAGATGATGGATTACGGAATCAATTTTCTTCATACACCACTTTTCTATGATAATGAAGCTACTATCGGAATTGCCAAAAATCCAATTCATCATACTCGCACCAAGCACATTGAAACAAGGATTCATGCAATCCGGGATGCTCAGGAAAAGAATTTATAAATATTATTCCAATTGACACAAAAAAATCAAAGAGTAGATCTTTTCACAAAAACATTTGATAAACCTCGTTTTTATGAATTGATCTCAATGCTGGGTTTAATATCTTTTTGAAACCTTTTTTCTTAACAAAATGTGTAAATAGCTGTAAATAATTCTTTTGTTTTTTTTATATAATTTTTTCTGATACACTTCTATGTCCCATATTCCTTCACATCTTTGATCTTTAACAAAATTTAAAAATAGAAATTTCTATTATATAGCAATTAAAAAGAAATTTCAGGAGAGAATAAAGATTAAACTCTTAAGTTTTTCAAATTTGTCTTTTCAGGAACCCCGGAAAAAGAAATTTGAAGGAGGTCAACAGCCTTGTGTTGGGATATGCATGGTAGGCTCAGCCTGAAAACGAAGTAAACAGTGATCGTGTAGCTAAATTAAAGTTTAAGAACTCGGTGATAAGGATCATCCTCCTGACATTTTGCCCTGCACAAAGTTACATGTTCTTGTCAAAAATGGGTTGAGAGTTTCAAATCTCTTATTTGATGTTCCCAATACCTCCTTATCACCTAGTCTCTGAATTGAAGCTTCTCGTTAGCTCTTCAGAGATATATTTCGTGCTTATCTCCTATGCTATATGTGAACATTGACCTGGAGTGATGATCTCCTTTATTATACATGAGTATAGACCTGGAGCTCTTATCAGCACGTTCTGATGATCTTCTCTGTTATACTTAAGTATAGACCTGAAGCTCTCATCAGCAAGTTCAGATGGTCATCTCCTCTGTTATACGTAAGTATAGACTTGGAGCTCTCATCATCGGTTCCCCAAATAAAGGCACAGTGTTTCTTAAATGAAGATCATTGTTGAAAACTCTAAAGAAAAATCAAGCTGAGTTAATCATATTACTCAATAAACCATGATGACAAGATAAGTACTTTGCCAAATGTCTGTGGGGACCAAGTCATCAGAGTTTCTAAAATTAAACCAAAACATGATAAAGACAGCTACAGATTACAAGTTGAAAAGAATAAGGCATGGGCTTAAAAGGACAAACATATCAACAATCTCGCCAATCTGTGACTCTCTGGAACAATTTCTTGAAAAAGAAATGTCTATATCCTTTTATTTTTTAATTTTTCTCTTATTTCTTATTTTAATATTATTTTATTTTTATCTTCTATTATTCTTATTTTGTTCGTGTTGGTATTATGGGGTGAAGAAGTTTTTCATGAATGTTTTTTTGTAAAAATAAGATTTTTTTTTTTTATTTTTATTATTTTTATTTTTTTTAAATATATATAAAATTTTCAAAATTTTTTGTTTCTAAGTGTTAGGTTCCAGCGAAACTAAGTTTCGCTGGTTGTTTCGATAAGCGAATCTATAGATTCTCCAACAAACTCGCTCTACACTGGGATACATGACTTCATTTGTGATGCCGAGCGAAACTAGTGTCTATATAATGCACAGTGTGAAATTAGTTTCACATAATTGTTGGCAAAAGTAAACCCTAGTTTCTCTATGCATTCACACCCTTTTTCTTCTAAATCGATTTCCATAGCGATTATATGTTTCTAAGTGCTTAGGTGAGTGTTTCGAACATGTTCTTATGCATTAATTGAGCTTTTAAACATTGGACCTTAGTTTTAGGTTGATTCGTTGGGTCAGTAGTTTCGCAAATTCGTTCAACGAAACTGCGAAACTAACCAGCGAATCTGAACGAAAGTTCAAGTGTTTCGAGCGAAACGTCCAGTCATGCTGTTCAAGCGTACTTGACAGTTTCGCCCGGATAGTTGCAGCGAAACTATACATTCGCTCAGGCACATGATTCTGTATCTGAGTCTTAGCAAACTTACAATTTCTCTAATGTAAAAACTATAATTTCACCCTCAGCGAAACTATAGAATCGCTCAGGCACATGAGTTTGCGCCTGTTCCTCAGAAAATCTATACTTTCGCTTGAACGAAATTACAGTTTAAACAGCAGTGAAACTTAAATTTGTGCCTCTAGCGTAACTACAGTTTCGCTTGTACATTGTTTATATCTTTGTTTATTCATACCTCAATGTTTTAACTAACCTATTTTTGTTTAATTTTTAGTTACGATGGCAAATCTAAAGTTTGATGAGAGAACAAACATTGTTGTATTATTGGATGATAGCAACTCGAAGACCAGTGGCTTTAGAGATTGTATTAAGTGGCTGAAGCAGTCCCTAATCAGTTATGCTATATCACACATGCCCACGATCTATGATCTTCATGTAAGAGATTTTTGGAGAACGGCAGAGTATGACCTTGGGTCTAATCCATATCGAATTACTGCTAGAGTCCTTGAGCATGACTTTGTTATTACTGTTGAGACTATGGTAAGGGTATTAAAGCTAGAGGAAGATTGTGGGGATAAGGTGATAATGTCTGATGCAGAAGTATTAAATGCATTTAGAAGAACTGGGTATGAGGGACCCTCTTTTAGCTGAAAGAAAGAAATCAAGAAGTCCCTCTTATCTAAGGAGTGGAGATACATTGCCCGCGTATTTATTATGTGCCTTGATCATAGGAAAGGAGGGTCGGATGGTTTAAATCAGCACTGGGCAAAGGCTATGATTGTATGTTGCAGGTGACAAAAAGCCAATATTGCTAAGTTGATCTTTGATTGCATGACTGAAAATATAATGGCATTGAAAATGGATAAGTGGTTGCTATATCCAAGGTCTGTACAGATGCTGATCAATGATTTGAAACCAGATCTTCCTAGGCATGTAGAAATTAAAAGACTGGTGCAAATGAATACAAGAATATTGATCGGTTCAAAAGGATCGAATCTGTGATGATACCGTAACGCAATGATCAATTCAAACACAAAGTAATCAAACACATTCAATTACATCAAAAAATTCATAGATTTCATTAATAGCAAATACACAGGATACAATGTGTAAGGGTTACAGTTCGTTAACATACGTCTGTATTCTCTAGTCTGAGATGTCTACAGTCTCTAGTCTCTAGTCTAAAGTCTTAGATCTAAAGTCTCTAGTCTAAAGTCTACCCTACACATTACATAAAATATCCTATTTATACTATCAAGAAACAAAAGAACATATATTTACAAAATAAGGTCCTATACTATGAAAAAAAGCACATAAAGACAAAATGTTAATCTTCTAAGAGCTTTAACAATACTCCCCCTAAGATTTACATTGTCTTCAGTCCACATTGAACTCTTTTGTCTCATCTTTGATCTTGAACACAGGCTTCTCTTTGTAGAGTTCCAACTCTCAAAAAGCCTTCTTGAATGCAGACTCAAACTTCTTTCCAAGATTCTATGATCTGCTAAGCATTCAAGATCTCAGAATGGACAGTAGCATTTTTGTTGATCTTCCACCTTCATCTGGCACATGAATAGGTGAATCAACAATAACTTTGATAACTTTGAGTGAAGACTCATCGGCAATCAAATTTTCTTGTGATATCTATATATCACAAAGATTAACTGATAACAATCGAATGTTTAATGAATGAGTGTATCATGTGTTCGAGTGAGTGAATCAAAGGATTTGAATTTGTTAATGAGAACACTAGTGTTGTATATATATAAGTGTAAATTTTTAGGCGCATGAGCACTGTTTATGCGTATGGGGTTTAGACGCATGAACACTGTTCAGTTGTATAAGCACTGTTTAGGCGCTTGAGCACTATTCAAGCACATAAGACTAGACGAAACTGTAAGGAACATCTGAAGATAAAAGGCTAATGCAACCAAAGTGTACTAAAACAACCAAGTCACCCTGCATGCACTAAGGAACAAAGATAAACTAGCTTCGGAAGTTTTACACTCACAAATAAGTCTAAGTGTAAAATCTTCCGAAGCCAACAGTTCAGAAGAAGTTACTTCGGAAGTTTCACACTTATCAAAATATTATTACAAGTGTGAAATCTTCCGAAGCCAAAGACTCATCTCTTTCGAAGCCAAAGATGAAGTCTTTCGAAGCTTCATAAGACAAAGTCTTCCAAAGCCACTTTACTGTGAAGACAGATTTCTTCCGAAGACAGAGAAAAGTTGCTTTCTCTGAGTTACTTTTTGATAAAGCTGATATACTTTCCGCTGCTGCTTTGAAGACTCACCTGCTAACATTAGTTGGTGAAACTTCCATACTTTATCAAACATTATAAACAGTCTTTGACTGTAACTTCCCACTTTTATTCCTGTAGACTTGTCTATATTAGATTAAGTCAATGAGCTATGGCATCTCATAGTTATTAGTCAAAAGGCAATCTGCCTTTTGACTGTAGATTGATCTTGTTGTCTAGATTAGTCAAAATTCCAATTGTCTTTTTGCATATTGATGGTTGTAGGTTATAGTATAAATAGTCTATGGTTCTTGTAATTTTATATACTTGCAAACACTTGTAATAGAGCTAGAGAATCAATATACAACTTTCTTGAAACTTAATCTTGTGTTCTTTTGATTTTGTTCTTGTTCTTATAGTTCTGTCTCTTAATATTACTTTTGTAGCTTTATATCATCAGTGTAGTTACCAGTACCCTATTTGAGTGGTTAAGTGATTTAAGATCTCTCCTCTTGTGAAACTAATTGCAATCTTAAGTACTCTTACCGGTCCTGCAATTGGTATCAGAGTATTTCAGGCTCTTGATTGTAAGATCTCACCATCTTAAATTCTCTTAGTTTCACACTTCACTTAACTTTTCAAATAGCAACTATCTCAAAGGCTGATATGGAAACTGGAACTATGAAAAAGTCCCTACTGATCACTCCTGAGGATTTTGATACTTGGTGCCAAAGAATGGAAGGCTTCATCAAGTCTTAAGATTCCAAGATGTGGGAGTCTATTGTCAATGGACCTTATGTACCACACACCACTTCTGCTTCTGGTTGTGGTATGATACCAAAAGAAAGGGATGACTTTTCTGAAGAAGATTGGAAGAAAATTGATATTGATTAGAAAGCCATGACAACCCTTCAAACTGCTCTTCCTAACTCCATCTACAGAGGTTTCAAGAAGTGCAAGACCACCAAATAGTTATGGGATGTACTGAAGCTGATGTATGAGGGGTCCAATGAAGCCAAAGAAAACAAGAAGGACCTCTTGAAGCAGCAGTTTGAAAATTTCACCTTCAAGACAGGTGAAACCATGACTCAACAATACTTCAGGTATGTTGAGTTTGTGGATACTCTAGCTGATGTTGGAGTAACCATTGAGAATAGAGATATTGTTAGGAAGTTCATTTCCTCTCTTCCAAGATAATGGACACACTACTGTGTGGTCATTAAGAGGACTGAAAACCTCAAGACTCTAACTCTCACTGAGTTATATGGAATACTCAGTGGATACCAGATGGAGATGAACATGCAAAACTAATCTGGTAACTCCAACACACATCAGAGTTCAGCCCTGCATGTGATTGAAAGGGATTGCAGAGAACCACATCACCATCTCAGCTGCTACCCTGACAAATCACAAAACCTTTCATCACCTTTCCAGAGACACCAAGGGAAGGCTACATCCCAAGAAGCCCATTCCAGGAGACAAGTTCTTCACAAGCTTTTATGTCTTCTGATGAAAGTTTAGGAAACTTTCTCTTAAACTTTGAAGACCTGGACTTTATCCATCCAGATGATCTGGAATATATGGAAATAGTCCAGCAAATGGCTCTACTCACTCATAGAGCCAGAAGTCCTACAAGAGGACTGGGAGAAGGTTTCCCAGCAATGCAGCCAGTAGAAACTTTAGACTGGATAAAAACAAGGTAAAGTGTTACAACTGTAACCAAACAGGACACTTTGCCAGGGAGTGCAAGGCACCAAAGTCAAATGGTGGCTAAGCACAGTCCAGGCCAAACTACACTAAGGGAGCTCATCAGAATAAGAAGCCAAGACAGCAAGCTACGGTTACTGTTGAAGAAGGAGGCTTTGACCGGAGCTTTCAGGTTGAGGATGCTTCTCCAAACCAAGCACTAATGGCAGAACATGATGAAGCCAAGGTATTGGAACATCTTTGTACTCCTGAATGCATTGCTAAAGTTAATAGATACAGGTCTTATAACTTAGAGATGAGATCTGATCTTGAGTCCTTAAATATCTTAAAAGCTTACTTTAAAAGAGCTAAAAATGATTATAAACTTAAGATAGAAGATCTAGAGAAAACCATTTCAACTCTTAAGCATGAGCATACAAACTACAGGACTCAAATCAAAGATCTCATCTCAAAATTAACTGAATGCCAGGCTAAGCTTGTGATCAGCAAAGCCAGGGCAGAAAAATATGTTCTTGAAGAAGAGACCTTCAAGAACATAATATCCTCATCCCTACATGCAAAAGTTTGTTATCAGAATATGTAAGGACTAGGATCTACTGAGATAGCTCCTCCACACACTCTATTGTCTGTAAGATCTCCAAGGTGTGGAACTTGTGAAGATGAGCTTCCCCTCATAGACCCTATTGTTGAAGAGGATAAAGAGGAGATAGTGGAGGATGACTCAGAGAAGAGTGAAGAAGGTCATCCTAAGAAGGCTCACTATTCTCCCGAGGAGAGGAAAAAGTCTGAATGACCAAGTCAAAGAGAAAGAACTTGATTAGAAGAGCAAAGAGAAGATCAAAGAAGGCTCAAGAAATCAAGGCCACTTTTGACTCAAAGCAGAAACAAGTGTTTATTTCTGCAGGCTTTGAAGTGGTAAAGACTGAAAACTCAACTATGAACTCTAGTACCAGGAGTTCTAATTTAGTTCCAAATCATTCCAACAAGAAAAAGAAGACTGACCAGCTGTGTACCACTGCTACATAGCCTGAACCATCCAGTTCCAAAAGAATGTCTCTCCCTAAGAAGCTTGTTGTATCATCTGCAAAGATGAAGGTGGAGAAGGAAAGTGATCAAACTCCGTCTTTCTCTCAAAAGAAGACTCTCAGAAAGAAGGAACTCAACTGTGTCATGTGTGGTAGTACTTCTCATATGGCTAAGGATTGCAAGTACAATCCTAAGAGTACCATCCATATGACCAAAAAGAACATTTCTGAGAAGAAGAAGGAACCAAGAGCTTCAGAAGGAAAATTTTTTTCCTTCGAAAGCTCCAAAATGAAGAAGAAGACAAGTGAAAAATTGCCTTCGGAAGAAAAGTTGGTCTCGAAAGAGAGGAATGCTTCCGAAGTACTGAAGCTTGCAGCAGTGAAAGCTAGATCTTCCGAAGGACTAGTCTCCAAGACTTTCGAAGTTGTCAAAACTTCCGAAGCTTTGAAGGTCAGGCCCAATCTTCCAAAGGTGGAGTGGAAGATGAAGGAAGACCATATGACTAAAAGTTCTTCATCAACAACAGCAAATGATCCTCAAAGATTGAATATAGGATCACTTACTGTTGCATTGTCTTCAACTCATTTTAATAAGCCCAAGACCAATGATGATTGGGTTTCTAAGTGTAACTAATCACCTCTTTTTATGCAGGAACAGCTAAAGACCAAGAAGAACATTTGGATTATTGATAGTGGCTGTTCCAGGCACATGACTGGCAATGGTTCTCTGCTTCAAAATTTTGAGAAAATTGATGGTGGACCAGTTGCTTTTGGAGTGGATTCTGGTGGTTACATTTCTGGAAGGGGCAGAGTCACAGATGGTAAGCTCAACATTGAAAAGGTAAACTTTGTCAAAGAACTTGGATACAAGCCCGGGGTGGCCATTCCTCAAGAGCATATCCTGCTCAGAGCCCCCAGAAGAGGGAACATGTACAAGATGGATTTACATGAAACATCTTCCTCTGGAGAAGTTTCTTGTTTTCTGTCTAAAAGCAAATAATGATGAGTCATTCCTTTGGCATAAAAGAATGTGCCATGTAAACTTTAAGAACATGAATAAATTGATTAAGAATGATTTGGTAACTGGAATGCCAAAGAAAGAGTTTACAAGTGATGACCACTATGTTGCATGCCTGAAAAGGAAGCAACACAAAGTATCTCACAAACCAAAAGAAATGAACTCCATCACTACTCCTCTACACCTATTACATATGGACTTGTTTGGCCCCACCAGTGTAATGAGTTTAGGAAGGACCTCTTACTGCTTAGTGATCACAGATGATTTCACAAGATTCATTTGGGTATTTTTCCTTAGAACAAAGGATGAGACCCCTGAGATCTTAAAGAATTTCATTCTGAAAATTGAGAATCAATCTGATCACAAGGTCAAAATTATAAGATGTGATCTAGGAACAAAATTTAAGAACCAGATCCTTGGTACATTTTGTGATGAAAAGGGTATTACAAGACAATATAGTGCTCCCAGGACTCCTTAGCAAAATAGGGTTGCTGAGAGGAGAAACATGACACTTATTGAAGTTGCAAGAACCATGCTGTCTGACTTTAAACTGCCCATCACCTTCTGGGCATAGGCTGTTAACACAGCCTGCTATGTGCAGAACAGAGTTTTAGTGGTTAAGACTCATGGTAAGACTCCTAATGAGATGTGGCATAAAAGGAGACCATTTATTGGTTTCCTCAGGTCATTTGGATGTCCTTGCACCATCTTGAATACCAAAGATCAAGTAGCCAAATTTGATGAGAAATCAAATGATGTACACTTTATTTGATACTCTTCCCAAGCTAAGGCTTATAGAGTATACAATCTTAGAACTAGAGTAGTTGAGGAGTCAGCCAATATGACCTTCAATGAGCACACTCTAAGAGTGAAAGGTTCTGGTCCAGATTGGCTATTTGATCTTGACTTAGTTACCAACTGTTTTAACAAGTCTTGTGAGAATGATTCAGGATCTACAAATAATATATCAACAGGAGATCCTGACCCAAGATTTGAGCTGAGAAGACCAAGCAAGATTATGACTTTAGCTCCTTTGATGACTAACCCTGCAAATGAAGATCCTATCAGCACAAACTTGAAAAATTCAGCTGATACATCTGAGGTACCTTCAAATTCCAGCTCAGAGGTTCAAAACTCAGGAGAAGGAACTTCAAATGCAGGAGGAAATGGAGGTGGTGATAGTGATCAAGAATTTCTTGATGCTGATAACCACTCCATAGAGGACAACATAAATGATGTCACACATTCATTGGATCAAGTCTCACTTGAAAAATGTGCTGATGTGGTGGGTGACACTCCATTGCCGGATCTAAATTTCTCTAATCTAGATTTGTCTAACCAACTTGCTGTGATCCCTCAACTAAGGATCCACAAGTCACACCCCACTACAAACATCATTGGAAATGTTGATACTGGGGTGAGAACAAGAGGACAAACCCATGATCAAAATGTTTGTCTGCACTCTTGTTTCTTGTCCCAGATTGAGCCAAAGAAAGTTGATGAGGCTCTAAAGGATGGAAGATAGATTGAAGCTATGTAAGAAGAGCTACTTCAAATCAAAAGACAGAAGGTTTGGAACCTATTTCCTCTTCCTTAAAGGAAGACTGTCATAGGAACCAAATGGGTTTTTAGGAACAAGAGGGATGATAGAGGAATTGGCATCAAGAACAAGGCTAGACTGGTTGTCCAGGGATACACACAAGAAGAAGGAATTGATTACATAGATGTCTTTGCCCCTCTAGCGAGAATTGAAGCTGTAAGAATATTCCTGGCTTATGCTGCATCCAAGGATTTCAAATTCTATCAGCTTGATGTAAAGTGTGCCTTCCTTTATGGGGTGATATATGAAGAAGTTTATGTCAAACAACCACCTGGCTTTACAGACCCAGATCATCCTGATTATGTCTGCAAGCTTGATAAAGCTCTATATGGACTGTATCAAGCTCCAAGAAAGTGGTATGAGACACTATCAAAGTATCTTTGTCAACATGGATACAAAAGAGGTACTATTGATGGGATTCTCTTCATCAAAGAAACATGAAATGACATAATGCTAGTTCAGATATATGTAGATGACATTATCTTTGGTTTAACTAATTCAAAGCTCTGCAAAAGACTTTGAAATGCCGATGAAGAATAGATTTGAAATGAGTGCCATGGGGGAACTCAACTTCTTTCTAGGAATTCAAGTGAAGCAGGTTGAAAATGGCATCTTCATTTGTCAGTCAAAATATGTACAAGACATACTTACAAGATTAAAGATGACTAATTATAAGGTTGCAAAGACACCCATAGCCAGAAACCACTCCCTTGGTCCTGATCTTGAGGGGGAGTGTGTTGATGAACATCTCTACAAGGCTATGATTGGGTCTCTTATGTACCTTAATGCTAGCCGGCCTGATATCATGTTTGCAACATGTATATGTGCAAGATATCAAGCCAACTCCAAGATGTCACACCTAGTTATTGTCAAAAGAATTCTCAAATACCTTAAAGGTGCCCCTAAACTTGGCCTTTAGCATCCAAAGAATTCAGACTTTAATTTGTATGCTTATACAGATAGTGACTATGGTGGATGCAACATGACTACAAAGTCTACATCTGGGGGATGTCAATTCCTTGGTGGAAGGATAGTCTCTTAGCAATGCAAGAAGCAATCCTGTGTGTCTACATCAACTACTGAAGTTGAATAGATTGCTGCTGCAAGCTGCTGTGCTCAAGTGCTGTGGATTTAGAATCAGATGCTAGACTATGGGTTTAATTTCAAGGAGACTCCTATCCATATAAACAACAACAGTGACGTCTCTATTACAGAGAATCCTAAACAACACTCAAGGACCAAGCACATCAACATCAGATATCATCTGATTAGAGATAAGTTTGAAAAAGAATTAATCAAACTAATCAAAGTTAACACGAATGATCAATATGCTGATATGTTCACCAAAGCCTTTGATGAACAGAGATTTAAATATATTATATCAGCTATTGGGATGATTAACTTTGAATAGATTTTCTTTAAACACTTAATCAACCTTATTTCATAAAATTGTGTGTCCTAACTTGTCTATTAGATCACCCTCGTAAGCCCAGTTCTCTTTGAAAGTAAATTAAAATTTCAAATGATATTTCTTAGATTTGTGAAAATTTATTAATTTGTCTCGGCAGAACTCAAATTGCCTTCGGAAGAAATTTATGTCTTTAAATCATTTAACTACTTATCAGAGATTACCTTTGGAAGAAATTCTTGGAATATCTTACGAAGCTTAAATATGCTTATAAGTACTTAAATGCATTCAAAGAACAAATGTCTTCCAAACGCAATTAAGTATCGGAAGATTTATTATTCAAGGATAACAATTTTCTCAGACTTAGTTCTTCTGAAGCAAAATATACGTCGGAAGAAATTTCTTTAAGTATATTTCTCCCGAAGCCAAAATTTCACAACTCTTTGAAATATCTTCCGAAACAAAATTGACTTCGGAAGCTTTGCTGAAAAGCTTCCAAAGCAAAAATACCTTCGAAAGATTTGCAACTTCCAAGAAAACTAACTCTTTGGGCGATTTTTCAGAAGTAGGACCCACTTGCGGATTTCAAAGTTTATCTTTTTGTCTTAACTTTGACTCAAATCCACAGCATATATCTTCTCAACGGTTCCACTTCATCTCTCTACTCTCACAAATCTTTAACCTAAATTCTCCCAAAATTCACCTTCTTATTCCTTTCTTCACTGATAAGCTTCACCTAAATGGCCAACATCAATCGTCGAAAAGACCCAAACTTCTCCATGCACCTACACAGGCAACACAATCAAGTTGCCCTATTGCACTCTGAGAAGGATCCAAGTTTCTCCAACGTGTGTAGGTACCTTTCTTCATCTCACTACCTCACCTCCCTTACAATCGATCCTCCTCTCTGTGAGGATCAGTTGCTTGAATTCTGGCAGACCTGTCAAGAGGTCACCATGGATGAGGAGAGGGCACTGGCTGCTACAGTGCAGGGGAGGACTATTTTCATCACCCCGGCCATCATAAACACTCATTTGCAGCTGGATGATGAAGCAGGTGAACTGTCCTTCCTAAAAGATGTTGTTAACCATTCCTTCCAGTAGATGGGCTATGAAGGTGACTTCTCAGTCAAAACCTTCTGGTAGGGAAAGGTCTCATCCCAGTGGAAATACCTCCTCCATGTCATCATAAATAGTTTATCTAACAAACATGGCAGATGGGTTCAAGTTCCAGAAGACCACTCCTTCATAGTCCATAGGATGGTACAGGGAGTCAAGTTTAGGTACTCTCAATTTGTTTACACAAATTTGCTTGCTAACTTGGACTCCTTAGAGTATTACATGTTCCCTAGGTTTGTTAAACGCATTCTCAACTGTGAATTGGGCTCACAGTTGAGGGGGATAGGTAATATTCTTAAATTGGACAAATGAGGCCTAGTATTTTCAAACTCTTGAAGAAGCCAAGTGTTGGCTTCTCAAGGGTAGAAACAGCCCTTGTCCTTGCTCAGGGTGACTACCTAGCAGCACCAGCTAGTGTTGATCCCACACCCTCCATCTTTCAACCACCTAAAACACAGCCTACCATCACCATCACCTACACTAGAAAGCATAAACGAACCCCTGTACTTGCTACTGAGCATGTGCAGGCACATATATCATAACCCATATAGGAGGAAGTGGAATCTTGAGCTCCCACTTCCCCTGAGGAGCAAACCACTCCCATCCTTGAAATGATCAGTGGTGAGGTTCCTCATGCTCAGCCTGATAAGCTCACAACCCCACAAACAGCCTTAAGGCATCACTTTGAGTCAACACTCAAGTGATCAACCTTCTGGGGACAGCTACCATCCCTAACCTCTAGACCTTAACCGACCCATCTCTAGCCTTGAATTTTACTCTGATGAAGATTTGGGCTTCAGTGAGTACCATGAATCTCTCCTATCTTCCCACACTCTAGGAGAGATGAGTACTCCTGCTTCTCCCACTTCTAGCCCACATTAGCAACCCCCTACTGAGGTGGATCTTCCTGAACTTGTTCAGGAGACCCATATGGAAGAGGCTCTCACTTTTGCAAGTGATTACATAACTAGGACCTTAACCATGGCAACCCAGCCTATTGACACTTCTCTGGAAGTTGTCATGCTGCAAGGGAAATCCAGCAGCCAAGAACCACATGCTGGTGGTGAGGAAGAAGACTTAGGTCCAATTCTCTCATCCCCTAATGATTCTTCATCTGAAGATAAGGGGAGTCTGAAATAAAGAGTGCACCTACTGACAAATACATGCATTGACTTGGTTTCAAAGATAAGTCACTTGGAGTCTCAAGTGACTTTCTTGCTGAAAAGGGTCAATGACCAGCAACTTGAGAGCACCGATCTCAAGGGCCAGTTAGCTAAGAGACCAATGAGGACAACTCAACCAGGCCCACAAGAACCTATGGTTGTTATGGATCAATCTCCCAGTCACCTATGCAAGAGGGTGATGCTACCAAAAAGGGGGAGGAAATCCTGACAGTCACAGAACCTGGGAGTTCTTCCTATAGTGTGGACATTGAGGAATCACCACCCTCTCTTGCAATTGTCCACACTCAGCAACCTCCTTAAGTCAGAGATCTAGATTTGCTTTTTCAACATCTGTTTGAGGAGGGAATCCTAAGAGCAATGTCTGCCCCTTCTGAGAATCCAATCATGGGTTGGGGGTATGACAGCAACAGGAGAGCTCTTGTAATCTCTAGAGCTCAGGGTCAAATAGAAATTTTCAACATTTCACACCCGAGGCTCTATGAGAGTATATATCTGGTGGATCTGCCACTTGTCAACCCTAGCAACAACAGACAAGCTGCCAGATTGGCTGACTGGATACAAGACAGGGTGCTAGAAGAATTCAAATGGAGATCAAGATTATATAGATAGAAGCTAGTAGGTAACGCCTTTGGTCAACTGGAAGTTGAGGTGGACCCTAAGATTAACTTCGAAGGGAAATCCTTGACTGTAGGCCTAGAGGTTGAGCTTGTGAACCTTGAGATAGGATCTCCTTCTACACCTTTTACCCTCAGTGAGGCACCAGCTGGTAATGGTGCTTCACAACCTCTCTCTGGCTAGAGTTTGACAGCTGAATCAAGCAATGAAGGCCAAAGCTCTCTCCTCCCTGAGTCACCAAGGCCTGTGGTTGACAAAGGAAAAAGGAAGTGAACTCCTGAGGAGATGGAGGAGGAGAAGAGAGAGAGGAAGAGAAAGCTGAGGGGAGAGAGTTCAAATGGTTCCCCAAGGTTCTTGGAAGCTGCAATTCGGGCTGCCCCAGGCCAAACACTCAAGAAGATGAATTGAGGGTAGCCAGGTTAAACTACTTGGGAACCAGAAACTATAATGTTGATGAACTCATCTCTCTCCCCTTAGAGGAGCTAAATGAACTGGCTGACACTGAGTTTTCAAAAGAGAGGAGGGAGGCAGAGGATGCAAAATTACTCCTCAAAGTCAAAGAACAAAGGAGGCTGAAAAGACTCTACAAAGATGCTTCTATCCTCTCCCTAGTTCAAGAAAGTCGTGAGCCAGAGACTGTGGCCACTGAACAATCTCAGGTAGTTAATGAAGAAGAAATACTAAAGATGTTCAACAACCTGAGTGCCACAGGTGTCTATCAGGCACCTACACTTCTTCCCTTATCACATGAGTACATAAAGTTTGAATACAACAAGTAGCTGGAAGAACAAGCCAAAAGAGAAAGGAAAGCTGCAAAGAAGAGATTAAGGGAAGAAGCTATAAAGTCAAGAGCCATCATCCTCAAAAGCCAAAAGAAGTCTGTTGACAAACAAAGGATGATGAGCTTCTTGAAGCTGTGTGGGTTCTCCGGAAGGAGGCTTGGTCCTATGTCTCTATCCATGATGGATGAGCATATTAGGGTGATCAAGCAGAAGATAAAAAAGGGAGAGTTGGTGGACTTGCATTCTCCACCAAGTCCAGCTCAACCTGAAGTTGAGGTGAAGGTTGAACCTACTGAGACAACACAACCTAAACCTGGAGCTGCATTTGAGCCAACTTCATCTTCTGACCCACAACAGGGTCTTCCTCTCTCTCCTTCTGAACCTATAAGAGAGGAGAACCCAACTGAGAGAGACACAACAAAACCAACTGGTACTCAAGACCAGTCCTCTCAGTTGAAGAAATTAGGGAGGAGAAAAAGGATGGCCAGAAAAAGTTCTGCTTCAAAGAAAAAGAGAAGAAATGCATCCACCTCCCAACCTCAGGAAGAGTCAGAGCATCTTGAGAAAGTGCATGAAGAGGTCTCTCAAAAAACTCCAATGATAGTAGAGCCTCTTGCTATTGGAAGACAAATTCTGTCCTGGACTTATGCTGAAAATCCAGATAGACGGTATGTCATAAGAGATCAGGAAGAACAACATGTCTACTTCACAAATGACATGCTTGAACTTCCTCTGCATGATTTCTATGACATGAAAAGGTTCTATGTAAGCCTGAAGGATCCAGATCTAATGATGAAGAAAGGTCTGCTGAAGATCCTGATGTGGACTATCAAAATCTGAAGAACTTCTCTGTTTTGGTAGCATCAGCCTAGGGGGAGTTTGTAAGGAACATCTGAAGATTAAAGGCTGATGCAACCAAAGTATACCAAAACAACCAAGTCTTCCTACATGCACTAAGGAACAAAGATGAACTAGCTTCAGAAGTTTTACACTCACAAATAAGTCTAAGTGTAAAATCTTCCGAAGCCAACAGTTCAGAAGAAGTTACTTCGAAAGTTTCACACTTATCAGAAAATTATTACAAGTGTGAAATCTTCTGAAGCCAAAGACTCATCTCTTCCAAAGCCAAAATAAGACAAAGTCTTCCGAAGTCACTTTACTGTGAAGACAGATTTCTTCCGAAGACAGAGAAAAGATGCTTTCTCTGAGTTACTTTTTGATAAAGCTGATCTACTTTCCGCTGCTGCTCTAAAGACTCACCTGCTAACATTAGTTGGTGAAACTTCCATACTTTATCAAACGGTAGAAAAAGTCTTTGACTTTAACTTCCAACTTTTGTTCATGTAGACTTGTTTGTATTAGATTAAGTCAGTGAGCTATGGCATGTCATAGTCACTAGTCAAAAGGCAATATGTCTTTTGACTGTAGATTGATCTTGTTGTCTAGATTAGTCAAAATTCCAAATGTCTTTTTGCATATTGACGGTTGTAGGTTGTAGTATAAATAGTCTCCGGTTCTTGTAATTTTATATACTTGCAAACACTTGTAATAGATCTAGAGAATCAATACACAACTTCCTTAAAAACTTAATCTTATGTTCTTGTGATTTTGTTCTTGTTCTTATAGTTCTGTCTCTTAATATTACTTCTGTAGCTTTGTATCATCAGTGTAGTTATCAGTTCCATATTTGAGTGGTTAAGTGATTTAGGATCTCTCCTCTTGTGAAACTAATTGCAATCTTAAGTACCTTTACCGGTCCTACAGAAACGCCTAACACTTGGTATTTATCCCTTCAAATGTCCAACCCTTGGAAGTTTTGGTATTGTTTAGGCGCATGAGTATAGACTAAGACTTCCAACACTTGTGCAGATTTCTGAAAATTCATCATACTCCTGATTTAGACTTATGAGAACTATTCAGTCGCATGAGAAACCTTCCATGAGTCTTGACACTTGAACTTTTCTCATCATCCATCGAACACTATTTAAGCACATTAGTACTGTTGACACTCAATTTTTCAACACTTAGTCAAAATTGTTTGACTATCACTCAAAGTTTTCATTATTTCCCTCAATTTTAACATTTTTTGAAATTCAAACTTTTATATATATATATATATATATATATATATATATATATATATATATATATATATTTATTATTATTATTTATTTATTTATTTATTTTTGACCTTTATTTTTATTTTAAAATTTCAAAATTAATTTTCATCATTTTAGTCTCTATTTAATTTTTACAACACAAATAGTCTCATTTTGTTTGCAATAAGATTTTCCACTGAATTTGAATTCTTCTTCAGGTTCATTTTTACATCATATCAAACACACATATGCTTGAAATTTCAACTTCATCCATTTTATCCAAAACACGTTATTTTTTATTTCTTTTTCATAAATTGAAAACTAATTATTTTCTCTTTTTTCATTTTTACTCCCCTTAAACTTTTAAGTTTTACAAACTTAGAAGCTTCTTTGACCTTGCAAGAAGAGGAAACTAATCATTATCAACATGCCTGCACACAAAAAATCTTGCAAAAAAATAAAAAATATAGTAGAATAAAAAATCTACTATATACATTTGAATCACATGCCTGCAGTGAAATCATATTAGTTAAGATCAGTACATTAAAATAAAATAAAATGATGGATAGTCATAGACAGTGATTAAATCCTGATCAAGTGTGTTCCAGGTCAGCATTTCTACAGCAAAGAAGACACGAGATCTAAGGACAGAAAATGAGTTCTTTTGGCAAGATATTCAGCACACTTACTTTTTCAATTCTTGGATTGATTAAGGTATGATTAGATATGGCATTATGTAAGTCACACTTAGACTTAGAGAGTTCAACTCTCATCAAGATATGCCAGAAATCACTTTGCTCAACTTGTTAACCTGACATATACTTATAACCAGATCTCATGTTTTGATTGTGCATATTGGCATCTTTTGCATCAAGTGAGAATATTCAGGTCTATAATGACATACAACATAGGATATCTCATCACTTCAGGTCTAGGATGACTCATAATAGAGAAGTGAATAGATGCTTTAAATAATTAGAGCTCAATGGTTATTCATATCGCCATCAGGTGTGAGTTTATGACTTAACAAGCAATCAGTCTGAGAAGCCAACACTACTCATTGGTACTAAAATGGACAAACATGAATGCATGATTGATTTAGTTTGATCACAAGAATTTACTTTTTTAGTATAATTGCATGAGCTTACCTGCACATCATATCTGATCACGTCAGACTTTAGTAGTGAGTGAAGTATGCAACTGATCAAAACTAATGTATTTATCATTTCTCACCAATTGCAAAGATAGATTCAGTCCTAAACAATTAACTAATAAGAAAAACTCTATTTTTGTGCTTTTGTTTTATATTTTTCTATTTTGATTTTGCAATTTTCTATTTTTATATTTGCTTTTTCATTTTCTATTGAACATACACACACAATATATACAATCAGGCAGTTAACTTTGATAGTTTATCTATATTCAAGATTAAACTAAGGGAGGGTTCTTATCATTTTTTAATGAATCAAACAACTGAATTAAACTCAAAACCAATTTTTAAACATGATTAATAAGTCCAGTTGACTCAACCAAAGAGTCAAATCGACCTGGTAAAAAGCCTTTTGTAAATAGGTCAGCCAACTGTTTTTCAGTTGTGATTTGAATCAAAATGATTAAACCTTTTTCAGAGTTATCTCATAGAAAATGATATCAAATTTCGATATGTTTTGGTTTTGAGTGCTGGACAGGATTAGTTGTAATAAACATAGCAGTAATGTTATCAATGTAAATAGGAGTTTAAAGAAAATTGAACCTGTAATCCAGCAGTTGGTTTTGTAACCAAAGTATTTGAGAACATCCTGCTGATGCAGCTATGTACTCAGCTTCTGCGGTTGAAACAGAGACATTTGTTTGTTTCTTACAATGCAACGCGACTAATCTAGGACCTAAAAACTAACAACCACCCGTCATAGATTTACGATCTTGGCAACATCCCCCATAATCACTATCTGTATATCCATGTAACTCGAAGTTTCCTTCAAAAGGATACCATAACCCTAAAGTAGGTTTTTCTTTGAGATACCTAAATATTCATTTAACAGCAATTAGATGAGATTCCTTCAGGTCAGATTGATACCTGGAACAGACACAAACAGCATACATTATATCAGGTCTAGATGCAGTAAGATACATCTAAAATCAGATCATAGATCTGTATAGAGTTTGGTCAACTGATTTTCCTTTCTGATCAGGTTCAATCTTGGTATTTACGTCAGCTGGAGAACCAAAAATGATATCATCAACATACACTTGAATGATAAAAATTCCATCTGCAGACTGCTTCACTTGAAGACCAAGGAAAAAATTTATTTCTCCCATAGAACTCATTTGAAAATGAGACTTCATGATTTCTTCAACTTCATTGCACAACTTTGGACTTGTAGAACCAAATATGATATCATCAACATACACTTGAACACATAAGAGATCATCAGCATCCTTCTTAATAAACAAAGTAGGATCAATTTTCCCTCGTGTGTATCCATGTTGGATCAAATATTGTGATAACATTTCATACCAGATTCTAGGAGCTTGATGCAGACCATACAATGCTTTACTAAGCTTGTACACATGATGAGGATATTCTGAATCTCGAAACCAGGAGGTTGTTTGACATACACATCATCGATGATTGGTACATATAGAAAGCACCTTTGACATCCATCTGATACACCTTGAATTTCATGAATGATGCATCAGCCAAGAAGATACGAATTGATTCAAGTCTTGCAACTGGAGCAAATACTTCATCATAATCTATTCCTTCTTCTTGGGTGTAACCTTGTGCAACGAGTCTCGCTTTGTTCTGAACAACAATTCCTCGATCGTCTGTTTTGTTTCGGAACAACCATTTTGTGTCTATGGCATTTTCTTCTTCAGGTAGATCCACAAGCTTCCACACTTCTTGTTTACGAAATTGCAATAATTCTTCTTGCATTGCCTCAATTCAACTATTGTCCTTTAACGCTTCAGTGATGTTTTAAGGAACAATTTGAGATAGAAAACACGAGTATAAGCAGAGGTTTGCTTGTTTTGAATGACTTCTTCTTGTTCTCTCA
Organism: Flaveria sonorensis; assembly: GCA_025506505.1. Classification (NCBI taxonomy): domain Eukaryota; kingdom Viridiplantae; phylum Streptophyta; class Magnoliopsida; order Asterales; family Asteraceae; genus Flaveria; species Flaveria sonorensis. Next base: position 35,167,429 of record CM046438.1, on the reverse strand, counting down.
TTCAATGGACCGATAATCTGAGATGTAGGATGGTTTTTGTGAATACGAGACTTTGGAATCTCAATAGACCCCGAACATTGTGCACGAACTGACCCAGTCACTTGAGGCAAGCAACAAAGGTCCCCATCAATATCAAAGATTGACCCTGCGTGCATCTTCATAGGGTAGCTAACCCGCACACAGTTGAGCTGACAACCCGTGGCTGTGAACCTCCTTTCATTTTGCTTGCAAGACTTTCATTCATTATTTATGTTCCACTTTTCAATATCAATAATCATTCACTTTCATTATGATAATACTTTACGTATATGAACATAAACACACCACGTAAAGTCATATAATAATACATAATATGGAACACAAGAACAGGCCATAAACAAGCATGGAATAAACAAATACAACCATTAAAACATCCCAGGGCAATTCCTTAAATTTCCTTTTTCCCAAAATTTCAAAAAATTTCTAAGTGTTCTAGGCACATGAGCACTATGTAGGCGCATGAGCACTATGCGGGCGCACCAACACTTAGGCGTATGAGAAACTTAGGCGCATGAAGACTACTTAGTCATTTGGTCAGTAGGTGCATGAGGTACTGTTTAGGCGCATGACTAACACTTAGGCGGTTGAGGAAATTTCTAGGCGCATGGCTACTATATGGGCACATGGGCTGGTACTTAGGCCATTTTGGAAAAAATTCCATGCGCATGGGAACTATTGGGGCGCATGAGCTTCACTTAAGTTTTCTAAGTCAAAATTTCAGGCGCATGATATGACCAACAGTTATGCATATTTCTAAAATAATTTCAAACCCAATCTGCATATTAACCTGTTCTTAACATATATCTATCATTCTAAACATCAACAACACATATGCAACCATAAAACACAAACATAATACACGAATACATACGGGTGCATATAACAGTTGTAAAACATTTTTAAACATGCATTTTCAGCCCCAAGAAGTTTAAAACACATAAAAACCAGGGTCTAGAACTCACCTATGCAGCCAGCAAGTAAAACTCCTCCAAACTTGAGTGCACAAGAGTTCAAACACCTAAAAACACACCAAAAACAACCAACCAAACACATATAACACATAAAAATCGCTTCTAAGGTCGAAACCCAACAAAACCAAACCAAAAACACAAAGAACACTCACCAATTTACGAATTTCAGCATCTTCTTCTTGAATAACCGAGAGAAACAAGCTTCTTCTACTTCTTTCCTCTTTATCAGTCGAGAAGCAGTAGTGGGAAAACATATATGGGTGGCCATACTTAAAGAATTATTAAAATATTTGAGTTCTGTACTCTTTACACATTGGCCCATTCAACTTTGGCTCCTTTTCCTTTCTTTCAAGATACTTTTATTTTCTCTTCTTTTTTGCTTTATCCTCTTTTATTTTAAAAAAATTTCGGGTGTTACAAGTCTACCCCCCTTAAAGAGGTTTCATCCCCAAAACCTGTCACTCTTCAAACAACTATGGGTAATGCTATCTCATTTCTTCCTCAGTCTCCCACGTAGACTCAGAACCCTTTCAGTGTTCCCACTCCACACGCATAAGTGGAACCACTTTATTCCGCAGTCTCTTATCCTTCCGGTCGATGATTGCCACCGGTTTCTCTTCATAATTAAGCCGTTCATCCACCTCGATGTCCCCTAGTGGTACAATCATATCCTCATCGGCTAAGCACTTTCTCAGATGAGATACATGGAATGTTGGGTGATCTCCACTTAACTCATCAGGCAGTTCTAATCGATAGGCCACCTCTCCTACTCGCACGATAATTCGAATAGGCCCTATATATCTTGGAATGATCTTACCCCTCTTTCTAAACCGGATGATCCCCTACCAAGGTGAGACCTTCAACATGACTCTATCGCCCACATTAAACTCAATCGGTCTACGCCTTTGGTCGGCATACGACTTTTGTCTATCCTTTGCCGCCTTCATAAAGGCTTTGATCTTCTCCAACTTCTCCCACGTAGCCTCGATCACCTCAAGACTTCCCAACTCCTTCTGCCCGATGTCTCCCCAACACACAGGCGTTCTACACCTTCTACCGTATAGCATCTCATATGGTGGCATACCAATGCTAGCATGATAACTGTTGTTGTATGAGAATTCCGCTAACGGTATGTGATCATCCCAACTTCCTCCAAAGTCGATCATGCATGCTCGAAGCATATCCTCGAGCATCTGAATCGTCCTTTCAGACTGACCATCTGTTTGGGGATGGTAAGCCGTGCTAATGTGTAGCCTCGTCCCCATCGCATCATGAAATCTTTTCCAAAACTTCGATGTGAACCGGGTGTCACGGTCCAACACGATAGACACCGACACACCATGACAAGCTACAATCTCTTTAATGAACAGATCCGCCAGTCTCTCGGATGAATACGTCTCGCGGATCGGTAGGAAGTGAGCACTCTTGGTCAGACTATCAACTATCACCCATATGGTATCGATTCTCCTTACCGTACAAGGTAACTTCGTGATGTAGTCCATGGTGATGTGCTCCCACTTCCACTCGGGTATATCCAATGGTTGGATCTTCCCGTATGGCTTTTGATGCTCTGCCTTCACTTGCAAGCAAGTAAGGCACTTACTCACGTACTCCGCCACGTCACGCTTCATACCCGGCCACGTGTAATCTTTCTTCATATTATGATACATCTTGGTAGCACCGGAATGAATGGAGTATCGAGTCTTATGAGCCTCATCCATGATCCGCCCCCATAGGTCTTCGTAACTAGGGATCCACATCCGGTCGAAGCGGGTTCTAACTCCATGGGTATTTTCTCCCAACTCCATGACTAGACCTCTCATCCTTTCGGAGTTAAGGTCTTCCTTCAATGCCTCATTTTGGAACTCCTTGATCTGTGTCATCACATCGGAGGTCATAACCAGTTGATAAGCTTTCACCCGGATCCGCTCAGGTCTCTCTTTTTGACTGAGGGCATCGGCCACTAAATTGGCTTTGCCCGGGTGGTAATGGAGCTCACAATCATAATCTTTGATCAATTCTAGCCACCTTCTCTGCCTCATGTTGAGGTCCTTCTGCTCAAGAAATACTTTAGGCTTTTGTGGTCCGTGAAGATTGTGCACTTCTTCCCGTAAAAGTAATGTCTCTAAATCTTCAATGCAAAGACCACAACTGCTAGCTCCAAATCATGAGTGGGATAATTGGCCTCGTGGATTTTTTGCTATCAGGATGCATAGGCTATTACCCTTCCATGTTGCATCAAAACGCAGCCCAGTCCCGAATAAGAGGCATCCGAATATACCACTAAATATTCACTCCCTTCGGGTAATGTCAAGACAGGAGCTTGAGTTAATCTTGACTTTAACTCCTCAAAAGCATCCTCCTGTTCTTGTCCCCACACAAACATCACATCCTTGCGAGTCAATTTAGTCAAAGGTATGGCTATCTTGGAAAAGTCTTGAATAAATCTTCTGTAGTAGCCGGCCAAACCCAAGAAACTACGAATCTCGGATGGCGTCTTTGGAGACTTCCATTGCATCACTGCCTAAACCTTCGCCGGGTCTACCATAATTCCTTCAGAATTCACTACATGACCCAAAAATTGGACTTCACGCAACCAAAAAGCACACTTAGAGAATTTAGCATACAACTTCTCTTTTCTAAGTGTCTCCAATACTTCACATATATGGCCGGCATGTTCTTCCTCATTTTTCAAATAAATGAAGATATCATCAATAAACTCAATCACTGAATTATCTAACATTGGCCGACACACTCGGTTCATCAAATCCATAAAGGCAGCTGGCGCATTAGTTAGACCGAAAGACATAACGAGAAACTCGTAGTGTCCATAACGCGTGCGAAAAGTTGTCTTAGGAACATCCTTCTCCTTAACCTTCAACTGATAGTAACCAGATCGGAGATCTATTCGCGAGAACCAATTGGCACCCTGGAGCTGGTCAAACAAGTCATCTATTCTGGGCAGGGGATATCGGTTTTTCACCGTTAACTTGTTCAACTCTTGGTAGTCGATACACATCCTCATACTACCGTCTTTCTTCTTGACAAACAAGACCGGAGCACCCTAGGGAGAGATGCTTGGTCGAATGAATCCCATGTCTCTCAACTCCTGCAGTTGAACCATCAGTTCCTTCATCTCCGTCGGAGCCAACCGATACGGTGCTTTGGCAACGGGTTGAGCTCCGGTATCAAATCAATCTGAAACTCGATCTCACGGTCCGATGGCACACCTAGTAAATCTTCTGGGAACACATTCGGAAAGTAACACACCACTGGTACATCAGACAATTGTGGTTCCGATGTGTCCACATCCTTCACATAAGCCAGGTAGGCACTACATCCGCGTTTCATCATTTCTTTGCCACCACCATCGAAATCACCTTCAGGACTGTAGTAACTCGGTCACCATAGACCGTTACCAAACTTCCATCGGGCATAGTTAATCGAATCATCTTCTCGTGACGCATAATATTTGCCTCGTAGGCTGCTAACCAATCCATCCCTAAAACTACATCAAATCCGCCTAGGGGCATAACAAATAGTTAGCAGTGAACCTATGGCCTTCTAGTTTGATGTCACAATCTTCTATCATCTCAGAAATTCTGGTGGACTTACCAATAGCAGTTTCTACTTCGAAGGGCTCATCAATACCTCTACTACTAACAGGCAACTTAGCACAAAAAGCAGTAGAAATAAAACTCCAACTAGCACCAGAATAAAATAATACAGAGGCACAAGTTTGGTTTACTAGAAACATACCTGACATGACGTCGGGGTCCACTCTGGCCTCCTCCCGGGTCATCATGAATGCTCTAGCGCTTGCCCTCTATCCTCCATCCTCGGTCCCCTTCTTCGCCCCAAAACTCTCGGCCCTCGGCCTCTTGCAATCTCTACTCACATGACCTTCTTCACCATAGTATAGCACCTCAACACCCTACAATCCTTTGCAATATGACCAGGTTTCCCACACTTGAAGCATACATTCGATCCCCACTTGCACTCACCAGTGTGCTCCTTCCCACATTTGCCACACCTTTTCATCCCCGAGCTTGATGACCCCACTCTTTGGTCATCCATCCTCATCATCTTGTTGTTTAGAGTGAAACCACCACGTCCAAACCGCTTCCAATTCTAGTTCTTATCACCACCACCCTTCTTGTTTGCTTCCACCACAGTCTCCTCCCTCTCGTCATACAACCTACCCGCCACGTCTACTACCGATAGAAAGGTACCTAGCTGGGCAGCAATCAAATGCTTGCGAATGTCTGCCAGCAATCCCTGAATAAATCTCTTAATCTTTCTCGATACCGGCGTCACCTGATTTGGCACCAACCTCGCCATTTCATTGAACTTGGTGGTGTATTGCTGGTGGGTCATGGTTCCCGCCTCAAGCTGTAGGAACTCTCTTTCTATCTTGTCGAGCTCTCGGTGAGGACAGAACTCCTCGATTACCATCTTCTTTAACTATCCCCGCCTCATCCTCCCGATGGCCCTGCTACCCTCGGCTTGGACAATATTGTCCCACTAACACAAAGCCGAGTCTATAAACGAGTAAGTGGCGAACTTCACCTTTTGGTCCTCCTACACTCACTAATCTCCAGCACCGCCTCCATCTCTCTTACCCAGCTTTGAGCAGCGGCAGCATTAACGTTGCCATCGAAAGTCGGGGGCTTGCATCGTTGGAATGCCCTATAGCTGCGCCCCTTCGCGGTTTCTCGCACTTCCACATCTTCCTCATCACCTGAGGCCGCCATTCTAGCGTTCAGCTCCTCCTCATCATGATCTTCCTCATTCCCTCTTCTCCTAGCTATGGTCCTCCCCTCCTTCTCCTTCTCCTTTCTCTCATCCTTCCGCACAGTACGGATGGCCTCAGTCATAACAGACAGTAGGATCGTCTGCATGACCCGATGCACTTCTTCCACAACTGCATCCTTTACTAAGGCTGTTAAGTTAGCACTCTCATCCATACCCTCCGGATGATGAAGCCCAGGCTATGCAGGAGCTGTCTCTGTAGTCCTTGTCTTGTTCCTTATGGCACGTGGCTTAGCACCACGACCACCTCGTACTCCTCCTCGGGAAGCTTTTGATGATCTACCACCAGCCATCCTCTAACACTATAAGATTCAAAGTAATAGCTCAGTTTATGTTAAGTATAGTAAGTCCCTAATTACAGTGGCCAGTTGTGATTAGCCACTTACTTTACTCTTCATCCCCCGAGCATTTCCTATGCTGACTACATCAGTATTCAAATCTACTAAGAGCATATAAATCAGATAGCACACGCACATAATACCAGTTAACATTTAAGAAAAGATATACCTGTTGGCACGTAGCTACTCGGGCTGGCATCCTTCCATTCGGTCTCATTCTAAGTTTAAGTTTAGGTTTTGAAAATATTTACCCATTTCTCTTAAACTTTCGCTCTGATACCAACTTGTAAGGCCCCATTTCCGGAGGCCTCACAGTTGGTCAATCATAGCATAATATATATAAAACAACTTACATTTCATAAATAACACAGCGGAAATAATACCAAAAACCATTCATTTCATTAATAGTTACTGTTGCTAAGCAATACATCATTGTTTCTTAAGTTACAAAAGACCCCTTTTTAACTGCATTACAAAACAACAATAAAATCATTAAGCATGAATGGATGCCAGTCTTGCCCCGACGAGTAGCTTCCCTAGCGTGCCACCCTCAGCCACATTTACCTGCCAACTGAAAATGCATAAAAGTCAACGTTGCTGAGTGAGTTCTAGTTTTAAAAAATTGTGCATGAACTGACCCAGTCACCTGAGGCAAGCAACAAAGGTCCCCGTCAATATCAAAGATTGACCCTGCGTGCATCCTCATGGGGTAGCTAACCCGCACACAGTTGAGCTAACAACCCGTGGCTGTGAACCTCCTTTCATTTTGCTTGCAAGACTTTCATTCATTATTTATGTTCCACTTTTCATCATCAATAATGTTTCACTTTCATTATGATAATACTTTATGTATACGAACATAAACATACCACGTAAAGTCACATAATAATACATAATATGGAACACAAGAACAGGCCATAAACAAGCATGGAATAAACAAATACAACCATCAAAACATCCCAGGGCAATTCCTTAAATTTCCTTTTTCCCAAAATTTCAGAAAATTTCTAAGTGTTCTAGGCGCATGAGCACTATGTAGGCGCATGAGCACTATGCGGGTGCACCAACACTTAGGCGCATGAGAAACTTAGGTGCATGAAGACTATTTGGGCGCATGAACTTTACTTAGTCATTTGGTCAGTAGGCGCATGAGGTACTATTTAGGCGCATGACTAACACTTAGGAGGCTGAGGAAATTTCTAGGCGTATGGGTACTATATGGGTACATGGGCTGGTACTTAGGCTATTTTAGCAAAAATTCCAGGCGCATGGGAACTATTACGGCGCATGAGCTTCACTTAAGTTTTCTAAGTCAAAATTTCAGGTGCTTGGACCCTATTTGGGCGCATGACCAACGGTTATGCATATTTCTGAAATATTTTCAAACCCAATCTGCATATTAACTTATTCTTAACATATATCTATCATTCTAAACATCAACAACACATATACAACCATAAAACAGAAGAATACAGACATGAACACATACGGGTGCATATAACAGTTGTAAAACATTTCTAAACATGCATTTTCAGCCCCAAGAAGTTTAAAACACATAAAAACCAGGATCTAGAACTCACCTATGTAGCCAGCAAGTAAAACTCCTCCAAACTTGAGTGCACAAGAGTTCAAACACCTAAAAACCCACCAAAAACAACCAACCAAACACATAGAACACATAAAAATCGGTTCTAAGGTCGAAACCCAACAAAACAGAACCCAAAACACAAAGAACAATCACAATTTGCGAATTTCAGCTTCTTCTTCTTGAATAACCGAGGGAAACAAGCTTCTTCTACTTTTTTCTTCTTTTTCAGTCGAGAAGCAGTAGTGGGAAAAGATATATGGGCGGCCATACTCAAAGAATTATTAAAATATTTGAGTTTTGTACTCTTTACACATTGGCCCCCTCCACTTTGGCTCCTTTTCCTTTCTTTCAAGATACTTTTATTTTCTCTTCTTATTACATTATCCTTTTTTACTTTGACAAAAAGTTCGGGTGTTAAATTCAATGACAAGTCCAGTCAAAGAAGATTCAAATATGCATGTTCATCCACCATCCACTATCACTCAAATCACTTATCCTGAAACAGCATCAAAGCTGTACCCCAAACCAGAATTACCACAGAATGAAACCTTTCATTCCTGTGATGGTCAACATGGAGACCTGCAAGTGATGACTATCAACCCCGGGCCCAGGTAGGGTGGGACGTCACAAACTAGCAACAACATATGGCTGCGGAAACAAACCATCATAAGAGCATAAAAGGAGAGAACATCACATGGCATTAATGTTTAAAGAAAAACCGGGCAAGAAGTAGGTCTAGCCACCAATACAAATACATAAATTCAACAATAAAAATTGTTCCATGATAACCAAATTTAACTTGTTCCAAATGTTTTAAAACTAATCAAAGCAAATGCCATGGGTCACGGTGCTAGGTCGTCATAAGTCTTCTACAAAAGCCAGACCTTCATCACGGGTTACCTGAAACATGCTCTAAGAAAATTTTGTCAACTAAAAAGTTGGTGAATTCAAGTGCTTAAAGTTTAAACACAAAAGGATTCAATAAAATCCACATTTGATTTAAAAGTCATAGTTTCATTGTTGTGGGGAACACAATCAACCCTGCACTCAGTCCCGGCTAGCCTCTTCTAAAGTTATGTTATACCGGCTAATCCCGAAGGAAGAACTGAGCCTCATACGGTGGACCATACCTGCTGGATGGTTCACCCTAGTATCTTATTAAAACATGTCACATGCCACAAACGACCCCGCAGGATCTCAGTGTGGTACCCTTCCCGTTTAGCAAGGAAGGCACTGTGTGTGGGGGATTCCCCAAGTAGATCTACCCATATAAAACAAGCGGTTCACACAAGAATTAATGATCGTGATAAAAGTAAACGTAGGTTCTAACACTTCCACAACATATAGCATCATCATATAGCACAGATTTAATTCAGTTTAAACAGAGCATGCTTCATCCCAAAAACAGTAGTAAAAGGGGGACACTAGAACTCACCTTAAGTTTCAAGCAACGTGTTCTTCGAGTACCGGGAATGTTTCAAGTCTGGCACCCTACCAAAAAGATTATGTGATAAGCCACTAATTCTAAGTCATACGAGGTAGGAAAAAAAGTGTTAAGGGTTAAATGTTCAATTAGCTTAGATTTGCCAAGGCTTGCATTAGAAAGTTTCCTTTTATAGAAAGTCATGGTTTCTTAAGGATAAATATAGATTTTTACATTATTAGGTCATTGATACAAGTTAAATTAAGTTTACCAAGTGATTACAAGTCCAAGGGGTCGGTTTATTGAAGTTTGACAGACTTTACAGTTTAGTCCTTCAAGTTTCAAAATTTACATTTTCTACCCTAAAGTTTGCTTCTTTACATTTAATGACTTTTATGAGCAAATAACAGACTTTTGGAGTTAAATATTACATTATTAATAAGTTAAACTCCTAAATTTTCCAGATTTTAAATTTGAGTTGGTGAACATATGTTTTAAGTTACCGGTTACGGTAAAACTGAAGGTTTTAACGGTTAAGCATTGAATCTTATAGTTTAATGTCTTAAAACTTTAAATATTATTTTAAGGACTTTTAACAAGCTTTATAATCTGTCAAGAATGTTTTTTCAAGCCCTTTTTGTTGAAAGCTTATTTTTAAGTTTAACTCGTTAAAACGCGTTTTCACCCGAAACCGAACGTTCAAAAGGTGTTAGACCAAATTTCTCATTGAATTCAAATATAAGAGGTCTAAAATTACTGAAATAATATAACTTACCTAGATATTTGGTTTATCCTTTTATTTTCAAGATTCCTTCCAAAAGTTACCCGGTTAGGGCCCGTTTTTAGCTAAAAATTCCATTTAAATTGTCTTTTGACCATTTATTCAACAAATCCAGTCCAAGTCACTTGGTTAACCCTTTAGAGCCTGGAATACTTTTTAATATGGTTAAACTCTAAGTTTTCTTATTTTTAAGTCATTTTACCACCTTTCGGGTCCCAAAATGAGCTCAAAATGCTTACAATCCTTACTTTTATTATTTTTCAGCCTTTGACATCACTTCAAACACCAAATAACATCCAAAACCTACTTAAATAATGATTCTAACTCCCAAGTTTTGCATATAACCAAAGAACAAGTTGTAGAATCGTGATTTCACCATTTTCACCCATTACACACATGTAAAACGTTATAGATCATGCTTAAACATTACCATATCCTTTTGTAACTTTAAAAAAAGGTTATTAAAAGGTTAGAAAACTATTTTTGAGCAGGTTAATATCTTTACTTTGGAGGGTTACAAGATGTGCAAGTTAGATGGTGCAAACATCACCCAAAAAGAGGGTTTTCATGGTGTAAATCGAGTTCCACCCATGGAATCACTAACTTATCGAGTGAGATACCTTCAAGGATGTTAGAAGCTCCTCAAGAACAAGGTGATAGCAGTAGACTTCTGTTAGAACAAAGAAAGTAAGGTTTTTGGTGGATAAAAGAAAAATACCACATGACATAGCTTGTTTTGGGTAAGATGAAGCTTACTCTTTGTATGGTTCACGATTTGGAGAGTGTAGAGGGACAAAAAGATCTGGAAATCTTCAAAAAAGGGCTGGAGAAGTTGAACTTGATGAAACCATGTATCAAATGCTCTCAAGGTAGCACCCCTTTGTTAGTTTGATGCTTGGCCGATGGGGTTTGATGGTGTTCTTCGAGTATGTGGCTGAAATGGAGAGAATTTGTGGTGTGTTTGAGTGTGTTTCAGCTGGAGAAATCGAGAGAGAAGAGAGAAGGAAGAGTGTGTGTGTGGTGGTTGAGTAAAATTGCATGAATGGAGAGTGGAGGAGGGTGTGGTGGTATGTAGTGGAGAAGAGAGGAGTGGATTGGAGAGGGGGCGGCCGAGTATTTTGGAGTCTAGTGGGTTTTATTTTAAATTTTAATTATAAATGTTATTATGTAGTGTAGTGTGGTGTAGTATTTTAGATGATAATTTTTAGTTGTTTAAGTATTATGCATGTATATGCATGTTTCTAACCGTGGATGGTGTGTGAGTGCACACAATTTAATTGTTTCAATTAAGATTTAATTTTTGCAAGGGTGACTAATTGACTTTCCCGGAACACGAAGTTATTCTTTGCTAAGGCTAGTTTTGACTAAATCATGCAAAAATGGCACATGAAATGATAAAATGACAATAGAAACAGTAGCAATAATTATCACTAATAATAGTAATAATAATGATATTACATTACTATTAATTTTATGGATAATGATGTAGGAGGTTAAAGGTTAGAATTATGACCTAGAGGTCGGTTGTTACATTCTCCCACCGTTTAGAAAATTTCGTCCCGAAATTTTTAGCTTCGATAAACTCTAGAACGAGTGGGTTTGAAGAGGTGTGGATAACTCTTTCTCATCTCATCTTCTCGCTCCCAAGTGAATTCAGGTCCTCGCTTAGAATTCCATCTTACCTTGACCTTGGGTATGCGACTTCGCCTGAGTTTCTTGACCAGCCGGTCGGTGATCTCTATAGGCTCTTCCATGAAGTTCAACTTGTCATTAATCCTCACTTCTTTCAAAGGTAACTCCATGGTCTTATCTACCATGCACTTCTTCAAATTTGACACATGGAAGGTGTCATGTATGTAACTTAACTCTTGAGATAGCTTTAATTTATACGCCATGGGGCCAATTCTTGCTAGTATCTCAAATGGTCCTATGTATCTCGGGCTTAGCTTTCCTTTCTTTCCAAACCTCACAGTTCCCTTCCATGGTGCTACTTTTAGCATTACTCAGTCACCCACTTGAAATTCTAAAGGTTTTCGCCTTCTGTCAGCATATTTCTTCTGACGGTCTCTGGATGCTCTTAAATGCTCCTTGATTTTAAAAATTTTGTCGGTGGTCTCCATCACGATGTCGGGTCCCATTACTTGGCTATCACTGATCTCGTTCCAACTCAACGGTGATCGGCATTTCCTGCCATATAGGGCCTCATACGAAGCTGCTTTTATACTTGCGTGGTAACTATTATTGTAGGAAAACTCTACTAGAGGAAGATGGTTATCCCAGTTCCCACCAAGGTCAATCACGCAAGCCCTTAGCATATCTTCCAAGGTTTGGATGGTTCTTTCACTCTGACCGTCAGTTTATGGGTGGTATGCAGTGCTTAAATCCAGACGGGTTCCTAGAGCCTGCTGGAGTGACTTCCAGAAACAAGAAGTGAAACGACTATCACGGTCGGAGATGATTGATAGTGGAACCCCATGCCTGGTTACTATTTCATCGATGTACAGTTGGGCCAGCTTTGTCAGCTCGTAGTCTTCTCGAATCGGCAAGAAGTGAGTTGATTTAGTTAACCGATCCAATATTTCCCAGATAACATCATGACCTCTGAAAGTTCTGGCTAACTTTGTAACAAAATCCATCGTGACGTTATCCCATTTCCATTCTAGAATTTTGGGCTGTTGTAACGTCCCTGACGGTTTTTGATTTTCAGCCTTTACCATGGCGCACGTCAGACACTTCCCAACATGAATGGTAATTGATTTCTTGATTCAGGCCACCAGAAAAGTGCCTTTAGATCTTCGTACATTTTTTCACTTCCGGGGTGAACTGAGTACCTTGATTTGTGGGCTTCGTCTAGGATCACCTCTCTAATTTCCCCGTACTTCGGTACCCACGTTCTTCCTTCATATTTATATATACCATCATTGCTCAACTCTAACCGCTTCTCCATTCCTGTTAACAACTCCTCTGCTAATTTATCTTCCTTTAGCGCTTCTCCTTGAGCTTCTTTTAATCTCGCAATAAGGTCAGTATACACACTCATCCTTAAGGCACGGACACGAAGGGGTTCTTCTCTTTTTTTCCTGCTCAAGGCATCCACCACTACATTGGCCTTGCCGGGATGGTAGCGGATTTCGCATTTGTAATCATTTAATAGCTCAACCCATCTTCTCTGATGCATGTTTAGCATCTTCTGATCAAGAATGTGTTGCAAACTTCTATGGTCAGTGTAAATACTGCACTTTGTGCCATAGAGATAATGCCTCCACATTTTGAGTGCAAACACCACAGAACCCAATTCTAGATCATGCGTTGTGTAGTTCTTCTCAAGATCGTTCAACAGTCTAGATGCATAAGCAATTACCTTGTTGCGCTGCATTAGCACGCATCCCAGTCCCTGACGCGAGGCATCACAATAGACCACGAAATCTTCAACTCCTTCTGGGAGGGCGAGGATAGGTGCACTACATAGTTTTTCCTTGAGTGTTTCGAATGCTTCATTCTGCTCTTGTTCCCACTCAAAAGCTGTATTCTTCTTTATCAAGGCAGTTAACGGTTATACAATACGCGAGAAGTCCTTGATAAACCTTCTATAGTATCCGGCCAATCCAAGGAACTGTCTTATCTCGGTAGGAGTTTCCGGAATTTTCCAGTTCTTAATAGCCTCTATCTTTGAAGGATCCACTTGAATTCCGTCTTTATTTACGACATGCCCTAGAAATTGGATCTCTCGTATCCAAAATTCTCATTTGGAGATCTTGGCATATAGTTGTTCATTCTTGAGCAACTTGAGAATCAGCCTAAGGTGCTTCTCGTGCTCTTCCTTTCCATGGGACTAGATCAGGATGTCGTCGATAAATACAATCACAAATTTGTCTAGATATAGGCGGCACACTCGGTTCATGAGATCCATAAATGCCGCTAGTGCATTAGTCAGTCCAAAGGGCCTGACCAGGTACTCATAATGTCCATATCTAGTTCTAAAGGCTGTTTTGGGTATGTCTTCCTCTCTTATTTTTAGTTGATGGTACCCTGATCTTAAGTCTATTTTGGAGAAATAGCTTGCCCCCTGCACTTTATCGAATAGGTCATCGATTCTAGGAAGAGGGTAACGATTCTTTATTGTCAGCTTGTTTAGTTCCCGGTAATCAACACACATACGTAGGGTTCCATCCTTCTTTTTCACGAATAGCACCGGGGCACCCCATGGAGACACACTCGGTCTTATAAACCCCTTGTTGAGTAGCTATTGGATTTGTAGCATTAGTTCTTTCATCTCAGGAGGGGCAAGTCGGTACGGTGTCTTGGCTACTAGTGCAGCACCAGGCAATAGATCTATTTGGGACTCAACCTAACGAGTTAGAGGGAGTCCCGGTAGGTCTTCGGGAAATACTTCCGGATATTCCGAAACCACTGGTATATCCTCAATCTTCTTTTCCTCTTTAGCTTTCATTACATAAACTATGAAAGTTGGGTATCCCTTCATGAGACTCTTGGTTGCCTTCAAATGGGATATCATAGGATATAGCATGTTACTTCTTTCACCATGAACAACTAACACCTTCCCGTCGTTCAATGGTATCTTAAGTAGGCGCTCATCACACATGATTTTGACTCTATACTTAGCCAGCCAATCCATACCAACAACCACATCAAATCCTCCTAGCTTAATAGGCATCAAGTTTATCTTAAATGTACTACCTTCTAGGTTCATTAAGCAATCCTTGATGACTTCATTAGTTTCTAAGATGTTACCGTCAGCTAATTCTACGGTAAACGTATCAGTCAAGACACATGCACCCAAGTCAATCAAAGGCCTAAAAGTGCTAGAGACAAAACTAGCAGTTGCTCCGGTATCAAATAGAACGGTAGAAGGATGATTATTTATAAGGAACATACCATTGACCACATCCGGTTTCTTACGAGCACCGGCTGGATCCATCACGAATGCTCATCCCTTGGGCTTCTTGGGTCTGGCGTCCTTATCTCTCCCCAGCTTAGGACACTTATTCCTTATGTGCCCTGGATCTCCACACTCATGGCATTGTTTACCTGGCACATACGTACAATCCTTAATCAGATGACCTGGTCGTTTGCATCGGAAGCAGGGCATCGAGTTGCACTCCCCTTGATGATGCAGTTTACACTTGTTGCAAAATGGGCTTGTTCCCGAGTATAGCTTCCGAGTCCGTCCACCCTGGTCTTCGCACCTCATACCTTCAAAACCCTTCTTGCTTGACCCACTACTGCTACCAATTGCTTTCTTCCCATCAAACCATTTTATCTTCTCACCCATTGACTTCCTCCTTTCCTCTATCCTGTTTTGTTCAGTCCACCCAGCCCTGACTAGATCATCGGTCAAACTACTAGTGAAGTCGACCGTAGCTTGCAGGGTTGAAGGCCTGGAGGATCGAACCATACCCCTGACTCTGGGATGTAGTCCCCAGATGAAACGTGCTACGCCCTTGGATTCCGGTGTCACCAGGTGTGGCACTAGTCGAGCCAGGGCTAAGAAGCGGTTGATGTACTCGGTATAGTTAGGCCTTCATTTCAAGGCTCAGAAATTCAGACTCCAGTTTCTCTAGTTGATTGATGGGGCAGTATTTGTTGGTTATCAATTCCCTGAATTCGGTCCAACTTATTTGGTTAGTAGCGTTTCTTCCCCTGGGCTATGTAACAGTCTTCCACCATTCCAGTGCTGATCCCTTGAGTGACTGGGAAGCATACCTCACCATGTGTTCCATCTTACATTCGCTGATATCTAGGACGGCTTCCATTTCATCAATCCATCGGTACGTCTCAATGGCACCCTCGGTACCATAGAAATCCTTTGGCTTGCACGCCATGAAGGTTTTGTAGGAGCATCCATTCCTTAATGCTTCAGTTTCCTCATTGCTGCCTTCATCATTCCCGAATCCATCATTACCACCGGGGTTGATCCGGTCCGCATTGATCTGAGATATGATGGTCGGAATGGCATTAGCAATTTGTTGTGGTACAAGGTTGGCAATTCTCTTATCATTCCCCCGATTGGCATTCTCTCCATGGGGAGTTCCTGGTGGAGTAAAGGGTTTGTTGCCGGTTGGTCTAGCTTCCCCATGAGGACCACTCGTAGCTCCTGGTCTTCCAATATGGGTTCCTTGTCTGGTCGGCATTCTGGTAGCATCACAGATAAATTCGTTTAGCATCTCATAAATTTTTTTTTTGTTTCGAAGAGCCAATGCATCACTTATCCTAATATACCACGTTCTAACAGGAGGGAGTGTAATATACACACCACTAAATACCTCTAATATGTTCTATTAAATTAATTTAGGACAGTTCAACCCAAAAAGAACGCAAGACAAAATTCCTACACATGTCATATTACATTGCAATTCAATACAAATTACCCTGCAGAATCAGCACCATTAGAAGTAGTTTCATAGATAGATTGGGTTAATAGTATCAGCAAAATTAGAATTGCATCAGAGTTATACTCTTACAAATTGGAAGGTGCCATCACCCCTATAATACATAATAATAATAGTATCTGATAATAATAAAATTGTTTCCTTCAACTGTCTAAGAGACAGACAATCCCACATCTTCTCCATGCTCTCACATCCATTTCTTCTTCAGCCACCCTAGCCACCCTGAGTTCTTCTTCCTTTGTTCTTGCTCCAACCGCTGGACCCTATGCGAAGCCATCATGGCCTGAAACTGGGCGGATTGGGAGGTCCGAGTGGCGTGCTGGAGTGTCAGCTCATGACGACGGACGGTCTTCAGAATCTCATCCAATACAGCATCAGAGGAACCTACGTCGCTTGCCCGGTGGCTAGACTGGGAGTACCGGTCACCAACTAGCACACTAGGGCCATCATACATGCTGTGCCTCGGTGGCATCCAGTGCTCATCATGTGGGTGGTGTCAGAGCGGGTCAAACATCGGTGGTGCAGGTGTCGATGTCCTAACAGATGGTGGAGGAGGAGGTGGCATCTAAAGTAGACTGAGGGTCCTGGCCTAGTTCTCTTGCGTGGGAGGGTGATAACACGTGCACCCCTATTCCCGATAGGCGGGATAGGTGAGTGTGCATGAGCTGCGACATGCGGTGATTGGGAGCGCGTTCGGCTCCTGGAGGGAGATGTCGAGGAAGAGTCCTCCGATGGCTCAGTGTCATCAGATGTAATGGATATCCAGCCCGGGTGTCCGCATCTCCTCAAGTATTCTTCATACTCTGTCTGTGACGTCGCCCTCTTAGGGCTCCCAGCTGGTGCAGTACCGTCAGTTGGGTACGCAGGTGCCTTCCCTTTGTCAGCCATAGCCTCGATGTCCTGTAAGAAATATCATGAGTAATTTGGTTTCTCATAGCTCATGATTTCAATAATAATAGTACTTAATGTAGTAGTGATGGCAATAGTATCAGATATCCCAGCAGTATCAATAACCCGAGGTATCAGCAATCAATAGTATCATAAATCATTAGTCTCTTCAAATAATAACAATAAAGTAGTTTCATTTTAAGAAAACCCTTAGACCACCCAAAGTAAATTTTAAGAATTATAACATTCAAACAAAAGTCCAATCATTGCCTAACGGTCCATGCTGGAATTTACGCGTCCAGTAAGTTCATGGTTACGTTGATCAAGTGTAATTATCAATTTACCCAACCTGATCATCCCAACACTTTCCTATGAGGACGTTCCTAAGGTATCAGGGTTGTAGCCTAGGGTCTACTATGGTATTCTCGACTTCTCTACAACCTTTGGCTCTGATACCAATCTGTCACACCCCGGGCCCAGGTAGGGTGGGACGTCATAGACTAGCAACAACATATGGCAGTGGAAACAAACCATCATAAGAGCACAAAATGAGAGAACATCACATGGCATTAATGTTTAAAGAAAAACCGGGCTAGAAGTAGGTCTAGCCACCAATACAAATTATTCCATGATAACCAAATTTAACTTGTTCCAAATGTTTTAAAACTAATCAAAGCAAATGCCATGGGTCACGGTGCTAGGTCGTCATAAGTCTCCTACAAAAACCAGACCTTCATTAAGGGTTACCTGAAACATGCTCAAAGAAAATTTTGTCAACTAAAAAGTTGGTGAATTCAAGTGCTTAAAGTCTAAACACAAAAGTATTTAATAAAATCCACATTTGATTTAAATGTCATAGTTTCATTGTTGTGGGGATCACAATCAACCCTGCATTCACTCCTGGCTAGCCTCTTCTAAAGTTATGTTATACCAGCTAATCCCGAAGGAAGAACTGAGCCTCATACGGTGGACCATACCTGCTGGATGGTTCACCCTAGTGTCTTATTAAAACTTGTCACATGCCACAAACGACCCCACAGGATCTCAGTGTGGTACCCTTCCTGTTCACCAAGGAAGGCACTGTGTGTGGGGGATTCCCCAAGTAGATCTACCCATATAAAACAAGCGGTTCACACAAGAATTAATGATCGTGATAAAAGTAAATGCAGGTTCTAACACTTCCACAACATATAGCATCATCATATAGCATAGATTTAATTCAGTTTAAACAGAGCATGCTTCATCCCAAAAACAGTAGTAAAAAGGGGGACACTAGAACTCACCTTAAGTTTCAAGCAACGGGTTCTTCGAGTACCGGGAAGGTTTCAAGTCTGGTACCCTACCAACAAGATTATGTGATAAGCCACTAATTCTAAGGTCATACGAGGTAGGCAAAAAAAGTGTTAAGGGTTAAATGTTCAATTAGCTTAGATTTGCCAAGGCTTGCATTAGAAAGTTTCCTTTTATAGAAAGTCATGGTTTCTTAAGGATAAATATAGATTTTTACACTATTAGGTCATTGATACAAGTTAAATTAAGTTTACCAAGTGATTACAAGTCCAAGGGGGTCGGTTTATTGAAGTATGGCAGACTTTACAGTTTAGTCC
The DNA here is from genome assembly GCA_025506505.1 of Flaveria sonorensis. Classification (NCBI taxonomy): domain Eukaryota; kingdom Viridiplantae; phylum Streptophyta; class Magnoliopsida; order Asterales; family Asteraceae; genus Flaveria; species Flaveria sonorensis. Next base: position 35,148,572 of record CM046438.1, on the reverse strand, counting down.
TTCAAGTTTCAAAATTTACATTTTCTACCCTAAAGTTTGCTTCTTTACATTTAATGACCTTTATGACCAAATAACAGACTTTTGGAGTTAAATATTACATTATTAATAAGTTAAACTCTCAAATTTTCCAGATTTTAAATTTGAGTTGGTGAACATATGTTTTAAGTTACCGGTTACGGTAAAACGAAGGTTTTTGACGGTTAAGCATTGAATCTTATAGTTTTAGGTCTTAAAACTTTAAATATTATTTTAAGGACTTTTAACAAGATATATAATCTGTCAAGAATGTATTTTCAAGCCTTTTTTGTTGAAAGTCTCATTTTTAAGTTTAACTCGTTAAAACGCGTTTTCACCCGAAACCGAACGTTCAAAAGGTGTTAGACCAAATTTTTCATTGACTTCAAATATTAGAGGTCTCAACTTACTGAAATAATATAATTTACCTATATTTTTGGTTTATCCTTTTATTTTCAAGATTCCTTCCAAAAGTTACCAGGTTAGGGCCCGTTTTTAGCTAAAAAAATCCATTTAAATTGTCTTTTGACCATTTATTCAACAAATCTGGTCCAAGTCACTTGGTTAACCCTTTTAGAGCCTGGAATACTTTTTAATATGGTTAAACTCTAAGTTTTCTTATTTTTAAGTCATTTTATCACCTTTCGGGTCCCAAAATGAGCTCAAAATGCTTACAATCCTTACTTTTATTATTTTTCAGCCTTTGACATCACTTCATACACCCAATAACATCCAAAACCTACTTAAATAATGATTCTAACTCATGGGTTTTGCATATAACCAAAGAACAAGTTGTAGAATCGTGATTATACCATTTTCACCCATTACACACATGTAAAACGTTATAGATCATGCTTAAACATTACAAAATCCTTTTGTAACTTTAAAAACAGGTTATTAAAAGGTTAGAAAACTATTTTTGAGCAGGTTAATATCTTTACTTTGGAGGGTCACAAGATGTGCAAGTTAGATGGTGCAAACATCACCCAAAAAGAGGGTTTTCATGGTGTAAATCGAGTTCCACCCATGGAATCACTAACATATCGAGTGAGATACCTTCAAGGATGTTAGAAGCTCCTCAAGAACAAGGTAATAGCAGTAGAATTCTGTTAGAACAAAGAAAGTAAGGTTTTTGGTGGATAAAAGAAAGAATACCACATGACATAGCTTGTTTTGGGTAAGACGAAGCTTACTCTTTGTATGGTTGACGATTTGGAGAGAGTAGAGGGGCAAAACGATCTGGAAATCTTCGAACAAGGGCTGGAGAAGTTGAACTTGATGAAACCGTGTATCAAAAGCTCTCAAGGTAGCACCTCTTTGTTAGTTTGATGCTTGGCCGATGGGGTTTGATGGTGTTCTTCGAGTATGTGGTTGAAATGGAGAGAATTTGTGGTGTGTTTGAGTGTGTTTCAGCTGGAGAAATCGAGAGAGAAGAGAGAAGGAAGAGTGTGTGTGTGGTGGTTGAGTAAAATTGCATGAATGGAGAGTGGAGGAGGGTGTGGTGGTATGTAGTGGAGAAGAGAGGAGTGGATTGGAGAGGGGGCGGCCGAGTATTTTGGAGTCTAGTGGGTTTTATTTTAAATTTTAATTATAAATGTTATTATGTAGTGTAGTGTGGTGTAGTATTTTAGATGATAATTTTTAGTTGTTTAAGTATTATGCATGTATATGCATGTTTCTAACCGTGGATGGTGTGTGAGTGCACACAATTTAATTGTTTCAATTAAGATTTAATTTTTGCAAGGGTGACTAATTGACTTTCCCGGAACACGAAGTTATTCTTTGCTAAGGCTAGTTTTGACTAAATCACGCAAAAATGGCACATGAAATGATAAAATGACAATAGAAACAATAGCAATAATTATTACTAATAATAGTAATAATAATGATATTACATTACTATTAATTGTATGGATAATGATGCAGGAGGTTAAAGGTTAGAATTATGACCTAGAGGTCGGTTGTTACAATGACAGTGATGAAGAAACCAGCCAACCAATCAAAGCAACATTGACATGTACTAACAATGTCATTGAAGAAATCAATCCAAAACAAACACAGACACAGAAATCCAAAGCAGCAAAGCCTGACAACAAACAAAAGGCTATGGTTCTCTATGAGAAATTCAAACAAGCTGGATTTCTTGAACCAGAATTAAGAAAGGCCGAACTGAAGGCAAAGATTAAGATAGAGTTAAAGAATAAGCAGAAGCATGAGGTATAAGAAATCAAAGAACAGATCAAGAGGAAGAAAACTAGATCTAAAAGAAAGAAGAAAAATCAGACCAAGTCTTCTACATCTGATCCAAATCAACCATCAACCTCAAAAGCTACACTAGAAATTCCAAAACAACAACCAATTCTCTACGAGACATGCAATTCAGATTCACACAACACGTCTGAGTGTAAAAACACCGAGAGTGATATATATATATATATGTCATCATAAGAGAAAGCAACAAAAACAACTAAGACAAAAGGCTGTGAAGTTCCAATCAAATCCAACTTCATCATCCAAACCTAAAGGAAGAAGATCCAAACCTTCTCCTTACCACTTAAATAGTGACATGGAGAATCATACCACTTCATAGTGTTCATACAAAAACTCTCCAACATCACAACTCATAAGACGTCAAAGATCTTATCATCCATCAGAGTCATACTCACCGAGATTGGAGCATGAGTACTACAATAGACGTCATAGCTACTCTTCTCCTCTATCACATCGGCATGGGTATGATTTTAAACATTATGATATTCATGATTATTTGGGCACCAAGACATTATCCTAGGTCATACACACAACATAAGTATGACAGGTATAGGAATAATACTTGGCATAATGGCTATCATAGAAGATCACATCCATCAAATTATTATAATCATGATTATAATTCTTATGATGAATATGATCACATGCCCAGAAGAAACAAATATGATCAAGGACAAAGATCCTTTGCGACACCTCCACAAAACTTTCAAAAGCAAACTAGATTTTTCTAAACCAACCAAAAGATTTTCAAAAGACAAACAAACTCCTTTTGTTAAACAAACTAAAGTTGAGTCGGTTTGTTTAAAATCAAAACATTGTTGGAGAAAGAAAACAATTTTAGGAGGTAAGTTTGATACATCGTCAGATAAAGCAAAATCATACACATACCAGCAAGTCACATATAAAGATGCTAATGGATAGCTCAGGACAGTAATGGCCTGGGTTGAAATATCTAACTAATTTGCTAGTGTGTTAGGGACAGTTATAGTGGCCTACCAACCCAAGAAAAGTTAGCAGTGGCTGATCCCTTCCCATGACAGGAACGTTCTTCTTGCGCATGATGTTTATGATGCAACGAGCCAAATGGAGTAGAAATTAACAATGATTCAATGAAGGACATCAATCTTTCATAGAAACTATGATGGCAATGCAAGAAACAATCAATATTTCATTACATTTGCTTAGTCTAATTACATTGCTACATGGACTAACTGTTGATGATCTCTATTAATTTGATAACACTTATGCCATTTCTTTAATTTCTCAAAATAAAAAAAAAACATAAAAAGAAATTAGAAAATCAAGAAAAGTCCAAAAATATTACTATTACGTAGTTATTGTTGAATCTTCCTTCATTTACATGAGAAATGATAGTACACTTATCTACTATCTTTTGCATATATTTTTCAGATCAATAAAGACTGACAAGACTCTGTTTGATATGTCAATAGGCTCAGCTTGGATTCAAGATAAACAAAGTTATGATGAACTAAATTAATATGCATTATGGACCAAAACAATCTTAGGGTATTGGTAAGAAATGACTTTTCCAAGTGTGTAATTGTGTGGTTACCTAAACACACCATGCAAAAATGGTATATGAATTTCACATTGATAAAAGCATCTTTTTCTCCTTTGTTGTTTGTAAATACAAACCTGAAGTAAACATAAGGACAATTTCTATTATGCTAAGCACAGACCTAGTTGACCTTGCACTAAAAGTGCTTATGCATGCCAAAAAGACAAAGAAAATAATCCCAATGTGGATCAAAGCTAGAAGAATCCTAATGTGGATCAACCTCCAAAGTGAAGTGTAAAAGAATCCTAAAGTGGATCATATCATGAGTATTTATACTCTAAGCAGCCTGGTTCAAGTTGTAATAATGTGCCATCTTGTATTTCATAAGGAGGGTTATTGTTCCATACTTCTGAGTGTGGGGTACTCAATTAGCATACCTAATCAAACCAAAACATGATAAATATCACAGAGTGTTGAAAATAGATCCTTGCATGAGTTTAAGTGGATAAGCATACTTACAATCAACTTTATTCTTTGTCTATGTCTATTCCAAATTTAAATTCTAAGATGTAGAGGATTTTGGATTAGTATGATCTCATTGCAGTTGATGGATTCATCCTAAAATGAAAAATATCAAAAATATTGAAAATTCTAAAATTCCAAAAAGATTTGTCAGTTTTTGTATTTTTCTTAGTTTTGGTAGATTTACATGTGTTATTGATTTAGGAGTGAAACTTCCATGCAATACCTCTACCGAGAGGATTTAGACTTTTGCAAGTGATGAATTGCACAACATGCTTGAGTTTCTCATTTAGTTCAAGATGTCAAGTGAATACTCCTGCTTCTTTCAAAGATCTCCTGCCAGTTGCTAAGAACTAATAATCATCCTTTTGATGTATCATACATAAAAGTTCCTCACCCTCCAAAGCTTTTGTTGAGGAAGAGTATATTTCAAGTTTGAAGAATGTTTGATGCTGCTCCTTCATTTATGAAGTTGAGATAAAGCTACTGATATTGCTACTTGTGCAATCTATAGTGTTTACAAATGGGTGTATTTTCAAGTCCTCAAAATGAGACTAGAAGATCAAGCTGATGAAACATCCATCAAGTGCTAAAACAAAGTCTTTATGTGTTGAAACAAAGTCTATTTCTCAATGCCTTTTTCTAAAGCTTCTAAGAAGATGCTACCAAAAAGGGGGAGAAGACTACACTCCAACACTGCACATCAATCAACATCCAAGGTTTTGATAATCATGAGGTTTTGGTAGCATCATCTTAGGGGGAGTATTGTTTGACTATTTGAAGATGATACTTACCAAAACCTAAGTGTCAAATCTCATGATGATTACCAAAACCAACACAGTGAAGCAATGCTAAAAATTTGATCAAAATGAAGAAATTTGACCAAAGTCAAACTTGGTCAAACTTGTTCAACCATGGCCAAAGTCAACAGTCAACATCAGCGATAGTCCTGAATGAGTCAGCACCTGACAGTCACGCATCAGCAACAGACAATTTATCAGACATAGAAGAATATTTGTGTAATAATTGGGCTTAATGTAATTTTGTTCATTTATGTAAAGAGTATAAATAGACAAGTGTAGTCATTTATACACTAAGAAGCATTGTAAGCACTAACAATAACAAACAAGAGAGAATTAGTCTAGTGAGAGAAATGATTAGGTTGAGTGTGTGTGAGAGAGGATTTTCTTACAAACTCCCTTTGAAATCTCCTATAGCATCATCATCCATATGAATGAATGAATTTTTTTTATGAATATGTGTTCTTGATTGTTCATCATTTATTCATAATCATACATTAAATCTTGTATAGATCTTCATTTGAAATCATCAACAGGTCTGTGAGATTTCATGTCACAGATCTGATAAACGGCAACAATATGATTGCAATATTCGATCATTTAGTATCGAGATTTCCACAGAAAGCAAGAAAACCAGCAAATGTTTGCTGTATCAGATTGACTACATGTCAATCTGACATTGAGATCACCTATGATATTCTCTAAAGGATGATATTTGTGAGCTCTTATGGTTTCAATCTAATAACCAAGGATAGTTGAATCAAGATTAGTGATTGTTTGGTCAGGTGTTGATGGGTTGATGTTGTTAGATTATCTGGCTATGTGGGTTCATGTAATGTTTGTGGTGAATCATGAAAGAAATATAAGATTTCATCATTATGATGGGTATGAGGTAGTGAATGATAGTTAACATCTTCTTCAACTGTGTCTGGATGATGTGACTTTATTTGTTTGCTTGGTTGAGGGTCAACAAAAGCTTGTTGTTGAGTGGTCACTAGAGTTGATGATGATGGTGTGCTTGGTGATGTTCCTCTTGATGTGTTTGTTTGATCTGGAGGAGTTGTAACTATGGTAGTGGAAGGAGTAATATTTTTTCTCCTTGGAGGATCAGCAGTTAAAGGAACATCAATGGTTGGTGGAGGAACCATTGGATATGCAATGTCATCCGTGGTACCTAAAACATCAAAGTAAGATGTGTCAAATGATTTTGTTAGTGAGTCAATATCAAACAACCAGTCTGATCCAATGGCTCTCTTAGTGAAAGAATGTTAATTAAAAACAACATCCATTATTTCTTCCACTATGTTCAGTCATGGATTGTATACTCTGCAAGCTTTTGAGCTTCTGGAATATCCAACAAAAAACCCATCGTTTGCTTTCGGAGCAAACTTTGACAAATGTTCTCTGGTATTTAATATTGATACAGAACATCCTAATGCTTTAAGAAATTCAATAAAAGGTTTTCTTTTAAACATCGTTTGCTTTTGGAGTAAACTTTGACAAATGTTCTCTAGTGTTTAATATTGATACAGAACATCCCAATTCTTTAAGACATTCAATAAAAGGTTTTCTTTTAAACATTAATTTATATGGAGTATTGGTATGTTCTTTAATTATTAATGTTTTGTTTTGAATGTAGCAAGCCGTGTTGATTGCTTCAGCCCAAAAGAATATGGCTAATAGAGAGTTAGCTAGCATAGATCTAGCAGCTTTTATCAATGTTCTGTTTCTCCTTTCAGCAACTCCATTCTGCCGAGGAGTCCTTGCTACACTGAATTGATGACTTATTCCTTTCTTTTCACAAAAAGAAGAAATAATCTCATTCTTAAATTCTATACTATTATCACTTCTTAAAGTTTTACTTTAAGGTCCAATTGATTTTCAATTTTAGTGATAAATGATTTGATGATTTTCTATTTTTTGACTTGTGTAATAGAAAGAAAACCTAGGTGAATCGGGAGTAATCATCTACTATTACAAGATAGTATTTCTTCTTTCCTATGCTTAGGATGTTTGTAGGGCCAAAAATGTCCATGTGAAGCAATTTGATTGGTGTGTTATTAGAGTTTACCAATTTGATTTATGAGACACTCTATGTTGTTTGCCTTTTAGACATGTAGTGCAGTGGTCTGTACAGAAGAATTCTTTTTATGGTAAACCTATTACTAAGTCACCTTTTACAAGTTGATTCATTCTGTTAAAATTTGTCCCAATCGTCTATGCCATAATGGGAAACATCTTCTCATGCTTTTGATAGTAAAAAAGTTTCAGGGGTTGATGCTAAAACAATGTTCATATCAACAATGTATGTGTTATTTTTACAGGGTGTTTTCAAAAGGATACAATTTTTAGGTATTTGAAAACTTGTCTTGAGGATGTAGTAGTTGTTGGAGTCAAAAAGAGTGGCATATCCTTTATCACAGATTTGGGATACACTTAGAAGATTAAATTAGAGGTTGGAGCAGTAGTTGACATTTTCAAAGTTGATCACCCATTGGATACTTTTCCTTCATCAGTTATCATTCCACCTGTCTTATACGATTCCTCCATGTTTGCTCTTAAAATCTCAAAGGAGGGAACAGTTGCCAGTCATATGTCGGGAGCATCCACTATCAACATACCAGATGTTGTTAGGCCTTCTTTGATGTCCCTGTACAGACAAAGAAATTAGTTAGATGGTGCAACCCAAGCCAAGATGGTCTTGGGTTTTCCGTCTTTTCCCATAACAGAAATTTCTACTAATGTAGCATTGTCTGCTAGGTTAGGAATTCTAGGTACACTAGATCTCATTTGCATGTTTTTAGCTCTGTCGGGAGAAGTGCCAGCTCTCCTCTTTTGAGTGCTAATGTCTGACTGATGTCTGCTTTGAGACTTATGTCTCCTATTTGGTTGTTTAAAGTAGTCATAAAATGTTTTGTCATTGTTTAAAACAACTTTTGTATGAGGAGTTTGTCATGGTACTCCTCCCTTATTCTGGTTAGGAACAACTATCTGTTTTTCAGTTGATTTCTCAACTTGAGGTTGTTTGTTTTGCTTCTTGTTTTTCTTATTGAAAAAGCAGTTGGCAGTACTATGATTGTTTCTTTCATAAATAGAATAGTAGTTGTGAAAATGACATGATTCTGTTCTATGATTGTTCATATCATAGTATTGGCAATACTTACCATATTTGAATTTTTCTGTGGTGTGGTGTATTGATCACACCACTCACAGTATGGCAATTTTGCAGTGCATTGTTTGGTAAAAACTTTTGACTTTAAGTTTTACTTTAATGGTACATTAAAAGTTATAGTTGTTTTTTTTGATTGAATAGGGGCTTTTCCTTTCCTTTTGTTTGTTCTTTTTGGAGAGATAGTGGAAAACTCAGCCTTTCTTCCACCTGAGCAGATATCAAAAACTTGTGTATGCTTTGGTTGTTTTGGTGTTGTATCAACCACACTTGAAACCTTTTTAGTTTCAGTAATTAGTTGATCTAACTCATCATATAGTAGATCTTCATCATCTTCATCTATTATGTGTACATCAAACTCATTGTTTTCTCCTTGATAAAATCTGTTGATTGTATTTGTGGTGGTGCTTGGCTTTTTACAAATTTTATAAAAGTTGATTTTAATATTAATGATGATTTAGATGATAATGATGATGGTGGTTTTGAGTCATCTGTCCTGTCATGTGGGTCAAGATATTCACCCAGTTTGTTGGTCATTGAATCAGGTAATGAGATATAGTTATCATTATAATAGGGTTAACCTTATTATATCCCAAACCTAAAGGGTCTTTGAATGCCCTTTGTTAAGCAAGACATTCTATGAACTTCTTATTGCTCACCTAAAACTTTTGAAGTTTCACTTGAGCTGCTAGCGTTAGTTTTTCAAGCAACAATTTATCCAAATCATTTTTCAATGATAGAATTTAATCTCATATTGTTTTTATTTTGATTTTAAACTGTCATTTAAAATGTTTGTTTCAATAACTTTCTTAGAAAGTTTGTCTGCATGTCCTCTACATGTGCCATGAGGGCATGATCAGGAGATTGTATTTCTGCCTCATACATACTCCAATCACACTCACCATCCTATTTGATAATCATTGTAGAGGATTTAGAATGTTGATTAGGGTTGTATTGTGTGATTTGTGCTGGTGTTAGTACGGCAGGAGTACTAATTGGAGGTGGGATTTATTGTTTGTGTGATAGTTACTTGATGTTTGTCTTTGTTGGTTGTTTTTGTTAGTACTTGGTTGTTGGCATTCTCTAGAGAAGTGTCCATAGAGCTGCCAGTTGTAGCATCTCACTTTGGTTTTATCAAAACCAATCTTTGTTTTCTTATCCATACGCACCCCCTGTTTCTTTATAGAAACTTCTTAGATCGGTATGCTATCATTGCCATTGACCACTGAAGATTCATTTCTTAAGCCATGTCAGGAGGCAATTCATCCAAATCTTACTGGATGATCTAGGATGGTCTGAGATTGGCACCCAAGTAAGCTTCAAAGCTTAAGGAGAAGGCTGTAAAAGCTGCCTTTTGCTCCTCACTTTGCAGAATAATTATTAGAGTATCCATGGGTTTCTCAAACTTATGGATGTTTTATGTCTTTGCTGGGTGTTGTTTGCTGGAGCTGGAAGCATGTGGGTGTTGTTTGTTCTGAGGTGTTGCTTCATGAGAAGCATGAACACTAATCTTTGTAAGGCCCCGTTCCCGGAACTCTTACAGCTGGTCAATCATTGCACACAAAGCATAAAAATACATTAACTTTACTAAAATATTGCAGCAGAATTCTTTTAAACAAACCATTTCATTATAATTGCTTTTGCAAAATATTACATTGCAGTTACTGTTACAAAATATCACTCGTTGCATTACATCACAAAAACATTATAATTCAAACAACGGATGCCATCCAAAAATGCCAAGTAGCTGCCACGTGCCATCCTCAGCAACATTACCTGCCAACTGGAAACACATAAAAGTCAGCGTTGCTGAGTGAGTTCTAGTTTTTATAAAATAAAATACTTTTCTTTCGTTTAAAACCATTCTTTCTTTACTTTCACATGTGATCATGCATCATACGTACACATAGATAATAACTTATTATTATCTTTCATCGTCATTCGTTGACTCCCGTTCATTCATCATCGTACATCATCTTTATCATTCGTTATCTTTCGTTTCGTACATTTCATTCATTAACCTTCCTTTGTTCATTCCTTCCGGATCAGTGTCATCAGCTATACCCCAAACATAGGCACAAGCGGGTAATGGGCCGAAGTTTATCAGACTTCCATTCATTGCGCATAAAGCCTGGCACCAGCACCGGGGTAAGGGACAAAGATTCGGGTCAATCTCATGGATTGAACCCCTTACGAGTCTTTTGTGACAACACAATCACTCACCTCAACTTTGGCATACAAGTCTGACAGCATAGTCACTCACCTCAACCTTTGGCTTACGAGTCTTTTGTGACAACACAGTCACTCACCTCAACCTTTGGCTTACGAGTCTTTTGTGACAGCACAGTCACTCAAATCAACCTTTGGCTTACGAGTCTTTTGTGACAACACAGTCACTCACCTTAACCTTTGGCTTACGAGCCTTTTGTGACAGCACAGTCACTCACCTCAACCTTTGGCTTACGAGTCTTTTATGACAGCACAGTCACTCACCTCAACCTTTGGCTTACGAGTCTTTTGGGGCAACACAGTCACTCACCTCAACCTTTGGCTTAGGAGTCTTTTGTGACAGCACAGTCACTCACCTCAACCTTTGGCTTACGAGTCTTTTATGACAACACAGTCACTCACCTCAACCTTTGGCTTACGAGTCTTTTGTGACAACACAGTCACTCACCTCAACCTTTGGCTTACGAGTCTTTTGTGACAACATAGTCACTCATCTCAACCTTTGGCTTACGAGTCTTTTGTGACAGCACAGTCACTCACCTCAACCTTTGGCTTACGAGTCTTTTGTGACAGCACAGTCACTCACCTCAACCTTTGGCTTACGAGTCTTTTGTGACAACACAGTCACTCACCTCAACCTTTGGCTTACGAGTCTTTTGTGACAACACAGTCACTCACCTCAACCTTTGGCTTACGAGTCTTTTGGGACAGCATAGTCACTCACCTCAACCTTTGGCTTACGAGTCTTTTGTGACAACACAGTCACTCACCTCAACCTTTGCTTACAAGACTTTTCCATTCATTCATTAATAAATGCATTCCTTCATTCCTTACGTTCCCTTTTTCATTATCTTCCGCATTACGTTACATAATACTTTCCATTTACTTTTCATAATCATACCACATAAAGCCAAGGAAAATAAACATACATAATAAGGAACATAACATAAACGTAACCATACCATACATAGCATCATCATATCACATATGACATCATAAAGTCAACATACATCACCCCCGGGAACATCCCAAGTCAAAGCCTACACTTTACATTTTCCCCAAAATTTCAGAAAATATTCTAAGGCATAGGTACATAAGCACTATGTAGGTGCATGCCCTTCTGGGCGCATGGGAACACTTAGGCACATGGGGAACTTTTAGGCGCATGGGCACTATTTGGGTGCATGACCCAACACTTAAGTCTCCTAGGCAAATTTCTAGGCGCATGGGCACTATGCAGGCACATGGAACACTTAGTCAATCTCAGCCTATTCTAGGTGCATGGGTACTATTTGGGCGCATGGGTTTTGAGAGCATGGGGCATCACATAAGCAAATTCAACCGTTGGGCGCATGGGCAAAATCCAGGCGCATGGGCAACCAATACATACTAATAACATCATAATCAGCCCCAAATCATCAATTCATCATGTTCTAAGCTTAGTTCTAGCATTCTAAGCATCATAATATGAACATGGCATCATCATAACATCATAAATCACCCAAATCATAACCCACCCACATTCACACATACACATTCATACGGGTATAAAACCCACATTCATAAAAACATACATACATGCATTTCCAGCCCCAAAAGTAAAAAGGGGGTTCTAGAACTCACCTTTGACAACCTTCGAGTATGACTTCCTTCAAACCCGTTTGCCCTATGAGTTCAACCACCTAAAACCCACCAAAACACACAACCCAAACACACAAACACACATAAGCATATAACCAAGGCATAGGCAGCCAAGAACAACTTAAAAGCCAAGAATTCTTACCTTGAATTCGAATTCCTCTTCTTCTTTCTTCAAAAACCCAAGAGCTCTGCTCTTTCTCTCTCTAAAATCCGGTTGAAGTGAAATATGCAGGAAGGTGTGGGCGGCCATCACCTTTTGCACCCACTTTTTATACTTTTTGTCCTTTTGACACATTTAGCCCCTCAACTTGGGTTAAATTGTGTTTCTTCCTTTTTCTGCACGTTTATATTTTTTTTTCTCGTCTTTTAAATTTTTTCGGGTGTTACAATCTTCTTGGACTTCTGTTTGTTTTATGATGATTCAAGAGCAGAAAATAATGAAGTTTCACTTGAATCAAGAAAAACCTCCTATTCTTCTTCACCAGTGCAAGTTAAGAATGCACTGTCTATTTGTTGCATCTTCTTGAACTTGTATGATTCCACATGTCTAAATGTACTATTGTTTCTGGATCTCTCATCTAGTTCTAGTGCCTCTATTTTGGCCACTAGTGCATCCAATGATAATGCTTCTAGATCCAATGTTGCTTACATCAGAGAGACTGATTGAGTCCAGCTCTCTGTAAGAGTATGCAATATTTTCTTGTTTATCTCCATAGATTCGTATTTGAGACCATAAACAATCATCTCATTTACCAGCTGAACAAATCTATGAAGTTGTTATGGTATTGACTCTCCTTGAACTTAGAAGGTTTCATACTAGGTCCTTAATTTTTCTTTCTTGATTTCCCTGATTTCCTCACTTCCTTCACATATGGTGTGAAGCACCTTCCACAGTTCATGTGCTGTTTTAAAGTTTCCACTCTTGTTAGTATCTAAAATAGCAGAGTCATTGCAAAAATGTTGTAAGCCTTCATGACTGTTTTGACCTTTTTGAGATCATCACCAGCTATATTTTTCAAGCTCACTAGTTTCTGAATGTTGTAATCTGGACCAAGAGTCACAGGTATGTATGGTTCCTCGGTTATGGATGTCCATAGGTCCGGATCTTGGAAAATAATCCAGTTCCAAAACATTATTTTCCATTGTTTGAAGTCAGCTTTATTCTTCAGCCTAGGTGGTTTGAGACCACTATTTGAACCTGAAATTTCATCCAACAAGATTGTTAAATTTTGAACATAACGGTTTAAGTCAAATGTGTTTGATTATTTAGCTTGGTGCTAAATTTGCTTTATCTTATGGTTAGTAGGATTTGTTTGTAGTTTTTTGTCACTTTTGATTGATGTTTACCAAATAAAGGAATTAATAAATTCAATTTTAAATTTATTAATGTCCTATGTGATGTTACTATCAATCCTTGGTTAAATAAGGGATATTCTGTTTAAGGAATGTTACTCAGTCAATACCCTTTTAATGATGTCAGTCAAGAATGTTAAAACCCTAAAACCAAATAATATGTTTTTAAAAGTTAACTTTTTGGATCAAAAAGTGACTTTTTCAAAAAGTTCAAAAGAAGAATCAGTGTCTTCTTTGTTTTTGATGAAAAACCAACGAAATCACTGATGATTTTGAAGGTTAGGTATGAATGAAAAACTAGGGTTTATCCTAGCAACAGTTGCGGCTGTAGCAACTTCAAAGAAACAACAATCCGTTTGTTGTTTGAAGATGTTGAATCGCTTGATTTGGGTATTGAATAAAAAATTATGTTTAAATACAATAAACTAATTCAAAGTATCCACACCAATGTTTTTTTGATAAACACTTGATAGAACAGTAACCGTATACTGTTTTATGGAAAAACCCTTGAACCGATGTGGTTTTTGAGAGTTTTTGTGATAAACACGTTTGAAAACAGTGTATGAATGATGTTTAGAGCTTCTAAAACACAAGATCTTCTTCACAATGTACAAAGATAGATTAATGAATCATGTTTAGAACATTTGTTGAATGTTTGAAGTAGAAGAGGGTTTTTGTGATGATTTTCAGTTTGAAAATGGTTGATATGAAGCTAATGAACCATAGATGTCATTGTATTGATTGAGAGGATAAAAAATCAGTGATTGATTTGAGCCAAGGCTCTAATACCACCTGATGGAATTTGGGTTTTGAACTTAGAACACAAGAACAAAACAATGAATTCCCCCAAGGATCGATTTCAATCTCTCAAATATAACAACAGGTTGTTATAGAATCAATACTCATTAATCATAGTGCGGAAACCCATGATTAATGATATAATATCTATGTCTGTGTGTATGATTGTGTGTTTGTATGCTTGAATGCTCGAATGATAATAATAAACTGCTTGTTTGATTGATTGTTCAAAAGCTTTTCAAAGGATTAGGTTATACTACTATTTATAGCCTATACAAAGAGCTATGTACAGTTAAAAAAATACCCTTATTAAAAAACTAATTACATATAATCCTAAGTCTATAAGTCGTCCGCTGTGGATGGTTAGTTGTCCGCTGTGCATGTTAAGTTTTCTGCTATGGATGTTGGATAACATGTCCACTATGTCTTGGATGCTGCTCATTGTGAACACTTGTGTGTTTGCATGATAGTTGTCCGCTGTGAAGTGTTCATCCTGTGTGGATGAACATCTGCTATGGACTGTTCATTAGTTGTACAATTGGTCATCCGCTGTGTGTGTGATGGCCATCCGCTATAGACACTTAGACTTGTTATTCATTCGCAGCAGCTACTTGTTCATCCACTATGGATAGATCTTCATCCGTTGTGGACACTTGTGTTAAAATTTCTCTTATCTACAAACCTAAAAAAAGATTTTTATGAACAATAATTGGTGTATGTTATGAATGTTAATGATGCTAATGTGTTAGTTAATGATTGTTTGAATGTTAGAACACATTATGTTTGATTATGGCAAGCATTATCCTTTTTATACACTTGTTGAGTCTAACAATTTTAGTCATGATTAAATTCAAGAAATACTTAGATTATGATTATTAACTTTTTTTTGCATATTTTTACATTTTAAAGAAAATCAGGTTTTCAGGTGAACTATTTTACTAAAACCGTGATTGTGATCAATAAGGGTTTTTAAAAAGATTTTATATCTTTTAGCTACTGAAAAAAGGTGTTTTAAAGTTTCATAAGAAGTTGGGGGTGTCATAGGTTGGTTATGTCACTAACGTGACAATACACGATATTTAGCGTGTTTGAGGTTGAGTTGGATTACCTTGATGCAAAGGATGAATGAGTGGAGTTCAAAGGTGATTGTAGGGGCTTGGAATGGCTTGGATAAGCTGTCCAAAAAGGATAGATTAGTTTAGGTCTTAAAGTGAAAGAAATGAGAGGGAAACTTGACAAAGTATGGGTGTATGTGTATGTGTGATTACCTTGACTCTAGGATGTTGTTGCTTGCTTGTTGGTTGATTGAGGCTTCAATAGAGATGGTGCTTTATTGTTCTTGAGTATGAAAGGGCAATGAAACAAAAGAGAGAACTAAAGAGTGTTTGAGTGGATTGTTTGGATAAAAAATAAAGTATGGAAAGGTGTAGGAGGGGGGTTTGGGCTGAGATGGGGGAATGGGGTCTATTGGGTCCAAGTATTGGTTTACAAAATATCTTGCATTGATTTGGAAGAGATTTAGGTTGATTTTGCAAGTAACTAGGTGCATGGAAGGCTTTGTGTGGACTAGGTGGATTGGGGGTGATTAGACTAGTCAACTTCTGTTTCTCTCTTAATTATTTTTATAACATATTATATATATATATATATATATATATATATATATATATATATATATATATATATATATATACACACACACACACACTCCTATATAATACAAAACCCATCAACACAATTGAAAATTCACATCCTTTGTAAGACGCGACCGTTCCATCCCCCCTGCCATTTCCATCCTCTCCATCCTTCCTGACCACACCTCCCTGTGACCTCTCGCCTTCCTTCATAAGGTGGTTCCATGGTGGTTTCGGTTCCCAACCCAGGCCCATATGTATATAGTCGCCTTCTCCAATTTGAATACCCTTCGGGCGCGAGTACAGTGGGACCTCCAAAGTCAGGTAAGTATTTGATTTTGTTTGTGTATAACACACTTATTGCCATTCCATTCATCACCAGACACTTCCCCTTCTTCCATTCAATTCAATCGTCAGACCCTTCTCCTTCAATTCAGTCGCATGTTTCAGTCCCCTTTCATGGAAAAAAGGATGCTGCTTTGGTTGTGTCTTCATGATAATACGTATTGAATATGATTTAATAACATGTTACTACCGATGTATGTGTTAATTTCCATTAATCATCTTTTTTATGCATATTACTTGTTATTTTTTATGCATCTTGAGTGATGGGGTTTGGATGAAGTTTCAGATCTAAGATGTCTGGTAGCTGATATTAATTGTGTTAGCAAGGGAAAAAGGAAGAAATTGTCAATCAATTTAAGAAGCAACTAAAGCATTAAAAGAATTTGATGAAACTACATTCAATGGCTGGTATTTTGCCACAAGACGTCCTTTATCATTGTGATGCTTATTTCTTTTCTTATTCTATCATATTTACGCATTCCAAAGAGATGATAAGAGATCAGAAAGGAAACTGTCTTCAGCGGCGGTGACTACGACAATGATGGGCCTACCGGGGACCTCGAAATAGTCGTGCGGGTCAGTATTTCCTTCCCATATTGACCGCAAAAGTTGGCATTGGTTAGAGTTTCAAGCTTGGCATTGGTGATGGTGGTTTAAGATGGTGACATGGGTTTATGTGGCAGGTTCTAGCAAGATTGGTCGATCCTTCCTACTGAACTTTTTAGTTTCTAAAACATCTTCCAATTGCAAATTAAGTATATTCATAGCATATATTTGTTTTCTATTTCTTAGTTTTAATTTGACCTACATTTAAGGATATAAAGGCTTAAGTCCATAGAACTCCAAAGGATGTTTAAGTTCATATATTTTCTTGTTCTTAGTTTGTTGGCTAGTACTCAAGAACCATAAAGTTTGTTGGTTGTTTTTATGTGTGATTAATTGATAGGGAACAACGAGGTCTATATGTGAAGAAAGTTGATTTCTAGATACATATTACTTGTATGGAATAATGAGGCATGAATTATGATTTGACCTCTTTTGGTTATATTTGATGCAATAGGTAAAATTCATTTCATAAATTGGTTTTTGGTGTTCCAGAATATTGCAACTTCTTGGTTGTTATATGTGTTTGTAGTTAAATCATATGTCCTTTAAGTTTTTAGGTATATACTAAATGAAAAGATTCAGGAATTTAATACAAACAAATTGCTCCCAACTATTAAGCGACAGGGATCAGATGACAAGCTTTTAATTAAAGAACAAAATGGCATGTGTATTATGTTTTTTAATTGCTTTGTTGTTTTTTCATTGAACTTTGAGGGCTTGGTTTGCTTCCTTGATTATTATGGAAAATATTTAGTTTCCAATGTATTTTTTCTTTCATCATAATTTTTAGTTCACAAGTCAAGAAACATCAATTAGTGACTTTCAAATTTCAGAGCTAGGGACTTCTACAAAATGTCTTAGCAATTGGTACATTTCTAAAGACATTTATCATTCTCACTTGCTCAAGCTTAGTAACATCTTTTTTTTTTACTTCACGTATCAAGGTTTGCTTCTTGGGTCTATCACTTTTACATTAATTACTTATGTTTTGTTCAATTATTTTGTCATATCTAGAAGTTCTAATTAGTTATTAATTTAATGTTTTAGCTGTTATATCTGCAATGGGGTTCCTATTTTCCTTTTTCTTTTTCTTTTGTTTTATTATTTTTAACATCAAGTTGACCTTTATTTCTAGGAGGCTATGTATGATTATGAACTTTTTAACAATCACACATGCCATAGGAATTATGATATATTTTTGTATCTACACATAGTGGAAAAGTTCAACTATGGCATTGGTATACCAAAATTTTTGTATCTCTTTGATTCTGAAATTACAAGCAATTTCCTACGATTATTTATTAAGCAGCACCTTATGGTTTAGGGCCAGCCTCACAAAGACTAAAATCAGGTACTATGAATTTGTTTTCCCTTCTTACCCTTTTCAATATTAAATAACAGTCTCGGTGAGTAATCAGACTTGGTAATCAACTTAAATGCACTCTAAAGACCAGAAAGGACTCAAAGGCTTGAAAGTTTATAGAGAGAGACTAGAGTAGTATAAGAAGAAGGTTTTTATTTCTTTTCGAGGATGGTTTACAAATGATGAGGATGCCTTCCTTTTATAGGCAACGAAAGGTGTATCCATACAAAACATGACATAAGCAATGGCATAACACATTAAATAATATATAACCTATGAGGTAAGCGCTTACATCACCTGCGGATGACTTCATGCTTACATTACTCATACATCATACTTCTATTTTAAGTTTACATAACACTTAATCTAAAACACACATAATTAGACATACTAAAATCTTAATACTAGAACCTTCTTCGTCTTCTTCACTATTCCAGCTTCACTTACAACGGGAATTGGAGCGTTCTGGTATGCCTTCAAACCGATCATATTTATTGACCAACAGACGTTCTGCCTTTAGTTGTCCATGCAATCGTTCATATACATCTTTTGGTGGTTTCTATAAATTGACAGTAATTGAGCTCTTGAGTTTCGTGATATATAGTCCTTCTGATTCTTGATCAGGTTCTGGTTTTTTGTAGGGGATCTTAAATTCATGAACTTGATTAAAGAATGGGAGTTTGTTATAGTGATCAATGAGGGGCTTTTCCCATTCGTTTCCCTGGGGATTGTTTTGCATCACAAATATTTTTTTTCTCAAAATGTTTGAGGGTATAATATGTATATTCATATGATTCTCATCAGCAAGGGACTTTTGGAGTGACATCCATTCTCCATGATAGTCAATCTTGTATGTATAACTTGTTGGGCTCATGTCAATCCACCCATGAATATCGTGTATGGGGCCTTGTATCTTTTTGTTTTTGAATTCCATCTTGGCTTCTTTAGAAGGATTATACAGTATGGCTTGGGGGCAAGCCTTAAAGTTTTGATCAATTTATCAGTTCGAAGTACCCACTCAAGAACTTTTAGGGTATTTTTCTCTTCTTTAGACATTTTGACCCATTGGATTTGAGGCAGGTAGTCAACAAGTTTTGCACAATTAAAGGACATGGCTATGGTATAGGTTTCTAAGAGATACCAGAGAAAACATAATGCTTCTTTTGGTAATCTTCTCAAATTACCTGTGTGAAGTACATCCAAGTAGGGATAACTTGGGTGAAATCTAACACCTTTCATGAAGGATCCATTCGTTTTAAAGTAGAGAGTAAGGAAGGTTATATATTTTAGTAGAGACTTATCTTGGATACCTTGTTCCGTGACCACCTCTACTATTTCTTTTAGGATTCCATGATGAGTGGGTTAGTATCTAAAGGATTTGAGGTACACATGATGAGTGTTTTGCTATAAGGATGTGGGTTCCTTGTAAGGAGCTCATTGGTGTTGGCCTCCTTTATATAGATAGTTGTTCTAGACTGGGGGTTTATACAATCTTCTTTACCAGTAAGGTTCCATCGAGAAAAGCATCTTGAAGGCCATTTTCTTTATTGCAATAATTGCAGTCTATAAGAGAGGTGAGTATTCAACCCTTATCTTCATACTGTATCTGAGCTGATAGGTTTGGGACGTGCCATGACCAAATTACTCATGTTGCTGGACTTAATGTTCTTGCATGCAATGATGGCATCTGTCTGGAGTGGGAATCTTTAAAGTACATAGCTCATCATGCTTTTTTGTGACAATATTCTTTTCTTTTTTTAGCACAACATGTTTTACCATTTGTAGCGTAGGGTTTCCCATTTGATTTATGGGTCTAGGAGACTGTTGTATTTGTAGTAGTGACATCATATTTTCTGTCATCATCTTTTCTTGGAGTTTTTGTGGTTCTCATGTTTTATTTTTCTGGTATGAGAGTGGCTTTGCCATGTAGACTGATCTTAGTCTTCTGTTTGAGTTGGACGATTTACTTGTTTCTGATTCTTCATCACTTGAACATGAACCATAGAAGATGGAACAGATTGTTCCCTCACCTAGTTCATCATCTAAGGAATGCAAGGACTTAGTATGAAACATCAACGCATTCTATCTTGTTGATTGCTTCAATTAGTGCTTGTGTCTTCAATATGTCCTTATAGTCTTTTATGAAGTGGGCTCTTATGTTGCATACATAACATCTGTCAGTATCTCGACCTCTTTCTAATTTTTTGTTCAAAAACTTCCAACTTTTGTTTGGTTTTCTCTTATCTCTACTCCATGACGACTGGGTTTTTGGAGCTTAAGGAGCTTGGATTTTAGAACAGCTGCATGAAGATTCTTCTTTACTTTTAATCTTTAGGTGTTTGTCGTTACAAGCGGATCCAAGGCATTTTACTTTTTTTTCAAATTTGACTAGAAACCTTTGTTGTTTGTATAGATTTGTCAAAGCATTGACTATCAACTGGTAGAGCTCTCCTAGTGAAGCTTGGGCAATCGTCTTGTTTTTGTTTTCCAAGGCTCTATATGCTTCATTTATGAGTGATTCTAGGAATGAATTCAAGAACACCTGCTTGAGATTTACATCATTAACTCCATGAAGGCACTAAAACCTTTTACACGTTCTGTTATAATGTTTCTCTAGATCTTTGGGATGAAACGAACAACATTTCATTTTAAAGAACTCTACTCGGGCTCGGATTGTGTGTTCTGTTGGGTTTCCAGTGAATTCATTATAGATGATGTTTATGAATTCTTCTGATGATTTACAGGCAAGGAGTTGTAGTTGCTTGTATTCTCTAAGACTTAGATGCAAATCTCTAAGTCTTCCTTGACATCTTATCATAAAACATTTAATGACAATATCAATATAAAAGTATTGAAGTTTAGCAGAACACCAACTAAGCATTTCAACACTTCTTTCATGCCATTTTGATGGCAGGATATCATCAAAGATAAATTGTATCTTTGAATCCATACATGTTATCTTTTCTCTTGGCTGTGTTGCTGTTTGGGAAGCAGCATCAACAACTTTTGAGTAATAAATGTTTCTTCAGTAGGTATAGGCTCAGTCATGAATATATTCTTAAAAGCTTCTGTTGCGGTAATGTCCGCATAACTCTGAGAAGTAGCGATTTCACTTGACCAATCCGTCGCATCATCATTAGAATAATTGTTGATGATATGGGCAACATACAGTAGGTTTGCTTCTTGATCCCATTCAAGGAGCTGAGAAAAGATGAGATATTATTTTCCTTTCCATTTGTTTTGTGGGTATTTTCTCCAGGCGTTTTAACAAGGATAGCATGAAGTTATCATCTGGTGTTTGTTTATTTGGAGGTGGGTTTACTGCTAAACTTGAGGATGGCCTCAGATTCATACCTTTTGAGGTTGTGTCTCTTATTGGAGAAATCATCTTTCTGGCTCGTGTTTTAACAGGCGCCTGCTCTCTTGATCAAAGTGCCATCGATGGAGACGCTTGCGAGAATGGCGTTACTGGCAATGGATGTGTGTCAAAAGCTATTCTGACGAATGGTGTTGTTGGGACTCTCCATGATCATCTTTGAGAGTTGCGATCCTCTGTTGTTTATGCTGTCTCTCCAGATCTGCGAGTTGTATTTTGAGAAACTTCATTTCAGCTTCTTTCTCGATTAGGCTTCGAGGGGATTTTGATGTTATGCAGCTTTTGACAATCTGTTGGAGCTCATAATGAAGTCCAAGTAGTTTTGACCTGAGTTCATGTATGATGCTCTCAAGACCACGCATCCTATCAACCAAGGCTTCTTGTGTTTGTGATAGAGTGTTCTGTTGAGCCATAATGGTTTCCAGCCTATGGTTCTATGCTGTAGCATTCTCACTTTACCAGTTCAGGGTGGCTTCTTGTTAGGACTAGATTAATTGTATAGGTATAGAAGATTATTCATCACTTGTAATGAACTCTTGTACATATTTATCTTTTTGTAGGCAAGTTATATATATGTTAACCCAAATTATTATTTGTGTCAAGTATGTGTAATTGCAGGAATATATCATACTTGGTCAAGTTTGAAATTTGACCAAGTACAAGAACATCTCCGGAAGAACAAGTCAAAGAATGTGCATCCGTAGATCTCCTGCTGAAGCATTGCAACTTCTACGGAAGATCAAGTCTGCTGCTGCTCCTGTTGAAGAAAGCTTGCTCCTGAGGATGAAGTTCAACATGAAGATCAAAGGACCAACTCCTACGGAAGGATATTTCATATGGAAGAACAAAATACTTGCATGAACTCCATTCATCAAGGAAGCCTCATGAAGTCAACAAGTCAAATTCTATGAAGTGACGTCATCAAGTCAACATCTGCGGAAGACTGCACTTCTGTCAGAAACGAATATTGCATGTCACGTCAAGAATTATATGTGTAACTATCTTACCACAATAAGAAAGTTACTTTTACCTATGTAAAAAGTGAATCCCTCTGCCTAAAAATATAAGGCAAGGGTGCACACTTTTATGACACCCTAGAGCAACCAAATCATTAGCATGAGAAATCAATATCATCATTACACCAACAATACACCAAGAACACCAAGAACACCTAGAACATCACATAGCAATTATCATATCAACAAAGATCAAAAGCGATTGTAATCAATTCAGTATTAATGGAAATCATTTGAAGCAAATTTGTTTATCATATTACTTTAGCTTGTTTTCCATTTCTCTCATCTGTTCTTCATCGATTTACATCACAATTATAATTTCTTAAACAATTATTTAAACAACGAGTTATGATAATTCCACGATCATTATTTGTTCAATTAAAACTGATAATTCCTGTTACGATCCTTGGATTCACGGGTGGTATCAGAGCCTTTTGTTTTGTCTAAATTATTTGGCTTAAAATTGCTTTTTAGTGTTCGTCACAGCTTGAGAGTTCATAACTCAGATTTAAGCGTATTGTTGAACAAATTAATCAAAACACAAGTTGAGTTTAGCTAATCAATAGCTAACGAAGGTATTTTACTCAATGAATTGGTGTAATTCGTTAAAATAATCAAACCTTGTTATATTGATCATTGAGTATTGTTCCATTGCTCGATTAACTCAGATCTACGTCAAAATCAATTTGATTCATGGATTTGTGTTGTTGTTTGATATTTGAAGGTTGTTTAAACAAATTTGAACAGATCCCATCATCTAACATCTCAAATTCAAATCATCTGAGAATTTACTGAGAGGTTCGACTAGTTTTGACCACAACTGCTTGATCGTTTGATAATTAAGAGTTTGTCATTAATTAGCTTATTCTTAACAAAAGCCATTAATTCAAAGGAATTTCTGTCTTAGTTGATTTTATATTAGTATTATCAGTGATTCGTTGTTGCTGTGAGAGTGTGTTTGCATCACGTTTACTTTACACATTCATAGGGTATTAGATCAGTTCATAATTTGATAATTTCCAAGTTAACTAAAATGAGTAATTCAATTGTTGGCTCAGATTATCAACCCCCAAAACTGGAAAACAAAGCTGATTTTAAAACATGGAAAATTAGATTCAGGAACCATGTTAATTACACTAATTCTGATTTATGGATGTCTTTGACTGAAGGTCCCTACATTCCACCTATTCTTGGACCAGATTATAATGACAACAATCAACCAATAAGTATGAAACTTGAAGATGCTAAGAGGGTCAAAATTGATATTAAGGCCTAAAGTATGCTTACTATGGTTTTACCTGAAGACCTCTTGATCAGATGTGAATCATACAAAACAACCCACTCTTTGTGGAAGATTCTTCACACTTTGTGTGAAGGAAGTGATGAGATCAGAAGCATTAGGAAGGATACCCTTCGTTCACAATATGAGACTTTTCATCATATTGAGGGTGAATCTGTTCCTCAACAACTCCACAGATACATACAACTTGTTACTGAAATGAACATCTTTGAGTTGCAGTATAGTAATATGGAGTTGAACAAAAAGATGCTCCATTCTTTGCCAGAGAGTTGGACTCAAACTGTGTGTATTTTCAAGAATACCCTTGATCTAAAGGCAATTTGGCTAGATACTTTGGTAGCAAAGATGGAAGCTCTGGAGTTGGATGAGAAAACAAGAAACAAAAGTGTAAAAGCACCAATTGCACCATATCAATTTAAAGAAACAAAGGGTGCTAGAAATGCATTTATTTCCAATGATGATGATGGAAGCTCTTTTGTTGAGAGTGATGATAAAGATGAAGCAGCTTTCTATGCAGCAAAGTCCTCTAAATCTAACTCTCAAAGCAGTTCAAACAAGAAAGTGAAAGGGAAACATGATGATTAAAAAACCTCAAATGCTATAGCCAGAAAGGGATCCACAACCCAGAAAAGCAACACTCAATCTAAACCAATCACTATGATACTAGAATCAGAAGAGCAAAAGGCAGCATTTGCAGCCTTCTTTTCAAGCTCTCAAGCTTATCTGGGTAGTTCTTTGGCCCCTGCTCACATTTGTCATCAAGATCTTGAAGAACTTCATCCTGATGAAGTGGAGGAAATGGATTTACAATGGCAAATGGCCATGATTGCTTACAGAGCTAAAATGTATTTAAGAAGGAACAAGGGATAAGCAGCTGCAGGGAGAACTACAAAGTTTGGTGTTGATAAATCCAAAGTGAGATGCTACAAGTGCAACTTGTATGGTCACTTTTCAAGAAAATGTAATTAGCAATCAACAAGTGACTTGAGACAAGCAAACCAAAGAAACTTCAAGCAACCTCAACTTACAAACTCATCCCCACCATCAACAAGTTCATCAGCAGGTACAAGTAACACTAACAAAACTAGGTTAATCATCTTACAAGATGGTACTTGTGATTAGAGCATGTATGAGAAAGAAGTTCTGGAGGAAAATCAAGCATTGATGGCTAACATGGAGAATAAAGTTCCACCTATGGCCAGAGAGGTAAAGGATAGATTCTGTTCATCCAGATATGTTGAAGAGGTTGAAAGATATAGAGTCAATCCTCAACAATTGGTTGATAAAATCAAAGAAACTATGATTTTGAATGAATCTCATGTGAGAGAACACAAATTATATCAGGTTAAAATCACTTCTCTACTAAAGGATTTGGATGAACTTTTATCTGAAAAATATAATTTGAAAGCACAAGTTGAGCATCTGACCACCTCTTTAATAAAATCAATGTCCGGTCATGCATCCACTGAAGTGAAACTTCAGAAGTTTGAATTATCATCTTAGCAATATGAAAAACTTTTGAATACTCATATTGAAACAAAGAACAGGTATGGGTTGGGATTTCATGCTGATGCCCCCACTAAATGATAACTACACCATATTACTTGAGTCAATGACCAATAGTTTGTCAAATCATTTTGTATCAAGTACCAAAAATGAACCAAAAATTGAAATTAATGAATTGATAAGTGGTGAAGATACAGAGGTCAGTGAAACTGATTCATCTGAATCAGAATGTTTAAAACAAATTGAATCAGAACTTGATATTGATAATTATGATGACCTGGATGAGTTTGATGAGCCTAATGAGCAAAAATATGCTGGTTTGGGTAAGGGGAAGAATGTGTTAATTGAACCTATAATTCCCAAAGTTCTTGAGGAGATTAAGCTACCTTATCCTCCCAAACAAAGAAACATGTTGAAGACCATCTACACAAGAATTGCTCAATTAAATGAAGGAATTCATGAGCTTATCAAGAAGCACAAAACTCATTCATCAAAAAGACTTGTTGGATCCATGGAAGAAGAGAAAATCACTTCACAAAACACATGCGGAAGAAGAAGACTGTTTCAGAACCATCCGTAGAAAATCCAAAGAAGAAGACCATCTCAGAACCATCAGTAGAAAATCCACGGAAGAAAAATATTCTTTCAAAACAGTCAACATCCGTAGAAGATCTATGAAAGAAGTAATCATCTACTGAATCACACAATGCCAACAAGAAAGGTAAGCAATAGAGAATTATGAATCCTCAGCAACAAGAAGATTCTTCAGCTGCAAAGATTGAGAGAGAATTGAAGAAGAAGGAGAAGAAGAAAGTGGAGTCTGGAAGTGAAGTTGATGAAAAATACTGCAAGTGGTGTGACATGCATAACCACAACACAGATGATTGTTACTTTTGCAGCTATTGCTCCATATACAACATGAACAATCACATGACTACTGATTGTTACTTCAACAAACACTGTGCTATTTGCAACAAGAACAACCATTCTACTCAAGAATGCTACTTCAACAAGAAGAACAAATCAAAAGTTCCAAAGAAGCAACAATCTGAGAATGATGAATCAGACTCACAATCCATTGAAAGCAAGGCAAATTCAAAGAAAAAGAAGCAGTAACCAAAACTAAAAGTTCCAAAGGCAAAGAAGCTAACACTTGTTGATGATCAACCAAAGAGGAAGAAGGAGAAGCAACATTTTCAAAGCAAGACACCTCACAAGAAAGTAGATTTGCAAGAATATGAAGCCTTTTTTGACCACTTTAAAAAGGCTAATCAAGTACCACCATCAAAGACAAAAGATGCAAAAACTTTCTCTAATCAAGTATCATCATCAAGTTCAAAGAAAAAGATTCTCAAAGAAGAGGTGAAAGAGGAAGTGCTAGTGGATCAAGAACAAAGTGCTTCAAGTTCATCTTCAATAGAATCATCCTCACCCCAAACAAAACATAAAGAATCAAATGAGTCTAAAAACACCCTGAGACATCTAGGCTCATCCATGAGGGAGTAACAATTTTAGATACCAATGGCAAGCCCAAGACCATAAAGGCTTGGGCTCCACGCTCTATATGATTTCATTATTTTTACAGGAACATCCATGTAGGGTTGACAACAAGTGGTATGTTGACAGTGGTTGTTCTAGGCATATGACAGGAAACTGTTCTCTCCTCCATAATTTCAAACATAAAATGGCTTCATATGTGGCATTTGGTGGGGATAAGAAGGGAGGTAAAATTATTGGTGAAAGAATGGTAACAAATGGTGTACTCAAATTTGAGAAAGTAATTTTTTGTGAAAATTTACAATACAACTTGCTGAGTGTATCTCGAATATGTGATCAAAATTATACCACTTTATTTGATAACACTTACTGTTACATTCTTAAGCCAGGTTTTCAAATCCCAGCAGATTGGATCCTTCTTAAAGCACCAAAAAAAGAAAACACATATGTTTTGGACATGAACAATACCTCTAAACCAAGCAATGAAACCTGCCTGATTTCTAAGTCATCAGAAGATGAAGCTCAACTGTGGCATAGAAGAATGGTTCATTCAAACATGAAGAACATGAACAAGCCGGTCAAAAATGACTTAGTCATTGGCCTTCCCAAGAAAGAATTTTACTATTCTAATCATTGTTCATCATATTATGAAGGAAAACAACATAGGGTCATAAGTCCAAAACAATCAGCACAAACACAATACCATTCAAAATGCTACACATGGATCTTTTTTGGTCCAACCAATGTGATGAGCATTAGAAAAGGCAATATTGTTTGGTGATTGTTGATGATTTAACTAGATTTACCTGGGTCTTTTTCTTAAAACATAAAAGTGAAACATCAAAAACATTAATGGAGTTTATCACTAAGATTGAAAATCAACTTGATTTAAAAGTCAAAATCTTAAGAAGTGATAATGGATCTGAATTTGTAAACCATGTTTTAGACTCCTTTTGTAGGACCAAAGGCATAGCTAGACAATTCAGTGCTCCAAGAACTTTATAACAAAATGGAGTTGCTGAAAGAAAGAACAAAACTCTCATTGAAGCAGAAAAAAACAATGCTAGCTGACTCACATCTGCCAATCACATTTTATGCTGAAGCAGTGAACATAGCATGCAATGTTCAAAACAGGACATTAATTGTCAAAGAACATAATAAAACACCCTATGAACTTTTGTTTAAAAGAAAACCTTTTATCAGATATCTTAGGGCATTTGGGTGTCATGTGTCTATTTTAAACACCAAAGATCAATTAGGAAAGTTATCTAAAAAAGCCTATGATGGTTTCTTTGTTGGTTACTCATCAACATCTAAATCATATAGAGTATACATTCCACATCAAAACATTGTGGAGGAAACTCCTAATGTGTCTATTTTAAACACTAAAGATCAATTAGGAAGTGCCATTGACTACTGTTCCTCCAGGATTATCACATTCAAACACTTCAAGTGTTGCTGATTTTGGCCCTTCATCTCAAACAAGTAATAGATATTCTGATGGAAATGAAATTCAACATCCGTAGAAGCATCTAATACATCAGCAGAAGTTAACCATGCATCCGCAGAAGTTACTAATGCATCCTGAGTAGTGAATAATGCATCAGCAGCAGTTCCTTCTACATCCATAGATGTCCCATCTACTTTCGGAGATGATTCATTGCCATCAACTGAAGTTCCCAATCCATCAGGAGATATTCCAATAGCCACATCTACTTAACAACAAACGACAACATCCGTAGTTGTTCCTGTAACCCCCGCGGAAGTTATTCCTACATCTGCGGAAACACAAACTCATGAAGATGGTTTTCATTCAGCTTTAGAAGAACAAAATGATGAGGATTTCGACCACTTTGTTGATTCTCCATCTCAGCTGGATCCATCTCCATTATCATTAACCAAAATCACTTAATTGGAATCATCCATTCCAGTTGAATCAATTCAAACATCAAGAATTCATAAGTATCATCCAATTGAAAACATCATTGGTGATCTTAATGAAAGAGCCACAAGAAGCCAAGGGGAGGCTGCCAATATTTGTCTTTTCTCTTGTTTTCTTTCGTAAGGGGTTCCTTCCACTTCATTGCAGCATTAAAAGACAACAGCTAGATTGAAGCAATACAAGAAGAACTTCAGCAATTCAGAAAGCAAAAAGTTTGGAATCTAGTTGATCTTCCTGAAGGCCAATATCCAATTGGTATAATGTGGCTTTTCAAGAACAAACTAGATGATAGAGGTATCATTATCAGAAACAAAGCAAGGCTGATAGCATAAGGGTATACTGAAGAAGAAGGGATAGACTATGATGAAGTCTTTGCTCCAGTTGCAAGGATTGAAGCTATTAGAGTCTTCCTAGCCTGTGCTTCACATAAGAAGGTCACAGTTTACCAGATTGATGTAAAAGGTACCTTCTTATATTGTAAAATTGATGAAGAAGTTTATGTTGCCCAACCACCAGGCTTTGAGGATCCTGATTACCCACATAGGGTATACAAGCTTGACAAAGCTTTGTATGGTCTACATCAAGCACCACGAAAATGGTATGAAACATTGTCATCTTTTTTGCTCAAGCATGGTTACAAAAGTTGAACCATTGATCAGACTCTTTTCCTCAAACATGATCATCAAAACCTCTTGGTTATCCAAATCTATGTGGATGATATCATTTTTGGATCAACTAACAAGAGATTATGTGAAGACTTTGAATCTTTGATGAAATCTGAGTTCCAAATGAGTTCCATGGGAGAATTAACATTCTTCCTTGGTTTACAAGTTCATCAGAAATCAAATGGAATTTTCATACAGGAGAAGTTTGTGCACCAAATCTTGAAGAAGTTCAACCTTGCTAACTCTTCTTCATGCAAAACACCAGCATCAACAATAGATAAGATTGTACCTGATCCTAAAGGGAAAGCAGTTGATCAAAGATTGTATAGATCTATGATAGGATCTTTGATGTACTTAACTACCAGCAGGCCTAATATAATGTTTGCTGTGTGTTTATGCTAGGTACCAATCAGACTCCAAGGAGTCACATATGAATGCTGTTAAGAGGATTTTCAGATACCTCAAAGGGAATCTAGCTCTTGGACTTTGGAGGTTGCAACAACAACAGAAAATCTTGTGGCTGTCAATTCATTGGATCAAGACTAGTTTCTTGGTAGTGCAAAAAGCAAACAAATGTGTCAGTATCCATAGCTGAGGCTGAGTATATAGCTGCTTCAGCTGGTTGCTCTCAAGTTTTGTGGTTGTAAAACCAACTACTTGATTATGGTTATAATTTTCTTCAAACACCAATTTTCATAGATAACTCAACTGCTATGTTCATAACTGCTAATCCAGTGCAACATAGTAAAACAAAACATATAAAAGTTAGATATCATTTTCTGAGAGACTGCTCAGAAAAAGGTTTAATCAAGTTGATAAAAGTGGATACAACAAATCAGCTTGCTGATTTATTCACTAAAGCCTTTGACTCAGTGAGATTTAATTTCTTAATTTAGTCTTTAGGCATGATCAACTTAGATTAGTCATCATCACAAAGAAAAGCATGATCTGTCCTTTATGATTCTCAATATGAAAAATCCAAAATCCATAAAACATATTAAACTCCAAATATATTGTCTTGTTAATATGTTTTCTTGAAAAAGCAATTCATATCATGGGAAATGATAGCACACTATACCTTTGTTTTCTTGCTTGTTTTTAAAACAAGCAATAAAGACTGATCAGATGTGATTTGATATGTGAGTAGGTTCAGCTTGAGTGGGAAATAAACAATTCCATGCTTAACATAATGCCAAGATGACTAATTGTGGGCAATTCCACTTTATGGAGCAAGCAAGTAAGTCTTATCCTGTTGTGATCAACTTAGTCACCTAAGCACACTATGTTCCGACACTTTACAACCTCTATCTTTGCGTATCATGAACCCTCTGTTTTGCATGAGCAAAGACCTGGGTTCTTAGGCACCTTTGTTTTACGTGAGTAAAGACCTGCTGACTTGATGCTGATCATAATCAGTTCCAAAAAGGAACAGCTCTAAAAGAATCCAAAGTGATCAAATGTATATTATCTTAAACAACATAAAAATCATATCAACAACATTAATAAGATTTCAAAGAAATCTTAAGATAGAGCTTATGATTTAAGGAACATAGTTTTCAAGTGTGAAACAGTGATGAATTGACTCATAAACGGAGGACAAACTCTAATGTGAACTGAATGTGGAGTCCATATTTGTCTATCTTTAATCAATACCAAAACATGAAAAACAACATGACAAGTTGAATATATACTGACAGGATCAGTGATCTAAGTTTGATCAATTTTAGAACAAGAATTAGACAAATATAGCAAGAACACAATAGATATTCAATGGAACAGTACACGGTTATAGAGAAAGAGGGTTTTCTGCAAAAGGGATAATATCATTCATGCACAAATGCTTCGGTATATCGGCCGCTAAGCTGCACACAGCCGCTAAGCTTCGCAGGTTACAATTAGGTCAACATTCCTTATATAAAGGAATGTGACGTCTGCTGATGTCACTTGATAGTGACATCTAACAGAATTATTACAAACAATTGAAAGTAAGCAAACTACTAAGAATGTTCACAACAACTGAGAACATCTCAGAGTATGCTAAGTACAAGATGAAACTAAAACTACTGAAACTACAAGTACTGATTACAAGAAACATAAAACTACTGATTACAAAAGAACTGAAAGGAAAATATAAGTACTGAAAGGAAACCATCACAACTACTGAAGAGGTCTTCTTCAGCTGTTGTGACAACATCTGAAACTTGGTCTTCAGTCTTTGTCTTTAGCTTTTGTCTTCAGACTTTGTCTTCAGTTCTTTAGCTTCAGACTTTGTCTTCAGCTCTTTCACTTCAGACTTTGTCTTCAGACCTTGTTATCAGTTGATGTCTTCAGCTGTTGCAGACTACTTCAGTTGTTGTAATGTCTGTGGGACTTAAAGGTTTTTCTGATCAGGCTCATTGGTTCTTTTGGTCCAACAAACTCCCCCTGAACCAATACAGCCAAAACCTTTAAGCTTATTGAGGTCCCACTTATTCTTGGCAGAAATACTCTCTTGATCAGCTTCAGAGATATCAGATAAGCACAGGCCAGGGAACAGGTTTCAGTAGATGTGAATGTCAAAGGATGGAAGGGAACTCTGTCTTGGGGAACTGGACACAGAGCTGTTATCCCAACCATGAAACCTACTTCCCATTGATGAGTCTATAAGACTCTCTGACGTAGGCCCCAAGGAGAACAACTTGTTCCTCCTTAGTGAGTTCTTCTGCTTCTCCTTCGAAGAAGAACTCTGGGCCATTGTACTCTGATAGGTACTTTACTGTCTTTCCATTTTTCAACTCAACAGTTGTTATCTCTCTGTAAGCAAATTCATCTGGGTGAGTCCCTTCTAATAACAACTGGAGTTCATTTTTCTTGATCTCTTCAAGCCTCTTGTATAACAACCCCTTCTTGACCATTTTTTTCTCCATTAGAGTTTGAGGGGTCATCTTTGACTTGTAGGCTCTCTTGAAGTCTTCAAGTATCTCCCAGGGTGAGACTACAATGGCCAACATAATAACTGCATCTATGGTCTTCCTCACTTGGCCATTGTATCTACTTGGTATGGATTTCTTATGAATTCTAGAACTAACCCTGGGGTCTGGCCAAATCCTTACTCTCTCCTTTTGATATTGAAAGGTATGCCTGAGAGCATACAGCCTTTGAGCGTGTTTCTTCATGGCTTGTATAGATGATGACTGAGGAAACTCTTTGTCAACCATCTTCAAAAGTTGCTCATCGTGCTGTTTCTGCTGTTCTTCTTCTTCAATCTTAACTTTCACCATTTGCCTCTGAAAGTCTGGTGTGATCATTTGTTGACGTCTGGGCTCAGGTATTTTTAGAACAGCAGAGATTGGCAGACTGTCTTCTTCATCATCTTCTTCTTCTTCTTCTTCCATCCTCAACACCCTTCTCCTCCTTCTGGGTGCATCATTGGATGTGGTTTGAGGTGGTTTTTGGGGTAAGGGTGTTGGTTTTGAGGGTTGAGTTGGTTTAAGTTTAGGTTTAGGGATTGGTTTGGAGAGTTTTGGGGTTGGTTGTTTTTGAGTGGGAGTTTGGGAAGGCTGATCTAGCATTTTTGTGGTAAGTTTGGCTTTGGAAAGCTTGGCCATATCAGTTCTCTTCCCAGCACCTGCTTCATCTAAGGCTTCGATAATCAACCCCTTATTGAATGCTTCAGAAGCACAGATTCTGGTGGTTATTGCCAGAATACTGTCTCTGGTCCATGATTTAATCTCAATTAATGATCTTCCTAAGTATTTTGCAATAAACCTGATCATTATCTCCAACCTCTCCCTTTCCATCACACTGTAACTGGCCCATCTCTCTTGTATCTCTTTAATCTCCAGCCTTCTGATCTCAGTGTCTAATGTAGCTGTATCAAAGCCTTGTCTGAAGAGTTGGTCTATTATTCTGTCCATTGATCTGCTGTGAGCTTCATTAGCTTCTTTAACCAGATCTTCCAATGATTTCTCTTCATCAGGCTTTTGAGTTTCAGCACTTTTCTTTCTCTTGTATGTGATCAGCTGTTTTTCCTTTTCTAACTCCTTTTCTTTCTCTTGTTGTTTCTCATCTTCCACTCTCTTTCTCTTTCTTTCTTTCACTGCCTTAGACTCCCCCTTTTTGGGTGCATTGGGTTCAGGGGTTTGAATGGCAGAAAGCTTCTTTTGTACAGCATCATCAACAAGTGTTTGTAGATTTGAGAGATCCTCTCATCAATGGCTTTATGCACAATCTCATTGATGATGGGAGTGATGAGAGGTAAGGAATGTTGAAAGGTAGCAACCATCTGCTCAGAGGGGTTCTGTCCCTGAGAGGTGGTGCCAAAAGCAGTGGCTGGTGGCTCAGTTGAGTGTAGTGGCTGAGTGTTTGGTGAACCTTCAGATGAAGGTGCCATCTGTGGGTTTATTGGGGCAGATGGACTTTGATCCTGAGACATTTTGGCAAGCAGTTCTTTGAGTCTGCTCACCTCAGCCTCAAGGATTGTGTTATGGGCTAAGACATCGAAGAAAAAGCCCAGGTCATCATCAGTCTTTGCTGAATCACCTGACCTCCTGATTGAATCAGGATGTACATGCCTTGAGTGTAGATCAGTTGTAGCATGTGCCCCTTGTTCTTGGTTCTGGGGACTTCCTGCCTCAGGACTGAGTCCTTCATCGGCAGTTGCCTCTGGTGAGGTCTTAGAGATGTTACCAACTGCATCCTGTTCATTTGCTGAATCAGTAGAAGTGGCAGCCTCACCAGATGTTCTAACCTCCTCCTCTACACGGGGAGATTGAACATTATAACCCCTGTGCTGTGGGTTATCAGTAGCATTTTGGTCCTCTTCCTTAGCTGTTGAGGTTCTCTCTATTGTAATTGGTTTCTGGGGAGGAGGAGAGGAATACAGGTGACTCAGCACTTGTGCAACTATAATGATTGGGCTTTGAGGGGCGGTTGCATTTGGAGATAGGTTTGAAGCAGATTGCACCCGGGGTGACTGGTGCTCTTCAATGGTAACCTTCTCAATTGAGATAGGTTCCAGCATTGTGGTATCCCCAATTATGGTTGCATCAGGATCCTGTTGAGAGGATGCCTGAGCGGCTAGGGCTGGTGGAGTCTTTGACACTACTGGGGGGTTAGAACCAGTAAGTGTTTCCTGTATTGGTGGTACAGGGGCATCCTCAGGGGACTCATCTCCCTGAGTAGCCTTTTTGGGCTTTTTGGTGTTGGGTTTGGTGGGGACTTTGGATCTGGAAGTGGGTTCCCGCTGCTTGGGTTTTAGCAGCCGGGCAGCCGCTTTCAGTGTAGGGTCAGAGTTGTGCCTGGAGTATTCTTCAGGCAATACAGCCGGAGCAGGGACTCTAAGGCCAACAAGGCCGTCTGATTGTAGCTGATTTAAAATTATGGCCATGAGAAACCTGAGATATAATATCCATCTGTTTGCCACAGGTTTCAAAGCCAGATCCTTTAGTTCCATGAAAACTATCTCAGAAAAATTTAGATTTTGTCGTTCAAAGATAGAGTATAATACCTGTTGCCATCGGGAGGACATCTGATCCCATGAGGAGGTTTTTGATGCAAGGCAGACATTCACCATGTGGAATATAAGACGTTCAGCATCATGGAAGTGCTTCTTCAGAATGGTGGTAGCACTTAAGTCTCCTTCATACCCGTTATTGATGAAAGACATATCAGTTGTGCCTTTCGGGTATTCTGTGATACAGGTGGCATCATGTAGATTTAGGGTTTGTCGAATGATGTCTGGAGTGATGACCACCTGTTTCTGGTTAACCAATGACTGGAGAGTGATTTGGCTATCATTCTCACCAGTTTGCACAGAGACGTTGGTCCAGAATTGGCTTAGGGAATCGGGGTATATGGTAGGATTCAGAAGAAAAGCGGTTTGGTACTGGGAATCTACCATAAGATCGATGGCATTATCAAATTTGTTCCAAAAGGCCGATTTCGAGAGGTAGGCAACACAGTTGTGTCTGGGTTTGAGTTTCATGGTCGCCATTGTTGAGAGAGTGAAGGACATAAAACGGCTAATGAAACGTTTGAAAGTAGGTTTAGGTATTTATAGGGTAAGAAAAGGCTGATATAAAATGACTGAAAGTGTTGGTGCTGTCATCAGTTGTTTGAAAACAACTGAAGACCTGGTATTAACTTTCAGAAGTTGTAACAACTGAAGACTTGGTATTAGTCATCAGTAGTTATGAAACTATTGAAGACATGGTTTTGGCTTCAGGTGTTGTAAACAACTGAAGATTTGGTGTTAGTCATCAGTAGTTGTAAAACTACTGAAGACATGGTTTTGGCTTCAGTTGTATGAAGTGAAACAGTAGTTGTAGAAACAACTGAAGAGAAAAGTTTCTCATCAGCTGTTGTCGTCAATTCTTAGCTCATCAGCTGTTTCATTCTGACCTCAACACTTATCAGACTTTTTGTCTGATTTTCAGACGTTTCATTGGTCATCAGTACTTATCTGTTATACTGACATCAGTAGTTGTAACTACATCAGTAGTTGTAACCACATCAGTTCTTTTCAACAGATAGAGTACTTCAGTACTTTTAAGTAATTTAGTCTTCATAGTTATGAAAACTACTGAGGATAAAAGAACTTATCAGTACTTATTTGTGACAATAGTATACGAATGCTCATCAGTACTTGTTGACTGAGATCATCAGTAGTTGTCACTTATTCTAGCTGCAGCATACCAAGCCTTAACACTAGGTTTTGGAAAGTTGAACTATCCAAAGGCTTAGTAAATATACAACATAGCTCATCAGCACTAGGAACAAACTTTGGATCAATCAGACCTTTTTCAAAACAATCCCTAATAAAATGGTGTCTGATCTCAATATGTTTGGTACTAGAGTGCTGGACTGGATTCTTGACAATACAAAGAGCTGAAGCACTATCCATTAGTAATGGAGTCTTAGTCTCTGTAATGCCATAATCCAATAATTGATTCTGAAGCCAGAGTACCTGAGATGTACAACTTGCAGCAGCAATGTACTCGGCTTCAGCAGTGGATGTAGCAACAGATGTTTGTTTCTTACTCTACCAAGAAACCAAACAGTTGCCTAGGAATTGACATCCACCAAAAGTTGATTTTCTAGTTAATTTACACCCTGCATAGTCACTATCAGAAAAAGCAACTAATTTGCAAGAGTGCCCAGTGGAATACCAAAGACCTAGAGATTGAGTACCTTGCAGATATCTAAAGATCCTCTTGACTGCAATCAAATGAGATCTTTAGGAGCAGCCTGAAATCTAGCACAAACACAAGTTGCAAACATAATATCTGGTCTAGAAGCTGTTAAGTACATCAAGGACCCAATCATACATCTGTAAAGTGTTTCATCAACACTTTACCTTTCTGATCTGCATCCAGTTGTGTGGTGCTGCACATGGGAGTAGAACAGGGCTTACAGTTTTGTAAATCAAACTTTTCCAAAAGACTCTTTGCGTATTTTGACTGATGAATGAAAGTTCCATCAGCCTTTTGTTTGATTTACAAACCTAGAAAGAACTGTAATTCTCCCATGGCACTCATTTCGAATTTTTGTTGCATCAACTTTGTAAAT
Source organism: Flaveria sonorensis (assembly GCA_025506505.1). Classification (NCBI taxonomy): domain Eukaryota; kingdom Viridiplantae; phylum Streptophyta; class Magnoliopsida; order Asterales; family Asteraceae; genus Flaveria; species Flaveria sonorensis. The sequence continues at coordinate 35,111,457 of CM046438.1, read as the reverse complement.
GCATCACACAACTGTGGATCAGAGGATGCAAAAATAATATCATCAACATAAATTTGAACAAGGAGCTTATGCTGACCCACTTTCTTAATGAACAAAGTTTTATCTATGGAGCCTCTAGTGAAATTATTCTGAAGAAGAAAATTTGACAGTGTTTCATACCAGGCTCTAGGAGCTTGTTTCAACCCATAAAGAGCCTTATCAAGTTTATACACCCAATCAGGATGTTTATTATCCTCAAAACCTGGTGGTTGACACACATAAACCTCTTCTTTTATTTTACCATATAAAAATGCACTTTTGACATCCATTTGAAAAACTTTAAGATTGTGGAATGCAGCATAGGCTATGAACAATCTAATTGCCTCCAGTCTGGCTACAGGGGCAAAGGTTTCATCATAATCAATACCTTCTTCTTGTGAAAACCCCTGGACAACCAGTCTGGCCTTGTTCTTGACAATTTGCCCATTTTCATCTGTTTTATTCCTAAACACCCATTTAGTGCCTATTGCACACTTACCTGGGGGTAGAGGAACCAGTTCCCACACTTGCTGCTTTTTGAACTGAAGAAGCTCAAGCTGCATGGCATCAACCCATCCATTGTCTCTTAATGCAATATGATAGTTCTTTGGCTCTTGCTGACTGATGAAGAGAGCATAGAAGCAGAAGTTGGACACTTGACTTCTAGTTGAGACACCAGCATTGATATCACCAATGATTTGAGACATTGGGTGATTCTTCAGCTCTTGGTACACTATGAGATCTATGCAAGTGTTTGTAGCACGCTCAGCAGCAACAGATGTTGATCCAGATTCTTGAAACCAAGTATTAGATGGCAAGTCAAATGAAGTAGAGGATTCAGAAATCTCATCAGCATTTGTTGTGGATGGTGCTACTGAAGCTACAGGAACATCAAGTTTAGTAGACTCAGGCAGTTGATCACTAAACTTGAATAGGTGAGTACTGGGATCATCATCAACATCAGTACCACCAGATGGATGACTAGCTGCAGAAGGTGATGAATTCACATGATCTGCAATAGCTGGAGGCTGATAAGGAACATATTGCAGTATGTCCAGATCAAACAATTCCACAGGGTTTTGTGGGATTTTGTCCTTAGGAGATTCATTGAACTTCACATGCAAGGTTTCTTCAACCATCTTTGTTCTGCAGTTGAACACTCTGTAAGCCTTGCAAGTGGATGAATACCCAACAAAATACCCTGCATCCACCTTAGAATCAAACTTTTGGAGTTGATCCTTTGTGTTGAGAATGTAACAAGGACACCCAAATGCTCTGAAGAATGAAATTAGAGGAGCCAAATGATGTAGAACTTCATAAGGAGTCTTCATCAACCTCTGATTCACTAAAGCTCTATTTTGCACATAGCATGCTGTGTTGACAGCTTCAGCCCAAAAGGTCAGTGGCAAACCAGAGTTAGCCAACATGGACCTTGCAGCTTCAATTAGGGTCCTGTTCTTTCTCTCCACTACTCCATTTTGTTCTGGAGTCCTTGGGATGCTATACTGCCTCTTGATTCCTTTTGAAAGGTAGAAATCATCAAGTGTATGGTTTCTAAATTCAGTTCCATTATCACTTCTTATACACTTGACTGATAGGGAATACTGCTTCTCAACATACAACACAAAGTTAATAATTGTCTAAGCAGCCTCATCCTTTGAATGCAAGAAGAAGGTCCATACAAATCTGGAGTAATCATCCACAATTACCAGACAGTATTTCTTCTTTGCCATGCTCATTACTCTCATAGGACCAAAGAGATCCATGTGCAGTAATTGCAAGCAGGCAGTGGACTTTGGTTCTTCTATAGGAGGGAATGAAACTTTGTGTTGTTTTCCTTTTAAACAAGCAGTGCAGGTTTCATCATAGTGGAACTCCTTTATTGGTAGACCTCTCACTAAACTATTATGGATCAGCTGATTCATGTTTTTGAGATTAACATGACCCAGCCTTCTATGCCACAGTTTAGATTCCTGAGGAGAGGCCTTGGAGAACAGGCAAGGATGACCTTTTAAATCAATCTTCTTTGACAAATCCAAGGCATATACTCTTCCTATCCTGTTGGCCTTCAGGAGAGTATGTTCATCCAATACCTTGTCAATCAGCCTCAGAACTTTGGAAGACAGAATCCGGTAGTTCTGGCTTGTGAAAAGTGCAACATGCCCTTTATCACACATCTGACTGACACTCAGTAGATTATACTTGAGATTCTCCACATGGTTAACATCATCAAATCTGATTTCTCCATTTGACACAAATCCTTTCCCGATGATGTAACCCTTAGCATCATTTCCAAATGAGACAAATCCCTTCTTTCCTTGAGAGTAGTCATTAAGAAGAGAACTGCTCCAAGTCATATGCATAGATCCTCCACTGTCTACATACCAGATGCTTCTTTGGCATGCTGAAGAACCCTGCATTTATCATAAGAAACTAGTTAGCTTTAGAGACCCAAACCTTTTTGGTTTTGGGTCTGTTTTCATCAACAGATTTAACCATAACTTGTTTCTCATGATTAACAGCTGATGAAGGTGGAGATGGTGCTGAAATGGATTTCTTAGATTTGGGCTTGGATTTCCTTTTCAGTGGTTTGATCACAGGTGCATCTAGTTGGTTAACTCTCCCCAACAAATGCTGAACCATCATAACAAGTTGTGTCTGATTTGTTGCTAAAGCCTTCAGCTCATTTGACACATCAGTACTTGTTTTTGATGAGTTCCTGTGACCCACCATTTCCTCCTTCTTGAAATTTACAGACTTAGTCTGATGTTTATCATGAGGAACACTATCAGCTGTTTTCTGATAAACCCCATCCTTCTTTTTGGATTTTGGTGAGGCCTTGGGTTTATCAGTTTGAGATGACTGTGGTACAAACTTGGTCTCAAACTCATTTTTCATTTTATTAATCTCTTCTTTAATGAGCTTATCTCTGTTGAGTTTGGAACCCTTTTTGTACCAACATTCATCAGATAGATGATTGAATTTACCACATATTTCACATGGCTTATTTTTCATCTTGGATTGATCAACTGCTGAAGTGGAAACTACTGAAGGTGTGATCTTCAGTACTTTCCTCCTTTCAGTACTTGTGTTAAGTACTGAAGGATCGGTAACAACTGAAGACTTGTTCTTCAGCTGTTCTCTATCCGTCCTGAAAGACCGTATGATAGATTCCTCAGTAGTTGTTAATCCTTTTATTTCAGCAGATTTGAAATGCTTTTCAGATGTTGTGACTTGCCCTTCAGTACTTGGAGTACTTTGAGGGACAACATCTAAATTGCTCAGCTTCATGTGTTTATCAGCATTTAAACCATCAGGCAATTGATTTCCTGAGATCTTAACACTGACTTCATCCTCTAATTTTGTATTATCATTTGAGGATGAATCACATGATGATGTGGTTTGGAAATTACTTTCACCTTCAGATTTTACTATTGATTTTGAAGTAAAATCAATAGGTGGTGCAGTATGATTGTAACCTATTCCAAACTTCACATTTGAAGCTGTTTGCTTGCTGAGAAGCATTTCAAATCCCTTGCAGGATGTTACCCAGCGGTCACACTCAACTTGGGTAGCTGCAAGTGTCTCTTTGAGACTTCTGTGGTTCTCAAGTATGACCTCTACCTTAGCCATTTCATCATTAAGTTGGCATTTAAGCTTGTAAATCTCATCATCTTTGTCATTAAGAGCAGACTCATACTCAGCTTTTCTTTTGGAAATAGTTTTCTCAAGCTTAAGATTTTGATTGATTAAAGCTACATTTTCCTCTCTAATAGAGACAAAGGCAGCTATGCATGATTCAGAACATAACTTGGCTTTAGCCTCAGAAGATACCTGGGTTACCTGTGAAGATGATGCATTGGAGCAGGAACCCTTAGTAGACTCCAGGGCCATGAGAGCAAGATTCCCAAAAGGATGTTCACCACCATGTTGACCAGCACCAGCAAATAATTGCTCATTAAAACCAGAAAGATCATCTGGTAAGCTGCTCCAGTCAACAACTCCTGGTGTGAGAAGCTGTGATGAGGTTGAGATTGTGATGGAGATGGTTGAGGCTCAGGTAGGGCTTGAGGTTGTTGTGCTATAGCAAGACTCCCAAAACATACGCGCCCCAAACATAATTGTTTAATATGAAAATAATCCCAAATTTGTAAGTAAGGCAAATGTAGACAACTCAACAATGCTGACGTGCGTGCTCCTAGGCAATTGGCAACCTTAACCTGAGAATAGCATACTAAAAGAGTCAACACAACGGTTAGTGAGTTCAAGAGTTTGCGTTTAAACATAAACCAATAATAGTTGCAAAATATAAGATTGTGTATTGTAATAGATAGCTAGTCTATAAACAAATAGTAATAATCATAGTTATTTCGCGATTGAAGCTGACTGTGTTACGTTTGTTGCCTCCTGCCATGACTTACCTGGTCGTGACAAATGTTCGTTAGGACAATATTGCACCCGTTTGACCTCGAGTCGCACAGGTGGGGCTCGTCAGACCCAGTAGTACTACCCAAGATTTCCCGCTAACCATCATTATTAACAATCCGAAAGTGTGAGGACTTTCATGGTAATCAACACTATATTATACCATACACAACTTATCATGATAAAGCGTTTGTAAAAACCAGTATGCTATCTCCCCCAAAAGAGAGTATGTAAAAGAGTGGGGCATGAACTCACCTGATACGCGCAAGAATTAACTTAGAGCTGAACTTGAAAGAAAGAGGGGAAAGACAACCTTCAAAGGTCACCTAGAACACATGAGTACATAAGTACGTGTACACAGAATCAATATGAAACCCTAAGTGCTCTACAAACCAAGGAACTCAAGGTTTAAGAAAGACAAGACACATTTGACCCAGTTGACCCGTTTGACCCGTTGGTGACATTATAGGTGAAATTCCATTCAAAAAAAGCATAACAGCCTATCACACATGATTATCATACAAATTGATTACATATAGCACTTCATTAATCACATGTACCAACTAGATCATCATACAGTCAGATACCATACAAATCATGCGAATCTCAAACAATTATCATGCTCAACATAGTTACAACACAACCAATGCATCATACATAGAATCAAATCATCAACAGCATGCCATGTGAAGCCACTCACGACTTCACACCCTAAACCCTGCCAATCCTACTAAGTAGGGGCCTTAGATTCACATGCGTGTATGATGATCATCAACATACCATTTAACAGAAATCATATCATCCAAAATGTTCAACCATGATCAACCACAAACCAACAATAGTCCTAACATACCCATATGACCCATTACCATGAATTCCCACAAACAGGCCCAAACAGGTAACAAACCAAATCAACATTCATATAACCTAAATAACAAATTTAATCACCTTAGAAACCATCCGTGAACACACTAGCATGGTCCTAATGTCCCAAACATACCCAAATCATCATATTTAAGAGATTTCACAATTAAAGTTTCCCTTTTGGGAAAGTTCATCCCAAAACCATCAAACTCACACTACATTCATAAATTCATCAATTATATACCAATCCAAGTCCATGACAACATTTAAACATGATCAACAACATCTAATTATCATGATTCATCAACTTTCATACCCAAAAGTTACTATTTTTAGCAATGTATGAACTATAAGACATCTTCTTGATTTTAAATTGTTCATATCATCAACCTAGCATCTAATCATCATCACAAACACATCCATAACATTCATCATAAAATCATCAATTCATGCAAAATAAAGTTACTATTCTTAGTAACCTATGAACCATGAATCAAAATCACAGCTTTCTTGTAAAATCGACGTTAACCAGCATATATACAATCCAACTAACATAATAACACCAAACAACATCAAGAAATCGGCCTCCAATTGCAAGTTTCGAACTAGGGTTTCGGCCAAGGTGAAAAATCATCAAAAACATGTAAAAATCTAACCTTTAAACGTGTAATGGCTTTCAATTGATGATTCTAACGCGTTGTATAACTTGAAATCGACCAAAACCGAATGGTAATCACTTGTTCTTGCTTGAAATCGCAGGTTTGTGTGTGTTTGTGTGTGTGTCGCGGCCGATGGGTATGTGGGGGCTAGGGTTGGGATTTTTGATTATATTTAATTTATCAATGTTACCATTTAAACCCTCGTAATTTACTTTTTATAAAAATTAAGCTTTTAAACTCTTTTTAATAAGGTTTTTAACTACAATAATAAGCATATAAACTAACAATGACAATTATATATTTTATCTTTATTAGATACAAAACATTCAGATTAAATACACACGTTTCCACATTACGCGATAAAATTTACAATAAACATTTAAATCACATAATCACAACTAATAATCAACATAGTAATTATTTGTTTCACATTATTAATTATTATTAAGTCACCAACGTTCAACGACAACTAGTGTGTGCTCACGACACGTGTATGCAAGACTTAACGAAACTAATGGAGTTTGGTAACGGAAAATTACCGGATGTCACATTATCCCCATGTTGAAAGAATTTTCGTCCCGAAAATTGCGTTACATGGTGAGTGTTCCATCACTGGTCTACTGCATTGGCACAAAGTAATAGAAATCGAGTGAGTTTGGATGAGTTGTCACATCATCCCCATGTTTAAAGAAATTTGGTCCCGAAATTTAATCAGTACCTTCGCCCGCTGGCATCGTCCTTTCGAATAGATGAGGGTACTTAAGCTTCATTTGGTCTTCACGTTCCCACGTGAATTCTGGTCCACGTCTCGAGTTCCAACGAACTTTGACGATGGGTATCTTGCTTTGCTTAAGCGTTTTCACCTCTCGATCCATCACTTCGACAGGTTCCTCAATGAAGCGTAACTGTTCGTCTACTTGAACTTCTTCCAGTGGTACGACCAGAGTTTTATCCGTTAAACATTTATTTAAATTTGAAACATGGAATACATCATGGATTCCACTCAATGAATCAGGTAAGGCTAGTCGATAAGCTACTGGACCTATTCTTTCCACTATCTCAAATGGTCCAACGTATCTCGGATTTAGCTTTCCTCGCTTACCAAACCGAACTACTCCTTTCCATGGTGAGACGAAATTCCAAAGGTTTCCGTCGCTTGTCAGCATAGCTTTTCTGTCAGTCTCGCGCTGCGGCCATGCGGTTTCTTATCTGAACAATCTTCTCAGTTGTCTCGTGTACTAACTCGGGACCCGTTAATTGACTATCACCAATTTTAGCCCAGCAAACTGGTGATCTACACTTTCTCCCATACAAAGCTTCAAAAGGTGCTGCCTTTATGCTAGTGTGATAACTGTTGTTGTAAGAAAATTCCACCAATGGTAGGTGAACTTCCCAGTTATTCTCGAAGTCAATCACACAAGCACGTAACATGTCCTCCAAAGTCTGTATAGTATGCTCGCTTTGACCATCAGTCTGTGGATGATAAGCAGTACTCATATCCAATCGCGTACCCAAAGATTTCTGCAGTGATTGCCAGAAGTGTGATGTGAAATGAGAATCGCGATAAGAAATTATCGAGATTGGTACTCCATGCCTCGAAACGATCTCCTTTAGATAAAGTCAGGTTAACTTCTCTATCTTATCCGTTTCCTTTATTGCTAGGAAATGAGCAGATTTTGTCAATCTATCCACGATAACCCATATTGTATCACAACCAGTAGAAGAACGAGGTAACTTAGTAATAAAATCCAATGATATCTGATCCCACTTCCACATAGGGATCTCGGGTTGTTGTAGTAGATGGTTTCTGATACTCCACTTTAACCTTCGAGTAGGTCAGACACTTGCTCACATAAGTAGCTACATCCGCTTTCATATTAGGCCACCAATAGTGCGCCTTCAGATTGTGATACATCTTGTCAGATCCAGGATGTATAGAATACTTGGACTTGTGAGCCTCACTCATTACCAAGTCTCTCACGTCTCCCTGTAGAGGTACCCATAGTCTATCCATGAAGTAACGAATCCCATCCACCTTTACTTCTAGTTGCTTTTCCATTCCCCGTAACCCTTCTAAACTCATATTTTCTACCTTTAGAGCTTCAGTTTGAGCATCACGGATTTGTTCAGGTAATTGCGTACTAATCGTTAGTTGCAGAGCTTGCACTCGTCGAGGTTTAGCAGTCTCTTTTCTACTCAGTGCGTCAGCAACTACATTTGCTTTCCCCGGGTGGTACTTAATAGCACAGTCATAGTCATTCAGCAATTCTACCCAACGCCTTTGCCTCACATTCAACTCCTTTTGCTCAAATATATGCTGAAGACTCTTGTGATCGGTGTAGATGGTGCATTTGGTACCGTACAAGTAATGTCTCCAGATCTTCAAGGCAAAAACTACTGCACCCAGTTCCAAGTCATGGGTGGTATAGTTCTTCTCATGAATCTTCAATTGTCTAGAGGCGTAAGCTATCACCTTATCCCGCTGCATCAAGACGCATCCAAGTCCTTGAATAGACGCATCGCAGTAGACTACGAAGTCATCACTACCATCCGGTAAAGCTAATATTGGTGCGCTACACAGTTTCTGTTTCAGCAACTGGAAAGCAGATTCCTGATTCTCACCCCATTTGTATGTTGTTCCCTTATGAGTCAAGGCTGTGAGAGGTTGTGCAATCTTAGAGAATCCTTCAATGAATCGTCGATAATATCCCGCTAATCCAAGGAATTGTCGTATCTCACTCGGTGTCTTAGGAACAGACCAATTCTTTATCGCTTCAATCTTAGCAGGATCAACATGTATTCCCTTCTCGTTGACAATATGACCCAAGAATTGTACCTCACATATCCAGAAATCACACTTAGAAAACTTTGCGTACAGTTGTTCCTCTCTAAGTAATTCCAAGATCAAACTTAAGTGCTCTCCATGTTCTTCCTCGGTCCTTGAGTATATCAGTATATCATCAATAAAGACGATAACAAACTGATCAAGATAGGGTTTGCACATACGATTCATGAGGTCCATGAATACTGCTGGTGCATTCGTCAACCCAAATGGCATGACCAAAAATTCATAGTGACCATATCGTGTACGGAAAGCAGTCTTCGAGATGTCCTCTTCTCGAACTCTCAGCTGATGATACCCAGACCTCAGATCAATCTTAGAGTAATAGCTTGATCCTTGCAATTGATCAAACAAATCATCGATACGAGGTAAGGGATATCTATTCTTGATAGTAACCTTGTTCAGTTCCCTATAGTCAATGCGCATTCGAAATGTACCATCCTTCTTCTTCACAAATAGAACTGGCGCTCCCCAGGGCGACGAACTCAGTCGGATGAACCCTTTATCCAACAACTCTTGTAGTTGGGCGGATAATTCCTGCATTTCGTTCGGAGCTAAACGGTACGGTGCTCTCGCAATTGGAGCGGCTCCTGGAGTCAACTCAATTTGGAATTCAACTTGACGATGAGGCGGTAATCCAGGCAGGTCTTCCGGAAACACCTCGAGAAACTCACGAACTACGGGGATATCCTCAATCTTCTTTTCCTCAGTCTGTTTATCTGTGACGAGTGCCAATATGGCCAGTCGACCCTTTCGTAACAACTTCTTTGCCTTTATGAATGAGATGATGCCTATCACCACACCACTCCTATCACTTCTAACCGTAAGGACTTCTTCACCAATGGGAATCCGTATGATCTTCTCGTGGCATATGACTTCCACTTGTTTATCGGAAAGCCAATCCATGCCTACTACCACATCAAAGCTTCCTAACGTAACTAGCATGAGATCTATGGTGAATGTATAACCAGCAAGCTCTATCTTGCAGTCTCTAAGAATATGCGTTACGTGAATCTGTGTGCCGTTAGCTAACTCCACAGTGTATTTAGATTCTAAGGCTGAGGGCATATCACTTAAAAGACTACAAAACCTAGTGGACACGAAACTTCTATCGGCTCCGGTATCGAATAATACGGTAGCAAAACAACCATTAACCGAAAATTTACCAGTTACTGTTGTAGGATCGTTTAGAGCCTCACCTGAGCCAATGACGAAGGCTCTTCCTTTGGCTCCATTGTTGTTATTGCCTCCATTATTGTTGTTATTGTTGTTGCCATTGTTATTATTGCTATTGTTTCCATTGTTGTTGTTGCCATTACCATTCCTCTTAAGTTGGGGACAGTTGCGTCTGTAATGGCCTTCTTTTCCGCACTCAAAACAACCTTTCGGAGTTTCTTGTGATTGTTGTGGCTTTTTCATCATTTCACCCCTACAGTCTTTGGCTGCGTGACCAATCTTCCTATAACGTTGGCACTTGAAGTTATCACATCTACCCACATGGTGGTAGTTACACCGGTTGCACTTCGGCTGTCTTCCGCCATACCCACCGGGTCCTTGATTTGAGGGAGTCGCCTGGTTGATGCTTCGATTGTTATCGAACTTCCGTTGCTGTTGCTGACTTTGCTGCTGTTGTTGAGGTTAAGATTGGCTGCTGGATGACGATCCCTTGTTGCTTGAACCATCCCACTTCCGTTTATGGTCGGGCACGCTTGCCACCGCGCCCCGCTTAGGTAATCGACCTTGCTCGACTGCTTGATCAGTCAGCCTGTGGGCTGTTCGGATAGCTTGTTGTATAGTAGTGGGGTTAGAAGTAGTTACCATACTTTGAATTTCGGGCACCAATCCCCGTATATAATGCTCAACTCTCTTATGCATTTCATTCACCATCCCTGGGCATAAAGTAGCTAACTCATGAGTACGGGTCGTGTAGGCTTCAATTTCTGAGCCTTGCATTTTGAGTTGCCAGAACTCAATCTCCAGTTTCTGCACTTCATTTCGGGGGCAGTATTCTTCGGTCATAATCCCCTTAAACTCATCCCAAGGTAGTTCATTGGCCATGGCTTGACCCAGCATTTGTACCTGGGCATTCCACCAGGAAAGTGCTTCGCCTTCCAATGTCCCGGTGGCATACTTCACCTGATCAGCAGGTGGGCAGTTGCATTTTGCGAAGACAGACTCTGTCTTCTCAAACCACCTTACAAGCCCTACAGCTCCTTCCGTCCCGCTGTAGGTATGGGGTTTACAGTTCATGAAGGACTTGTAGGTATATGGTGGTGGTCCTGTTTTGACAATCCCAAACATTAGTCAGATATCCTAGGCAATTAACTAGAATAACTAGTTTAACCTCTTGTTATCATTTACCTGCTGGTTGTCCCGGTTGGGCAGCAGCCACTGCCGCCTGAACATGTTCGTTAATTAATGCCGCCAATTCCGCAGGCGTCATGTTTATGGCTCCGGCTCCATGGCCTCCGGCGCCACGTCCACGACCACGCCCACGTCCTCTTCCACGTGCGTCCATATTTCACTTTAAAATTCACAATTACAATAATGAGTAACATCCAACACATTAATCTCATCAAGGTACAGTAAATAATAAGAAATAATGTATTCACCACAACCACAACATTTATAACAGAAATAATAATCAAAGATAAATAAATTGCAATTGAGTCACAAAATATTCCATCAATGTCAAAATTTAAGTTTGTCAGTTGGGTGGGAAACAACCCTTCTCACATAGGTTTCAAAGAAAAGAAACACTACATAGTCTAAGTCATTTAAAAGAAGAATCAGTCCAGTACGTCAGATCCGTCACTGTCCTCATCCATCTCTGCTGGTTTTTCTTCGGGGGCTTCCTCGGGTTCCTCTTCTGGGTCTTCCTCATCAGGGTCCACCAAAGGTGCAGGGGCTTCAGCAATCTGAAGTGCTGCTAGTTGTGCCTCTAAATCGGCAAACATATCATCGATCACTATGTTATGGTGATCCTGTGCATCCATGCGCCCACTAAGTGCTACAACGTTTCCTGCCAGAGTATGATGTCCACCAATGGCCATCGAGAGTCGCTCCTTAAGTGTCTCTACCTGGAAACGTAGCTGAAGCATCTCAGATCGCAATGCAGAGTTCTCATCAGTGAGTCCTCTAATCCGCTGTCGCTCTGTGTCCAGTGTGGCTACTAGGGCTGCAAATGCCTGCTCCAGAGGGATGCTCAAGGTAGGAAGTGTAGGCAAAGTAGAGGCGGTCGATGACCTAGTCCTAGGTCGTGTAGGAGCTACTAGTGGTACGCGCTCTCTATAAGCCATACGGTTTATGTAGGTGGGGTAGAAATCCCAGTTCCGCGGAGGATCGAGCTCAGGAGGTATGAAAGGCTGATCCCAGTCTATCTCGCCAGGAGGATAAGGATGTCGGGGCCAGTTAAATCCCCTATCAGGTACGGGAGACGTAGGAGGTGACTCAGATCGTGCAGGTCTCTTGCCTAAATTTCTGGACGACGATGCCATGCTGCGAAGTACGTGTTGCGTATGCCAATGAGTATACAGTAAGGAGAGTAAGCGATAAGTAACTAACAACTGTGCGGTTATAGTCTAGTGTGTGTATGCAACCTAGTTCCCTATAACCAATGGCTCTAATACCAATCTGTCACACCCTCAAAATCCGCGTGCGGGGTTTTACTGCGAGGCGCGTGACATACCAGGATCTCAGTCATTAGTTACCAAGAACGACTCTATATGATTAATAAACAAAACCAGAGTTAACGTTTAAAATTCTGCGGAAGCGTTTTTAAAACCAGAAAACCCAAAACAAGTAGTATGTAAAGAGAATGCGCAAAACATACGTGCCCCAAACACAATTTTTTAATATGAAAATAATCCCAAATTTGTAAGCAAGGCAAATGTAGACAACTCAACAATGCTGACGTGCGTGCTCCTAGGCAACTGGCAACCTTAACCTGAGAATAGCATACTAAAAGAGTCAACACAACGGTTGGTGAGTTCAAGAGTTTGCGTTTAAACATAAACCAATGATAGTTGCAAAATATAAGATTGTGTATTGTAATAGATAGCTAGTCTATAAACAAATAGTAATAATCATAGTGATTTCGCGATTGAAGCTGACCGTGTTACGTTTGTTGCCTCCTACCATGACTTACCAGGTCATGACAAATGTTCGTTAGGACAATATTGCACCCGTTTGACCTCGAGTCACACAGGTGGGGCTCGTCAGACCCAGTAGTACTACCCAAGATTTCCCGCTAACCATCATTATTAACAATCCGAAAGTGTGAGGACTTTCATGGTAATCAACACTATATTATACCATACACAACTTATCATGATAAAGCGTTTGTAAAAACCAGTATGCTATCTCCCCCAAAAGAGAGTATGTAAAAGAGTGGGGCATGAACTCACCTGATACGCGCAAGAATTAACTTAGAGCTTAACTTGAAAGAAAGAGGGGAAAGACAACCTTCAAAGGTCACCTAAAACACATGAGTACATAAGTACGTGTACACAGAATCAATATGAAACCCTAAGTGCTCTAAAAACCAAGGAACTCAAGGTTTAAGAAAGACAAGACACATTTGACCCAGTTTGACCCGTTGGTGACATTATAGGTGAAATTCCATTCAAAAAAAGCATAACAGCCTATCACACATGATTATCATACAAATTGATTACATATAGCACTTCATTAATCACATGTACCAACTAGATCATCATACAGTCAGATATCATACAAGTCATGCGAATCTCAAACAATTATCATGCTCAACATAGTTACAACACAACCAATGCTTCATACATAGAATCAAATCATGCACAGCATGCCATGTGAAGCCACTCACGACTTCACACCCTAAACCCTGCCAATCCTACTAAGTAGGGGCCTCAGATTCGCATGCGTGTATGATGATCATCAACATACCATTTAACAGAAATCATATCATCCAAAATGTTCAACCATGATCAACCACAAACCAACAATAGTCCTAACATACCCATATGACCTATTACCATGAATTCCCACAAACAGGCCAAACACAGGTAACAAACCAAATCAACATTCATATAACCTAAATAACACATTTAATCACCTTAGAAACCATCCATGAACACACTAGCATGGTCCTAATGTCCCAAACATACCCAAATCATCATATTTAAGAGATTTCACAATTAAAGTTTCCCTTTTGGGAAAGTTCATCCCAAAACCATCAAACTCACACTACATTCATGAATTCATCAATTATATACCAATCCAAGTCCATGACAACATTTAAACATGATCAACAACATCTAATTATCATGATTCATCAACTTTCATACCCAAAAGTTTCTATTTTTAGCAATGTATGAACTATAAGACATCTTCTTGATTTTAAATTGTTCATATCATCAACCTAGCATCTAATCATCATCACAAACACATCCATAACATTCATCATCAAATCATCAATTCATGCAAAAAAAAAGTTACTATTCTTAGTAACCTATGAACCATGAATCACAATCATAGCTTTCTTGTAAAATCGATGTTAACCAGCATATATACAATCCAACTAACATAATAACACCAACCAACATCAAGAAATCGGCCTCCAATTGCAAGTTTCGAACTAGGGTTTCGGCCAAGGTGAAAAATCATCAAAAACATGTAAAAATCTAACCTTTAAACGTGTAATGGCTTGCAATTGATGATTCTAACGCGTTGTATAACTTGAAATCGACCAAAACCGAATGGTAATCACTTGTTCTTGCTTGAAATCGCAGGTTTGTGTGTGTTTGAGTGTGTGTCGCGGCCGATGGGTATGTGGGGGCTAGGGTTGGGATTTTTGATTATATTTAATTTATCAATGTTACCATTTAAACCATTGTAATTTACTTTTTATAAAAATTAAGCTTTTAAACTCTTTTTAAAAAGTGTTTTAACTACAATAATAAGCATATAAACTAACAATGACAATTATATATTTTATCTTTATTAGATACAAAACATTCAGATTAAATACACACGCTTCCACGTTACGCGATAAAATTTACAATAAACATTTAAATCACATAATCACAATTAATAATCAACACAGTAATTATTTGTTTCACATTATTAATTATTATTAAGTCACCAACGTTCAACGAAAACTAGTGTGTGCGCACGACACGTGTATTTAAGACTTAACAAAACTAACGGAGTTTGGTAACGGAAAATTACCGGATGTCACAACAATATTGTCCCACCAGCACAAGGCCGAGTCCACAAATGAGTGGGTAGCAAACTTCACCTTATGATCCTCTCAGCACTCACTAATATCGAGCACCGCTTCCATCTCCCTCACCTATCGGTGAGCAGCAGCAGCATTACCATTCCCATCACAAGTGGGGGCTTGCATCTCTGGAATGCCCCATAACTACACCCTTTTGCGGTTTCCTGCACCGCTTCCTCTTCCTGTTCATCACTAGAGACAACCATCTTAATTTTTGGTTGCTCCCCTTCACCTAAACCTCTCCCAACGGTCCTCTTCCTCTCCTCCTTCTCTTTCTTTTCATCCTCCCTCACCGCATGAATAACCTCGGTCACCATAGATGGCAGGATCGTCTGCATGACCTAATGAACTTCTTCCACAACTTCCTCCTTCACAGAGGCTCTCAAATTAGCACTCTCATCACCGCCTTCCTGGTGATGAAGATCGGGCTCTGCAGGAGCCGTCTCAGCAGCCTTAGCCTTGTTCCCTGTGACACGTGGCCTAGCACCACGACCACCCTGCACACCTCCTCAAGAAGCCTTCGAAGATCTACCACCCGCCATCCTCTAAACACTATAAGATTCCACAACCAACACGATCATTCAAGGTAATAGCTTGGATTATGTCATGTATAGTAAGTCCCTAATTATAGTGGCCAGTTGTGATTAGCCACTTACTTTACTCTTCATCCCCCAAGTATTGCCTATCCTGACTACATCAATATCCAAATGTACTAAGAGGACATAACTCAGATAGCACGCACACATAATACCGGTTAACCTTAAGAAAGTAAATTACCTGATGGCACGTAGCTACTTGGGATGGCATCCCTCTATTCAGTCCCATTCTTAGTTTAAGTTTAGGTTTTGAAAATATTTACCCATTTATCTTAAACTTTGGCTTTGATACCAACTTGTAAGGCCCCGTTCTCTGGAACCTCATAGTTGGTCAATCACAACCTCACTAATATCAAAACATATTAAGATTTAATAAGTAAATAAAATATTGCAGCGGAAAAGTTCATCAAAAACCATTTCATGCTTTAGTAAATACATTTGCCAAGTAATACATTGTCATTTAAAAGATTACAAAACATCACTTAGTTGTATTACAAAACAACATTAATATTATTGCATGAGATGGATGCCAGTCTTTGCCTGCGAAGTAGCTTCACCCTCATGCCATCCTCAGCAACAAGCTACCTGCTAACTGAAAATGCATAAGGCACCAGATGGCTGTTCAGAAACAAAGAAGATGATAGAGGGATTGTCAATAGAAACAAAGAAAGGCTTATTGCCCAGGGTTACACTAAAGAGAAAGGCATTGATTATGACGATGTCTTTGCTCTAGTGGCTAGATTAGAAGCCATCAGAGTGTTCCTTGATTATGCCTCATCAAAATTATTCACTGTCTTCCAAATGGATGTGAAATGTGCCTTACTATATGGAAAGATAGATGAAGAGGTATATGTTGCTCAACCACCAGGGTTTAAAGACCAAGACTTCCCTCACAGAGTCTACAAGTTTAGTAAAGCTCTATACGGTCATCATCAAGCACCCAGAAAGTGGTATGATACTTTATCAAAGTTTCAACTATAGAATGGTTATACTAGGGGGAAGATTGACCAAACATTGTTCTTGAAGTGAAACGGACAAGACTTGCTAGTTGTACAAGTGTGTGTGGATGACATCATATTTGGCTCGACCAACATATTGTAGAAAGTTTGAAGCACTCATACAATCAAAATTCCAAAAAAGTCAAAAGGAGAACCTACCTTCTTCCTTGGACTTCAGGTTCAACAATCAGCTGAATGAATTTTTATCAATCAAAGAAAATATGTGAATCTGAGCTTAAAGAAATACAGCATGACTCATTGCACATCAAGCAAAACACCATTTGCAACTGGATTGAAGTTTGGCATAGATCTAGAGGGAAAATTAGTTGATCAGAAGCTTTACAAATCAATGATAGGCTCCCTGATATACCTTACTGCCAGCAGACCTGATATCGTGTATGTAGTTTTAATGTGTGGAAGATACCAAGCAGATCTAAAAGAATCACACATTAATGCTATAAATAGGATTTTCAGACACTTGAAAGGCAAACCAGCACTTGGCCTATGGTATCCTAAAGATGGAGATTTCTCTTTTTTGCATACACTAATAGTGATTATAGTGGATGCAACAACAACACAAAATCCACAACAGGAGGATGTCAGTTTCTTGGATCAAGATTGATCTCCTGGCAGTGCAAGAATCAAACAAATGTGTTTGTGTCAATAGCTGAAGGAGAATATATAGCCGCTTCTGTATGTTGTTCTCAAGTGCTTTGGTTTCAAAACCAATTGCTTTACTATGGCTTTAATTTTCTTAAAACACCCATACACATAGACAATTCTACTGCCATGTTCATGACTGATAATCTTCTTCAACATTCCAAAACAAAGCATATAGATATCAGATATCATTTTCTAAGACATTACTTAGAAAAGGGTTTGATCAAGTTGATCAAGGTTGTTAGGTCTAGATTGATTGTATAGGTTTAGAAGATTATTCATCACTTGTAATGAACTCATGTAAATCTTTATCTTTTCGTATGCAAGATATGTATATGTTAACCCAAATTATTATTTGTCTTGATTATATGTGTAATTGAAGGAAAACATCATACTTGGTCAATTTTGAAATTTGACAAGTACAAGAACATCTACGGAAGAACAAGTCAAGGAATATGCATCCGTGGATCTCCTACAGAAGCATTGTAACATCTACAGAAGAACAACTCTGCTCGTGAGATAAAGTTACTGCTACTCCTGTGGAAGAAGAAAGCTTGCTCCTGTGGATGATGTTCAAAATGAAGATCAAAGAACCAACTCCTATAGAAGGCTAACTCCTACGGAAGAACAAAGTACTTGCATGAACTCCATTCATCACGTCTAGAATTTTATTTGTGTAACTTTCTTACCACAATAAGAAAGTTACTTTTACACATGTAAAAGTGAATCCCTCTGCCTATAAATAGAAGGCATGGGTGCACTCTTTCAAGACAGAACAATACACCAACAATACACAGAAAAACAATACAACAATTCTGATTACACCAGAATAGCAATTAGAACACCAAGAACATCACCTAGCCATTATCATATCAGCAAAAATCAAAACCGATTGTAACCAATTCAGTATTAATGGAAACCATTTGAAGCAAATTTGTTTATCTTATTACTTTAAACAATTAATTAAACAACGAGTTATGATAATTCCGCGATCATTATTTATTCAATCAAACTGATAAATTCCTATTTCGATCCTTGGATTCACAGGTGGTATCAGAGCCTCATGCTCATTGATCTCGATCAATTGATCTATCAGTTTAGATTAGTCTAATTAGTTGTTAATTTCATTAGATATATCAGTTTTTGATTAGATATGATAATTTAGCTTAAAATTGCTTTTGAGTGTTCATCACAGCTTGAGAGTTCATACGTTAGATTTAAGCGTGTTGTTGAATAATTTAATCAAAACACAAGTTGGGTTTAGCTAATCAATAGCTAACGATGGTATTTTACTCAACGAATTGGTGTAATTAGTTAAAATCATCAAACCCTATTATATCGATCATCGAGTACTGTTGCATTGCTCGATTAACTCCGATCTACATTAAAATCATTTTGATTCGTGGAATTATGTTGTTGTTTGATATTTAAAGGTTGTTCAAACAAATTTGAACAGATCCCATCATCTAACATCTTAAATTCAAATCATCTGAGAATTTATTAAGAGGTTTGTCTAACTTTGACCACAGCTGCTTAATTGTCTGATAATTAAGAGTTTGTCATTAATTAGCTTATTCTCAACAAAAGCCATTAATTCAAAGGAATTTCTGTCTTAGCTGATTTAATATCAGTGATTTGTTTTTGCTGTGTGAGTGTGTTTCCTTTACGTTTACTTTACACATTCATAGGGTATTAAATTAGTTGATGGTTTGATAATTACCAAGTTAACTAAAATGAGTAATTCAATTGTTGGCTCAGCTTATCAACCCCCAAAATTGGAAAACAAAGCTCATTTTGAAAAATGGAAAATTAGATTCAGGAACCATGTTAATTACACTGATTTTGACTTATGGGTGTCTATGACTAAAGGTCCCTACATTCCACCTGCTCTTGGACCTGATTGTAATGACAACAATTAGCCCATAAGTTTGAAAGATCTGTCGCCTGAAGATGCTAAAAGGGTCAAAATTGATATTAAGGCCTATAGTATGCTTACTGTGGCTTTACCTAAAGAACTCTTGATCAGATGTGAAGCTTACAAAACAGCAACTCTTTGTCGAAGATTCTTCACACTTTGTGTGAAAGAAGTGACGAGATCAAAAGCATTAGGAAGGATACCCTTCATTCACAATATGAGACTTTTCATCATATTAAGGGTGAATCTGTTCCTCGACAACTCCACAGATACATGCAACTTGTTACTGAAATTAACATCTTTGAGTTGAAGTATAGTAATGAGAAGTTGAACAAAAAGATGCTCCATACTTTGCCAGAAAGTTGGACTCAAACTATGTCTATGTTCAAGAATACCATTGATCTAAGAGCAATTGGACTAGATACTTTGGTAGCAAAGGTGGAAGCTCTAGAATTGGATGAGAAAACAAGAAACAAAAGTATAAAAGCACCAATTACACCATATCAATTTAAAGAAACAAAGGGTGCTGGAAGTGCATTTATTTCCAATGATGATGATGGAAGCTCTTATGTTAAGAGTGATGATGAAGATGAAGCAGCTTTCTATGCAGCAAAGTCCTCTAAATTAACTCTCAAAGCAGTTCAAATAAGAAAGTGAAAGGGAAACTTGAAGATACAAAAAAATCAAATGCTACAGCCACAAAGGGATCCACAACCAATAAAAATAACACTCAATCTAAACCAATTATTGTGGTACTAGAATCAGAAGAGCAAAAGGCAGCCGTTGCAGCCTTTTCTTCAGGCATTCAAGCTTATCTGGGTAGTACTTTGACCCCTACTCATATTTGTCAACAAGACCTTGAAGAACTTCATCCTGATGAAGTGGAGGAAATGGATTTACAATGGCAAATCACCATGATTGCATACAGAGCTAAGATGTATTTGAGAAGGAATAAGGGATTAGCTATTGCAGGGAGAACTACAAAGATTGGTGTTGATAAATCCAAAGTAAGATGCTACAAGTGCAATTTGTATGGTCAGTTTTCAAGAGAATGCAATCAGCAATCAACAAGTGACTTGAGACAAGCAAACCAAAGAAACATCAAGCAATCTCAACTTACAAACTCATCCCCACCAGCAACAAGTTCTTCAGCAAGTACAAGTAACACTAAAGAAACTTGGTTAATTATCTTGAAGAATGGTACTTATGATTGGAGCATGTATGAGAAAGAAGTTCTGGAGAAGAATCAAGCATTGATGGCTAACGTGGAGAACAAAATTCCACCTATGGAAAAAGAGGTAAGGGATAGATTATGTTCATCTAGATGTGTTGAAGATGTGGAAAGATATAGAGTCCATGCTCAACAATTAGCTGATAAAATCAAAGAAACTATGATTTTGAATGAATCTCATATGAGAGAACACAAATTATATCAGGTCAAAATCACTTCTTTACAAAAGGATTTTGATAAACTCTTGTCTGAAAAATATTATTTGAAAGCACATTTTGAGCATCTGACCACCTCCTTAAAAAATCAATGTCTGATCATACATCCACTGTCGTGAAACTTCAGAAGTTTCAATTATCATCTTAGCAATATGAGAAACTTTTAATACTCATATTGAAACAAAGAACGAGCATGGGTTGGGATTTCATGCTGTTGCACCGCCATTGAATGATAACTACACCATATTACCTGATTCAATGACCAATAGTTTGTCAAACCATTTTGTATCAAGTACCAAAACTGTACCAAAAATTAAAATTAATGAATTGATAAGTGGTGAAGATACTGTTGTCAGTGAAACTAATTCATACAAAGAATGTTTAAAACAAATTAAATCAGAATTTGACTTTGATGATTATGATGACCTGGATGAGTTCGATGAGCCTAATGAGCAAAAATATGCTGGTTTGGGTAAGGGGAAGAATATGTTAATTGAAGCTATAGTTCCTAAAGTTCTTGAGGAGATTAAGCTACCTTATCCTCCCAAACAAAGAAATATGTTGAAGACTATCTACACAAGAATTGCTTAACTAAATGAAGGAATTCATGAGCTTAACAAGAAGCACAAAACTCTTTCATCAAAAAGAACTGTTGGATCCACTGAAGAAGAGAAAATCACTTCCAAATAACACATGAGGAAGAAGAAGACCATTTCAGAACCATCCGTGGAAAATTCGAAGAAGAAGACTGTTTCAGAACGATCTGTAGAAAATCCGAAGAAGAAGACCGTTTCAAAATCTTCTGTTGAAAATCCAAAGAAGAAGACCGTCTCATAACCATCCGTAGAAAATCCACGGAAGAAGACAAATGTTGCTTTTTCAAAACAGTAAACATCCGTAGAAGATCTACGGAAGAAGCAATCATCTACTGAATCACACAATGCCAACAAGAAAGGTAAGAAACAATAGAGAGTTGTGAATTCTCAGCAATCAGAACCATATGACATCATGTCTGGTAGAGGTAAAGATTCTTCAGCCGCAAAGTTTGAGAGAGAATTGAAGAAGCAGCAGAAGAAGAAAGTGATGGAGTCTGGGAGTGAAGTTGAAGAAAAATACTATAAGTAGTGTGACATGTATAACCACAACACAGATGATTGTTACTTCAGCAACTATTGCTCCATGTGCAACATGAACAATCATATGACTACTGATTGTTACTTCAACAAACACTGTGCTATTTACAACAAGAATAACCATTCTACTCAAGAATGCTACTTCAACAAGAAGAACAAATCAAAAGGTCCAAAGAAGCAACAGTCTGAGAATGTTGAATCAGACTCACATTCCACTAAAAGTAAGGCAAGTTCAAAGCAAAAGAAGCAACAACCAAAACAAAAGGTTCCAAAGGCAAAGAAACCTACATCTACTGATGATCAAATAAAGAGGAAGAAGGAGAAGCAACATTCTCAAAGCAAGGCTCCTCGCAAGAAGTAGATTTGCAGGAAGATGAAGCCTGCTATGACCACTTTTAAAAGGGTAATCAAGTACCGCAATCAAAGAAAAAAGATGCCAAAACTTTCCCTAATCAAGTATCATCATCAAGTTCAAAGAACAAGATACACAAAGAAGAGGTGACAGAGGAAATGCTTGTGGACCAAGAACAAAGTGATTCAAGTTCATCTTTAATAAAATCATCCTCACCCCAAACAAACCATAATGAATCAAATGAGTCTAAAATCAACCCTGAGACATCTAGGCTCATTCATGAGGGAGTAACAATCTTAGATACCAATGGCAAGTCCAAGACAATTAAGGCTTGGGCTCCACGCTCTAATTGATTTCATTATTTATGCAGGAACATCCATGCAGGGCTGACAACAAGTGGTATGTTGACAGTGGTTGTTCCAGGCATATGACAGGAAACTGTTCTCTCCTCTATGATTTAAAACACAAAAATGCTTCATATGTGGCATTTGGTGGGGATAAGAAGGGAGGTAAAATTGTTGTGAAGGAATGGTAACAAATGGTGTACTCAAATTTGAGAAAGTAAATTTTTGTGAAAATTTACAATACAACTTGATAAGTGTATCTCAAATTTGTGATCAAAATTATACCACTCTATTTGATAACACTTACTGTTACATTTTTAAGCCAGGTTTTCAAATCCCAGCAGATTGAATCCTTCTTAAAGCACCAAGAAAAGGAAAAACATATGTTTTCGACATGAACAACACCTCAATGACAAGCAATGAAACCTGCCTGATTTCTAAGTCATCAGAAGATGAAGCTCAACTATGGCATAGAAGGATGTTTCTTTCAAACATGAAGAACATGAATAAGCTTGTCAAAAATGACTTAGTCATTAGCCTTCCCAAGAAAGAATTTTACTGTTCTAATCATTGTTCATCATGTTATAAAGGAAAACAACATAGGGTGTCACATAAGTACAAAACAATCAACACAAACACAACTCCACTCAAAATGCTACACATGGAACTTTTTGGTCCAACTAATGTGTTGAGCATTGGAAAAAGGCAATATTGTTTGGTGATTGTTGATGATTTCACTAGATTCACTTGGGTCCTTTTCTTAAAACATAAAAGTGAAACATCAAAAACATTAATGGAGTTTATCACTAAGATTGAAAATCAACTTGATTTAAAAATCAAAATATTAAGAAGTGATAATGGATCTGAATTTGTTAACCATTTGTAAGGCCCCATTCCCGAAATGCTTACAGTCGGTCATTCAAAGCATAAAATATATAGAATATAACATTTTAAAACACATCATACTTGCAGCGGAATTTGAATTTTTCATTAATAATTAAAAAGGTCATGACAAAAAATCCTGTTGTTTCATGCTAGATCAAAAATTTCAGATTCGTTGAGCTTGGATCTTAGGATTCATCACGTTCAGATCTAAAAATCAAAATTAAGATGGGTGTATGTGTGTGAATCAAAGAACAAAGAGATGGATAGTAATAATGTTATGATTTCATTGATGTTGATAAACAAGTTACAATGAGAATCATAGATGGCTGATGAAATCAAACCCACCCAAAGGAGAGGATTTCTCCTTGGGTGGTGATTTACACCATGAGAAACACACACAAAAGAACCACACTTGCAAAAATGCACTAGTGGGTCTATTTATATTATTATTACAACATGACCTAATTTTGACTTTCTAATTGTCTTGATGTTGACTTTGTCATGTTGAATTGTCTTGTATTGTTGTTTTTATTATGATCACCTTGGTCTCTGAACTTGTACAATGAGATCTTCAGTTGGCTTTGATTGTGTTTTGGAAAGCTTCAGTTTATCTATTGTTGAACCCCAACATTTCATTTACATCGCAATAATTATATTAGTACAATAACATTCCTAAAATATATGGATGCCAGACTCTGATTATCCCCAGTAGCTTATGCATCCATGCCTGCGCCTCCTCAGCATCAACAAATTACCTGCCAACTGATATGCATATAAAAAGTCAGTGTTGCTGAGAGAGTTCTAGTTTATATAATAAAATACTTCACTTTTAATAAAACCTGTCCTTTAATTTCGTTCGTGATCACACGTCATACGCACATCTTGATAATAATCATTTATTTATCCTTTAACATCGTATATAATCATTTGTTTTGTACTTTATTATCTTTCACTTCTATCCGGATCCTGCCATGCCCCCTCTTCGGTGCACAAAGCTACTAAAGTCTTGGGAGCAAGTGGCAAGACCCCGTTTCGCATGTTTCCATCAGTCACAAAGACTGACGGTTAGGTGTGCACTTGGCACACTATCGAGGTGGCAACCCATAAAGAGTTATGACCCCCTTTTTATGCTTGCAAGACTTTTAACTCATTCATTATGTTCCACTTCACATCTTTTTTATCTTCCACTTTCATTACAATAATACTTTACGTACAAGAGTATTGACACACCATGGAAAGTCACATACTAATACATAATATAGAACATCCACCACAGCCCTCAAACATACATAACATTCATAGGCATAAATCATCAAAACATTTCAGAACCTAAGACTACATTCTACTTCCCAAGATTTTAGAAATTCCTAAGTCACCAAAGAAATGCGGATGAACATAGGCCAATGCGGCTGGATGTTCAGCAAATACGGACAGGCAAATGCGGATGAATATCTTAGAAAAATATTCTAAGTGTCCAAAGATGTGCGGATGAACCAAATGCGGATGAACAATACTAATGCGGATGATCAAAATACTTAACTATGGAACATAAAACCAATGCGGATGAATGCTCAGCGAATACGGATGAAGACCAGCAAATGCGGATTAACACTTAACAAATGTGGATGAAGACTTAACAAATGCGGATGAAGACTTGACAAATGCGGAGAAGACTTAACAAATGTGGATGAGGACTTAGCCAATGCGTATGAACAAAAGACTTAACTGTTAAATGCGGACGAACACAAAAACTAACCTGTAATGCAACTTATGCCATTACCATTTCCCAATCATCATTCTAACATGAACACAGGTTAAATCTATCAGTCTAATACTTAGAACATCATAAACATTAAATGATCATCAAGAGAATCACATAACATAACTATATCATCATAATCGTCCATACCATACATGGAAAACCATAACTTTCTTCGAAAACATCAGTTAAATATGCATACCAGCCCCAAATAAGCAGAAAACATTTAAAAGAAGGGATCTAGAACTCACCTCTAACTGCTTTCGAGTAATACTCCTCCAAACCCGAGAGCAACCTGGAGTTCTAGCACTAAAACACACAAAAACAAGCTGCCAAACACAAAGAACACGTAAAGATTGGTCCAGAAGCTCAACCCAACTGAAAACCGAATAGAAAACACAAGAAAACCTCACCTCAAGGAGAATTCAGCTTTTCACGCATAAAAACCCAGTTAAAGTTTATTTTCTTCCTCTTGCAGCCAAATTCAGCTGGTGAAATGGGGTGTGGGCGACCATGCTTCTTTTTAAATCCCATAATGGGCAAGTTTGCCACTTGCACAAAATTAACCCCTTGACTTGGAATATTTCACCTTTCTTTCTTTTACTTTTCTTTTGCTGAAATTTCCTGGGTGTTACAAGTCCACCCCCACTTAAATGGGTTTTGTCCCCAAAACCTATCACTCCTCGAACAGATATGGGTAATGTTGTCTTATCTCTTCTTCAGTCTCCCACGTAGACTCAGATCCCATCCTATGCCTCCACTATACTCGCACCAGTGGAACCACCTTATTCCGTAGTTTTTTCTCTTTTCTGTTGATGATGGACACTAGCTACTCCACATAATTGAGTCATTCATCCACCTCAATGTGCTCAATGGCACAATCATATCTTCGTCGACTAAGCACTTTCTTAGATGAGATACATGAAAGTTTGGATGAATTCCACTTAACTCATCATGTAGCTCCAACCTGTAGGCCACCTCTCCCACATGGGCCATTATCTTGAAAGGCCCAAAGAATAGAGGACTTAACTTCCCTCTCTTTCTGAATCGAATTATCCCTTTCCAAGGGGACACTTTCAGCATCACTCTATCACCGACGTTAAACTCAATCGGTCTTTGACATTTGTTGGCATAGGATTTCTGCCTATCTTTGGCGGCTTTCATATAGGCTTTAATTCTGCCTAATTTCTTGTTGGTCGTTTCGATAACCTCGATACTCCCCAACTCCTTCTATCCGATTTCCCCCCAGCAAACGAGGGTTCTACATTTCCGGCCATAGAGCATCTCATATGGGGGCATACCAATACTAGCATGGTAGTTTTTGTTGTATGAGAACTCCGCCAACGGTAGGTGACTATCCCAGCTTCCACCAAAATCTATGATACATGCCCAAAGCATGCACTCTAAGTTCTGGATAGTTCTTTCGGATTGGTCGTCCTTCTGTGGGTGGTATGCTGTACTGATGTGTAGTTTGGTTCCCATCGCATCGTTGAACTTCTTCCAAAATTTAGATGTAAACCACGTATCTCTGTCCGAGACAATCGAAACTGGCACACCATGATGGGTAACTATCTCATTGATGAACAATTTGGCTAGCCGTTCCGAGTTATACGTCTCTCCGATGGGTATAAAGTGAGCACTCTTCGTCAGTCTGTCTACTATGACCCATATAACATCATAACCTTTAGCTGTACGAGGTAGCTTCATTATGAAATCCATAGTAATATTCTCCCACTTCCATTCAGGAATTTCCAAGGGTTGGATTTTCCCGTATAGCTTCTGATGCTCAGCCTTAACTTGGACGCAGGTCAAGCATCTTTCTACATACCTTGCAACATCAGCTTTTATTCCAGGCCACCAATAATTCCTCTTCAGGTCTTGGTACATTTTGTTGGTTCCCGGATGAATGGAGTAGCGGGTCTTCTGGGTTTCGTCTAACACTTTCTCTCGTAGACCTCCACGACTAGGGATCCACAAATGCCCGAATCTGATTTTGACACCATCGATGTTTTCTTCCAGATTTGTGAGCTGCCCTTTCATCCTCTCCTTATCAACGTGCTCAGGTTCCAGAGCTTCTTTCTAAGCCTCACTAATTTGCTTTATTACATTAGAAGTTACAATCAACTGGTAAGATCTCACCCGAATCGGTTCCCGGCTTTCCTTACGGGTTAGAGCATCATCTACCACGTTAACTTTACCCAGGTGATAATGACTCTCACAGTCGGAGTCTTTTATGAGTTCCAACAATCGTCGTAGTCTCATATTAAGATCCTTCTGCTCGAAGAAATACTTTAAGCTTTTGAGGTCCGTAAAAATCATACATTTGGACCGTATAAGTAGTGTCTCCATATTTTTAACGCGAATACCATAGCAGCCTGGTCCAGCTCATGCGTAGGGTAGTTCACTTCATGAATCTTTAACTGTCGAGATGCATATGCTATGACTTTTCCTCGCTGTATTAGCACGCACCCTAACCCTTGATAAGAGGCATCGAAATAGACAACCAAGTCTTCATTCCCTTCTAGTAGCGTTAACACTGGAGCTTGTGTCAATCTTCTCTTTAACTCCCTGAATGCATTTTCTTGGCGGTCGTCCCATGCAAACTTCACATCCTTCCTCGTCAACTTGGTCAACGGCGAGGCAATCTTAGAAAAATCCTAAATGAATCTCCTGTCATAACTCACCAATCCGAGGAAGCTTCGGATTTTAGATGGCGTTTTAGGCGAATTCCACTTCATCATCGCCTCCACTTTGGCAGCATCCACCATGATTCCTTCAGGGTTAACCACATGGCCTAGAAACTGCACCTTGCATAACCAAAAGGCACACTTAGAGAATTTCGCATACAACTTCTCCCTTCTTAGAGTTTCCAGCACCTAACGGAGGTGACAGGCGTGGTCTCCCTCATTCTTTGAATAGATCAAGATATCGTCTATGAACACTATTATTGATTTGTCGAGCATCGGGCGGTAAACTCTATTCATCAAGCCCATGAATGCTGCAAGAGATTTGGTTAGGCCAAACAACATCACAAGAAATTCATAATGCGCATATCGAGTCTGAAATGCAGTCTTTCAGATATCCTATTCTTTAACCTTTAGCTGGTGGTAACCCAATCAAAGATTGATCCTCGAGAACCAATTTGCACCCTGGAGTTGATCAAACAAGTCATCAATCCTTGGTAACAGATACACGTTCTTCATGATCAACTTATTCAGCTCACGGTAGTCGATGCACATCCTCATGCTACCGTCCTTCTTCTTTACAAACAAGACCGGAGCACCCCAGGGAGAGATACTATGCCGGATGAACCCCTTATCTAATAACTCTTGCAGCTGAGTCATTAATTCCTTGATCTCAGAGGGAGCTAGTCGATACGGTGCCTTGGCAACAGGTTTGGCACCAGGTATCAAATCAATCTGGAACTCGATCTCGCGGTCTGGTGGCACACCTGGTAGATTCTCAGGGAATACGTCTGGGAAGTCACACACGACTGGGATGTCGGACAATCATGAACCTGAGGCATCCACATCTTTCACATATGCCAGGTAAGCACTACATCCACGTCTCATGCACTTCTCGGCCACCACCATTGAAATTACCTTCGGAATAGTACCAAACCTATTACCGTAAATCATCACCGAACTTCCATCAGGTGCGGTCAAACAAATCTTCTTCTTGCGACACACAATATTTGCCTCATAGGCTGCTAGCCAATCCATTCCTAGAATCACATTATGTCCACCTAGGGGCATCATGAATAATTTAGGTGAGAACCTATGACCTTCCAACTCTATGTCACAATCCTCAATCAAATCAGAAATCTTGGTAGACTTACCAATGGCAGTTTCTATATTGAAGGGCTCATCAATACTTCTACTCCTAACAAGCAACTTAACACAGAAGGCAGTAGAAATAAAACTCTTACTAGGACCAGAATCGAAAAGCACAGAGGCACAAATTTGGATTACTAGGAAGGTACCTGACACAACATCGGGGTCCACTCTAGCCTCCTCCCAGGTCATAGTAAATGCTCTGGCTTTTTCCCTCTGCCCTTCTTTCTCCTTCTTGATCCCCTTTTTAGCCCCAAAATTCTCACCCATCGGTTTCTTGCAGTCCCTACTCAGATAGCCCTCTTCACCATAGTTGTAGCACCTCACCACCCCACACTCCCTTGCTATATTAACAGGCTTCCCATACTTGAATCAGACGTTCAGTCCCCACTTACACTCTCCCACATGTTCCTTCCCACACTTATTACATTCCCTCCTATTGTTCTTCTTACTTCCTGGGCGACGATCGTCAATCCTCATCTTCTTCTCCCCAATCCCATAGTTGTCACTCCTGAACCTCTTCCCATTACCATCTTGTTCCAACTCTTTTCAACCTTAATCTGAACTGGCATCGTGTCCCTCTCATCATACAATCTCCCGGCCAAATCTACCGCAAACCTAAACGTGCTCAGTCTAGCGGCTATCATGTTCCTCCTTATGTCCATGGGCAAACCTTGCATGTACCTCTTAATCTTCTTGGACTCCGGAGTTACCAGATCCGGCACACGTCTTGCAAGTTCATTGAAATTAGAGGTATACTCTTGATGTGTCATTTTCTAGCCTCCAAATGCAAGAACTCCTTCTCAACTTTGACCAACTCCCGATATGGACAATGCTTCTCCAGTACGAGTTCCTTCAAATCCGACCACCTCATCCTTGCAATAGACCATTTCCCCTTGGCTTGGACAATGTTGTCCCACCAGCATAAAGCTGAGTCAATAAAAGAATAGGAGGCAAACTTCACCTTCTTGTCCTCCCGGAACTTACTGATGTCTAGGACTGCCTCCATCTCTCGAACACAATGCTGAGCAGCAGTAGCATCGTCGTTACCGTCAATGGTCGGGGGTTTGCACCTCTGAAACGCCCCATAGGTGCACCCCTTAGCGGTCTCCTTCTCCTCCTCACTATCATCATCATGAATTAACACCTCTGGGCTAGATGGCTCTTCCTCTACTTTTTCCTTCTTCCCAACATCATCAGTTCTCACACCCTCCTTTACAGCCCTTAACACTTCGGTCACCACAGAGGGCAACACATTTTGCATCACATTGTAGACCTCGTCAACAATAGCTTCCTTTACCGTAGACTTGAGGGTAGCTGATCCTGCACCCTCTTGGTGGCTATGGAGGTCTGTGTCCTCATGAATCATCTTAGAAGCCTAAGCCTTGCTCCTGGTGACACGTGGCCCAGTAGTACGCCCGCCACGAGCACCGCCTTGGGTTGCATTCCCAGATTTTCTCCCCACCATAAAATCTACGGATGAATGCTCAGCAAATGTGGATGAAGACCAGCAAATACGGGTTAACACTTAACAAATGCGGATGAATACTTAACAAATGCGGATGAAGACTTAACAAATGCGGATAAAGACATAACAAATGCGGATGAGGACTTAGCAATTGCGTATGAACAAAAGACTTAACTGTTAAATGAGGACGAATACAAAAACTAACCTGCAATGCAACTTATGCCATCACCAGTTCCCAATCATCATTCTAATATGAACACAGCTTAGATCTATCAGTCTAACACTTAGAACATCATAAACATTAAACGATCATCAAGAGAATCACATAACATAACTATATCATCATAATGGTCCGTACCATACATGAAAACCATAACTTGCTTCGAAAACATTAGTTAAATATGCATACCAGCCCCAAATAAGCAGAAAACATTTAATAGAGGGGATCTAGATCTCACCTCTAACTGCTTTCGAGTAATACTCCTCCAAACCTGAGAGCAACCTGGAGTTCTAGCACTTAAACATACAAAAACAAGCTTCCAAACACAAAGAACACGTAAAGATCGGTCCAGAAGCTTAACCCAACTAAAAACCAAACAAAAAACTCAAGAAAACCTCACCTCAAGGAGAATTCAGCTTCTCACGAACAAAAACCCAGTTAAAGTTTTGTTCTTCCTCTTGCAGCCAAATTCAGTTGGTGAAATAGGGTGTGGGCGACCACGCTTCTTTTTAAACCCCATAATGGGAGAGTTTGCCACTTGCATAACTTTAACCCCTTGACTTGGAATATTTCACCTTTCTTTCTTTTTCTTTTCTTTTGCTGAATTTTTCCGGGTGTTACAACATGTTTTAGACTCCTTTTGCAGGAACAAAGTCATAGCCAGACAATTCAGTGCTCTAAGAACTCAACAACAAAATGGAGTTGCTGAAAGAAAAAACAGAACTCTAATTGAAGCAGCAATAACAATGCTAGCTGACTCATATTTGCCAATCACATTTTGGGCTGAAGCAGTGAACATAGCATGCAATGTTCAAAACAGGACCTTAATTGTCAAACAACATAGTAAAAACCCTATGAACTTTTGTTTAAAAGAAAACCTTTTATAGGATATCTTAGAGCATTTGGGTGTCATGTTTCTATTTTAAACACCAAAGATCAATTAGGAAAGTTTGCTGAATAAGCCTATGATGGTTTCTTTGTTCGTTACTCATCAACATCTAAATCATATAGAGTCTACATTCCGCATCAAAACATTGTGGAGGAAACTCCTAATGTATCATTTGATGAATCCTTATTTCAAAAATCTGTAAAAGGATCATCTTGGTTGTTTGATATAGATGCATTAACAAATTCATTTAACACTGGTTATTTGAATGTTACAGGTCCTTCAAATACATGCTATCCTTATGTACCTCCAAGTATGAGTGAAGTGCCATTAACTGCTAATCCTCCAAGATCATCATATTCAAACACTTCAAGTGTTGCTGATCCTGAGCCTTCATCTCAAACATGTAATGGAAATTGTGATGGAAATGAAAATTCAACTTCCAATGAAGTAACTAATACATCAGCAGAAGTTAACCATGAATCCGCAACAGTTATTAATGCACCCGGAGTAGTGAACAATGCATCAGCAATAATTCCTTCTACATCCATAGATGTCCCATCTACTTCCGGTGATGATTCATTGCCTCAACTGAAGTTCCCAATAAATTAGGAGATATTCCAACCACATTCACAACATCTACAGATCAACAAACTACAATATCTGTAGTTGTTCCTGTAACTCCCGTGGAAGTTATTCGTGCATCAGCGGAAACACAAACTCATGAAGATGGTTTTCATTCAGCATCAGAAGAGCAAAACGATGAGGATTTTTCCTACTTTGTTTATTCTCCATCTCACCTGGATCCATCTACATCATCATTAACCAATATCACCAACTTGGAATCATCCATTCCAGTTGAATCAATTGTAACATCAAGAATTTATAAGTATCATCCAATATAAAACATCATTGGTGATCTTAATAAAAGAACCATAAGAAGCCAAGGGGGAGCTACCAATATTTCTCTTTTCTCTTGTTTCCTTTCAAAAGTGGTTCCTCCCAACATCACTGCTGCATTAAAAGATTACAGCTGGATTGATCTTCCTGAAGGTCAATATCCAATTGGTACAAGGTGGCTTTTTAAGAACAAACTAGATGGAAGAGGTATCATTGTCAGCAACAAAGCAAGGCTGATAGGACAAGGGTATACTCAAGAAGAAAGGATAGACTACGATGAAGTCTTTACCCTAGTTGCAAGGATTGAAGCTATTAGAGTCTTCCTAGCCTATGCTTCACATAAGAAGTTCATAGTTTACCAGATGGATGTAAAATGTGCCTTCTTATATAGTAAAATTTATGAAGAAGTCTATGTTGCCCAACCACCAGGCTTTGAAGATCCTGATTATCCACACAGGGTATACAAGCTTGACCAAGCTTTGTATGGTCTTCATTAGGCACCAAGAAAGTGGTATGAAATATTGTCTTCTTTCTTGCTCAAGCATGGTTACAAAATAGGAACCATTAATCAGACTCTCTTCCTCAAACATGATCATCAAGACCTCTTGGTCCAAATCTATATAGATGATATCATTTTTGGATCAACAAACAAGAGATTATGTGAAGACTTTAAATCTTTGATGAAATCTGAGTTCCAAATGAGTTCTTCAGAAATCAAATGGAATATTCATCAATCAGGAGAAGTTTGTGCACTAAATCTTGAAGAAGTATAACCTTGCTGACTCTTCTTCATGCAAAACACCAGCATCAACAATAGATAAGATTGTACCTTATCCTAAAGGGAAATCAGTTGATCAAAGATTGTATAGATCTATGATAGGATCTTTGATCTACATAACTGCCAGCAGACCTGACATAATGTTTGTTGTGTGTGTTTGTGCTTGGTACCAATCAAACCTTAAGGAGTCATATATGATTGTAGTTAAGAGGATCTTCAGATACCTCAAAGGGAAGCAAGCTCTTGAACTTTGGTATCTCAAAGAAGGAGATTTCAACCTCTATTCATATTCTGATAGTGACTTTGGAGGTTGCAATAACAACAGAAAATCAACAACTGGTGGTTGTCAATTCATTGGACCAAGACTAGTTTCTTGGCAGTGCAAAAAGCAAACAAATGTATCAGTATCCACAGCTGAGGCTAAGTACATTGCTGCTTCAGCTGGTTGCTCTCAAGTTTTTTGGTTGCAAAATCAACTCCTTGATTATGGTTACAATTTTCTTCAATCACCAATACACATAGATAACTCAGCTGCTATGTTCATAACTGCTAATCCAGTGCAACATAGTAAAAAAAACATATAGAAATTAGATATAATTTTCTGAGAGACTACTCAGAAAAAGATTTAATTAAGTTGATCAAAGTGGATATAACAAATCAGCTTGCTGATTTATTCACTAAAGCCTTTGACTCAGTTAGATTTAATTTCTCAAATGAGTCTTTAGGCATGATCAACTTAGATTAGTCATCATCACAAACAAAAGCATGATATGTCCTTTAAAATACTTAATATGAAAAAGCTAAAAACATCCATAAAACATATAAAACTTCAAAAATATTGTCTTGTTAATATGTTTTCTTGAAAAAGCAATTCATATCATGGGAAATGATCGCACATTATACCTTTGTTTACTTGCCTGGTTTTTTACTTACAATAAAGACTGATCAGATGTGATTTGATATGTGAGTAGGTGTAGCTTGAGTGGAAAATAAACAAGTTCAAGCTTAACATAATGCCAAGGTGACTAATTGTGGGCAATTCCATTTTAAGGAGCAAGCAAGTCTTATCCTACTATGATAAACTTAGTCACCCAAGCACACTGTGTTATGATACTTTATAACCTCTATCTTTGAGCATCATGGACCCTCTGTTTTGCGTGAGCAAAGACCTAGGTTCATAGGCACCTTTGTTTTACGTAAGTAAAGACCTGATGACCTGATGTTGATCATCAATAAGTTCCAAAAAGGAATAGCTCTAAAAGAATCCAATGTGATCAAATGTATATTATCGTAAAGAGCATAAAAATCTTATCAACAGCATTAATAAGATTTCAAAGAAATCTTATGATAGAGCTTATAATTTAAGGAACATAGTTTTCAAGTGTGAAAAAGTGATGAATTGACTCATAAACCGAGGACAAACTCTAATGTGAATTGAATGTGGAGTTCATATTTGTCTATCTTTAATCAATACTAAAACATGATAAATAGCATGACAAGTTGAATATATACTCTTGCTTGAATTTATGTGGATCATAATACTTGCAATCAGCACTAGATCTATGTCTACTATCCTCATACAAAATGCTTCAGGAAGTTGCTTAGTGTCATAGTATGATCCCATGTTATGGTTAAATTGCTTGTAAATATGTTGTATAGTGTCTGCTTGTAACAACCGACCTCTAGGTCATAATTCTAACCTTTAACCTCCTGCATCATTATCCATACAATTAATAGTAATGTAATATCATTATTATTACTATTACTAGTGATAATTATTGCTACTATTTCTATTGTCATTTTATCATTTCATGTGCCATTTTGTATGATTTAGTCAAAACTAGCCTTAGCAAAGAATAACTTCGTGTTCCAAGAAAGTCAATTAGTCACCCTTGCAAAAATTAAATCCTAATTGAAACAATTAAATTGTGTGCATTCACATACCATTCACGGTTAGAAACATGCATATACGTGCATAATACTTAAACAACTAACTAAAAATTACCATCTAAAATACTACACCACACTACACTACATAATAACATTTATAATTAAAATTTAAAATAAAACCCACTAGACTCCAAAATACTCAGCCGCCCCCCTCTCCACCAATCCACTCCTCTCTTCTCCACTACATACCACCACACCCTCCTCCACTCTCCATTCATGCAATTTTATTCAACCACCACACACACATTCTTCCTTCTCTCTTCTCTCTTGATTTCCCCAGCTGAAACACACTCAAACACACCACAAATTCTCTCCATTTCAGCCACATACTCGAAGAACACCATCAAACCCCATCGGCCAAGCATCAAACTAACAAAGGGGTGGTACCTTGAGAGCTTTTGATACACGGTTTCATCAAGTTCAACTTCTCCAGCCCTTGTTCAAAGATTTCCAGACCATTTTGTCTCTCTACACTCTCCAAACTGTGAACCATACGAAGAGTAAGCTTCATCTTACCCGAAACAAACTATGTCATGTGTTATTCTTTCCTTTATTCACCAAAAACCTTACTTTCTTTGTTCTAACAGAATCCCACTGCTATAACCTTGTTCTTGAGGAGATTTTAACTTCACTAGAGGTATCTCACACGATATATTGGTCATACTATGAGTGGAACACGAGTTACACCTTGAAAACCCTCTTTTGGGTGATTTTGGCACCATTGAACCTTATGTCTTGTAACCCTCCATAACCCAAGCTTGGAATCTGCTTAAAAATAGTTTTTAAACCTCTTAATAACCTGTTTTGTAAGTTACAAAATGTTTTGGTGATGAATGGGTACAATCTATGATGTTTTACACATGTGTAAATGGCTAAAATGGTGAAATCTCTCAACTACAAGCTTATTTCATGGTTACATGTTAGATCCGTATGTTAGAGATATTTTTCAGTAGGTTTTGGATGTTATTGGGAGTATGAAATGTTGTCAAAGGCTGAAAAATAATAATAGAGGGGATTATAGACATTTTGAACATATTCGGGGACCCGAAAGGTGGTAAATTGACTTAAAAATAAGAGCACATAGAGTATGACCATGTTAAAAATAATTCCAGGCTATAAAGAGGTTAAAAAATTGAAATTGGTCGGATTTGTGGATAAATGGGTATAAGAACAATTTAAATAAAATTTTTAGTTAAAAACGGGCCTTAACCGGGTGATTTTTGGAAGAAAATCATGGAAATGCAACAATAAACCCAAAATCTATGGGAGAGTTATTATTTCAGTATGTTGGTAACTTTAAGACTTAACGATGGTGAAAAATTGGTCAAACATGACTTCGAACAGTCGATTTCGGGTAAAAACGCGTTTTAATGACTTGAACTTAAAAACGAGACTTTCAACAAAAAGGGCTTAAAAATATAGTCTCAACAGATTATAAAACTTATTAAAAGTCCTTAAAATAATATTTAAAGTTTTAAGACATAAAACTATAAGATTTAATACTTAACCGTTAAAACCCTTCGGTTTTACCGTAACCGGTAACTTAAAAACATATGTTTACCAACTCAAATCTAAAGTTCTGAAAATTGGAAACTTAACTTGATTAAGATGTATTACTTACTCCAAAAATCTGTTATTCGGTCATAAAGGCCATTAAATGTAAAGAAACAAACTTTAGGGTAGAAATTATAAATTCTGAAACTTGAGGGGCTAAACTGTAAATTTTTACAAAACTCTATAAAATGACTCAATGGACTTGTAATCACTTGGTAAACTTAATTTAACTTGATTCAATGACCTAATAGTGTAAAAACCTATATTTATCCTTAAGAAACCATGACTTTCTATAAAAGGAAACTTTCTAATGCAAGCCTTGGCAAATCTAAGCTAATTGAACATTTAACCCTTAACACTTTTTTTTTCCTACCTCGTATGACATTAGAATTAGTGGCTTATCACATAAGGTTGTTGGTAGGGTGCTAGACTTGAAACCTTCCCGGTACTCGAAGAACCCGTTGCTTGAAACTTAAGGTGAGTTCTAGTGTCCCCCTTTTTACTACTGTTTTTGGGATGAAGCATGCTCTGTTTAAACTGAATTAAATCTGTGCTATATGATGATGCTATATGTTGTGGAAGTGTTAGAACCTGCGTTTACTTTTATCACGATCATTAATTCTTGTGTGAACCGCTTGTTTTATATGGGTAGATCTATTTGGGGAATCCCCCACACACAGTGCCTTCCTTGGTGAACGGGAAGGGTACCACACTGAGATCCTGCGGGGTCGTTTGTGTCATGTGACAAGTTTTAATAAGATACTAGGGTGAACCATCCAGCAGGTATGGTCCACCGTATGAGGCTCAGTTCTTCCTTCGGGATTAGCCGGTATAACATAAATTTAGAATAGGCTAGCCGGGACTGAGTGCAGGGTTGATTGTGATCCCCATAATAATGAAACTATGACTTTTAAATTAAATGTGGATTTTATTGAATCCTTTTGTGTTTAAACTTTAAGCACTTGAATTCACCAACTTTTTAGTTGACAAAATTTTCTTTGAGCATGTTTCAGGTAACCCGTGATGACGGTCTGGCTTTTGTGGAAGACTTATTACAACCTAGCACCATGACCCATGGCATTTTCTTTGATTAGTTTTAAAACATTTGGAACAAGTTAATTTTGTTATCATGGAACAATTTGTATTGTTGAATTTATATTTGTATTGGTGGCTAGACCTACTTCTAGCAAGGTTTTTCTTTAAACATTAATGCCATGTGATGTTCTCTCCTTTTGTGGTCTTATGATGGTTTGTTTCCGCTGCCATATGTTGTTTCTAGTCTATGACGTCCCACCCTACCTGGGCCCGGGGTGTGACAGATTGGTATCAGAGCCAAAGGTTGTAGAGAAGTCGGGGATACCATAGTATACCCTAGGCTAAAACCCTGATACCTTAGGACCGTCCTTGTAGGGAAGTGTTGGGATGATCGGGTTGGGTAAATTGATGATTGCACTTGATGAACGTAATCATGAATTTACCGGACGCGTAAATTCCAGCATGGACCTTTAGGTAATGATTGGACCATTTTCGTTTGAGATTTATGATTTCTAAAACTTACTTTGAGTGGTCTAAAGGTTTTTCCTAAAACGAACTACTTTACTTGTTATTATTTGAAGAGACTATTGATATCTAATACTATTGCTTCCTAATACTTCTGGTTATTGGTACTGTTGGGATATCTGATACTATTGCCATCACTACTACTATAAGTACTATTATTATTATAATCATGAGCTATGAGAAACCAAATTACTCATGATATTTCTTATAGGAGATCAAAGCTATGGCCGACAAAGGGAAGGCACCGGCAAACCCAACTGATGGTACTGCACCAACTGGGAGCCTCAAGAAGGCGACGACGAGGACGGAGTATGAAGAATACCTGAGGAGATGCGGACATCCGGGCTGGATATCCGTTACATCTGACGACACTGAGCAATCAGAGGACTCTTCCTCGACATCCCCCTCCAGGAGCCGGACGCGCTCCCATTCACCGCATGTCGCAACTCCTACTCACTCACCTATCCCACCTATCGGGGATAGGGGTGCACGTGTTATCACCCATCCACGCAAAAGTACTAGGCTAGGACCCTCAGTCTCCTTTAGGATGCCACCTCCTCCTCCACCACCTGTTAGGACTCCGACACCTGCACCACCGATGTTTGACCCGCTCCGACACCACTCACATGATGAGCACTGGATGCCACCGAGGCATAGCATGTATGATGGCCCTAGTGTGCTAGTTGGTGACCAGTACTCCCAGTCTAGCCGCCGGGTAAGCGACGTAGGTCCCTCTACTGCTGCATTGGACGAGATTCTGAAGACCGTCCGTCGTCACGAGCTGGCACTCTAGCATGCCTCACGGACCTCGCAGTCTGCCTAGTTCCAGGCCATGATGGCGACTCACGGTGTCCAACGTTTGGAGCAAGAGCAGAAGAAGAAGGGTTCGGGCTGGTTCGGATGGTTGAAGAAGAAATGGCAGTAATGATGGGTTGATGTCTGATTATTTTGATGATGTTACTATCTTTGAGAGATTATTTAACTATTTAAGACACTATGATTATTATTCTGGGGGTGGTGGCACCTTCCAACTTGTAAGAGTATAACTCTGATTCAATTATGTTTTGCTGATACTATTAACCCAATCTATCTATGAAACTATTTCTATTGATGCTTAATTTCGCAGGGTAATTTGTATTGAATTACAATGTGTCATCTTATGCGTTGGGAATTTTGACTTGTGTCCATTCTGGGTGAATTGTCCTAAATTAATTTAATGGAACATATTTAGAGGTATTTAGTGGTGTGTATATTACACTTCCTCCTATTAGAATGCGGTATATTAGGATAAGTGATGCATGGGCTACTTGAAAGCAAAAATTATGAGATGCTAAACGAATTTATCTATGATGCTATCAGAATGCCGACCAGACAAGGAATCCATATTGGAAGACAAGGAGCTACTAGAGGTCATCGTGAGGAAGCTAGACAGACCAGAAACCAACCCCTACTCCACCAGGAACTCCTCGTGGAGAGAATGCCAATCAGGGAATGATGAGAGAATTGCCAACCTCGTAGCACAACAAATTGCTAACGCCATCCGACCATCATCGCTCAAATCAATGCGGACCTGAACAACCCCAGTGGTAATGATGGATCCGGGAACAATGAGGGCAACAATGAGGAAGCTGAAGCACTAAGGAATGGATGCTCCTTCAAAACTTTCATGGCGTGCAAGCCGAAGGATTTCTATGGTACCGAGGGTGCGATTGAGACGTACCGATGGATTGATGAAATGGAAGCCGTCCTAGATATCAGCGAATGTAAGATGGAACACATGGTGAGGTATGCTTCCCAGTCACTCAAGGGATCAACACTAGAATGGTGGAAGACTGTTACTCAGCCCAGGGGAAGAAACGCTGCTAACCAAATAATTGGACCGAATTCAGGGAATTGATAACCAACAAATACTGCCCCATCAATCAACTGGAGAAACTGGAGTCTGAATTTCTAAGCCTTGAAATGAATGGCCCTAGCTACACCAAGTACATCAACCACTTCTTAGCCCTGGCTCGACTGGTGCCACACCTGGTGACACCAGAATCCAAGGGCGTAGAACATTTCATCTGGGGACTACATCCCAGAGTCAGGGTATGGTTCGATCCTCCAGGCCCTCAACCCTGCAAGCTATGGTCGACTTCACCAGTAGTTTAACCGATGATCTAGTCAGGGCTGGGTGGACTGAACAAAATAGGATAGAGGAAAGGAGGAAGTCGATGGGTGAGAAGAGAAAATGGTTTGATGGGAAGAAAGCAATTGGTAGCAGTAGTGGGTCAAGCAAGAAGGGTTTTGAAGGTATGAGGCATGAAGACCAGGGTGGAAGGACTCGGAAGCTCTACTCAGGAACAAGCCCATTCTACAAAAAGTGTAAACTGCATCATCAAGGGGAGTGCAACCCGATGCCCTGCTTCCGATGCAAACGACCAGGTCATCTAATTAAGGATTGTACGTATGTGCCAGGTAAACAATGCTATGAGTGTGGAGATCCAGGGCACATGAGGAATAAGTGTCCTAAGATGGGGAGAGATAAGGACGCCAGACCCATTAAGCCCAAGGGACGAGCATTTGTGATGGATCCAGCCGGTGCTCGTAAGGAACCTGATGTGGTCAATGGTACGTTCCTTATAAATAATCATCCTGCTATCGTTTTATTTGATACTGGAGCAACTGCTAGTTTTGTCTCTAGCACTTTTAGGCCTTTGATTGACTTGAGTGCATGTGTCCTGACTGATACGTTTACCATAGAATTAGCTGACGGTAACATCTTAGAAACTAATGAAGTCAACAAGGATTGCTTAATGAACCTAGAAGGTAGTACATTTAAGATAAACCTGATGCCTATTAAGCTAGGAGGATTTGATGTGGTTATTGGTATGGATTGGCTGGCTAAGTATAGAGTCAAAATCGTGTGTGATGAGCGCCTACTTAAGATACCATTGAACGATGGGAAGGTGTTAGTTGTTCATGGTGAAAGAAGTAACATGCTATATCCTATGATATCCCATTTGAAGGAAACCAAGAGTCTCATGAAGGGATGCCCAGCTTTCATAGTTAATGTAATGAAAGCCAAAGAGGAAAAGAAGATTGAGGATATACCAGTGGTTTCGGAATATCCGGAAGTATTTCCCGAAGACCTACCAGGACTCCCTCTGACTCGTCAGGTTGAGTTCCAAATAGATCTATTGCCTGGTGTTGCACCGGTAGCCAAGGCATCGTACCGACTTTCCCCTCCTGAGATGAAAGAACTAATGCTACAAATCCAAGAGCTACTCGACAAGGGGTTTATACAACCGAGTGTGTCTCCATGGGGTGCCCCGGTGCTATTCGTGAAAAAGAAGGATGAAACCCTACGTATGTGTATTGATTACTGGGAACTAAACAAGCTGACAATAAA
This sequence comes from Flaveria sonorensis, assembly GCA_025506505.1. NCBI lineage: Eukaryota > Viridiplantae > Streptophyta > Magnoliopsida > Asterales > Asteraceae > Flaveria > Flaveria sonorensis. The sequence goes on along the minus strand of CM046438.1, from coordinate 35,069,759 downwards.
GAATCGTTACCCTCTTCCGAGAATCGATGACCTATTCGATCAACTACAGGGGGCAAGCTATTTTTCCAAAATAGATTTAGGATCAGGGTACCATCAACTAAAGATAAGAGAGGAAGACATACCCAAAACAGCCTTTAGAACTAGATATGGACATTATGAGTACTTGGTCATGCCCTTTGGACTGACTAATGCACCAGCGGCATTTATGGATCTCATAAACCGAGTGTGCCGCCCATATCTAGACAAATGTGTGATCGTGTTTATCGACGACATCCTGATCTACTCTCGTAGTGAGGAAGAGCATGAGAAGCACCTTAGGCTGATTCTTGAGTTGCTCAAGAATGAGCAACTATATGCCAAGTTCTCCAAATGCGAATTTTGGATGCGAGAGATCCAATTTCTAGGACATGTCGTAAATAAAGATGGGATTCAAGTGGACCCTTCAAAGATAGAGGCTATTAAGAACTGGAAAATTCCGGAAACTCCTACCGAGATAAGGCAGTTCCTTGGATTGGCCGGATAATACAGAAGGTTTATCAAGGACTTCTCGTGTATTGTGTAACCGTTAACTGCCTTGACTAAGAAGAATACAGCTTTTGTGTGGAAACAAGAGCAGAATGAAGCATTCGAAACACTCAAGGAAAAACTGTGTAGTGCACCTATCCTCGCCCTCCCAGAAGGAGTTGAAGATTTCGTAGTCTATTATGACGCCTCGCGTCAGGGACTAGGATGCGTGCTAATGCAGTGCAACAAGGTAATTGCTTATGCATCAAGACTGCTGAATGATCATGAGAAGAACTACACAACACATGATCTAGAATTGGGTGCCGTGGTGTTTGCACTCAAAATGTGGAGGCATTATCTCTATGGCACAAAGTGCATTATCTACACTGACCATAGAAGTTTGCAACACATTCTTAACCAGAAGATGCTAAACATGCATCAGAGAAGATGGGTTGAGCCACTGAATGATTATGAATGCGAGATTCGCTACCATCCCGGCAAGGCCAATGTAGTGGCAGATGCCTTGAGCAGGAAAGAAAGAGAAAAACCCCTTCGTGTCCGTGCCTTAAGGATGAGCGTGTATACCGACCTCATCGCGAAACTAAAAGAAGCACAAGGCGAAGCGCTAAAGGAAGATAACTTAGCAGAGGAATCGTTAACAGGAATGGAGAAGCGGTTAGAGTTGAGCAACGATGGTATATATAAATATGAAGGAAGAACGTGGGTACTGAAGTACGAGGGAATTAGAGAGGTGATCCTAGACGAAGCCCACAAATCAGGGTACTCGGTTCACCCCGGAAGTGACAAAATGTACCAAGATCTAAAGGAACTTTTCTGGTGGCCTGGAATCAAGAAATCAATTGCCATTTATGTTGGGAAGTGTCTGACATGCGCCATGGTAAAGGCTGAAAATCAAAAACCGTCAGGGACGTTACAACAGCCCGAAATTCCAGAATGGAAATGGGATAATGTCATGATGGATTTTGTTACTAAGTTACCCTAAACTTTCAGAGGTCATGATGCTATCTGGGTAATAGTGGATCGGTTAACTAAATCAGCTCACTTCTTGCCGATTTGAGAAGACTACGACCTGACAAAGCTGGCCCAACTGTACATCGACAAAATAGTGACCAGGCATGGGGTGCCTCTATCAATTATCTCCGACCGTGATAGTCATTTCACTTCTCGTTTCTGGAAGTCACTCCAGCAGGTTCTAGGAACCCGTCTGGATTTAAGCACTGCATACCACCCATAGACTGATGGTCAGAGTGAAAGAACCATCCAAACCTTGGAAGATATGCTAAGGGCTTGCGTGATTGACTTTGGTGGGAACTGGGATAACCATCTTCCTCTAGTAGAGTTCTCCTAAAATAATAGTTACCATGCAAGTATAAAAGCAGCTCCGTATGAGGCCCTATATGGCCGGAAATGCCGATCATCGTTGAGTTGGAATGAGAACGGTGACAGCCAAGTAATGGGACCCGACATCGTGATGGAGACCACCGACAAAATATTTAAAATCAAGGAGTGTTTAAGAGCAGCCAAAGACCGTCAGAAGAAATATGCTGACAGAAGGCGAAAACCTTTAGAATTTCAAGTGGGTTACAGAGTAATGCTAAAAGTAGCACCATGGAAGGGAACTGTGAGGTTGGAAAGAAAGGAAAGCTAAGCCCGAGATACATAGGACCATTTGAGATACTAGCAAGAATTGGCCCCGTGGCGTATAAATAAAAGCTACCTCAAGAGTTAAGTTAGATACATGACACCTTCCATGTGTCAAATTTGAAGAAGTGCATGGTAGATAAGACCATGGAGTTACCTTTGAAAGAAGCGAGGATTATGACAAATTGAACTTTGTGGAAAAGCCTATAGAGATCACCGACCGGCTGGTCAAGAAACTCAGGTGAAGTCGCATACCCAAGGTCAAGGTAAGATGGAATTCTAAGCGAGGACCTGAATTCACCTGGGAGCGGGAAGATGAGATGATAAAGAATTATCCACACCTCTTCAGATCCACTCGTTCCGGAGCTTACCGAAGCTAAAAATTTTGGGACGAAATTTCCCAAACGGCGGGAGAATGTAACAACCGACCTCTAGGTCATAATTCTAACCTTTAACCTCCTGCATCATTATCCATACAATTAATAGTAATGTAATATCATTATTATTACTATTATTAGTGATAATTATTGCTACTGTTTCTACTGTCATTTTATCATTTCATGTGTCATTTTGCATGATTTAGTCAAAACTAGCCTTAGCACAGAATAACTTCGTGTTTCGGGAAAGTCAATTAGTCACCCTTGCAAAAATTAAATCCTAATTGAAACAATTAAATTGTGTGCACTCACACACCATTCACGGTTAGAAACATGCATATACATGCATAATACTTAAACAACCAACTAAAAATTACCATCTAAAATACTACACCACACTACACTACATAATAACATTTATAATTAAAATTTAAAATAAAACCCATTAGACTCCAAAATACTCGGCCCCCCCCTCTCCACCAATCCACTCCTCTCTTCTCCACCACATACCACCACCCTCCTCCACTCTCCATTCATGCAATTTTATTCAACCACCACACACACACTCTTCCTTCACTCTTATCTCTCGATTTTTCCAGCTGAAACACACTCAAACACAACACAAATTCTCTCCATTTCAGCCACATACTCGAAGAACCCCATCAAACCCCATCGGCCAAGCATCAAACTAACAAAGGGGTGCTACCTTGAGAGCTTTTGATACACGGTTTCATCAAGTTCAACTTCTCCATCCCTTGTTCGAAGATTTCCAGACCATTTTGTCTCTCTACACTCTCCAAACCATGAACCATACGAAGAGTAAGCTTCATCTTACCCGAAACAAACTATGTCATGTGTTATTCTTTCTTTTATCCACCAAAAACCTTACTTTCTTTGTTCTAACAGAATCCCAATGCTATAACCTTGTTCTTGAGGAGCTTTTAACTTCACTAGATGTATCTTACATGGTATATTGGTCATACTATGGGTGGAACACGAGTTACACCTTGAAAACCCTCTTTTGGGTGATTTTGGCGCCATTGAAACTTATGTCTTGTAACCCTCCGTAACCTAAGCTTGGAATCTGCTTAAAAATAGTTTTTAAACCTCTTAATAACCTGTTTTGTAAGTTACAAAATGTTTTGGTGATGAATGGGTACAATCTATGATGTTTTACACATGTGTAAATGGCTAAAATGGTGAAATCTCTCAACTACAAGCTTATTTCATGGTTACATGTTAGATCCATATGTTACAGCTATTTTTCAGTATTTTTTGGATGTTGGCTGAAAAATAATAATAGTGGGGACTATGGACATTTTGAACATATTCGGGGACCCGAAAGGTGGTAAATTGACTTGAAAATAAGAGGACATAGAGTATGAGCATGTTAAAAATAATTCCAGGCTATAAAGAAGTTAAAAAAGTGAAATTGGTCGGATTTGTGGATAAATGGGTCTAAGAACAATTTAAATAAAATTTTTAGTTAAAAACGGGCCTTAACCGGGTGGTTTTTGGAAGAAATTCATGGAAATGCAAGAATAAACCTAAAATCCATGGTAGACTTGTTGTTTCAGTAAATTTGGAACTTTAAGACTTAACTATGGTGAAAAATGGTCAAACATGACTTCGAACGGTCGATTTCGGGTAAAAACGCGTTTTAACGGGTTGAACTTAAAAACGAGACTTTCAACAAAAAGGGCTTAAAAATACATTCTCAACAGATTTTAAAACTTATTTAAAGTCCTTAAAATAATATTTAAAGTTTTAAGATATAGAACTATAAGATTTAATACTTAACCGTTAAAAACCTTCGGTTTTACCGTAACAGGTAACTTAAAAACATATGTTTACCAACTCAAATCTAAAGTTCTGAAAATTGGAAACTTAACATGATTTAGATGTATTACTTACTCCAAAACTCTGTTATTTGGTCATAAAGGCCATTAAATGTAAAGAAACAAACTTTAGGGTGTAAATTATAAATTCTGAAACTTGAGGGGCTAAACTGTAAATTCTGCCAAAACTCTATAAAACGACCCAATGGACTTGTAATCACTTGGTAAACTTAATTTAACTTGTATCAATGACCTAATAGTGTAAAAATCTATATTTATCCTTAAGAAACCATGACTTTCTATAAAAGGAAACTTTCTAATGCAAGCCTTGGCAAATCTAAGCTAATTGAACATTTAACCCTTAACACTTTTTTTTCCTACCTCGTATGATCTTAGAATTAGTGTCTTATAACATAATCTTGTTGGTAGGGTGCTAGACTTGAAACCTTCTCGGTACTCGAAGAACCCGTTGCTTGAAACTTAAGGTGAGTTCTAGTGTCCCCCTTTTTACTACTGTTTTTGGGATGAAGCATGCTCTGTTTAAACTGAATTAAATCTGTGCTATATGATGATGCTATATGTTGTGGAAGTGTTAGAACCTGCGTTTACTTTTATCATGATCATTAATTCTTGTGTGAACCGCTTGTTTTATATGGGTAGATCTACTTGGGGAATCCCCCACACACAGTGCCTTCCTTGGTGAACGGGAAGGGTACCACACTGGAATCCTGCGGGGTCGTTTGTAGCATGTGACAAGTTTTAATAAGATACTAGGGTGAACCATCCAGCAGGTATGGTCCACCGTATGAGGCTCAGTTCTTCCTTCGGGATTAGCCGGTATAACATAACTTTAGAAGAGGCTAGCCGGGATTGAGTGCAGGGTTGATTGTGATCCCCACAACAATGAAACTATGACTTTTAAATCAAATGTGGATTTTATTGAATCCTTTTGTGTTTAAACTTTAAGCACTTGAATTCACCAACTTTTTAGTTGACAAAATTTTCTTTGAGCATGTTTCAGGTAACCCGTGATGAAGGTCTGGCTTTTGTAGAAGACTTATTACGACCTAGCACCATGACCCATGGCATTTGCTTTGATTAGTTTTAAAACATTTGGAACAAGTTAAATTTGGTTATCATGGAACAATTTGTATTGTTAAATTTATGTATTTGTATTGGTGGCTAGACCTACTTCTAGCTCGGTTTTTCTTTAAACATTAATGTCATGTGATGTTCTCTCCTTTTGTGCTCTTATGATGGTTTGTTTCCGCTGCCATATGTTGTTGCTAGTCTGTGAAGTCCCACCTTACCTGGGCCCGGGGTGTGACAATGCTTATAAAAAAAATACAAAAAGATTTTTTTATGTTCTTTTATTTGCTAATATGATGGACAAATAATTGTTTTTCATGCTATTCTCTTCATAAATTTCTGATAATTGCATAAGTTCATGATTAATCACAAATTTAAGGGGAGTAGTCATCAGCATGAAAAATGAGTTTATCACTATTAAATGATGAAAATTGGAGCTTGAGCACTAACTTGGATGCAGGATATCTGAAGTTTTTAACCAAATCAATCTCTTGTACATTTTCCATGTAGCAAAGTCAACAAGGTCCAACAGCAATCAATAAATGATCTAACAACATGGATCACACAGCAAAAACATAACAAATTTGACTTTCTGTAGATTGGTATCCTATGGTAAAGTATACTTCCATCGATTGAATACGGATAAAATAAGGAAAGTTTGCCTTCCGTAAATGTTATGTAGAAGATTAACTTGCGGATAAACTTGATTGTGTATCCAAACAACCACAGAAGGGTAATGAGGGTTAAGGGTCCCACAACATTAAATAAAAGGATGTTATTGCATACTTTAACAAAAAAGATTTTTAAAAGAGTTCAGGATTTGAAAACATTGAACAACTGATTACAAGTTTCCTAACCTAAGGGGGAGTATTGTTAGGTCAAGATGGATTGAATAGGTTTAGAAGATTATTCTTCACTTGTAATGAACTCTTGTAAATATTTATCTTTTTGTATGCAAGATATGTATATGTTAACCCAAATTATTATTTGTGTTGATTATATGTGTAATTGCAAGAAAACATCATACTTGGTCAATTTTGAAATTTGACCAAGTACAAGAACATCTACGGAAGAACAAGTTAAGGAATATGCATCCGTGGATCTCCTACGGAAGCATTGTAACATCTACGAAAGAACAAGTCTGCTCATGAGATCAAGTTACTGCTGCTTCTGTCTAAGAAGAAAGCTTGCTCCTGCGAATGAAGTTCAATATGAAGATCAAAGAACCAACTCCTACGGAAGGCTAACTCCTACGGAAGGCTAACTCCTACGGAAGGCTATCTCCTACGAAAGAACAAAATACTTGAATGAACTCCAATCATCAAGAAGCCTCATGAAGTCAAAAAGTCAACTCTTTGGAGTGATGTCGTCAAGTCAACATCTGCGGAATACTACACCTCTATCAAAAATGAATATTGTATGTCATGTCAAGAATTTTATTTGTGTAACTTTCTTACCACAATGAGAAAGTTACTTTACCCATGTAAAAGTGAATCCCTCTGCCTTTAAATAGAAGGCATGGGTGCACTTTTTCAAGACAGAACAATACACCAACAATACACAGAAAAACAATACAACATTTCTAATTACACTATAATAGCAACTAGAACACCAAGAACACCAAGAACATCACCTAGCAATTATCATTTTAGCAAAAATCAAAAACGATTGTAACCAATTCAGTATTAATAGAAATCATTTGAAGCAAATTTGTTTATCATATTACTTTAACTTGTTTTCTATTTCTCTCATCTAGTCTTTGTTGATTTACGTTACAATTTCTTAAACAATTAATTAAACAACGAGTTGTGATAATTCCATGATCATTATTTGTTCAATCAAACTGATAAATTACTGTTTTGATCCTTGGATTCACAAAGGTCCACACTAAAAATCAATTGGTTGACCTGTTTACAAAACCATTTGGTTTAACAAGATTTGAATTACTTGTTCAGTCACTTGGTATGATCAACTATGAACCAAACAACTAATTTTTTCCAAAACATTAAAATCATACAAGCTTGATTTTATTGAAGTCTAAGTATAAAAATAAACATTCATCTTTTCAGAATCAAGATATCAACTTCATGTTTTCATAATAACAAACAATATGAATCACCCATGACCACTTATGAGAAATGATAGTACACTAGATTACTTCTTCACTTGAGTCATTTTCCACTAATGAAGACTGACCATACCTTGTTTGATGTGTGGATAGGCTCAGCATGGGACACCTAAAATAACATACAACAATGAAGACCTAAATTCTCATGATTGTGTTGTAAACAACATCCATCTTGGTTTATGGTAAGTATTGGTCTATCCAATATAGATTGCTTGTAAAGTAACTCATATACACCAAGTGAAACAGTTTATAAATTGCTCAATCATACAAGTGCTCCTTTGTTATGATTATCATAGACTAGGAGTACACTAAGGCATTCTTTGTTATGCTAAGCACAGACCTGAATGACCAACATCGTTATCCAAAACATTTCCTAAAGAGGAACATGTCCATCTTGGATGAACAATCAATAAAATCTTTTAGACTACATTCATTGTGAATGACTCAAAAAAATCCCAAAGAGCATCCCCTTCTAATGTGAAGTGCAAAAGAAAATCAAACAATAAGGATCAAATTTAGCATTTTTACTCCTAAGTAGCTTGGTCGTAAGTATTGAAAGTGCTTTTTGGCATATCTTGAGTAGGGTTGATCTAAACATACAATCAGGTGTGGGGTACATACCAGTCATCTAAATATGCCCAAAAACATGATAATCACTCACTCTTTCAATCAATCATTAATACCATGCATGAGTTTATGTTTAAAATCATTGTACAAAATCATATGTTGTAAAAAATCATAGGTAAGTGTACACAGTGTATGTACATAGGTAAGCATACGTTGTACAAAATCATTCAAGTGTATGCAGCGCATGACAAATTTGTCATCCGCTATGAGCAATCAATACAATCATTCAAGTTTGCACAGTTCATGAAGAAATGTTCATCCACTTTGTGCATGGTGAACCACAAACAACGTATGACTTTTAGTGATCAGTTGTGAACTTTCATTTCACACAAGTATGCACAACGCATGACCAAATGGTTATCCGCTGTGAACAAAGAAAATCATTCAATTATCCACAGCGTACAACATAAAAATTGTACAGCAGACATGATGAAATCAACTTAAACACATGTTGAACATGAACATATTAGAACAATATTCAACATGAACAGGTTGATTTCCCCAAGGATCTTTTCAAAATCTCTCAATAATCAACAAACATGAACCATGGTGCGGAAACCTATGATAGATGCTATGAAATCAGTGTGGGTTAGTGATTGTGTGTGATTGAATGCTCACAAATAATAATAACTGCTTGTTTAATTGATTGTTCAAAATCTTACAAAGGATTAGGGTAGAATGCTATTTATAGCCTATACACATAGCTATATACAATTACTAAACAACCCTTATGTAAATGAAAATTACATAAATAATCCTAAGTCTACAAGCTATCCGCTGTGATGATTGGTCGTCCGCTGTGGATGTTTTGGTCATCCGCTGTGGAAGAAGATTGTTTATCCACTGTGCATTGGATGTTGTCCGCTGTGAAGTGTTTACATTGTTTGTTGTGCGTTGTGGGATGTTCATCCGTTGTGGATGACATCCGCTGTGGTGTGTTGATTGTTGTCAGCTATGGAATGTTCATCCGCTGTGGACAAACATCCGTTGTGAAATTGTATCCGCTATCTGTTGTTCATCCGCTGTGGGATGTCTTCATCTGCTGCACACACTTAGACTTAAATCTTCATCCGCTGCATGTTGACCTTCATCCACTGTGGGATGTCTTCATCCGCATTGGAGCTTTGTTCATTCGCATTGTAGTACTTCATCCGCTGTGGGTACTTGTCAAAATTTCTTTTATCTACAATTCTGAAAAAGAAAGTTAAACAAATATTAGTGAATGTTATGATTGTTAATGATGCTAAAGTGTTAGTAAATGATTGTTTGGATGTCAGAACACATTATGTTTGATTATGGCAAGCATCATCCTTTAAAGCATTAATCCATTTATGAACTTGTTGAGTCCAACAATACTTCCCCTAAGGATGATGTTGCCAACTCTTTAATGTTTGCTTGTTAATGTCTTGTTTGTTAGTAAAATATGTGTGTGTTTGTTTATGTTAATGATATGATTTTAATGATAGTGTGTAATACTTAAACTGTTTGATGGTATGTTTGTGTTATGCATGATTGTTTGTTAACATGTATGATTGGATGATTACTTGTATGATTGCTTGTTACAGTTACTGTATGATTAACTGTTACTGTCTGTTTTGTATGCTTGAATGTTTGATATGTTAGACAAGATTGTTTGTTTGTTTTGTCTGTTTGTTTGTTAGAAACCTCTATGAATGTGATGGACTAGCTTCTTCTGCCTGTTTTTGGACATCTTCTGTAGCCTTCAAAGTGTCTACTATATCTTGTTCTATGGCTTGATCTGTTTTAGCTTCTTTTACTTGGTCAGTCAAGGCTGTGATCTTCGAGGCATTTCTACAGTTGACTATGTGTTCAACAAACTAATCTACTGTACTTCTCTGGTCATCATATTTTCTTTCATTGGTAAGATGCACCAGCTATTCCAATGTTGACTGATCCAGGCATTGAACATCTATGTTGCTCACCAGAGTGGTGACAACATGTTTACCCTTTAATATCTCCAAATTGTTGTTTTTGAGATTCTCATGCCAGTGATTCCTTCTATGTGTGTTAGGGGTTGCTGCTTGGTTTCTAATCTTTGTTTGAGAGCTACTTTCACATAGATTGTCCCCAGAATTCTCAGCATGTGTATGAAGTAGTAGCAGTCTCCTTTGCACAAAACATCTTCTATGGCTAGGAATATTTTTGTTTTTAGAAATGATACATAAGATGGGTGTCGCAATTTAATCTCAAATGGATCAAATAATCTTATGTCTTCAGCCTCTTTTCCTTCCAACTTTCTTTCCAATACCACTTCAAAATGATTTTCATCATAATACCATTTGGTGATTTGATGGTTGTACTGATTGCCTTCAATCTTTTTCATAGTTAACTTTAAATCTGAAGGTCTTAGTGGATATCCCACTCTCTCAAGCAATTCACTATCATTTCGTTCTGTCTGTTCAGCTTGAGGTTGTTTGCCTTTGCCTACTACTTTTTGCACTCTTTTGAGCTTTTCAATGTGCAATTTGTCTTCTTTGTTGGCTTTTGCTCTCAGCTTATTATAATGTTTATGCATGTATGATCTCAATATATGATAGAAGTTTGCTCCCTTTGGGTTGTTGGTGTGATTGACCATTCTGAGTTGCAGAAGGTCTAATCTATCTTCATAACTTAGGGATCCTAACTGGGAGATGTATGATAAGTACTGGACAAGTCTAGAAACTCTCTTGACAAGTACAACATCCCAGACTTCATCATATTTCCATGCCACAATCTTGATTTCATTCGCCCAAGCAGTTAGAGATATTCTGTCATACAACTTGACAAAATTTGTTTTTGCATTGATCATTTCTCTAACTTCATTGCCTTCAGGCCATAGCCTATATGGCATAAACTCTCTTGGTTCTTCAATGGGGTGTAGTTCTGGTGGTGCTTGGTGGTAAGTAGATAGAGAAGAAGCAAGATGTGGTCTAAAAATCTGTGGCTTTAAAGCATTTGAGAGCATGTTTTTATAGATCTCTCTAGCCATGTCTTTTATCTGTGATAGAGATCTTCCTGCATATGACCTGTATGGGATTCTTGTATGACTCAACCAGCTCTTAACCTGGGAGTAGGTCATCTTCTTTATTTGAGGATCTTTAGGCAAATTCTTTTGTAGTTCTTGCTGACCCTTTATCTCTTTGTATCTTCTGTGTGTTTGCACATCTTTATTTTTCATTACCTCTTGAAAATCCTTGAGCAAGTCTTTAACCTCTGAGAGGTAAAGTTGCATGAAAGCATCATAAGGGAACCCTCTTGAAACCAACTCAATTCCCATCAAAGTTTCTAGATCATCTGCGAAGAGTTCTTGAATGTTTTGAATGGTATCCTCAGCTTCTTTTTCTTCTGTTTCATCATCAGAATCAGTCAATATGATGATTGTCTGCTTGTTACTGCTTTGGAATCTCTCCTTCTTCAAGAGGACTTGATTGTTGAGTTGCTTCATCATTTGGTTATGATTTAACTTTTAAAAGCTTTAGAGGAGGGGATTCAGGTTCATCAACATCTTCCATGGCTTTCTTCCCCTTGGATGAGGATCCCAAATACATCCTCTTTCTTTTTGTTTCATATGTTTTGATCAGGGGTTCAGAAGATGAGGCTTGAAAATCTGATTGTTCAACTTGCATGGTAGCAGTCTTAGCAAACTACCTAATTAATTCTTTTTGTTTGTCTGTGAGTGGGTTATAAGGAACAATGCTTGTTTCTTGAGCTTGTGGATCAGGGGTGTGAAAGTGTTGCCTCAAGATTAGGGAATAGTGAATGTTTTCAAATGGGTTGACTTCACTGAACAACTGATCCATTGAGTAAGACTCTTCAGGGATAATCATTGCTAGTTTTGTTTGAGTTTCTTGTTGGCTTACATCTTCTTCTTCATCCACTTTTTGATCATCACTCAGGTCTTGTTCTAGACCTTCTAAATGTTCTTCCTCATTCAGTTGAGTGTCTTTAAACTCAAGCTCTCTATTCAACCTTTGAATTTCCTCATTTTGAGCTTCAATTATTAATTTAAGCTTATCAATCTCATCACTTCTTGCTTCTGTTTGTTTGGATAAGTAGGCAATATCAAATTTTGCACTACTGAGCTCTTTATCTTTGGATTTCAGCTCATCTTTTGTTTGATCAAGCTGTTGTTCTAGAAACTACACAATCAACTTTTGGGCTTTTTGATCATACTCAAGCTTCTCAATTTCTTTATCTTTTCCTCTAAGCTTGTCTTTTAGCTTCTTGGCCCTTGTATTTAATCTTTCAATGAGTTTATTATACTCATTGAATAAGAAGACATTTGAGTATTCAATATCTTCCTCTGTGGGAATCCAATGCTTGATTCTTCAACATTTTTAGCAGTAGTTGGGTGTTCCTGTTCAGGCTCATGGTGTGTAAAAGTGATCACTTCTTCTTGTTCATTAGATTGTTCTTCAAAGGCTGTATCAATATCTCTTAACAGAGATGATAATGTTTGTTGATCAGAAAGGTTTAGGGTTTGAGGTGAATGAGGGAATTGGTGTTCCAACTGAATGTTTTCTTGTGGTTGGATTTCTTCTTCAATGATTGGGTCAAGATGAATGATTGGTTATTCTTGAAATGTTGGGGTTTGAACAAGTTTATCACATCTATTTTATCCATATATAATAGAAAACACAGCGGAATTTCAGATTAAAACTTGTTACAGTTAGCATATATATAAAACATTTTTATATTTATCATTTAAACCCCATATGGATCGATATATGAACAACATGCTTACAAACATCCATAGGGTGTTTAGAAATACAACCTTTGTAGAAGAATGGGAAGGAGATCAGATGAAAGCAAGTCTTCAAAGCAGAAGACCTCAAGCGGTTCTACCCACAAGCCACCAAAAGACACCCGGTTGCTAGGATTTTCACTTTGAACAAACACTCCTAATTTTTGCTCTTGACCAATCGAGAGAAAAAGAGAGCTTGGAGAGTTCAGCACTTTCCGTGTTGTGTAAAAAGTTGTATTAGAGAGAGATCAGATGCAATCATATATTGCATGTCCTTGGAAACTTAAAATTCAGGAGATAGAAAAGTAGGTGGGGCCAGCCCCATAACCCATCCGCATATCTCAACATCATCCGCATTAGTTAATGGGGATGCATGTTCTTCTCCCGCATTTGTAAATGCAGATGAAGAAAGTTCATCCGCATTTCCAAATGGTCATCCACATTAGTAAATGCGGTTGAACAGTTTATCAGCATTTCCAAAAAATGCTCATCCGCATTAGTTAACACGTAAATGCGGATAGTTATCTTCATCCGCATAAGTAAATGCGAATGAGTTCTCTCCATCCGCATTTCTTTAACCACATCAAATGCGGCTGTTATAAGCAAATGCGGATGAATTATATTCATTCTCTCTCTAAAATAAATTATCCATATAATCTATTTACAACACAAGTATAAATATTTAGAAACCCAATTTCTAGATATTCTAAGTGTTATTATTCATTTATATGAACACATCATAAAACAATTATTGTAGGTGTTTGTCTAGCTTGTTATTGGGTATGACCCGACTTTGATCATTACGTACTAGCCACATCAATTTAATATGTATTTTAGGCAGACCATTTCCAACAATCTCCCACTTGCACACGATACATAGAGGATTGATTCAAGTAGCAAATACCACCTAACAATGGTTTACTACCCCTAATACGCATGACTAAGTGCCATTCAATAACATCATCCTCTTCAAGTCTCTTAATTGAAATGATTTAGGTGAATCAAATCATGTATCCTTTTGTTTCAGATATCATGTTAAATCCAGAGACACAGAATGATCATTCCCTGTTGATTTAACCTTATCAGGCCTTAGACATCTCACTCTCAACGAATAAGAGGAACAAATCCCATCTTGACTACATACGTTTCTCACAATCACCTTGTATCACACCTGAACATAGCCTTGTGTGCTGTCCATTATTTCAGAACAGCGAAGAACTAGATCAAGGTATTATATTTGGTGAATATCAAAACCCAATATGTATCTCAGGTCGGAGGATACTATGATATTCGCATTTACTCAAATTTACTTATGATTTATCACAAGATTCCATGTAGTAATATTTGAGGGCGGGTCAGTCCAATATTTATATCCTATAAATATCCACGAACCTTGGCAGGGAACCCTCGCTCTATATTCATACCTTATGAATATCCACCAATCCAAGTTCATGATAGTCTTACCTTCATATTTGTTCCCACAAATATGAGCGACTATGGATATTTAGAATAATTAACTTATTCACGGATTTAAACATGCTAAAATGGAACATAACTCAAAGTATTGTAATTATACAAAAAAAAATAATTTACAATCATTTCGATATTTAAATACTGAAAATATCAAATCCAATCACTAGAATATCGAAGTCCTAAGGCACAAGTAGGACTCTCATGCTTTGGCCTTTCAAAGAGCTTCGTGAGTGGATCCGTAATGTTTTGATCGGTGTGAACTTTGCGAATACATATCATTCCTTTTTCAACTTCATCCCTTATGTAGTTGAATCTCTGCTCAATATGCCTCGTCTTTTGATGTGCTTCGGGTTCCTTGATTTGAGCAATCGTACCCTCATTGTTACAAAAGATCTCTAGAGCGTCCTGAATGGTACGGACCACCCCTAGGTCGGCAATGAACTTCCTTGTCCAAGTAGCTTCTTGAGCTGCCAATGAGTCGAAGATGTATTCCTATTCATTGGTGGACAATGCTACCGCATGTTCTTTTGCGCTCTTCCAAGATACTGCTCCACCATTCATAACGAAAACATATCCCGATTGTGATCGAGAATCATCTCGATAAGTTTGGAAACTCGCATCCATGTAACCCTTTACAATGAGTTCCTCCTTACTAGAGCCATATATTAGAAACATATCCTTAGTCCTTCTAAGATATTTCAATATACTCTTAACCGCCATCCAATGGTAATTTCCCGGATTATGCTGGTATCTGCTTGTCATGCTCAAAGCGCATGACACATCCGTTCTAGTGCATATCATAGCATACATGATGGATCCTATAGCCTATGCATATAGGATTCCTTTCATTTTCTCTTGCTCATCCTTTGAGCTTGGACATTGAGATGCACTCAATATTGTTCCTCTTTGAATAGGCACCAAACCTTTCTTAGAGTTCTCCATCTTGAATCTTTTCAAGATTTTATCAATGTATGCACTTTGGTTTAAACCTATCAACCGCCTTGATCTATCCCTATAGATCCTCATTCCCAAAATGTAGGTGGCTTCACCAAGATCCTTGATGGAAAAACAACTTCCAAGCCAGGTTTTTACACCTTCCATGGTTGGAATGTCATTTCCAAACAATAGTATGTCATCAACATACAATCCTAAGAAAGTAATGATGCTCCCACTAACTTTCTTGTACACACAAGCCTCATCAGTGTTTTCGATGAATCCAGATTTCTTGAGTTCATCATCAAAACGGTGATTCCAACTTCTAGATGCTTGTTTCAATCCATAGATTGATTTCTTTAACTTCCATACTTTATTAGGATGTTATGGATCGACAAAACCTTCGGGCTGAACCATATAGACATCTTCTTCAAGATATCCATTTAGAAAAGCGGTTTTGACATTCATTTGCCAAATCTCATAATCATAATATGCGGCAATGGCAAATAATATCCTAATTGACTTTAGCATTGCCATGGGCGAAAAAGTCTCATCATAATCAACCCCTTGAGTTTGAGTAAAACCTTTTGCTACAAGTCTTGCTTTATAAGTATCCAAGTTTCTATGCATATCGGTTTTCTTCTTGAAAACCCATTTACTTCCAACCGGTTTGGAGTTAAGAGGTGGTGCAACCAAATCCCATAGTTGGTTGTCATGCATGGATTGCATCTCAACGTTCATAGCTTCAAGTCATTTGTCATAATCGAATTGTGATATTGCATCATGGTATGTGGTGGGTTCATCCGAATCTACCACATAGCATCCATCCATGAAAAATCCATATCTTTCGGGTGGATTACTAATTCTACCAGATCATCAAACGTTTTGTGTGTCTTGATCAACCATTTGATCATTTTCAACAACCTCTTGTTGAGTGCTAGTATCAACCAAACGTGTATCGCCTTGTGGTTCTCGATCCTCCTCGAGTTCTACCGTTCTATCAGTTCCTTCCATAAGGAATTTAGTTTCCAAGAACTCAGCCTTTAGAGCAATGAACACCTTTTGCTGGGTTAGTTATAGAAGTAATATCCCATAGAGTCTTTGGGATATCCTACAAAGATACACTTAGTGGATCGAATTTCAAGTTTGTTTTGGGAGTTGAGTTTGACATAAGCCTCTCAACCCCATACCCTTAAATATGAGAATGATGGAACCCTTCCATGCCATATTTTAAAAAGTGTCTTGTCCACTTTCTTGGCTGGGGCCATATTTAAAATACGAACTGTCGAGAGCAATGCGTAACCCCATCATAGATCGAACCATATCCAATAGAGTTTGATTCCTCCTTTCGGACACACCATTATGTTGTGGTGTTCCTGGTGGAGTGAGTTGCAAGATGATTCCACAATTCCTAAGATGATCTTGAAAGGCAGCATTAAGGTATTCACCTCCTCTATCCGAACGAAGTACTTTGATGGTTTTGTTGAGTTGATTTTCAACTTCATTTTGGAAGACTTTGAACATTTCAAAGGCTTCGTCTTTGTGTCTTAACAAGTACACATACCCATAACGAATATAATCATCGGTAAAGGTAATGACGTATCTTTCACCATTCCTTGTCATTGTCTTAAAAGGCCCACATACATCCAAATGTATGATGCCTAATAAGTCTTTTACACTCTCATTAGTTCCACTAAAGGATTTCTTGGTCATCTTTCCTAGTAAAAAAGACTCACACTTATCAAATGAATCTTTATTTGAATCCAAAAGACCATTCTTTTGAAGCGTATGTATGCGATCTTTGTTTTTGTGACCAAGGCGACAATGCCAAAGATAAGTCTTACTGAAATCCATTTTGAGTTTCTTGGTGCTTGATTGGTACAATGAGTTATCAAATGATGTGTTATCATGAACTAATTCATAAATGCCAGTACACAGCATAGCTTTAAAATAAAAGACATCATTCATGAAAACACAAATTCCATTGTCAACAAACTTCAAATCATAACCATATTGTCTTAAAAGATAAACGGAGATAATGTTCCTAGTCAAACTAGGAGTATACAAAATGTTTTTCAAAACAACTTCCAAACTATTTGGAAGCTTCAAAATGTAGTCTCCTTGGGCTTCGACGTCAACTTTTGCTCCGTTGCCCATGAAGAGACTTGTATCTCCTTTCTTGAAATTTTTATTTCTTTTGAACCCTTGTAATAAATTGCAAATATGAGTTTTACATCCGGTATCTAATACCTATGTGTTAGAAGAAATAACATTTACATCAATATGGATCATGAAGCAAGTATCCATATAACCGGCTCTGATGCCATTGTTGGGGTTTGAACAAGTTTATCAGATCTACTGTATCCATATAAAATAGAAAACGCATTGGAATTTCAGATTAAAACTTGTTACAGTTAGCATATATATAAAACATTTTTATATTAATCATTTAAAACCCCATATGGATCGATATATGAACAACATGCTTACAAACATCCATAGGGTGTTTAGAAATACAACCTTTGTAGAAGAATGGGAGGGATATCAGATGAAAGCAAGTCTTTAAAGCAGAAGACCTCAAGCGGTTCTACCCACAAGCCACCAACAGACACCCGGTTGCTAGGATTTTCACTTTGAACAAACACTCCTAATTTTTGCTCTTGACCAATCGAGAGAAAAAGAGAGCTTGGAGAGTTCAGCACTTTCCGTGTTGTGTAAAAAGTTGTATTAGAGAGAGATCAGATGAAATCATATATTGCATGTCCTTGGAAACTTAAAATTCAATAGATAGAAAAGTAGCCCTTAACCCATCCGCGTTTCTCAACATCATCGGCATTAGTTGATGCGGATGCATGTTCTTCTCCTGTATTTGTAAATGCAGATGAAGAAAGTTCATCCGCATTTCCAAATGGTCATCCGCATTAGTAAATGCGATTGAACAGTTTATCAGCATTTCCAAAAAATGCTCATCCGTATTAGTTAACACGCAAATGCGGATAGTTATCTTCATCCGCATAAGTAAATGCGGATGAGTTCTCTTCATCCGCATTTCTTTAACCACGTCAAATGCGGCTGTTATAAGCAAATGCAGATGAATTATATTCATTCTCTCTCTAAAATAAATTATCCATATAATCTATTTACAACACAAGTACAAATATTTAGAAACCCAATTTCTAGATATTCTAAGTGTTAATATTCATTTATATGATCATATCACAAAACAAATGTTGTAGGTGTCTATCTAGCTTGTTATTGGGTATGACCCGACTTGGATCATGACGTACTAGCCACATCAATTCAATATGTATTTTGGGCAGACCATTTCCAACATGAATGATTGGGGCTGGCTATATGATTAGTGCTTGGTGTATTTCATGTTGAAAGAGCATGTGTGGTTCATCTTGGCCAGGTATTCTTAAGAATACATCAGGCACTGGGAGATCATAATCTATCTTGTGCGGTGGAATAGGGACCTCATCTCCATTATACAGGCTTGACTTGATCCTGTTAAACACATGTTAATTGAAATGAACAGGATGGAAGATTGCTCCGTCTCTAGGGATGTTTGGTAAAAGATCACTAATGATCATTTGAAGGAATCTTGGAAACATCTAAAATTTGTTCCTAACCTCTGTTAAGTTGTATACCATACCATTCAATACTTGTGCAGCAAAGTTGAATTGACTTTTGGCTATAATGCTTGCTATGGCAGAAGAGCTTGTTAATAAAGCAGCATTCCAGCCTGTCTTTCTGTTTGTCACTGTCTTTTGGTATGTATGCATGAGGAATCTAAATTAGGCACAGATATATGACTTATTGATCTGTTTCTTGTCAATGGTTCCTGTATAACCAATCTGTCTAAAAACATGTAAAATATAGATTTCATCAAACTCAACTGGACCTTGACCATCTTCTTCACCCAACTAAAGTACTCTCCTGATTACTTCTTCAGAGACAGTAATCTGATGATTATGAACTGAGGAGACCATTACTTGTTGATCATTGACTTGTTTTAAGTGTGCCTGAGTCCAAAATTGAACAATATGATCCTCATAAATGTCTGGTCTAGCAGTCATTGCATGAACCAGCCTTGTTTGCCTGATAGCATGGATCATGTCTCTATAGTTCTCTACCTTAGGTGAATTAGCATTGAGAAATGCACATATGTTTTGATCTCTGACAAACACTAAGTTTGCCATATCTGCAATATAAAGAAGAGAATGTTAGTAACTTGTATAAGATGAATGTATGATGTTTGAATTGATGAAATGTAGATCAAGTGTTCATTGACTTATTTTGATTGTTATAAAATGATAAATGTTGTATGTTCAACACTTGTGATTTCTTTGAAATGTATGTTAGAATGGTATTACCAAATAAGATAGTTTGACTTATTCAAAGTCAACTGTTTGTTTTATTTTGGTCATGAAAAACTTGTATGATACAATTTGTTTTGATTCAACTTGATTCTTTAATGTCTTTTTTTTATCACAAAAAGTTGTTTGGTTCAATATTTACAACAATTTCACTTCATAACAGCTTGTTCATGAATATCAGTGTGACCTTTTAAAGATAAAATGACCATTGAATGCACATGAATGAATATGCATTTAATGTTTGTGTGATGAATGCCATGACAAATTAACTGTCTTTACTTGTTTGTTATTGTATTTTAAAAATGTTTGCTAAGTTATAACATGTTTTAATTATTTTTGAACATTTTCAAAGATCAGACATAGGGTTTTGTTTGATTTTGGCATGAACACCCTGACTGTTCATGAACCCGATTAACAATTAATCAAATTTCATCAAATCAACAGTCTCAATACGTTCAATTGAAGTCATAAAACACTCATTCAATGTTTGATTTTGTTTATAAACATCAAGAGATTCATGTGTGATTTTGGTTCAAGGTTTGACTTTGTAGAACAGTGTATGAATATGAATCAATCAATCTGATGTTTTAATGAATGATTGAAGATAAGAATGTTGTTATACCTATTTGATTGTGAATCAGATGATAAATCACAATGATTTTAGGTCTTTAATATAACAGGGTTTCAAGGGTTTAAGGGTTTAAACACAGTGTATAACGTTTAAAATTTTTTAGATTTTTCTCTCTCTCTCTCTCTCTTGATGAAAAGAAAAATTTACAAGTGTTGTGTTTATACATACAGTGGACAAAAGATTTATCCACTGTGGGTACAGTGTCTGTACACTGTATGAACAGTGTGTCCGTTGTACAATTTTTCATTGTACGCTATGGACCCCTTGTATGTTGTACTGTGTTCACAACAGATGAACAGTTTTTCATGCGTTGTACACACAACTGATGACTAATCAGTCACACACTGTGTATGATCACAGTTTTCATAATGGATGAACAATTGTTCATGAGCTGTGGATCCTTGAAATATTTGTTTGTTTGTTCACAGCGGATGAACAATTGTTCATGCGCTGTGGATCCTTGAAACATTTGTTTGTTTGTTCACAGTGGATGAACATTTGTTCATGCGTTGTGGACCCATGAAATGTTTTGATGAATGTTCATAGCAGATGAACATTTGTTCATGCGCTGTGGACACTTTGAAAATTTGTTTGATTGTACACAGTGGATAAACATTTGTTCATGCTCTGTGGACTTTTGAATGTAATGTGTGAATGTTTACAGCGTATGATTACCTATGTGCATATGCTGTATACACTTGTACTGTTTCTACAACGGATGAGTTATGTTAGTCATGCGCCATGGAATGGCACTGTATTCACAGCAGATGTTTTGTCAACACCATGCACTGTGAACACTTGTATGTTCACAAGTGCATAGCGGATGTTTGTTTGTTTTGTCCGCTATATACACTTGGTGTATTTTGCATGTTATGATGGTTACTGCTGTCACACCCCGGACCCAGAAGAGGGTGGGACGTTGCAGACTAGTAACATACATGGCAGCGGAAACAAACCACACAAGAGCACACAAGGAGAGAAAATCACAATGGCATTACATTACATAATTTTTTTCCGGGTTAACACAGTGAAGCCCAAAATAAAAATAATCCCTTACAAAAATTATCCTAAATTAGTTTCCAACAATTCCAATTATTTCAGAAGTTTTAAAAGTCCTAGTAATACCAGGGGGTAGTCACGGTGCTAAGCCTTCTTAAGAGTCTCCATAAAATCCAAGCCCATCAAGAATTACTTGAAACATGCTCTGAAAGACTTTATGTCAACTATAAAGTTGGTGAGTTCATGTGCTTAAAGTTTAAAAACAAAAGGACTCGTTGAATCCATAGTTTAGTTTAAAAATAAAGTATCACAGTTGTGGGATCACAATCAACCCTGCACTCAGCCCCGGCTAGCCTCTTCTAAACTTGTGTTTACCAGAAATCCCATAAGGGAAACTGAGTCTCAAAATAGTATACCATACTTGGCGATAGGTACACCATAGTATCTTATAAAAACCTGTTACATGCCACAACGACCCCGCAGGATCTCAGTGTGGTACCCTTCTCATCGGAAGGAGCTGTGCGTGGGGGATTCCCCAAGTAGATCTACCCATATAATCAAGCGGTTCACATAGAATTAATGATTGTAATAAAAAGATGCAGGTTCTAAACATAGCCACAACATACAATAGCATCGCATAATAGTACTCAACTAAGTTTGGATCAAACAGAGCATGCTTCATCCCAAATCAATAGTAAAAAGGGAACACTAGAAACTCACCTTAAACAGATCAAAGATTCTTCACACAGATATATTCTGGTCCTAGCACCCTATGAGCAAGATATAAGCATAAGCTATGGTTTCTTAGACTATTGGAAGGGTAATCAAGGGTAAAATATGTTTAAAAATACATATGACCACATCCCTTAGAAATTTGTGTCAAAAAGTTTCATTTTTAGGAAAGTTAGGGTTTTTGGCATAAAACGACCAGTTTTTAGTTTCCCACAAGTTTTTACATGAAAATAAGTATAATAGTAGCTTCTGGTTATACATTTTACTGAAATAGGGTCGAATTTTCAGAATTTACACTTTAGTCCCTCAAGTTTCCAAAATTACAATTTTACCCCCGAAGTTGGTTCTTTTCGTTTCTTGACATAATATGGCTCTTATAAGTATCTAAGGGTACTTAAATTACTTTTAGACCAGTATTATAAAGATTTGTGGGGTCCTTAGTACAAAGTCTTGTTTCAAACGTTTAACCCGTTAAAACCCGTTTTTACCCGGATCGACATTTTAGCTTATTCTCTTTAAATCCTATCATCAAAATAAGAGTTTTAGGCCCCCTTAATTTACTGAAATATTATGATTCTTTGGCTTGTTACATTATTTTTAGAATTTCATCCAAAAATCCCCCGGTTAGGCCTGTTTAAGCCAAATAAGTTAATAGAATTAACATGTAATCCCAAAATTTCACCAAGTCCGGTTTTAGCCACTGATTTATTAGTCTTAGGGCCTGAAAATTTTGTTTCTAACATGTTGTTAAGGATTTGGCCATTTTTAGGTACCTCCATCACCTATTCGGGTCCCTAATCATACTTTCTAAGGTCCATAACACCATACCAAATCTTCCATCCCAATAATATTAGTTTAGTATCATCCAAATTCTAGAAATTCAGGTCATAAGATGTTTATAAGATGTTTTTAAACCAGGTTTTAGTGTAGAATGAAGTTTTGCTTCGGGACAGAGGGGTGGAAAGGTCCTGAAAACCCAAGAAAAAGGGGTTTTTGGGTAGATATCAGGGCACTAACACAAGGTAAATGAGTATGATGAAGTGTGTACCTTTTGAGGAGCTGTAAGTGACACCAAAGCAACAACTAGGTCGTGGGTTTCTCCCTTTGAACAAGGAAATAGGATTCAAAGGAAAGAAAAGTAGGAAAAGCAACAATAACGGGTTGTTTGGGTATAAGAAAACTTACACGCAAGATAACCTGTGTCCGAAGACGGTTTAGAGGGTGTAAGAGCTGTTGGTCCAAGAGTCTTGAAGCTTAGAATCCTTGTTCTTGCTCGGTTAAAGACTGAAAAAGTCTCGGGTTTGGTTGTGAAAATTTACCGAGAGAGAAAAACCGAGAGTAGAGAGTTCAAGTGAGTGTGAAAAAGGTGGAATGGAGTGGGGATTCGGTCTTTGAAAGGAAGAGGTGGAGTGTGGGTTCGGTTTACGGAGGACCGAGGAGTGAAGAGGTTGGTCGACTGGGTGGCCGAATGCATGGCAACAGCCCATGCATTGACCGGTTTGGAGGTGGGCAGACCGGGTCAAAATGTTTCTAGAAGGGTTCGAAATTTTTAAAATGCTAAGTGTTGCTCGGGGAGCCTAAACAGTGCCCATGCGTCCACTTTCAGGATGCCTGAACAGTAGTCACGCGGCTAAACAGTGGAAATGCACCAACTGTCAAATGCGTCCGAACAGTTGTCATGCGCCTGAACAGTTGTCATGCGCCCAAGTGAAAATTCAAAGAAATGCGGATAGAAATCAGAGAAATGCGGGTGAAGGCTTAGAAATGCGGATGAACAACCCAAAATTTTTACTTTTATTTTAAGGAATTTCTAAGGTGGTTTAGTCATTTACATTTTCAATCATTATAAATTAGTTTAGAGACTAAGGCAGAAAATACTAGAATCATACAACTATGATTAAATTACAAAATTAATCAATCATAAAGAAGAGGGTACATTAAACGAATGAAATCTTGAAAAAGAAACAAGTCTTAAATTAAATTTAAGGCTTTGGAGCTGGACCTAGGAGTCAGTTGTTACATTCACCCACCATTTAGGAAATTTCATCCCAAAATTTTAGCTTCGATTAGATTCTGGACGAGTGGGCTTAAAGAGGTGTGGATAATGTTTCCTCATCACATCTTCTCGTTCCCATGTGAATTCAGGTCGTCGCCTAGAGTTCCATCTTACTTTGATCTTGGGTATACGACTTCGTCTAAGTTTCTGGACAAGTCGGTCAGTAATCTCTATGGGCTCTTCCACAAACTTCAACTCATTGGTGATTTTGGCATCTTTCAATGGAAGTTCCAAGGCCTTGTCAACGAAACTCTTCTTCAAGTTTAACACATGAAAAGTGTCATGTACGTAGCTCAACTCTTGGGGTAGCTTTAATTGGTATGCTACCGGGCCAACTCTCGATAAAATTTCTAATGGTCCAATGTATCTTGGGATTAATTTGCCCTTCTTACCAAATCTCACTGTACCTTTCCATGGCGTGACTTTTAGCATCACTCTATCGCCCACTTGAAATTCCAGGGGATTCCGCCTTCTATCGGCGTACTTCTTCTGACGATCTCTGGCTACTCTTAGTCGTTCCTTAATCTTGAATACTTTATCTGTGGTCACCAATACAATATCAAGCCCCATTATTTGGCTATCACCAATCTCATTCCAGCTCAAAGGTGACCGACACTTTCTGCAATACAGGGATTCATAGGGAGCTGCTTTTATACTTGCGTGGTAGCTATTATTGTAGGAGAATTCCACTAGAGGAAGGTGGTTATCCCAACTTCCCCCAAAATCAATCATGCAAGCTCTCAACATGTCCTCTAATGTTTGAATGGTTCTTTCACTTTCCCATCAGTTTGAGGGTGGTATGCAGTGCTTAAGTCAAGATGTGTCCCCAGGGCTATCATGAAGTGAAGCGACTATCATGGTCTGAGATTATCGATAGGGGCACTCCATGTCTCGTTACTATCTCGTCGATGTATAGTCGTGCTAGCTTCGGTAAGTCATAATCTTCTCGTATGGGTAGGAAATGAGCTGATTTGGTCACTCTATCCACTATTAATTAGATTGCATTATGCCCACCAGAAGTTCTTGGCAATTTTGTAACAAAATCCATCATAATGTTATCCTATTTCCACTCTGGGATTTCAGGCTGTTGTAAGGTTCCTGATGGCTTTTGGTTCTTGGCCTTTACCATTGCACACGTCAGGCATTTCCCCACATACTTGGCAATGGATTTCTTTAACCTGGACCACCAGAAAAGAACCCTTAAGTCCTGATACATTTTGTCACTTTCCGGTACTAAGTATCTAGATTTGTGTGCCTCATCCAAGACTATCTTCCTAATTCCTACATGATTCGGCACCCAAGTTCTTCCCTCGTGCCTATACAGCCCGTCACTACACAACTCCAAACGTTTTTCCATTCCTGTTAGCATTTCTTTCGCTAGTTTGTCCTTGCTCAAGGCTTCCTTTTGTGAACTATCAATCTAGCGGTAAGGTTGGTGTACACGCTCATTCTCAGAGCACGGACACGAAGGGGTTTCTCCCTTTCCTTTCTACTTAGAGCATCAGCTACCACATTGGCCTTTCCTGGGTGGTAGCGAATCTTGCATTCATAATCGCTCAGCAGTTCTACCTACCTTCGCTGGCGCATATTTAGCATCTTTTGGTTCAGAATGTGTTGCAGACATTTATGGTCCATGTAGATGACGCATTTGGTATCGTAAAGGTAGTGTCTCCACATTTTGAGGGCAAACACCACAGCACCCAGTTCCAGATCGTGGGTAGTATAGTTTCTCTCATGCTCATTCAACAATCTGGATGCGTAAACAATTACCTTATCTCGCTGCATCAACACACATCCCAGCCCCTGACGCGACGCGTCGTAATAGACCACGAAATCATCAATACCTTCGGGTAGGGAGAGGATAGGTGCACTACATAGCTTCTCCTTGAGTAATTCGTATGCTTCATTCTGCTCCTTACCCCATATGAAGGTTGCATTCTTCTTGGTTAAAGCGGTTAGTGGCTGTACAATTCGTGAGAAGTCCTTAATAAACCTTCGGTAGTATCCAGCCAAACCAAGAAATTGCCTTATCTTCGTAGGGGTTTCAGAAATCTTCTAGTTTTTAATGGCTTCAATCTTTGACGGGTCTACTTGAATTCCCTCTTTGTTCACCACATGCCCTAAAAACTGGATTTCGCGCATCCAAAACTCACATTTAGAGAATTTTGCATATAGCTGTTCATTCTTGAGCAGTTCAAGAATCAGTCTGAGGTGCTTCACATGTTCTTCTTGGCTAGGGGAGTAGATCAAGATGTCATCGATAAACACAATGAAAATTTTGTCTAGGTATGGATGACACACTCGACTCATAAGATCCATGAACGCAGCGGGTGCATTAGTCAGTCCGAAGGGCATGACTAAGTATTCATAGTGTCCATACCTCGTTTGAAAAGCTGTTTTGGGTACATATTATTCTTTTACCTTTAGTTGGTGATATCCCGATCTCAAGTCTATTTTGGAGAAGTAGCTGGCTCCTTGCAGTTGGTCGAACAAGTCATCAATTCTTGGGAGAGGATAGCGATTCTTGATTGTAAGCTTGTTATGATCGCAATAGTCAATACACATTTGCAGGGTCTCGTCCTTCTTCCTAACGAACAATAGCGGTGCACCCCACAGAGAAACACTTGGCCGAATGAATCCCTTATCCAACAATTCTTGGATTTGCACCATTAGCTCCTTCATCTCGGGTGGAGCGAGTCGGTAGGGTGCCTTGGCCACTGGTGCGGTACCAGGCACTAGATCTATCTAGAATTCGACCTGTCTAGTCGGAGGTAGTCCCGGTAGGTCCTCGGGAAAAACTTCTGGGTATTCAGCCACCACCGGTATATCTTCGATCCTCTTTTCCTCTGTCGCTTTCATAACGTAGACTATGAAGGCTGAGCATCCCTTTCAGAGGCTCTTGGAAGCCTTCAAGTGGGAAATCATAGGGTATAGCGTGTTGTTTCTGTCACCATGGATCGTTAGCGTGCTTCCATCAGTTAAAGATCCATTAGTTAAAGGTATCCTAAGCAAGCATTCACCACATACAATTACAGCCTTATACTTTGCTAACGAATCCATTCCCATGACTACATCAAATCCTCCTAGCGTAATAGGCATCAAGTCTATTTTAAACGGGTTACCCTCTAATTCTATCGTGCAATCTTTGATAATTTCATTGGTTTCCATTATCTTGCCATTGGCTAATTCTACCGCGTAAGCATCAGTTAAGGCACAAGCTTCCAAATCAATTAAATGCCTAAAGGTAGTAGAAACAAAACTACCAGTTGCGCCAGTATCAAACAAAATAGTAGCAGGGTGGTTATTAATGAGGAACGTACCGTTTACCATGTCGGGGTCCTTACGAGCACCATTGGGGTCCATCATGAATGCTCTCCCTTTAGGTGTTAGGGCTAGCATCCTCGTCTCTTGCTAGCTTGGGGCACTTGTTTCGCATGTGTCCCCGATCCCCGCATTCGTAGCATTGCTTCCCGGGTTCGAAAGTGCAATCCTTTATCATGTGGCTGGTTTGTTTGCACCTAAAGCAGGGCATCGGATTGCATTCCCCTTGGTGGTGCAGTTTGCACTTGATGCATAAGGGGTTGGTACCTACGTACAGCTTTCGGCCTCTTGCCCCCTGCTCATCCCGTCTCGCCCCTTCATCGGCCCTCCTTTTTGAGCTACTACCACTACCACTGGACCTTCTGACATCGATCCACCTTCTCTTCTCGCCCGATAACCTCTTCTTATCTTCACTCCTTCCCTGATCCGTCCATCCAGCCCTGATCAGGTCATCCGTTAAGCTGCCAGTAAGATCGACAGTCTATTGGAGGGTTGTAGGCCTGGCAGATCGGACCATGCCACGGACTTTGGGATGCAGTTCCCAGATAAATTAGGCTATGCCTTTAGATTCGGGAGTTACCAAGTGAGGCATAAGTCTGGACAGAGTTGAGAATCCATTTATGTATTCGATGTAATTTGAGCCCCTCATTTCCAGGCTCAGAAATTCTGCCTCAAGCTTCTCCAGCTGGTTTATCGGACAGTATTTACCGGTCATCAGTTCTTGAAATTCCGACCACTTCATGCGGCCAGCAGCATCCCTGCCCCTTGGCTGAATGATAGACTTCCACCATTCTAAGGCTGGCCCCTTTAGGGATTGGGAGGCAAACCTGACCATATGTTCGTTCTTGCACTAGCTTATATCCAGCACAACTTCCATTTTGTCCAGCCAGCGGTAGGTGTCTATTGTTCCCCCAGTGCCGAAGAAGACTTTTGGCTTGCATGACATGAAATTTTTGTAAGAACACCCGGTTCTTACCTCTTTAGCATTCTCAGCATTTCCCATATTGTTTCCGGGTCCATCATCCCGAGTTGTGTTTCCCCGATCAGCATTTATTTGGGCGATGATGGTGGGGCTAGCATTTGCTATCTGTTGGGCAACCATGTTGGTGATCCTTCCATCATTTACGCGGTTAGCGTCTTCTTTATGATTAGTTCTTGGTGGAGTAGGTGGTCGATTCCCACCTAGACTCCCGGTGCGTCCAGCACCTCTATTTATTCCTCCGCGATTTCCTCTTCTAGGCAGCATTCTGGTGTCAATCATAGATAAATCTCATTTAGTGTCTCATAATCTGTTTCAAGTATCCCACACATCAATTGACTCCCTAAGGTCACTCCACAACACACAAGGACTCATAACACATAATAAGTCATACATAGTCTCATGCATACATAAAGTTAATTAGCAATTCAAGAAGGCAATCAAATTAAATCCTTAGAATATACTAATGCATATCCCAAACAAGCAACCAGCAATAGATAAGATGGTATCATAAAAGAAGTTCATTCAAAAATAGCATAACAATCATCAAACAGAGTCGGTAGTTTCGTAGCAATACAAGCTTGAAGGTGCCATCACCCCCAAATAATAGTATCGGAAATAAATAAGTAGTTTTTCATAGTTAGCATCATTTAAATAATAAACATCATTCCATCACTATCGCCATCTCTTCTTTAACCACCCGAATCATCCTGACCCCTTCTTCTTTTGTTCTTGTTCCAACCGCTGGACGCCATAAGTGCTTGAAATTGGGTGGACTGCGAGGTCTGCGTGGCGTGCTGAAGTGTGAGCTCGTGACGCTGAATGGTCCTCAGAATGTCGCTCAACGAAGGGTCGGAGGGACTAAAGTCACTAGCACGGCGGCTGGATTGCGAGTAGTGATCCCCTGCTAACACGCTCAGGCCATCGTACATGCTGCGCCTTGAAGGTATCCAAAACTCGTCCTAAGGTAGGCGTCTAGGCGGTCCTATCATAGAAGGCGCCGGTGCAGGAGCTGACGTAGGAGGAGGTGGAGGAGGCGGCATTTTGAACGAAACAGAAGCTCCAGGTCGAGTGCTCTTCCGCGACCGAGTAATGCCTCGCGCTCCCCTATTCCCAATAGGTGGGATGGGCGAATGGGTAGGCGCTGCGACATGGGGTGAGTTGGAGCGGGTCATGCTCCTCGCGGGGATGAATCCTCCGTTGGCTCCGTGTCGTCCGACATAATGGATACCGATCCAGGGTGGCTGCATCATCTCATATAAGCTTCATATTGCGAGGGAGAAGTCGCCCTCCTCAGCCGTCCTACAGGAGCGGTCTCATCCACGGGTAGTGCGGGTGCTTTTTCGTTGTTTGCCGTTGATCTTGAGTTCCTGTAATATCATCATGAGTAATTTTGTTTCTCGTAGCTCATGGAAATAGTGATGATAGTATCTCGTAATAATAGTTACAGCAGTAACCATGGTAATAGTATCCGTAATAGTGAAAGCACAGGTTACCGTAGGGACAAAACAAAGTTTAGACTCACATAAAACATTTTCTATGCAGAAGAAAAGATTCTAACACCAAATAACGGATCGTGCTGGAATTCACGGGTTCGGTAAATTCATGATTATGTTGATCAAGTGTAATCATTAATTTACCCAACCCACTCATCCCAACCCACTCCAAAACAAGGACAGTCCTAGGGTATCAGGGTTGTAGCCTAGGGTCTACTAAGGTATTCCCGATTTCTCTACAACCTGTGGCTCTGATACCAATCTGTCACACCCCGGGCCCAGAAGAGGGTGGGACGTCGCAGACTAGTAACATACATGGCAGTGGAAACAAACCACACAAGAGCACACAAGGAGAGAAAATCACAATGGCAGTACATTACATAAATTTTATCCGGGTTAACACAGTCAAGCAAATTTTATCCGGGTTAACACAGTCAAGCCAAAAATAAAAATAATCCCTTACAAAAATTATCCTAAATTAGTTTCCAACAATTCCAATTGTTTCAAAAGTTTTAAAAGTCCTAGTAATGCCAGGGGGTAGTCACGATGCTAAGCCATCATAAGAGTCTCCATTAAATCCAAGCCCATCAAGGATTACCTGAAATATGCTCAAAAAGACTTTTTTTTAACTATAAATTTGATGAGTTCAAGTGCTTAAAGTTTAAAAACAAAAGGACTCATTGAATCCATAGTTTAGTTTAAAAACATAGTATCATAGTTGTGGGATCACAATCAACCCTGCACTCAGCCCTGGCTAGCCTCTTCTAAACTTGTGTTTATCGAAAATCCCATAAGGGAAACTGAAGCTCAAAACAGTATACCATACCTGCCAATTGGTACACCATAGTATCTTATAAAAACCTGTTACATGCCACAACGACCTCACAGGATCTCAGTGTGGTACCCTTCTCATCGGAAGGCACTGTGCGTCGGGGATTCCCCAAGTAGATCTACCCATATAATCAAGCGGTTCACATAGAATTAATGATTGTAATACAAAGATGCAGGTTATAACCATAGCCACAATATATAATAGCATCGCATAATAGTACTCAAATAAGTTTGGTTCAAACAAAGCATGCTTCATCCCAAATCAATAGTAAAAGGGAACACTAGAAACTCACCTTAGACAGATCAAAGATTCTTCACACAGACAGATTCAGGTCCTAGCACCCTATGAGCAAGATATAAGCATAAGCTATGGTTTCTTAGACTATCGGGAGGGTAATCAAGGTTAAAATATGTTTAAAAATATATATGACCACATCCCTTAGAAATTTGTGTCAAAAAGTTTCCTTTTTACGAAAGTTAGGGTTTTTGGCGTAAATAGTATAATAAGAGTTTGAGTGCAGTTTTTAGTTTCCCACAAGTTATTACATGAAAATAAGTATAATAGTAGCTTCTGGTTATACATTTTACTGAAATATAGTCGAATTTTTAGAATTTACTCTTTAGTCCCTCAAGTTTCCAAAATTACAATTTTTACCCCCGAAGTTGGTTCTTTTCATTTCTTGACATAATATGGCTCTTATAAGTATCTAAGGGTCCTTAAATTACTTTTAGACCAGTATTATAAAGAGTTGTGGGGTCCTTAGTACAAAAGTCATGTTTCAAACGTTTAACCCGTTAAAACCCGTTTTTACCCGGATTGACATTTTAGACTATTCTCTTTAAATCCTTTCACCAAAATAAGAGTTTGAGGCCCCCTAATTTACTGAAATATTATGATTCTTAGGCTTATTACATTATTTTTAGAATTTCATCCAAAAATCCCCCGGTTAGGCCCGTTTAAGCCAAATAAGTTCATAGAATTAACATGCTATCCCAAATTTCACCAAGTCCGGTTTTAGCCACTGGATTATTAGTCTTAGGGCCTGAAAATTTTGTTTCTAACAAGTTGTTAAGGATTTGCCCATTTTTAGTTACCTCCATCACCTATTCGGGTCCCTAATCATGCTTTCTAAGGTCCATAACACCATACCAAATCATCCATCCCAATAATATTAGTTTAGCATCATCCAGCATTCTAGAAATTCAGGTCATAAGATGTTTATAAGATGTTTTTAAACCGGTTTTTAGTGTAGAATTAAGTTTAGCTTCGGGATAGAGGGGTGGAAAGGTCTTGAAAACCCAAGAAAAAGGGGTTTTCGGGTAGATATCATGGCACTAACACAAGGTAAACGAGTATGATGAAGTGTGTTCCTTTTAAGGAGCTATAAGTCACACCAAAGCAACAACTAGGTCGTGGGTTTCTACCTTTGAACAAGGAAATGGGATTCAAAAGAAAGAAAAGTAGAAAAAGCAACAATAATGGTTTGTTCGGGTATAAGAAAACTTACACGCAAGATAACCCGTGTCCGAAGAAGGTTTAGAGGGTGTAAGAGTTGTTGGTTCGAGAGTCTTGAAGCTTAGAATCCTTGTTCTTGCTCGGTTGAAGACTGAAAAAAGTCTCGGGTTTGGTTGTGAAAATTTACCGAGAGAGAAAAACCTAGAGTAGAGAGTTTGAGTGAGTGTGAAAAAGGTGGAATGGAGTGGGGATTTGGTTTTTGAAAGGAAGAGGTGGAGTGTGGGTTTGGTTTAGGGAGGACCGAGGAGTGAAGAGGTTGGTCGACTGGGTGGCCGAATGCATGGCAACAGCGCATGCATTGGCCGGGTTGGAGGTGGGCAGACCGGGTCAAAATGTTTCTAGAAGGGTTCGAAATTTTTAAAATGCTAAGTGTTGCTCGGGGCGCCTAAACAGTGCCCACGCGTCCACTTTCAGGACGCCTAAACATTAGTCACGCGGCTAAACAGTGGAAATGCACCAACTGTCAAATGCGTCTGAACAGTTGTCATGCGCCTGAACAGTTGTCATGCGCCCAAGTGAAAATTCAAAGAAATGCAGATAGAAATCAGAGAAATGCGGGTGAAGGCTTAGAAATGCGGATGAACAACCCAAAATTTTTACTTTTATTTTAAGGAATTGCTAAGGTGGTTTAGTCATTTACATTTTCAATCATTATAAATTAGTTTAGAGACTAAGGTAGAACATACTAGAATCATACAGGTAAGATTAAATTACAAAATTAATCAATCACAAAGAAGAGGGTACATTAAACAAATGAAATCTTGAAAAAGAAACATGTCTCAAATTACATTTAAGACTTTGGAGCTGGACCTAGGAGTCAGTTGTTACACTGTAGCTACAACGGATGTATGTTTGTGTGTCCGTTGTAACAACAGTTGTCAAAAATTAAAAAAATTTCAGATTTTTGTATGTTTTGAAATGTTTTCTTCCAAAGCATATGTTTGATAAATTTACTTCCGAAAGAAACTTTTGTTTGCTAAAACTAGTTTAAATCAAATTGTTTGTTTAAATCTTTGATTTAAAATGTGTGTTAAAATATTAAAATTTTAACATATTCAATATATGGATGTTAAGATATCACTCATAAGCAATATAGTGCAATACTAAAAAATGTATGTGTGTCAACCTGCTGTTTGTTGGTCCTGGCTTGACATGACTTTGTTTAACACATAAAATTTTGAAAATTTCAAATTTTAAAATGTATGAATTGTTGTCTTTGATATTTCCATGTTCAATTTCTCCCCCTAAATTTTTGCATAGTTATAAAAATCTTTTATAAAAATGACAAAAATTTATATGTGTTTGAGTGGAAATTATTAAAGTCCAAATGATTGTTTGTTAAACACTTAGTAAGATCACATTGAGTCTTACCAACAAATGAATGTATTGCTTGGTTGAATCATGAATCTGTTTCACATACCATGAGATTATACTAGTCTAAAATTCTCACTGAGTGGTTTGAATGTTTTTGAGAAATGACAAGGACTAATACAATGTTGATTGTAGACATTTGATCCACTTAAACTCATGCATGGTATTAATTATTGATTGAAACAGTGAGTAATTATCATGTTTTGAGTTGATTGATGTGAGTTGTATGTACCCCACATCTGATTGTATGTTTGGTACAACCCTCCTCAAGATATACTAGAAAGCACTTTCAATACTTAATAATTAGCTACGTAGGAGTATAAATGCTCAATTTGATCCATGAAGTTTGATCCTTATTGGGATTCTTTTTCACTTCACTTTAGAAGTTGATCCTCTTTGGGATTCTTTTGATTCATTCACAAGGAATGTAGTCTTAAAGACTTTATTGATTGTTCATCCATGATGGATATGTTCCTTTTTGGGAATCTTTTTGGATCATGATTTAGGTCATTCAGGTTCATGCTTAGCATAACAAAGAATGCCTTGGTGTACTCCAGGTCTATGAAAATCATAGCAAAGGAGACACTTGTATGATTGAGCAATTATAAACTATTTCACTTGGTGTATTGTAGTTACTTTACAAGCAACCAATATTGGATAGATTAATACTCACCATAAACCAAGATGTGTTGTTTGACCACACAATCATGAGAATTTAGTTCTTCACTGTTGTATGTGATGTTAGGTGTCCTATGTTGAGCCTATCCACATATCAAACAAAGTACAGTCAGTCTTTATTAGTGGAAAATACCTCAAGTGAAGAATATGCTAGTGTACTATCATTCTTATGAATAGTATGTGTGATTCAATATATTTAGAAAATGATGTGTTTGATATCCTGATTTTCAAAGATACATGTTTGATGTTAAACTTGGACTTTGACAAAATCAAGCTTGTTAGATTTTAAGGTTTTGAAAAACATTACTTGTTTGATTCAAAGTTTATCATACCATGTGACTGAACCAAAAATTCAAATCTTGTTGAATCAAATGGTTTAGTAAATAGGTCAGCCAATTGATTGTCTGTATGGACTTTGATCAACTTGATCAGACCCTTTGCCGAGCAATCTCTCAAAAAGTGATATCTAATCTCTATGTGTTTTGTTTTTGAATGTTGAACAGGATTGTCAGTGATAAACATGGTAGCAGAATTGTCAATGTGTATGGGTGTTTGAAGAAAATTAAAGCCATAGTCAAGCATTTGGTTTTGAATCCAAAGCACTTGAGAACAACATGCAGAAGCAGCTATGTATTCTGCTTCAGCTATTGACATAGAGACATTTGTTTGTTTCTTGCATTGCCAAGAGATCAATCTTGATCCAAGAAACTACCAACCTCTGGTAGTGGATTTTCTGTTTTGATTGCATCCACCATAATCACTGTATGTGTATGCATATAAAGAGAAATCTCCATCTCTGGGATACCACAAACCAAGAGCTGGTTTGCCTTTCAAGTATCTAAAGATTCACTTTACTGCATTGATGTGTAATTCTTTAGGATCTGCTTGATATCTTGCACACATGTTGACTGCATACATGATGTCTGGTCTGCTTGCTGTTAGGTACTTCAGAGAACCTATCATGGATCTATAAAGATTCTGTTCCATTGATTTTCCTTCTAGATCGGGTCCAAACTTTAATCCAATTGCAAATGGTGTGTTGTTAGATGTGCAATCAGACATGTTGTATTTCTTTAATATCTGATTCACATATTTGCTTTGATTGATGAAAATTCCTTCAGCAGCTTGTTGAACTTGAAGACCAAGGAAGAATGTATGTTCTCCCTTTAAGCTCATCTGGAATTTTGATTGCATAAGAGTTTCAAACTCTTTGCAAAGATGTGTGTTTGTGGATAGATTATGTCATCCACGTAGACTTACACTACTAACAAGTCTTGTTCTTTTCTTTTTACGAACAATGTTTGGTCGACTTTCCCACGAGTGTATCCATTCTGTAGTAGAAACTTTGATAACATTTCATACCACTTCCTGGGTGCTTGATGAAGACCATACAGAGCTTTATCTAACTTGTAGACTCTGTGAGGGAATTCTAGATCTTCAAACCCTGGTGGTTGAGCAACATTTACCTCTTCATCTATCTTACCCTAGAGGAATGCGCATTTGACATCCATTTGGTAGACAGTGAAACTCTTGGATGAGGCATAAGCAAGAAATACTCGGATAGCTTCCAGTCTTGCTACAGGAGCAAAGACATCATCATAGTCAATGCCTTCCTTTTGAGTATAACCCTGGGCTATTAGCCTTGCTTTGTTTCTTATGACAATCCCTTTGTAATCTGCTTTGTTACGAAAGAGCCACCTTATGCCAATTGCATATTGACCTTCAGGTATATCAACCAGCTTCCATACTTCTTGCTTCTTAAATTGTTGTAGTTCCTCTTGCATGGCTTTTATCCAACTGTTGTCTTTGAGTGCTTCAGTGATGTTTTTGGGTACAGTTAGGGATAAGAAACAGGAGTACAGACATATGTTTGCTATATCAGATTGACTTTGAGTTAATCTGGTATTGAGGTCACCTATGATATTTTCTATGGGATGGTCTTTGTGAACTCTTGTTGTTGGAATCTAATCAATAGGAATTTTTGGATCAAGATTGGTGATTGTTTAAGAAAGGGATGATGGTTGAGCAAGAGTATCAAGAATTGTTTGTTTATCTGGCTGAGGGATCTCAATGAATGTTTGAGGTGAATCATGAAAGAAATCTAAGATTTCTTTTCATGATGTGTGTCTGGTAATGAGTGGTAATCATCATCTTCTTCAGCATTGGTTGGTTGATGTAGTTTT
The DNA here is from genome assembly GCA_025506505.1 of Flaveria sonorensis. NCBI lineage: Eukaryota > Viridiplantae > Streptophyta > Magnoliopsida > Asterales > Asteraceae > Flaveria > Flaveria sonorensis. The sequence goes on along the minus strand of CM046438.1, from coordinate 35,033,212 downwards.
GTTTGGTTGTGTGGTTGTGGTTGGGTGGTCATAGGAGATGAAGATGATGGCGTGTTTGATGATGTTCCTTTTGATGTGTTTGTTTGTGCTGGAGGAGTTGACACTGTTGTACTTGAAGGAGTGTTGTTAGTTCTCCTTAGAGGATCAGCAGTCAACAGAACATCAATGGTTATTGGTGGAACCATTGGATACTCATGGTTATCCTTGGTATCTGAAACATCAAAATAAAATGTGTCAAATCATTTAGTTAAAGCATCAATATCAAACAGCCAGCTTGATCCAATAACTTTCTTAGTGAAAGAATGTTCATTAACAACAACATCTATTGTTTCTTCCACTATATTTAGCCTTGTATTGTATACTCTATAAGCTTTTGAGCTTCCAGAGTATCCAATAAAGAATCCATCATCTGCTTTTGGAGCAAATTTGGATAATTGTTCTCTGGTGTTTAATATTGATACAGAACATCCAAATGCCTTAAGAAATCCTATGAATGGTTTTCTTTTAAACATTAATTCATAAGGCATTTTGGAATGTTCTTTGATGATTAATGTTCTGTTTTGTATGTAGGAAGCTATGTTTATTGCTTCAGTCCAAAAGGATATGGGCAATAGAGAGTCAGCTAGCATAGATCTGGCTGCTTCTATCAATGTTTTGTTTCTCCGTTCAGCTACTCCATTTTGCTGATGAGTACTTGCTATGCTGAATTAATGACTAATTCCTTTTTAGGCACAAAAACAAGAAATGTAGTCATTCTTAAATTCAGTACCATTATCACTTCTTAAAGATTTAACTTTAAGATCTAATTGATTCTCAATCTTAGTGATAAAAGATTTTATTATGTCTGTTGTTTCTGACTTGTGTAGTAGAAAGAAAACCTATGTGAATCTGGTGTAGTCATCTACTATAACAAGACAGTATTGCTTTTTTCCTATGCTTAGGATGTTTGTTGGGACAAATAGGTCCATGTGAAGCAATTTGAGTGGTGTGTTATTAGAGTTTACCAATTTTGACTTATGGGACACTCTATGTTGTTTGCCTAACAAGCTATGTATTGGTCTGTATAGAAGAATTCTTTTTGTGGTAAACCTATTGCTAGATCACCTTTTACAAGTTGGTTCATTCTGTTAAAGTTAGAGTGTCCTAATCGTCTGTGCCACAATTGGGAAACATCTTCTGATGCTTTTGATAATAAACAAGTTTTAGGGGTTGATGCTGAAACAGTATTCATATCAACAATGTATGTATTGTTATGACGGGGAGTTTTCAAAAGGATACAGTCTTCTGGAATTAGAAACCCCGTCTTGAGGATGTAGCAGTTGTTGGAGTCAAATAAGGTGGCATATCCTTTGTCGCATATTAGGGATACGCTTAGAAGATTGAACTTAAGATTGGAGCAGTAGTTGACATTCTCAAAGCTAATCAACCCATTAGTTACTGTTCCATCACCAGTTATCTTCCCACCTGTCTTGTCTCCTCCAAAGGCTACATTACCTCCATGTTTGCTCTTAAAATCCCGAAGGAGGGAACAGTTGCCAGTCATATGTCGGGAGCATCCACTATCAACATACCAAATGTTATCAGGCCTTCTTTGATGTCCCTACAAAAGGAATGAAATTAGTTAGTTGGTGCAACCCAAGCCATGATGGTCTTGGGTTTTCCGTCTTTCCCTATAACACAAATTTCTTCTAATATGGAACTGTCTGATGGTTTAGGAACTCTAGGTACACTAGTGTTCCTTTGGTTGTGTTTAGCTCTGTCTAGAGAAATACTTTGAGCCCTTCTCCTTTGAGAGTTAATGTCTGGTGACTGTCTGTATTGAGACTTATGTCTCCTTATTGGTTGTTTAAAGTTGTCATAAAATGTTTTGTCACTGTTTAAAACAACTTTTTGGTGAGGAGTTTGTCTTGGAACTCCTCCTTTGTTCTTAATTTGAACACTTGTTTGTTTCTTAGTTGTTTTCTCAACTTGAGCGTGTTTGTTTTGTTTTAATTTTTTTTATTGGAAAATGAATTTGTTGTGCTGTGGTTATTTCTTTCACAAATTAAAAAATATTTGTAAGAATGGCATGTTTTAGTACTGTGATTATTCATATGACAGTACTTGCAGCATTTACCATATTTGCATTTTTCAGTGGAGTGTGTGTATTGATCACACCACTCACAATATGGTAACTCTGATTTTGTTTGTTTGTTAGTAACTTTTGTCTTAAAATTTGATTTTGAGGGAATTTCAAAAGTTACTATTTGTTTTTTTGGTTGAAATGTGGCTTTGCTTTTCACTTTATTTACCTGTTTGGGAGAGATAGTGGAAGTTATAGTTTTCCTTCCACCAGAACAGATATCAAAACCTTTAATCTATTTTGTTTGTTTGTTTGATGTATCAGCCACACTTGAAACCTTTTGAGTTTCAGTAAGTGGGGATCGAACGCGTGCTTTCAGTGTGGGAAGGAGGGCCACAAAGCAAGGGATTGTCGCGTGGGGAAATGTTACAACTATGGCGAGGCTGGGCACATGAGTAGAGACTACAAGAAGTTGAGGGCTGAGAGCTCTGGGACTAAGAACGGGACTGAGAAGGAGGGCAGAGGATGAAGGCCAGGGCATTCGCTATCACTTGGGAGGAAGCTAGGGTGGACTCCGACGCGGTGCCAGGTACATTCCTAGTAAACTAGACTTGTGCTTCTGTACCTTTTATTCTAGTGCTAGTAGGGATTTTATTTTTGCTGCCTTCATTGATAAGTTGCCAGCTAGGAGTAGTTGGATTGATGAGCCCTTTGATGTGGAAACTGCCATTGGTAAGTCAATCAGGATTTTTGATATGGTAGAAGACTGTGGCATAGAGTTGAAAGGTCATAGGTTCTTTGCTAGGTTGTTCGTGATGCCCCTAGACGGATTCAGTGTGGGTCTAGGGATGGATTGGCTAGCAGCCTATGTGGCAAATATTATGTGGCGCAAGAAGATGATTCGATAGACCGCGCCCGATGGGAGTTCGGTGACGACTTATGGCAATAGAGTTAGTACAATCTCGAAAGTAATTTGGATGGTTGTGGCAGAGGAGTGTGCATGAGGCGGAAGTGGTGCCTATCTAGCCTACGTGAAGGATGTGGACGCGTCAGTACCATGATTGACAGATGTACCAGTCACCTGTGACTTCCCAGACGTGTTCCCGAAGGATCTACCAGGTGTGCCAGCTGACCGCGAGATGGAGTTCTAGATCGATCTGATGCCTGATGCCCAACCTGTTGCTAAGGCGCCGTATCATTTAGCTCCCTCCAAGATGAAGGAATTGATGACTCAGCGGCAAGATTTTTTAGATAAGGGATTCAGTCGACCAGGCATCTCTCCATGGGTTGATCCGGTCTTATTTATGGAGAAGAGGGACGATAGCATGAGGATGTGTATTGACTACCGTGAGTTGGACAAGTTGACAGTGAAGAACCGGTATTCATTACCAAGGATTGATGACTTGTTTGTTCAGCTTCAGGGTATATCTCTGATCTGGTTACCATCAATTGAGGTGGAGGAGCAGGATATTCCTAAAACAACTTTTCATACGTGTTATGGACACTACGAGTTCCTCATGATGCCCTTTGGTTTAACCAACGTGCTAGCTGCTTTATGGATCCAATGAATCGGGTGTGCCGACCTGTGTTAGATAAGTCAGCTGACTGTGTTCATTGATGATGTTCTGATTATTTTGTAAAGCGAAGAAGAACACGTCGGTCACATCCGGGAAGTGCTGGATACACTTCGAAGGGAGAAGCTGTACGCCAAGTTCTCCAAGTGTGTGTTCTAGTTATATGAGGTTTAGCTTTTGGGTCATGTGGATAATCCTGAAGGGATTATGGTAGACCCGACAAAGGTTGAGGTGTGGAAACTCATTGTATAGGTACTTAGCCTGTCCGCTGTGGACCTTGATCGTCCGCTGTGGGACCTTGGTCATCCGCTGTGGGACCTTGGTCGTCCGTTGTGGGACCTTGGTCTTTCGTTGTGGGACGTTGGTCGTCCGCTGTGGGAGTTGGTTGTCCCCTGTAGGAGTTGGCTATCCGCTGTGGACACTTGGATAATTTTGCATGTTACGCGCATTGGACTTTGTTCATCCGCATTTGCTACAGTTCATCCGCATTGGTTTATGCTCATCCGCATTTGTTCTACCTGCATTTCTTTGAACACTTGGAATATTTTCTGAAGACTTTCATCTGCATTTGCTTGTCCGCATTTGCTGAACATTCAGCCGTATTGGCTTATGTTCATCCGCATTTCTTTGGGCACTTAGGATGTTCTGGAATTTTGGGAGTAGAATTTAAGTGATAAGAAATGATGTCTTGTGGTGGCTTATGCTTGTTTATGATGTATACGCACTGTGTGCTGTTATGATGATGATGTTGCTCCACGCTATGTATATGATGTGACTTTACGTGGTATGTTATACTTATGTACGTAAGTAAAGTATTATGTAATGAAAGTGAAAGATAACGAATGACGAAAATGGAAGTAATGAATGATGAGATCTTTGTTGCTCACCCCGATACTGTGTCAGCTTTCGAGCATGAGTCGGGGGTTTGTTTACGAACCCCGACACAGTATCAGCTTTTTTGTATGAGTCGGGAGTGTAACATATAAGTTGAGATGGGATCCTTGTCGCATACTCCGGTGCTGTGTCAGCTTTCGAGCATGAGTCGGGGGTTTATTTATAAAACCCAGCATAGTACCAGCTTTTTAGCCTGAGTCGGGAGTATAGCATGAGGCAGGATACATAAAGAAGTAAAAGACGAATGATGATGAACGATGATGAAGATGCTAATTATTATCTTGATGTACGTATGATGTGTGATCATGAACGAAAGTAAAGAATATGTTTTAACGTAATGTAAAGTACTTTATTATTAAAACTAGAACTCACTCAGCGTCGCTGACTTTTTGTGTGCATAATAGTTGGCAGGTATTTGTTGATGCTGAGGAGGTGCAGGCATGGATGCATAAGCTACTGGGGATGGTTCAAGTCTGGCATTCGTATTTTGGAGAATATTTTATATTAACACATTTTTGGGAATGTAAAAGAAATGATATGATGATTTGACGTGTTTTAATTGTTAATGAAAAGTTTTAATTCCGCTGCAAATGATGTGTTTTAAATGTTTTATGCGATGATTGACCGACCGTAAGCGTCCCGGGAACGGGGCCTTACAATATTCCTGTATTTAACCGAGAAAGTAACAGTGACTTTACCTAGGAGATTAATTACTTAAAATTCATTAATTCCTTTTATTCGGTAAATAAAATTAAAAAGTGACGTCATTAACAAACAAATCCTAGTGACCTTTGGATAAATTCAATTTAGCACCATGCTAAATCAACACACAAATTTTAAACTTAACTATTTAAGTTAAATCAATTTTAAAATTTAACAAACATGTCTGATGAAATTTCAAGATCAAACAGTGGTCTCAAACCTCCAAGACTCAAGAAGAAAGTAGCTTTCAAACAATGGGAAATTATGTTCAGAAATTGGATTATTTTTCAAGACCTGGACCTATAGATATCCATAACCGAGGGACCATACATACCACTAACTGTTGGGCCAGACTATAACATACAAAAGCCAGTAAGCTTAAAAAGTGTAACGGGTGATGATCTCAAGAATGTCAAAACAGACATGAAAGCACAAAGCATATTGGCAATGACCCTGCCATTTGAAATTTTGACAAGAGTTGAAAATTTCAAAACAGCTCATGAACTCTAGAAGGTACTTCACATCATGTGTGAAGGAAGTAAGGAGATAAGGGAAAACAAAAAGGAGAAATTAAGGACCCAATTTGAAACTTTCCACCATGTTCAAGGAGAATCCATACCTCAAGAACTTCATAGATTTGTTCAACTGGTCAATGAGATGATAGTCTTTGGTCTCAAATATGAATCTGTGTAGATCAACAAAAAGATGTTGCAGACGCTGCCAGAGAGCTGGACTCAGTTAGTATCTCTGATGAAAGCAACATTGGATCTTGAAGCATTTTCTCTAGATGCACTAGCGGCCAAAGTAGAGGAACTAGAACTAGATGAAAGGTTTAGGAATAAAAGTACAATTAGACATGTGGAATCATACAAGTTCAAGGAACTTCAACAAAAACAGACAATGCATTCTTGACTTGTACCGGTGAAGATAAAGATGAAGAATTCCTGGATTCGAGTGAAACTTCCTTCTTCTCTAGTCCTGAATCATCCAACAACAAACAAAAGTCTAAGAAGACTGGTGTTCATGCTTCCCATGAAGCAACACTCCAAAGCAAACAACATCCTCATACTTCCAGCCCCAGCAAACAACACCAAGCAAAGATTCAAAACATTCATAAATTGGAGAAACCAATGGATGCATTAACAATCATATTGCAAAGTGAGGAGCAAAAGGCAGCTTTTGCAGCCTTTTCAACAAGCTTTGAAACCTACCTAGGAGCTAACCTCACACCATTACAGATCATACAACAAGTCTTGGATGAATTTCCTCCTTATATGGTTAAAGAAATGGATCTTCAATGGTCAATGGCAATGGTTGCATACACATCCAAGAAGTTCCTACAAAGGAACAGGGGGTTAAGCATGGATAAGAAAACCAAAATTGGTTCTGATAAGACAAAGGTGAGATGCTATAACTGCCAACTCTATAGACACTTCTCCAGAGAATGCCAATAACCTAGAGTTGATAGAAACAACAACCAAACTTAAACATCAAGCAGCTACCACTCAAACAGACAAATCCCACCTCCTATCAGTATTCCTACTGCACCAACCCCACCTCAAATCACACAGTATAGCCAAAATCAACACTCAAAATCATCTGCAATGATTATCAAACAAGATAGTGAGTGTGATTGGAGTATGTATGAGGCTGAGATACAATCTCCTAATCATGCCATCATGGTAAACATAGAAGATAATATTTCAGAAATCCCGAAAGAGGTAAGGGAAAACCTCTGTACACAAGTATGCATTAATGAAGTCAATAGATACAGAGAACATGCAGACAAATATTCCAAGAAAGTAATTGAAACAAACATTTTAAATGAAAGTTCAAAATCAAAACAGAAACAATATGGGGCTAAAATTATTTCATTATAAAATGATTTAGACAAATTGATGTCTGAAAAATTAACACTTGCAGCTCAAGTAGAGCAACTTTCTGAATCATTGACTCAGTCAAAAACACTACAGGCTGAAACTGAAGTGAAACTTCAGAAATTTCAGGTGAGCAACAAGAAGTTTAAAGAACTTCTTGCTCAGTAAAGGGCATTAAAGACCCTTCAGGTTTAGGATATAATAAAGTCAATCCACCTTATAATGACAATTACATTCTACTTCCTGATTCTATGACAAACAAATAGGGTGAGTCTCTTGACCCACATGACAGGACTGATGACTCAAAACAATCATCATCATCATCATTTGATAAAATTTGTTAAGAGTCAAACACCTATACAAATATAATCAGCAAATTTTTATTAAGGAGAAAATAATGAGTTTGATGAACAAATAACTGATGAAGATGATGTTCATCTATTGGATGATAAGTCATATCAACCAATTACTGAAACTACAAAAGTTTCAAGTATGGTTGATACACCAACCAAACAAACAAAGCAGACATAAGGTTTTGACATCTGCTCTTGTGGAAGAAAACCTAGATCTTCCACTGGCTCTCCTAAACAAACAAACAAAGGAAAAGGAAAAGCTCCTACTCAGCCAAAACAAACAACAGTAACTTGTGATGTACCTTTAAAATCAAAGGTAATTAACAAACAAGGCAATGCAAATTTACCATACTACGAGTGGTGTGATCAATACACACACACCACAGAAAAATGCAAATATGGTAAATATTGCAAGTACTATAACATGAAAAATCACAGTACTGAATCTTGCCATTTTCACAATTATTGTTCAATTTGTGAAAGAAACAATCAAAGCACTGCTAACTACTTATTCAATAAGAAAAACAAGAAGCAAAACAAATAGCCTCAAGTTAAGAAATCAATTGAGAAATAGACAGTTATTCCTAACAAGAATAAAGGAGGAGTGCCACGACAAACTCCACATCAAAAAGTTGTTTTAAATAATGATAAAACCTTTCATGACAACTTCAAACAATCAAATAGTAGGCATAAGTCTCAGAATAGACAACAATTAAACATTAGCACTCAAAGGATTTGAGCTCAAAGCACTTCTCCCAACAGATAGTATGACTAGAATTCCTAAACCATCAGACAGTACCACATTAGAAGAAATATGCGTTATGGGAAAAGACGGAAAACACAAGACCATCTTGGCTTGGGTTGCACCATCTAACTGACAACATCTGGTATGTTGACAGTGGATGTTCCCGACACATGACTGGAAATTGTTCCCTCCTTCGGGATTTTAAAAGCAAACATGGAGGAAATGTAACCTTTGGAGGAGATAAGACAGGTGGAAAGATAAATGGTGAAGGAATAGTATCAAATGGGTTGATCAGCTTTGAAAATGTCAACTACGCTCCAACCTCCAGTTTAATCTTCTCAGTGTATCCTAAATCTATGATAAAGGATATGGCACCTTATTTGACTCCAACAACTGTTACATCCTAAATACGGGTTTTAAAATACCTGAAGAATGTATTCTTTTGAAAACACCCCATCATAACAACACATACATTATTTCTATGAACATTATTTAAGCATCAACCCCTAAAACATGTTTACTATCAAAAGCATCAGAAGATGTTTCCCAATTATGGCACAAATGTTTGGGATACTCAAATTATAACATAATGAATCAACTTGTTAAAGGTGACTTGGTAATAGGTTTACCATAAAAAGAATTCTTCTGTACAGACCACTGCTCTGCATGTCTGAAAGGCAAACAACACAGAGTGTCTCATAAGTCAAAATTGGTAAACTCTAATAACACACCACTCAAATTGCTTCACATGGACCTTTTTGGCCCAAAAAACATCCTAAGCATAGGAAAGAAGCAATACTATCTAGTTATAGTAGATGATTACTCAAGATTCACATGGGTTTTCTTTCTACTACACAAGTCAGAATCATCAGAAATCATCAAATCCCTTATCACTAAAATTGAGAATCAATTGGATCTTAAAGTTAAATCTTTAAGAAGTGATAATGGTACAGAATTTAAAAATGACTTCATTTTTTTCTTTTTGTGCAGAGAAAGGAATCAGTCATCAATTTAGTGTAGCAAGGACTCCACAGCAGAACGGAGTTGCTGAAAGGAGAAACAAAACATTGATATAAGGTTCTAGATCTATTCTAGCTGACTCTATTACCCATATCCTTTTGGGCTGAAGCAATCAATACAACTTGCTACATTCAAAACAGAACATTAATAATCAAAGAACATTCAAAAAAACCATATGAATAAATGTTTGAAAGAAAACCTTTATTCTTAAAGCTTTTGGATGTTCTTTTTCAATATTAAAAACCAGAGAACAATTATCTAAGTTTGGTCCAAAAGCAAATGATGGATTTTTTGTTGGATACTCTAGAAGCTCAAAAGCTTACAGCATAGTGGAAGAGACAACAGATTTTGTTTTTAATGAACTTTCTTTCACTAAGATAGTCACTAGATCAGACTGGTTGTTTGATATTGACTCATTTACAAAATCATTTGATACATCTTACATTGATGTTTTTGGTACCAAGGATAACAATGAGAATCCAATGGTTCCACCAACAACCATTGATGTTCCTTTAACTATAGATCCTCTAATAAGAACAAACATCACTCCTTCCATTACCATAGTTTTAACTCCTCCAGAACAAATAAACACATCAAAGGAACATCATCAGACACACCATCTTCATCAACTCCTGCGACCACCCAACCACAACAAAATAACCAAACAAAGTCACATCAACTAGCCACAATTAAAGAAGATGATGACTATCATTCAATAACTATTACACATCATTAAGATGAAACTCTAGATTTCTTTCATGATTCAGCACAAACATTCATTGAACCCACAACTCCAAATAATCAAACAACAACAAATACCCTTGCTCATACATTAACACCTAACCAAACAAAAACCAATCTTGATTCAACCATCCTTGTTGATCAGATTGAAACAACCAAAGTTCACAAATACCATCCTTTAGAAAACATCACAGGTGACCTTAATACAAGATTAACACGAAGTCAATCTGACACAGAAAACATTTGCTTGTATTCTTGCTTCCTATCCCTAACTGTACCCAAAAACATCATAGAAGCACTCAAAGACAAAAGTTGGATAGAAGCAATGCAAGAGGAATTACAATAATTTAGAAAGCAAGACATATGGAAGTTGGTTGACCTACTTGAAGCTTAATATGCCATTGGTACAAGATCGCTATTCAGAAACAAAGCAGATGATAGAGGGATTGTCATAAGAAACAAAGCAAGGATAATTGCCCAAGGATATACTCAAGAGGAAGGCATTGATTATGATGATGTCTTTGTTCCAGTAGCTAGACTAGAAGCCATCCAAGTGTTCCTTGCATATGCCTCATCCAAAAATTCACTGTCTTCCAAATGGATATCAAGTGTGCATTCCTCTATGGAAAGATAGATGAAGAGGTATATGTTGTTCAACCACCAGGGTTTGAAGACCCAGAATTCCCACACGGAGTCTACAAGTTAGATAAAGCTCTATACGGTCTTCATCAAGCACCTAGGAAGTGGTATGAAACTTTATCTAAGTTTCTTCTATACAATAGGTACACCCGAGGGAAAATAGATCAGACATTGTTCTTAAAGAGAAAAGAACAAGACTTGTTAGTGGTTCAAGTCTATGTGGATGACATAATTTTTTGCTCCGCCAACATCTAACTTTGTAGAGAGTTTGAAACTCTTATGCAATCAAAATTCCAAAGAAGCTCAATAGGAGAACATACCTTCTTCCTTGGTCTTTAAGTTCCATAATCTGCTGAAGGAATATTCATTAATCAAAGCAAGTATGTGAATCAGATATTAAAGAAATACAACATGTCTAATTGCACATCCAGCAAAACACCATTTATAACTGGATTAAAACTTGGCCCTCATCCAGAAGGAATATCAGTTGACTAGAAACTATACAGATCCATGATAGGCTCACTAATATAGCTAATTACAAGAAGAGCAGACATCATGTATCCAGTTTGCATGAGTGCCAGATACCAAGCAGATCCAAAAGAATCACACATACATGCTGTAAAGAGAATCTTCAGATACTTAAAAGGATAGCACTTGGCCTATGGTATCCAAAAGATGGAGATTTCTCTTTATATGCATACACAGACAGTGATTATGGTGAATGCAACAGCAATAGAAAATCCACTACTGGAGGTTGTCAGTTTCTTGGATCTAGATTGATCTCCTGGCAATGCAAGAAACAAACAAATGTCTTTGTGTCAATAGCTGAAGTAGAATACATAGCTGCTTCTGTATGCTGTTCTCAAGTGCTTTGGATTCAAAACCAAATGCTTGATTATGGCTTTATTTTTCATAAAACACCAATACACATTGACAATTCTGCTGCCATGTTTACCATTGATAATCCAGTTCAACATTCAAAAACAAAATACATATATATCAAATATCACTTTGTAAGAGATTGCTCAAAAAAAGGTCTGATAAAGTTGATCAATGTCCATACAGGCAATCAATTGGCTGACCTGTTTACCAAACCATTTGATTCAAAAAGATTTGAATTACTGGTTCAGTCACTTGGTATGATCAACTATGAAGCAAACAAGTAATGTTTTCAAAACATTAGTTTCAAACAAACTTGATTTTGTCAAAGTCCATGTTTACCATCAAACAAGCATCTTTCAAAATCAAGATATCAAACAAACATTCATGTTTTCAATTAAAAAACAATTTGAATTACACATGACCACTCATGAGAAATGATAGTACACTAGATTAATTCTTCACTTGAGTCATTTTCCACTAATAAACACTGACAATACTTTGTTGGATATGTGAATAGGCTCAACATAGGACACCTAACATCACATACAACAGTGAAGAACTAAATTCTCATGATTTTGTGGTCAGCAAAACACATCTTGGATTATGGTGAGTATTGGTCTAACCAATATAGGTTGCTTGTAAAGTAACTACAATACACCAAGTGAAACAGTTTATAAATTGCTCAATCATACAAGTGTCTCATTTGTTATGATGATCATAGACCTAGAGTACACTAAGGCATTCTTTGTTGTGCTGAGCACAGACCTGAATGACCTACATCATGATCCAAAAAGATTCCAAATGAGGAACACATCCATCTTGGATGAACAATCAATAAAGTCTTTTAGACTACGTTCCTTGAGAATGAATCAAAAGAATCCCAAAGAGGATCACCTTCCAAAGTGAAGTGAAAAAGAATCCCTATGAGGATCAAACAACATGGATCAAATTAAGCATTTACACTCCTAAGTAGCTAGGTCATAAGTATTGAAAGTGCTTTCTAGCATATCTTGAGGAGGATTGATCTTAACATATAATGAGATGTGGGGTACATACAATTCATGCTAATACACTCAAAACATGATAATCACTTAGTGTTTAAATCAATCATTAATACCATGCATGAGTTTAAGTGGATCGCAATATCTGTAATCAACATTGTATTAGTCTATGTCTATTCTCAAAATCATTCAACCACCTCAGTGAGAATTTAAGACTAGTATGATCTCATGTTATGTGCAAATGATTCATGTCCAAATATGAAAATCATTCATTTATTAGTTAGATAAAGTGCTATCTTTCTAAAATTTTAACATGCAAGCAATCAGATTGGACTTTGATAATTTCCATTCAAACACATTTAAATTTTAGTCATTTTATAAAGAGTTTTATAAACATGCAAAAATTTTACGGGGAGAAAATGAACATGGAAATATCAAAGGCAGCAGAACATATGCATAATCATACAATTTTAAAATTTGAAATTTTAAATTTTAAGTTTTAATAAAGCCATGTCAAGCCAGCACTCAAACACAGCAGTTTGACACATATACATATGCACAATATTGCTTGTGAGTGATATTTTAACATCCATATATTGATCATGTTAAAATTTTATAATTTTAACAAACATTCAAATTTTTAAAACATTTCAAAATTATTTTAAGCAAAACAGAAAAAAATTTCTAAGTCTCTACACCGTATGTATTAAGTTACATAGCTTATGAGCAAAAGTTTCAAAACAAATAAAAATTTAAAATTTTTGACAACTGTGGACACAGCGAACACACAAACATTCATCCGCTATAGCTACAGTAACCATCAAAAACATGAAAAATAAACTAAGTGTATATAGCGGACAAACAAACTTACATCCGCTATGCACTAATGAACATACATGAGTTCATAGCGCATGATGTTAGTAAGGCATCCACTATGAATATAGTGTTAGTTTACACAGCGCATGAATAACTTTAGTCATCTGTTGTTGAATCAGTACAAGTGTACACATGTATGTACATAGGTAAACATACGTTGTACATCATCATCAAGTGTTCACAGAGCATGACAATAAGTTATCTGGTGTGAATATCTCTTGAACAAACAAAAGTGTACACAAAGAATGAACAAATGCTCATCTGCTGTGTATAACAAATCAAACAATCAAGTCTACACAATGCATGAACAAAGGCTCATCCACTGTGTATAACCAAACAAACAAACAAAGTTTATACAACACATGAACAAGTGTGCACAACACATGAACAAATGTTCATCCGCTGTGGACATAAGTCAAACATTCCAAGTGTCCACAGCGCATGACCAAATGACCATCCGATGTGAACACAGTACAACATCCAAAGGGTCCATAGCGTACAAGTTTAAATTTGTACAGCGGACGCACTGTTCACACAGCGCATGTATATTTCACAGTGCATGACTAAAAATTAAATTTTTAAGTTAAACTGTTCACACAGTGTACACATACACTATATCCACAGGGACAGTCATTTTGTCCCTTGTAGATATACATCAACACTTGTTAATTTTTCATTCATCACGAGTGTGAGAGATAAAAAATCAAATTTCTAAAACGTTACAACTAGTGCGATAAACCCTTAAACCCCTGATCATCCAAAACCTAAAATCTATTTGATTTCTCATCTAATTCACGATCAAATAGGTATAACAACATGATTCCAATCATCAAACACTCATTAAAACATCATGTTTAATGATTTTGATTCAAACATTGTTCAACGTTAGTCGATCATTGTTAGACGTTAGTCGAACATTGAACCGAAATCAAAACATGAATTTTGATGTTCTAAACCAAATCAAACACTAAATATATGTTAGATGACCTTAGTCGAATGTGTAATGATCGTTGTTTTGATGCAACTTGATTAAGTGTTCATCGGGTTCATGAACAGTCATGATGTTCATGCCAAAATCATACAAAAACTAAAGTTTGATCATTGAAAATTTTTAAAATGACTTGAAATATGTAATAGATTGGTAAACATGTTCAAAAGTTAGTAACTAACATGTAACATCAGTTAATTTGGAATGGCATTGATCAAACAAACATTAAATGCATATTCATTGAATATGCATTAAATGGTCTGTTTTGACTTTAAAAGTCAAAATGAAATTCATAAACAAATTTTTATGAGACATAATCATTCTATGATTTGAACAAAACAACTCATTGTTGTGAGTCAAATGTTATCCAAACAATTCGGATCAAAACAAATTGAATCAAAAAAGATTTTCATGACCAAAATTAACCAAGTAGTTGACTTTGGATAAGTCAAACTGATTTAGTTGTTCATACCAATCAAACATACACTTTAAAAAGTCATAAGTATTAAGCATACATATGACATCATTTCATAACTATCACATCAATTCAGTGAACACTTGATCAACATTTCATCATATTCATCATCACATATACTTAACATACAAGATACTAACATCAATCTTTTTCATTGCAGATATGGCAAACCTAGTGTTTGTCAGAGATCATAATCTCTGTGCTTTTCTCAACCCTGATTCACCAAAGGCTGAGAACTATAGAGATATCATACAAGCTATCAGATAGACTAGACTTCTTCATACTATGACACCAAGACTAGAGATCTATGAGGATCATATAGTCCAATTCTGGACTCATGCTCATTTGGAGCAAATGATTGATGACCAAGTAGTAGTATCTACTGCGCATGATCACCAGATTACTATCTCTGAAGAAGTAATCAGGAGATTATTATAGCTTGGTGATGAAGATGCTAAAGATCCAGTGGAATTTGATGAGAACTATGTTCTTCATGTTTTCAGGCAGATAAGCTACACCGGTACCATAGACAGAAAGCAGATCAAGAAGTCTTTTATGTGTGCCCAATTTAGACTCCTTATGCGCACATATCAGAAAACCATGACAAATAGGAAGACTGGCTGGGATGCCACTTCTTTGAGGAGCTCTTCAGCCATTGCAAGCATCATAGCTAGAAGGCCCTTTAACTTTGCTGCAAAAGTGTTAAATGGGATGATCTACAACTGAACTGAGGTGAGGAACAAGTTCCAGATGTATCCTAGATTCCTTCAGATGTTTATTGAAGATCTACTACCAAACATTCCAAGAGAAGGTGCCATCTTTCAGCCTGTTCATTTTAATGAACATGTATTCAGAAGAATAAAGTCAAGTTTATACCAAGGAGCTAAAGTGCCAGTACCTCCTCACATGATTGATCATGATCTTCCTATACCAGACATTTATATGAGGATTCCAGGACAAGGTGAACCTCATCTGATGTTCCAAAATGTCATTCACCAATAAGCAATCTTCCAACCTGTCCCAATCATACAAGAAGAGCAAGCTGCTCCTCAGCCTGACCACTCATACATCATCAAGATCCAATTGCACCAGAACCACAACCATTCATTTTGCAAGTTCAGGAAGATGTTAAAGAACAAGAACAATTTTAGCTTGAGCATCACATGCCATCACCACCATAAAGCCCAAACTTATAACATCAGCAAACATTATCTTCTCTTTTAAGACACATTGATGCATCATTAGCAGAACAATCAAGCCATCAAGAAGAAACAAAGGCAAAAGATTCTAAAATAGATGAGCTGAAAAAGATGATTTATGCTCAATCTGAAGAGATTAAAAGGCTGAATAGAGAATTGGAACACAAAGACACTCAACTAAATGAAGAATAACATTAAGAAGGTCAAGAACAAGACCTGAGTGATGACTTTGAAGAAAAAATCATGTCTCAACCTGAAGAAATCAGCATAAGAGAAACAGAACAAGCAATCATTATCCCTAAACAGACTTAATGGATCAAGTATTTGGAGAAGCAAATCCATTTGGGAATATCCATTATTCACCTATTCTCAGACAACATTTTCACACTCCTGAGACACAACCATCTCAATCAAGCATCATACCTACAAACCCTTTAACTAAGTAACAAAAAGAATTAATCAGACAGTTTGCACAATCATTAAAGGCATAAATTGAATCATCCAAAGATGAGGCATCATCCTCACAACCTCCTCCAAAAACCTATGAGAGAAAGAGAAAAAGACTTTACTTACCCTCTTTGAGAACGCGAAAACAAAAAGTTCAAGAAGTAGATGAACCTGATTCTCCACCTCTCAAGCTATTGAAAGTTAAAACTGAGCCATTGGATGAGATGAACCAAAATAGAGAACATCTGAGGTTGTTGTTCTAGAAGAAGGTGAGATATATCAAACAAAAGACCAGCAACAAGATCCTATTATCATTCTTAGTAATTCTGATGAAGAAGATGAAGAAAGGGATAATGATGAGGATATGGAAAACATTTAGAATTTGTTGCCTGATGATCCTAAAACCCTTATGGGTATAGAACATGCAGGAAGAGGATTTCCTTATGACTCATTTATGCACCTTAACCTTTCAGAGGTTAAAGACTTGCTCAAAGACTTTCAAGAAGTCATGAAGAATGAAAAAGAGCAAAAGTACAAAAGGTACAAGGAAATCAAAGATCAACAAGAACTTCAAAAGAATTTACCAAAGGATCCTCAGATAGAGAATATGTCCTACTCCCAGGTGAAAAGCTGGTTGAGTCACACAAGGGTGGCCTATAGGTCATATGTAGGCAGTTCTTTATCTCAAATGAAAGAAATGGCCAGAGAGATCTATAAGAACATGCTTGCAAATGCATTGAAGCCATAGATCTTTAGACCTCATCCTGCTTCTTCTCTATCCATATATCATCAAGCTCCACCTGAGCTTCATCTAATAGAAGAACCAAGACAGTTCATGCCTCACAGGCTATGGCCTGAAGGAAATGAGGTTAGAGAGATGATTAATGATAAAACAAATTTTGTCAAGATATATGACAAAATCACTCTCATAGCCTCAGCTGGTGAATGAAAGATAGTAGCTTGGAAATATGATAAGATATGGGATGTTATTCTGATTAAGAGAGTATCTGGCCTTGTCTAGTACTTATCATACATATCCTAACCAAGATCTTTGAGCTATGAATATAGATTGGACCTCATGCAATTCAAAATGGTCAATCACATTAACAATCCCAAGGGACCAGATTTCTATCATTTTATGAGAGCATACATGAACAGACAACATCATGAACTGAGATTAAAAGCAGACAGAGAAGACAAACTTCATTTAGAAAAGTTGAGGAGAGAACAACAATTAGCAAGCAAACAGAGGAAGCCTGTTGAAGAAACATCATCTCATATTGATACAAAGATATTAGAAAGAGTTGGATATCTAATAGGGCCATCTGATTTGAAGCTTATTATGAAGAAGATAGATGGTAACCAATACAACCATCCAATCACAAGATGGTATTTTGATGAGACTTATTTTGAGGTTGTTCTTGAAAGAAAGCTTGAAGGGAAGGAAGCTT
Source organism: Flaveria sonorensis (assembly GCA_025506505.1). Lineage (NCBI taxonomy): Eukaryota > Viridiplantae > Streptophyta > Magnoliopsida > Asterales > Asteraceae > Flaveria > Flaveria sonorensis. The sequence continues at coordinate 35,015,286 of CM046438.1, read as the reverse complement.
CAGATATCAGACTTTTTGATCCAGTAGAGATCAAGTTCCTTCATCCATCATATGTTTCATTTTTAAAGACCAAAACATTCCCTGCATAGAGGATGTTCTATGCAAGGGAGATTATTGTTGCTTCATACATATGCTAAAAATATTGGGCATTGTTTATCTGAAAGCTGCACTCAAACAAAGATTGGAAACTAATCAGCAACCATTAACACACATTGATGGTATAATAGGATTAAGGATATCTGATAACAACAACATTGAAATTCTGAAGGGCAATCATGTTGTAACTACACTAGTTAGCAACATTGATGTGCAAAGCTTAGACCAATCAACCCTAGGCAGATGGTTCATCTTTCAATCAAGAGAAAATATGATGATCAGACTAGTGCAGTACAGTATTTTGTAGAGCACATTAGTAATTGTAGAAATGCTCTGAGGATCACACCATAATCTGATCAATTGAAGGAAGCTGAAAAGGATCAGACCATTGAGAAATATGTAGAAGAATCTTTGAAGGCTACTTTTGAAGTTCAGAAGAGTGTAGAAGAAGCCGATCCTTCTCATTCCTAAAGGTTTTTAACAATCAAACAAACAAAACAAACAATCATGTACATCTAACCAAACATAACTAGCATATTAAACACAACATAACATCAATCATACATTGATATCATGCATATAAACATAGAAAATAACTATCATTCAAATAACTTAAAATCATTCAAACACATACAAATCAGAACATACATTACAATCTAATTACACATATGTAATCATAATAACATTCAAACAATCAATCATTCATGTAGAACATAAATAATCATCAAACATATCAACAATCATGCAAATAGCAAGTTATTCTTGCGAAAACATATAAATCAAACATACAAGGCAATTTGATTTCACATATGAAATCTGTAAATCAAACAAACAAGTAATCAATTTATCATACATGAAATCATGCAATCATACATATAACCAAGCAATCAAACATGTAATCAGAACAAAGAGTCAATCATTCAATCATGCATAACATACAAACATGCAATCAAACATTATAAGTCAAACACATAATGTTACTAACAAATAAAACATTAACAAGAAAACATTAAGAGATGGCAACATCATCCATAGCGGGAGTATTGTTGGACTCAAAAAGTGCATTAAAAGGATAATGCTTGCCATAATCAAAGATAATGTGTTCTAACGACAAAACAATCATTAACTAACACATTAGTAACATTAACATTCATAATAGACACTAATCTTTGTTTAAATTTCTTTTTCAGGTTTGTAGATAAAAAGGAATTTTTACAAGTGTCTGCAGTGGATGAACAACTTTCCATAGCACATGAACAAGAGTTTGTAGCGAATGAAGAAAAGCTTCTAAGTGTCTACAGCGGATGACCAAAGCATACACAACGGATGTCTAGTTCACAGTAGATGAACTGTCCACAGCGGATGTTCATCCATAGCGGATGAACACTCCACATCGGACAACCATCAAGTCAAGCACACATCAAGTGTTCACAGCGGACAACATCAAAGACACAACGGACAACTTATTAAACTGTAACAACCGACTCTTAGGTTCTATTTTAACTTTAATTAATCTTCCATTTTTGCTTTTTATCTTTCTTCAATGCTAATTGCTTACAAACTTAATTGCCTTAGAAGATTCTATTATGACTTGCCTTAGTCTGGAAATCATTAAGCGATTTAAGAAAATACTTTATAATATTACACAACAAATTACACTACACAACAAAATGAAAATTAATAAAAGAAAACACCCCCTCCCTATTCAAATTTACCGCCCCCTTTTACACCACTCCCTACCCTTCTTGAATACTACAAACCCACCTACACACTCCACTCTTCTCTTCCCCATACATGCAATCTCTCTCTCCTCCATTCTTCTCTCTAATCTCACAAAAAACCTATCATCTCCCTTCATTATTTCTACAATCTCTTCCCCATTCCAGCAAGATTTCAAAGTAAAGCTTCATCACAACGTCCACCAAGTGCAAACAAGGCGAAAGGGTGAACCAAAGTGGGTTTTCACACGAGATTTTGCAAGATACAAGGTGTTCCAGCTCCCACTCGGGTTTCAACAGACCTTCTACTCCTTGAACCATTCTATAAACATAAAACTACTAGAGTGTAAGCATCTATGTACCCAAATAACGTCTTTTCTTGTGTTTTCCCCCTCTTTTCTACCATAAATCTCACTCATCTTGTTCAAAACAGAAACATGCAGTAACACCACTGTTTTTGAGGAATTTACGACTTCACACAAGGTATATTTTAAAGAGTATACTTGGACCAAGGGTTGGTGCACCCGATTTCACCCTGAAAACCCTCTTTTTTATGGGTTTTAGCACCAAAAACCCACCTGTTTTGAAAAACCCCTCAACCATGTTAGCATCTGCTCAAAAACAGTTTATGAACATCATAATAACCTGGTTTAAAAGTTACAAAAAAATTTTGGTGATGTTTATGCTCAAACTATAACGATTACACATGTGTAAATGGTGTATTTCACCCTTAAATGCAACAATGATGCTATGAATGCAAAAATCCATGAGCTAATGTTTTGTTCCAGTAGTTTGGTGATATTAAACATATAAAAATCGTGGTATTTCTTGAATGGGTAAAAAGGTGTGGTAAAATGGACTAAATGGGCAATATTAAAGACCCGAAAAGTGGTAAAATTCAAAGATATGACCAAATCTTAAAATATTTAAAGTTAAAACTGCTCCAGAACCTAAAATAAGTATTCTAGTGAGAAAAACCTGATTTGGTGATTTATTGGGTTAATATGTGGTTTTTATGGATTTATTTATCATAAACAAGCCTAAACCAGTTGATTTTTAAATAAAAAATTAAAAATAGGATAAAAAGCTTAAAACCAACAAACCTATGCTATTTCACTAAGTAATAAGTACCATGATTTGATTTTGTGGAAAATTTGAGGGAAAATGGAATCGAACTTTCGGTTCCGGGTAAAATGAATTTTCAACAAGTTTATTGTGAAAATGAGACTTTATGTCCTTATGACCCAAAAACTCATTTTAAACAGATTATAAAACCTATTAGAAGTGCTTAGGAGGTAATATTCATGTTTTGGTTGTTTGATATCAAACATAACTAGATGCTTAATGTGTCGGTTTTAACGTAACTAGTAGCTCTAATATTGTGTTTTAAATCCCTCCAACTAAATTCTGGAAATTTGGAGTTTAAATAGGCCTAAATATGTTATTAAAACCTCTAGAAACTAATAAGGTCCATATTGGGTCAAGAAATGAAAGAAAGCAAACTTTTGGGTTAAAATGGTAAATTTTGTAACTTGAGGGACCAAAGTGTAAATTTCAGTAAATATCACTGAATTTGAATCATCTAATGACCAGAAATTCTTATTAAAATTATTGCCATATTAACAAATTGAAAAGAATCATATAACTCGTCATTCAAGTGTTAAAAACCCTAACTTTCCTAAAAAGGAAGCTTTCTGGATGCAAACTCTTAAGAAATGAAGCTACATGAAATTGCGACCATAAAACAAACCTAGTTACACTTTCAATAGTCTAAAAACATACAAATTACTACCTGTGATATTGATTATATGGTGCTAGGACTTGGACCTTTTCTGTGCTTGAGGAAACTGTTGTTTAATTCTAAGGTGAGTTTAGTGTTCCCCTTTTTAGTACTGTTTTGAGATTAAACATGATGTGTTTGAACTAAAATTATTTACGTGCTCTAATATGATGCTTATATGTTTTGGTGATTGTTAGAACCTGCTCTTATATTATACCACAATCATTAATTCTTGGTGAACCGCTTGTTCTATATAGGTAGATCTGCTTGGGGAATCCCCCACGCACAGTGCCTTCCATCATAACCCAATGACACAATAGAAAGGGTTCCACACTAAGATCCTACAAGGTTGTTTGTGTCATGTAACGGGTATTATAAGAAGCTAAGGTGTACCACCCAGCATGTATGGTGCACTGTTTGAGGCTTAGTTCTCCATATGGGTTAACCGGTAATAACACAAGTTTAAAAGAGGCTAGCTGGGACTGAGTGCAGGGTTGATTGTGACCTCCACAACAAATGATACTTATTATTTTAAATTAGTTCTTAGACTCTTAAGAGTCCTTTTGTTTTTAAACTTTAAGCACTTGAACTCACCAACTTTATAGTTGACACAAAACCATGATTTGAAGGGCCTCTTCTCTGCCGGGGCACCGCAAATCAAGATCTAATTTTTCCTCTTTTTATTGTATAAATAAGAAATATATATCCTAAAAGAAAGGATGTTTTCGGGAAAAAAGAGGCTTACGTATCTTCTTTTTTGAGCATGTTTCGGGTAACCTTTGACGGAAGCTTGGATCTCGTTGGAAAAATATAAGATAATATTAGAAGATTATAAGGTTGATGCAACCAAAGAAGCCAAAACAACCAAGGGTCTTCCTGCATGCATGCACTGGACGTACTAGGTAGAAGTGCTTCGGATGTTTTACACTCTACATCAGAAAATACTCTAAGTGTAAAATCTTTCGAAGCCAAAGTCCAAATCTTCCGAAGCCAAAGATGAAGTCTTCCTAAGCTTCAGAGACAAAGTCTTCCAAATCCATTTTGCTGTGAAGACTGATTTCTTTAGAAGATAGAGAAGACATGCTTTCTCTATTCTACTTTACATAAAGTTGACACACTTTCTGCTGCAACTCTAAAGACTCACCAACTTGTATGAGTTGGTGAAAAGTGCATGGTTTTGTAAACTGTAGAATAAGGTCTTTGTTTGTAACTTCCTACTTTTATACATGTAAACCTTTTTATATTAGAAAAGGATGTGAGCTATGGCATGTCGTAGTCACTAGTCAAAAAGCAATCTGCCTTTTGACTCTACATTGATCTTGTTGTCTAGATTAGTGTTTCCAACTGTCTTTCTAAGTATTGACGGTTGTAGGATGTAGTATAAAGTGTCTGAGGTCCTTGTAATTCGAATATGCTTTGTAAACACTTGTAATAGAACTTGAGAGCAATATACAACATCCTTGAAAACCATACTTGTTTGTTCTTGTTCTTAGTTCTGTCTCACTACTTACTTGTGTTCTTAGTATCCTTATATTCAAACCTATTTCCCCGTTTGAACTGATAAGTGTTCTAAAACTCTCCTCATTTTGAGACTGGTTGTATTGACCACCCTTCACACGGTCCTGCAAAAACTCTTATGGATGACCTTGTTTCGTGACTACCAATGGAATTACTTGACTTTAAAACATTATTAGACAATTTGATTGATGTTGTGAAACTTATGGATATTTTGTAATGGGTGCAATTTTATGTTTTGGACAAGACTTTCATAGCCCGGATTTGCTATTTAAATGTAATGCCATGTGATTTCTCTCCTTGTGTGCTCTTTTGATGGTTAGTTTCTGCTGCCATGTATTTTTCCAGTTTGCGACGTCCCACCCTCCTTGGGCTCGGGTGTCAGATTGGTATCAGAGCCAAAGGTTATAGAGAAGTAGGGGATACCTTAGTAGACCCTAGGCTACAACCCTAATACCTTAAGACTGTCCTTGTTTTGGAATGTGTTGGAGTGAACGGGGTGGGTAAAGTGATGATTACACTTGAACAATGTAATCATGAATTACTAGATGCGTAGATTCCGGCATACCCCCCCAAGTGATGATAAAATGTTTCTTTTAATGGGGTAAATGAATTAGGAAATGTTTTTGTGTCATCAAACTTTATAAACTATCTTTCGTGCCTTTATGACCCTGTGCAGATACTAATTATGGATATTATTAACCTTACTATTATTATTATTATTATTATTATTGTTGTTGTTGTTGTTGTTGTTGTTGTTGTTGTTGGAATTGGTCTGCCCAAGATACATATTATAATTGATGTGGCTAGTACATTATGATCCAAGTCGGGTCATACCCAATAACAAGCTAGACAAACACCATTATATTTATTGTAAGATATGATCTAACAATTAAATATTAACACTCATGATATTTTGAAAATGGGTTTCTAAATATTTGCACTTGAAGTATAAATAAATTATATGGATAATTTATTTAAAGAGATTATCTTATAATATTATTTAAGTTGGTTAAATAATATGTATATGATAATGGTTATGATATTTTGCATGTATTTTATATCATGTAAAAGTGTTACAGATTAATTAAGCTTGTAACTAACAAAATGAAATTTAATTAGTTCAAGTTAATAAAGGGAAAAGGGGGGGGGGCATTTTTAGGAGGGATGAGAACATCCCTTTTGAATTTTGAATGCCTTAAATGTTTCTTGGAACACCCCATTCCACCTCCCAACCAAAACACATGAAAAACACATCTACGTAGAACTCTCTCTCCCTCTCCTCTCTTCTCCCTTGGTTTCGGCCGATTTCAAGAAGAAAGAAGAAGAAATTTTTCTTGTGTGTTGAAAAGTTTAATCAAATCCCAGCAAACAAGGTGTTTTGTTGGTGGCTTGGGGTATGCAAGCTTGAGGCCCTCTTCCTTGAAGGCTAACCATTCATCCATCATCTCTTCCACTACCTTTACCTCTTGAAAGGTAGTTTTCTTGAACACCCTATGGTTGTGATGTTGTTAATCATGTTTATTTTGTACATGGATCCGTGGTTTGGGTTTATTTTATAAAATTGGTTTTTATATTCATCTTGATAACAAGATTTAAAACTATCTAATCCGTTGCGTTTTTCATTTAAATGGGTTTATATGGCTTTGATAATCTTGTTAGAAACCCAACAATGGCATCAAGAGCTGCTTATACGGATACATGCTTCATTTATCTCAAAATTTTCAGGTTTCATGGTGTGTTTCACCATATGGCCGAACCCTTCTTGGGTTCTTTGGTTTTCCCTTGCTTTTTCAAGGTTATACTTTACATGCTTGTAATAATCTTGAAAGGTTAAGTCATTTGGATGATTGGTTGTTTTGTTTGGACAAAAACCCGAAACCTTTGGTTTTCTTTATCCTTGGCCTAAAGTTTGGGGTTCAAAAGGGGAACCATTTAGTTTGTATATCTTGCATATTTGGATGTGTATTGGATGTTCATAACCTAGCCTAGGCCTTGTGTTTGGATGAATGTTTGTGTTGGTTGATTATTCGATTATTCCATATGGTTGTAATATTCTTTTATTTGGGTTTGTAATCTATTTATTTATTCATAATGGTTTGTAACAATAAGTAGATTAGTTATATTTCTTTTACTAGAGAAAAATGTATTAGGATATATTTTTTGTAAAAGAAAGATGCAACAAAGTTAGGGTTTTGGTTTTGGACCTTAATGGACCTCATAGTCCAAGATGGGATTATAGCCCAATAACCAAAGCCCAAACTTGGTGGTCCTTGGAAGCAAGGATCTGAAATTAGAGCCCACAAAGAAACCCTAAGTAAAGTGGAGAGGTCTCAACACAAAGAGCACACTTGAGGCATTTGGATGCGGGATCAAGTGGGAGTTCACCGACACATGGTTATGTTCATTTGGTCCCTTAGGAGAGACCTTTTGGCACACTTGTTTCGGTCAACAAGTGTGGCCAAATGTAGATGGCTATGGTTATGAACTTGTGGTTGATTATTTATACTTGTGTGGTTGATTTATATTTTGTATTTTCTTACTTGGATAAGGACAATTAACAACTTAATATCAACAACTTGTATAAAATTGGTTCCTTAGAAGTCATTAGGTAATAAAATTGGTTTTATTAAAGGTTAATGATTTCATAATAAAATGGATTTTATTAAAAGGAACTTTGAAAATTGGTTTTCAACCTAAGTACCATACATTTGAAAATATGTAAGGTACACAATTAGTTTTCCAATCTAGAATTAGAAAACTAAAATCCCTTTTAAACAAGTCTAACACCATCCTTTTATACAACACTCGAATCACTTGGAACTCGATGTGGGATAAAGGTCACCTAACCATATTGGAGAAAACTTATGTGTTTGAGGTGAATTTACCATATTTGTGGGATAAAGGTCACCTAACCACTTGTATGTGTAAATTCACATGTGTGTGTAAGTAGGATGACTTGATTTGGAAACCATGTGAATAGGGTCACCGAAGCATGGTGTGCAAAGGTGTTGATGGGATTAAACATGCCAACTTAACATATGATGTTTAACCGATCCCATAAAACTATAAATTGCAAAAGGGTTGCAATTGTCAAACATTAACTACCTTGTTAATTTAATAGTAGGATAAAGGTCACCTAACTACTATGTTAAAATAACATTGGGTTCTAGGTTTTAATCATTAATTGCCTTGGAGACATAAAGGGTTTTAACGATTAAAATTTTAAATAATATCGAAAATACTAATATTGAACTTTGTTAAAACTTGTAGATGGCCGCAATCAACAATCCACCTGACGCAATTATTCCACCTGTGCATAACCTATCTCTAAGAGCCATACTTGATAAGGATCGTCTTAATTATAACAATTTTATGGATTGGTATCGAAATTTGAGAATTGTTCTCAAACAAGAAAAGAAATCCTACGTATTGGACGATCCTATTCCCGATGAACCTAATAGTGACGATCATGATGCCAATAACGATTGGATAAAACACACCGAGGATTCGGTGCAAGTTTCTTGCCTCATGTTGGGAACTATGATTCCCGAGATTCAAAAGGATTTTGAACATCATGGGGCATATGACATGATCACCCAACTTAAGGAAATGTTCCTTACTCAAGCTAGGGTGGAGCGCTTTGAAACGGTTCGAGCGCTTCATGCATTTCGTATGGAAGAAACCCAATCTGTTTCATTTTATGTGCTTAAAATGAAAAGCCACATTGATCAACTAGAACGGCTAAATTGTCCCGTCTCAAAAGAGTTAGCCACGGATTTGATCCTTAATGGTCTAACTAAAAGATTTGAGACTTTTTCATGAACTACAACATGAATGGATGCGACAAGAGCATTGGTAAGCTTCACGTAATGCTCAAAACGGCCAAAACAGGAATGGGTAAAAGGGTTTTACCGGTTCTCACGATCAATGAAGGTGGAAATAAGAAGAGGCATCACCCGGAACCTAAAGCAAAGGTTGCCAAAGGCAAAGGGCACTTCAAGGTTAAATTCAAAGGGAAGCCTAAAGCGGAACTACCCAAACCGAAGAAGCTAAAGGTTAGCTCGAAAGATCCATGCTTTGGTTGTGGAGAGATAGGACATTGGATGAGAAATTGTCCAACCTATCTCAAGGAGTTGAAAGCAAAGAGGGATGCGGGGCAAACCTCAGTTACAACTTTCATGATCCATATTGATCTAAATGTTATTTTTCTTCCAACACATGGGTATTAGATACCGGATGTGAGACTCATATTTGCAATTTATTGTAGGGTTCAAAAGAAATAAAAATTTCAAGAAAGGAGATACAAGTCTCTTCATGGGCAATGGAGCAAAAGTTGATGTCGAAGCCCAAGGAGACTACATTTTGAAGCTTCAAAATGATTTGGAAGTTGTTTTGAAAAACATTTTGTTTGCTCCTAGTTTGACTAGGAACATTATCTCCGTTTATCTTTTAAGACAATATGGTTATGATTTGAAGTTTGTTGAGAATGGTATTTATGTTTTCATGAATGATGTCTTTTATTTTAAAGCTATGCCATATAATGGCATTTATGAATTAGTTCATGATAACACATTCTTTGATAACTCGTTGTACCAATCAAGCACCAAGAAACTCAAAATGGATTTGAGTAAGACCTATCTTTGGCATTGTCACCTTGGTCACATAAACAAAGATCGCATACATACACTTTAAAAGAATGGTCTTTTGGAATCAAGTGAAGATTCATTTGATAAATGTGAGTCTTGTTTACAAGGAAAGATGACAAAGAAACCCTTTAGTGGAACTAATGAAAGGGTAAAAGACTTATTAGGTATCATACATTCGGATGTATGTGGCCCTTTTAAGACAATGATAAGAAATGGTGAAAGATACTTCATTACCTTTACCGATGATTATAGTGGTTATGGGTATGTGTACTTGTTGAGACACAAAGATGAAGCCTTTGAAATGTTCAAGGTGTTCCAAAATGAAGTTGAAAATCAACTCAATAAAACCATCAAAGTACTTCGTTCGGATAGAGGAGTTGAATACCTTAGTGATGCTTTTCAAGATCATCTTAGGAGTTGTGGAATTATCTCGCAACTCACTCCACCCGGAACACCACAACATAATGGTGTGTCCGAAAGGAGGAATCGAACTCTATTGGATATGGTTCGATCTATGATGTCTAGAAGCACATTGCCTCTATCATTTTGGGGTTACGCATTGCTCTCAGCAGTCAGTATTCTAAATATGGCCCCAACCAAGAAAGTGGACAAAACACCTTTTGAAATATGGCATGGAAGGGTTCCATTATTATCATATTTAAAGGTATGGGGTTGTGAGGATTATGTCAAACGCAACTCCCAAAACAAACTTGAAGTTCGATCCACTAAGTGTATCTTTGTAGGATATCCCAAGGAATCTATGGGATATTACTTCTACAACCCAACCGAGTAAAAGGTGTTCATTGCTCTAAAGGCTAAGTTCTTGGAAACTAAGTTCCTTATGGAAGGAACTGTTAGAATGGTGGAACTCGAGGAGGATCGAGAACCACAAGCCGATACATGTTTGGTTGATACTGGCACTCAACAAGAGGTTGTTGAAAATGATCAAAGGGTTGATCAAGACACACAAAACGTTCAAAGATCTGGTAGAATTAGTAATCCACCCGAAAGATATGGATTTTTCATGAATGGATGTTATGTGGTAGATTCAGATGAACCCACCACATACCATGATGCAATATCACAATCCGATTGTGACAAATGGCTTGAAGCTATGAACGTAGAGATGCAGTCCATGCATGACAACCAAGTATGGGACTTGGTTAAACCACCTCTTAACTCCAAACTGGTTGGATGTAAGTGGGTTTTCAAGAAGAAAACCAATATGCATGGAAACTTGGATACTTATAAAGCAAGACTTATAGCAAAAGTTTTACTCAAACTCAAGGGGTTGATTATGATGAAATCTTTTCGCCCATGGCAATGCTAAAGTCAATTAGGATATTGTTTGCCATAGCTGCATATTATGACTATGAGATTTGGCAAATGGATGTCAAAACCGCTTTTCTAAATGGATATCTTGAAGAAGATGTCTATATGGTTCAACCCGAAGGTTTTGTCGATCCACAACATCCTAATAAAGTATGCAAGTTAAAGAAATCAATCTATGGATTGAAACAAGCATCTAGAAGTTGGAATCATGGTTTTGATGATGAAGTCAAGAAATTTGGATTCATCAAAAACACTGATGAGGCTTGTGTGTATAAAAAGGCTAGTGGGAGCATCATTACTTTCTTAGTATTGTATGTTGATGCATACTATTGTTTTGAAATGACATTCCAACCATGGAAGGTGTAAGAACCTGGCTTGGAAATTGTTTTTCCATCAAGGATCTTGGTGAAGCCGCCTATATTTTGGGAATAAAGATCTATAAGGATAGATCAAGTCGGTTAATAGGTTTAAACCAAAGTGCATACATTGATAAAATCTTGAAAAGGTTCAAGATGGAAAACTCTAAGAAAGGTTTAGTGCCTATTCAAAGAGGGAAAATATTGAGTGCGTCTCAATGTCCAAGCTCAAAGGATGAGCAAGAGAAAATGAAAGGAATCCCATATGCATCGGCTATAGGATCCATCATGTATGCTATGATATGCACTAGACCGGATGTGTCATGCGCTTTAAGCATGACAAGCAGATACCAACAAAATCCGGGAAGTAGCCATTGGATGGCGGTAAAGAGTATATTGAAATATCTTAGAAGGACTAAGGATATGTTTCTAATATACGGCTCTGGTGAGGAGGAACTTGTTGTAAAGGGTTACACGGATGCGAGTTTTCAAACTGATCGAGATGATTCTCGATCACAATTGGGATATGTTTTCATCATGAATGGTGGAGCAGTCTCTTGGAAGAGCGCGAAACAAGATGTGGTAGCATTGTCCATCACTGAATCGGAATACATCGCCGCCTCGTTGGCAGCTCAAGAAGCTGCATGGATAAGAAAGTTCATTGCCGACCTAGGAGTGGTCCGTACTATTCAGGAGCCTCTAGAGATCTTTTGTGACAATGAGGGTGCGATTGCTGAAATCAAGGAACCCCGTGCACATCAAAAGACAAGGCACATTGAGCGGAGATTCAACTACATAAGGGATGAAGTTGAAAAAGGAAAGATATGTATTCACAAAGTTAACACCGATCAAAACATTGCGGATCCACTCACGAAGCTCCTTGAAAGGTCGAAGCATGAGGGTCATACTTGTGCCTTAGGACTTTGATATTCTAGTGATTGGATTTGATCTATTTTGTATTTGGATATCAGAACAATTGTTATTATGACTCATTCATATGATTATGGTTTATGAGTATGACTTTTGAGTTATGTTCCATTTTAGAATGTTTAAATCCGTGAATAAGTTATTTATTCTAAATGTCTATAGTCTTTGTGGGAATAAATATGAAGGTAAGACTATCATGAACTTGGATTGGCATATATTCATAAGGTATGAATATATGGGATATAAATATTGGACTAACCCGCCCTCAAATATTACTACATGGAATCCTTCTGATAGATCATAAGTAAATTTGACTAAAGGCGAACTACATAGTATCCTCCGACCTGAGATACATATTGGGTCTTGATATTCATCGAATATTATACTTTGACTTTTTAATTTGCCGCTCTGAAACATGACGGTACATAAGGCTAAGATCAAGTGTAATACAAGATGATTGTGAGAGACGTATGTAGTCAAAAGGGGATTTGTCCCTCTTATTCATTGAGAGTAAGATGTCTAAGGCCTGCTAAGTTAAATCAACAGAGAATGATCATTCTATGTCTCTAGATTTAACATTACATCTGTAGCAAAAGGATAAATGATTGATTCACCTAAATCATTTCAAGTAAGGTACTTAAAAGGGATGATGTTATTGAATGGCACCTCGTCATATGTATTAGAGGTAGTAAACCGTTGTTAGGCGGTATTTACTACTTGCATCAATCTTTTATGTATCTTGTGCAAGTGGAAGATTGTTGGAATTGGTCTGCCCAAGATACATATTATAATTGATGTGGCTAGTACATTATGATCCAAGTCGGGTCATACCCAATAACAAGCTAGACAGACACCATTATATTTATTGTAAGATATGATCTAACAATTAAATATTAACACTTATGATATTTAGAAAATGGGTTTCTAAATATTTGCACTTGAAGTATAAATAAATTATATGGATAATTTATTTAAAGAGATCATCTTATAATATTATTTAAGTTGGTTAAATAATATGTATATGATAATGGTTATGATATTTTGCATGTATCTTATATCATGTAAAAGTGTTACATGATTAATTAAGCTTGTAACTAACAAAATGAAATTTAAATAGTTCAAGTTAATAAAGGGAAGGGGGGGGGGCGTTTTTAGGAGGCATGGGAACATCCCTTTTGAATTTTGAATGCTTTAAATGTTTCTTGTAACACCCCATTCCACCTCCCAACCAAACACATGCAAAACACATCTACCTAGAAGTCTCTCTCCCTCTCCTCTCTTCTCCTTTGGTTTCGGCCGATTTCAAGAAGAAAGAAGAACTTTTTCTTGTGTGGTGAAAAGTGTAATCAAATCCTAGCAAACAAGGTGTTTTGTTAGTGGCTTGGGTTATGCAAGCTTGAGGCCCTCTTCCTTGAAGGCTAACCATTCATCCATCATCTCTTCCACTACCTTTACCTCTTGAAAGGTAGTTTTCTTGAACACCTTGTGGTTGTGATGTTGTTAAGCATGTTTATTTCGTATATGGATCCGTGGTTTGGGTTTATTTTATAAAATCGGTTTTTATATTCATCTTGATAACAAGATTTAAAACTATCTAATCAGCTGCGTTTTTCATATAAATGGGTTTATATGCTTTGATAATATTGTTAGAAACCCAACAATTATTATTATTATTATTATTATTATTATTATTATTATTATTATTATTATTATTATTATTATTATTATTATTATTATTAATGTCATGAGCTATGAGAAACCAAATTACTCATGATAATCTTATAAAGGATTTCAAGAACTATGGCAGATAATGTAAAAGCACCTGCATACACAATCGATGATACTGCTGGAGACCCGGCGTAGTATGTATGATGGCCCGAGCGTCCTTGCTGGAGACCCCTACTCCCAGTCTAGCTGTCGGGCTAGTGACTTTGGTCTTTCGGACCCCACACTAGGAGACATACTTAGGACTATTCAGCATCACGAGGTCACCCTTCAGCACGCTACGCGGACCTCACAGTCCGCCGAGTCCAGGCAATGATGGCGTCTCAGGGTGTGCAACGATTAGAGCAGGAGCAGAAGAAGAAGAGTTCGGGATGGTTCGGGTGGCTAAAGAAGAAGTGGCAATGATGGCGGGGTTATTAACTGATTGTTTTAGGAGGAGACTACTAAGTCATTGGAAGGAAACTATTTTATCTATCCTGTTGTACTATTTGAAGATAATACTTACCAAAACCTAAGTGCTGAATCTCATGATGATTACCAAAACCGACACGCTGAAGCTATGTTAAAAATATGATCAAAATGAAGAAAATTGACCTTGGTCAAAGTTGGTCAACCATGGTCAAAGTCAACAGTCAACATCAGCGGACGTCCCGAATGACGTCAGGACCCGGCAGTCACGTATCAACAACAGAGAATTTATCAGGCTTAGAACAATATTTGTGTAATCATTAGGACTTAAATGTAATTTTTTCTTATTTTTATAAAGAGTATAAATTGACTAAGTGTAGTCATTTATACTCTAACCATTAGCAACCATTCAAGCATTCAAGGATTCAAGCATACAGATTTAGTCTAGTGAGAGAAACATAAGGTTGAGTTTGTGTGAGAGAAGTTGTTCTTGCAAACTCCCTTGTAATCTCCTAGCAAACATACATATGAATGAATGATATATTTTATGAATATGTGTTCTTGATTGTTCATCATTCATTCATCATAATACATTCAATCTTGCATCAGATCTTCACTTGAAATCATTAACGGGTCTGTGAGATTCCGCATCACAGATCTGATAAACGACAACAATACGATTTCAATATTGGATCAATCCATTTATCGAATTTCCACAGTTGGTATCAGAGCCTTGGCTCCTTGTTCTTCAAATTTTTCTAAAAAAATTGAACCACAAGTATGATCTACAAATTTTTGTTGTTTTTGATAAAATCAAGCTACCATTAGCTTAGACTTGTTATTTCGTGAAGATCTGCAAGTTTTCACATCAATTGAAGTTCATTTGAGACATTAATTTAAAGATTTAAGCAAACTTGTTCTTCAAGTCTTCAAATGCTCATGAACGTGAATTTTGATTTTGTTGTTGTTTGATCAAATTTAAGCTTCTAATAGCTTTAGTTTGTGATAACTAACACATCTGCAAAGTTTCATATGAATTAAACATCCACAATTCTTGAATTTGAACATTTTTTAAAATTTTGTGTTCTTGAGAAAAGTTCACTGTTCTTGTGGAAAATCATCAAAAAATCACGAATTTGGTGTTGTTTAGATAAAATTGATAGTGGTTTTAGCTTAGAAACATCAAATCTAAGGTTCGTTTATCATTTTCAACATCCAAAACATAGATTTTTGAACATTGATTCTTATATCTGTGTTTTTTCTTCATTGTGTTCTTCATGTGTTCATCATTTAATCCGAGTTTAGGTGATGATTATATGAAATTGATTGTTGTTCTAGCTTAGAATCACTTATCTACAGCTATTATAACTTTTGATTTTATCAAATTCCATCAGAAACCCAAGAATCAAAAGTTTGATCATTCAAGAACTTGAAGTTTGACTTTTTCAAAGTCAAACTGATTTGAATTCTGAAAATCAGCCAAATCAATGATTAAATCCATATTTTGATTCATTTTTTCATCATACAATCATTTACAATCATTCAATGTCATTCAAACATCAATTTGTGAATTTGAAAGTTAAATTTCATTCATAATCAAAGTTTACAAAGAATACACAAATTACACTTGAATTTGATTTTTTGACTAAGTGTTCTATCATCCACAGCTGATGTAAAAATTCCACAGCTGATGTTCTAATTCCACAACTGACAATCTTCATCATTTCTGCAACCAAATGTCCACAGCTGATGCATTACATCCACAGCTGATACACAAGATCCACATTAGACAAACATCCAATTGTCAAGTGTTCAGAGCTGATGAACAACTAATTCACAGCTGATGAACAAAAATTTTTAGAGCTGATGTGTTAATCTTCACAACGGACGAGTTGTGATCACAGAATAAACAACAGTGGTCATCAAAGTTAAAACTTGTCCACAGCGGACAAGTAAACCTGTCAACAGCAGACAAGTAAATCTCCATCGACAGCGGACGAGGTAAATCACAACACTCACAGCGGACAAGAAGAATAATCATAGAACAGGTCCATTCAATCAAAGCATCCACAGCGGATGCTTAAAAATGTCCACAACGGATGCTTAAAGAAATTCCACAGCGAATGTTTTAATCAAGTCCACAGCGGACGTTATCACAGAAGCATCATCATACAGCACACACACAGCGAACGATTTGAGAAAGCCCACAGCGGACACCAATTAATCACTACATCACAAACTTGAGTCATCCAGCGGACGACTATCACTCCATCGCAAACCATCACCACTGTCATCACAAATCCACTGCAGCTACACAATCAACCATCATCATCGAAGAACCCCCAATCACCTGCAATCGACACCCTGCAATCTTCGATTCAGCCAACCCAAAACACAAGTCGGACTTCGAACCAACACCACAATTCTACAATTGATTACTGCTCATCTTTATCCACCCACTGCAACCACACCATCGATTCCGGATCATCGATATCCACATCCAACCACTGGCAATCTCCACTAAACCCCCAAAATTATGAAATTGTTGGTTGATTTCACTAATATCACTGGCGATTGTTGATGTCAATTTACCGGTGTTAGAGAGATCGAGAGTGAGAGCAGAGAAAGCATCGAGTGGTTTGAGAGTGTTTTTGGGAGTTCAATTTTGACTCCTTTTTATTTTGAACAACTCACAGCTGACATAGAAAACTAATTTTGACTTTCTTCTTTGTATTGACCTATATATTCATTTATTTTGACTTCCTGTTGATCAAGATATATATACTTCACAAAATTATTTAAATTTTAATTAGGGTGATCTAAATTTTATTACTTTTTAATTAACTAGATTAATTTTAATCGAGCTTAACTAAATTGTAATCGAACCGAGTTAACTCTTTAATTAGGTCGATCTAACTAAATTGAGTTTCGACGTTCTTTGGATTCAATTAAAGTTTAAATTTGATTTCGATTTAAACATAAAACCAAATTTTCAAATCATTTTTGTTTTTTAAACAAAATGGAAAATTTAACATCATTCACTAACACTCGTGATTCAAGAAACCGAGCTATCTTTCTTGCTGCCGGTAGAAAAAGGTTTCAAGAATTCAAACAGAGGAAACCAAGCTGCAACCACTCAAACAACAACAGCAAATCAAACAAAAGCTGCAACCAACCAAACATCAGCAGCATATCAAACAATAACAACAATTCATTGTTTGACAACACAAACATTCAATTGTACATAAGTATTGAAAAAGAACTGATGCACTTACATTTATGTGATCTTGTAAACTCAAACAACACATTGTCTAATGATTTGATGAAATGCAGGTTAGAGATGGAACAATCTCAAACAAATGATCAAGCACAAATCAAGACATTGAATCAACAAAACATCAGTTTAACTCAAGAGATAAACAACTTCCAAGACAAAATAGTTCAACAACAAATCAAACTTGAAGAGTTAACTGCTGTAAGGCCCCGTTCCCGGACAAAATAGTTCAACAAAATAGTTCAACAACAAATTC
Organism: Flaveria sonorensis; assembly: GCA_025506505.1. Taxonomy (NCBI): domain Eukaryota; kingdom Viridiplantae; phylum Streptophyta; class Magnoliopsida; order Asterales; family Asteraceae; genus Flaveria; species Flaveria sonorensis. The sequence goes on along the minus strand of CM046438.1, from coordinate 34,997,250 downwards.
TTGCGACACATAATATTTTCCTCATAGGCTGCTAACCAATCCATCCCTAGAACTACATCAAATCCACCTAGCGGCATCACAAATAGTTTAGCAGAGAACCTATGGCCTTCTAGTTCTATGTCACAATCCTCTATTATTTCAGTAATTTTGGTAGACTTACCAATAGCAGTTTCTACTTTAAAAGGCTCATCAATACTTCTACTACTAACAGGCAACTTAGCACAGAAAGTAGCAGAAATGAAACTCCAACTAGCACCAGAATCAAATACTACAGAGGCACAAATTTGGTTTACTAGAAACATACCTGACACGACATCGGGGTCCACCCTAGCCTCCTCCCGGGTCATCGTGAATGCTCTAGCGCTTGCCCTCTGTCCATCATTCTCCTTCCTCTTCTTCGCCCCAGAGCTCTCCGCCCTTGGATTCTTGCAATCCCTACTCACATGACCTTTTTCACCATAGTTATAGCACCTCAACATCCTACAATCCCTAGCAAGGTGACCAGGCTTCCCACACATGAAGCATACACTCGATCCCCACTTAATCTCTCCAGTGTGCTACTTCCCACATTTGCCACACTTCTTCATCCCCGTGCTTGATGACACCATCCTTCGGTCATCCACCCTCGTCATCTTGTTGTTTGGAGTAAAACCACCACGTCCAAACTGCTTTCCATTCCAGTTCCTGTCACCACCACCCTTCTTGCTCACCTCCACCACCACCACTTCTTCTCTCTCATCATAAAGCCTTCCTGCCAGATCAACCACCGACCTAAACGTACTCAATCGGGCGGCGATATATGCCTGCGGATATCTGTTGGCAAACCCTGTATGTACCTCTTGATCTTTCTTGACAACGGCGTAACCTGGTCTGGCACTAGCCTTGCCATCTCGTTGAACTTGGTGGTGTATTGCTGATGGGTCATGGTTCCCGCCTCTAGCTGCAAGAACTCCCTTTCTATCTTGTTGAGCTCTAGGTGAGGACAGAATTTCTTAATCACCATCTTTTTTAGTTCTTCCCACATCATCTTTCCGATGGCCCTGCTGCCCTCGGCTTGAACTATATTGTCCCACCAACATAAAGCCGAGTCTACAAATGAGTGAGTGGCGAACTTCACCTTTTGGTCCTCCCTACACTCACTAATCTCTAGCAAAGCCTCCATTTCTCTCACCCAGCGGTGAGCAGTAGCAGCATTACCATTGCCATTGAAAGTCGGGGGTTTGCATCATTGGAAAGCCCCATAGCTGCACCCCTTCGCGGTCTCCCGCACTACCACCTCCTCCTCATCACTGGAGGCTGCCATCTCAGCGTTTAGTTGCTCCCTTTCACCATGATCTCTATCATCCCTCCTTCTCCTAGTAGTTTTCTTTCTCTCTTCCTCCTTCTCCTTTTTCTCATCCTCTCTCACCGCACGGATGACCTCGGTTACCACAGACGGCAAGATCGTCTGCATGACCTGATGCACTTCCTCCACGACTGCCTCCTTTACTATGGTTCTCAAGTTAGCACTTTCATCACCGCCCTCCGGGTGATGAAGTTTGGGCTCAGCTGGAGCCATCTCAGCAGTCTTTGTCTTGTTCCTCGTGACACGTGGTCCAGCACCACGACCACCCCGTGCTCCACCTCGGGAAGCTTTCGATGATCTACCACCAGCCATCCTCTAAACACTATAAGATTCAAACACCAACACGGTCATTCAAGGTAATAGCTCAGTTTATGTCAAGTATAGTAAGTCCCTAATTACAGTGGCCAGTTGTGATTAGCCACTTACTTTACTCTTCATCCCCCAAGCATTTCCTATCCTAACTACATTAGTATCCAAATCTACTAAGAGCACATAAATCAGATAGCACACGCACATAATACCGGTTAATATTTAAGAAAAGAAATACCTGATGGCACGTAGCTACTTGGGCAGACATCCCTCCATTCTGTCCCATTCTCAATTTAAGTTTAGGTTTCTAAAATAATTTACCCATTTCTCTTAAACTTTGGCTCTGATACCAACTTGTAAGGCCCTGTTCTCGAAAACCTCACAGTTGGTCAACCGCAGTATTATTTACATAAAATTACGTACATTTAATTAAAACATTGCAGCAGATTAGATTACTAAAATAACCATTCATTGCATTAATATTTAATGTTGACAAATAATACATCAATCTAAAATAGGAGTTACAAAAGAATCATTTAGTTGCATTACAAAACAACATAATTATCATGCACGAATGGATGCCAGTCTTGTCTGCCAAGTAGTTTTCCCCCGCGTGCCATCCCAGCAACAAATTACCTACCAACTGAAAATGAATAAAAGTCAGCGTTGCTGAGTGAGTTCTAGTTTTAGAATTAAAATCTTTTGTTTAAATATATAAAATATCATTTTCTTAAAATACTTCCTTTTCATAAATCCATTACTTCCGTACGTGATCACACATCATACGTACAACAAGATAATATTCATTATTATCCTTCATCATTCTTCTCATTAATTCTGTACTTTTATCATTATCTTTCACTTTCTACCAGACCAATGTGCAATATCCCGAACATTGTGCATGAAGCTGGTACTGGCCTGAGGTCTATAAATAGACCCCGAACATTGTGCACGAAGCTGACTCCAGTACCTGGGGCAAGCAACAAGGGTCCCATCAATCTTAAAGATTGACCCTGCATGCATCCTCAAGGGGTAGCTAACCCGCACACACTTGAGCTGACAACCCGTGGCTGTGAACCTCCTTTGATTTTGCTTGCAAGACTTTCATTTATTCGTTAAGTTCCACTTTTCATTATCATTAATCTTTCACTTCATTTATGATAATACTTTATGTATACGAGCATAATCACACCACGTAATGTCACATAATAATACGTAATATGGAACATAAGAACATACCACAAACAAGCATAACATCAACAAACACAACCACCAAAACATCCCAGAGCTAAACCCTTGAATTTCTATTTCCCAAAAATTCAGAAATTTTTCCAAGTCTTTTAGGCGCATGAGCACTATGCAGGCGCATGAGTACTATAAAGGCATACCAACACTTAGGCGCATGGAAAGTTAGGCGCCTGAACTACACTTAGGCGTATGAGAAGGTTTCTGGACGCATGGATACTATTTGGGCGCATGAGGTACACTTAGGCATTTTGGCCAGTGGGCGCATGGACACTATTGGGGCGCATGGGGTGGAACTTAGTCTTTTTGGCTAAGTATCAAGCGCATGAGCCTACCACTTAGGCGCATGGGCAAAAAAATCAAGGCGCATGAGCAACACTTAGACTACCGGGCAAAATTCCTAGGCGCATGAGGTACTGTTTAGGCGCATAAGAAGGACTTAGGCATCTGAGCTAGCTTTTAGGCGCATGAGCCCTATTTGGGCGCATGAGAAAGGGACTTAGGCATTTTAACCAAATTTCAGGCGCATGAGCATACTTAGTTCGAAACTTGCGCTGTCCAGACCCAAATCATCATCCAAAATGGTTCTCATCCCATAACTAACTTACAAGGCACCTAAAACAAGCATAAAACCATACAACACAACCAACCAATCATAAACATACATGCGGTTATCATACATACAAGTTGAAAAACATTTTTACATGCATTTTCAGCCCCAAGGAAGTTTAAAAATACAAAACAGGGATCTAGAACTCACCTAATGCAGCCTTTAAGTAAAACTCCATCGAACTTGAGGGCACAAAGAGTCCAAACACCTAAAAACCCAACAAAACACACAACCAAGCATAAAGAAAACATAAAAATTGGTTTTAAGGTTGAAAACCCATAAAACCGAACCAAATACACAAGAAAATACTCACCTTAGAAAAATCAGCTTCTTTCTCTCTCTAGAACCGAGAGATCTTCTATTCTTCTTCTTCTTTCTTGTTTCCAGCAGAAAAGCAAAAAGTAGAGGGGATGCATGGGCGGCCATACCTTTTAAACTTTAAAATAATAAGGTTTTGTACCGTTTTACACTTTGGATCCCTCCACTTGTGCTTTTTTTCTTTTCTTTCAAGATACTTTTCTTTTCCTTTCTTTATATTAAAATTTTCGGGTGTTAGAACTACTGAGCTTGCAAAAGCCACAAACATTCCTCCATTGCCTGAAATTCCTGAAGACAGAAAGATTAATCTATGCTCATCAGCATGCATAGATGAAGTACAGGCATATCGAAAATATTGCAATAATATATCATACAAGATAAAGGATGAAAGAGCTTCTCATGAAGAGGAACTACAAACTTCTGCAAATCAAATCAGTTCACTAGAGAAAGAAGTTGATAAATTGCTTAAAGAAAATAACTAGCTGAAAGCTCATGCAACTAAACTCTATGTGAAGTTAACAAACACAAAGGCTGAAGTTGAAGCTAAAATATCAAAAGCAAGTACAACCAAAACAATCAATAACTACATTGAGTATCTAAATCAAGCAATCAATACAGAAAAGGCTACAAATGCAGAATTGAAGATACAACTTAAAGCCTTTGAAGAAAAAATCAATTCTCTACTAAAGGATGTAGACAAACTCCTTGGAGAAAGATTTAGTCTTCAAGCTCAAGTTACAAGACTCATTGAGTCTCTAACAAAAACAAAAGCAGATCATGCATCAAGAGAAGTTGAACTTAAGAATTTTAAGATGACTGCCACCAAGTTGGAAGAACTGCTTGACGCACAAAGAGATCAGAAGAAGAGTGGTTGAATTACATACTGTGATGTTCCTCCTCCTTACAATGATAACTACACAGAAATGCCAACATCAATGACAAGTCAAGTCAAAGAAGCTTCAAATATGCATGATCATCATCCAACAAACAAACTAGTCACTATCACTAAAATCACTTCTCCTGAAACAGCACCAAAGCTGTACCTCAAACCAGAATCACCACAGAATGAAACCTTTCATTCTTGTGATGGTCAAGTTGGAGATCCTGCAAGTGATGACAGTGATGAAGAAACCAACCAACCAAACAAACAAACATTGACAGGTATTAATCATGTCATTGAAGAAATCAATCCAAAACAAACACAACCACAGAAATCCAAAGAAGCAAAGCCTAATAACAAACAAAAGGCAATGGTTCTGTATGAGAAATTCAAACCAGCAGGATTTATTGAACCAGAATTGCCTAAGGCTAAACTAAAGGTAAAGATTAAGATGGAGTTAAAGAACAAACAGAAGCCTGAGATATAAGATATCAAAGAACAGGTCAAGAGGAAGAAGACCAGATCTAAAAGAAAAATGAAAACTCAGACCAAGTCTTCTACACCTGATCCAGACCAACCATCATCCTCAAAAGCTACATTAGAAACTCCAAAACAACAACCAATTCTCTACGAGACATGCAATTTAGATTCACACAACACGTCAGAGTGTAAAAACACTGAGAGTGATACATATATATGTCCTCACAAGAGAAAGAAACAAAAAAAACCAAGACAAAAGGCTATCAAGTTCCAATCAAATCCATCTTCATCATCCAAGCCTAAGGGAAGAAGATCCAGACCTTCTCCTTACTGCTTAAATTATGACATGGAGAATCATACCACTTCAGAGTGTTCATACAATAACTCTCCAACATCACAACATAGAAGAGGTCAAAGATCTTATCCTCCATCAGAGTCATACTCATCGAGATCGGAGAATGAGTACTACAACAGACGTCATAGCTACTATTCTCCTCGATCAATTCAATATGAGTATGATTTTAAACATTATGATATTCATGATTATTGGGCATCAAGATATCATCCTAGGTCATTCACATAACATAAGTATGATAGATATAGGAATGATACTTGGCATAGTGGCTATCATAGAAGATCATATCCATCAAATTATTATAATCATGATTATAATTCTTATGATGAATTTGATCACATGCCCAAAAGAAACAAACATGATCAAGGACAAAGGTCATTTGCTACACCTCCGTAAACATTCAAAAGAAAAATAGATTTTCTAAACCAACCAAAAGATTTTTAAAAGCCAAACAAACTCCTTTTGTTAAACAAGCTAAAGTTGAGTCAGTTGGTTTAAAACCAAAACAATGTTGGAGAAAGAAAACAACTTCAGGAGGTGAATCTGATATATCATCAGATAAAGCAAAATCATACACATACGAGCAACCCACATATAACATGCTAATGGACAGCTCAGGACATTAATGGCCTGGGTTGAAATATCTAACTGATTTGCTAGTGTGATACGGACAGTTATAGAGGCCTGCCAACCTAAGAAAAGTTAGCAGTGGCTGATCCCTTCCCATGACAGGAACGTTCTTCCTGCTCATGATGTTTATGATGAAACTGAGCCAAATGGAGTAGAAATTAACCAGGATTCAATGCAGAACATCAATCATTCACAGAAACTATGATGGCAATGCAAGAAACAACCGATGTTTCATTCCATCTGCTTAGTCTAATTACATTGCTACATGGACTAACAGCAAGAAAGATCACTTGTTGTATGTATAATTGTTGAATGATTCTTGAATGATTGTATGATGAACAAATGAATCAAAATCTGAATTAAATCCTAGATTTGGCTGATTTTCAGATTTCAACTTCATGTTCTTGAATGAACAAACTTTTGATTCTTGGGTTCTGATAGAATTTGATAAAATCAAAGGTTATAATAGTTGTAGATAAGTGATTCTAAGCTAAAACAACAATCAATTTCATATAATCATCACCTAAACTCGAATTTAGATGATGAACACATGAAGAACACAATGAAGAACAAAAACCCAGATATGAGAATCAATGTTCAAAAATGAATGATTTGGATGTTGTGTATGATAAACGAACCTTAGATTTGATGTTTCTAAAAGCTGAAACCACTATCAATTTCAGCTAAACAACATTAGATACATGATTTTTGATGATTTTTCTCAAGAACAGTGAACTTTTCTCAAGAACACAAAATTTTTAAAAAATCTTCAAATTCAAGAGTTGTGGTTATTTAATTGATATGAAAGTTTGCAGATGTGTTAGCTATCACAAACTAAAGCTATTAGAAGCTTAAATTCAATCAAACAATAACAAAATCAAAATTTCACGTTCATGAGCATTTGAAGACTTTAAGAACAAGTTTACTTGAATCTTCAAATTAATGGCTCAAATGAACATCAATTGATATGAAAACTTGCAGATCTTCAAGAAATATCAAATCAAAGCTAATGGTAGCTTGATTTCATCAAAAAAACAACAACAATTTGCAGATCAAACTTGTTGTTCAAATTTTTTGTGAAAATTTTGAAGAATAAAGAGCCATGGCTCTGATAGCAACTGTGGAAACCATCGATTCTACTGGATGGATTGAATATTGCAATCGTATTGTTGAAGTTTATTAGATCTGTGATGCGGAATCTCACAGACCCGTTGATGATTTCAAGTGAAGATCTGATGCAAGATTGAATGTATGATGATGAATAAATGATGAACAATTCAAGAACACATATTCATAAAATATATCATTCATTCATATGTATGTTTGCTAGGAGATTACAAGGGAGTTTGCAAGAACAACTTCTCTCACACACACTCAACCTTATGTTTCTCTCACTAGACTAATTCTGTATGCTTGAATCTTTGAATGCTTGAATGCTTTGAGTATAAATGACTACACTTAGTCTATTTATACTCTTTACAAAAATGAATAAAATTACATTTAAGCCCTAATGATTACACAAATATTCTTCAACGTCTGATAAATTCTGTGTTGCTGATGCGTGACTACCGGCTGCTGACGTCACTCGGGACGTCCGCTGATGTTGAATGTTGACTTTGACCATGGTTGACCAAGTTTGACTTTGGTCAATTTTCTTGGTTTTGATCATATTTTCAGCATAGCTTCACCGTATCAGTTTTGGTAATCATCATCAGATTCGGCACTTAGGTTTTGGTAACTATCATCTTCAAATAGTCCAACAACTTGACTTTAAAACATTATTAGACAATTTGATTGATGTTGTGAAACTTATGGATATTTTGTAATGGGTGTTATTTTATGTTTTGGGCAAGACTTTCATAGCCCGGATTTGATATTTAAATGTAATGTCAAGTGATTTCTCTCCTTGTGTGCATTTATGATAGTTAGTTTCCACTACCATGTATTTTGCTATTCTGTGATCTCCCACCCTCCTTGGGCCTGGGGTGTGACATAAACATTCACAGCGGACGACTGATCATGCACATCGTACAGTCATTCATCCACAGTGGACGACTTAGACTTAGGATTTTTATGTAGTTTTCGTTTACATAAGGGTATTTTTGTAATTGTAGATAGCTATCTGTATAGGCTACAAATAGCATAATACCCTAATCCTTTGTAAACTTTTTGAACAATCAATACAAATAAGATATTCTTCTGAGCATTCAATCACTACCAATCACACAATCATACAAACACACGCACACACTGATATCATATCTTTAATCATGGGTTTTCGCACCATGATTATTGATTGTTGAATACACTATAACAATCTGTTGTTATATTTGTTGAGAGATTTGAAAAGATCCTTGGGGGAATCCTTCTGTTTATGTTCTTGTTCATAAGTTCATAATCAGCTTGTTCATTGGGATTTCATCAGAAAGTAACACCCATAATCAATCTTTCATTCGATTTATTCTTGAATTCATCATCTTTATACCTAATCAAGTTCATACAAATCATCTAGACATGATAAACATCATCAATTCATCATAATTCCCAAATCTCATGCATAAAAGTTACTACTTAAAGTAAGGTATGAACAACACATCAATTCCAAGAATTTCTTGCATATTCCCGTAAACTAACCTCAATGCAATACAACTAACATCAAAACATCATCAAACAACATCAATTTCGACATTAACCATGTTAATTGAACTAGGTTTCTTCTTGAATGAAAATAATGAAAATCAATCAAAATCTAACCTTGAATCATGTAATGATCAAGTATGGCACTTGCTAACACGTTGTAGGAACCAAGTCCAAGCAAAATCGATGAAGAATTGTTGCTCTAGAATCAAAATCACAAGGGAGTGATGGGGGTGATGTTGCGACCAAATGGGGAGGGGTTAGAGAGGGTTAGGGTTTAATTTTTGGTAATATTTAGTTTTTATGGTAATTACAAACATAACCCTCCTTGTTTAGACTTTATAAAAACCAATCTGTTGGATGCAACAAGTGCTTTAATGGAATAATGCTTAAAGGGATAATGCCTGCCATAAACAAACATAATGTGCTCTAACATTCAACTATCATTAACTAACATATTAGCATCATTAACAATCATAACATTCACTAATCAGTGTTTAAGTTTCTTTTTCAGGATTGTAGATAAACATTTTTTTTACCAAGTGCCGGCAGCAGATGAAGAACTGCCCACAGCCAATGTAAAAGAGGATGCAGCGGGTGAAGATCAAGTCCAAGTGCTCGTAGCGGATGAAGACATCCCACAGCGGATATGTAACATACAGCGGATGCCTATCCACAGCTGATGTTCATCCACAGCGGATGAAAACTCCATATCAGATGTTCATTCACAGCGGATGAACATCCCATAGCGTACAACAAATAATGCAAACACTTCATAGGAACAGCATCCAATGCACAGCAGACAAGTGATCTGACTTCCACAGCGACATCTTAACATCCACAGCAGGCAGCTAATCATCTACAGCGGATTGCTTATAGACTTAGGATTTTTATTTAATTTTCTTTTACATAAGGGTAGTTTAGTAATTGTACATAGCTCTGTGTGTAGGCTATAAATAGCATACTATCCTAATCCTTTGTAAGCTTTTGAACATTCAATACAATCAAGCAGTTATTATCATCCAAGGACTAGCAATCATACAATCACACAAAAAACTACCACACTGATATCATAGCATCTATCATGGGTTTCCGTACCATGACTGGTGTTTGTTGAATACAAAATATAACAATCTGTTGTTATATCTTGTTTGAGAGATTAGAAAAGATCCTTAGGGAAATCAACCTGTGTATGTTTTTATTGTTCAAATAAGTTCATATTCAGCCTTCATATGTTGATTTCATCAGGTAGTATCAGAGCCTTGGCTCAAATCATACATTGATTTTCGATCCTCTGAATCAACATTATGATATCTGTGGTTCATTAGCTTCAAAACAAACATTTTGAGCTGAAAATCATTACAACAACCTTCTTCTACACCAAACATTCATTAAATGCGTAAAACATGATTTCTTAATCTGTTTTTGTGCATTGTGAAGAAGATTCTATGGTTTTAAAGCTCATACCATCATTCAAACAATGTTTTTCAAAATAGAATCATCATAAGACCTTAAAAACCTAATCGGTTCTAAGGGTTTTTGATAAAACAGGCAATCGAGTACTGATTCATCAAGTTTTCAGCAAACACATATCGTTTTGAACATTTTGAATCGTACAAAGTGTTTAAAATCATCTTATTCTAGTGAAAACTCACTTGAATCAGGTGTTTGCTCTTTAATCAACAAACAGATTGTCGATTTTGTGAAGAACATTACAGCCGCCATCAAAACCCTAGGATAAACCCTAGTTTTGATCATTCATAAACCTTCACAATCTTTGGTGATTGTGTTGGTTCCTCATCAAAATCTTCTTCTGAATTTTTCAAAAAGTCACTTTTTGATCTGAAAAGTTAACTTTAAGAAACGAAATATTTGTTTTTTTAGGGTTTTGACTTTTGTTGACTGACATCATTAAGGGTTTTGACTGATTGACATCCTCAAATAGAATTTTCCCTTTTCATTGAGAATATAACAGTGACATCACCTAGGACATTAATTAATTTCAATTAATTAATTCCTTTATTTGCTAAGTCAATTTAAAAAGTGACTCAACTAGCAAACAAGTGACTTTAGGATAAAAACAAATTTTAGCATCGAGCTAAAATTATTAAAAAACTTTGACTTAAAACGATAAGTTAAAATTTAACAAACATGTCTCATGAAATTTCAGGAACAAACAGTGGTCTCAAACCACCAAGACTCAAGAACAAAGCTAATTTCAAACAGTGGAAAATAATGTTTAGTAATTGGATAATTTTACAAGATACGGACCAATGGACATCCATAACCAAGGGACCATTCATACCTGTGACTTTTGGACCTGATTACAACATACAAAAACCAGTAAGCTTGAAAAATGTAGCTGGTGATGACCTGAAGCGGGGTAAAACAGACATGAAAGCATACAGCATATTGGCAATGACTTTTCCATTTGAAATTTTAACACGAGTTGAAAATTTCAAAACAACACATGAACTATAAAAGGTACTTCACACCATGTGTGAAGGAAGTGAGGAAATCAGGGAAATCAAGAATGAAAAATTGAGGACCCAGTATGAAACCTTTCACCATGTTAAGGGAGAATCAATTCCATAAAACCTTCACAGATTTGTACAATTGGTAAATGAGATGATTGTCTATGGTCTCAAGTATGAATCTGTGGAGATTAACAAAAAGATGATGCATACACTGCTAGAGAGCTGGACTCAATCAGTCTCTCTGATGAAAGCGACATTGGATCTTGAGGCATTGTCCCTAGATGCTCTAGTTGCTAAAGTTGTAGCATTAGACTAGGCGAAAGATCCAGGAATACAACATAATCAGACACGTAGAATCCTACAAGTTCAAGGAACTACAACAAACAGACAGTGCATTTTTGACATGCACTGGAGAAGATGAAGATAAAGAATTTTTAGATACAAATGAAACCTCCTTCTTCTTAACCCCTGAATCATCCAGTACCAAATAGAAGTCTAAAAACACTGGTGTTCATGCTTCTTATGAAGCAACACCACAAAGCAAACATAATCCTCACACATCCGGTTCTAGCAAACTACAACAGCCAAAGAATCAAAACATGAACAAACGTGAGAAACCCGTAGATGCTCTCACTATCATTCTACAAAGTAAAGAGCAAAAAGCAGCCAATGTAGCTTTCTCAACTAGCTTTGAAGCATACTTGGGTGCAAACCTCACACTATCTCAAATCATCCAACTGGACCTGGATGAGCATGGTTGAAGAAATGGATCTTCAGTGGTTTATGGCGATGATTGCCTATAGATCAAAAAGGTTTCTTCATAGAAATAGAGGATTAAGCATGGACAAGAAAACCAAAATTGGTTTGGATACAACAAAGGTAAGATGCTATAACTATCAATTGTATGGTCATTTCTCAAGAGAATGCCAATAACCACGAGTTGACAGGAACAAAAATCAACCACAAGCATCTAGTAGATACCCTTCAAACAAACAAATCCCACCTTCAATCAGTATTCTAGCTGCACCAACTCCACCTCAAATCACACAATATAATCCAAATCAACACTCCAAATCATCAGCAATGTTTATCAAAGAAGAAGTGAGTGTCATTGGAGTGTGTACGAGGCTGAGATCCAATCTCCTGATCAGGCACTCATGGCAAATATTGAAGATAAGATTTTAAAAATCCTGAAAGAGGTAAAGGATAACCACTGTACACAAGCATGCATTAATGAAGTCAACAGATACAGAGAACATGCAAACAAACTTTCTAAGAAAGGAATTGAAACAAACATTTTAAATGAAAGTTTAAAATTTGAACAAAAATAATATGGAGCAAAAATTCTTTCATTACAAAATGATTTGGACAAATTAATGTCTAAAAAGTTAACACTAGCAGGTCAAGTAGAGTAACTCTCTGAATCTTTGAATTTTAGGTGAGCAACAAGATGTTTGAGGAACTTCTTGCTCAGCAAAGGGCATTCAAAGACCCTTTAGGTTTAGGATATAATAAAGTTAACCCACCTTATAATGACAGTTATGTTCCTTTACCTGACTCCATGACAAACATACAGGGTGAGTCTCTTGACCCACATGACCGGACTGATGATTCAAAACAATCATCATCAAAATCATCATTAATATCAAAAACACCTTTGATAAAATTTGTTAAAAGCCAAGCACATCCACACATCAAACCAACAGATTTTTATCAAGGAGAAAATAATGAATTTGATGAACAAACAACAGATGAAGATGATGTTCATCTTTTTTATGATAAGTCAAATCAACCAATTACTAAAACTCCAAAAGTTTCAAGTGTGGTTGATACACCAACTAAACAAACAAAGCAGACAAAAGGTTTTGACATCTGCTCTGGTGGAAGAAAAGCTAGATCTTCCACTTCCTCTCCTATTCTAACAAACAAAGGGAAAGGCAAAGCTCCCATTCAAAAAAAACAAGCAACTGTAACTTTTGACTTACCTTTAAAATCAAATTTAAAATCAAAAGTTATAAACAAACAAGGCAATGCAAATCTACCATACTGTGAATGGTGTGATCAATACACTCGCACCACTGAAAAATGCAAATATGGTAAATATTGAAAGTACTGTAACATGAACAATCACAGTACTAAAACATGCCATTTTCACAATTATTGTTCAATTTGTGGAAGAAAAACAATCATAGCACTGCAAACTGTTTTTTTCAATAAGAAAAACAAAAAGCAAAACAAATAGCCTCAAGTTGAGAAATCAACTGAGAAACAAATAGTTGTACCAAGACAAACTCCTCATCAAAAAGTTGTTTTAAATAATGATAAAACCTTTTATGACAACTTTAAACAACCAAACAGGAGACATAAGTCTCAGAACCGACAACCATCAAACATTGGCACTCAAAGGAGAAGAGCTCAAAGTACTTCTCCCGACAGAGCAAAAAACATTCAAAGGAAATCCAATTGGTCTAGATTTACAAAACCATCAGACAATGCCACTTTAAAAGAAATATATGTTATGGGAAAAGACGGAAAACCCAAGACCATCTTGGCTTGGGTTGCACTATCTAACTAGTTTCTTTGATTTTACAGGAACATCAAAGAAGGCCTGACAACATATGGTATGTTGACAGTGGATGGTCCCGTCACATGACTGGCAATTGTTCCCTCCTTCGGGATTTTAAAAGCAACATGGAGGAAATGTAGCCTTTGGAGGAGATAAGACAGGTGCAAAGATAACTGGTGAAGGAACAGTATCAAATGGGTTGATTAGCTTTGAAAATGTCAACTACTGCTCCAACCTCCAGTTCAATCTTCTTAGCATATCACAAATCTGTGATAAAGGATATGCCACCTTATTTGACTCCAACAACTGCTACATCCTCAAGACGGGCGTTGAAATACCAGAAGATTGTATCCTTTTGAAAACACCTCGTCATAACAACACATACATTGTTGATCCCCTGAAACATGTCTATTATCAAAAGCATCAGAAGATGTCTCCTAATTATGGCACAGATGTTTGGGACCCTCTAATTTTAACAGAATGAATCAACTTGTAAAAGGTGATCTAGTCATAGGTTTACCATAAAAGGAATTTTTTTGTACAGACCACTACACTGCATGTTTGAAAGGCAAACAACATAGAGTATCTCATAAGTCCAAATTGGTAAACTCTAACAACACACCACTCAAATTGCTTCACATGGACCTTTTCGGCCCAACAAACATCCTAATCATAGGAAAGAAGTAATACTGTCTTGTTATAGTAGATGATTACACCAGATTCACCTGGGTTTTCTTTCTAATACACAAGTCAAAAAAAGTAGAAATCATAAAATCCTTTATCACTAAGATTGAGAATCAATTGGATCTTAAAGTTAAATCTTTAAAAAGTGATAATGGTACTGAATTTAAGAATGACTTCATTTACTCTTTTTGTGCAGAGAAAGGAATCAGTCATCAATTCAGTGTAGTAAGAACTCCTCAGCAAAATGGAATGGCTAAAAGGATGAACAGAACATTAGTAGAAGCAGATAGATCAATGCTAGCTAACTCTCTATTACCTATATCTTTTTGGGCTGAAGCAATCAATACAACTTGCTATATTCAAAACAGAACATTGATCATCAAAGAACATTCCAAAACACCTATGAATTAATGTTTACAAGAAAACCTTTCATTGGATTTCTTAAAGCCTTTGGATGTTCTGTTTCTATATTAAACACCAGAGAACAATTATCTAAGTTTGCTTCAAAAGCAGATGATGGATTTTTTGTCGGATACTTCGGAAGCTGTAACACCCGGATATTTTAAAAAGAAGAAAAGAAGAGAAAAAGAAAAGAAAAAAAAAAGAAGTATAAAGAAAGAAAGGTGAAATAACCCAAGTTGAGGGGTTAAAGTTATACAAGAGGCAAACTTTAATATTATTATGTTTAAAAGTGGGCATGGCCGTCCACTTTTCCTGATCTCACCAACTGCCTTCGACTCCAGAAAAGAAGAAAAGCAGTGTTCCATCTGTTTTTTGAGAGAAGAAGAAGAAGATCATCTAGAACGTAAGTTTTTGTGTGTTTTGTTCGGTTTCAGCTAAATTTTCAGCTTGTAGACCGAGCCTTATGTGTTTCTCTGTATTCGGTTGTGTGTTTTTGGTGTGTTTAGGTGTTTAAACTACAAGTGCTCTCGAGTTTAGAGGAGTTTTACTTGATGGCTGTTGTAGGTGAGTTCTAGATCCCTGGTTTTTTTGTTTTAAACATGTTTTGGGGTTGAAATGCATGTAAACTATTATTTTTGCAATTTCCATTATGTTAACCATATGTGTTCCCCTGTTTATATGGGTATGTGTGTTTGTGAATATTTGACTGAATTATGTGGTTGTATGCTTGTTTTATGTGCTTAGTATGTTATATTTGAGCTTAGAATATGTTAGGATGATGATCGGGAACTGAAATTAGTGTAAGTTAGAACTGGCATAGTGCCCATGCGCCTAAACTGCCCATGCGCCAAAGTGTTTGCTCATGGGCCTAAGTTTTCCATGAGCATAAGTATCCATGCGCCTGTATAGTACTCATGCGCCTGCATAGTTCCCATGCGCCTAAGTTTTTGCCCATACGCCTAGGTGTTTGCTCATGCGCCTAAGTTTTCCCATGCGCCCAAGTGTTCATGCGTCTGCATAGTGCTCATGCGCCTGCATAGTGCCCACGCGCCTGCATAGTACCCATGCGCCTAAGTTTTTCCCATGCGCCTAAGTTTTTCCCCATGCGCCCTAGTGTTCCCATGCGCCTAACTGTTCGTGCGCCTGAATAGTGCCCATGTGCCTACATAGTGCTCATGCGCCTAAGTTGACTTAGAATTTTTTTGAAATTTTAGGAAAAATGGAAATTTATGATTAAGCTCTGGAATGTTTTGGTGGGTTATGTTTGTCCTTTTTATGCATGTTATGGCCTGTTATTGACATCGTTAACGAAGTGGAACATAATGAAAGAATGTAAAGTCTTCCAAGCAACTGAAAGGAGGTTCACAACTCACTGAGGGGTTGTTAGATCAACTGTGTGTGGTTTAGCTAACCCATGAGGATGCACAAAGGGGTCAATCTTTGTGATTGACCAATAAGTACAAAACGGGACCCTTGTCGCTTGCCCCGATACTGGAGTCAGCTTCATGCACAATGTTAGGGGTCTATTTATAGACTTTGGCCTAGTACCAGCTTCGTGCATAATGTTTGGGGTATAGCATATGACATTGGTCTAGATGAAAGTGAAAGATAATGATGAAAGTACGAAATGAATGAAAAGAATGCTGAAAGATAATAATGATATTATCAAGATGTATGTATGTTATGTGATCACAAACGAAAGTAAAGGAAAGGTTTTTACTAAAGGTAAAGTATTTTATTATATAAAACTAGAACTCGCTCAGCAACGCTGACTTTTCATGCATTTTCAGTTGGCAGGTAACTGGTTGCTGAGGATGGCACGAGGGTGAAGCTACTTGGCGGGCAAGACCGGCATCCATCTCATGCAATAATAATGATGTTGTTTTGTAATACAACTAAGTGACATTTTGTAATCTTTTAAACGATGATGTATTACTTGGTAAATATATTTATTAAAGCATAATATTGTTTTTGATGAATTATTCCCCTGCATTATTTTATTACTTAATAAATCTTAATATGTTTTGATATAAATGAGGTTGTGATTGACCAACTATGGGGTTCCTGGGAATGGGGCCTTACATGTTGGTATCAGAGCCAAAGTTTAAGAGAAATGGGTAAATGTTTTCAAAACCTAAACTTAAACTGAGAACGGGACCGAATGGAGGGATGCCAGCCCAAGTAGCTACATGCCATCAGGTAATTTACACATGGAGGGTGGTAGAACTTTGAAGGCTTCTCGAGGAGGTGTGAAGGGTGGTCGTGGTGCTAGGCCACGTGTCACCGGGAACAAGGCTAAGGCTACTGAGACGGCTCCTGCAGAGCCCGAGCTTCATCACCAAGAAGGCGGTGATGAGAGTGCTAATTTGAGAGCCTCTGTGAAAGAGGCAGTTGTGGAGGAGGTTCAGTAGGTCATGCAGACGATCCTGCCATCTGTGGTGACCGAGGTTATTTGTGCTATGAAGGAGGATGAAAAGAAAGAGAAGGAGGAGAGGAAGAGGACTGTTGGGAGAGGTTTAGGTGAAGGGGTGCAACCAGAGACTGAGGTGGTTGTCTCTAGTGATGATGATGAGGAGGAAGTGGTTCAGGAAAGCGCTAAGGGGTGTAGTTATGGGGCATTCCAGAGATGCAAGCCCCCAACTTTTGATGGGAATGGTAATGCTGCTGCTGCTCACCGTTGGGTGAGGGAGATGGAGGCGGTGCTTGATATCAGTGAGTGCCGAGAGAATCAGAAGGTGAAGTTTGCTACCCACTCATTTGTGGACTCGGCCTTATGCTGGTAGGACAACATTGTCCAGGCCGAGGGTAGTAGGGCGATTAGGAGGATGAGGTGGAGTGAGCTGAAGAAGCTGGTGATTGAGGAGTTTTGTCTTCACAAGGAGCTTGACAAGATTGAGAGAGAGTTCCTATAGCTAGAGGTGGCAACCATGACACACCAACAATACATGACTAAGTTCAATGAGATGGCATGGATGGTGCCGGATCAGGTGATGCCGGTGTTAAGGAAAATCAAGAGGTATATCTAGGGTTTACCGGCAGCAGGGAGGTTATATGATGAGAGAGAAGAAGTGGCAGTGGTGGAGGTGAACAAAAAGGGTGGTCGTGGTAGGAACTGGAATGGGAAGCGGTTTGGTTATGGTGGTTTTACCAAGCAACAAGAAGGCAAGGATGGATGACTGGAGGGTACTCTCTGCAGGTACGGGGACTAAGCGGTGTGGTAAGTGCGGGAAGGAACATTCAGAGGAGTGTAGGTGGGGACTGAATCTCTGCTTCAAGTGTGGGAAGCTCGGTCATATGGCAAGGGATTATGGGGTGATGAAGTGCTATAATTGTGGTGAGACTGGGCATATAAGTAGAGATTGCAGGAAGCCGAAAGCTAAAAGTTCTGGGGCATAGAAGGGGACCGAGAAGGATGGGCAGGGAGCAAAAGCCAGAGCATTCATGATGACTCGGGAAGAGGCTAGAATGGACCCTGATGTCGTGTCAAGTACGTTCCTAGTAAACTAAACTTATGCCTCTGTGTTATTTGATTTGGGTGCTAGAAGAGTTTTATTTCTGCTGCCTTCTATGCTAAGTTGCCTGTTAGAAGTAAAAAGATTGATGAGCCATTTGATGTAGAAACTGCCATTGGTAAGTCTACCAGGATTTTTGATCTGATAGAGAATTGTGACATAGAGTTGGAAGGCCATAGGTTCTCCGCTAAATTATTCGTGATGCCCCTAGGTGGGTTTGATGTGGTTCTGGGGATGGATTGGTTAGCAGCCTATGAGGCAAATATTATTTTTCACAAGAAAATGATCCGATTGACTACGCATGATGGGAGTTCTTTGACGATCTATGGTGATCGAGTTACTATGGTTTCGAAGGTGATTTCGATGGTAGTGGAAGAGAAGTGCATGAAATGTGGATGTAGTGCCTACCTGGCTTACGTGAATGATATGGATGCATCAGTACCATAATTGTTCGACGTACCAGTTGTGTGTGACATTCCAGACGTGTTCCCAGAAGATTTAAGAGGTGTACCACCGGACCGCGAGATCGAGTTCCAGACCGACTTGATACCTGGTGCTCAACCTATTGCCAAGGCACCGTCTCAATTGGCTACGTCAGAGATGAAGGAACTAATGGTTCACTTACAAGAGTTTGGACAAAGGGTTCATTCGATCGAGTATCTCTCCCTGGGGTGCTCCGGTCTTGTTTGTAAAGAAGAAGGACGGTAGTATCAGGATGTGCATCGACTGCCGTGAGTTAAACAAGTTGACAGTGAAGAACCGGTATCCGTTACCAAGGATTGATGACTTATTTGATCAGCTCCAAGGTGCCAGTTGGTTCTCGAGGATAGATCTTCGATCTGGTTACCATCAGTTGAAGGTGAAGGAGCATGATATCCCTAAAACAACTTTTTGCACGTGTTATGGACACTACGAGTTTCTCGTTATGTCTTTTGGTCTAACTAATGCGCCAGCTGCCTTTATGGATTTGATGAACCGGGTGTGTCGGGCGATGTTGGATAAATCAGTGATTGTGTTTATCAATGATATCCTGATTTATTCAAAGAGCTTAGAAGAGCATGCCAGTCATATTTGTGAGGTATTGGAGACACTTAGAAGAGAGAAGCTGTATGCTAAGTTCTCGAAGTGCGGTTCTTGGTTATGCGAGCTTCAGTTTTTGGGTCATGTGGTAAATTCCGAAGGGATCATGGTAGACCCGGCCAAGGTGGAGGCGGTGATGCAATGGAAAAATCCAAAGACGCCATCCGAGATCTGCAGTTTCTTGGGTTTGGCGGGCTATTACAGGAGATTCATTCAAGACTTTCCTAAGATAGCCTCACCATTGACCAAGCTGACCCGCAAGGATGTGAAGTTTATATGGGGTCTGGAACAGGAGAATGCTTTTGAGGAGTTAAAGACAAGATTGACTCAAGCTCCTGTCTTGACGTTACCAGAAGGGAATGAAGACTTGGTGGTCTATTCAGATGCATCTTATTCAGGATTGGGTTGCATGCTGATGTAACGAGGAAGGGTTATAGCCTATGCATCCTGACGGTTGAAAATCCATGAGGCTAATTACCCTACTCATTACTTAGAGCTAGCGGCAGTGGTCTTTGCATTGAAGATTTGGAGGCACTACTTGTACGGAATGAAGTGCACTATCTTCACTGACCACAAGAGTTTGAAGTATTTCATTGAGCAAAAGGATCTCAATATGAGGCAAAGGAGGTGGTTAGAGTTGATCAATGATTATGATTGTGAGATTCACTACCATCCAGGCAAGGCCAACGTAGTGGCAGATGCCCTTAGCTGAAAGGAGAGACCGAGCCAATCCGGGTGAAAGCTTACCAGTTGGTGATGACCTCTGATGTAATGAAACAAGTCAAGGGGTTCCAAGATGAGGTGTTAAAAGAAGAGAACCTTAACTCCAAAAGGATGAGAGGTTTAGTCTCGGAGTTGGGTGAGAACACTCTCGGAGTTAGAACCCACTAAGGTCGGATGTGGATCCCTCGTTATGGAGACCTACTGGGAAAAACCATGGATGAAGCACATAAGACTCGATACTCTATTCATCTCGGTGCTACGAAGATGTATCATAATATGAAGAAAGATTACTGGTGGCCGGGTATGAAGCGCGATATAGCGGAGTATGTGAGCAAGTGCCTTGCTTGCAAGTGAAGGCTGAGCATCAGAAGCCATATGGGAAGATCCAACCTTTGGATATACCTGAGTGGAAATAGGAGCACATTACCATGGACTTCATTACAAAATTACCACATACGACAAGGGGGTACGATGCTATATGGGTGATAGTTAATCGTTTGACGAAGAATGCTCACTTTCTATCGATCCGCGAGACATATTCATTTGAGAGGTTGGCAGATCTGTTCATCAAAGAGATTCTGATGCATCATGGTGTATCAGTGTCTATCGTGTCCGACCGTGACACTGGGTTACATCCAAGTTTTGGAAGAGATTCCACGACGCGATGGGGACGAGGCTACATATCAGTACGGCGTACCATCCTTAGACAGATGGTCAGTCAGAGAGGACGATTCAAACACTGGAAGATATGCTATGGGCATGCGTGATCGATTTTGGAGGAAGTTGGGATGAACACTTACCGTTAGCTGAATTCTCATACAACAACAGTTATCATGCCAGCATTAGTATGCCACCATATGAGATGCTACACGGTAGGAAGGGTAGAACGCCCGTATGTTGGGGTGACATCGAATAGAAGGAGTTGGGGAGCGTTTAAGTGATCGAGGCTATGACTAAAAAGTTGGAGAAGATCAAGGCCTTTATGAAGGTGGCAAAAGATAGGCAAAAGTCGTATGCTGACAAGAGTTATAGACCGATTGAATTTAAGGTGGGTGATAAAGTTATGCAGAAGGTTTCACCTTAGAAGGGGATCATTCGGTTCAGAAAGCGGGGTAAGCTGAGCCCGAGGTATATACGACCTTTCTGAATCATTGCTTGAGTAGGAGACGTGGCCTATACGTTGGAGCTACCGGATGAGTTAAGTGGGATTCATCCAACATTCCATGTATCTCATATGAGAAAGTGCTTAGCCGACGAGGATATGACTGTGCCACTAGAGGATATTGAGGTGGATGAACGGCTCAATTATATGGAGCAACCGGTGGCCATCATTGACAGAAAAAAGAAGAGATTACAGAATAAAGTGGTTCCACTGGTGCTAGTATAGTGGAGGCACAGGAAGGGATCCGAGTCTACGTAGGAGACCGAGGAAGAGATGAGACAGCATTATCCACAACAGTTCGAGGAGTGACAGGTTTCGGGGACGAAACCTATATAAGGGGGGTGGACTTGTAACACCCGGATATTTCAAAATGAAGAAAAGAAGAGAAAAAGAAAAGAAAAAAAAGAAGTATAAAGAAAGAAAGGTGAAATAACCCAAGTTGAGGGGTTAAAGTTGAGGGAAACTTTAATATTATTATGTTAAAAGGTGGGCATGACCGCCCACTCTTCCTGCTCTCACCAACTGCCTTCGACAGCAAAAAAGAAGAAAAGCAGAGTTCCATCGGTTTTTAGAGAGAAGAAGAAGAAGATCATCTAGAAGGTAAGTTGTTGTGTGTTTTGTTTGGTTTCAGCTGAATTTTCAGCTTGTAGACCTAGTCTTATGCGTTTCTTTGTGTTCGGTTGTGTGTTTTTGGTGTGTTTAGGTGCTTGAACTCCAATTGCTCTCGAGTTTGGAGGAGTTTTACTCGAAGGCTGCTGTAGGTGAGTTCTAGATCCCCGGTTTTTCTGTTTTAAACATGTTTTAGGGCTGAAATGTATGTAAACTATTATTTTTGTAATTTCCAGTATGTTAATCGTATGTGTTCCCCTGTTTATGTGGGTATGTGTGTTTGTGAATGTTTGACTGAATTATGTGGTTGTATGCTTGTGTTATGTGCTTAGTATGCAAGATTTGGGCTAAGAATATGTTAGGATGATAATCGAGAACTGAAATTAGTGTAAGTTAGAACTAGCATAGTGCCCATACGCCCAAACTGCCAATGCACCTAAGTGTTTGCTCATGCGCCTAAGTTTCCCATGCGCCTATGTATCCATGCGCCTGCATAGTACTCATGTGCCTGCGTAGTTCCCATGCACCTAAGGTTTTACCCATACGCCTAAGTGTTTGCTCAAGCACCTAAGTTTTCCCAGGCGCCCAAGTGCTCATGCGCCTGCATAGTGCTCATTTGCCTGCATGTACCCATGCGCCTATGTTTTTCCCATGCATCTTAGTTTTTCCCCATGCGCCCAAGTGTTCCCATGCGCCCAACTATCCGTGCGCTGGCATAGTGCCCGTGCTGGCATAGTGCCCATGCGCCTACATAGTGCTCATGCACCTAAGTTGACTTAGAAGTTTTCTGAAATTTTAGGAAAAATGGAAATTTATGATTAAGCTCTGGAATGTTTTGGTGGGTTATGTTTGTTCTTTTTATGCATGTTATGGCCTGTTATTGATGTTCCTTATTACGTATTATTACGTGACTTTACGTGGTGTGTTAATGCTCTTGTACGTAAAGTATTATATAATGAAAGTGAAGGACATCGTTAACGAAGTGGAACATAATGAAAGAATGTAAAGTTTTGCAAGCAACTGAAAGGAGGTTCACAACTCACTAAGGGGTTGTTAGCTCAACTGTGTATGGTTTAGCTAACCCATGAGGATGCACAAAGGGGTCAATCTTTGTGATTGACCAATAAGTACAAAACAGGACCCTTGTCGCTTGCCCTGGTACTAGATTCAGCTTCGTGCATAATGTTAGGGGTCTATTTATAGACTTTGGACTAGTACCAGCTTTGTGCACAATGTTTGGGGTATAACATATGACATTGGTCTAGATGAAAGTGAAAGATAATGATGAAAGTACGAAATGAATGAAAAGAATGTTAAAAGATAGTAATGATATTTTCAAGATGTATGTATGTTGTGTGATCACGAACGAAAGTAAAGGAAAGGTTTTTACTAAAGGTAAAGTATTTTATTATATAAAACTAGAACTCACTGAGCAACGCTGACTTTTCATGCATTTTCAGTTGGCAGGTAACTTGTTGCTGAGTATGGCACAAGGGTGAAGCTACTTGGCGGGCAAGACTGGCATCCATCTCATGCAATAATAATGATGTTGTTTTGTAATACAACTAAGTGACATTTTGTAATCTTTTAAATGATGATGTATTACTTGACAAATGTATTTATTAAAGCATGTAATGGTTTTTGATGAATTATTCCCTGTAATATTTTATTACTTAATAAATCTTAATATGTTTGGATATAAATGAGGTTGTGATTGACCAACTGTGGGGTTCCCAGGAACGGGGCCTTACAGAAGCTCACAAGTTTACCGAGTATAAAATCCAAGACTAAACATAGTGGAAGAAACAACAGATGTTGTTTTTAATGAATATTCTTTCACTAACAAGTCATTGGATCAGACTGGTTGTTTGATATTGATGCATTAACAAAATCATTTAACACATCTTATTTTGATGTTTCAGTTACCAAGGATAATAATCGGTATCCAATGGTTCCACCAACATCCATAGATGTTCCTTTAGCTGCGGATCCTCCAAGGAGAACAAACATCACTCCTTCCAGTACCATAGTTTCAACTCCTCCAGAACAAACAAACACATCAAAAGGAACATCATCAAACACACCATCTTCATCAACACCTGTGACCACCCAACCATAACATCCAACCACAGTTGAAGAAGATAATGACTATCAGTTATTACTTGTTGCATATCATGAAGATGAAATCTTAGATTTCTTTCATGATTCACCACAAACATTTAATGAAACCTCACAGCCAGATAAACAAACATCAATAAATACCCTTGCGCATCCATCGTCACCCAACCAAACAATCACTAATCTTGATTCAACCATCCCTGTTGATCAGATTACAACAACCAGAGTTCACAAAGATCATCCTATAGAAAACATCATTGGTGACCTCAATACCAGATTAACATGAAGTCAATCTAACACAGCAAACATTTGCATGTATTCCTGCTTCCTATCTCTAACTGTACCCAAAAACATAACAGAAGCACTCAAAGACAACAGTTGGATAGAAGCCATGCAAGAGGAATTATAGTAATTCTGGTATGGAAATTGGTTGATCTACCTGAAGGTCAATATGCCATTGGCACTAGGTGGCTCTTCAGAAACAAAGAAAATGACAGAAGGATTGTCATCAGAAACAAAGCAAGGCTAATTGCCCAAGGATATACTCAAGAGGAAGGCATTGAGTATGATGATGTCTTTACTTCAGTAGCTAGACTTGAAGCCATCCAAGTGTTCCTTGCATATGCCTCATCCAAAAACTTCACAGTCTTCCAAATGGATGTTAAGTGTGCATTCTTATATGGAAAGATAGATGAAGAGGTATATGTTGCTCAACCACCAGGGTTGGAAGATCTGGATTTCCCTCACAGAGTCTACAAGCTAGATAAAGCTCTGTACGGTCTTCATCAAGCACCTAGGAAGTGGTATGAAACTTTATCTGAGTTTTTACTATAGAATGGGTACACACGAGGGAAAACAGATCAAACATTGTTCTTAAAAGGAAAAGAACAAGACTTCTTAGTGGTTCAAGTCTATGTGGATGACATAATTTTTGGCTCCATAAACATAAAACTTTGCAAAGAGTTTGAGTCTTATGCAATCAAAATTCCAAATGAGCTCAATGGGAAAACTTACATTCTTTCTTGGTCTTCAAGTTCAACAATCTGATGAATGAATTTTTATCAACCAAAGCAAGTATGTCAATCAGATATTAAAGAAATACAATATGTCTGATTGCACATCAAGCAAGACACCATTTGCAACAGGATTGAAGTTTGGACTTGATCCTGAAGGGACATAAGTTGATTAGAAACTCTACAGATCAATGATAGGCTCACTGATGTACCTAACAGCAAGCAGACCAGACATCATGTATGCAGTATGCATGTGTGCCAGATACCAAGTAGATCTAAAAGAATCACACATAAATGCAATAAAGAGAATCTTCAAATATTTAGAAGGCAATCCAGTTCTTGGGCTATGGTATCCAAAATATGGAGATTTTTCTTTATATGCATACACAGATAGTGATTATGGTGGATGCAACAGCAACAAAAAATCCACTACTAGAAGTTGTCAGTTTCATGGATCAAGATTGATCTCCTGGTAGTGCATGAAACAATCAAATGTCTTTATGTCAACAGCTAAAGCAGAATACATAGCTGTTTTTTCATGCCATTCTTAAGTGCTTTGGATTCAAAACCAAATGCTTGATTATGGCATTAATTTTCATCAAACACCTATAAACATTGACAATTATGCTGCCATGTTTATCACTGACAATCCAGTTTAACACTTAAAAACCAAACACATAGATATCAGATATCACTTTCTGAGAGATTGCTCAGAAAAAGGTCTGAAAAAGTTGATCAAAGTCCATACCGACAATCAATTGGCTGACCTATTGACCAAACCATTTGATTCAACAAGATTTGAATTTTTGGTTCAGTCACTTGGTATGATCAACTATGAATAAAACAAGTAATGTTTTCAAAACATTAATTTCAAACAGGCTTGATTTTGTCAAAGTCCAAATTAACCATCAACAAGCATCTTTCAAAATAAAGATATCAAACAAACATTCATGTTTCTTATAATCAAACATCTTGAATCACACATACCACTCTTGAGAAATGATAGTACACTAGCTCATTCTTCACTTGGGTCATTTTCCTCTAATAACGACTGACAGTACTTTGTTTGATATGTGGATAGGCTCAGCATGCAACACCTAACATCACATACAATAGTAAATAACTAAATTCTCATGAATGTATGGTCAACAACACATCTTGGTTTCTGGTGAGTATTGATCTATCCAACATAGGTTGCTTGTAAAGTAACTACAATACACAAACTGAAATAGTTTATAAATTGCTCAATCATACAAGTGTCTCCTCTGTTATGATTTTCATAGACCTGGAGTACACCAAGGCATTCTTTGTTGTGCTAAGCATAGACCTGAATGATCTAAATCATGATTCAAAAGGATTCCCAATATGGAACACATCCATCTTGGATGAACAATCAATAAGGTCTTTTAGACTACATTCCTTGTGAATGAATCAAAAGAATCCTAGAGAGGATCACCTTCCAAAGTGAAGAGAAAAAGAATCCCAATGAGGATCAAACAACATGGATCAAATTGAGCATTTATACTCCTAAGTAGCTAGGTCTTAAGTATTGAAAGTGCTTTCTAGCATATCTTGAGGAGAGTTGTTCTACATATACAATCAGATATGGGGTAAATACAACTCATATCAATCAACTCAAAACATGATAATCACTCACTGTTTCAATCAATCATTAATACCATGCATGAGTTTAAGTGGATCCAATGTCTACAATCAACATTATATTAGTCTATGTCTATTCTCAAAATCATTCAAACAACTCTATGAGAATTTAAGACTAGTATAATCTCATGTTATGTGAAAATTATTCATGTTCAAACATGAAAATCATTCATTTATTAGTTAGATAAGGCATTATCTTTCTAACTTTTATCTAGAAAGCAATCAATAGGACTTTGATAATTTCCTCTCAAACACACACAAATTTCTGCCGTTTTTACAAAAGGTTTTTATAACTATACAAAAATTTAGGGGGAGAAATTGAATATGGAAATATAAAAGGCAGAAGAATTGTGCATATTCATACATTTTTAAAATTCAAAATTTTCAAAATTTTGAGATTTTAAATAAAGCCAAGTCAAGCAAGCACCCAAACACAGCAATTTGACACATATACATATGTACAATATTGCATAATATTGCTTCTGAGTGATATTTTAACATCCATAGATTGATCATGTTAATATTCTAAAATTTTAACAAACATTCAATTTTTCAAACAATTCAAAATCATTTTTCAAAAAAACAAAATCTTTGAAAATTTTATCAAATATAAGCTTTGGAAGAAAATTTTACAAAATTTGCTTTGGAAGAAATCATGTCAAAACAAACATTTGCATCGGAAGAAATAATTTCAAAACAAACATTTGCTTGTGAAAAAAGTTAATCAAGATTTATTAAAATTGTAGAAAATTTGACAACTGTTGCCACAGCGGACACACAAGCATACATCTGCTGTAGCTACAGTACCATCATAACATGCAAAATACACGAAGTGTATATAGCAGACAAAACAAACATACATCCGCTACGCACTAGTGAACATACAAGTGTTCACAACGTATGATGTTGGTAGGGCATCCGTTGTGAATACAGTGTCATTCCATAGCGCATGATTAACCTAAGTCATCTGTGGTAGAAATAGTACAAGTGTATACAACGTATGCACACAGGTAATCATACGCTGTAAACATTCACACATCACATCCAAGTGCCACAGTGCATGAACAAATGTTTATCCACTGTGAACAATCAAGCACATCATTTTCAAGTGTCCACAGCACATGAACAAATGTTCATCCACTGTGTACAATGAAACAAATTTTCAAAGTGTCCACAGTGCATGAACAAATGTTCATTCACTGTGAACAATTAAAAATCATTCAAGGGTCCATAGCGCATGAAAAAATGTTCATCCGCTATGAACAACCAAACAAATTTTTTTTAAAGGGTCCACAGCACATGAAGAAATGTTCATCCGCTGTGAGCAAATAAACCATTTCAAGAGCATACAACGCAT
Source organism: Flaveria sonorensis (assembly GCA_025506505.1). Classification (NCBI taxonomy): domain Eukaryota; kingdom Viridiplantae; phylum Streptophyta; class Magnoliopsida; order Asterales; family Asteraceae; genus Flaveria; species Flaveria sonorensis. Next base: position 34,969,076 of record CM046438.1, on the reverse strand, counting down.
GAACAATTGTTCATCCGCTTTGAAAACAGTGGTCAAAACACAGCGTATGACTTTTCAAGTGTGCAAAGCGCATGACCAAATGACCATCCGCTGTGAACACAATACAACATCAAAGGGGTCCACAGCGTACAATCTAAAAATTCTACAGCGTACGCACTATTCATACAGCGCATGTGTATTTCACAGTGGACACTTAAAATTAAAATTTTAAGTTTAAACTATTTACACAGTGGACATTCATTTTTGTCCATTATATATATAGTTCAAAACTTATGATTTTTTCATTCATCACGAGTGAGAGAGAAAATCAAAATTTTTAAACGTTGTTATAATCCGTTAAACCCTTAAACCCCCTGATCATCCAAAACCTTAAATCTATTTGATTTTTCTTCTGATTCAAGATCAAACAGGTATAAAAACATGATTCGTATCATCAAACATTCATCAAAACATCTTGTTCATCTTATCTGATTCGAACATTGTTCGACCTAAGTCGAACATTGAACCAAAATCAAAATTTGAATCATTTGATTTTATAGACCAAATCAAACACTGAATATGTGTTAGATGGACATAGTCAAAAGTATTAGGACTATTGTTCTAATATAATTTCATTCAACGTTCATCGGGTTCATGAACAGTCATGATGTTCTTGCCAAAATCATACAAAAACTAAGGTTTAATTTTTGAAAATGTTTAAAATGACTCAAAATTTGTTATAACTTAGTAAACATGTTCAGAAGTCATTAACAAACACATAAAATCAGTTAATTTGGCATGACATTGAACACACAAACATTAAATGCATATTCCTTCAATGTGCATTAAATGGTCTTTTTGACTTTACAAGGTCAAACTGAAGTTCATGAACAAGTTGTTGTGAATTAAAATTATTGTATGAATTGATCAAAACAAGTTTTTATTACAAAACAAACACATTGAAAAATCAATTTGAATCACAACAAATTGACTCAAATAACATTTTCATGATGAAAAGTGATCAAACAGTTGACTTTTGATAAATCAAACTGACTAATTTGTTAAAGTCATTCAAACATACATTTGAAACAAGTCTCAAGTGTTAAGTATACATAATTCATCATTTTATAACAATCACAACAGTCAGTGAACACTTGATCAACATTTAGTCATTTCAATCATCAAGATATATCATTAACATACAAGATACTAACATTTATTTTCTTCATTGTAGATTTGGAAAATCTAGTATTTGTCAGAGATCACAATCTCTATTCTTTTCTCAACCCTGATTCACCAAACGCTGAGAACTACAGGGATATCTTACAAGCTATCAAACAGACTAGACTTCTTCATGCTATGATAGCAAGAGTAGAGATCTAATAAGATCATATAGTCCAATTTTGGACTCATGCTCATCTAGAGCAAATCAATGATCAACAAGTTGTTGTGTCTAACATTCATGAGCATCAGATTATTATATCTGAAGAAGTTATAAGGAGAGTTTTGCAACTTGGTGAAGAAGATGCTGAAGGTCCAGTAGAATTTGATGAAAACTATGTTCAACATGTTTTTAGGCAAATAGGATATACTGGTACCATTGATAAGAAACAGATCAAGAAGTCTTACTTGTGTGCTCAAATCAGATTTCTAATGCATACATTCCAGAAAACCATGACCAACAGGAAGACTGGCTAGGATGCCACTTCTTTGAGAAGCTCTTCTGTAATAGCAAGTTTCATTGCTTGAAGACCATTCAACTTTGCAGCTCAAATCCTTAATGGAATGATTTACAACTTGACTGAAGTAAGGACCTAGTTTCAGATGTTCCCTAGATTTCTTCAGATGATCATTAATGATCTTCTGCCTAACATACCAAGACAATGAGCTATATTTCATCCTGTTCATTTTAATGAACATGTGTTCAATAGAATCAAGTCAAGCCTCTATCAAGGAGATGAGGTTCCTGTTCCACCTCATATGATAGACCATGACCTTTTGTTCCTGATGTATTTTTTAGGATACCCAGTCATGGTGACCCTCACATGCTTTTCCAAAATGTGATTCCCAAGATCCAATCATACAACATGCTCCTATCATTTAAGAAGAAGAAGCTACACCCTTATAAGAGAAAATAGTTTAGGAAGAACAAGTTGCACCCATCCTAGAGCCATTTAATAAACAAGAAGAAGCAAAAGAACATGAGCAGATTCAGTTTGAGCATCATTTTCCATCACCACCTTAAAGTCTAACTTTCACTGATCAACAAACACTGTCATCTTTATTGAGAGATATTGATGCTTCATTAGAAGAACAAGAAATTGAGGAAGAAGAGGTTGGCACTTCCTCAGTATAAGAACACCAAATCTTTGTAGATCCTGTTGAAAGTGATGAACAGGGCAGTGAAATTCCAACTGAAGAAGAAATAGAGTACTCAAAAGTGTTTCTATTTACTGAGTCAAACAAGATTACCATACAGGTCATATGTAGGAAGATCTCTATCTCAATTGAAAGAAATGGCTAGAGAGATCTACAAGAACATGCTTGCCAATGCTTGAAAACTACAAGTCTTCAGGCCTTATCCTGCATCTTCTCTATCAACTTATCATCAAGCTCCACCTGAGCTTCACCTAATTGAGGAACCAAGGCAGTTAATGCCATACAGGTTATGTCCTGAAGGTAACGAAGTAAGAGAAATGATCAATAAGAAGACAAGTTTTGTTAAACTGTATGATAGAATAACTCTTTATGCTAGCCCAAATGAAAGAAAGATAGTGGCTTGGAAGTATGATGAAACATGGGATGTTGTGCTGATCAAGAGGGTATCTGGACTTGTCCAGTACTTATCATACATATCCCAACTGGGATCCTTGATCTATGAAGATAGATTAGACCTGATGCAACTGAGGATGGTCAATCATACAAATAATCCCAGTGGAGCAGATTTCTTTCATATACTAAGATCATACATGAACAAACATCATCATCAAATGAAACAAAAGGTAGGCAAAGAAGATAAGCTTCACATTGCTATGCGAAGAAAAGAATAACAAGAAGCTAGCAAGAGGAAACAGACAAGTGAAGAACCACCCACTGAGATTGATATAGAATTGTTAGAAAGGGTTGGTAACCCTATAAGGCCATCTGATTTAAGCTGATTATGAAGAAAATTGATGGTAACCAGTACTACCACTCAATCATAAAATGGTATTATGATGAAACTCATTTTGAGGTGGTACTGGAAAGAAAACTTGAGGGAAAACAAGCATCAGATATAAGGTTGTTGTGAACTCCTTCATCCATCATACGTCTTATTTTTGAAAACCAAGACATTCCCTGCAAGTAAAGATGTGTTATGCAAGGGAGATTGCTGTTATTTCATTCATATGTTGAGAACTCTGGGGACAGTGTATGTAAATGCTGCACTGAAATTGAGACTAGAAACCAAACACCAACTATTAACACACATAGAAGGCATAACAGGAATGATGATATCAGACAACAACAATCTTGAGATCATGAAGGGAAATCATGTTGTAACTACACTGGTCAGCAACATTGATATGCAAAGCCTAGACTAATTGACACTAAAACAGCTAGTTCATCTTACTATTTAAAGCAAATATGATGATCAGAAAAGTTGAGTGAACTATTTTGCTGAGCATATTATGAACTGTAGAAATGCATTAAGGATCACACCCTAAGCAGATCAAGTTAAAGAAGCTGAAAAAGATTAAGCAACTAAAAAGGATGTAGAAGAATCCTTGAAGGCAATTGAAGAGGTGCAGAAGAGTGTAGAAGAAGCTGGCCATTCTCATTCTTAAAGGTTCCTAACATACAAACAGACAAAACAAGCGAACAATCATGTCTAACCTTTCAAACAAACATAACAAATCTATTTACCAAACATAAATATCAAACAATCAATCAATCATACATGTAATCATACATACATAAATATAACCAAGCAATCATACAAGTACACAGACAATCATACAATAATTCAAGTAAAGCAGACACAAAGACAATCATGCAATCAAACAAACAATCAATAAGTCAATCAAGCAAACATCAACAGAAGAGATGGCAACATCATTAACAAACACCAACACACACATTGTTTCTAACAAACAAAACATTAACAAGCAAACACTAAAAAGATGGCAACATCATCCTTAGTGGGAGTATTGTTGGACTCAACAAGTGCTTTAATAGAATAATGCTTAAAAGGATAATGCTTTCCAAAAACAAACATAATGTGTTCTATCATTCAAACAATCATTAAGTAACACATTAGGATCATTAACAATCATAACATTCACTAATCAATGTTTAAGTTTCTTTTTCAGGATTGTAGATAAAAGAAATTTTGACCAAGTGTCGGCAGCGGATGAAGAACTACCCAAAGCGGATGTACAAGAGGATGCAGCGGATGAAGATCAAGTCCAAGTGCTCGCAGTGGATGAAGACATCCCACAACAGATGTGTAACGTACAGCAGATGCCTATCCACAGCGGATGTTCATCCATAGCGGATGTTCATTAACAGTGAATGAACATTCCACAGCGCACAACAAACAATGCAAACACTTCATAGCGGACAGCATCCAATGCACAGTGGACAAGTGATCTGACTTCTATAGCGAACATCTTAACATCCACATCAGATAGCTAATCATCCACAGCGGACAGCTTATAGACTTAGGATTTTTATGTAATTTTCATTAACATAAGGGTAGATTAGTAATTTTATTTAACTCTGTGTATAGGCTATAAATAGCATACTACCCTAATCCTTTGTATGCTTTTGAACATTCAATACAATCAAATAGTTATTATCATCCAAGCACTAGCAATCATACAATCACACACAAACATACACACACTGATATCATAGCATCTATCATGGGTTTCCACACCATGATTGATGTTTGTTGAATACAAAATATAACAATTTGTTGTTATATCTTGTTTGAGAGATTAGAAAATATCCTTGGAGAAATCAACCTGTGTATGTTCTTATTGTTCAAATAAGTTCATATTCAGCCTTCATCTGTTGATTTCATCACAATCTTTTAAAACTTTTTAAATAGTTTTTAACTACAAAACTCATGAATTATTAACCAACAATAATAATTATATATTTCAACTAATAACAAAACACATAAATCAAATATCACATGTTGTCATGTTATCAAGTAAAATTGACAAATAATAATTAAAATTGCTGAATCAATATTTCAGATTCATAGAGCTTGGATCTTAGGATTATCACGTTCAGATCTAGAAATCAAAATTAAGATGGGTGTATGTGTGTGAATCGTAGAACAAAGAAATGGATAATGCTATGTTATGATTTCAATGATGTTGATGAACAAATTACAATGAGAATGATAGATGAAAGATGGAATCAAACCCACCCAAAAGAGGAATTCTCCTTGGGTGGTGGTTCACACCGTAAAAAACACACACACAAGAACCACACTTGCAAAAATGCACAAGTGGATCTATTTATACTATTATTACATCATGACCTAATTTTGACTTTTCTATTTTTGTTGATGTTGACTTTGTCATGTTGAATTGTCTTGTATTGTTGTTCTTGTTGTGATCAACTTGGTCTATGAACTTGTACAATGAGATCTTCAATTGGCTATGATTATCATTTTGTAAGCTTCAGTTTATTCCATTGTTGAACCCAACAATACTCCCCCTAAGTTGATGCTTGCCAAACATTGAACTTGAAGATCTTCTCTGTCACGTGTCTTGTTGAAAAGACTTGATAATCTGACATTCTTTAGATAACCATTGGTCCCCTTGATTAAAGCTTGTCTATCTGTTCCGCTTAGTATTCTGACACGGGTTCAATGAATCATCTTTGATTGTAGTATCATGACTTTCAAAGAGTTTCTGGCAATTGTACAAATCCTAGAATGATGCAGCGGTTTTATGAACATAAATGATTTCAGTTTTGGTTTTTTTCTATTGAATGCATAAAATGGACGTGCCTGTTGGTTACAATTGTTCACATTCAAGATAATGTCTTTTTCTTGTTTGTTGTTGTCATCTGTTCATCATTTGTTCATCATCTTTTGTTGTTGGATGAATTGCATTTGAAGTTAACTTAGTCGCATTTGGTGAGTAACTCATTAGCATTTGTTCACTAAAGCAGCCGCATTTATTACATGTGTAATTTAATGCACCATCATTAGTTTACAAACCATCCACATTTGTATGCTTCCATCTGTATTTGTTTGGATACCATTCGTATTTGTATGGTTTCCATCCATATTAGATTTGTTATTGTCATACACAGCTGCATTTGTTTCATGCTTCATCCGCATTTCCATGTTGCGTAGCCGCATTTGTTTAACACTCAGCTACATTGGATAATTGCTTATCCGTATTTATTTGTGCAACACAAAATGACATCCGCATTTTTATGTAATGCATCCGCATTTGTTGTGATGATGAACATCCGTATTTGGTTGATGCTCAGCCGCATTTGTATGTTGAGCAAATCATGCATCCGCATTTGTTTGTTGCTTGGCGTCTGCATTTGTTCATGTGCATCAGCTTTTGTTTGTTTCTCGGCATCCGTATTAGTGTAATGATAAGTACGTGTTACACATCTGTAACCGCATTTCTTATTGTTTCATGCGTATTTCCTAATCAAACTAATGTGAATACAAGTACTCAAACAACATTAGATCTGAAATGCTTCTGATCTTGGATCAAAGATTGATGCTTCTTTTCTTCATTCAATTGATGTTAATCTTGTTAAGTTGCATCGAGCTTTTTAGAAGTAATCAGATCCATTATTAGTCATCTTTAAATCATACTAAAATTAACAGATTTGTTGATTTCCTTTTGTATTTTGTTGATGAACAGAGGGGGTTTTGATGAACAACTTCATTTTTGTTGTTTCTTTAATGTTCTTGACAACGTTAAAGATGAAATCAGATCTGAAAATATTGGATCTAATGAGGTTAGTGCAACCAAAACCACACTTAGATATATTTTGATGTGCTAAACAAATGGTCTTTGGAATCCGAAGCTAAGTCAAAGATCTTCCGAAGCTCAAGTATGAAGAACTTCCAAAGGAAGAACTAAGTCTTTTGAGATTAAGTTCTTATTCTTCTGAAATATACAACTTAGAAGATCCAAAAGATAAAGTCTTCCAAAGAGTAAAGTCTTGAAGACTTGCAGAGACTCGAAAGATGTTGATTCTTCAGAAGTATAAATGGCCTCAGAAGAATTTATTCTTCTGAAGCCATTTAGCTTTTGAAGAACTAACTATGAACTAGTGGACATAAGCATGGTCTGTCTGACAGCCCGCTGCCACTCTAATAGACGGCATGGCGCTTTCCCACGCCCATGTATTTGACCTTACTTTAATCCACTGTTCAACCATTCTCAGCTTAGTACAATTGCCGCTTTTAGTTGGTGACAAAAGGTAAGTCATGGACATGTCATGACTACCTAACCTAAGATATTATTATTTTATCTTAGATACCTTACTTCTAGACGATGTAGTGTTTGTCTAGTTGTATCTTCCAGCTAGTTTTTCAAGTATAACCGACTATAGATAGTAGTATATATAGTTTCTACATGTAACTTAGTAACTATGCTTGTAAGAGTCTTGCAATGCTGAGTTGAGAAGTAATATATACAAGTATCTTGAAAACCACTCTTGTGTTTTATGTTTTCTGTTTTAACTTATTATATTGCTTGTGAACTTGGTTAAGTTTCGGCTTCATCAACCGAGTGACATTAAGTGAGTTTGTGTGATTATCTTGTGTTATGAGACAAACACCAATCTTGCATTTGGTATCAGAGCTTTTTAGGCTCTTGATTGTGAGATATTACCATCCCAAAATCACCCTCTGAGTCTGAAATGGGAACTATGACCAAAGCTCATACCATCACTCCTAATGATTTTGAGACCTGGTGCATCCGCATTAATGGCTTCATAAAGTATCAGGATAGCCGAATTGATCGGTTAAAAAGGATCGAATCTCTGATGATTTCGTGATGCAATGATCAATTCAAACACAAGTAATCAAACACATGCAATTATATCAAAAAGTTCATAAATTCATTTTGTAAATGCACGGATACAATGTGTAGGGTTATAATTCGTTCAACTGATTCTTGTCTAGTCTGGTCTAGTCTGATCTACCCTGCACATACATAAAATATCCTATATATACTATCAAGAACTAAGGAACATATATTTACAAAAAGTCCCTATACTATGACAAAAAAAACATACAAAGACAAAATGTTAATCTTCTAAGGGTCTAAAATGAATATGGATGTCTGTTACCCATGGTCCATACAGGCCAAAAGTAGCATCTCCAACAGGAAATGGTGCCATGATTGAGAAAGCCATTCAAGACTACTCAGATGAAGACTATAAGAGAATGGAAATTGATTCCAAAGCCTCGACTGTTCTGCTTACTGCTATACCAAACTCTATAATGGTAGTCTTTAAGTAATACGAGTATACCAAAGAACTCTTTGAGGCTTTGAAACTGATGTACTCTGGTTTTACTGAATCCAAAGAGTCAAAGAAAGATGTATTAAAGTAGAAGTTTGAGAACTTCACATATATTATTGGTGAGAACTTGAGCCAACAATACTTTAGATACATGGACTTGATCACCTCTTTTCAGTCTATGGGAGTGATTCTTGAGAAAGAGACATAGTAAGAAAATTCATGAGTGCACTACCTCATGAGTGGACGTTCTATTATGTATCAATCAAGAGAATTGAGAATCTTAACACTCTCACCGTGACTAAACTATATGGAATCCTTGATAGATACAGTATGGAGATGGAATCTCAGAAAAGCCATCAGATGAATAGTATCTCTAATTCTACAGTCAACAATGCTCTACATGTTGTTGAAGGTTCAAGAACTCCCTAGCCCCAGTTGTACCTTAACTACCCCTAATAGTCATCCTTTTCTTCTGGGCCTTATATCACATTCCCTAAGACACCCAAGTCTCAATAGGCTCATCAAAATCCTTTCCAGGATAGCTGTGCCTTTGTTTCAAGGAGTGAGCACTTTGGAGATTTTCAATTATATTTTGATGATATGGAGTGTTTCAGCCCAGATGATGTAGAATATATGGACATTGTCCAACAGATGGCTCTCCAGACCTACAGAACAAAGAAGTTGCAGGACAGTATGAAGGGTGGTCAATACAATCAGTCTCATAATAAGGAGAGATATAGAACACTTAACAATTCAAATGGGGAACCGGGTTTGAGTATGATGATACTAAGAACACAAATAAGTAGTGAGACAGAACTAAGAACAAGAACAAATAAGTATGGTTTTCAAGGATGTTGTATATTGCTCTCAAGTTTATTACAAATGTTACAAAGCATATTCTAATTACAAAGACCTGAGACATTTTATATTACATCCTACAACCAGCAATACTTAGAAAGACAGTTGGAAACACTAATCTAGACAATAAGATCAATGTAGAGTAAAAAGGGCAGATTGCCTTTGAAGACCTGGTGCATCCGTATTAAAGGCTTCATAAAGTATCAGGATAGCCAAATTGATCGGTTCAAAAGGATCGAATCCGTGATGATTTCATGATGCAATGATCAATTCAAACACAAGTAATCAAACACATGCAATTATATCAAAAAATTCATAGATTCATTGATAGTAAACGCACGAATACAATGTTTAGGGTTACAATTTGTTCAACTTATTCTTGTCTAGTCTGGTCTAGTCTGATCTACCCTGAACATACATAAAATATCCTATATATACTATCAAGAACTAAGGAACATATATTTACAAATAAGTCCCTATACTATGACAAAAAAAAAACATACAAAGACAAAATGTTAATATTCTAAGAGTCTAACAATACTCCCCCTAAAATTACATTTGTCTTCTGTCTTCAAAATCTTCAGTCTTCATGATTTTGAATCTTCAATCTTCAATCTTCAGTCTTTAATCTTCAATTCTTCAATCTTCAATCTTCAAAATAATCTTCTGGCTCTTCTTTAACCATGAACATCGACTTCTCTTTGTAAAGCTCGAGTTCCTTCAATGCTTTAGCGATCGCGGACTTGAATTTACCTGCAAGAATACCTTGCTCAGGCTTTGAAGCATTAGTCTTGATCTCCATCTGGTTCATCTTCTCCAGCTAACCTTGGCTAAACCTGCAATGTTAATGTTCGCGTAGAATTCCAATGGTTTAGGATACTTTTGAGAATGCACCTCTGACAGACCTTTACTGAAAATTCTCATGAACTCGATCATCTTTATATCTTTCTTAACAATGTTTGCATACGTTAACGCTTTGTGTAATGCAATCCATTCCATTGCAGTGTCCATAACTTTGATGATCATCATAAAGTACTTCTTATCATTTTTAGCAACTTCCAAAGAAACATGTTCAAACTTTTGTGCAGACAAAAATGATATGTAACTTGGATGTAGCAATTTAAGTTAAAACACTCCAAAAAAAGAGATCATGTCTTTATCCCAATCGTTGAGATTTCGGACAACTTTTAACTCAAAAGTATCAACATTATAAAACCATATTAAAATTGGCTTTGAAGTTTGAGTTCCATCAATCACTTTAAGTCCTGGATTAGTTACTTTCTCAAAGTATTTATCACTGTATGCTTCCAAAAATTTCTCTTGTTCTTCAGCTGTATCAGCGTCTTTTCTTCTGCTCTTCAATGAATTGAAATATACTTTGTCTTCTTGATCACAGCGAGTCTTCAAAAATGAACTCATTCTAGATATACCTCGATTCAGTAACTGTACAAAGTTTTCGTCGTGACTTGCTTTGGTTGGGTTAATCAAAGGCAGTCTGTTCAATTCTTTCAAGTCTTGAACTGGAAGTTCAATGATGCTCCAGTAAAAGTGATAGACAACACATATAGCATTTACTAGTTTAATCAACAATGCATCAAAGATTTCATCATACTTCCAAGCTACTATCTTTACATTCTTTGTTGTATCAGGAACAATCATTGCGTTAAGCAATTCAGAAATCAATTATCCTTTTTGTAAAATGTTTCGAACCTAATCACCTACAGTTCGAGCTTTATTCCAAAGTTGTTTTTGTTCAACTTACACCTGATAAGCTTGTTTTTCATTTTCAGGAAACATCTTCATTAATTCCTTTCTTCTTTTGTGACCACTCCTTATCAATTCCATATTTTTAATCTCCTAAGCCTTCAAAATCCTTGTTCTTTTAGTAATCTCAAGGTATTATGGATTATCCATGTCAAGCACTATCATTCTGTTTGTCTGCTTTTCAGTTTCTTGAAAACTTCTCACTAAATTTCTTAGTGATTCTGCTTGAAGTCTGTTCAGCTTTTTCCTTGGATAATTCCTCAATTGCAACCATAATCTCATCACAATAACCTTCATATTTTCTAGATCTGGGTAATGTAATTCTAAAGAAGAAAGTTCTTCAACATTTATACTTTCACTGATCGGGTTCTATTCACCGTATTCTACAACAATCTCATTCGGATCCATTGGTGCAATGGATTCAGCAGTTATGCACTTTGCATATTCTTCATTGATTTGGGATACAGTCAACCCATCAAGAAAAACTCTGTTATATTTCATGTTAACCAAGTAGTTATACTTGTCCTCAATATCAATAGGAATATCATCTGTTATAGCCTCAACAGGAGAATAATTGACTTCTACTATATCTTCATCTTCTAACACTTCATTATACCATGCATATTCAAATTTTGAATCTAAATCATCAAGAGCTTCAATCTTCTCTTGTGCTTCAAACTCTTGACTTTCTTTCATTTTAGCTTCAGATACAATCTTTTGTACTTTCGATGAAGATTCAGCACGAGCTGATACATCAACTTCATCAATCTTTCTCTCCCCTTTATTACTTTAGCTATCTTTTCAACATCAATAGGAGTGACTTCAGATACAATCATAACATCAGAAGATGGAGATTTCAAGCTTTCCTTCATCTTTTCAAATTCTTCTTTCAATGCCTCATGGCTTTCTTTTAACTCTTTGAACCTTTCTTCCATTAGATCATAATCTTTCATCATTACTTCAAAATTCTATACATTCTCTTTTTTTTTTTCTTTCCAAGTCAGTAATCATAACATCTTTCTTTAACAGTTCTTCTTTTAACTTCTAATTTTCTTCTTTTAGATTCTCAATGATCTTATCTTTGTTTGAGTTTTCTTCTTTCAAGGACTCTATCAAATTTTGATCATCTTTCTCTTGTTCCTTATCCACATGCACAACAGGTTCAATAACCTCTATGTTTTGAACATCAAAATCTAAATTCAGATTAATGTCATCATTAGAATCATCAACATTTTGAATCTCTTCTTGTTGTTCATCTACATGCTCAACTTCTTCTATAACTTCTTCAATTACTTTATTTATGATTTCATTAATTTCATTTCCACCATCATTGCCATCATCATCATCATCAGATATGGAACTAGAACTATCATCATCAACATTCTCATCATTGTCATCATCTTCATCTTCATCTTCATAAAATAACTCTTAAGGATCTACTTCAATCAGGTCATTTGGATCAACCGGTTCATCCTCAAGTAAATGAAAATGATCTTCATTTAGGTTTACCTCATCTTGAGCCACAACCCTCATATAGTCAAACATTGGTACATTAGGAGCACCGGTAATCATTGCTAGTCGTTTGTATGAAGTTTCTGTCATATGCTCAAGAATCAATCTTTCACCACCAACTCCATAAGCATGATAATTAGGATTGGCTTCATTTATGATCATCTGCAGGAATCTTGGATACATCAGATACTTATTTTTGATTCCTTTCTCCAAGTTAAAGACAAATCCACTCATAATCCAATGAGCCATGTTGAATCTTCTGTTTGTTGCAATGGCAACAATTGGAGATGCTATATCAACAGGAAAAGAGTTCTAACCCGCACTTTGTTTGGACATATAACATAATAATTTTCAGTGATTATACACTCTTTCTCTAAAAAAATTGTTTCCTCGGAAAGTTATCCGGATGACCCATGGCAATAAAAGTTTATCTGCAATCATCAAAAGTTAATTCAGCCAAATCTTGTAGGTCATTCATTCCCAGCCTTAAAGCTTCTCGAATGGCTTGTTCAGATACTTCTACCATCCTTTCATTAGTAATAAAACCTCGAATAACTTTTCTACCTTCCTCATCTATCTCCACATTAGTAGTGTTCCAAAGCTTCTTAATCAGTCTAGCATAGATGACTGGTTGGTAACACATAGCATATACATACTTCGTCCTTAACAGAAATTTGATCATTTCTTCATAACCAATGGCATCTCGAACATCTTCGTTAAGAAAAGAAGCTACATTATGCTTTGGTTCAAACTTAAGCTCATCCATCTGTATGCATAAAACAAAGAAATTTAGTCACATTTGAATTTGCAAAACTTAAAAACAAATTGTGATTTATCAATTTTGAACCAAAACACTTAAAATTTTTCTAAGTGTTTATATATATCTCATTACATGAATAAGAGTATATTGGTTACAAGTTTGATTTACACAATTCATAATAATCAAGTATTGCATTAAGTGTCTTGAACTTTGATTAGATTTGAATTGAATTAGCATTTTAAACTTTCAAACTAAACTTTCAAAAAAAATTTCTAAGTGTTCAACATACTCTGTCAAGAGCAGATTGCATTCAAGTTAATGTTTGAGTGATTTAAACACAACAAATCGTTGAAATTTTTCTCAAAATTAGATTAATGAATGAAATTTTGTGATTAATTTCACATTTTATTAACAATTTCATGAATTTGACTGTTCATATTCAAAATCCGACTGAGGATCATGAACATCAAGAACAAATTTTTGAAATAATGATTTAATCACACCAATATGTTCGAAAACATGTGTATATCATCATTCAATGTCCAATTTCAGTTGATTGTTCGTATTATATTCACAAATTTTAGTTTTTCATTCGACTAGGGTTCATACGCCTACACAGATCTAAAACGCCCAGTTAAATTTGAAATGTAAACTTGAAATCTGATGAATATGATCTCGAAATGAAGTTTAGATTTAGTATATCTACCTATGAATCACAAGTATTTACACCAAACAATCAAAAATGATGAACTGAATGATGTGAGTGTATGAGTGTTGAGAGTGTTTTAAGGGGATTTTGAGTTTATGAATGAATAAATCACAAGTGTTGTATATATATATGTGAAAATTTAGGTGCATGAGCACTGTTTATGCGCATGAGGTCAGACGCATTAGCGCTATTCAGTCGCATGAGACTAAATTTCACTAAGTTTTTCAGTCACATGAGCACTGTTTGTGCGCATAAGGTTTAGACGCATGAGTACTGTTCAGGCGCTTTGGCACTGTTCAGGCGCATGAGACTGGATGAAAGTCCCAACACTTGTAATTTTTCACTTCAAACATCTGACCCCTTGGAAGTCTGGTACTGTTTAGGCGCTTGAGCATAGATAATACGACCAATACTTAACCAATTTTCCAGACACATAACAACTGTTTAGGCGCATGAGCTTGTCTGAAACGCCCAACACTTGTACAAATTCCTGATAAATCACCATACTCCTAATTTGGACTTGTGAGTACTGTTTAGGCGCATGGGATCCTTCCATGAGTCTTGACACTTGAAATTTTTCTCATCATCCATCTAAACACTATTTAAACACATTAGCACTGTTCACACTCAATTTTCAACACTTAGTCAAAATTGTTTGACTATCACTCAAAATTTTCAATAATTTCCTTCAATTTTAACATTTTTGACAATCAAATTTTTTTTTTTGTTTTTGACCATTATTTTTATTTCAATTTTTTAAAAATTAATATCCAGCCATTGTAGTCTCTATTTAATTTTTTACAAATACAAATGATCTCATTTTGTTTACAAGAAGCTTTTCCACTGAATTTGAATTCTTTTTCAGGTTCATTTTTAATCATATCAAACACACATATGCTTGAAATTGCAGCTTCATCCTTTCATCCAGAACACCTTATTTTTTAATTTTCACTTTTTGAAATTCAATTATTTTCTCTTTTTCATTTTTACCCCCCCTAAACTTTTAAGTTTTACAAACTTAAAAGTTTCTTTGATTTTGCAAGTAGAGAAAACTAATCATTATCAACATGTCTGCATACAGAAAATCATGCAAAAAATCAAAATTAAAGCAAAATAAAAATCTACTATATACAATTGAATCACATGCCTGCAGTGAGATCATATCAGTTAAGATCAGCACAATAAAATAAAATAAAATGATGGATAGTCATAGACAGTGATTAAATCTTGATCAAGTGTGTTCCAGGTTAACATTTCTATAGCAAAGGAGACACGAGATCTAAGGACAAAAAATGAGTGCTCTTGTCGAGATACTCAGCACACTTACTTTTTCAATTCTTGGATTGATTAAGGTACGATTAGATATGACATTATGTAAGTCACACTTAGACTTGGAGAGTTCAACCCTCATAAAGATATGCAAGAAATCACTTTTCTCAACTTGTTAACCTGGCATATACTTATAACCAGATCTCAAGTTTAGATTGTGCACGTTGGCATCTTTTGAATCAAGTGAGAATATCCAGGTCTGTAACGACTTACAATAGAGGATATCTCATCACCTCAGGTCTATGATGAATCATAATAGAGAAGTGAATAGATGCTTTAAATTATTAGAGCTCAATGGTTATTCATATCACCACCAGGTGTGAGTTTATGACTTAACAAGCAATCAGTCTTAGAAGTCAACACTACTCATTGGTACTAAAATGGACAAACATGAATGCATGATTGATTTAGTTTGATCACAAGAATTTACTTTTTCATTATAATTGTCTGAGCTTACCTGCACATCATATCTGATCACGTCAAACTTTAGAAGCGAGTGAAGTATGCAACTGATCATAACTAATGTATCTATCATTTCTAACAAATTGCAAAGACAGATTCAGTCCTAAACAATTAACTAACAAGAAAAATTCTATTTTTGTGTTTTTATTTTATATTTTTCTATTTGATTTTGCAATTTTCTATTTTTGTATTTGCTTTTTCATTTTCTATTGAACATACACACATAATATATACAATCAGGCAGTTAATTTTCATAGTTTCTCTATATTCAAGATTAAGCTAAGGGAGGGTTCTTATCATTTTTAATGAATCAAACAACTGAATTAAACTCAAAACTAGTTTTTAAACATGATTAATAAGTCCAATTGACTCGACCAAATATTCAAATCGACCTGGTAAAAAGGCTTTTGTAAATAGGTCAGCCAACTGTTTTTCGCTTGTGATTTGAATCAAAATGATTAAACCTTTTTCAGAGTTATCTTTGAGAAAATGATATCGAATTTTGATATGTTTTGTTTTTGAGTGCCGGACATGATTAGCTGTAATAAACATAGCAGCAGTGTTATCAATGTAAATAGGGGTTTTAAGAAAATTGAACCTGTAATCTAGCAGTTGGTTTTGTAACCAAAGGATTTGAGAACACCCTGTTGATGCAGTAATGTACTCAGCTTCTGCGGTTGAAACAGAGACATTTGTTTGTTTCTTACGTTGCCATGAGACTAATCTGGGACTAAAAACTGACAACCACCCATCGTAGATTTACGATCTTGGCAACATCCCCCATAATCATTATCTGTATATCCATGTAACTCGAAGTTTCCTTCATAAGGATACCATAGCCCCAAAGCCGGTTTTACTTTGAGATACCAGAATATTCGTTTAATAGCAATTAAGTGAGATTCCTTCGGGTCAGATTGATACCTAGCACAGACACAAATAGCATACATTATATCAGGTCTAGATACAGTAAGATACATCAAAGATTCGATCATAGATCTGTATAAAGTTTGGTCAACTGATTTTCCTTTAGAATCAGGTTCAATCTTGGAATTTATGTCCGCTGGAGTTTTGATAGATTAACAATCCTGCAGTTTAAATTTTATAGATGCTTCATTAAAGATTAACATTTGTCTTTGTATGTCTTTTATAATTTTGCCAAAGTATAGGGACTTTTCATGTAAATATGTTCCTTTGTTTCTTGATTAGTATAAATAGCATAGATATGTATGGTGTAGGCAAGTTCTTTAGCATTTAGACGTATTGTAACCGTTTCCTACACTTTGTATTCTTCTATATGCTAATCAATGAAAACTCTATGAATTTTTGTTGATTTACTTGTATTGAATTGAATACTTGTGTGTTTTAGATTGAATTGTGTTCATATATCATCACAGATCGATCCATTTTGAGCTCATCAAATGGTATCAGAGCTTTCGGTTCAGTGATTGAAGTTATTCAACTGTCGAACTCTCAATATCACTTGAATCTGTGATTGATAAACAATTCAGTCGTATAATTGTTGAATTCAGTTGTGTTTCATCATCATGAACATGATTTGATTCACAATTAGTAGTACAATTCATTCAAATCAGTGAGTTTGAGCAAAAAGCTCTTCAAACCTGTTCTTCATTTGTCGAACCTGTTCTTGAATCAAAAGATCAATTTTGGTTGTTAATTGAAGAAATTGAAGTTGAAGGATTGATTATTGATCAATTTCCTACATAATTTGAGTATTTCAGATCAATTAAACAAGTTTCGAAGGAATTCAGAAAATTTAAGTTCGTATGAAACTGATGAATGTGGCGCATTATGTCAAAAACACTGCTGAAAATTGCCTAAGTGTTAGGCGCATAACAACTGTTTAGGCGCATTTCCACTGTTTGGGCGTTTTTCAGTTAGGCATTTTTCTACTGTTGTGACACATTTCAACTATTGGGACACTTTGGAAGTTGACCATCCAAGGAATTCCAGGCGTTTTTCAACTGTTGAGGCGTTTTTTAACTATTTGGGCGTTTTACCTACCAGGCATCTAACTGTTCAGGCGTTTTACTACTGTTCAGACGCTTTTCAACTTGGGCATTTTGGAATTTTTTCTAAGGCAATCCCTTAGACGTTTCAAAGTCAATGTCAAAGGAAGTACCACAACTGTTTGGGCGTTTTACCACTATTTGGACGCATCAGCTTTAACACTTAGAAAATTTTTAAAACTTTTCAGAAACTTAAAAAAATCCAAAAATATTTTCAATTCATTGTTTTAATTCAAAATATTAAAAACAATAAAAACAAATTTCTTTTAAAATCAAAAACTAAAAAAGGTAAAATCAGAAGAGAACAGAGTTCCCAAGCTGAAGAATATAGCAAATTTCAAGAATTGGTCACTGAGATTAAAACATCACTTGAATTCTATTGATACTGATCTATGGAAATCAATAGAAAAAGGACCTCATATTCCTATAACTTCAGATGGTCCTGATAGAGGTTTTGTCTACTCCAAAGAATCTCAGGAACCATATCCTGAAGATGGATTACAGGGTGATGATCTCAGGAAAGTTAAAAATGATATAAAAGCTTATTCTTTGATGTGCAAAGGACTACCACTTGAAGTCCTTACAAGGCTTGATGGTTATCAGACGGGATACACCATGTATAAGGCATTGAAAATAATATGTGAAGGTGGAAAGGAGATCCAGGATCTGAACAAGCAAAAGTTAAAGAGACAATTAGAACTTTTTGAACATTTATCTGGTGAAACAATAAATCAGATGATGAACAGATTTGTTCAACTAACTACTAAGATGTCGACTGCAGGCATCAAGAATGATTTAAAAGATCTTAACTTTAGGCTTCTCAATGCTCTTCCATCTTCATGGAAGCAAACAGTGACTCTACTAAAGTATACTGAGAAATTCCCAATGGATCTTGATCTCTTGATTGCTAAAATAGAATTTGTTGAAATTGATGAAAGTTCGAGAAACAATGACAGAGCAGCTTTGATGTCACAATATAAATATGTTGCTTCTCCAGCAAGTACTGTGGAGAATGTATTCATGGCTAAGAATGAAACTTCACCAGAAGATGAGGGTGATCTATTTGTTGGCGCAAGGTTCTTCACTGACTCCACTTACACGAGTGCCCCTGCTTATACAACTCAGAATCAACCTTAATCTCCTCGTATGCCTAAAAGTTCTAAATCTCAAGAAGAGACTCCATCTGCTAACTCTGCTAAAACTAGCAAAGTTAACGATGTAATAAACATCCTATTACAGGATGAAGAGTCTAAAACTACCTTTACTGCATTTATGGCAAGCTTTCAAACTTATCAAGGTAGTCATCTAACTCAACTTGATCTTGTTTTGCAGGATTTGTTTGAAATGGATCCAGACAATGTTGAAGAAATGGATCTCAACTGGCAAATGGTTATGATAGCTTACAGGACTCAGAAACACTCGTATGTCAACAGAAACTACAAGCCGAGTGCAAACAAGTCTGTTGGATTTGATAAGTCCAAATCTAGGTGTTTCAATAGTAACAGCTATGGTCACTTCTCTAGAGAATGCAAAGCTCCAAGAAATAAAGGAGGAAATGGCCAATCAAGCTCAAGTAATCAAAGGTTTCAGCAATCTTCATAGAAGACATTTCAGAAACCTTATCAAAGTCTACCAATGCCAGAATTGAAAGATGATTCTAAATCATCATAGGAGCCCAAGAAGCTCTTGTTGTTAATATTAAAGATGATTATGATTGGAGTGCATCGCTGAACAATTTACTGCTGATTTAACCTCCAGTTTATTTCTTGTTGCAGAAATACAAAAAGAAGATTGGTCTGAATTTAATGATCCAAAAGATGATGGAAACTCTGAGAACGAGAAACAGGATTATGACTAGAGTGATAAGTCTGATCCCAAGGAAGATTCAGAGGAAGTTGCATTGATGGCAAAATCTGATCAACAAAAGGTTGAAAGCTCTAACTCTGAAATGTCTCCTCCTAAATATTCTGAAATTCCATCAGAAGTCAGAGAAAAATTATGCACAAAGTCTTGCTTCGAGCATGTAGAATACTACAGAAATTATTCTTACAAGATTTGTGAAAAACATAAGCAAGAAGAACTAATGCATGCCAAACTTAAAAATGATCATAAAGTAGCTGACGAAAAGATTATCTCTCTTCAAAATTTTTGGAACAAAACTCTAAGAGAACTTGAAATTGTATCAAAACAACTTGAAGAGATGACAAAAAATCTTGAACTGGAGAAGATAGCTCATGCAGCAACTCAAGTTGATCTCGCCAAAGTTAAAAGTTCTAAAAGCATTGTGGAGAAGCTGGTAAATGAATGAAAAGATAACCAAAAGGCAGGATTGGGTTTCTCTCATGAACCGATGCTAGAATCAATAACAAATACCATACCAGAAAATTTTAACACTCATGATCACTCACCAGAAAACAAGGCAAAATTAAAAGCTTTTCAAAACAAGACCAAGATGTCTGATGCTGAAGAAGAGAAAACAAATGTGAAATTTTTGAAGAATAAGATAACGAAAAGATAAAAAATGGTCATCCTGTTAAAGTAAAATCTTATGAATCGAAGCCTAAAACAAAGAAAGTTTTTGTTCCTAAAGAGTCAGTTTTGGAGGAAGTGAATATTATAACTAATAACCGAAACTCAGTTTTTCAAAACAAAAATGATGAAGAAACATCAAAAGATTCAAATTCATTTGGTCTAAATAACCCAGAATTCATTAAATGGTAAAAAGACTAGAAAAAGAAAGAATGTGAAAAAGAATCTTCAACTGAGGATGTTCAATCTAAACCAAAAACTAGATCTACAAAATCAAGGAACCAGAGAAGAAGAAGAAAGATAAATAAAGCTAAAAATGAACAAATAAAAATTCAGGAAAATCAGACTAAAGAAACAAATCAAGCAACAAAATTAAAGACAATTAAATTTGTATCTGCTAGTTTGTTGAATGTGAACTCCATTCAAGATATTAAAGAAAATCCTAAGAACAAATCAACCTCTGATCTGAAAATAGGTTCAGATTCTAAGACTTCCGCTGTAGCTAAAAGATTTGTATCTAAGGAAAACAGGAATGAAATTCATGTTCAAAAACAAAAACAAATTGTGCAAAAGAAAAGTGGTTTAAATCAAAAGCATAATTCTTCAAATCAAAAACAACAAATTAACTCTTTGACACCTAAAAGTAACCAAGTTTCTAATGTTGCGTCAACGTCAAAGGTTAATAAGCAATTATTCAAGACTCCACAGAGGTATTGTAACATATGTGACATGTATAATCACAAAATGTCTGAATGGTTTTTTAACAAATACTGTCACATTTGCGATATGAGAAATCACTCAACTTCAGAGTGTTATTTTAACAAATATTGTACTTACTGTGATGAGCAAACTCATAACACTAAAGATTGTTACTTTAGAAAGAATTCACAGAGGAGATGATTTGCCACCTCAACAGTAAGCAAAGGTTATGTTAATCCGCAATATAAAAGAAACCAAAATGTTGATTTTCAAAGATTAACACACCAACCCTCCTTAGGTATGAACTCTTTCAAAAGAAATAATTCAGTGAGACCTAAACAATACTTCAATGATAATTTCATTCCAAGGTCAGTGAGAATTAATAACAAAAGTTTTGAAAATAAAAGATTTTCAAACAATGGTCAGTCAAAAAGCATGAATTTTCCAAACAAGCATAATTTTGTTACAAATAACAGAATTGCTAAACTCATAAAGAATAAACCTGATGTCAACAAAATTCATTTTAAACAATTTACTATTGTTGACAAGTTTGGAAAACCCAAGACCATTTCGGCTTGGGTAGATAATTCAACTTAAATTGTTTTGTTTTGCAGGTACGCCCGAGAAGACCAATCAATACTTGGTATGTGGATAGCGGGTGTAGCCGGCATATGACAGGTAATTAGGCCTTATTACAAGATTTTAAGTTAAAAGATGGAACGCATGTCGCCTTTGGTGGTGATGCAAGAGGAAAAATAACCGGAGAAGGAACAGTATCCAACGGGATTATAAGCTTTGATAAAGTCAACTTCTGTTCACAGTTGAACTTTAATTTGTTAAGCGTATCCCAAATTTGTGATAAATCCTACTCTGTACTTTTTGATGATTCTTTCTATTATATCTTGAAGCCAGGATTTCAGATAAGCAAGGATTGCGTTGTTGTTAAAGCTGTCAGAGACCGACACGTATACAAATTGGATATGTCTAAAGTGGACTCTTCTACAGAAACAACTTGTCTCTTTGCTAAAGCATCAAATGATGAAAGCCATCTTAGGCATAGATGTCTCGGACATTCCAACTTCAAGAATATGAACAAGCTTGTAGCGGGAAATCATGTTATTGGCCTTCCATCAAAGAAGTTTGCCACAACTGTTTTATGCTCAGCATGTTTAAAGGGGAAACAGCACAGAGCGTCTTATAAGTCCAAGCTGATAAACTCAAATTCCAAACCTCTTTAGTTGTTGCATATGGACCTTTTTGGACCAACCAACGTGAAGAGTATTGGAAGAAAATCTTACTGTTTAGTTATCATTGATGACTATACAAGATTTTCATGGGTTTTCTTTCTAAATGCTAAATCTGAAACGACTGATTTAATAAAAGAATTCATCATAAAAGTAGAAAATCAACTTGATCAAAAAGTAAAAATAATTAGAAGTGATAATGGGATGGAATTCAAAAATCTAACTCTTGACATGTTTTGTGCAGAGAAAGGAATAGCTCATCAGTTCAGTGCTCCCAGAACTCAACAAAATGGAGTTGCTGAAAGGAAGAACCAAACATTGATTGAAGCAGCACGATCCATGTTAGCCAATGCTAAAATTCCGATCACATTCTGGGATGAAGCAATATCAACTGCATGTTTTGTTTAGAACCGTTCGTTAATTGTTAAAGACAAACTGACAACTCCATATGAGTTAATATTTGGCAGGAAACCAAATATAGATTTTCTTAAATCTTTTGGTTGTCCGGTTATGATTCTGAATTCAAGTGATTATTTAGGAAAATTTGAATCAAAATCTGATGATGGATTTTTCGTTGGATATTCATCTGTTTCAAAGGCCTATGGAGTTTATAACTCTAGGACTAACGTTATAGTTGAAACATCAATGTTAAATTTCTTGAAAACTCTTTTCCATCAGCGTCAAATGGTCCTGGATGGTTATTTGATTTGGATTCATTGTCCAACTCTTTTCAATCCAACTTGTTTAATCAATATAACTTGCTTGATTCTACAGGTGAAAAGAAAATTCAAGGAGATCTCGGTTCATTCAGTGATGATTCGGAGTCTGACGATGTAGATGATTCAAGCCCAAACTATACATTCTTTTCATTTTTAGAGATTCTATTATTCAGTCTAATAATGATGATCAGTCTCATCAAGATAATGATCATTCTGTTTTAGAAAACCAAGATATGTCACAACCAATTCCTAATGATGGTATAGAAATTGTACAACCTGAGTCTGGAACATCATCTATCTCTGGTGATGTAGTTGATTTTGGTAATCTTGATTACTTTATCAACTCACCGAATCAAGTTCCCAATTTCAATCCACATTCTTCAAGCCTATTACATCTCGTATTCACAAGAACCATCCAACATCTCAGATTATTGGTCCTTTGAGTGAGAGAATGACAAGAAGTAAATCAGAACAAGCAAACATCTGCTTATACTCTTGCTTTCTTTCTAAAATTGTTCCTAAAAACATTTTCGAAGCGTTAAAGGACAATGGTTGGATCGAGGTTATGCAAGAAGAATTATTACAGTTCTGCAAACAAGAAGTGTGGAATCTGGTGGATTTACCTGAAGGAGAAAATTCCATAGGCACAAAATGGTTATTCAGAAATAAAACTGATGATCAAGGAATTGTTATCCAAAATAAACTAAGATTAGTTGCACAAGGATACACTCAAGAAGAAGGTATTGATTATGATGAAGTATTTGCTCCAGTTGCAAGACTTGAATCTATTCGTGTCTGCCTGGCTTATGCCTCATTCATGAAATTTAAAGTGTATCAAATGGACGTAAAGGGTGCATTTTTGTATGGTTCTATCACCGATGATGTGTATGTGAAGCAACCTCTAGGTTTTAAAGATGCTACATATCCACATCGTGTGTACAAGTTGAGCAAAGCTTTATATTGACTACATCAAGCCCCTAGAATCTGGTATGAGACATTGTCACAGCACTTAATCCAACATGGATACAAGCGAGGGAAAATCGATCCGACTTTGTTTATCAGGACGGATGCTGATGATCTCTTATGTGTACAAGTGTATGATGATGATATCATATTTGGTTCTACAAGTCCAAAAATGTGCAATGAATTCGAAGAAATCATGAAATCTCGATTTCAGATGAGTTCTATGGGAGAGATAAATTTCTTTCTTGGACTTTAAGTTAAGCAATCTGCAGATGGTATTTTTATCAACCAAGAGAACTTCATCAACAAACTCTTGAAGGAATTTAAGCTGCAAGATTGTCAGTCAATTAGAACTCCAACTGATGTGAACACCAAGATTGAGCCTGATCCGAAAGGAAAATCAGTAGACTAAACATTATACAGATCGATGATTGGTTCTTTGATATATCTCACTGCATCTAGACCAGACATTATGTATGTTGTTTGTATCTGTGCAAGGTATCAATCAGACCAGAAAGAATCCCACTTAATTGTTGTCAAAAGAATATTCAGGTATCTCAAAGGTAAACTGGCTTTAGGGCTATGGTATCTGTTAGCCCAGGTTGAGCACACTTGAATCAAATCATGAAGATTATAGATCAAAATATGATAAAGACAATCAAAACCCCTTTGATCTTCAATTAAATTGCTAATAATATTGTTTACAAGTAAATCCCTCAATCAATTGGTCATGCAACCATTAACTAACTCTAATTACAATTAACCTATTTATAGTCTAGACTAACTTTCACTATTTACATTTAGCCCCCTAGACTATTAAACTTGACTAAAACAAGACTAAAACAAGATAAAATATATTTTGTTCACACAAAATATATTTAATACAATAAAGTCTCAAACACAATATATCTTCAATATCTTCACTCGGTTCTTCATCACGAACTCGACGTTTGACTTTTCCGTTGACCTTGACTGAGACGTTGACTTTTCCAAAATTGTTCTTCTTAAAAGATCATTTTCAGCCAATGCTTCAATAAGTTTCCTTGAAAAAGCAATTTCATTTTTCTTTAATTCCTGATTAATTATTTTTAGTTCTTTTTCATTTTCCAATAACAATCTGTTTGCCTTATAAATCCCAAATAATCGGATTTTGCAGGAAGAACAAATATCCTGAACAGTCTCATAAGGAAGACCCGTGATAGTTCGTTCTGCAGCTAAGCTCTTCTCACAGTTGCAGACCTTTGTGATTCTTTGTTGTTCCTCTTCTTTGACCTTCAACATCTCGTCAGCCTCAGATTCTTTCTTTCTTTTATCAGCTTTTTCAGGCTTATCATCATCGGTTCTCACAGACTCCGGTTTATTATCATTATCAACTCTCAAAGCTTCACAGTTCTCTTCAACATTATCTCTAAATTCAATATTTAAATTCAAATCAATTCTCAATAACTTCAACTTTTCAATCATTTCTGTTTTGTAATCAAGTATGCTTGTTACAGAGGAGATAAGATCAGTATTAAGCGTGTTGGTTTGATGTGGGAACACCGCTTGCTGAAATTCCTTTCTTTTGATGTCCAGCTCGAGAGATCTTAGCTTGTTGATCATTTCCATGAGTTTGGTGTCAACATAACCTCTTTCTTGCTTTAGCATTTTAAATTGATGATTCATTCAGACGGAAGAGAGTCAAGAAGTTTTTGAATTTGTTCATGATTACTGAGATCTGGAACAAGCTTCTTTAGATTATTTGCCACCTTTAAGAATCGTTCAATCAAATCTGACAATTTCTCTCCCTTTATTGCTGCAAAAGAGGCAAACCGACTTTCTGCCGTTGTGAGATTATCTGATTTAAAGTCTTCTGAAGATGACATTTTATTAAAAAAATTTGAACAATTAAACGCCCCAAAAGTATTTTTCCCAAAAATTGTAAAATAATTCTCCCCCGGGAAAAATACTTATTTTTATAAATCTTTTAAAATCGTTGAATATTTCTTCATCGGGATGGAATCAATTAATCCCAAACTAGTCAATTTTCTTTGATTTATTTTATTTGCCCACACCTCATTTATTAAAAATCAGCCCAATTGTTAGCCCAATAGCAATTTTAAAAAAATGTTAGCCCAATAATCTTGAAAACCCATAAACACACACAACCCTAACCCACTAAAACACTAACACACAAAATATCTCTAACAAAACACACACATACAGACATATGAAACGGGAATGAAACAAAGAACACTAGGGTTCCGGCGACAGTCCACTCAGGCGAGACTCCCGGCGGCGAGAGAGGGCGAGTGGAGCATACAAAAAGGAAGATCTCCGGTGACAAGTATGGTTGCGGGGGGGATGGTTGTGAAGATGGTAGCGGTCACGTAGGTGGTGGTCGACAAGTGATGATTATCGGATGTGGACAGTTGGTTGTAGGGTGGACGGTGTGTTTGCATAGCAGAGGATGATGTTGTTTGGTGGTAATCGATGGTGATTGTGGATCTGGATCTTGGCAGCGACAGTGGTGATGGTAGTTGTTGTTTGTTGGTTTGTGATGGTGAATGGTTGAGATTCCGGCGACAAGAGTTTGATTAGATTCGCGATGTTAGGTTAGTTTCGCAGTAGTTGTAGTCAACGGTTGTTGTGGTGGTGGTTAGCGGTTGTAACGATGGTGGCGGTTCAGATGGTGTTGCGAAGGCAGTGGCGACGGTGGTTAGGGTATAGGCCACCTAAGGCGGTGGTGATTGTGGCTATGGTTTGGCTTTGGTGAGTGTGGTTGTGGTTAGGGTTTAATTTCGCAGCTTGAATTTGAAATTTCGCAAACAACAAATTTTTTATTTTTTTTAATTTCGCAGCTTTTATAGATTCGCCGAAATTTCTAGTTTCGCCGGAAAATTTGCCGGAGTTTCGCCGGACGAAACTGTAATTTCGCCGGAAACTTTGATCTTTCGTTCAGAATGATGCTAGTTTCGCCCCTTGAAGATTTGAAGCTCTCAAGAACACCAAGAACACACACACTAGTGTGTGAGAGAAAATTTTAGATCTTACGATTTTCTTTGATTTTTCTTGTATAACAGATGATGTAGATCCAATATATGTTGTTGATAATGATAGATCTGATGTTGTCTAGTGTGTGTGTGAGAAAATTTTAGATCTTATGATTTTCTTTGATTTTTCTTGTATAACAGATGATGTAGATCCAATATATGTTGTTGATAATGATAGATCTGATGTTGTTGATGTTGAATTTGTACAAATTTGAACTCAGATCTACTTTCTCTCTCTAAAACCCCACTTTCTCTCTCTAGAAATCTGATAAACAGCTTCAATAATCTTCAAATCTTCAATGAATTTGATCCAAAATAGCTCTGATACCAAATTGTTAGCCCAGGTTGAGCACACTTGAATCAAATCATGAAGATTATAATCAAAATATGATAAACACAATCAAAACCCCTTTGATCTTCAATTAAATTGCTAATAATATTGTTTACAAGTAAATCCCTCAATCAATTGGTCATGCAACAATTAACCAACTCTAATTACAATTAACCTATTTATAGTCTAGACTAACTTTCACTATTTACATTTAGCCCCCTAGACTATTAAACTTGACTAAAACAAGACTAAAACAAGATAAAATATATTTTGTTCACACAAATATATTTAATACAAAAGTCTCAAACACAATATATCTTCAATATCTTCACTCGGTTCTTCGTCACGAACTCGACGTTTGACTTTTTCGTTGACCTTGACTGAGACGTTGACTTTTGTTGACTTTGACTATGTTGATAATATAGACTATCTTGTACAGCTCCAACAGTATCCTTACGAAGGAAACTTCGAGTTACATGGGTATACTGATAGTGATTATGGCGGATGTTGTCAAGATAGAAAATCAACAACGGGTGGGTGTCAATTTCTAGACCCAGATTAGTCTCATGGTAATGCAAGAAACAAACAAATGTCTCTATTTCTACTGCAAAAGCTGAGTACATTGCTGCTTCAGCAGGATGTTCTCAAATCCTTTGGTTACAAAACTAACTGCTGGATTACGGGTTCAACTTTCTTAAAACACCTATTTACATCGATAACACAGCTGCTATGTTCATTACAGCTAATCCTGTCCAACATTCTAAAACAAAACATATCAAAATTTGATATCATTTTCCAGAGATAACTCTGAAAAAGGTTTAATCATTCTGATTCAAATTGCTACTAAAAAACAAGTGGCCGACCTTTTTACTAAAGCCTTCTTACCAGGACGGTTTGAGTATTTGGTTGAGTCGATTGGTCTTATAAACTACTGTAGGAACCTCTGAGGTTAAGAGACTAATGCAACCAAAGGATCAACCAAAAGATGCCATAACAACCAGGTCTTCCAACATGCACTAAGGAACAAAGAAGAACTAACTTCAAAAGATTTACACATACAAAGAAGAATGCCAAGTGTGAAATCTTCCAAAGAATAAGTTCTGAAGAAAATGATAAGGAAGCATTACACCAAGTGTCAAGTCTTTCGAAGCCAAAGACTCAACTCTTCCGAAGTATAAAGATGAAGTCTTCCGAAGCTCTCAAGACAAAGTCTTCCGAAGCTGAATAAATACAAGACTGATTTACCTTTAGAAGAGAGAGAAAAGTCACCTTTTCCATTAATTTTATCATAAAGCAATCATCTGTCCGTTACCCACTCTGGTGGTTCACCGACTATCATCAGTTGGTGAAACTCCCATGCTTTATGATAAAGTAGATAATGTCTTTGTCTGCAAGTTTCTGTATTTGTTTCTTTTTGGACTTTTGTAGTAGGAAAGTCAAATATGCTATGGCCTGTCATAGTCACTAGTCAAAAGGCAATCTGTCTTTTGACTTTAGGCTGATCTTGTTGTCTAGATTAGTCACTTTCCAACTGTCTTTTGTAAATTGACGGTTGTAGAATTAGTATAAAGAGTCTAAGGTTCTTGTATTTAGAAATGAAGTGCAAACACTTGTAATAGAACTTGAGAAGCAATATACTACTTCCTTGAAAACTTATATCTTGTGTTCTTGTTCTTCACTTACTTGTGTTGTGCATTGCATCATCTGTAAAAGTTCTCAGTTCCCTATTTGAACTATTAAGTGATATTAATATCCTCCTAATGTGTTAACTAAGTGTGTAGAACCTTTTAACTGTCCTGCATTTAGTATCAGAGCATTCAGGCTCTTGTTTGAAAGATCTCACCATCTTCAAAACCTCTTAGTAACACACATCACTTAAATCTTCAAATGGAAGCTATCTCAAAAGCTGATATGGAAACTGGAACCATGACAAAATCCCCACTGATCACTCCTAAGGATTTTGACACTTGGTGTCAAAGAATGGAAGGCTTTATCAAGTCTAAAGATTCCAGAATATGGGAGTCTGTTGTCAACGGACCTCATGTACCATGCACCTCTTCAGCTGCTGCTGGGGGTGGCATGATACCAAAGGAGAAGGCTGATTTTTCTGATCAAGACTGGAAAAGAATTGATATTGATCAGAAAGCTACGACAACCCTCCAAACTGCTCTTCCAAACTCCATCTACAGAGGTTTCAAGAAGTGCAAGACCACCAAACAGCTATGGGATGCACTGAAACTCATGTATGAGGGTTCAAATGAAGCTAAGAAGAACAAGAAAGATCTCCTGAAGCAGCAGTTTGAAAATTTCACCTTCAAAACAGGTGAAACCATGACTCAACAATACTTCAGGTATGTTGAGATTATGGATACTCTGGCTGATGTTGGAGTGACCATTGAAAACAGGGATATGGTAAGAAAGTTTATGACCTCTCTTCCAAGACAATGGACACACTATTGTGTAGTCATTAAAAGGACTGAAAATCTGAAGACCCTCACTCTCACTGAGCTATATGGGATACTCAGTGGATACCAGATGGAGATGAACATTCAAAATTCATCTGGTAACTCCAACACTCACCAGAGTTCTACCCTTCATGTGGTTAAAAGGGATAGCAGAGAACCACAACATCATCTCATCTGCTACCCTGAGACTTCACAAAAGGGACCTTTCATCACCTTCCCGGAGACACCCAGAGAGAGCTACATCCAAGGAAGTCCCTTCCAAGAGACAAGCTCTTCTCAAGCTTTTGTTTCCACTGATGAAAGTTCAGGCAACTTTCTCTTTACTCTTGAAGACCTAGACTGTATCCATCCAGATGATCTAGAATATATGGAGATAGTTCAGCAGATGGCTCTTCTTACTCATAGAGCCCAGAAGTTCTACAAGAGGACTGGGATAAGGTTTCCTAGCAATGCTGCCAGTAGCAAGTTCGGGCTGGACAAGAGCAAAGTCAAGTGTTACAACTGTAACCAGATGGGACACTTTGCTAGAGAATGCAAGGCACCCAAGTCTAATGGTGGACAAGCTTCTTCCAGGCCAAACTACACTAAAGGAGGGCACCGGAATGAGAAGCCAAGACAGCAAGCTGCAGTTGCTGTTGAAGAAGGAAACTTTGACTGGAGCTTTCAAGCTGAAGATGCATCTCCAAACCAAGCACTCATGGCTGATCATGATGAAGCTAAGGTACTTGAACATCTTTGCTCTCCTGAATGTATTGCTAAAGTTAATAGATACAGGTCCTACAACTTGGAAATGAGATCTGACATTGAGTCTTTGAATATTTTAAAAGCTGATTTTAAAAGAGCTAAAAATGACTATAAACTTAAAATAGAAGATCTAGAGAAAATAGTTTCAAATCTTAAACATGAGCAAACAAATTACAGGACCCAAATCAAGGATCTCATTACCAAGTTGACTGAATGCCAGGCTGAGCTTGTGATTAGCAAAGCCAGGGCAGAAAAATGTGTTCTTGAAGAGGAAACCTTCAAGAACATGATATCCTCATCTCTACATGCAAAAGTGTGTTATCAGAACAAGCAGGGAGTAGGCTCTAGTGAAATAGCTCCTCCACACTCTCTACTATCATTAGATCTCCAAGGTGTGGAACTGGTCAAGATGAGCTTCCTTCCATAAACCCCAGTGATGAAGAGGACGAAGAGGAGAAGGTGAGGGATGACTCTGAGGTGAGTGAAGAGAGTCAATCCAAAAAGGGTCACCATGCTCCTAAGGAGGAAAAAGAAGCTGGTTTGAGCAAGACCAAGAGAAAGAACTTGATCAGAAGAGCAAAAAGAAGATCAAGAAAAGCTCAAGAGGTCAAGACCACCTTTGATCCCAAACAAAAAAAAAAGTATTTGTCTCTGCAGGGTTCAAGGTGATAAAATTTGAAGAACTTGTTAAGAATTCAAGTACCAAGAGTTCTACTTCAGCTTCAACTCACTCCAGCAACAACAAGAAGAAGACTGATAAACTATGTGTCACTGCTGCACAGCCTGAATCACCCATCTCCAATAGCAAGCCTATCCCTAAAAAGCATGATGTATCATCTGAAAAGATGAAAAAGGAGAAGGGAAATGTTCAATATCAGTCCTCTTCAGACAAGAAGAATCCCAGAAAGAAGTAAATGATCTGTGTCATGTGTGGTAGTATCTCTTATTTGGCTAAAGATTGTATCTACAATCCCAAAGGTACTGTCCACTTGATAAAAGAGAAGACTTCTGGGAAGAAAAAAGAACAACAAGCTTCAGAAGGAAAATCTGTTTCTTTCGGAAGCTCCAAAATAAAGAAGAAGGCAAAGAAGAAATTGCCTTCGGAAGAAAAGTTGGTGTCGAAAGAAAGGAATGCTTCCGAAGCACTAAAGCTTGCTGCAGTGAAAGCAAAATCCTCTAAAGGATCTGTCTCAAAATCTTTCGAAGCAGTTAAGGTCAAGCCCAATCTTCCAAAGGTGGTGTGGAAGATGAAGGAAGATCATGAGATTGGAAGTTCTTCTGCAGCAACAGCAAATGATCCTTTAAGCTTGAACATTGGATCATTTACTGTTCCATTGTCTTCATCTGAACTTAATAACCCAAGACCAAAGAGGCTTGGGTTTCCAAATGTAACTAAATCATCTCTTTTTGTGCAGGGACAGCTAAAGGCCAGCAGAAATGTCTGGATTATTCATAGCGGCTGCTCCAGGCACATGACTGGCAATGAGTCCTTGCTTAAACACTTTGAAAGATTTGATGGATGACCAGTTGCCTTTGGTGGAGATTTAGGAGGTTACATTACTGGCCGGTCCAAGGTTACAAATGGTAAGCTCAACATTGAGAAGGTAAACTTTGTCAAGGAGCTGGGATACAATCTTCTGAGTGTGTCCCAATTTTGTGACCAAAAAACATCACATGCTCTTTACTGAGCATGAGTGCATTGTTCTCAAGCCCGGGGTCGACATTCCTCAGGAGGATATTTTTGCTCAGAGCTCCCAGGAGAGGGAACATGTACAAGATGGATTTGCATGAAACCACTCCCTCTGGAGAAGTGTCTTGCTTTCTGTCTAAAGCAAATACTGATGAGTCTTTCCTTTGGCATAAAAGAATGTGCCATGTAAACTTTAAAAACATGAATAAACTAATTAAGAATGATTTGGTAACTGGAATGCCAAAGAAAGAGTTTACAAGTGATGACCATTGTGTTGCATGCCTGAAAGGTAAACAACACAAAGTGTCTCACAAGCCAAAGGAAATGAACTCTATCACTACTCCCCTACACTTGTTACATATGGGTCTGTTTGGCCCCACCAGTGTAATGAGTCTAGGAAGGACCTCATACTGTTTGGTGATCAGAGATGACTTCACAAGATTTACTTGGGTATTCTTCCTTAGAACTAAGGATGAGCCCCCTGAAATCTTGAAAAGTTTCATTTTGAGAATTGAGAATCAATCTGATCACAAGGTCAACATTATAAGATGTGATCAAGGAATAGAATTTAAAAACCAAATCCTTGATGCATTTTGAGATGAAAAGGGTATATCAAGACAATATAGTGCCCCCAGGACTCCTCAGTAAAACGGTGTTGCTGAGAGAAGAAACAGGACACTTATTGAAGCTGCAAGAACCATGTTGTCTGACTCTAAACTGCCCATCCCCTTCTATGCAGAGGCTGTTAACACAGCCTGCTCTGTACAGAACAGAGTTTTGGTAGTCAAGACACGTAGTAAGACTCCTTATGAACTATGGCACAAAAGGAGACAATTTATTGGTTTTCTTAGAACATTTGGATGTCCTTGCACCATCTTGAATACCAAAGATCAAATAGCTAAGTTTGCTGAGAAATCAGATGATGGACATTTTGTTGGATACTCTTCTCAAGCTAAGGCTTACAGAGTATACAATCTCAGAACTAGAATCATTGAGGAGTCAGCCAATGTAACTTTCAATGAACACACACCCTGTGTGAAAGGTTCTGGTTCGGATTGGCTATTTGATCTTGATTTAGTTACCAACTGTTTTAACAAATCTTGTGAGAATGTTTCAGGATCTATGGATAACAGGTCAACAGAAGATCCTAACCCAAGATTTGAGCTGAGAAGACTAAACAAGAATACTAATCAGCTCCAATGGTGACTAACCCTATCATAGAGGCTCCAATCAGCATAAGCATGACAAATACTGATGATTCAACTGAATTACCCTCAAATTCCAGTTCAGAGGCTCAGAATTCAGGAGAAGGAACCTCCAATGCAGGAAGAACTGGTGGTGGTGACAGTGATCAAGAATTTCTTGATGCTGATAACCACTCCATTGAAGACAACATCAATGATGTCACACACTCATTGGATCAAGTTTCTCTTGATAAGTGTGCTGATGTGATGGGGGACTCTTTTTTGCCAGATCAAAATTTCTCTAATCTTGATCTGTCCAACCAACTTGCTATGAACCCTCAACTCAAGATCCACAAGTCACATCCCACCACAAATATCATTGGAAATGTTGACTCAGGGGTGAGAACAAGAGCACAAACTCATGACAGTCATGTTTGTCTACATTCTTGTTTCTTATCCCAAATTGGCCAAAGAAAGCTGATGAGGCTCTAAAGGATGGAAGCTGGATTGAAGCAATGCAAGAAGAATTGCTTCAAATCAAAAGACAAAAGGTCTGGAACTTATGCCCTCTTCCTCAGGGGAAGACTGTTATAGGTACCAAGTGGGTTTTTAGGAATAAGAAAGGTGATAGAGGGATTATCATCAAGAACAAGGCAAGACTAGTTGTCCAAAACTACGCTCAAGAAGAAGGAATTGACTACACTGATGTCTTTGCTCCAGTAGCTAGACTCGAAGCTGTAAGAATATTTCTGGCTTATGCTGCATCTAAGGACTTCAAGGTCTACCAGCTTGATGTGAAGTGTGCCTTTCTCTATGGGGTGATTGATGAAGAAGTCTATATTAGACAACCACCTGGCTTTGTAGACCCGGATCATCCTGATTATGTCTGCAAGCTTAATAAAGCTCTATATGGGCTACATCAGGCTCCAAGAAAGTGGTATGAGACACTATCTACATACCTCTGTCAGCATGGATACAAAAGAGGTACTATTGATGGGACTCTCTTCATCAAAGAAACAGGAAACGACACATTGCTAGTTCAAATATCTGTGGATGACATTATCTTTTGTTCAACCAATCCAAAGCTCTGTATAGACTTTGAGATGCTGATGAAGAACAGATTTGAAATGAGTGCCATGGGGGAACTCAATTTCTTTCTGGGTATTCAATTGAAGCAAGTTGAAGATGGCATATTCATAAGTTAGTCAAAGTATGTTCAGGACATACTCACAAGATTCAAGATGACTGACTGTAAGGTTGCAAAAACACCCATAGCCAGAAATCACTCCCTTGGTCCTGATCTTGAGGGAGAGTCTGTTGATGAACATCTCTACAGGGCCATGATTGGGTCACTCATGTACCGTACTGCTAGCAGGCCTGATATTATGTTTGCTACATGCATATGTGCCAGATATCAAGCCAACCCCAAGATGTCACACCTTATCACTATCAAAAGGATTCTTAGGTATCTCAAAGGTGCTCCAAACTTAGGCCTTTGGTATCCAAAGAATTCTGACTTCAGTTTGTATGCATATACAGTCAGTGATTATGGTGGTTGCAATATGACTGCAAAGTCAACCTCTGGGGGATGTCAATTTCTTGGTGGAAGGATAGTCTCCTGGCAATGCAAGAAACAATCCTGTGTGTCTGCATCAACTGCTGAAGCTGAATACATTGCTGCTGCAAGCTGCTGTGCTCAAGTGCTTAGGATTCAGAATTAGATGCTTGACTATGGATTCAACTTCAAGGAGACTTCCATCCACATAGACAACAACAGTGCTATCTCTATTACAGAGAATCCTGTGCAGCACTCAAGGACCAAACACATCAACATCAGGTATCATTTGATTAGGGGTAACTTTGAAAAGGGTTTGATAAAACTAATTAAAGTTAACACAAATGAACAATATGCTGATCTGTTCACAAAGACTTTTGATGAACAGAGATTTAAATATCTTGTATCAGCTATTGGGATGATTAACTTTGAATAGATTTTCAGAATTAACTTAATCAAATTTTTCTCCTAAAAATTATGTGTCCTAAGTTGTCTATTAGCTCACCTCATAAGCCTAGTTCTCTTTGGAAGAAAATAAAATTTTAAACTGATATTCCTTAGAATGATAAAAAAAATTTACTTTCAGAAGAAGTGAAATTGTCTTCGGAAGAAATTTACGTCCTAAAAATCCTTCAACTTGTTTATATAAGATTTACCTTCGGAAGAAATTCTTGAAGTATCTTCCAAAGCTTAAGTCTCTTATAAACAATTTAATGTATTTTAAGAACAAATTTCTTCCGAAAGCAATTTAGTCTCGGAAGACTTACACATTTCTTCCAAAGTCAAAATTTTCCAAATTCTTGAGGATATCTTCCGAAGCATAATTTACCTTCGGAAGTGTTGTTTCAAATCTTTCGAAGCCAGAATTGTCTTCGGAAGTTATTTTCTACTTCCAAGAAAACTAACTTTTTGGGCGCTTTTTGAAAGTAGGACCCACATCCGGATTTCAAAGTTTATCTTTTCAATTAACTTTGTCTCAAATCCAGTCTATATCTTTCCAAATGGTTCTCTTTCATCACACCTCTCTCATTGATCTTTAACCTAACTTACCCCCAAATTTCATCTTCTTCTACCTTCCTTCACTACAAAGCTTCCAAATGGCCAACCCTGATCTTCGTAACGACCCAGATTTCTCCATGCACCTGCATAGGCAACCCAACCAAGTTGCTCTGTTAGACCCTTAGAAGGATCCAAGCTTCTCAGATGTTTGTAGGTTTCTTTCTTTGTCTCATTACTACACCTCCCTTACAATCGATCCTCCTCTCTATAAGGATCAATTGCTTGAGTTCTAGCGGACCTGTCAAGAGGTTACCATGGACGGGGAGAAGGCACTGTCTGCCACAGTGCAGGGGAGGACACTGTTCATCACTCCAGCCATCATAAACACCCATCTTCAGCTCGATGATGAGGAAGGTGAAATGTCCTTCCCAAAGACTGCTGTAAACCATTCCTTTGAGCAGATGGGATATGAAGGAGACTTCACAGTCAAGACCTTCAAGAAGGGGAGGGTCTCATACCAATGGAAATACCTCCTCCATGTCGTTATCCACAGCCTATCCAACAAACATGGAGGATGGGACCAGATTCCAGAAGACCTTTCCTTCATTGTCCATGGGATGGTTCAAGGGGTCAAATTTAGGTACTCTCAGTTTGTTTTTACAAATTTACTTGCAAATTTGGACTCCTTAGAATATTACATGTTCCCTAGGTATGTTCAACACATTCTCAACTGTGAATTGGGACCATAGTTGAGGGGAACAGGCAATGTTCTTAAATTTGCACATATGAGGCCTGGCATTTTCAAAACAATGAAAAAGCCATCTGTTGGGTTCTCAGGGGTAGAAACAGCCCTAGTTTCGAAAATGTTTGAGCTCATTACTCAGGGTGACATCCTAGCAGCACCAGCTAGTGATGAACCAACACCCTCCACTTCTCAACCACCATCATGGCCAAACATTACCATCACTTCTCAGCATGTGCAGGCCCCCATATCACAACCTACATAGGAGGAAGTGGACACTAGAGCTCCCAATTCCCCTGAGGAGCAAACCACTCCCATCTTTGCAACTATCAGTGCTGAGGTTCCTCATGCTCAGCCTGATGAGCTCACACCATCTCAAATAGCCTTAAGCCATCACTCTAAGTCTCCCCACTCTAGTGATCAACCTTCAGGGGAAAGTTACCATCCCCAGCCTCTTGATTTAAATCAACCACTTCCTAGCTTTGACTTCTACTCTGATGAAGACTTGGGTTTCAGTGAGTACCATGAGTTTCTCCTCTCTTCCCACACTCAAGGAGCGATGATTGCTCCTGCCTAACTGAGGTGGATCTTCAGATTGTCCAGGAGATCCATCAGATTGTCCAGGAGATCCATGTGGCAGAGGGTATCACTACTGCCAGTGATAACATCACTAGGACCTCTACCATGGCAACCCAGCCTCTTGAAACTTCTCTTGAAGATGTCATTGGGCAGGGGAAATCCAGCAGTTAAGAAACCTATGCTGGTTATGAGGGAGAAGACTCAGGTCCAATCCTCTCACACCCCTATGATTCTTCATCTGAAGATGAGGGGAGTCTGTAACAAAAGGTGCACAAACTTTCAAATATGTGCACCTACTTTGTGTCAAAGATAGCTCACCTGGAATATCAGGTGACTATTTTGCAGAAAAGGGTCAATGACCAGCAACTAGAGATCACCGATCTCAAGGGTAAGCTCGCTAAGAGACCAATGAGATCAACTCATCCAGGTCCACAAGAACCTGTGGATGTCATGGATAAATCTCCTAGCTCACCTATGCAAGAGGGTGATGCTACCAAAAAGGGGGAGAAAATCCTAACAATCACAGAACTTGGGAGTTCCCCTCAGAGTATAGACATAGAGGACTCACCATGCTCTCTTGTAGTTGTCCATACTCAGCAACCTCCTCTAGACAGTGATCTACATTTGTTAATACTTCAACTGTTTGAGGAGGGATTACCAAGAGCAATGTCTGCCCCTTCTGAGAACCCAATCTGGGGTTGGGGGTATGACAGTGAAAGGAAAGCTCTTGTACTCTCTAGAGCTCAGGGTCAACTAGAAATCTTAAACATTTCAAACCTGAGTTTCTATGAGGGTATAAATCTAGTAGATCTGGCACTTGTCAACCCAAGCAATAACAGACAAGCTGCCAGACTAGCCAAGATTGGGTGCTGGAAGAATTCAAAAGGAGATCAGCACTATATAGATTGAGGCTAGCAGTGGAAGCCTTTGGTCAACTGGATGTTGAGGTGGACCCTAAGATTAGCTTCAAAGGGAAAGCCTTGACTGAATGCCCAGAGGCTGAAACTGTGAACCTTGAGACAACATCTCCTCCAGCACCCCATACCCTCAGTGAGGCATCAGCTGGTGATGGTGCATCACAACCTCTCTCTGGCCAGAGCTTGTCTGCTGAACCAAACAATGAAGGCCAAAGCTCTCCTCAGCCTGTGGCAGACAAAGGAAAAAGAAAACTCACTGCTGAGGAGATTGAAGAAGAAAAAAGAGAGAGGAAGAGGAAGCTAAGGGGAAAGAGTTCTAGTGGTTCCCCAGGATTTATGCAAGCTACAATCAGGGCTGCTGTTGGACCCTGAAAGTATCATACATGCCAATTCAAGTGGTGGATTGATAATTGTTCTACTGAAATCTCCTCCAAGTCCAAGATCTAATGCGGATGAAGAATCTGCATCAATAATAGAAAACAAGTCGGATACCCGCATTTATATATGCGGATGACCATAGAACAAATGCGCCTAAGTGTTTGTTCTTCCGCATTAACAATTGCGGATGTTCAGTAACAAATGCGCAGTGTTTGTTTATCCATTTGTCAATGCTAATGACCAAACACCAATGCTGATGAACAACTCAACATCCGCATTTGTCAATGCGGATGACCAAGAAGAAATGCTAACAAGATTATAACATCCGCGTTAGTCAATACGGATGTATAGAAGAAATGATGATGAAGACTTTTGTACTTAGACTAGTTCTGATGTATAGGTCAGGGTTAGTTTAGTCTTTTGTTCAGGCATGTGTCAGCCTATAAATAGAATAGAAATCATCATATGAGAGGTGACCGAGACTAACTGTTGTTAGACATAAGACAATCAGAATATTTTTCTTTGTAATATGTTCAAGGTGTACTATGACTGTTCAAGCTAAAAACCCTAGCATTCATTGTAACCGTTTTTCACCTTCATTAATACAAAGAGCATTTATGAGTATTATTCAGCATTCAATGTTCTGTGATTGTTTGATTCCGCCTTACAATCATTGACTCAATCATCATATTCGGTCCTTGTTGATTCACATCAACAGAGAATATCATTCTAAAACCCAGTCAATTGGTATCAGAGCTTTGGCTCTCAGTTCTTCTTCAGATCTGCTCTCTGAGCTGAACTCGATAGATCTGGTGATTGAGTTGCTGATAGAGTGTTCGACTACCTCTATTCAGTATACAAACTGAATATCTGCTGAAACTCATCGACAATCACTGTTCATCCGTATTCTCCATCTAAAAACTAATCTGTGAACAGTTTCTCGTTCATAAAATCAGACTTGTAACATAAACAGATCTATCTACATAAGCCTGTTTTTGGACTATTTGGACTACTTGGACTTGTTGAACATAATAATCAATTTAATCCATATTTAAACCAGTTAAAAACAGCTTATTAACATGGATTCACATAGTTTTTCTGAACTTGGTCACACTCCTAAACCCCCTATGCTTAAACACAAATCTGAGTTTAAGCAATGGAAAATCAGGTTCATGAATTACATTACAGGTGTAGATCCAGACTATTGGATATCCATATGTAAAGGGCCTCACATCCTAGTGACACTCTCTGCTGATCAGGCTGCACTGTACAAAACCTCAAGAATACCTATTGAGGATCTCACTCTTGATGATGATGACTACAAGAAGAGCAAAATTGATCTCAAAGCTTATTCCATTCTAACACAAGAATTGAAGATGGATGTGCTGAAAAGACTTCAGAAGTATGTTACAGCTAAAGCTGTGTGGCATGCACCGTTAATAATGTGTGAAGGAAGCAGTGAAGTAGCTGAAATTAATAAGGATAAGCTTGTTAATCAATATGAAACCTTTCATCACTCTAAGGGGGAGTCAATCTCTAAACAACTGCATAGATTTGTGCAGCTCGTGAATGATTTAGAGATTAAGGGGGTTATATATAAAGTCAAAGAAATGAACAAAAAGATGCTTCACAGTCTTCCAGAAATTTGGAAACAAAATGTAACCATGCTGAAAAACACTCTTGATTTGGAGAGCACCACCCTGGATATTATGATTGCTAAAATTCAAGCTCTTGAACTTGATGAAAAGAGCAGAAATCTAGGTGGACCTAAAGTCATTGAGGCATACAAATTTCCATCAGAAACTCATTCTGTGGAAAATGCATTCATCACTGAAGATGATGACTTCCTCTCATCAAGAGATCAATTAAAAACAACAGGATTCATTGCCACACCCTCAACAACCAAGCCATCTCCTTCAATTTAGTCAACTGGATTTGCTGCCACTCCTACAAGTATATCTGAAGATAAGAGAACTGAAGAGCAAAAGGCTACTTACAATGCCTTTGTTGCAAGTTTTGAAGCTTATCTTGGAGGAAGACTCACTTCTGCTCATTTGATTCAAGAAGACTTGGAAGAAATGGATCCAGCCGATGTGGAATAAATGGATCTGCAGTGGCAAATGGCTATGATTG
Source organism: Flaveria sonorensis (assembly GCA_025506505.1). Classification (NCBI taxonomy): domain Eukaryota; kingdom Viridiplantae; phylum Streptophyta; class Magnoliopsida; order Asterales; family Asteraceae; genus Flaveria; species Flaveria sonorensis. The sequence continues at coordinate 34,928,271 of CM046438.1, read as the reverse complement.
CAATAAGAGCCAAGAAGTTTTTCAGAAAAGGGAGAAAGCTGAGTTTGAATGAAAATACAAAACTTGGATACGACAAATCCAAAGTCAAATGCTTCAATTGTGGTATGACTGGCCACTTCTTAAGGGAATGTAATGCTCCAAAAAGGAACAACCACAATATTCAAAGAAATTCACAGGGCCAATCATCCTCACAACCAAGCGCAAGCTACCACTCCAGCAATCATCAACAGCAACATCACTATCAACAACCCTATCAAAGTCAGTCACAACTGACTAACCAAGCTCATGGAAGCAGCCAAACTACTTCAAATGCACTTGTCATCAGACAAGATGGAGTATGTGATTGGAGCCTATATGCTGAAGAAGTAAAGCCTTAATTTCAGAATCATGCTCTTATGGCTCACATCAATGATGGCCAAAGTCCAATGCCATTTGAGGTAAAATCTAATCTTTGTAGTGATAAATGCATAGCTGAACTGCAAGGATATCGTGAGCACAATCACAAATTAGCTGATAAAATCAAAGAAGAAAAGGTAAAATCTGAGATGCTTAAAAGAGAAATCAAAAGTTTTGAAATAAAAATCAAATCTCTCATTTCTGATATTGAAAAACTACATGGTGAAAAGTACACTCTTTCATCTGAGAATGAAGAGTTAACTGAAAAATTAGCGCAATCCAGAGCTGAGCAATCAGTTACTGAAGTGAAACTTGAAAAGTTTCAACTGTCTTCGGCTAAGCTGCAAGAGATGCTTGATTCACAGAAGGAGCACAATGATTTGACTGGGATTGGATACAATTCATGTCCTCCACCATACAATGACAATTACACTGTCATGCTTGAATCTGTCACTTTGTCTGGTAAAATTGAACCTAAAACTAGTGAAACTAAAACAATAATAACACAAATCACTAATCCTCAAAATAAACCAATTGTTTACATTGAAACAAATAAGGAGAAAATTAAGTTAGGTCATCCTATCAAAATCAAAGAGTACTCAGACAAGACAGTGAATGTCATTAAACCAAGAAGCCCTGTCAAAGCCATAGTGCCTTTTGTGAAATTTGTTCCTGCAATTTCGAAAGAAAAGCAAAAAGCTGAGATTTCAGTGAATCCTTCTGCTGAAAGCAGTTCTGATTGTGAGATCAAATCTCTAAACAATTCAATCAAATCAAACACAGTTTCACTTCCAAAGAACACCAAAACTCCAAAAGCATCAAAAACCAAAATCAAGGCTGACCCTCAATCGTCAAAACCCAAGCAAGGAGTTAGTTTTGATATTTTTAATAAAGAACATGTAGATCAATTCGAAAGGGAATTGAAGCAAATGGTAAGAAAGCAGAAACAATCTAGGAAGAACAAACCTAGTAGAGTTATGAAACAAACTACTAAAAAGGCTGACTCGGCTTCCTCACCAAAATCAAAGGTTGAAACTCAGTCAAAAACTGGTAAATCTACTGAGGTTTCAACATCAAGATCAGCTTCAAGAGACAAACATATGTATTGTGATGTGTGTGAAATGTCTAATCACAGTATAGATAAATGCTTTTTCAATCAATATTGCTCAATCTGTGACATGAACAATCATTCCACCAAAAATTGCTATTTTAATAAATATTATTCAGTCTGTGATATGACCAACCACAATACATCTGATTGTTTCTTCAAACAAAAAGGGTTGAGAATTCCTCAACACAAGCCCACCTTATCTGTGAAACCCAAAATCAGAAATCACTTTCCTAATACTCAATTCAGGACTGCCATTTCTGATCGTGATAGGGGTAACATAAAAGAGTCAAGGAAAATTCAAAGAAACAAATATCATAACATCAACCAAACACATGATCTTCATAATTCAAAAATGATGTTTGATAATCAAAAACGGATCAGGTTTCTTAAAAGAAACAGGGATCAAAGGTTTCATTATTCTTCTGACTCTTCAACTGAAATTGATAAGATGGAACATGCAAAATATCATCAAAAATCTCCCAGAACACCTCACTCAAAGTCACTATTTAGGGAAAAGTACCAAGAAGTTACTATCATGGATAGGAAAGGGAAACCCAAGACCATCATGGCTTGGGTTCCACATTCTAACTAGTTCTATTATGCTTGCAGGGCCATCCATACAGGTCTAATAGTTTATGGTACGTGGACAGTGGATGCTCCCGACACATGACTGGAGATCGTTCCCTCCTTCATGATTTCAAGCATATGGAGGAACTTCTGTGGCATTCGGTGGAGATTCACAAGGTGGCAGAATCACTAGTGAAGGATCTGTGACAAATGGGATGTTGAGCTTTGATCGAGTGAACTACTATGAACAACTGAATTTCAATCTGCTCAGCGTGTCTCAGATCTGTGACAAGAAATATTCTACTTGCTTTACTGACACTCATTGCTATATTTTGAAACCAGGATTTCCAGTTCCTGAAGAATGGGTTGTCTTAAAAACCCCAAGGAAGAATAACACCTATGTCTTAAACCTCAATTTTGCTACACTAAAAGAAGAAACATGTCTTTTGTCTAAAGCATCCTTTGATGAGTCACAGCTTTGGCACAGACGATTGGAACACACAAATTTCAAAAACATGAACAGATTAGTCAAGGAAAACCATGTCATTGGTTTACCTAAAAAAAGAATTCCATTTTATTGATCACTGTTCAGCGTGTCTCATAGGGAAACAACATAAGTCTTTCTACAAGCCAAAACTGATGAACACAAACAACTCTCCATTGAAGCTGCTTCATATGGATCTTTTTGGACCAACTCATGTTATGAGTATTGGAAAGAAATAGTATTTTTTGGTGATCATTGATGACTTTTCCAGATTTACATGGGTCTTCTTCCTACTTCATAAAAACGAAGCGTCCCAATTGATAAAAGATTTTATCACAAAAATTGAAAACCAACTTGATCATAAGGTCAAAACAATTAGAAGTGATAATGGGACTGAATTTAAGAATGAAGATCTGAGTTCATTTTGTACAACCAAAGGCATTGCTCATCAATTTAGTGCAGCTAGAACTCCTCAACAAAATAGGGTAGCTGAAAGAAGAAATAGAACACTGATTGATGCAGGACGAACCATGCTAGCCGATGCTAAACTACCAATCACCTTTTGGGCAGAAGCAGTTAATACATCGTGCTTTGTGCAAAATTGAACTTTAATTGTAAAAGAAACCAACAAGACGCCTTATGAACTTCTCTTTCACAGAAAACCATTTATTGGATTTTTAAAGTCATTTGGTTGTCCTATCTCGATATTAAACACCCGAGACTATTTGGGAAAATTTTCATCTAAGTCTGATGAAGGATTCTTTGTAGGTTATTCTTCTGTTTCAAAGGCTTACAGAGTATTTAATCCCAGATTAATTATTATTGATGAATCAACAAATGTTCAATTCAAGGAACATTCATTTCCCAAATCTACAAATGGTCCTGACTGGTTGTTTGATATTGACTCTTTTACGAAATCTTTTGATCAATTTCATTTGTCTGATGCAGGAAATCTACATTCAGCAGAACCCTTTTCAGGAGTAGAAAGAAGAGATGAATTTCCAATGATTCCTCCAACTTCGACTGATCAACTAACTGAAGATGTTCCACTACAAGCTGATCCTGTCAGACAACCATCTCAAAATCAATGTGTTTCAACTGAAGCTGGTCCTAGCACACTACAATCTCCTTCAGAAGATCCTTCAATTGAAGTCAGAGATCAAAATCAAGCTACTCCTCCAGTTGAAACTGAAAGAACCTCAAATGATGGAAGTAATCAAAGTGTTGCTGATGTTGAAGCAGGAACTAAAACCGGTTTTGATTATTTTCATAACTATCCCACAGTTCAAGATGAATTGGCCTCTCACTAAGATGATCTGAATGTCTCCAATCTTGATGTAACCATTACTGGTGAATCAATTCCAACCACCAGAACACACAAGAATCATCCAGTTGAAAGCATCATTGGTGATCTCAATGAACGGGTGACAAGAAGCAAGTCAAGCATAGCAAACATCTGTTTGTTCTCTTGCTTTCTTTGTCAAACAGTACCCAAAAACATCAAAGAGGCTCTTCAAGACAATAGTTGGATTGAGGCAATACAGGAAGAGTTGCTACAATTCAAGAAACAAGAAGTATGGTAACTGGTAGACCTTCCCGAAGGACAATATCCTATAGGTACCAGGTGGTTATACAAAAACAAGACTGATGACAGGGGAATCATCATCAGAAATAAAGCAAGATTAGTGGCTCATGGTTATACACAAGAATAAGGAATTGATTATGATGAGGTGTTTGCTCCTGTAGCAAGATTAGAAGAAATAAGACTCTTTCTAACATATTTAGCATCCATGAATTTTACTGTTTATCAAATGGATGTAAAATGTGCTTTTCTGTATGGCAAAATTGAAGAAGAAGTCTATGTGAGTCAGCCTCCTGGATTTGAAGACCCTGATTACCCGCACAGTGTATACAAGCTCAACAAAGCCTTGTATGGTCTTCATCAAGCACCAAGGAAGTGGTACGAGAGTCTATCATCTTTTCTCCTTGAAAACGGGTATGAAAGAGGAAAGATTGATCAGACTTTATTCAGAAAGAGAAAAGGCAAAGACATGCTGCTGATTCAGATATATGTGGATGATATCATTTTTGGCTCAACAAACAAACAACTCTGCAAAGACTTTGAAGATCTTATGCATTCAAAATTCCAAATGAGTGTTATGGGGGAACTCACATTCTTTCTAGGGGTACAAGTCCAACAGACAGTAGATGGTATCTTCATCAATCAATCCAAATATGTGGAATCAATGTTGAAGAAATTCAAGTTTGCCGATTGTCAGTCCATCAGAACTCCTGTTGACACTAAAGTGAAGATTGGTCCAGATCCAGAAGGCAAATCAGTGGATCAGACTCTCTATCGATCTATGATAGGTTCACTTATGTATCTAACAGCTAGTAGGCCTGACATCATGTTTGGTGTTTGTGTGTGTGCCAGGTATCAAGCTGATCCCAAAGAGTCACATGTAAATGCTGTCAAGAGGATATTTAGATATCTTAAGGGCAAACCTGCTCTTGGATTGTGGTATCCTAAGGAAGGAGATTTCAATCTCTATGCCTACACTGATAGTGATTATGGGGGATGCAACTTCAATCGGAAGTCCACTTCTGGCAGTTGTCAATTTCTTGGTCCCAGACTGGTCTCCTGGCAGTGCAAGAAGCAGACAAATGTGTCTGTCTCAACAGCAGAAGCTGAGTATATAGCAGCATCAGCTTGTTGCTCTCAAGTCCTCTAGATTCAAAACCAGATGCTTGACTATGGTTTTAACTTCCTGCACACCCCAATTCACATTGACAACACAACTGCAATGTTTATTACTAATAATCCAGTTCAACACTCAAAAAGAAAACACATTGAAATCAAATATCACTTTTTGAGAGATTGTGCTGAAAAAGGGTTAATCAAATTGATTCAAGTTCATACTAACAATCAATTGGCTGATCTATTTACCAAGGATTTGAACCTAATAGTTTTGAATTCCTAGTTCAATCAATTGGCATGATTAACCTAGAGTAAAAAAAATAAAAATTATAAAAACATTCAAAAATTATCAAAAATCACAAAAAAAGTCTTTTTCTTGAAGTTTGTGTCTTATACTTTTGGGAAATGATATAATTACAGTCGTTATATCATTCACTGTGCTTAATTCAAAATTTAAAAGACTTTCATGACTTACCTGATGTGTAGGTAGGCTCAACTTGGAAAGGAAGATACATGCTTTGATGAACTAAACAATCATATTCAACTGTGAAACACTCATCTCAAAGTACTGGTAAGTATCAGCTTATTCAAGTGTATGTGTGTGTAGCAACTTAAACACACCTGGTAATATGAACTATGAATCTCATTCACCTACATCAGTTTCTTCTTTGTTTTGCTGAGCAAAGACCTGAAGAAACATGCACATAGTGCTGATGTCATGATCCAAAAGATTCCCAATGTGGAACACATTCACCTTGGATGAATTAACAAAAAAGTATCCAAAAAGAATCCCATTATGGATCACCTTCCAAAGTGAAGTGCAAAAGAATCCCAATGTGGATCGAAATATCAAAAGGATCAAAGTAAAAGAATCCCAATGAGGATCAGTGAAATTGAGATCTCATATTTTAAGTAACCTGGTCATGTAAGATGTGAAAGTAGTCTACCATGCATTATATGAGGATGGTTGATCAAACCTTGTTTCTGTGTGTGAGGTACATGTTGAATATTCAAATCAATCAAAACATGATAAATGTCACATGCAGTATAATATTTACCAAGTATGAGTTTAAGAGGACAAACAGACCTTCAATCAATAAGTTCATAAACATGTGTATTTTACAATCAAAAGATTGCACTTGTGTAATGTAGGATTGATAAGATCCCAACAAAAGTATACTTCCTCTTCATAAAAATAAAAAATAAAAAAATCAAAGAGATTTTATGATCCAAAATTTTTAAATCCTTAAAGTTTCTATCTAAATAAGGATATAAAATTTAGGGGGAGTAATTTAAAATTTTGATCAGCTTGTACAGGTAGTTTATTTCTTAATTTGTATAAAATCAAAACAAAAAGAATCTGACTGTGTTGGTGCAGAAGTTATACTATAGTATCTCAGCTTATGCAGACATTTGGATGCATAAAAGTCCAAGATCAGTCAAACTCTGGGAAACTTGTATGTATCACACCTGATATACAAGTCAATCTAAGCAAGAATTGACAATCCCAACATCAGTGAAAACTTCATAAGAAACAAGTGAAAAGCCTTTTCTTCATAATAGCCATCAGTTCATCAGAAAACAGAAAAGAATTCAATCTACAAAAACATTAATTTTTGATTAAGTTCAAATATTAATGCGGGTAAGTGCATTGGTTAATGCGGGTGAAGGTAACCGAGGCATATAACCAATGCGGGTAATTGTTTTCATACCAGTTTAAACAAAGTGACACTAATGCGGACAAGTTAACTCTACCGCATTTGTGTCAAAGTGTAAAAGTTGTCAAAAACCTATGCGGACAAAAGTATTCAAACCGCATTTGTCTATGCGGGTAAATTTTTGTTCAACCGCATTCCTTTTTTGCTCATCCGCATTTCTTGAATGTGGTTGAATTTAACACTAAAAACTATCTTGTGTATCAAAATGATCAAATCATGTGCTTAATCTCTTCTGTAATGATGATGGATGCAAGTCAAGAAATGCGAATAAACTTCTGATCTACCGCATTTGTTGAAGTTGTGAGGCAAGCAATCTACTCTTCCGCATTTGCAACAGTACACTAATGCGGATAAACAAATTCTTATCCGCACTTGCTACAGTGTTTTTCAAAGGTCATTCGCATTTGTTTTCAACACTTGTAATATTTGTAAAAGTCATTAAATCATCTATTTAAACCCGAATTTAAAAGATCATTTAATACTTTTCAAATTGAGAGACTTTACAGTACGACGAGCGGTCTTCACATTTGTTCATCCATCATCATCCCTATCATCTAAAATTCATCTCCTGTGATCTAAGACTCATTCATCACAAAAACTCCTCATCTTCGATTCATTACAACAGTATTATCGAAGAAAAGGTGAATTTCTTCAAAGTTCTTAACCTAAAACATCGAACAATTAAAAACTGATTTTGAACATAGAACTCTAGGTTAAGAATAAATCACCAAAATAAACACCAAACCAAGGTTTAAATGACATTTTCGAAGGCAATGTTAATCAATAACAAGAATTTAACCTCCTACAATCGGGTTACAAAACCTAGTTCATGTTAAGAATAGGGGACAATCAGTTCTGAAAAAGTGAATGTCAAAACCTGATGTTAATGATTAAAAGATGTTAAAACCATATGAATAATCTATATAAACTTGCAAAACAGATAAGAGTGATTATTCGTGACAAAATCAAGTTGTTTATGGTTTCCATGAAATAGTACACATGTTCACTCAATTTTGACCATTAAAAGTCAAACCGAGAACACACCACTTGATTTATGTATTACAATCTGTCAATTACAGTTGCATCTTCTAATGCATATGCCTCTAATGTAGGTTTCAATGGCTAATCTTACATGGAGCAAGCTCCATAATGTTAGTGGCTATCTTGATCCTGATGTTGCTGAGGCAGAGGGTTTGAGAGACATGATCAGATTCATCTTAACTACCAGAGTTGCTCATGCTGTTACAGTTAGGCCTATCATCTATGAGAGATTCATAAGGTCATTCTGGAGCACTGCTGAGGTGACAGAGATAGATGCTGTAAGGACTCTGTCTGGAAGAATAACTCATGATCATACTTTGGCCATTACTTAACAGACTGTGAGACAGTGTCTGCAGTTTGGTGATGATGCCAATTCTCCTCTAGAATTAGAAGATGATGAAATCATAACTTTCTTTGCAAACATTGGTTATGAGGGAGGTTATGAAGGAAAGCAGATCGTCAATGGGTTGATTGACTTGCAATGGAGATTCCTCATTCATCTCTACCAACATTGCCTGTCAAAGAGGAAGACTGGATGGAATGACATATCAGTGACCACCTCTTCTGCTATATGTGCTCTGTGCATAAACAGGCCATTCAACATGTCTGCTTATGTGTTTAATGGTCTGGTGTCAAACATTCAGGAGGGTAGAAGATACATGTTCCTCATGTATCCTAGATTTTTGCAGTGTCTCATCAATGAAGCTTTCCCTGAGATTATACCTGAAGGACCAGTGATGGATATTCCTTACTACATTGCAAAGTCCTATCAGTACATGAAGAAGAGAGACCCCAGGAATTTCTATAGTGGCACATTTGCTCCTTTATTACCCTGGATGCTGGAACAGATCAACCAAGATGAGCATATTGAGGAACAAGCTCAAGAGGTTCCTGATGCTGAGCCTGTTCATGAAGAAGAGCAAGCTACTCCTAGTCAACACAATGTTGATGAGCAAGCTGATGTAGCTGAAGAAGGACATAGGCCAGTGTCACCATAGGTTGATGTAGGTGGTGATCCTCACACTGGGCTTTCTGTTCATGCAGCTGAGATATCCTCTCCATCAGCTCCATATCCCATCCCCTCACCACAAAGATCACTAATTCCCTTTCCACAAACATAGCCCATCATCTCTTCACACATATCACCCATACACTCACCCCATATTTCACCAATTCATCATTCTCCTACATCTCCTGTTCATGTATCCCCAGTCTCTACTGAGCCTGTTGAGTTTGGTGATTCTGCAAGCTATTCAGAGGAATCCAAATCATCATCTGATGAGGAGGATCATCGAATGAAGATGCCTGTGAGGCAAGTTACTTCTGAGGCTGCTCCCTCTGAGAGTTATGCTGAGTCAGAGGCAATCAGGCCTGATGCAAAAGATAAGATGATATCAGATCTGTTGCAAAAAGTAGCCAAGATGGAGAAACTACTAAATAAAAGATCTGATATCATTCAAGATAGACTTCTAGAGTTAGATGAAAAGGAAAAGGAGTTAAAAGATATGAAAGAGAAGTATGAGACTGAAAAGAAAGAAAAGGATAAGGAGATAGAAAGCCTAAAGGCTGCTCTTCAATATTCAAGGGATGAAGACAGTGGTCATGTGGACACTTTGACCATCCAAACCATTGTAATGGAGGAACAAGAAAGCCTGCTGGAAGAGCAAACTGATATAATCATGACTATGCAAAAACATATAGAAACTTTGAACAAAAGAGTTTCTGAGTTGGAGCTGATAATCATGATAAATCAAGAGGTTGAAAAGAAAAGAAAGGATGCTGAAGGTGATAAAGATGAGGGTGACAAGAAGAAAGATGATGACAAAGAAGAAGGAGGTTAAGGTTCCTCAGGAGAGAGTGCTGATGACTCTACTCCTGCTAAGAAAATGAGATCTTCTGAGCCTGAAAAAGAAGCTGAATCAAGTAGAACCAAGCCACAAGAACAAAGTTTGGCTATGGTACTATACACCAGCAAAGATCATGAAGAAACACACACTGAAGAATCAGAGTTCAGTGATATGATCGAGGCTCTTGATAGCTTCACTGCTAAAGATTTCATCTTTGATGATGAATTCTGGGAATTTATTGGAGGTCAAGGTCAAGTTTCTGAGCCCATTATAGTGATATCTTAATCTCCTGTCCCTCTTGAGAAGGAATTGAGCCTTCAGCTTGTACCTGTTATGTCTCTCACTGAGGAACAAAAAGATTTGACCAAAAAGCTCTGTGAAGACCAACAACAAAAGGAAGAATCAGAACTAGAGTCAATAGAGAAAATCCTATCAGCTGCTGAAGAAAAGGAAGCTGAAAAATTGCCTAAAGAAGCTGAAATAGCTGAACCCTCTTCTGGTCCAAGAGTACAAACATATACCAGAAAGAGAAAATACCTGTCTGAAAAGGCAAAGGGTAAAAGGCCTATAGAAGAAGATCCACCAAAGAAAAAGCAACAAGATGATCCTCAGAGCCTAGCAGTTATTGCTCAATTTTTAGAAGAACATGAAAAGGCTGAGGAACAACTGAAAATGAGGTCAGTGGGCATAGACCTCGAAGAAGGAGAGATAGAGGGTGGATATGTGATTGATGAACACATAGTCAGAGAAAGCCATGAAAAGCCTAAACCCTCTGTCCAAGAAATGGTGGATAAAGCCCAAACAGATGATTTGATGACCAAAGCCTTGTTTCTCGTCAATCATGGCTATGATCCAGATGAAGTCTTTGGGATGACATATGAGGGGATGATAGCAGAAGAAGAAAAGCTAAACAAACTGCTGGACCCTATTGTTGAAACTGAGTATGAAAAGACTCATTCTCCTAAAACTCAAGCTGATAAACCCACTTCAAAGGCCAAGCAGACTGAAGCCTCTCAATCATTATATCCTGATCCCTATTCCATGACTGACAGGGAAATGAAGGATTATCTGTCTGCTCAAGGGTATACTAAAAGAAAAATGGCCAATATGAAGACTAATTCCCTAGGGGCTGCCATCCTTAGGATGATAAATGAAAAGAAAGAAAGGCTAAAGAAAATGGAAGAAGAGATCATCAAAAAGCCTAGAACAAGATTATCTGCATAAGATATCCAGCTCACCCACAGAGATCATGACTCTTTGGCACCTGTTCTACACAGAAATCCAGAGTGGTTTGCTGAGCCTTCCCAGTTAACACTTCAAGAGGGGCTCATCACTGTTGAGATGATCAAAGGTGTATCTACTCCTTATGGTAAGACTGATCAGAAAATTATTGCCTGGAAGTATGATAGTGACTGGAATATGTTTATGGTCAAACGGATCTCAGGGTTAGTTCAATTCTTCACTGAGTATACTGCTTTAGTGAACTCCCTGCAGATTCATGATCTGAAAGAACTAGCCGAACTGGAGCTCATCAATCATCAGGCTATGTTCAGGGGTTATGAGTTTGAAGACATTCTAAGAATGTTCAAAAGAACAAACAACTTCAAATCTCTCAAGGCTATCTGTATGAGGAAAGATAGATCCTTTGTTAACCCTCTAGAGAAGAAAAAGACAAAACCAGCTGAAGAGGTTGTGTTTCCTGAGCTCAAGGTGAAGCCAACTAAATCTTTAAAGAGAAAGATGGTAGCTAGAACTCATTCCTCCAAACCAATCTCAAATGTCTATTATGATGAAAAGACATATGAGTTGGGTATTGAAAGAAAATGGGGAGGAAAAGAAGGTGCAGAAATTAGATTGTTTAGTGGATATGAAGTCAGATTGCTAGATGAATCTTATATCCACTACATATACACAAGGCACTTCAGAGAGTTAAACAATAAGCTAGGTGAGGAAGACATGTACTTTTTCTTAAAATGCATAAAGATTCTGAAGATGGCCTTTGACAGAATCAAAGCTAAAAGAGAGCAGAGAAGAAAGAAGAAGACTCCCTTGCAATTAGGGAACATAGTGAAGCTAGAAGTGGATGTTGATGGAGCTTTATTGATCCATAGAGATGGGTTGTCCGCTGTGTCAATATCGGAACCCATTTCTTTGAAGATGCTGCCTATGGAAGCCATCTACACAATGAGCCAAATGAAGATCCATGTGCTAAACAGAGAAAAGATAACTGAAGCCAATGACTTTGTCAACATGATAAAGGCAATTTTGGATCCCTCACAGGCAGAACCACTCATCCCTCCTCAAGCTGCTCAAGATCCAGCAGAATCCTCACAACCTCATCCACCATTAAAACCTTGAAGTACATAGGCTGTATAATCCTTAGGGGGAGTATTGTTGGACCCTAAAAGGATCATACATGCCAATTCAAGTGATGGATTGATAGTTGTTCTACTGAAATCTCCTCCAAGTCCAAGATCTAATGCGGATGAAGAATCTGCATCAACAATAGAAAACAAGACGGATACCCGCATTTATATATGTGGATGACCATAGAACAAATGCGCCTAAGTGCTTGTTCTTCCGCATTAACAAATGCGGATGTTCAGCAACAAATGCGCAGTGTTTGTTTATCCGCATTTGTCAATGCTGATGACCAAACACCAATGCTGATGAACAACTCAACATCCGCATTTGTCAATGAGGATGACCAAGAAGAAATGCTGACAAGATTATAACATCCGCATTAGTCAATACGGATGTACAGAAGAAATGCTGATGAAGACTTTTGTACTTAGACTAGTTCTGATGTATAGGTCAGGGTTAGTTTAGTTTTTTGTTCAGGCATGTGTCAGCCTATAAAGAGAATAGAAATCCTCATATGAGAGGTGACCGAGACTAACTGTTGTTAGACATTAGACAATTAGAATATTTTTCTTTGTAATATGTTCAAGGTGTATTGTTACTGTTCATGTTAAAAACCCTAGCATTCATTGTAACCGTTTTTCACCTTCATTAATACAAAGAGCATTTATGAGTATTATTCAGCATTCAATGTTCTGTGATTGTTTGATTCCGCCTTACAATCATTGACTCAATCATCATATTCGGTCCTTGTTGATTCACATCAACAGAGAATATCATTCTCAAACCCAGTCAGCTGCCCCTATTCTAAACACTCAAGAAGATGAACTAAGGGCAGCCAGACTCAATTATCTGGGGACTAGGAACTACAATGTTGATGAACTCATCTCTCTCCCCTTAGATGAGTTAAATGAACTGGCAGACACATAGTTGTTAAAGGAGAGAAAGGAAGCTGAGGATGTAGCCTTAAACCTCAAACACAAAGAAGAATTAAGGAGGAAAAGGCTTTATAAGGACATTCCTATTCTCTCCCCAGTTCTGGAAAGTCCTGAGGAAGAGACTGTGGCTGCTGAATAACCTCAAGTAGTTGATGAAGAAGAAAGATTAAAGATGATCAACTACTTGAGTGCCACAGGTCTTTATCAGGCACCAGCACTTCTTCCCTTGCCATATAACTACATCTTATTTGAATATAAAAAGCAGCTAGAAGAGAGAGCTAAAAGAGAAAAACAAGCTACTAGAAAGAGGCAAAGGGAAGAGACTACTAAATCAAGAGCCATCATCTAGAAAAGTCTAAAAAAGTCTTGTAGATAGGTAGAAGATGATGAGCTTCTTGAAGCTTTATGGGTTCTTCGGAAGGAGGCTTGGTCCCATGTCTCTATCTACAATGGATGAGCACATAGGATGATCAAGCAAAAGATTAAAAGGGGAGAGCTTGTGAATCTTCATTCATCATCAAGTCAAACTCAACCTGAATTTGAGGTAAAGGTGGAACCTACAGAGACAACACCACCTGCACCTAAAGCAACACAACAGCCAACTTCATCTTCTAACCCAAAGCAGGGTTCTCCTCCCTCTCCTTCTAAACCTAGGAGAGAGGAGATCCTAACTAAAAGGGAATCCACTAAAGAACCTGGTAGAGAAAACCAACCCTCTCAGTCAAAATTATTTGGCAGAAGAAAGAGGATGGCCAGAAGAAGATCTTCAAAGAAGAAAACAAGAAAGGCATCCTCCTCCTAACCTCTAGATGAGTCAGAACATCCTGAGGAAGTGCATGCAGAGGGCTCTTAACCAACTCCCATCATAGTAGAGCCTCTCTCTATTAGAAGACCAATTCTATCATGGGCATTCAATGAAAACCCAGATAGATGGTATGTCACTAAAGATCAGGGAGAACAATATATCTACTTCACTAGTGACATGCTTGAACTCCCTCTGCATGATCTCTATGACATGAGAAGGTACTTCATGAGTCTGAAGAATCCTGATCTACTGATGAAGAAAGGAGTTCTGAAGATTCTCATGTGGACTATCCCAATCTGAAGACCTCTCTGTTTTGGTAGCATCAGCCTAGGGGGAGTTTGTAGGAACCTCTGAGATTAAGAGGCTGATGCAACAAAGGATCAACCAAAAGATGCCAAAACAACCAGGTCTTCCAACATGCACTAAGGAACAAAGAAGAACTAACTTCGTAAGATTTACACATACAAAGAAGAATGCCAAGTGTGAAATCTTCCGAAGGATAAGTTCTGAAGAAAATGATAAGGAAGCTTTACACCAAGTGTCAAGTCTTCCGAAGCCGAAGACTCAACTCTTTCCAAGTATAAAGATGAAGTCTTCCGAAGCTCTCAAGACAAAGTCTTCCGAAGCTGAATAAATACAAGACTGATATACCTTTAGAAGAGAGAAAAAAGTCACCTTATCCATCAACTTTATCATAAAACAACCATCTGTCCGCAACCCACTTTGGTGGTTCACCAACTATCATCAGTTGGTGAAACTCCCATGCTTTATGATAAAATAGATAAGGTCTTTGTCTGCAAGTTTCTGTATTTGTTTCTTTTTGGACTTTTGTAGTAGAAAAGTCAAGTGTGCTATGGCCTGTTATAGTCACTAGTCAAAAGGCAATCTGTCTTTTGACTTTAGGCTGATCTTGTTGTCTAGATTAGTCACTTTCCAACTGTCTTTTGTAAATTGACGGTTGTAGGATTAGTATAAAGAGTCTAAGGTTCTTGTATTTAGAAATAAAGTGCAAACACTTGTAATAGAACTTGAGAAGCAATATACTACTTCCTTGAAAACTTATATCTTGTGTTCTTGTTCTTTACTTACTTATGTTATGCATTGCATCATCTGTAAAAGTTCTCAGTTCCCTATTTGAACTATTAAGGGATATTAATATCCTCCTAAGTGTGTTTAACTAAGTGTTAAGAACCCTTTAACGGTCCTACAACTACACTTAAAATTGGTTTTTAAGTATTTCAGTTAATTGAGTCTAAATATGATCAGAACCCTCCCTTATATGAATAGGACACAGCCAGAGAACCTGTCAAAGTTAATTGCCTGATTTTATTTTTGTGTGTGCATGTTTAATAGAAAAACAAAAACCAAATACAAAAATAGAAAATTGAAAAACAAAAGATAAAATATAAAACCAAAAAAAATCACAAAAATAGTGTATTTCCTTATTAATTATATAGGAATGAATTTGTTTTGCAACACGTGAGAAATGATAGTACATTAGTATGATCAGTTGCATACTTCTCTTTTGATTAAAGTCTGATGTGATCAGATATGATGTGCAGGTAAGCTCATGCAATTAGACTGAAAAAGTAAATTCTTATGATTAAACTAAATCACTCATGCATTCATGTATGTGTATCTTAGCACTAATGAGTAGTGTTGATTTCTCAAATTGATTGCTTGTTAAGACATAATCTCACACCTGATGGTGATATGAATAACCATTGAGCTCTAATTATTTAATGCATCTAACACATCTCTGTTATGAGTTATCATAGACCTGAAGTGATGAGATATCCTTTGTTGTAAGTGATTACAGACCTGGATATACTCACTGATGTAACAAGATGCCAATGTGTACAAACACCAAATGAGATCTGGTTATAGTATATGTCAGGTTAACAAGTTGAGAATAGTGACTTCTTGCATATCTTTTTGAGAATTATCCTCTCTAAGTCTAAGTGTGACTGCATAATGTCATATCTAATTGTACTTTAAACAATCCAAGAATTGAAAAAGTAATTGTGTTGAGTACCTTGCCAAAAGCACTCATTTTTTGTCCTTAGATTTAGTATCTCCTTTGCTGCAGAAATGCTGACCTGGAACACACTTGATCAGGATTTAATCACTGTCTGTGACTATCCATCGATTTTTTTTATTTTTATATGCTAATCACTACTAATATGATCTCACTGCAGACATGATTCATTGTGAATATTAGGATTTTATTCTTCTTTCATTTTGATTTTTGCATGTTTTCTGTGTGCTGGCAATTCAACAAAGATTTGTGTGATCTTCATATGACAAATTCAAGAAACTTCTAAGTTTTGTTAAACTTAAAAGTTTAGGGAGAGTAAAAAGAGTTAAAACTGACTGTCAAATTTCAAGATATGTAAAATCATGAAAAATCAAAATCTAATGTTTTGGATGGAAAGAATGATGCAACATATGTTCAAGCATGTGTGTGTAACAAAATGTAAAAAAAAAATGAACCTGAAAAACATTTTAAATGGAAAAGCTTCTTGCAAAAGTTAAATGAGATTTTTTGTTAAAAATTAGAGACTAAAATGACGGGAAATTATTTTGAAAAATTAAAACAAAAATAAAAAGGTCAAAAATAAAAAGTAAAAATTTCAAAATAAAAATAAAAATTTAAAAGTCAAAAGTTCAAAATTGAGGGTTAATTTTGAAAAGTTTGGGTGAAAGTCAAAATTTGACTAATTAAAGTCAAAATGTGATTAACTGTTTTAATATTAGTATGTGAACAGTGCTAATATGTCTAAACAGTATACAGGTGGAAGATCTGAAAATTACAAGTGTTGGGACACATGGTCATGCACCTAAACAGTGTTCATAAGTCCAGGATTAGGAGCATGAAGATTTTTCAAGATTTGTACAAGTTTGGACGTTTCAGACAACCTCATGTGTCTAAACAGTTTTCATGCGTCTAAACAGTTGTCATGAGTCTGAGAATATGGTTAAGTGTTGGGCGTTTTATCCTTCCCATACGCCTAAACAGTTCCCATGCTTCCAAGTGTAAACAAGTGTCAAGTATTGGGCGTTTCAGCTAAGCTCATGCGCCTGAACAGTGCAAAAGCGCCTACACAGTGCTTATGCGTCTAAACAGTGCTCATGCGCCTAATCCCATGTGCACAAACAGTGCTCATGCGCCTGAGTCCATGCGCACAAACAGTGCTCATGCGCCTGAGTCCATGCGCACAAACAGTGCTCATGCGCCTAAATTTTTTCACTTGGTATATAAACAACACTTTGTGTTTTCAGATTTCATTCTCAAATTCCCCTGAACTCTTAAGCCTTCGAACCCAGTGTGCTTCCGATAAACCCTTATTCCTCATTTTGATTGATTTCTGAGTTACTCTTGTATTCAAAGGTCATTGTGCTTAATTCTAAGTGTAAGTTCATGATCAAAATTACTGATATCATTGATTTACAGGTTGATTTAAGCTGGGCGTTTCGACCCTATTCAGGCGTTAGAAAACCTAGATTGTATGCAAACCTGTAAATTGATGGTTAAAATGACTAAATGAACTGAAATTGATGCTTGAATGATAATACGGACTTGATTTCGACTCAGTTTGTTCATTCAAATCGATGTTCTAATCATCTGTTGATTGTGTGTTGATTTTCATCTCTGATGATGAAGATGAACAGTTATAATATTTTTTTAATAAAAAAAAATTTAACAAAAATTCATATTGAAATAGGCTTTTAAATCAAAAATTGAAATCTAAAATGTGTTAAATAATCAAAGAAATCAATTTGTTTGAAATATTTGAATTTCAGCAGAATGAATTTTTAAAAATATTGATTTTAATTGTTAAAACTTCAAATTTTAAATGTCTTGTGTTTAATTTTGCAGATGGCTGATTTAAAGTTTGAGCCGAAACACAACGTTGCTGCTCTATTAAACGAGGATATTCAAAATGCTATAGGATACGAAGATATGATCAGATTTCTATTACAGGCGAAGTGTGTATATGCCATGTGCTACCAACCGATTATCTATGCACGTCTGATTAAGAAGTTCTAGAGCATGGCATATGTTGATGTTGATGATAATGGAGCTAAAGTGGTCCGAGGCTTTATAATGAATTTTAGAATGATTGAAGTCTCTGAAGACTCAATTAGACAAGCCTTGAGGTTAGGACCTAATGATCCAGAAGATTTATCCGAGCTAACGTTTGATGAATGTAGACAAACATTCATGGAAATGGGACATCCTGACCATTTTCCTAAGAAACAATTCTTTCGTGCTAGTGTGTATAACCATTGGAAGCTTATATTCTACATTTTCCAACATTGCATGTCAAAACGAAGTGCGGGATGGAATTCTTTCCCTGTTGACATTGCATCACCCATTGTAGCACTGACTACTAATAGACGATTTAATATGTCTAAGTGGATTCTAAATGGTTTTATCTTTAATCTTGAAAAGGGAATTAGGAACAAGTATCTCATGTATCCTAGATTTCTTCAGATGATCACAAATGAAGAGTATCCAGACATACGTGTGTATGGTATGAGTGGTGAAACTATGATGCTAGAGCATATGTCTGATGTATCTTATAAGAGATTGGCAATGGTTACTTGAGCTCAGAATGTTCCATTATTTGATTATATTCTTAATGTTGCTAATGATGAAGTGGATATCACTATTGATCATTATCATTTAACTGAGGACGAGCCTATTGTCCCAGCTGATTTGATTGAGGAAATACCAGCTGAAGAGGATGAAGAAGATGATGATGATAATGAAAACATTGATGATGTGGATGATGACAGCTCTAGTTCATCTGATGATGACCATGATAATGATGGTGGTCATGATGGTGATGGAATGGGAATAGATCATGATGATGATATACAAGAAGCTGAGCAAGTTATTGAAGAAGATCATGAAGATATACATGATGATGTAGATGAAAATAAGCAAGTTACTGAAGAAATTCTTGATGAAAGTGAGGAAGATGTACAAGAAATTGACCAAGCTACTCAAGAGATTCATGATGAGGATACTAAAGAAATTAATCAAGGTGAAGAACAATCTATTGAAGAAATTGCAAGTATGATTGAAGAAATGGCAAAGCATAATGATCAGTTTGTACTAACTGAAGAAGAAAATTTACAAAAGAAGATTGATGAATTGCGTGAAGAAAAGTTGAATCAATTAAAGATAACTGAAGAGTTGAAAGCTGTCAATGAAAGTTTGATTGAAGAAATGAAAGAGAAAGACAAGTTAATTGATGAGTTGAGAAAAAGTCGAGATGATAATATGAAGACATTTGAGGTAATGATGACAGATTTTGATTCAATGGAAGAAAGATTAAAGAAAGTAAATGAAGAAAATGAAGCATTGAAAGAAGAATTAGAAAAGTTGAAAGAAAAGCACAAGTCTCCATCTCCTGAATTGATGATTATTTTTGAAGTTACTCCTATTGATGTTGAAAGAATACCTGTTTTAGATAAAGGAAAGAGGAAATTAGATGATATTGATGTTGTAGTTTTACCTGAATCATCATCTAAAATTCAAAAGGTGAATGTTAAGGAAAAAGAATCTGATGTTCAAGAGATTATCGGAGCTCTAGATGATATAGAGTTTGAGTTTGATGATAATTGGTACAATGAAGTGCTGGATGATGAAGATATCCAAGATGCTAATGTAGATGAACATTATTCTACAATTGACATAACTCATGATGATGTACCTGTTGATGTTGAAGAAAAATACAATTATTTGGTGAAGATGAAATGCAATCGGGTGTTTCTTGATGGTTTGATTGTTTCTCAAATTCATGAAGAATATGAAAAATGTGTTACAGCTGAATCTGTTACTCCTATTGATCCAAACGAAATTGTAGTTGAACATGGAGAATGGAACAAGTTACAAGAAGGTATTAATGTAGAAGAATTGTCTACATCCGAATTACACCATCCTGATCCAAATGACATGAATATTAATGCTTTAAGATCATGGTTACAATCCAAAAATTATCCTTGGAAGAAGCTAAAGAGGCTACAAGGCGAATCATTAAGGAATTTAGTTAGAAGCTTTCAAGAAACAGAAAGACAAACTAACAAGATGATTGTGCTTGATATGGATAATCCTCAATACTTGGAGACAACAAAAAGGACGAGGATTTTGAAGCATCAAGAGATCAAAGCAATGGAGAAGAAAAGTTCTGCTTACGAGAGAAGAAGAGAACTCATGAAGATGTTTCCATAAACAGAAAGACAAGGATATCAAGTATCAATGGAACAGAAGCAATTGTGGAACAAAGCACGATCTGCTGGTGACCTTGTGCGTAATGTATTACAGAAAGGATAATCTATTTCAGATTTGTTGAATGCTATGATTGTTCCTGATACCACTAAGGAGGTCAAGATCGTAGCTTGGAAGTATGATGAAGTGTTTGATGCATTCTTGATTAAAAGAGTCAATGCAATTTATGATGTTTATCATTTCTTTTCAAGTATTATTAAGCTGCCAGTTCAAGACTTGAAAGAATTAGATAGATTGCCTTTGATCAACCATTCAAAAGCTAAAAGTGGAGAATTATTTGTTGAGTTACTTCATAGAGGGATAAACAGAATGAGTTCATTCTTACAAATAAGGTGTGATCAAGAAGATAAGCAGTATTTTCAATCATTAAAGAAGAAGAGAAAAGGAGTTGATAAAGATGTTGGTGAAGAAAAGTTTTTTGGATGCTTTCAGTGATGAGTATTTTGAGAAAGTCACAAATCCAGGATTGAAAGTGATAGATGGATCTCAACAATCAAAACCGATTCTAAGATGGTTTTATAATTCTAAAACGTATGAATTGAAGTTGGTCAGAAATGTGGATGATTGGGATAAAGATATGATTACATTGTTTGGTGTGTTTGAACTTAAGCTACTCCATCCTAGTTACATTTCTTTCTTATCAATTCAAAAGTTTGAGAAAGTGAGTCCAGAAACTACTGAGAATGACAAAAAGTATTTTATGTCTATAATTAAGGTGATGAATGCAGCAATGGAGAGGATATCATTAAGAAAAGCATTAGCATAAGCTAATATTGTGAAGAAAGATATCAAAGACATTGAGTTCATGAGAATTTTTAGTAAAGGTGTTTTGGAGATACATTGTAAAGATAGTTCTAATCTAATCGAATGCTATGAAAATATGGATATAGCAGGGCTTTCAAAGCAAACATTGGAATTAATGAACTCCATGGAAATTAAAACAAATGAGGCGAAGCCAGAACAAGGAATTCTTGCTAAGAAATTCAAAGCAGCTATTATAAAGGCTCTAAGGGAGCAAGAGATTTACAAGGAGAAACCAGTTTTCAAGATCAAGGAAGAGCCAGAAGACTTCTTTGAAGCATGAAAACTAAAGATCAAGCAGAAGACAAAGAGAGGAGACTGAAGACAAAAGAAAGAAGATTAAAGATTGAAGACAAAGATTGAAGAAAGAGATTTGAAGACTGAAGATTTTGAAGACCGAAGACATGTATATCTTAGTGGGAGTATTGTAGATGCTTCTTTAGAGATTAGAATTTGTCTTTGTATGTCTTTTACATTTTTGTCATAGTATAGGGACTTTTCATGTAAATATGTTCCTTTGTTTTCTTGATTAGTATAAATAGCATAGATATGTATGATGTAGGTAAGTTCTTTAGAATTTAGACGTATTGTAACTGTTTCCTACACTTTGTATTCTTCTATATGCTAATCAATGAAAACTCTATGAATTTTTGTTGATTTGCTTGTATTGAATTGAATACTTGTGTGTTTTAGATTGAATTATGTTCATATATCATCACAGATCGATCCATTTTGAGCTCATCAAATTTCTTCAAGAGTTTTTCAACGAATTTCTCTTGATTGATAAAAATTCCATTTGCAGATTGCTTCACTTGAAGACCAAGGAAAAATTTTATTTCTCCCATAGAACTCATTTAGAAACGAGACTTCATGATTTTGTTAAAATTCATTGCATAACTTTGGACTTGTAGAACCAAATATGATATCATCAACATACACTTAAACACATAAGAGATCATCAACATCCTTCTTAATAAACAAAGTAGATTTTCCCTCGCGTGTATCCATGTTGGATCAAATGTTGAGATAACGTTTCATACCAGATTTTAGGAGCTTGATGTAGACCATATAAAGCTTTGCTCAACTTGTACACACGATGAGGATATTCTGAATCTTCAAAACCTGGAGGTTGCTTGACATACACATCATCAGTGATTGGTCCATATAAGAAAGCACCTTTCACGTCCATTTGATACACCTTGAATTTCATGAATGATGCATAAGCCAGGAAGACATGAATTGATTCAAATCTTGCAACTGGAGCAAATACTTCATCATAATCTATTCCTTCTTCTTGGGTGTAACCTTGTGCAACGAGTCTCGCTTTGTTGCGAACAACAATTCCCCAATCATCTGTTTTGTTTCTAAACAACCATTTTGTGCCTATGGCATTTTCTCCTTCAGGTAAATCCACAAGCTTCGACACTTCTTGTTTACGAGATTGCAATAACTCTTCTTGCATTGCTTCAATCCAACTATTTTCCTTTAACGCTTCAGTGATGTTTTTAGGAACAATTTGAGATAGAAAACACGAGTATAAGCAGAGATTTGCTTGTTTTGAATGACTTCTTGTTGTTCTCTCATTCAATGGACCAATAATCTGAGATGCAGGATGGTTCTTATGAACACGAGATGTTGGAATCTCATTCACTTGAACATGAACATCTAGATTAGATTGGTTTAAGTCGGAAAGCTAATGCAATAAGTTCAAAGAATATGGATTGAAATTAGGAACTTGAGTCGGTGAGTTGATAAAGTAATCAAGATTATCGGCAACAACTACATCATTAGAGATCAATGACGTTCCAGACTCAGGTTGTATAATTTCAGGACCATCATTAGGAATAGGTTGTGAAACGTTGGAAATTTCAGACAAGAAATGTTCTTTAGCTTGTTGAGATTGATCATGAGTTTCAGACTGAAATATAGGATCTTTCACAAAAGAGAAAAATGGATAATCTGGGCTTGAGTCATCCATATCATCAGAATCAGAATCATCGCTGAATGATCTAAGATCTCCTTCTGGTTTCTTCTTCTGACCTGTAGATTCAAACAAGTTAGAATTGAAAGAGTTTGACAAAGAGTCTAAATCAAATAACCAAGCTGGACCATTTGCAACTGATGGAAAAGAGTTTTCAAGAAATTTAACGTTGAAAGTTTCAAGGATAACATTTGTCCTAGAGTTATAAACTCTAAAAGCTTTTGAAACCGATGAATATCCAACAAAAAATCCTTCATCAGATTTTGCATCAAATTTCCCTAGCTGATCACTTGAATTTAAAATCAAAACTGGATAATCAAAAGATTTAAGAAAATCTATATTAGGTTTCCTGTCAAACATCAACTTATAAGGGGTTTTCTGTTTATCTTTCATAATCAATGAACGAGTCTACACAAAACACGCTGTGGATATGGCTTCATCCTAGAAAGTGATTAGAATTTTGGCATTTTCTAATATAGACCGTGTTGCTTCAATCAAAGTTTTGTTTTTCCTTTCAGCAACTCCATTTTGTTATGGAGTTCTAGGAGCACTGAACTGATGAGCAATACCTTTTTCTGCACAAAATCTATCAATATTAGCATTTTTAAATTTTGTTCCATTATCACTTCTAATTATTTTCACCTTTTGTTATAATTGATTTTCTACTTTAATGATGAAGTCTTTTAATAATTCTGCCGTTTCAGATTTAGCATACAAAAAGAAAACCCACGAAAATCTTGTAAAGTCATCAATGATAACTAAACAGTAAGATTTCTTTCCAATACTCCAAACATTTGTTGGTCCGAATAGGTCCATGTACAACATTTGGAGAGGTTTGGAATTTGAGTTTATCAGCTTGGACTTATAAGATGCTCTGTGTTGCTTTCCTTTTAAAAATGCTAAGAAGAGATCAGTTGTGGCAAACTTCTTTGTTGGAAGACCTACAACATGATTTCCTGATACAAGCTTGTTCATGTTCTTAAAGTTGGAATGCCTGAGACGTCTATGCTATAACTGACTTTCGTCTTTTGATGATTGAACAATTAGGCATGTTGTTTCTGTAGAAGGATCAACTTGAGACATATCTAATTTATATACATCTCAATCTCGAACAGCTTTAACAACTACCCATTCTTTGCTAATCTGAAAACCTGGCTTCAAAATATAACATAACGAATCATCAAAAAGAATTGAGTAAGATTTGTCACAAATTTGGGAAACACTTAAAAGATTAAAGTTCAACTATGAGCAATAGTTGACTTTATCAAAGCTAATAATCCCATTGGACACCGTTCCTTCGCCTGTAATCTTACCACCTGCATCACCTCCAAATGCAACATGTGTACCATCTTTTAACTTAAATTCTTGAAGCAAGACATGGTTGCCTGTCATATGCCGACTACACCGTGTTAATAGGTCTTCTCGGGCCTACCTGCATTTCAAAAAGAATTAAGTTGAGTTATCAACCCAAGCCGAGATGGTCTTGGGCTTGCCAAATTTATCAACAATGGTAAACTATTTAAAGTGAAGCTTTTTCAAATCAGGCTTATTGTTAACAAATTTACCAATTTTGTTTCTTACAACTTTTTGATTATCTTTGATTTGTTTTTTCCTTAAAACATTGTAATGTTTTTCAAGATCATCATCAAGATATTTCAAATTATCAGACAAAAAATTTTGTTTACCAAACTTCCCACCATTCATTCTCACAGATCGTGGAATGAATTTTCCTTGATTATACTGCTTTGGTTTTTCAGCATAAGAATCATTATAAACAGAATCATTTCTTCAAAAAGATCTCAAGCCTAAGGAAGGTTGTTTTGTCAATTTTTTAAAACCAAAACTTTGATTTCTTTGAAATTGTGGATTGACATATCCATTCCTTAACTGTGGATTAACATATTCATTCCTCGGCGAGTTCTTTCTGAAGTAGCAATTCTTAGTTTTGTGAGTTCTTTCATCACAATAGGTACAGTATTTGTTAAAATGACAATCAGCTGTTGAATGATTTTTCATTACTTCCTCTTGTTTGAGCTTGTCACATATTTTATATGAATAAGTTCTGTAGTACTCTACTTGTTCAAAGCAAGCTTTAATGCACATTTTTTCTCTTACTTTAGCTGGAATTTCAGGATATTTTGAGAAAGAAGTCTCAGAGTCAGAAGATGAATTATCAACCTTTGGTTGATCTGACTGTGCCATTAGTGCAACTTCTTCTAAATCCTCTTTAGGATCAGATTTATCACTCCAGTCATACTCTTCTTCTTCATTTTCTGAGTTATCTTCAGCCTTAGGATCACTATCTTCTGACCAATCTTCAGTTTGAATTTCTACAACAAGAGAAAAACTAGAGTTTAGATCAGCTGTAAATTGTTCAGCATAAGCACTCCAGTCATATCCATCTTTAATGCTAACAACTAGAGCTTTCATTGGCTCTTCAGATGCTTTTGATTCATTCTTAAGTTCTGGTATAGGAAGACTCTGATAAGGCTTTTGAAATTTCTTCTGAGACTGCTGATGATATCTTTGACTGCTAGAACCTACTTGACCATTTCCTCCTTGGTTTCTGGGAGCTTTACATTCCCTCAAGAAATGACAATAGCTATTACAGTTGAAACACCTTACTTTGATTTGTCAAAGCCAATGGTTTTGTTAGCACTTGGCTTGTAGTTCCTGTTAACATAAGAGTGTTTCTTGGTTCTATAAGCAATCATCATCCTCTGCCAGTTCAAGTCCATCTCTTATACATTGTCTGGATCCATCTCAAACAAATCCTACAAAACAAGATCTAATTATGTTAAATAACTACCTTGATAAGCTTGAAAACTTGCCATAAAAGCAGTAAAAGCAAATTTATACTCATCATCCTATAAGAGGATGTTAATAACATCTTTAACTTTGCTAGTTTTAGCAAAGTTAGAAGATGGAGTCTTAGTTTGAGGTTTAGGAGTTTGAGTTTTAGGAGGAGACTGAGATTGAGGTTGATTTGCATAAACAGGAGCACTTGTGTAAGAAGAATCTGTAAAGAAACCAGCTCCGACGAACAAATCGTCCTCTTTTTCTGGAGATTTATCATCTTTGGCCAGAAAAGCATTCTCAACTGTGTTAGTTGGAGATGCAACATACTTGTACTGAGACATTGAAGCAGTTCTATCATTGTTTCTTGAGCTCTCATCAATCTCAACTGATTCAATCTTGGCAATCAAAAGATCTAGATCCATAAGAAACTTTTTTGTATGCTTTAACAGTGTAACTGTCTGTTTCCATGATGATGGAAGAGCATTGAGAAGTCTGTAGTTTCGATCTTTTAGATCATTTTTGATACCAGCAGTTGGCATCTCAGTAGTTAGTTGTACAAATCTGTTCATCATTTGATTTATTGTTTCACTAGAGAGATGCTCAAACAACTCTAACTGCCTCTTAAGTTTCTGCTTTTTGAGATCTTGTATCTCTTTACCTCCTTCACATATGATTTTCAAAGCTTTGTACATAGTGTACTGATGAAATCAACTTAAACACATGTTGATTCCCCCAAGGATTTTTTCAATATCCCTCAATAATCAACAAACAAGAACCATGGTGTGGAAACCCATGATAGATGCTATGATATCAGTGTTGTGTATGTTTGTGTGATTGCTAGTGCTTGGATGATAATATATGCTTGATTGTATTGATTGTTCAAAAGCTCACAAAGGATTAGGGTAGTTTACTATTTATAACCTATACACAAAAGCTATATACAATTACTGAACTAACCTTATGTAAACGAATATTACATAAATAATCCTAAGTCTATAAGCTGTACGCTGTGGATGAATAGTTGTCCGCTGTGGAAGATTTCTCATCCGCTGTGGAAAAGACTTGTCATCCGCTATGCAGTGTTTGTTCGTCCGCTGTGGAATGTTCATCCGCTGTGGATTAAACATCCGTTGTGGACAGTTGTGTGTTTGCTTGTGTGTTGTCCGCTGTGGAATGTTCATCCGCTGTGGAATGTTCATCTGTTGTGGATGAACATCTGCTGTGGACAGTTGTGTGTGTTTGCTTGTCTGTTGTCCGTTGTATGTTCTTCATCCGCTATGGGATGGATGTTCATCCGCTGTGGGATGGATGTTCATCCGCTATGGGATGAATGTTCATCTGCTGCACACACTTAGACAGATTTCTTCATCCGCTGCTGATGATTTTCATCTGCTGTGGACTCTTTCTTCATCCGCTGCAGACACTTGTCAAAATTTCTTTTATCTACAATTTTGAAAAAGAAATTTAAACAAATATTAGTGTTTGTTATGAATGATAATGATGCTAATGTGTTAGAAGATGATTGTTTGAATGTTAGAACACATTATGTTTGATATATGTCTGATATGGCAAGCATCATACTTTTATTCATTAGTTCTTAATGCACTTATTGAGTCCAACAATACTCCCCCTAAGTATGATGTTGCCAACTTTGTATGATAGCTTGTTACTGTTGTTTGTTAGAAACAATGAGTGTGTGTGTGTTGGTGCTTGTTAATGATTTGTTTGTTAAGAAAATGTGTGTGTGTTTGATATTAAAGATGTACTGATTGTGTGTTATCGCTTAAACTGTTTGTTTGCATGATTGTATGTTATTAAATGGTTTTTTTTGTTCACAGCGGATGAACATTTGTTCATGCGCTTTGCACACATGGATGTGGTGTGAATGTTTACAGCGTATGATTACCTGTGTACATACGCTGTATACACATGTACAATTTCTACAACGGATGACTTATGTTAGTCATGCGTTGTGGAATGGCACTGTATTCATAGCGGATGCCTTACCAACATCATGCGCTGTGAACACTTGTATGTTCACAAGTGCATAGCGGATGTTTTTTTGTTTAGTCCGCGATATACACTTGGTGAATTTTGCATGTTATGATGATTACTGTATCTACAGCGGATGTATGTTTGTGTGTCCGCTGTGACAACAGTTTTTCAAAAATTTTAGATTTTTTTGTTTGTTTTGAACTGATATCTTCCGAAGCATATGTTTGATAAAATTTTCTTCCGAAAGAACATTTGTTTGATGAAACTTGTTTAAATCAAAATGTTTGTTTAAATCTTTGATTTAAAATATATGTTAATATATTGAAATTTTAACATATTTAATATATGGATGTTAAAATATCACTCACAAGCAATATTGTGCAATACAATAAACAAGTGTATGTGTGTCAACCTTCTGTTTGTTAGTGTTGGCTTGACATGGCTTTGTTTAAAAGTCAAAATTTAGAAAATTTCAAATTTTAAAATGTATGAATATGCACAATTCTGCTACCTTTGATATTTCCATGTTCAATTTCTCCCCCTAAATTTTTGCATAGTTATAAAAATCTTTTACAAAATGACAAAAATTTGTATGTATTTGAGTGGAAATTATCAAAGTCCAATTGATTGCTTGCTTGATAAATGTTAGAAAGATAATGCCTTATCTAACTTATAAATGAATGATTTTCATGTTTTAACATGAATCTTTTGCACATACCATGAGATCATACTAGTCTATATTTCTTACTAAGTTATTTGTATGGTATTAAGAATAGACATAGACAAGTACAATATTGATTGCAGATATTATGATCCACTTAAACTCATGCATGGTATTAATGGTTGATTGAAACAATGACTGATTATCATGTTTTGAGTTTATTGACATGAGATGTATGTACCCCACATCTGATTGTATGATTGGTACAACCCTCCTCAAGATATGCTAGAAAGCACTTTCAATTCTTAAAACCTAGCTACTTAGGAGTATAAATGCTCAATTTGATCCATGATGTTTGATCCTTATTGGGATTCTTTTTCACTTCACTTTGGAAGGTGATCCTCTTTGGGATTCTTTTGATTCATTCACAAGGAATGTAGTCTAAAGACTTTATTGATTTTTCATCCAAACTGGATGTGTTCCTCTTTGGGAATCTTTTTGGATCATGATTTTGGTCATTCAGGTCTATGCTTAGCATAACAACGAATGCCTAGGTGTACTCCAGGTCTATGATTATCATAACAGAGGAGACACTTGTATGATTGAGCAATTTATAAACTATTTCACTTGGTGTATTATAGTTACTTTGAAAGCAACCTATATTAGATAGATTAATATTCACCATAAACCAAGATGTGTTGTTGACCACCCATTAATGAGAATTTTGGTGTTAATCTTGGACTTTGACAAAATCAAGCATGTTTGATTTTAATGTTTTGAAAAACATTAATTTGTTGAATCATAGTTGATTATAACAAATGACTGAACCAAAAATTCAAATCTTGTTGAGTCAAATGGTTTTGTAAAGAGGTCAGCCAATTGATTGTCTGTATGGACCTTGAGCAACTTGATCAGACCCTTTTCTGAGCAATCTCTCAGAAAGTGATATCTGATCTCTATGTGTTTTGTTTTTGAATGTTGAACAGGATTGTCAGTGATAAACATGGCTGCAGAATTGTCAATGTGTATGAGTGTTTTAAGAAAATTAAAGCCATAGTCAAGCATTTGGTTTTGAATCCATAACACTTGAGAATAGCATGCAGAAGCAGCTATGTATTCTGCTTCAGCTGTTGACACAGAGACATTTGTTTGCTTCTTGCATTGCCAAGAGATCAATCTTGATCCAAGAAACTGGCAGCCTCCACTGGTTGATTTCCTGTTGTTATTGCGTCCCCCGTAATCACTATCTGTGTATGCACATAGTGAGAAATCTCCATCTTTAGGATACCACAAACCAAGACCTGGTTTTCCTTTCAAGTATCAGAAGATTCTCTTTACAGCATTTATGTGTGATTCCTTGGGATCTTCTTGATATCTTGCGCACATGCATACTGCATACATGATATCTGGTCTGCTTGCTGTAAGGTACATCAGAGAACCTATCATAGATCTGTAGAGTTTCTGGTCAACTGATGTTCCTTCTGAGTCTGGTCCAAACTTTAATCTAGTTGCAAATGGTGTCTTGCTTGAATTGCTATCAGTCATGTTATACTTCTTGAGTATCTGATGCGCATATTTGCTTTGATTGATGAAAATTCCATCTGTTGATTGTTGAACATGTAGGCCTAGGAAGAATGTGAGTTCTCTCATTGAGCTCATCTGGAATTTTGATTGCATAAGAGTTTCAAACTCTTTGCAAAGCTATGTGTTTGTGGAGCCAAATATTATGTCATCCACATAGACTTGCACTACTAACAAGTCTTGTCCTTTCTTTTTTAAGAACAATGTCTGATCAATTTTACCTCTGGTGTAACCATTTTGTAGAAGAAACTTTGATAGAGTTTCATACCACTTCCTGGGTGCTTGGTGAAGACCATATAGAGCTTTGTCTAACTTGTATACTCTATGAGGGAAATATGGATCTTCAAACCCTGGAGGTTGAGCAACATACACCTCTTCATCTATCTTACCATAAAGCAATGTACATTTTACATCCATTTGGTAGACAGTGAACTTCTGAGATGACGCATAAGCAAGGAATACTCGGATGGCTTCCAGTCTTGCTACAGGAGCAAAGACATCATCATAATCAATGCCTTCTTCTTGAATATAACCTTGAGCTATAAGCCTTGGTTTGTTTCTTATGACAATCCCTCTGTCATCTGCTTTGTTTCTGAATAGCCACCTTATGCCAATTGCATATTGACCTTAAGGCAGATCTACCAGCTTCCAAACTTCTTGCTTCTTGAATTGCTGTAGCTCCTCTTGCATGGCTTCTATCCAACTGTTGTCCTTTAATGCTTCAGTGATGTTTTTGGGTACAGTTAAGGATAAGAAATAGGAATACAAGCAAATGTTTGCCGTGTCAGATTGACTACGAGTCAATCTGGTGTTGAGATCATCGATGATGTTTTCTATTGGATGGTTCTTGTGAACTCTTGTGGTTGTAATTTGATCAACATGAATTGTTGAATCAAGATTGGTGATTGTCTGATCACGTGATGATGGGTGAGCAAGAGTATTAGGAGATGTGTGATTGTCTGATTTAAGGGGTTCAGTGAATGTTTGAGGGGAATCATGAAAGAAATCTAATATTTCATCTTCATGATGTGTGTCTGGTAGAGAATGGTAGTCATCATCATCTTTATGTTGTTTTGGTTTGTTTGTTTCCTATGATTGATTGGGTACAGGAGATGAAGATGCTGGAGTGTCTGAGGATGATTCTCTTGAGATGTTTGGTTGATCAGGAGGTGTTGACATAGTTGTGCTTGAAGGAGTGTTAGTGGTTCTCCTTGTAGGATCAGCAGTCAACGGAACATCAATGGTTGTTGGTGGAACCATTGGATATTCAGTGTTATCCTTTGAACCTGAAATATCAAAGTAAGCTGTGTCAAATGATTTTGTTAGTGCATCAATATCAAACAGCCAGTTTGATCCAACGACTTTCTTAGTGAAAGAATGTTCATTGAAAACAACATCAGTTGTTTCTTCCATTATATTTAGCCTTGGATTGAATACTCTGTAAGCTTTTGAGCTTCCAGAATATCCAACAAAGAATCCATCATCTGCTTTTGGAGCAAATTTGGATAATTTTTCTCTGGTGTTTAATATGGAAACAGAACATCCAAATGCCTTAAGAAATCCTATATATGGTTTTCTTTTAAACACTAATTCATAAGGCGTTTTGGAATGTTCTTTGATGATTAATGTTCTGTTTTGTATGTAGCAAGCTGTGTTTATGGCTTCAGCCCAAAAGGATAGGGGCAATAGAGAGTCAGCTAGCATGGTTCTAGCTGCTTCTATTAATGTTCTATTTCTCTGTTCAGCTACTCCATTTTGCTGCGGAGTTCCAGCTATGCTGAATTGATGACTTATCCCTTTTTCTGCACAAAAAAAAAAGAAATAAAGTCATTCTTAAATTTAGTGCCATTATCACTTCTTAAAGATTTAACTTTAAGATCAAGTTGATTCTCAATCTTTGTGATAAATGATGTAATGATTTGTGTTGTTTCTGTCTTGTATAGAAGAAAGAAAACCCATGTGAATCTAGAATAATCATCTACTATGACAAGACAGTATTATTTCTTTCCTATGCTTAGGATGTTTGTGGGGCCAAAAAGATCCATATGAAGCAATTTGAGTGGTGTGTTATTGGAGTTTATCAATTTTGATTTATGGGAAACTCTATGTTGTTTGCCTTTTAGACATGCTGTGCAGTGGTCTGTACATAAAAAATCCTTTTGTGGAAGACCTATGACTAGATCATTTTTAACAAGTTTGTTCATCCTGTTAAAATTAGTGTGACCTAATCGTCTATGCCATAATTATGTTCCATCTTCTGTGGCTTTTGATAATAAACAAGTGTCAAGGGTTGATGCTGAAACATTGTTCATATCAACAATGTATGTGTTGTTTAGATGAGGAGTTTTCAAAAGGATATAATCTTCTGGAATCTGAAAACCCGTCTTAAGGATGTAGCAGTTGTTGGAGTCAAATAAGGTGACGTATCCCTTGTCACAGATTTGTGACACACTCAGAAGATTAAACTGAAGATTGGAGCAGTAGTTGACATTTTCAAAGCTAATCAACCCATTTGTTACTGTTTCTTTGCCAGTTATCTTCCCACCTGTTTTATCTCCTCCAAAGGCTACATTACCTCCATGTTTGTTCTTAAAATCCCGAAGGAGGGAATAGTTGCCTGTCATATGATGGGAGCATCCACTGTCAACATACCAGATGTTGTCAGGCCTTCTAAGATGTCCTTAAAAAACAAAAGAAATCAGTTAGTTGGAGCAACCCAAGCCAAGATGGTCTTGGGGTTTCCGTCTTTTCCAACAATGCAAATTTCTTCCAGGACAGCATTGTCTATAGGTTTTGGAACTCTAGACACACTAGATTTCCTTTGGTTTGTTTTAGCTCTATTAGGAGAAGTGCTTCGTGCTCTTCTCTTTTGTGAGCTAGTGTCAGTGTTTTGTCTGTTTTGAGACTTATGTCTCCTTGATATGTGTTGAAAATTTTCATAAAAAGTTTTATCATTATCTAAAACAATTTTTTGATGAGGAGTTTGTTTAGGAACTCCCATTCTGCTCTTATTTGGAACAACTGATGGTTTTTTAGTGTTTTTCTCAATCTGAGCTTGTTTGATTTGTTTCTTGTTTTTCTTGTTGAAAAAACAAGTTGCCGTGCTGTGATTGTTTCTTTCACAAATGGAGTAGTAATTGTGAAAATGACATGATTCTGTACTGTGATTATTCATCTTACAGTACTGGCAGTACTTACCATATCTACACTTTTTAGTTGTGTGTGTGAATTGATCACACCATTCACAGTATGGTAACTCTGATTTTGTTTGTTAGCTGAAAACTTTTGATTTCAATTAGATTTTAATGGAACTTCAAAAGTTACTGATTGTTGTTTTGGCTGAATTGTGGTTTTGCGTTTCCCTTTATTTACCTGTTTGGAAGTGGCAATGGAAGTTACAGCTTTCCTTCCACCGGAACAAATATCAAATCCTTGAATCTGTTTCAATTGTTTGTTTGATGTATCAGCCACACATGAAACCTTTTGAGTTTTAATAATTAGCTGATCAGACTCATCATCTAATAAATCGTCCTCATCATCATCTGTTGTTTGATTATCAAATTCATTATTTTCTCCTTGATAAAAGTCAGTTGATTTGATTGATGATGGTGTTGAACTTTTAACAAACTTTATCAAGGGTGATTTTGATGATGATGATGATGATTGTTTAGAGTCATCAGTCTTTTCTTGAGAATCATGAGATTCATCCTGTTTGTTGGTCATGGAGTCAGGTAAAGGAATATAATTATCATTATAAGGTGGACTTACCTTATTATGTCCTAAACCTGAAGGGTCCTTAAAAGCCCTTTATTGAGCAAGAAGTTCTTCGAACTTCTTGTTACTAACCTGAAACTTCTGAAGTTTCTCTTCAGTTTTAGCTTGTAATGATTTTGACTCAGTTAATGAGATAGAGAGTTGCTCAACCTGAGCTGCCAAAGTGAGTTTTTCAGACATTAATTGTCTAAATCTGTTTGTAATGAAAGTATTTTAGTTTCATATTGTTTTTGTTTAGATTTTAAACTTTCATTTAAAATGTTTGTTTCTATGACTTTCTTTGACAGATTATCAGCATGCTCTCTATACCTATTTACCTCATCAATGCATGCTTGACTATAGAGGTTTTCTTTTACCTCTTTCGGGATGTCTGTTAGTTTGTCTTCAATATCAGCCATAATGGCATGATTTGAAGGTGATGGGATTTCAGCCTCATAAAGGCTCCAGTCACATTCTCCATCCTTTTGATGATCATGGCAGAAGATGTTGGATGTTGAGTTGAACTGAATTGAGTGATTTGAGGTTGAGTTGGTGCATTTGGAATACTGATTGGTGGAGGCACTTGTCTGTTTGTATGAATTCCACTTGAGTGTTGTGCCTGATGTGTATTTCTGTCAACTCTGGGCTGTTGACATTCTCTTGAAAAGTGCTCATAAAGCTGACAGTTGTAGCACCTAACTTTGGTTTTATCAAAACCAATTCTTGTCTTTTTGTCCATGTTTAATCCCCGATTTCTTTGTAGAAACCTTTTAGACCTGTATGCTATCATGGCCATGGACCATTGTAAATCCATTTCTTCTACCATATCTGGTGGAAGCTCATCTAAGTCCTGTTGGATGATTTGAGATGGAGTCAGACTTGCTCCTAGGAATGCTTCAAAACTAGTTGAAAAGGCTGCATAAGCTGCCTTTTGCTCTTCACTTTGTAGAATGATAATAAGAGCATCCATAGGTTTTTCAAGTCTGTGTATATTTGATTTGAGGTTTTGACTATTTGTTTGAGGTTGAATTATGAGGGTGATGCTTGCTTTGAGGTGTGACTTCATGTTAAGCATGAACTCCAGTCTTCTTATACTTGTGTTTGTTGCTGGATGATTCTGGTGCTGAGAAGAATGATGTATCATTAGAATCTAAGAATTCTTGTTCTTCATCTTCTCCAGTGCTTGGGATGAAAGCATTGTCTGTGTGTTGAGTTTCTTTGAACTTATAGGCCTGTACATGTCTGATTTAGTTGTTGTTTTTGGATTTTTCATCCATCTCAAGTGCTTCAACCTTGGCTACTAGTGAGTCAAAGGATAGGGCCTCTAAGTCCAATGTTGCTTTCATGAGTGACACTGACTGAGTCCAACTCAAAGGTAATGTATGCAACATTTTCTTATTGATTTCAACAGTGTCATATTTAAGTACATATACTATCATTTCATTCATAAGTTGGACATATCTATGTAACTGTTGAGTAATTGACTCCCCATGTATGTGATGGAAGGTTTCATGTTGGGTCCTTAGTTTTTCCTTTTTGATTTCCTTAATTTCCTCACTTCCTTCACACATTGTGTGAAGAACCTTTCATAGTTCATGAGTAGTTTTGAAATTTTCGACCCGTGTCAAAATTTCAAAAGGCAAAGTCATAGCTAAAATGCTATATGCCTTCATGTCTATTTTGACCCGCTTAAGGTCATCACCAGCTACACTTTTCAGACTAACTGGTTTTTGTATGTTATAATCTGGTCCTAATGTGAGTGGGATGTAAGGACCTTCAGTAATTGATGTCCATAAATCTGGATCATGATATGTAATCCAATTTCTGAACATGATTTTCCATTGCTTGAAGTCTGATTTGTTCTTCAACTTTAGGGGTTTTAGTCCACTGTTAGAACACATCATTTCATCAGCCATGTTTGTTTGATTTAAACTTAATAAATTTTAAGTTTAATTGGTTTGTTTAAATTTTAGTCCGGTGCTAAAATTTTAATTAATCCTAATTGTCTCTAGGATTTGTTTGTTGTTGATAAACCCTTTTTAAATAGATTTACCAAATAAAGGAAATTAATTAATTAATTAAAATCCAATGATAAGTCACTTTCAAATCTCAGTGATAAGAAAGGAATATTCTGTCAAGGGAATGTCAACTTTTTAATGATGTTAGTCAAATAAAGTCAAAAACCCTAAAAACAAATATTTTGTTTTCTAAAGTTAACTTTTAAGATCAAAAGTAACTATTTGAAAAAATCAAAAGAAGATTTCGGTTCTTCTTTGTTTTATATGATGAACAATCACAATCACCAAAGATTGTGAAGGTAATTGATGAACAAAAACTAGGGTTTAGCCTAAGGTTTGTTGGCGGCTGAGATAATTTCAACAAAAACAACAATCGGTTTGTTGTTAGATGAAGATTAATCGCCTGTTTCGAGTGAAAAACAACTCAAATGTGATGATTAAATACAATGAACCGATTCAAAGTATTCAACTCAATGTTTGTTTGATAAAAGCTGGATAGAACAATAACCGTATATTATTTATCCGAAACCCTTAAAAACCGTTGAGGTTTTAGTGAGTTTTGTGATGAACACGTTTGAAAATCGTGTATGAGTGATGTTTTAAGCTAAAAACCTTCCGTTTGAAAATGTTTTAACAACTGATGAACAATACCCGTGTATTGTTTCATAGAATCTTGTGTTGTTTGAGATGTTCAAGCTGAAAAATCAACAAAACTTCTTCAACATGCACAAAATGATTCAGAAATCATATTTGTTTGCGTTTGTTGTATGTTAATAGTAGAAGAAGATGAGTTTGAAGACTAAACAGCTTGTTGATGTGTGTTTTGAAGCTAATGAACCACTGAATTCAATTTGTTGAATGAGAGGATCGAAATCAATGAATGATTAAGCCAAGGCTCTGATACCACCGGATGAAATCAACTTAAACACATGTTGATTCCCCCAAGGATCTTTTCAATATCTCTCAATAATCAACAAACAAGAACCATGGTACGGAAACCTATGATAGATGCTATGATATCAGTGTTGTATATGCTTATGTGTGATTGTGTGATTGCTAGTGCTTGGATGATAATATCTGCTTGATTGTATTGATTGTTCAAAAGCTTACAAAGGATTAGGGTAGTGTGCTATTTATAACCTATACACAAAAGCTATATACAATTACTGAACTACCCTTATGTAAATGAATATTACATAAATAATCCTAAGTCTATAAGCTGTCCGCTGTGGATGAATAGGTGTCCGCTGTGGAAGATATCTCATCCGCTGTAGAGATGACTTGTCATCCGCTATGCAGTGTTTGTTCGTCCGTTGTGGAATGTTCATCCATTGTGAATTGAACATCCACTGTGGACAGTTGTGTGTTTGCTTGTATGTTGTCCACTGTGGAATGTTCATCCGCTGTGGATGAACATCCGCTGTGGACAGTTGTGTGTTTGCTTGTATGTTGTCCACTATATGTTCTTCATCCGCTGTGGGATGGATGTTCATCCACTGTGGGATGAATGTTCATCTACTGCACACACTTAGATAGATTTCTTCATCCGCTACTAATGATCTTCATCCGCTGTGGACTCTTTCTTCATCCGCTGTAGATATTTGAAATTTCTTTTATCTACAATTCTGAAAAAGAAATTTAAACAAATATTAGTGTTTGTTATGAATGATAATGATGCTAATGTGTTAGAAAATGATTGTTTGAATGTTAGAACACATTATTTTTGATATATGTCTGATATGGCAAGCATCATACTTTTATGCATTAATTCTTAATGCACTTGTTGAGTCCAACATGTACCCAGTTTGATAACCATCAAGTCTAGTCAAGACTTCCAATGGTAATCCTTTACACATCAATGAATAAGCTTTGATATCATTCTTCACTTTCCTTAAGTCATCACCTTGCAAATCATCTTCAGGATAAGGTTCTTGAGAGTCTTTTATGTAAACAAATCCTCTATTAGGACCATCAGATGTAATCGGGATATGAGGTCCTTTCTCTATTGACTTCCACAAGTCAGTGTCAATAGAATTTAGATGATGCTTTAGTCTTAACGACCAGTTCTTGAAATCACCTCTGTTCTTTAGCTTTGGAAGAATCTTCAGACTTAACCATTTTGTATTTTTAAATTTAAGAAAAAGACTTGTTTTTGTTGTTTTAAGTTTTGAATTAAAAACTATGAAATGAAAATATTTTTGGATTTTAGTTTCTAAAAAAATTTCTAAGTGTAAACTGATAAGTCTGAAAGCTGTTGCGCCTGAATAGTTGACAAACGCCTGCACAGTAGTGAAACGCCTAAACAGTTCTAAAGCACCTGACTTTGACTTAGAAACACCTAAGGGAATGCCTTAGTAGAATTCTCAAAACACCCAACTTGTAATGCGCCTGAACAGTTGTAAAACGCCCAAACAGTTATCAAGCGCCTGGAGTATAAAATGGCCAAACAGTTCTAAAGCGCCTAAACAGTTGAAATGCACCTATATTTACTTTGTTTCTACAAAGTTACCAAGTGTCCAAACAGTCTCAAAATGTCTCATCAGTGGTCAAACGCCTGATCTGAAACGTCTACACAGTATCAAAACATCCAAATAGTGGAAATGCGCCTAGATACTTAGACAATTTTCAGCAGTTTTTAACCATAATGCGCCTAATTCATCAGCGGCAACGAACTCAGATCTTATGAAAATCTTCAAAAATTGATTAATTGATCTAAAAACTTCCAATTTGGCAGTAATTAGGTCGATTATCAATCCTTAATCCTCAAATTGCTCAAACAACAACAACAAATCAGTATTCTGATTGAATTTCAGTCTGAATATGAAGAACAAAGTTCAAACAGTAATTCGATCAATTTCTTAGATTTGAACGAATTGAACACAAAATTGTGATTCAAATCATGTTTCTATTGATGAAACACAACTAAATCAACAATTAATTGATCAAATTGCAATCAATCATAGATTTCAAGTGATTCAAAGAGCTCAAAATTGTCGATAAGCTTTGATCACTGAACCGAAGGCTCTGATACCAATTGATCGGTTCAAAAGGATCGAATCTGTGATGATTTCGAGATGCAATAATCAATTCAAACACAAGTAATCAAACACACGCAATTATATCAAAAAATTCATAGATTCATTGATAGTAAATGCAAAGATACAATGTGTAGGGTTACAATTCATTCAACTGATTCTTGTCTAGTCTGGTCTAGTCTGATCTACCCTGCACATACATAAAATATCGTATATATACTAGCAAGAACTAAGGAACATATATTTACAAATAAGTCCCTATACTATGACAAAAAAAACATACAAAGACAAAATATTAATCTTCTAAGAGTCTAACATGAATGTGGATGTCTGTTACCCATGGTCCATACAGGCCAAAAGTAGAATCTCCAACAGGAAATGGTGCCATGATTGAGAAGGCCATTGATGACTACTCAGATGAAGACTATAAGAGAATGGACATTGATTCCAAAGCCTTAACTGTTCTGCTTACTGCTATACCAAACTCTATAATGGTAGGCTTTAAGCAATGCGAGTCTGCCAAAGAACTCTTTGAGGCTTTGAAATTGATGTACTCTGGTTTTGCTAAATCCAAAGAGTCAAAGAAAGATGTATTAAAGTAGAAGTTTGAGAACTTCACATATATTATTGGTGAGAACTTGTGCCAACAATACTTTAGATACATGGACTTGATCACCTCTCTTTAGTCTATGGGAGTGATTCTTGAGAAAAGAGGCATAGTAAGAAAATTCATGAGTGCACTACCTCATGAATGTACGTTCTATTGTGTATCAATCAAGATAACTAAGAATCTTAACACTCGCACCATGACTGAACTATATGGAATCCTTGATAGAAACCATATGGAGACGGAATCTCAGAAAAGCCATCAGATGAATAGTATATCCAATTCTATAGACAACAATGCTCTGCATGTTGCTAAAGGTTCAAGAACTCCCCAGCCTCAGTTGTACCTGAACTACCCCCAATAGTCATCCTCTTCTTCTGGGCCTTACATCACATTCCCTAAGACACCCAAGTCTTAACTGGCTCATAAAAATCCTTTCCAGGATAGTTGTACCTTTGTTTCAGGGAGTGAACACTCTGGAGATTTTCAATTCTGTTTTGATGATCCGGAGTGTTTCAGCCCAGATGATGTTGAATATATGGACATTGTCCAACAGATGGCTCTCCAGACCTACAGAACAAAGAAGTTGCAGGACAGTGTAAAGGGTGGTCAATACAATCAGTCTCACAATAAGGAGAGATTTAAAACACTTAACAGTTCAAATGGTGAACTGGGTTTGAGTATGATGATACTAAGAACACAAATAAGTAGTGAGACAGAACTAAGAACAAGAACAAACAAGTACAGTTTTCAAGGATGTTGTATATTGCTCTAAAGTTCTATTACAAATGTTACAAAGTATATTCGAATTACAAGGACCCAAGACACTTTATACTACATCCTACAACCGTCAATACTTAGAAAGACAGTTGGAAACACTAATCTATACAACAAGATCAATGTAGAGTCAAAAGGGCAGATTCCCTTTTGACTAGTGACTATGACATGCCATAGCTCATATCCTTTTCTAATATAAAAACATTTACTGGTACAAAAGTAGGAAGTTATGGACAAAGATCTTAATCTACAATTTATAAAAGAATGGACTTTTCACCAAGTCATATAAGTTGGTGAGTCTATAGTGTTGCGGCGGAAAGTGTGTCAGCTTTATGTAAATTAGATCAGAGAAAGCATGTCTTCCCTGTCTTCGGAAGAAATCAGTCTTCATAACAAAATGGCTTCGGAAGACTTTGTCTCTGAAGCTTCAAAAGACTTCATCTTTGGCTTCGAAAGATCTGGACATTGGCTTCGAAAGATTTTACACTTAGAGTATTTTCTGATGGAGTGTGTAAAACTTCCGAAGCACTTCTACCTTGTCTAGTGCATGCATGCAGGAAGACCCTTGGTTGTTTTGGCTTCTTTGGATGCATCAACCTTATAATCTTCTGATATAACCTTACAAACTCCCCCTAGGCTGATCCTACCAAAACAAAGAAGTTCTTCAGATATTGATAGTTCTCATTAGGATCAAGACCAAGCCTCTCTTCATCATCTGGTCAGGATCCCTCGGACTCTCATAATATCTTCTCATATCATAGAGATCATGTAGAGGATGAACAAGGATGTCTTGCTAGAATTAGACATCTTGACCTCCTTGATCTCTGATGACATACCATTTTTCAGGATTAGCAGCAAAACTCCAGGACAAGATGGGTCTTCCAATAGCAAGAGACTCTACTTGAGTCGGAGTTGGTTGAGCAGCCTCTTCATGCACTACCACAGGATGCTCTGACTCATCCTGAGGTGTGGAGGTGGATGCCTTGGTCTTCTTCTTGTTTGAAACACTTTTCCTGGCCATCCTTTTCCTCCTCTTTGAAGTTTTTAACTGAGAGGACTGGTCTTCAGCACCAGATTGTTTTGTTGTGCCTCTCTCAGTGGGATCTCTTCTCTCATAAGTTAACAAGGAGAGAGAAGAGATCCCTGCTATGGATCAGAAGACGAAGTTGGCTGAGATGCAGCTCTAGGTTCAGGTTGTGTTATCTCAGGGGGTTCAACCTTCATCTCAACTTTAGGTTGAGCTGGACTTGGTGGAGAACGCAATCTACAAGCTCTCCCTTTTTGATCTTCTGCGTGATCACTCTGATATGCTCATCCATAGTGGATAGAGACATAGGACCAAGCATCCTTTCGAAGAATCCATACATCTTCAAGAAGCTCATCATCCTTTCTTTGTCTTTAGACTTCTTTTAGCTTTTATGGATGATGTCCCTTGACTTTACAGCTTCTTCCCTTAACTTTCTCTTAACAGCTTTTTTATCTTTTGTAGCTTGTTCCTCCAACTGCTTTAGATATTCAAATTCATTGTACTCAAAGGATAAGAGAAGAAGTGCAGTTGCCTGATAGAGTCCTGTGGCACTCAGGTAGTTGATGTAAAGCACCATCACCAGCTGGTGCCTCACTGAGGGTACTGGGTGCAGAAGGAGATCCTGTCTCAAGGTTCACAAGTTCAACTTCTAGGCCTTCAGTCAAGGCTTTCCCTTCGAAGTTATTCTTAGGGTCCACCAAAACATCCAGTTGACCAAAAATCTCACCTGATAGCATCTGTCTATACAATTTTGATCTCATCTTGAATCCAATTTGCTAATCGTTCAGCTTGTTTGTTTTGGCTTGGGTTGACAAGTGAAAGATCAACCAGATGAATGCACTCATAGAAACTCAGGTTTGAAAAATTGAAGATCTCTTGTTGACCCTGAGCTCTAGAGATGACAAGAGCCCTTCTTTCTGTATCATACCTCCATCCTAAGATTGGGTTCTCAGAGTGAAGAGATGGGATAGACATGGCTCTGGGTATACCATCCTCAAACAGGCTGTATATGAGTGAGTCCACATCAATGTGGACTTGAGGAGGTTGCTGAGCATGGACTAGTGCAAGTGAGGGTGGTGAATCCTCAAAGTCCATACTCTGAGAAGAACTCCCAGGTTCTGTGATTGTTCGGACTTTCTCCCCCTTTTTGGTAGCATCACTTTCTTGCATAAATGAGCTGGGGGTTGAGTCTATCACATTCACAGGTTCTTGTGGACCTAGTTGAGTTCTCCTTGGTGGTCTCTCAGCTAACTTGCCCTTGAGGTCGGTGATCTCAAGTTGCTAGTCATTGACCCTTTTTTGTAAGATAGCCACCTGAGATTCCAGTTGACTAACCTTAGAGACTAAATAGGTGCATGTTTTAGTCAATGTGTGCACCTTTAGTTTTAGACTCCCCTCATTTTTATTAGAAGAATCATAGGGGGATGAGAGAATACGACTAATGTCTTCTTCCTAATCACCAGCATATTGTTCTTGGCTGCTGGATTTCCCCTACATCATAACAACTTCAAGAGAAGTGTCAAGAGGCTGGGT
Source organism: Flaveria sonorensis (assembly GCA_025506505.1). Taxonomy (NCBI): domain Eukaryota; kingdom Viridiplantae; phylum Streptophyta; class Magnoliopsida; order Asterales; family Asteraceae; genus Flaveria; species Flaveria sonorensis. The sequence continues at coordinate 34,885,436 of CM046438.1, read as the reverse complement.
TGCCATGGTCAAGTTCTGAATGATGTAATCACTTTCTAAAGAGAGAGCCTCTCCATATGGATCTCTTGAACAGGTTCAGGAAGATCCACCTCAGTGGAGGGTGGATGATATGGGCTTGATATGCGTGAGATAGGGGTACTCATCTCTCCTTGAGTAGGGGTGGAGAAGAAAGACTCATGGTACTCACTAAAGCCCATGTCTTCATCATCATAGAAGTCAAGGCTGAGAATTGGTTGGTTTAGATCCAGTAGCTGGGGATGGTAACTATCCCCGGAAGGTTGTTTACTAGGTTGTTGAGACTCTGAGTGAAGACTTAAGGCTGTTGGGGTTATGAGCTTATCAGGTTGAGCATGAGAAACCTCAGCACTGATCATTTGAGAGATGGGAGTAGTTTGCTCCTCATGAGAAGTGGGAGCTCGAGTGTCCACTTCCTCCAACATGGTTGGTGATGTGGAGTCCTGCACAGGCTGAATAGCATGTCCAGGGGTTCGTTTGGTTTTTCTATGGTAGGTGATGGTTATTGTAGGCTGTATTTGGAGTTGGAGGTAGAAGGTGTGGGTTCAACACTAGCTGGTGCTACTAGGTTGCCACCTTGAGTAATGAGCTAAAACATTTTATAATTAGGGCTGGTTCTACCCTGGAGAAGACAACAGTTGGGTTCCTTAAGGTTTTGAAGATGCCAGGCTTCATCTGTCCCAGTTTTAGAATACTACCTGTTCCCCTCAACTGTGTGGCCAGTTCATAGTTAAGAATGTGCTGAACATATCTAGGGAACATGTAATACTCTAGGGAGTCTAAGTTAGCAAGTAATTTGGTATATACAAATTGTGAATACCTTAACTTGACCCCGTGAACTATCCCATGGACTATAAAGAAGAGGTCTTCTGGAATTTGGTCCCATCCTTCGTGCTTGTTGGATAAGCTGTGTATGACAACATGGAGGATGTAGTTCCATTAAGAGGAGACATTCCCCTTCCTGAAGGTCTTGACTAAGAAGTCACCTTCATAGCCCATCTACTCAAAGGAGTGGTTGACAACAGCTTTGGAAAGGACAAGTCACCTTCTACATCATCCAGCAGAAGATGTGTGTTTCTGGTGGCCGGAGTGATGAAGATTGTCCTCCCCTACACTGTGGCAGAAAGTGCCTTCTCCCCGTCCATGGTGACCTCTTCGCAGGTCTGCCAGAATGCCAACAACTAATCCTCATAGAGAGGAGGATCAATAGTGAAGGAGGTGAAGTAGTTGGACAAAGAAAGGTAACGACAAACCTCTGAGAAACCGGGATCTTTCTCATAGTCTAACAGAGCAACCTGATTATGTTGCCTGTGAAGATGCATGGAAAAATCAGGTAGGTTTTTGCGGTCAAGGTTGGCCATTTGAAGTAGCTTTACTATGAAGGAAGATAAGAATGAAGGCGGTTTGTGGGTACAATTAGGTTAGAGAAATGCAGATGAAATGGAGAGTGAGAAGAGGTGGAGCCATTATGAGAATATATATGAAATGGATTTGAGACAAAGTTAAAACAAAATGATAAAATTTGAAATCCGGATGTCGGTCTCACCTCTGAAAAAGTGCACAAAAAGGTAGTTTTCTTGGAAGTTGAAAATCTTCCAAAGGTAATTTTGCTTCGGATGTTTTAAGAAAATGCTTCCGAAGTCAAGTTGGCTTCGGAATATATTCTTAAGAGTTGTGAAAATTTGGCTTTGGAAGAAAAATACTTTAAGAATTTTTCTTCCGACACATATTTGGTTTTGGAAGATATTATGACTTGGGAGTTTTATTCTAAAGAGAATAAATATTCTGAGACTTAATTGCTTTCGGAAGATATTTGTCTTTCAATTACATGCAAGTACTTATAAACGTATTTAAGGTTCAGAAGATATTCTCAAAATTTCTTCCAAAGTTAAATTTTTTATAACTAGTTATTTGATTTGAAGACATAAATTTCTTCCGAAGGCAACTTGAAATCTTCCGAAGGAAAATATGTTTTGAAAAATTTTCAAAAATTTAAGGAATATCATTAAAAATTTTCTTCCAAGATAAACTGGGCTTATGAAGGTGATAAAATAGACAACTTGGGACACAAGTTTTAGAAATAATATTGATTTAAGTTTTAAAAAATCTACTCAAAGTTAATCATCCCAATAGCTGATACAAGATATTTGAATCTCTATTCATCAAAAGCTTTAGTGAACAGATCAGCATATTATTCATTTGTGTTAACTTGACTAGTTTGATTAATCCCTTTTCAAAGTTATCTCTAATAAAATGATACCTGATGTTGATTTGTTTGGTCCTTGAGTGTTGCACAGTATTCTCTATAATAGAGATAGAACTGTTGTTGTCTATATGGATGGGTGTCTCTTTGAAGTTGAATCCATAGTCCAGCATCTGATTCTGAATCCAAAGCACTTGAGCACAACAGCTTGCAGTAGCAACGTATTGAGCTTCAGTAGTTGATGTAGAGACACAAGATTGTTTCTTGCATTGCCATTAGCCAATCCTTCCACCAAGGAATTGACATCCCCCTGATGTAGACTTTACAGTCCTGTTGCAGCCACCATAGTCACTATCTGTATAAGCATACAGATTGAAGTTAGAACTCTTTGGATACCAAAGGCAAACTTGGGAGCACCTTTGAGATATCTAAGAATCCTCTTGACAGCAACAAGGTGTGACATCTTGGGGTTGGCTTGATATCTTGCATAGATGCATGTGGCAAACATGATATCAGGCCTACTGGCTGTGATGTACATAAGAGACCCAATCATAGCCTTGTAAAGATGTTCATCCACACACTCCCCCTTAAGATCAGGTCCAAGGGAGTGGTTTCTGGCTATGGGTGTCTTAGCAACCTTACAATCAATCATGTTGAATCTTATAAGTATGTGTTGTACATACTTTAACTGACTTATGAAGATGCCATTGTCAACTTGCTTAACTTGAATTCCCAGAAAGAAATTAAGTTCCCCCATGGCACTTATTTTAAATCTATTCTTCATCATCCTCTCAAAGTCTTTGCAGAACTTTGGATTAGTTGATCCAAAGAGAATGTCATCCATATATACTTGAACCAGCATTAAGTTATTCCCTGCTCTTTTGATGAAGATAGTTCCATCTATAGTACCCCTCTTATAACCATATTGACAGAGATACCGAGATAGTGTCTCATACCACTCTCTTGGAGCTTGGTGCAGCCCATAAAGAGCTTTATCAAGCTTGCAGACATAATTAGGATGATCTGGGTCTGCAATGCCAGGTGGTTGTTTGACATACACCTCTTCAACAATCACCCCATACAGAAAAGCACACTTGACATCAAGTTGGTAGACCTTGAAATCCTTCGATGCAGCAAAAGCCAGGAATATTCTTACAGCTTCAAGTCTTGCCACAGGAGCAAAAATATCTGTCTAATCAATTCCCTCTTTTTGTGTGTACCCTTAAACAACGAGTCTTGCCTTGTTCTTGATGACAAGTCCTATATCATCTTTCTAGTCCCTACAAAACCCACTTGGTTTCTATTGTAATCTTCCCATGAGGAAGAGGACGTAGGTTTCAAACCTTTAGTCTTTTGAATTGAAGCGGCTCCTCTTGCATTGCTTCAACCCAGCTTCTATCTTTCAAAGCCTCATCAACTTTCTTTGGCTCTACTTGGGACAAGAAGCAAGAGTATAGATAAACAATTTTGTCACGGGTTTGTCCTCTTGTTCTCACTCCTGTATCAATATTTCCAATGATGTTTATAGTAGGGTGTGACTTGTGGATCTTGAGTTGACGGATGATAGCAAGTTGATTGGAAAGATCCAAATTAGAGAAATTTAGATCTGGCAATGGAGTATCACCCACCACATCAGCATACTTATCAAGTGAGACTTGATCCAATGAGTGTGAAATATCATTTATGTTTTCTTCTATGGAGTGGTTATCAGCATCAAGAAATTCTTGATCACTATCTCCACCTCCATTTCCTCCTACATTTGAAGCTCCTTCACCTGAGTTTTGAACCTCTGAGCTGGAATTTAAAGGCATCTCAGATGTATCAGTTGAATTTGTCATGTTTGTGCTGATAGGATCTTCATTTGCAGGGTTAGTTACCACTGGAGCTGAAGTAGTATTCTTGCATGGTCTTCTCAACTCAAATCTTGGGTCAGGATCTCCTATTGATGTGTTACCTATAGATCCTGAAACATCCTCATAAGACTTGTTAAAACAGTTGGTAACTAAATCAAGATCAAATAGCCAATCCGGACTAGAACCTTTCACACTGGGAGTGTGCTCATTGAAGGTCACATTAACTGACTCCTCAAATACTTTAGTTCTGAGATTGTATACTCTATAAGCCTTAGCTTAAGAAGAGTATCCAATAAAATGTCCATCATCTAATTTCTTAGCAACCTTGGCTACCTGATCTTTGGTATTCAAGCTGGTGCAGGGATATCCAAATGACCTGAGGAAACCAATGAATGGTCTCCTTTTGTGCCACAGCTCATAAGGAGTTTTACCATGAGTCTTAACTACTAAAACTCTGTTCTGCACAAAATAGGCTATGTTAACAGCCTCGGCCCAGAAGGTGACATGTAGTTTAGAGTCAGACAGCATGGTTCTTGCAGGCTCAATAAGTTTCCTGTTTCTCCTCTCAGCAACACCGTTTTGCTGAGGAGTCTGGGAGCACTATATTGTCTTGTAATACCCTTTTCATCACAAAATGTATCAAGGATTTGGTTCTTAAATTCTGTTCCTTGATCACATCTTATGGTCTTGACCTTGTGATCAGATTGATTCTTAATTTTCAGAATGAAGTTCTTCAAGTTCTCAGGAGTCTCATCCTTAGTTCTAAGGAAAAAGACTTAAGTGAATCTTGTGAAATCATCTATGATCACTAAACAATATGAGGTCCTTCCTAAACTCATTACACGTGTGGGGCCAAAGAGATCCATGTGTAATAAGTGTAGGGGAGTAGTGATAGAGTTCCTTTCCCATGGCTTGTGAGACACTTTGTGTTGCTTCTCTTTCAGGCATGCAGTATAATGATCATCACTTGTAAACTCTTTCTTTGGCATTGCAGTTATCAAATCATTCTTTATTAATTTATTCATGTTTTTAAAGTTTACATGGCATATTCTTTTATGACAGAGGAAATACTCATCACTATTTTCTTTAGATAGAAAGCAAGAAACCTCTCCTGAGGGAGATGTTACTTTCAAGTCCATCTTGTATATGTTCCCTTCCCTGAGGTTCTGAGCATGATATGCTCTTGAGGAATGATCACCTCGAGCTTGAGAACAATGCACTCATGCTCAGTGAAGAGCATGTTGTGTCTCTGATCACAAAATAAGGATACACTCAGTAGATTATACCTAAGCTCCTAACAAAATTTACCTTCTCAATGGTGAGCTTACCATTTATGAGCATTCCCCTTCCAGTGATGTAACCACCAGTATCTCCTCCAAAAGCAACTAGTCCTCCATCATTTTTCTCAAAATTATGAAGCAGAGAACCATTGCCAGTCATGTGCCTGGAAAAGCCACTATCAATGATCCACACATTTCACTTGGTCTTTAGTTGTTCCTACATAAAAAAAGTGGTTAGTTACACTTGGAAACCTAAGCCTCATTAGTCATGGGCTTTTCAAAGTGATCTGAAGACAATGTAACAGTAACTGATCCTATATTAAAGCTTTGAGGATCATTAGTTGTTGTTGATGAAGAACTTTCAGTCACCAGGTCTTTCTTCATCTTCCACACCATCTTTGAAAGATTAGAGTTGAAGTTTTACACCTCAGAAGTTTCAACAACTTGTAAAGTTTTGGAGACTGGACCTTTGGAAGATCTTGCTTTCAATAAAGCATTCTTCAGTACTTCGAAAGCATTCCTTTCTTTCGAGACCAAAGTTTCTTCCGAAGGAAAGTTTTCCCTTATCTTCTTCTTCACTTTGGAGCTTCCGAAGGAAACAGATTTTCCTTCTGAAGCTAGCTTCTCCTTCTCCTTCTTAGAAGTTTTCTCATTGATCATATGGATAGTACTTTTAGGATTGTAGATGCAATCCTTAGCCAGATGAGAAGTACTACCATACATGATGCAGTCCATTTGCTTCCTTCTAAGAGTCTTCTTCTGAGAGGAAGACTGAACTTGATCACTTTCCCTCTCAATCTTCACCTTTACAGATGATGCAGCAAGCTTCTTAGGGAGAGGCTTGCTATTTAAGCTGGATGGTTCAGGCTTTGTAGCAGTGGTACATAGCTGATCAGTCTTTTTTCCTTACTGAGATGATTTGGACCTAAACTAGAACTCCTGGTACTAGAGTTCATGGTTGGGTCCTAAGCCTTCACAAGTTCAAACCCTGCAGAGATAAACACTTGTTTCTACTTAGAGTTGAAGGTGGCCTTGATTTCTTGAGCCTTCTTTGCCTTTATCTTGGTTCTCCTGATCAAGTTCTTTCTTTGAGACTTGGTCATCCCAGCTTCTTCATCTCTCTCCTCAGGAGGATAGTGTCCCTTCTTAGGATGGTCTTCTTCACTCTTCTCAGACACATCCTTCACTATCTCCTTCTTATCCTCTTCAGCAATAGGGTCTATGAGGGGAAGCTCATCTTCACAAGTTCCACACTTTGGAGATCTTACAGATAAGAGAGTGTGTGGAGGAGCTATCTCAGTAGATCCCAGTCCCTGCTTACTTTGATAACAAACTTGTGTATGCAGAGATGAGGATATCATGATCTTGAAGGTTTCTTCTGAGAACAAGTTTTTCTGCCTGGGCTTTGCTGATCACAAGCTCAGCCTGGCATTTAGTTAACTTAGTGATGAGATCTTTAATCTAAGTCCTGTAGTTGGTGTGTTCATGCTTTAGAGTTGAAATGGTTTTCTCTAGATCTTCTATTTTCAGTTTGTAATCATTTTAAGCTCTTTTGAAATCAGATTTTAAGATATTTAAGGACTCAAGATTTGATCTCATGTCTAAGTTATAGGACCTATACTTATTGACTTTAGCAATACATTTAGGTGTACAGAGATGTTCCAATACCTTGGCCTCATCATGGTCTGCCATACGTGCTTGGTTTGGAGCAGCATCCTCCACCTGAAAGCTCCAGTCAAAGCCTCCTTCTTCAACAACAACAGCTTGTTGCCTGGGCTTCTCATTCTAGTGAGCTCATTTAGTGTAGTTTGGCCTGGCTTGTGCTTGGCCACCATTTGACTTAGGTGCCTTGAACTCTCTGGCAAAGTGTCCCACTTGGTTACAATTATAACACTTCACCTTGCCTTAATCCAGCCCATACTTTCCGCTAGACATATTGCTGGAAAACTTCCTCCCAGTCCTCTGTGAGAAGAGCCATCTGCTAGACTATTTCCATATAGTCCAGATCATCTAGATGGATACAGTCAGATCTTCAAGAGTGAAGAGAAAGTTGCATGTACTTTCATCTGAAGACACAAAAGCTTGTGAAGAGCTTGTCTCCTGGAATGGGCTTCCAGGGATGTAGCTCTCCCTTGGTGTCTCCGGGAAGGTGATGAAAGGCCCCTTCTGAGAGTTTTTAGGGTAGCAGGTAAGGTGGTGTTGTGGTTCTCTGCAGTCCCTTTCAACCACATGAAGGGCTGAACTCTGTTGGATGCTGGAGTTACCATTTGAATTTTGCATATTCATCTCTATCTAGTAGCCACTGAGTATGCCATACAACTCAGTGAGAGTAAGGGTCTTGAGGTTTTCAGTCCTCTTAATGACCACATAATAGTGTGTCCATTGTCTAGGAAGAGAGGACATGAACTTCCTTACAATATCCCTATTGTCAAGGGTTACTCCAATATCAACAAGAGTATCCACAATCTCAACATACCTGAAGTACTATTGAGTCATGGTTTCACCTGTTTTGAAGCTGAAGTTCTTAAACTGCTGCTTCAATAGATCCTTCTTGTTCTCTTTAGCTTTATTGGACCCCTCATACATCAGCTTCAGTGCATTCCACAGTTTCTTTGCAGTCTTGCACATCTTAAAGCCTTTGTAGATAGAGTTTGGAAGAGCAGTTTGGAGGGCAGTCATGGTACATGAGGTCCAAAGACTACTGACCCCCACAATATGAATCTTCTTCCAGTCTTCATCATAATAATCAACCACTTCCTTGGGTATCATACCCCCACCAGCAGCAACTGAAGGGGTGGATGGTACATGAGGTCCAAAGACTACTGACCCCCACATCCTAGAGTCCTAGGACTTGATGAAGCCTTCCATTCTTTGACACCAAATGTCAAAGTATTTAGGAGTGATCAGTGGGGACTTAGTCATAGTACCAGTTTCCATGTCAGCCTTGGTGATAGCTGCCATTTGATATCTTAAGTATTTTGTGAGAATGAAAGGATTAAAGATGATGAGATCTTACAATCAAGAGCCTAAAATACTCTGATACCAATAACAGGACCGTGTATAGGGTGGTCAATATAATCAATCTCAAAATGAGAAGAGATTTAGAACACTTAACAGTTCAAATAGGGAACCGAGTTTGAGTATGATAATACTAAGAACACAAGTAAGTAGTGAGACAGAACTAAGAACAAGAACAAACAAGTATGGTTTTCAAGGATACTATATATTGCTCTCAAGTTTTATTACAAGTGTTACAAAGCATATTCGAATTACAAGGACCCGAGACACTTTATACTACATCTTACAACCGTCAATACTTAGAAAGACAGATGGAAACACTAATTTAGATTACAAGATGAATGTAGAGTCAAAAGGCTGATTTGCCTTTTGACTAGTGACTATGACATGCCATAACACACATCCTTTTCTAATATAAAAAGGGTTATAGGTACAAAAGTAGGAAATTACAGACAAAGACCTTCAGAGTTGCAGCGGAAAGTGTGTCGGCTTTATGTAAAGTACATCAGAGAAAGCATGTCTTCTCTGTCTTCAGAAGAAATCAATCTTCATAGCAAAATGGCTTAGGAAGATTTTGTCTTTGAAGCTTCAGAAGACTTCATCTTTGGCTTTGAAAGATTTGGACTTTGGCTTCGGAGGATTTTACACTTAGAGGTATTTTCTGATGTAGAGTTTAAAACTTCCGAACCAACTTCTACCTTGTACGTCCAGTGCATGCATGCTGGAAGATCCTTGGTTCTTTTGGCTTCTTTGGTTGCGTCAGCTTTATAATCTTCTAATATTACCTTACAAATCCTTCCACCAAGGAATTGACATCCCCCTGATGTAAACTTTGTAGTCATGTTGCAGCCACCATAGTCACTATCTGTATAAGCATATAGATTGAAGTCAAAACTCTTTAGATACCAAAGGCCAAGATTGGGAACACCTTTGAGATATGTAAGAATCCTCTTGACAGCAATCGGGTGTGACATCTTGGGGTTGGATTGGTATCTTGCACAGATGCATGTGACAAACATGATATCAGGCCTACTAGCTGTGAGGTACATAAGAGACCCAATCGTAGCCCTGCAAAGATGTCCATCCACACATTCCCCCTCAAGATCCGGTCCAAGGGAGTGGTTTCTGGCTATGGGTGTCTTGGGAACCTTACAATCAGTCATGTTGAATCTTTTAAGTATGTCTTATACATACTTGGACTGACTTATGAAGATGCCATTGTCAACTTGCTTCACTTGAATTCCCAAAAAGAAATTGAGTTCCCCCATGGTACTCATTTCAAATCTATTCTTCATCAACCTCTTAAAGTCTTTGCAGAGCTTTGGATTTGTTGACCCAAAGATAATGTCATGCATATATACTCTAACCAGCTTTAAGTCGTTCCCTTTTCCTTTGATGAAAAGAGTTCCATCTATAGTACCCCTCTTGTAACCATGTTGATAGAGATACTGAGATCGTGTCTCATACCACTTTCTTGGAGCTTGGAGCAGCCCATAAAGAGCTTTATCAAGTTTGTAGACATAATCAGGATGATCTGGGTCTGCAAAGCAAGGTGGTTGTTTGATATACACATCTTCATCAATTACCCCATACAGAAAAGCACACTTGACATCAAGTTGGTAGATCATGAAATACTTGGATGTAGCAAAAGCCAGGAATATTCTTACAACTTCAAGTCTTGCCACAAGAGCAAAAACATTTGTGTAATCAATTCCCTCTTCTTGTGTGTACCCTTGAACAACTAGTCTTGCCTTGTTCTTGATGACAAGTCCTCTATCATCTTTCTGGTTCCTAAAAACCCACTTGGTTTCTATGGTAGTCTTCCCATGAGGAAGAGGACATAGGTTCCAAACCTTTTGTCTTTTGAATTGAAGCGGCTCCTCTTGCATTACTTCAACCGAACTTCCATCTTTCAATGCCTCATCAACTTTCTTTGGTTCTACTTGGGACAAGAAGCAAGAGTATAAACAAACAATTTTGTCATGGGTTTGTCCTCTTGTTACATTTCCAATGATGTTTGTAGTGGGGTGTGACTTGTGGATCTTGAGTTGAGGGATCACAACAAGTTGACTGGAAAGATTCAAACTAGAGAAATTTAGATCTGACAATGGAGTATCACCCACCAGATCAGCATACTTATAAAGTGAGACTTGATCCAATGAGTGTGTGACATCATTTATGTTGTCTTCTATGGAGTGGTTATCAGTATCAAGAAATTCTTGATCACTGTCACCATCTCCATTTCCTCCTACATTTGAAGGTCCTTCACCTATGTTTTGTACCTCTGAGCTGGAATTTGAAGGCATCTCAGATGTATCAGCTGAATTTGTCATGTTTGTGCTGATAGGATCTTCATTTGCAGGGTTAGTTACAACTAGAGCTAAAGTAGTATTCTTGCTTGGTCTTCTTAGCTTAAATCTTAGGTCAGGATCTCCTGTTGATACGTTACCTGTAGATCCTGAAACATCCTCACAAAACTTGTTAAAACAGTTGGTAACTAAACCAAGATCAAAGAGCCAATCCGGTTTTGCTGAGGATAGGCAGTCTAGAGTCAGACAACATGATTCTTGCAGCCTCAATAAGTGTCATGTTTCTCCACTCAGCAACCCCATTTTGCTAAGGAGTCCTTGGAGCACTATATTGTTTTGTAATACCCTTTTCATCACAAAATGTATCAAGGATTTGGTTCTTAAATTTTGTTCCTTGATCACATCTTATGGTCTTGACCTTGTGATCAGATTGATTCTTAATTTTCAGAATGAAGTTCTTTAAGTTCTCAGGAGTCTCATCCTTAGTTCTATGAAAAAAGACTCATGTGAATCTTATGAAATCATCTGTGATCACTAAACAATATGAGGTCCTTCCTAAACTTGTTACACTAGTGGGGCCAAAGAGATCCATGTGTAATAAGTGTAGGGGAGTAGTGATAGAGTTCCTTTCCTTTGGCTTGTGAGACACTTTGTGTTGCTTCCTTTTCAGGCATGCAACACAATGAACATCACTTGTAAACTCTTTCTTTGGCATTGCAGTTATCAAATCATTCTTAATTAATTTATTCAAGTTTTTAAAGGGTGGTCAATACAATCAATCTCATAATGAGGAGAGATTTAGAACACTTAACAGTTCAAATGGGGAACCGGGTTTGAGTATGATGATACTAAGAACACAAATAAGTAGTGAGACAGAACTAAGAACAAGGACAAGCAAGTATGGATTTCAAGGATGCTGTATATTGCTCTCAAGTTCTGTTACAAATGTTACAAAGCATATTTGAATTATAAGGACCTGAGACACTTTATACTACATCCTACAACCGTCAATACTTAGAAAGACAGTTGGAAACACTAATCTAGACAACAAGATTAATGTAGAGTCAAAAGGGTAGATTGCCTTTTGACTAGTGACTATGATATGCCATAGCTCATATCCTTTTCTAATATAAAAACATGTACTGGTACAAAAGTAGGAAGTTATAGACAAAGATCTTAATCTATAATTTATAAAAGCATGGACTTTTCACCAACTCATATAAGTTGGTGAGTCTATAGAGTTGCAGCGGAAAGTGTGTCAGCTTTATGTAAATTAGATCAGAGAAAGCATGTCTTCTCTGTCTTCGGAAGAAATCTGTCTTCATAACAAAATGGCTTCGGAAGACTTTGTCTCTGAAGCTTCAAAAGACTTCATCTTTGGCTTCGGAAGATTTGGATTTGGCTTCGAAAGATTTTACACTTAGAGTATTTTCTGATGGAGTGTGTAAAACTTTCGAAGCACTTCTACCTTTTACGTCTAGTACATGCATGCAGGAAGACCCTTGGTTGTTTTGGCTTCTTTGGATGCATCAGCCTTATAATCTTCTGATATTACCTTACAAACTCCCCCTAGGCTGATCCTACCAAAACAAAGAAGTTCTTCAGATGTTGATAGTTCTAATTAGGATCAAGACCAAGCCTCTCTTCATCATCTGGTCAGGATCCCTCAGACTCTTATAATATCTTCTCATATCATAGAGATCATGTAGAGGAAGAACAAGGATGTATTGCCAGAAGTAGACATCTTGACATCCTTGATCTCTGATGACATACCATTTTTCCGGATTAGCAGCAAAACTCCAGGACAAGATAGGTCTTCTAATAGCAAGAGGCTCTACTTGAGTAGGAGTTGGTTGAGCAGCCTCTTCATGCACTACCTCAGGATGCTCTGACTGATCCTGAGGTGTGGAGGTGGATGCCTTGGTCTTCTTCTTGTTTGAAACACTTTTCCTAGCCATCCTTTTCCTCCTCTTCAAAGTTATTAACTAAGAGGACTGGTCTTCAGCACCAGATTGTTTTGTTGTGTCTTTCTCAGTTAGGATCTCTTATCTCACAAGTTTAGAAGGAGAGAGAAGAGAACTCTGCTATGGATCAGAAGATGAAGTTGGCTGAGATGCAGCTCTAGGTTCAGGTTGTGTCAGGGGGTTCAACCTTCACCTAAACTTTTGGTTGAGCAGGACTTGGTGGAGAATGCAAGTCTACAAGCTCTCCTTTTTTGATCTTCTGCATGATCACTCTGATATGCTCATCCATAGTGGATAGAGACATAGGACCAAGCATCCTTTCAGAGAATCCATACATCTTTAAGAAGCTCATCATCCTTTGTCTGTCTTTAGACTTCTTTTAGCTTTTATGGATGATGTCCCTTGACTTTACAGCTTCTTCACTTAACTTTCTCTTAACAGCTTTTCAATCTTTTATAGCATGTTCCTCCAGCTGCTTTAGATATTCAAATTCATTATACACAAAGGATAAGAGAAGAAGTGTAGTTGCCTGATAGAGTCCTGTGGCACTCAGGTAGTTCATGTAAACACATTCACCAGCTGGTGCCTCACTGAGGGTACTGGGTGCAGAAGGAGATCTTGTCTCAAGGTTCATAGGTTCAACTTCTAGGCGTTCAGTCAAGGCTTTCCCTTTGAAGCTATTCTTAGGGTCCATCTCAATATCCAGTTGACCAAAAATCTCACCTGCTAGCCTTTGTCTATACATTTTTGATCTCATCTTGAATCCAATTTGCTAATCTTTCAGCTTGTCTGTTTTGGCTTGGGTTGACAAGTGGAAGATCAACCAGATGAATGCACTCATAGAAACTCAGGTTTGAAAAATTAAAGATCTCTTGTTGACCCTGAGCTCTAGAGATGACAAGAGACCTTCTTTCTGTATCATACCTCAATCCTAAGATTGGGTTCTCAGAGCGAAGAGATGGGGTAGACATGGCTCTGGGTATACGTCCTCAAACAGGTTGTATATGAGTGAGTCCACATCAATGTGGACTTGAGGAGGTTGCTGAGCATGGACTAGTGCATGTGAGGGTGGTGAATCCTCAAAGTCCATACTCTGAGAAGAACTCCTAGGTTCTATGATTGTTCGGACTTTCTCCCCCTTTTTGGTAGCATCACTTTCTTGCATAAATGAGCTGGGGTTGAGTCTATCACATTCAAAGGTTCTTGTAGACCTAGTTGAGTTCTCCTTGGTGGTCTCTCAGCTAACTTGCCCTTGAGGTCGGTGATCTCAAGTTGCTGGTCATTGACCCTCTTTTGTAAGATAGCCATCTGAGATTCCAGTTGACTAACCTTAGAGACTAAATAGGTGCATGTTTTAGTCAATGTGTGCACCTTTAGTTTTAGACTCCCCTTATTTTCATCAAAAGAATCACAGGGGGATGAGAGAATAGGACTAATCTCTTCTTCCTCATCACCAGCATATTGTTCTCGGCTACTGGATTTCCCCTACATCATAACAACTTCAAGAGAAGCGTCAAGAGGCTGGGTTGCCATGGTCGAGGTCTGAATGATGTAATCACTTTATAAAGTGCGAGCTTTTTCCATATGGATCTATTGAACAGGTTCAGGAAGATCCACCTCAGTGGGTGGTGGATGATATGGGCTAGACATAGGTGAGATCGGGGTACTCATCTCTCCTTGAGTAGGGGTGGAGAAGAGAGACTCATGGTACTCACTAAAGCCCATGTCTTCATCATCATAGAAGTCAAGGCTGATAATTGGTTGGTTTAGATCCAGTAGTTGGGGATGGTAACTGTCCCCGGAAGGTTGTTTAGTAGGGTGTTAAGACTCTGAGTGAAGACTTAAGGCTGTTGGGGTTGTGAGCTCATCAGCTTGAGCATGAGGAACCTCAACACTGATCACTTGAGAGATGGGAGTAGTTTGCCCCTCAGGATAAGTAGGAGCTCGAGTGTCCACTTCCTCCTGTATGGTTGGTGATGTGGAGGCCTACACAGGCTGAATAGCATGTCTAGGGGTTCGTTTGGTTTTTCTCTGGTAGGTGATGGTTATTGTAGGCTGTATTTGGGGTTGGAGATAGAAGGTGTGGATTCAACACTAGCTGGTGCTACTAGGGTGCCACCTTAAGCAATAAGGTAAAACATTTTTGTGACTAGGGCTGGTTCTACCATGGAGAAGCCAACAGTTGGGTTCCTCAAGATTTTGAAGATGCCAGGCTTCATCTGTCCCTGTTTTAGAATACTACATGTTCCCCTCAACTGTGTGGCCAGTTCATAGTTAAGAATGTGCTGGACATATCTAGGGAACATGTAATACTCTAGAGAGTCTAAGTTAGCAAGTAAATTGGTATATACAAATTGTGAATACCTAAACTTGACCCCCTGAACTATCCCAAGGACTATAAAGGAGAGGTCTTCTGGAATCTGGTCCCATCCTCCATGCTTGTTGGATAAGCTGTGTATGACAACATGGAGGATGTACTTCCATTAAGAGGAGACATTCCCCTTCCTGAAGGTTTTGACTAAGAAGTCACCTTCATAGCCCATCTACTCAAAGGAGTGGTTGACAGCAGCTTTGGAAAGGACAAGTCACCTTCTACATCATCCAGTAGAAGATGTGTGTTTCCGGTGGCCAGAGTGATGAAGATTGTCCTCCCGTACACTATGGCAGATAGTGCCTTCTCCCGTACATGGTGACCTCTTCACAGGTCTGCCAAAATGGCAACAACAAATCCTCATAGAGAGGAGGATCAACAGTGAGGGAGGTGAAGTAGTTGGACAAAGAAAGGTAATGATAAACCTCTGAGAAACATGGATCTTTCTCATAGTCTAACAGAGCAACCTGATTATGTTGCCTGTGAAGATGCATGGAAAAATCGGGTAGGTTTCTGCGGTCAAGGCTGGCCATTTGAAGTAGCTTTACTATGAAGGAAGATAAGAATGAAGGCGGTTTGTGGGTACAATTAGGTTAGAGAAATGAAGATGAAATGGAGAGTGAGAAGAGGGGGAGCCGTTGTGAGAATATATATGAAATGATTTGAGACAAAGTTAAAAAAAAGGATAAAATTTGAAATCCGAATGTCGGTCTCACCTCTGAAAAAGTGCCCAAAAAGGTAGTTTTCTTGGAAGTGGAAAATCTTCCAAAGGTAATTTTGCGTCGGATGTTTTGAGAAAACGCTTCCGAAGTCAATTTGGCTTCGAAAGATATTCTTAAGAGTTGTGAAAATTTGGCTTTGGAAGAAAAATACTTTAAGATTTTTTCTTCCGACACATATTTGGTTTCGGAAGATATTATGACTTGGGAGTTTTATTCTAAAGAGAATAAATATTCCGAGACTTAATTGTTTTCGGAAGATATTTGTCTTTCAATTACATGCAAGTACTTATAAGCATATTTAAGCTTCGGAAGGTATTCTCAGAATTTCTTCCAAAGTTAAATTTTTTATAACTAGTTATTTGATTTGAAGACATAAATTTCTTCTGAAGGAAACTTGAAATCTTTCAAAGGAAAATTTATTTTGAAAAATTTTCAAAAATCTAAGGAATCTCATTAAAAATTTTCTTCCATGAAAAACTGGGCTTATGAAGGTGATAAAATAGACAACTTGGGACACTGGTTCTAGAAATAATGTTGATTTAAGTTTTAAGAAAATCTACTCAAAGTTAATCATCCCAATAGCTGATACAAGATATTTGAATCTCTATTCATCAAAAGCTTTAGTGAACAGATCAGCATATTATTCATTTGTGTTAACTTTGACTAGTTTGATTACTCCCTTCTCAAAGTTGTCTCTAATAAAATGATACCTGATGTTGATTTGTTTGGTCCTTGAGTGTTGCACAGAAATCTCTGTAATAGAGATAGGACTGTTGTTGTCTATATGGATGGGAGTCTCTTTGAAGTTGAATCCATAGTCCCTCATCTGATTCTGAATCCAAAGCACTTGAGCACAACAGCTTGCCGTAGAAACGTATTCAGCTTCAGCAGTTGATGCAGAGACACAAGATTGTTTCTTGTATTGCCATAAGCCAATCCTTTCACCAAGGAATTAACATCCCCCTGATGTAGACTTTACAGTCCTGTTGCAGCCACCATAGTCACTATCTGTATAAGCATACAGATTGAAGTCAGAACTCTTCGGATACCAAAGGCCAACTTGGGAGCACCTTTGAGATATCTAAGAATCCTCTTGACAGCAACAAGGTGTGACATCTTGGGGTTGGCTTGATATCTTGCATAGATGCATGTGGCAATCATAATATCAGGCCTACTGGCTGTGAGGTACATAAGAGACCCAATCATAGCCCTGTAAAGATCTTCATCCATACACTCCCCCGTAAGATCAGGTCCAAGGGAGTGGTTTCTGGCTATGGGTATCTTAGCAGCCTTACAATCAATCATGTTGAATCTTATAAGTATGTCTTGTCCCAAGTAGAGAGAAAGAAAGTTGATGAGGCATTGAAAGATGGAAGTTGGGTTGTCCTCTTGTTACATTTCCAATGATGTTTGTAGTGGGGTGTGACTTGTGGATCTTGAGTTGAGGGATCACAACAAGTTGACTGGAAAGATTCAAACTAGAGAAATTTAGATCTGACAATGGAGTATCACCCACCAGATTAGCATACTTATAAAGTGAGACTTGATCCAATGAGTGTGTGACATCATTTATGTTGTCTTCTATGGAGTGGTTATCAGCATCAAGAAATTCTTGATCACTGTCACCACCTCCATTTCCTCTTACATTTGAAGGTCCTTCACCTATGTTTTGTACCTCTGAGCTGGAATTTGAAGGCATCTCAGATGTATTAGTTGAATTTGTCATGTTTGTGCTGATAGGATCTTCATTTGCAGGGTTAGTTACAACTAGAGCTAAAGTAGTATTCTTGCTTGGTCTTCTTAGCTTAAATCTTAGGTCAGGATCTCCTGTTGATACGTTACCTATAGATCCTGAAACATCCTCACAAAACTTGTTAAAACAGTTGGTAACTAAACCAAGATCAAAGAGCCAATCCGGTTTTGCTGAGGATAGGCAGTCTAGAGTCAGACAACATGATTCTTGCAGCCTCAATAAGTGTCATGTTTCTCCACTCAGCAACCCCATTTTGCTGAGGAGTCCTTGGAGCACTATATTGTTTTGTAATACCCTTTTCATCACAAAATGTATCAAGGATTTGGTTCTTAAATTTTGTTCCTTGATCACATCTTATGGTCTTGACCTTGTGATCAGATTGATTCTTAATTTTCAGAATGAAGTTCTTTAAGTTCTCAGGAGTCTCATCCTTAGTTCTATGAAAAAAGACTCATGTGAATCTTGTGATATCATCTGTGATCACTAAACAATATGAGGTCCTTCCTAAACTTGTTACACTGGTGGGGCCAAAGAGATCCATGTGTAATAAGTGTAGGGGAGTAGTGATAGAGTTCCTTTCCTTTGGCTTGTGAGACACTTTGTGTTGCTTCCCTTTCAGGCATGCAACACAATGAACATCACTTGTAAACTCTTTCTTTGGCATTGCAGTTATCAAATCATTCTTAATTAATTTATTCAAGTTTTTAAAGGGTGGTCAATACAATCAATCTCATAATGAGGAGAGATTTAGAACACTTAACAGTTCAAATGGGGAACCGGGTTTGAGTATGATGATACTAAGAACACAAATAAGTAGTGAGACAGAACTAAGAACAAGGACAAGCAAGTATGGATTTCAAGGATGCTGTATATTGCTCTCAAGTTCTGTTACAAATGTTACAAAGCATATTTGAATTACAAGGACCTGAGACACTTTATACTACATCCTACAACCGTCAATACTTAGAAAGACAGTTGGAAACACTAATCTAGACATTTGCAGGGTTAGTTACAACTAGAGCTAAGGTAGTATTCTTGCTTGGTCTTCTTATCTTAAATATTAGGTCAGGATCTCCTGTTGATACATTACCTGTAGATCCTGAAACATCCTCACAAGACTTGTTAAAACAGTTGGTAACTAAACCAAGATCAAAGAGCCAATCCAGACTAGAACCATTCACACTGGGAGTGTGCTCATTGAAGGTCACATTGGCTGACACCTTAACAACTCTAGTTCTAAGATTATATACTCTATAAGTCTTAGCTTGAGAAGTGTATCCAATAAAATGTCCATCATTTGATTCTTAGCAAACTTGGCTACCTAATCTTTGGTATTCAATCTTGTGTAGGGATATCCAAATGACCTGAGGAAACCAATGAATGGTCTCCTTTTGTGCCATAGCTCATAAGGAGTTTTACCATAAGTTTTAACTACTAAAACTCTGTTCTGCTTAAAATAGGTTATGTTAACAGCCTCTGCCCAGAAGGTGATAGGTAGTTTAGAGTCAGACAACATGATTCTTGCAGCCTCAATAAGTATCCTGATTCTCCTCTCAGCAACACCGTTTTGCTGAGGAGTCCTCGGCGCACTATATTGTTTTGTAATACCCTTTTCATCATAAAATGTATCAAGGATTTGGTTCTTAAATTCTGTTCCTTGATCACATCTTATGGTCTTGACCTTGTGATCAGATTGATTCTTAATTTTCAGAATGATGTTCTTCAAGTTCTCAGGAGTCTCATCCTTAGTTCTAAGGAAAAAGACTCATGTGAATCTTATGAAATCTCTGTGATCACTAAACAATATGAGGTCCTTCCTAAACTCATTACACTGGTGGGGCCAAAGAGATCCATTTGTAATAAGTGTAGGGGAGTAGTGATAGAGTTCCTTTCCTTTGGCTTGTGAGACACTTTGTGTTGCTTCCCTTTCTGGCATGCAACACAATGATCATCACTTGTAAACTCTTTCTTTGGCATTGCAATTATCAAATCATTCTTAATTATTTTATTCGTGTTTTTAAAGTTTACATGGCACATTCTTTTATGCCAGAGGAAAGACTCATCACTATTTGCTTTAGATAGAATGCAAAAAACCTCTCCTAAAGGAGATGTTTCCTGCAAGTCCATCTTGTACATGTTCCCTTTCCTGGGGGCTCTGAGCAGGATATGCTCTTAAGGAATGATCACCCCGGGCTTGAGAACAATGCACTCATGCTTATTAAAGATCATGTTATGTCTCTGATCACAAAATTAGGATAAACTCAGTAGATTATACCCATGCTCCTTAACAAAATTTACCTTTTCAATGGCGAGCTTAACATTTGTGGCCATGCCCCTTCCAGTGATGTTAGCACCACCATCTCCTCCAAAAGCAATTGGTCCTCCATCAATTTTCTCAAAACTGTGAAGCATAGAACCATTGCCAGTCATCTGCCTAGAACAGCCAATATCAATGATCCACATATTTCCCTTGGTCTTTAGCTATTCCTGCAAAAAAAGAAATGGTTAGTTACACTTGGAAACCTAAGCCTCATTGGTCTTGGGCTTTTCAAAGTGATTTGATGGCAATGTTACAGTAACCAATCCTATATTCAAGCTTTGAGGATCATTAGTTGCTGTTGATGAAGAACTTTCAGTCACGAGGTCTTTTTTCATCTTCCACATTATCTTCGGAAGATTGGACTTGACCTTTGTAGGGGTTGAACCTAGAGGGTGACGAAATCAAATCAAGATAAGAAGATCATGCCATGCAAGAAGTATAAGTTACCGCGTGAAAATTGGTTCTCGCACGACAACATCAAGTCGCGCGAGAACTAGTGACTCGTGCGAGAACTCGTGACTCGTGCGAGAACTCTTAGTTTAGTATAAGTAGATGTTTTGTAATGTAATTGTTAAGCTTTTTGTTCATTTCCTGATTTTGCACTTACTGTAATTTGTAATCAAATCAAAGAGCAATACTACTCGAAGTTATTTACATCTTTTGTACATGTCATCAATTGATTCAATCTTAACCGTAATGTTAATATTCCGCGTTTTTATTACGAGATCGATCTACATATTGTACTGATGCTTACAATTGGTATCAGAGCCTTGTTGCTCTAGATCGATTGATTTGAAGATTGAAGTGATACTTTTGGAGTGTTCTTGAACCTTATTCTTGAAGATCTACTTGATTGCTGCAAACTTTGATCATTTTTTAAGATGGTGAAACTAATAATCTCAGCATTTGAAGATTTGAAGATGTTCTTGACCTTAATCAAGCTTTATTGAATCAATTAGAGACAACTAGGATCTTAATTGAACCTAAATCACTAATTGAACATTTAATTAATCAAACTTTAATCAATTTGGTGAAAAACTGAAGCTGAAAATCTTCGAAATTGCATAAATGGATCAAGCGAAAAGTTGGGGATTCTGAGCGAAAAGTTGGTATTCGCGCGAGAAGTATTAGTTTTCACAGAAGTTTGTTACAAAAAAATTCCTTTCGCACGAGAAGTTCCATTTTTTGCAAGATTCAGTTACAAAAAGTTTTCGCGTGAAAAGTTTGTTAGATTTCGCACGGGAACCGGAGTATTGGCGTGAAAAATTCAAGTTTGAAGAATTTTCAAGAAGTTGTTTTCAAGTTGTGAAATATGGCTAATCTGAAGCACATTACTACTACACTCAATCTCGACAATGAAATCAAAACCAGCACAAAGCCTCCCCGACTTCTCAGCGAGGAAGAATATCCGGATAACAATGTCATCTAAATAGAACCCAGGATGATGAGATCCATTAAATAGGGTCCATACATTCCAATTTGCACAAATGACAAGGGAGACTTAGTGTCGAAGCCTAAGCATCTATGGGATGAGGAAGACATTAAAAAGAGAGAGCTTGATGACAAAGCGTATGCTACCATCACTATGGCGGTTATAACTGAGATAGGCCTGAAATTCAAGGACTACAGGAAGGCAAAAGATTTATGGGATGCTATGGAAGAGCAGATAATAGGAAACAAAGACATGCGGGAAAGTAGGAAAGACATGCTTAACCAAGAGTTCAATATGTTCAATCATATTCTAGGTGAAACTTTGGAAGCCCAGATGTCTAGTTTCGTCAAACTCATAACCAAAATGAAGAGTTCGGGAATTACACGGGAGAACATTTCAGTGAACAAGAAGTTGTTGAACTCACTACCGTATAGCTGGAACAACAACTGCACTACTATCAAGAGAACCAAAGATTTGTTTACCCTATCCTTGAGCGATCTAATCTCGACCATCAAGTCCTATGACATGGATGACAAACAAAGGGCTGCCAATTATATCAACACAATGGGAGCTGAAGAATCTACTTTGTATGCTAAAATGGTTAGTAATCTGAATTACTATGTCAGCTACTCCCAGTTGTGTCAGCAATAGCAACAATCAACATCAGGTCATTCAACTGTCAAGGATCAATCTTTCCCTCAAGTTCAACCATTTATCCCATCCTATCCTCAAAGTCAATCATCTCAACCTATACAACAAGCATTTGTTGTCAATTCTTAACCAAAAAAGTAGACAATTCAGATAGTAAAAGAACACCTTGCCTTATTTACATCATTCATGAACAACTATGAAGCTTTCTCTGCTGGAAGACTCAATACACCAAACATCATGGTTGATAATTTGCAACAAGTCAACCTAGATGATGTAGAAGAGAATGATATTAAGTATCAGATGGCCATGGTGGTGTATCGTGCCAACAATTTTGCAAGAAGAACTGGGAGAAAAGTTTTTGGTCTTAACAACTCTAGCAAAATCAGGTTTGAGAAATTAAACTTAAGATGTTACAACTATGACAAACCTGGTCACTTTGGTAGAGAATGCGCTGAGGGAAGGTCTATTCAAGCTGATAATGGAAAGAAGATGGTCATGGTGGAGGTTGAAACTAAAAAAGATAAGGCTAGTACCTCTAATAACAAAGCACTAGTATCTCAGATTGAAGGAGAGTATGACTGGTCTGACCAGATGAAGGTATTAGATATGAAGCTATCTACTGCTTTGTTAGCAGAAATTCAAAGTGATGAAGATCTAGTTTAAGAGAATGTGTTGGTTGAGTTTGTGTTTGAAGAGTTGCTAGAAGGATTGTTTGAGAAAATAGAAGTAAAGAAGGTTGAAAGTTTGAAAGTGAATGTTGAAGAAGTGAAAGAAAAGACTGTTGAGATTACTCCGGTCAAAACTAAAGAATCTACTAATGTTGTTGAGTCTACTCCAGCATCTGCATGTGATGACAAGAAAAATGCTGTTGAGATCACTCCAGTAAACAAAGCAGAAGAGAAGACTATGCTAAAGGCCTTCATGGTACAAGTTGTGCCTGAAGAGACAAAGAAACAAGAAGAAACTGAAGAGGTACATTCTAATCTTTGTTCTGATACTTGCATAGAAAAGCTAAACAGATATAGAGTTCACAACGAACGCTTGATCTGGAAGTTGAAAAACTTCAATATGAAGCTCGTAAATATAAATCTGATGAGAAAATTTTTTAAAAAAAGATAGATGGTTTAAACAAATCAATTTACCAATCATAACTAAATCTTCATGATAAAGATTGTAATATAAAAGATTTGACAACAAGTAATGATGAACTATCTATAGAAATTAACAAACTCAATAGTGAACTCTTATCTGCTAAGTTAGTTGTTGAAAAATTTGAGCTTTCATCGAACATGGTTGAAGGTATAATCAAGTCACAGATGACACAGAAAATTAATGGTGGAAAAAGTGGAGTTGGCTATGCTAACATTGCACCACCAATTAATCATGATTATGCATCTTTGCCTTTATCAATTACAACTCTTGATGTAGAGACCTATGGATTAGGTTTTCAACCAAACATAGACTTCACACCTTCAATCAATGTTTCACTGACTGTTGACCCTATCACAAAAACTAAAATTAATATTAATCATGATAATTTTTTTGCAGAAAGTGTGAAGATAGAAGGGTTGGTTGAAGAGTGGGAGAGCGATGATGAAATAGACTTTAAGGAAAATAAGATTTGTAATGAAAAACAATCTTGTAATTCATCATCTGTCATAAATGAAAGATCTGTAGTTTTTGCTGATTCAAATGTATGTTCAAAAATGTCAAATAAAGAAAAGAAAAAGGTATCAAAAATAAACTTTAAGAACAAAGAACGTAAATGTGTCACAACATCCATATCTGACTTGAAAACTGATTTCAAGAACAGATTTGTTTCCATAAGCAACATTGATAAGGAGGAAAATATTTTTAAAGAAACTAATGCTAGTTTCTTTAAAAATAAATCTTCTATGATTGCTAACTCTGTGAAACAAGATGTGTGTAGAACAGGTTTGAAAGATACTAGTCCTACTCCAGTACAGATGATTCATAAGGATAAAGTCACAAATCATGCTACATCAGCATCAGTAGTGAATCTAAAAGCTAGGACCAATACCTCATTTCCTTCGGAATCATCTCGAAAAATTCATAACGAGAAAAAGGAAAGAGAGACTGTTAACGAATCAAAAGGCCAAGGACATACTAAGGTCGGATTCTGTGATAACTATGGAAGTCATCCAAAACAGTTCGTGAAAAACATACAAGCGTCAAATACATATCATGATATATGTTGTTATGTGTGTGGAAAGCCAAATCACAAGGCTAGAATTTGTCACCATCAACATCAATTGACAAGCAAACAGAGATTTTGTAATTCAATTTCAAACAATTAAAATGTTTGTTTGTAAATGCAAATTTTAAAGAAACTTAAATAAATCAAATTCTTTTGCTAAAAACAATGCTGATTTAAACAAAGAAAAGTCAATAGTAAAATCAGTACAAGTTGATGATAACAATTCCATCACACCACCGATCAAACAAGTTCAAAGATGGAAAGTTAAAGACAAATCCCCTGAGCCTATTGTTGTTGATAAATGTGTTTTCGATGACAAAATGTATCATATTTATATGAAAAAAAGAGCTCAAGTCAACCATGGCTTGGGTTCCTAAAAATGAATAAATTTGTTCAAATGTTCAGGAACAACTAAGACAAGCTATCAATAGTGTTTGACATGTAGATAGTGGTTGTTCAAGACACATGACTGGTAATATATCTCCGTTAAACAACATACAACCTTACAACGGAGGATATGTTATCTTTGCGGGAGATAAAGGCGGTAAGATTACAAAGAAATGTACAGTGACACATGGTGTGTTAAGTTTTGAAGATGTCAATTTTGTAAAGGAACTAAAACATAATCTGCTTAGTGTCTCTCAAATTTGTGACAAAAAGTATTCAACACATTTCACTAATAAAGAATATCTTATTCTAAAACCCGGCTTTGTAATTCCTGATGAATGGATTTTATTAAGAACTTTGAGAGACAACGACACGTATTTACTAGACATGAATGGTACACATTCTTTTGTAACTGCATCGTGTTTGTTATCTAAAGCCTTAGAAAGTGATACTTTGTTGGCATCATCATATTGGTCATGTAAATGTTAAGACTATGAACAAACTGGTTAGAGGAAATCATATTGTTGGCCTACCTTTGAAAGAATTTCAACTAACTGAACATTGTCTATCATGTTCAAAAGGCAAAAAACATAAACTTCCTCATAAACCAATTGATCATTCCAAAATTGACTCTATTCTTCAATTATTACACATGGATTTATTTTGTCCTATTAGTGTTTTAAGTTTGGGATGTCATGCATATTGTTTAGTCATTACTGATGATTTTTCTGGATTTACATGGGTTATCTTCTTAGCAACCAAAGATGCGACTCCTCATTTGCTGATAAAATTCATGACACTCGTGGAAAATCAGACAGACAAAACAATCAAGTGCATTTGAAGTAAAATTATGGAACCGAATTTTGCAATCGTACATTGAATGAATTTTGTGATTCAAAGGGGATAGCAAGACAATTTTGTTCTGCAGGAACTCCACAACAAAATGGAGTTGCATAAAGAAGAAACTAAACTTTAATTGAAGCAGCCAGAACTATGTTATCAGTAGCCAAATTACCATCATTCTTTTGGGCTGAAGCTGTTAACACTACATGTTATGTTCAGAATTATGTGTTAATCAACAAACAAAAAAAATATGACTCCTTATGAAATCTTTTTCAAACATAAACCCAAAGTCAAATATTTCAAAACATTTGGACGTTGTTGTACTTTGTTAAACACATCTGAGTCTAAATCAAAATTTGATGAGAAAGCTGATGAATGTTATTTTGTTGGATATTCAGCCAACAAAGTAGCATATCGGGTTTGTAATAAAAGATCAAAGTCATTCGATATTGATTGGCACGAATCTAACAAAACAGATACAGGTTCTGCACCTTCATGGGTTTATGATTATGCTTCTTTATTTGAAACATTTAATCAACCATCTATTGTTTCTATTGCTAATCGACCTTTGGCATCCTTAATTCCAAATATCTTTGGTTCTTTATTTGAAACATTTAATCAACCATCTATACCTTATTCTTTAAGTGTTACAGCCATTCCAACTTCTGTTTCTGAAATAAATTTACCTTGTGATGATCTAGTTGTTGAACAAGATCCAAAAATTTCTGATCCGAGTTCCTCTTCTACTCAAGTTAATCAAATTGATACAATTCAAGTACCATTTGAAGATCTTTCTATCAACAATGATATTCAAGACGAAAATATTGTTTATCAACCTGAAGGAGGGAGCACTACTGACGAACCAGTTGAAATCATGTCTAACTTAGATGAAGTTTTCTCTGAAGATGTTATTCCATAATTGGGAATTCATAAAGACCATCCAACAGATGCAATCATTGGTCCATTATCACAAGGTTTCCGAACTTGGAGTCAATTAGGAACGATAATACATGTTTGTATTCATGTTTTCTATCACAAGTTGGGCCGGAGAATGTTGAAATGACATTAAAAGAAAACTGTTGGGTAGAGGCCATACAGGACGAACTGATGCAATTCAAAGTAATCCAAAGGAATCTCACATGAAATCTATGAAGATTATTTTTAAGTATCTTAAGGGTCAACCAACACTCGGCCTTTGGTATCCTAAAAATTATGATTTCAATTTATTTGTTCATACTGACAATGATTATGCAGGATGTAATTTGGATAGGAAATCTACTACTGGAGGTTGTCAATTTCTTGGCAATAGGTTGATTTCATGGCAATGCAAGAAACAGCAGGCAGTATCCACATCCACTGCAGAGGCTAAATATGTGGCTGCATCAAGTTGTTGTTTACAAATCGTTTGGATTCAACAACATCTTCTTGATTATGGCCTAAACATTTATGATATTAAAATCTTCTATCATAATACTACAGTTTTAAACATTGTGGAGAATCCAATTCAGCATTCAAAGACAAAACACATTGACAACCGCATGCATTTCATTCGTGACTGCTTTGAATGCAAACTTATTCATTTGGTATCCATTTCCACTGATAACAACATTGCTGATTTGTTTACTAAGGCGACTGATCATTCCAGATTTGACATTTTAGTTAATTCTTTAGGAATGATTAACTTTGGTTAACTTCTATTTTTACACCCTTTACAAAGTATTTTTCTTTATTTTGGTTATAATTGTTATTTTCTGTTTTGATAATCACAATTTTAGGGGGAGAAAATTCGAAAATACTTAAAAGGATTTTTTTTAGGGGGAGTAAATAGTTTGAAGAAAAATATAAAAAGATTTTGGTTTTTCAAAATTGAGAAAAATAAATTTTCAAGAGTTTAAAGGAAATGACAGTACATTTCTTGATTTTTATTCGTTGCATCCTAAGGCTTACAAGAAACTGACTTGGATTATGTTTGATGTGTTGATAGGCTGGACATTCAAGAATGAAAAGCACTATGTTCTGTGATTTACTGAAAGTAACTATCTATGACTGAAGTGGGTAACTCATTAAGGTTTTGTGGTAACTCTGATTCCATGCTAAAACAGACTGAGAGTTATAGTCTGGTCATACTCAAGCCAGTTACTTTCTAATCCAGTTTCTTTCAGATATTATATATATATGTAAAAATCAAAATACAAAAATAGATATACAAATGAAAACTAAATAGAAAAGAGAAAAACGAACAAAATGAGCAAAAAGAAGCCAAAAGGAAAATAGGAATAAAAGATGCCAATGAGCACTTTAATAAAAGATATGTCATAGACATACATAATGTATGATAAATATTTTTCTTTTTGAGAATATGTTATGACACAGGAGGCAAAATCAAAAGATGGGGCATGTAAGTCCGACTTGGCATGTAAGTCCTAAATGTCTTGCGAGGGCAAAAACATAAGTCCGACTGGCTATTAATAAGTCCTAAAACTTGTTAATATTCTGTGTTCAGGAATATTTCTTAGGCTAGTTATGCTCATAATAGATACTATATTAGAAAATTCATTCAGAAAAGGCTGAAGTTGGATAAGGTTCTACAGGATTTTTGATTGTGGGACACACTGAAGACATATAATTTAATAAAAAAAACAAGATAAATATCACAGCTTATGTGTCTAAATAAACTTGAAGTCTATGTTTAAACTGGACACAATATATTGACAATCAACATAACCAGTTCCATTTATAATAAAGCTGGATGATGTTAATGATCGATTTCTAAGAAATCTGATCCTGTACTTGAAAATTTTAAAAAAAATTATTAGTTAGTCAATATTGTTTGTGTACATATGTTTTTCTACTTGTTTCAATTTAATATCTTTTACAAATTAAAGGTGTTAGAATAATTGTAAACACTTAGTTAAACATAGTCATTTTCATAACAAATGAAATGGCTTAAAGAATAATTAAATTGTTGAAAATTTTGAAAAATAAAAAGTTGAATATTTTAAAAGAAAAATTGAACTTATCGCATGCGAAAAGATCATCTAATACGAGAAGTTCAAAACAAATGCGAACGGTTTAGTTGATGCGAAAAGTCTCATATGCGAGAACTCTGACTTCTCGCGCGAGAAGTCAAAGTACTTTAAATACTACAGTTGTGTGAAAAGTAACACTTTATCGCACGAAAACTTCAAAAACTTCTCTTTCAAAGTTCTAAGTGTAGAAACATGTTAAACTTTGATTATAGTATCCATCTACTTCGCATTGGGTTTTATTAGTGATTTACACGGTATATAGATGATTTTGTTCAGATTTGAATGTGTTTGATACTTGACCGAAAGTTCATATGATGAATACATGATAAATTGGACAAACTAAACATGTTAAACCTTTAAAATGACTTAGGCGACACCTACTAATCAAGTTTTAATGGTTGAAACACTCTGTTGGACCAAAAGAACCAATGAGCCTGATCAGAAAAACCTTTAAGTCCCAAAGACATTACAACAACTGAAGTAGTCTGCAACAGCTGAAGACATCAACTGATAACAAGGTCTGAAGACAAAGTCTGAAGTTAAAGAACTAAAGACAAAGTCTAAAGACAAAGTCAGAAGTTAAAGAACTGAAGACAAAGTCTGAAGACAAAAACTGAAGACAAAGACTGAAGACCAAGTTTCAGATGTTGTCACAACAGCTGAAGAAGACCTCTTCAGTAGTTGTGATGGTTTCCTTTCAGTAGTTATATTTTCCTTTCAGTTCTTTTGTAATCAGTAGTTTTATGTTTCTTGTAATCAGTACTTGTAGTTTCAGTAGTTTTAGTTTCATCTTGTACTTAGCATACTCTGAGATGTTCTCAGTTGTTGTGAACATTCTCAGTAGTTTGCTTACTTTCAGTTGTTTGTAATAATTCTGTTAAATGTCACTATCAAGTGACATCAGCAGACGTCACATTCTTTATATAAGGAATGTTGACCTAATTGTAACCTGCGAAGCTTAGCGGCTGATATACCGAAGCATTTGTGCATGAATGATATTATCCCTTTTGCAGAAAACCCTCTTTCTCTATAACCGTGTACTGTTCCATTGAATATATATTGTGTTCTTGCTATATTTGTCTAATTCTTGTTCTAATTCCGCTGCAATTCAACTCTAATTGATCAAACTTCGATCACTGATCCTGTCAAATGGTATCAGAGCAGGTTAATCATTGATCGGTTTAACAATTGATCATTGAAACTGCTATTTCGATATCTAAAGTTTGATCGAATTAGCATATTTGCAAGAATTGGTTATAGAGATTGATCTTCTGCTGCTTCTGGTTATTCAATTTGAGTTTCTTCTTGGTTCATACTGAGTTTGTTGTGTTTTTGTGCTAAATCTGTTGAAACTTGATTGAATTGGTTTGAATCTGAGAATGACTACTCCATCTAATGACCCTCACAATACTGGCTCCTCAACCAAGCCTCCGATGCTGGTTAGGAGTGAGTATAACATATGGCAACGAAGAATGCTCCATCACCTGTCTGTTAACAGTTCAGGTTGTTGGACATCTGTGGTTCACGGTCCACACAAGCCTATGGTGAACAATCCGGAGACCAACCAAATGGTTCCGAAGAAGAAGGAGCAATACTCAGATGAAGATCGTAAACTGTTTGAGATTGATGCTAAAGCCCATGGAATTCTGGCCATGGCACTGCCTAATGAAATCTATTCTGGGCTTATGCATCATGAAACTGCTCATGACCTCTGGAATGCTTTGAAGGAACAATTCGGAGGAACTGATGAGGTCTTAGCAAACAACAGAGAAATCCTCGCCCAACAATATGAGACATTCTCTCATAGGAAGGGTGAGACACTGACTCAACAGTTTGAGCGTTTCTCCTGCTTGATCTCTGAGCTGAAAATGGTCAAGCATGAGTATACTAACAGCCAGATGAACAACAGATTCCTCAGATCACTGCCTGAGAGATGGGACACATACACCATTGTCCTACGCTCCAGTGCAAATCTGGATAGCCTATCTCTCACCCAACTCCATGGGAAACTGCTTACATTTGAAAGAGAGATAGAGCAGAAAAGGAAACTGGCATCATCAGGAAAGCTCACTGATGACTTTGTACCAGGGAACACTGCCTTGGTCGGTCATGAGTCAGAATATGCTGGATCAGAAAGCCATTATGATGAGCATATAGATTTCTCTTCAAACAGTTCTGATCATGCATTTGTTGGTGTTGACAGTCATTCTGGGTGTAATAGTGATAATTTATGCTTTATCATGGATGATTTGATGGGTATTGCTGATGATGATTTAGAAGAGATGGATATTTTGAGCCAAATGGCCTTGATCAATATCAGATCTCAAAAGTTCTACAAGAGAACTGGTAGGAAATTTCCAGGACTCTCTGGCAAAACCAAAGTTGGTTTTGACAAGAGTAAGTTGAGGTGTCACAAATGCCACAGGCTTGGGCACTTTGCAAGAGAGTGTAGATCAACTGGATCTAACTCCTCTGCACCCTTTGTGACCTTTCCAAGCAATAGTTCACAAAACAAAGGGCAACATCCTGCTAGTTCTGGTCATCACTCACAACCTCAATCTCCTGCATATTTTGTCCCTCAGGGTCCAATGCCATATCCATATCCCTGCTATTACATGCCACAGCCAAATCCAGTTCAAGTTCCTATAGCACAACAACCTCAAGCCCTACCTGAGCCTCAACCATCTCCATCACAATCTCAACCTCATCACAGCTTCTTCACACCAGGAGTTGTTGACTGGAGCAGCTTACCAGATGATCTTTCTGGTTTCAATGAGCAATTATTTGCTGGTGCTGGTCAACATGGTGGTGAACATCCTTTTGGGAATCTTGCTCTCATGGCCCTGGAGTCTACTGAGGGTTCCTGCTCCAATGCATCATCTTCACAGGTAACCCAGGTATCTTCTGAGGCTAAAGCCAAGTTATGTTCTGAATCATGCATAGCTGCCTTTGTCTCTATTAGAGAGGCAAATGTAGCTTTAATCAATCAAAATCTTGAGCTTGAGAAAACTATTTCCAAAAGAAAAGCTGAGTATGAGTCTGCTCTTAATGACAAAGATGATGAGATTTACAAGCTTAAATGCCAACTTAATGATGAAAAGGCTAAGGTAGAGGTCATACTTGAGAACCACAGAAGTCTCAAAGAGACACTTGCAGCTACCCAAGTTGAGTGTGACCGCTGGGTAACATCCTGCAAGGGATTTGAAATGCTTCTCAGCAAGCAAACAGCTTCAAATGTGAAGTTTGGAATAGGTTACAATCATACTGCACCACCTACTGATTTTACTTCAAAATCAATAGTAAAATCTGAAGGTGAAAGTAATTTCCAAACCACATCATCATGTGATTCATCCTCAAATGATAATACAAAATTAGAGGATGAAGTCAGTGTTAAGATCTCAGCAAATCAATTGCCTGATGGTTTAAATGCTGATAAACACATGAAGCTGAGCAATTCAGATGTTGTCCCTCAAAGTACTCCAAGTACTGAAGGGCAAGTCACAACATCTGAAAAGCATTTCAAATCTGCTGAAATAAAAGGATTAACAACTGCTGAGGAATCTATCATACGGTCTTTCAGGACGGATAGAGAACAGCTGAAGAACAAGTCTTCAGTTGTTACCGATCCTTCAGTACTTAACACAAGTACTGAAAGGAGGAAAGTACTGAAGATCACACCTTCAGTAGTTTCCACTTCAGCAGTTGATCAATCCAAGATGAAGAATAAGCCATGTGAAATATGTGGTAAATTCAATCATCTATCTGATGAATGCTGGTACAAAAAGGGTTCCAAACTCAACAGAGATAAGCTCATTAAAGAAGAGATTAATAAAATGAAAAATGAGTTTGAGACCAAGTTTGTACCACAGTCATCTCAAACTGATAAACCCAAGGCCTCACCAAAATCCAAAAAGAAGGATGGGGTTTATCAGAAAACAGCTGATAGTGTTCCTCATGATAAACATCAGACTAAGTCTGTGAATTTCAAGAAGGAGGAAATGGTGGGTCACAGGAACTCATCAAAAACAAGTACTGATGTGTCAAATGAGCTGAAGGCTTTAGCAACAAATCAGACACAACTTGTTATGATGGTTCAGCATTTGTTGGGGAGAGTTAACCAACTAGATGCACCTGTGATCAAACCACTGAAAAGGAAATCCAAGCCCAAATCTAAGAAATCCATTTCAGCACCATCTCCACCTTCATCAGCTGTTAATCATGAGAAACAAGTTATGGTTAAATCTGTTGATGAAAACAGACCCAAAACCAAAAAGGTTTGGGTCTCTAAAGCTAACTAGTTTCTTATGATAAATGCAGGGTTCTTCAGCATGCCAAAGAAGCATCTGGTATGTAGACAGTGGAGGATCTATGCATATGACTGGGAGCAGTTCTCTTCTTAATGACTACTCTCAAGGAAAGAAGGGATTTGTCTCATTTGGAAATGATGCTAAGGGTTACATCATCGGGAAAGGATTTGTGTCAAATGGAGAAATCAGATTTGATGATGTTAACCATGTGGAGAATCTCAAGTATAATCTACTGAGTGTCAGTCAGATGTGTGATAAAGGGCATGTTGCACTTTTCACAAGCCAGAACTGCCGGATTCTGTCTTCCAAAGTTCTGAGGCTGATTGACAAGGTATTGGATGAACATACTCTCCTGAAGGCCAACAGGATAGGAAGAGTATATGCCTTGGATTTGTCAAAGAAGATTGATTTAAAAGGTCATCCTTGCCTGTTCTCCAAGGCCTCTCCTCAGGAATCTAAACTGTGGCATAGAAGGCTGGGTCATGTTAATCTCAAAAACATGAATCAGCTGATCCACAATAGTTTAATGAGAGGTCTACCAATAAAGGAGTTCCACTGTGATGAAACCTGCACTGCTTGTTTAAAAGGAAAACAACACAAAGTTTCATTCCCTCCTATAGAAGAACCAAAGTCCACTGCCTGCTTGCAATTACTGCACATGGATTTCTTTGGTCCTATGAGAGTAATGAGCATGGCAAAGAAGAAATACTGTCTGGTAATTGTGGATGATTACTCCAGATTTGTATGGACCTTCTTCTTGCATTCAAAGGATGAGGCTGCTCAGACAATTATTAACTTTGTGTTGTATGTTGAGAAGTAGTATTCCCTATTAGTCAAGTGTATAAGAAGTGATAATGGAATGAATTTAGAAACCATACACTTGATGATTTCTACCTTTCAAAAGGAATCAAGAGGCAGTATAGCATCCCAAGGACTCCAGAACAAAATGGAGTAGTGGAGAGAAAGAACAGGACCCTAATTGAAGCTGCAAGGTCCATGTTGGCTGACTTTGGTTTGCCACTGACCTTTTGGGCTGAAGCTGTCAACACAACATGCTATGTGCAAAATAGAGCTTTAGTGAATCAGAGGTTGATGAAGACTCCTTATGAAGTTCTACATCATTTGGCTCCTCTAATTTCATTCTTCAGAGCATTTGGGTGTCCTTGTTACATTCTCAACACAAAGGATCAACTCCTAATGTTTGATTCTAAGGTGGATGCAGGGTATTTTGTTGGGTATTCATCCACTTGCAAGGCTTACAGAGTGTTCAACTGAACAAAGATGGTTGAAGAAACCTTGCATGTGAAGTTCAATGAATCTCCTAAGGACAAAATCCCACAAAAACCCTATGGAGTTGTTTGATCTGGACATACTGTAATATGTTCCTTATCAGCCTCCAGCTATTGCAGATCATGTGAATTCATCACCTTCTGCAGCTAGTCATCCATCTGGTGGTACTGATGTTGATGATGATCCCAGTACTCACCTATTCAAGTTTAGTGATCAACTGCCTGAGTCTACTAAACTTGATGTTCCTGTAGCTTCAGTAGCACCATCCACAACAAATGCTGATGAGATTTCTGAATCCTCTACTTCATTTGACTTGCCATCTAATACTTGGTTTCAAGAATCTGGATCAACATTTGTTGCTGCTGAGCGTGCTACAAACACTTGCACAGATCTCATAGTGTACCAAGAGCTGAAGAATCACCCAATGTCTCAAATCATTGGTGATATCAATGCTGGTGTCTCAACTAGAAGTCAATTGTCCAACTTCTGCTTCTATGCTCTCTTCATCAGTCAGCAAGAGCCAAAGAACTATCATATTGCATTAAGAGACAATGGATGGGTTGATGCCATGCAGCTTGAGCTTCTTCAGTTCAAAAAGCAGCAAGTGTGGGAACTGGTTCCTCTACCCCCAGGTAAGTGTGCAATAGGCACTAAATGGGTGTTTAGGAATAAAACAGATGAAAATGGGCAAATTGTCAAGAACAAGGCCAGACTGGTTGTCCAGGGGTTTTCACAAGAAGAAGGTATTGATTATGATGAAACCTTTGCCCCTGTAGCCAGACTGGAGGCAATTAGATTGTTCTTAGCCTATGCTGCATTCCACAATCTTAAAGTTTTTCAAATGGATGTCAAAAGTGCATTTTTATATGGTAAAATAAAAGAAGAGGTTTATGTGTGTCAACCACCAGGTTTTGAGGATAATAAACATCCTGATTGGGTGTATAAACTTGATAAGGCTCTTTATGGTTGAAACAAGCTCCTAGAGCCTGGTATGAAACACTGTCAAATTTTCTTCTTCAGAATAATTTCACTAGAGGCTCCATAGAAAACTTGATAAGGCTCTTTATGGGTTGAAACAACTGGTATGAAACACTGTCAAATTTTCTTCTTCAGAATAATTTCACTAGAGGCTCCATAGATAAAACTTTGTTCATTAAGAAAGTGGGTCAGCATAAGCTCCTTGTTCAAATTTATGTTGATGATATTATTTTTGCATCCTCTGATCCACAGTTGTGTGATGCATTTACAAAGTTGATGCAACAAAAATTCGAAATGAGTGCCATGGGAGAATTACAGTTCTTTCTAGGTTTGCAAATCAAACAAAAGGCTGATGGAACTTTCATTCATCAGTCAAAATACACAAAGAGTCTTTTGGAAAAGTTTGATTTACAAAACTGTAAGCCCTGTTCTACTCCCATGTGCAGCACCACACAACTGGATGCAGATCAGAAAGGTAAAGCTGTTGATGAAACACTTTACAGATGTATGATTGGGTCCTTGATGTACTTAACAGCTTCTAGACCAGATATTATGTTTGCAACTTGTGTTTGTGCTAGATTTCAGGCTGCTCCTAAAGAGTCTCATTTGATTGCAGTCAAGAGGATCTTTAGATATCTGCAAGGTACTCAATCTCTAGGTCTTTGGTATTCCACTGGGCACTCTTGCAAATTAGTTGCTTTTTCTGATAGTGACTATGCAGGGTGTAAATTAACTAGAAAATCAACTTCTGGTGGATGTCAATTCCTAGGCAACTGTTTGGTTTCTTGGCAGAGTAAGAAACAAACATCTGTTGCTACATCCACTGCTGAAGCCGAGTACATTGCTGCTGCAAGTTGTACATCTCAGGTACTCTGGCTTCAGAATCAATTATTGGATTATGGCATTACAGAGACTAAGACTCCATTACTAATGGATAGTGCTTCAGCTCTTTGTATTGTCAAGAATCCAGTCCAGCACTCTAGGACCAAACATATTGAGATCAGACACCATTTTATTAGGGATTGTTTTGAAAAAGGTCTGATTGATCCAAAGTTTGTTCCTAGTGCTGATGAGCTTGCAGACATATTTACTAAGCCTTTGGACAGTTCAACTTTCCAAAACCTAGTGTTAAGGCTTGGTATGCTGCAGCTAGAATAAGTGACAACTACTGATGATCTCAGTCAACAAGTACTGATGAGCATTCGTATACTATTGTCACAAATAAGTACTGATAAGTTCTTTTATCCTCAGTAGTTTTCATAACTACTGAAGACTAAATTACTTAAAAGTACTGAAGTACTCTATCTGTTGAAAAGAACTGATGTGGTTACAACTACTGATGTAGTTACAACTACTGATGTCAGTATAACAGATAAGTACTGATGACCAATGAAACATCTGAAAATCAGACAAAAAGTCTGATAAGTGTTGAGGTCAGAATGAAACAGCTGATGAGCTAAGAATTGACGACAACAGCTGATGAGAAACTTTTCTCTTCAGTTGTTTCTACAACTGCTGTTTCACTTCATACAACTGAAGCCAAAACCATGTCTTCAGTAGTTTTACAACTACTGATGACTAACACCAAATCTTCAGTTGTTTACAACACCTGAAGCCAAAACCATGTCTTCAGTAGTTTCACAACTACTGATGACTAATACCAAGTCTTCAGTTGTTACAACTTCTGAAAGTTAAAACCAGGTCTTCAGTTGTTTTCAAACAACTGATGACAGCACCAACACTTTCAGTCGTTTTATATCAGCCTTTTCTTACCCTATAAATACCTAAACCTACTTTCAAACGTTTCATTAGCCGTTTTATGTCCTTCACTCTCTCAACAATGGCGACCATGAAACTCAAACCCAGACACAACTGTGTTGCCTACCTCTCGAAATCGGCCTTTTGGAACAAATTTGATAATGCCATCGATCTTATGGTAGATTCCCAGTACCGAACCGCTTTTCTTCTGAATCCTACCATATACCCCGATTCCCTAAGCCAATTCTGGACCAACGTCTCTGTGCAAACTGGTGAGAATGATAGCCAAATCACTCTCCAGTCGTTGGTTAACCAGAAACAGGTGGTCATCACTCCAGACATCATTCGACAAACCCTAAATCTACATGATGCCACCTGTGTCACAGAATACCCGAAAGGCACAACTGATATGTCTTTCATCAATAACGGGTATGAAGGAGACTTAAGTGCTACCACCATTCTGAAGAAGCACTTCCATGATGCTGAACGTCTTATATTCCACATGGTGAATGTCTGCCTTGCATCAAAAACCTCCTCATGGGATCAGATGTCCTCCCGATGGCAACAGGTATTATACTCTATCTTTGAACGACAAAATCTAAATTTTTCTGAGATAGTTTTCATGGAACTAAAGGATCTGGCTTTGAAACCTGTGGCAAACAGATGGATATTATATCCCAGGTTTCTCATGGCCATAATTTTAAATCAGCTAAAATCAGACGGCCTTGTTGGCCTTGGAGTCCCTGCTCCGGCTGTATTGCCTGAAGTATACTCCAGGCACAACTCTGACCCTACACTGAAAGGGGCTGCCCGGCTGCTAAAACCCAAGCAGCGGGAACCCACAGCCTCCACTTCCAGATCCAAAGTCCCCACCAAACCCAACACCAAAAAGCCCAAAAAGGCTACTCAGGGAGATGAGTCCCCTGAGGATGCCCCTGTACCACCAATACAGGAAACACTTACTGGTTCTAACCCCCCAGTAGTGTCAAAGACTCCACCAGCCCTAGCCGCTCAGGCATCCTCTCAACAGGATCCTGATGCAACCATAATTGGGGATACCACAATGCTGGAACCTATCTCAATTGAGAAGGTTACCATTGAAGAGCACCAGTCACCCCGGGTGCAATCTGCTTCAAACCTATCTCCAAATGCAACCGCCCCTCAAAGCCCAACCATTATAGTTGCACAAGTGCTGAGTCAGCTGCATTCCTCTCCTCCTCCCCAGAAACCAATTACAATGGGGAGAACCTCAACAGCTGAGGAAGAGGACCAAAATGCTGCTGATAACCCACAGCACAGGGGTTATAATGTTCAATCTCCCCGTGTAGAGGAGGAGGTTAGAACATCTGGTGAGGCTGCCACTTCTACTGATTCAGCAAATGAACAGGATGCAGTTGGTAACATCTCTAAGACCTCACCAGAGGCAACTGCCGATGAAGGACTCAGTCCTGAGGCAGGAAGTCCCCAGAACCAAGAACAAGGGGCACATGCTACAACTGATCTACACTCAGGGCATGTACATCCTGATTCAATCAGGAGGTCAGGTGATTCAGCAAAGACTGATGATGACCTGGGCTTTTTCTTTGATGTCTTAGCCCATAACACAATCCTTGAGGCTGAGGTGAGCAGACTCAAAGAACTGCTTGCCAAAATGTCTCAGGATCAAAGTCCATCTGCCCCAATAAACCCACAGATGGCACCTTCATCTGAAGGTTCACCAAACACTCAGCCACTACACTCAACTGAGCCACCAGCCACTGCTTTTGGCACCACCTCTCAGGGACAGAACCCCTCTGAGCAGATGGTTGCTACCTTTCAACATTCCTTACCTCTCATCACTCCCATCATCAATGAGATTGTGCATAAAGCCATTGATGAGAGGATCTCCTCAAATCTACAAACACTTGTTGATGATGCTGTACAAAAGAAGCTTTCTGCCATTCAAACCCCTGAACCCAATGCACCCAAAAAGGGGGAGTCTAAGGCAGTGAAAGAAAGAAAGAGAAAGAGAGTGGAAGATGAGAAACAACAAGAGAAAGAAAAGGAGTTAGAAAAGGAAAAACAGCTGATCACATACAAGAGAAAGAAAAGTGCTGAAACTCAAAAGCCTGATGAAGAGAAATCATTGGAAGATCTGGTTAAAGAAGCTGATGAAGCTCACAGCAGATCAATGGACAGAATAATAGACCAACTCTTCAGACAAGGCTTTGATACAGCTACATTAGACACTGAGATCAAAGGCTGGAGATTAAAGAGATACAAGAGAGATGGGCCAGTTACAGTGTGATGGAAAGGGAGAGGTTGGAGATAATGATCAGGTTTATTGCAAAATACTTGGGAAGATCATTAATTGAGATTAAATCATGGACCAGAGATAGTATTCTGGCAATAACCACCAGAATCTGTGCTTCTGAAGCATTCAATAAGGGGTTGATTATCGAAGCCTTAGATGAAGCAGGTGCTGGGAAGAGAACTGATATGGCCAAGCTTTCCAAAGCCAAACTTACCACAAAAATGCTAGATCAGCCTTCCCAAACTCCCACTCAAAAACAACCAACCCCACAACTCTCCAAACCAATCCCTAAACCTAAACTTAAACCAACTCAACCCTCAAAACCAACTCCCTTACCCCAAAAACCACCTCAAACCACATCCAATGATGCACCCAGAAGGAGGAGAAGGGTGTTGAGGATGGAAGAAGAAGAAGAAGATGATGATGAAGAAGACAGTCTGCCAATCTCTGTTGTTCTAAAAATACCTGAGCCCAGAAGTCAACAAATGATCACACCAGACTTTCAGAGGCAAATGGTGAAAGTTAAGATTGAAGAAGAAGAACAGCAGAAACAGCACGATGAGCAACTTTTGAAGATGGTTGACAAAGAGTTTCCTCAGTCATCATCTATACAAGCCATGAAGAAACACGCTCAAAGGCTGTATGCTCTCAGGCATACCTTTCAATATCAAAAGGAGAGAGTAAGGATTTGGCCAGACCCCAGGGTTAGTTCTAGAATTCATAAGAAATCCATACCAAGTAGATACAATGGCCAAGTGAGAAAGACCATAGATGCTGTTATTATGTTGGCCATTGTAGTCTCACCCTGGGAGATACTTGAAGACTTCAAGAGAGCCTACAAGTCAAAGATGACCCCTCAAACTCTAATGGAGAACAAAATGGTCAAGAAGGGGTTGTTATACAAGAGGCTTAAAGAGATCAAGAAAAATGAACTCTAGTTATTATTAGAAGGGACTCACCCAGATGAATTTGCTTACAGAGAGATAACAACCGTTGAGTTGAAAAATGGAAAGACAGTAAAGTACCTATCAGAGTACTATGGCCCAGAGTTCTTCTTCGAAGGAGAAGCAGAAGAACTCACTAAGGAGGAACAAGTTGTTCTCCTTGAGGCCTACGTCAGAGAGTCTTATAGACTCATCAATGGGAAGTAGGTTTCATGGTTGGGATAACAGCTCTGTGTCCAGTTCCCCAAGACAGAGTTCCCTTCCATCCTTTGACATTCACATCTACTGAAACCTGTTCCCTGGCCTGTGCTTATCTGATATCTCTGAAGCTGATCAAGAGAGTATTTCTGCCAAGAATAAGTGGGACCTCAATAAGCTTAAAGGTTTTGGCTGCATTGGTTCAGGGGGAGTTTGTTGGACCAAAAGAACCAATGAGCCTGATCAGAAAAACCTTTAAGTCCCACAGACATTACAACAACTGAAGTAGTCTGCAACAGCTGAAGACATCAACTGATAACAAGGTCTGAAGACAAAGTCTGAAGTTAAAGAACTGAAGACAAAGTCTGAAGACAAAGTCTGAAGTTAAAGAACTAAAGACAAAGTCTGAAGACAAAAGCTGAAGACAAAGACTGAAGACCAAGTTTTAGATGTTGTCACAACAGCTGAAGAAGACCTCTTCAGTAGTTGTGATGGTTTCCTTTCAGTAGTTATATTTTCCTTTCAGTTCTTTTGTAATCAGTAGTTTTATGTTTCTTGTAATCAGTACTTGTAGTTTCAGTAGTTTTAGTTTCATCTTGTACTTAGCATACTCTGAGATGTTCTCAGTTGTTGTGAACATTCTCAGTAGTTTGCTTACTTTCAGTTGTTTGTAATAATTCTGTTAAATGTCACTATCAAGTGACATCAGCAGACGTCACATTCCTTTATATAAGGAATGTTGACCTAATTGTAACCTGCGAAGCTTAGCGGCTGATATACCGAAGCATTTGTGCATGAATGATATTATCCCTTTTGCAGAAAACCCTCTTTCTCTATAACCGTGTACTGTTCCATTGAATATCTATTGTGTTCTTGCTATATTTGTCTAATTCTTGTTCTAATTCCGCTGCAATTCAACTCTAATTGATCAAACTTAGATCACTGATCCTGTCACACTCTAAAATTGAACAATTGCAATTCTGAAATCTCACAGACTTTTCACGTGCGAAAATTAGACTGAATATGAACAAATGTGAGAACTTTCAAACTTGCTTAGAACTATTCGCATGAGATTTGACTTGTCACGCGAGAAGTTGACTTTTAGTCAAAGTCAGTTTCAAGCGAAAACCTATCTAGTCACATGAAAAGTTAAGACAGAAACTTAAAGCTTTCGCGCGAGAAGCTGATGTTTCGAGAAGTTCTATTTTTCAAAAAAATTTCTAAGTGTAAATTTCTATTTTTAATTTGAAATTTTGTTTCAAGTTTGAAATATTTTTTATTCTTATTAAGTTTGTTCTATGTTTCAAATGGCACGTCCATTGGTTTTTAATAAAAATCATAATGTTGTGGCGTATCGGGGAGATATACGGATGACAAAGCCCAGTTTAGATCACTTATTGATGGGTTAATGTCGTCTCGGATTCATTATGCCATTTCGGCTAATCCCACTATTTTCACTGATGTTGTCGATCAGTTTTGGGAGACAGCAGTTAATGAGACTGATCAGGATAGTGAACCCTGTATTTCTGCTACTGTGAAAGGGAAGAGGGTTGTTATCATAGCTGAAATGATCAACAGTGTGTTATTGCTTGAAGATCAACCCAACTCACCAGTGAAGATAGATGATGACGTAGTGCGAGACTGCATTAAGAGGATGGGATATGATCATAGATATCCATCTCTTGAGAAGATATATCTTCCACAATTTTGGAAGTACTTATTTCATGTAGTTATCCATTGCCTTAGCAATCTAAAGGCTGGCATGGATAGTCTAAGTGCGGTGTTTAGATCCCCGCTCATTTCTTTAGTTGATGAACTCCCTTCAGCATATCCAATGCAATCTTTGCTGAGTTACAGAAAAATGTGATTGCTACTGTTGGGAAGAAGTTTATGATATACCCATGATTCATTCAGCTTATAGTGAATGCTGCTCATCCTGAGTTAGCAGTATCTAACTCATCTACCTATGCTGTTATGGTGATGAAAAAGAATTATGTGTTAATCAACAAACAACTAAATATGACTCCATATGAAATCTTTTTCAAACATAAACCCAAAGTCAAATATTTCAAAACATTTGGATGTTGTTGTACTTTGTTAAACACATCTGAGTCTAAATCAAAATTTGA
Organism: Flaveria sonorensis; assembly: GCA_025506505.1. NCBI lineage: Eukaryota > Viridiplantae > Streptophyta > Magnoliopsida > Asterales > Asteraceae > Flaveria > Flaveria sonorensis. The sequence continues at coordinate 34,843,171 of CM046438.1, read as the reverse complement.
TGAGAAAGCTGATGAATGTTATTTTGTTGGATATTCTGCCAACAAAGTAGCATATCGGGTTTATAATAAAAGATCAAAACAAATAATTGAGTCATTCGATATTGATTGGCACGAATCTAACAAAACAGATACAGGTTCTGCACCTTCATGGGTTTATTATTATGCTTCTTTATTTGAAACATTTAATCAACCATCTATTATTTCTATTGCTAATCTACCTTTGATCCTCAATTCCAAATATCTTTGGTTCTTTATTTGAAACATTTAATCAACCATCTATACCTTATTCTTTAAGTGTTACAGCTATTCCAACTTCTATTTCTGAAATAAATTTACCTCGTGATGATCCAGTTGTTGAACAAGATCCAGAAGTTTCTGATCCGAGTTCCTCTTCTACTCAAGTTAATCAAATTGATTCAATTCAAGTACCATTTGAATATCTTTCTATCAACAATGATATTCAAGACGAAAATATTGTTTATCCACCTGAAGGAGGGAACACTACTGACGAACCAGTTGAAATCATGTCTAACTTAGATGAAGTTTTCTCTGAAGATGTTATTCCACAATTGGGAATTCATAAAGACCATCCAACAGATGCAATCATTGGTCCATTATCACAAGGTGTTCAAACTTGGAGTCAATTAGGAACGATAAATACATGTTTGTATTCATGTTTTCTATCACAAGTTGGGCCGGAGAATGTTGAAATGACATTAAAAGAAAACAGTTGGGTAGAGGCCATGCAGGACGAACTGATGCAATTCAAAGTAATCCAAAGGAATCTCACATGAAATCTATCAAGAGTATTTTTAAGTATCTCAAGGGTCAACCAACACTCGGCCTTTGGTATCCTAAAAATTATGATTTCAATTTATTTGCTCATACTGATAGTGATTATGCAGGATGTAATTTGGATAGGAAATCTACTAATGGAGGTTGTCAATTTCAAGGCAATAGGTTGATTTCATGGCAATGCAAGAAATAGCAGGCAGTATCCACATCCACTGCAGAGGCTGAATATGTGGCTGCATCAAGTTGTTGTTTACAAATCGTTTGGATTCAACAACATCTTCTTGATTATGGCCTAAACATTTATGTTATTAAAATCTTTTATCATAATACTACAGTTTTAAACATTGTGAAGAATCAAATTCAGCATTCAAAGACAAAACACATTGACAACCACATGCATTTCATTCGTGACTGCTTTGAATGCAAACTTATTCATTTGGTATCCATTTCCACAGATGACAACATTGCTGATTTGTTTACTAAGGCGTCTGATCATTCCAGATTTGACATTTTAAATAATTCTTTAGGAATGATTAACTTTGGTTAACTTCTATTTTTACACCCTTTACAAAGTATTTTTCTTTATTTTTGGTTATAATTGTTATTATCTGTTTTGATAATAACAATTTTAGGGGGAGAAAATTCAAAAATACTTAAAAAGATTTTTTTTAGGGGTAGTAAATAGTTTGAAGAAAAATATAAAAAGATTTTGGTTTTTCAAAAATTGAGAATATTAAATTTTCAATAGTTTAAAGAAAATGATAGTACATTTCTTGATTTTTATTCGTTGCATCCTAAGGCTTACAAGAAACTGACTTGGATTATGTTTGATATGTTGATAGGCTGGACATTCAAGAATGAAAAGCTCTATGTTCTGTGATGTACTGAAAGTAACTATCTATGACTGAAGTGGATAACTCATTAAGATTTTGTGGTAACTCTGATTCCATGCTAAAACAGACTGAGAGTTATAGTCTGGTCATACTCAAGCCAATTACTTTCTAATCCAGTTTCTTTCAGATAATGTATATATATGTAAAAATCAAAATACAAAAATAGATATACAAATGAAAACTAAATAGAAAAGAGAAAAACAAACAAAAGGAGCAAAAAGAAGCCAAAAGGATAATAGAAATAAAAGATGCCAATCAGCACTTTAATAAAAGATATGTCATAGACATACATACTGTATGATAAATATTTTTCTTTTTGAGAATATGTTATGACACAGGAGGCAAAATCAAAAGATGGGGCATGTAATTCCGACTTGGCATGTAAGTCCTAAATGTCTTGCGAGGGCAAAAACATAAGTCCGACTGGCTGTTAATAAGTCCTAAAACTTGTTAATATTCTGTGTTTAGAAATATTTTTTAGGCTATTTATGCTCATAATAGATACTATATTAGAAAATTCATTCAGAATAGGCTGAAGTTGGATAAGGTTCTACAGGATTTTTGATTGTGGGACACACTGAAGACATATAATTTAATCAATAAAACAAGATAAATATCACAGCTTATGTGTCTAAATAAACTTGAAGTCTAATTTTAAACTGGACACAATATATTGACAATCAACATAACCAGTTCCATTTATAATAAAGCTGGATGATGTTAATGATCGATTTCTAAGAAATATGATCCTGTACTTGAAAATTAAAAAAAAAATTTATAGTAAAGTAAATAACTAGTTACTGAATATTGTTTGTGTACATATGTTTTTCTACTTGTTTCAATTTTATATCTTTTACAAAATTAAAGGTGTTAGAATAATTATAAACACTTAGTTAAACATAGTCATTTTCATAACAAATGAATTGGCTTAAAGAATAATTAAATTGTTGAAAATTTTGAAAAATAAAAAGTTGAATATTTTAAAAGAAAAATTGAACTTATCGCATGCGAAAAGTTCATCTAATACGAGAAATTCAAAACAAATGCGAACGGTTCAGTTGATGCGAAAAGTCTCATATGCGAGAACTCTGACTTCTCGCGCGAGAAGTCAAAGTACTTTAAATACTACAGTTGTGCGAAAAGACACACTTTATCGCACGAAAACTTCAAAAACTTCTCTTTCAAAATTCTAAGTGTAGAAACCTGTTAAACTTTGATTATAGTATCCATCTACTTCGCATTGGGTTTTATTAGTGATTTACAAGGTATATAGATGATTTTGTTCAGATTTGAATGTGTTTGATACTTGACCGAAAGTTCATATGATGAATACATGATAAATTGGACAAACTAAACATGTTAAACCTTTAAAATGACTTAGGCGACACCTACTAATCAAGTTTTAATGGTTGAAACACTCTAAAATTGAACAATTGCAATTCTGAAATCTCGCAGACTTTTCACGTGCGAAAATTAGACTGAATATGAACAAATGTAAGAACTTTCAAACTTGCTTAGAACTATTCGCATGAGATTTGACTTGTCACGCGAGAAGTTGACTTTTAGTCAAAGTCAGTTTCAAGCAAAAACCTATCTAGTCACATGAAAAGTTAAGACAGAAACTTAAAGCTTCCGCGTGAGAAGCTGATGTTTTCGCGCGAGAAGTTCTATTTTTCAAAAAATTTTCTAAGTGTAAATTTCTACATATAATTTGAACTTTTGTTTTAAGATTGAAATATTTTTTATTCTTATTAAGTTTGTTCTATGTTTCAAATGGCACGTCTATTGGTTTTTAATAAAAACCATAATGTTGTGGCGTATCAGGGAGATATACGGATGACAAAGCCCAGTTTAGATCACTTATTGATGGGTTAAAGTCGTCTCGGATTCATTATGCCATTTCGGCTAATCCCACTATTTTCACTAATGTTGTCGATCCGTTTTGGGAGACAGCAGTTAATGAGACTGATCAGGACAGTGAACCTTGTATTTCTGCTACTGTGAAAGGGAAGAGGGTTGTTATCATAGCTGAAATGATCAACAGTGTGTTATTGCTTGAAGATCAACCCAACTCACCAGTGAAGATAGATGGTGACGTAGTGCGAGACTGCCTTAAGAGGATGGGATATGATAATAGATATCCATCTCTTGAGAAGATGTATCTTCCACCATTTTGGAAGTACTTATTTCATGTAGTTATCCATTGCCTTAGCAATCTAAAGGCTGGCATGGATAGTCTAAGTGCGGTGTTTAGATCCCCGCTCATTTCTTTAGTTGATGAACTCCCTTCAGCATATCTAATGCAATCTTTGCTGAGTTACAGAAGAATGTGATTGCTACTGTTGGGAAGAAGTTTATGATATACCCATGATTCATTCAGCTTATAGTGAATGCTGCTCATCCTGAGTTAGCAGTATCCAACTCATCTACCTATGCTGTTATGGTGATGAAAATGAATTATGTGTTAATCAACAAACAACAAAATATGACTCCTTATGAAATCTTTTTCAAACATAAACCCAAAGTCAAATATTTCAAAACATTTGGATGTTGTTGTACTTTGTTAAATACATCTGAGTCTAAATCAAAATTTGATTAGAAAGCTGATGAATGTTATTTTGTTGGATATTCTGCCAACAAAGTAGCATATCGGGTTTATAATAAAAGATCAAAACAAATAATTGAGTCATTCGAAATTGATTGGCACGAATCTAACAAAACAGATACAGGTTCTGCACCTTCATGGGTTTATGATTATGCTTCTTTATTTGAAACATTTAATCAACCATCTATTGTTTCTATTGCTAATCGACCTTTGACATCCTTAATTCCAAATATCTTTGGTTCTTTATTTGAATATTTAATCAACCATCTATATCTTATTCTTTAAGTGTTACAGCTATTCCAACTTCTGTTTCTGAAATAAATTTAGCTCGTGATGATCCAGTTATTGAACAAGATCCAGAAGTTTCTGATCCGAGTTCCTCTTCTACTCAGGTTAATCAAATTGATACAATTCAAGTACCATTTGAATATCTTTCTATCAACAATGATATTCAAGATGAAAATATTGTTTATCAACCTGAAGGAGGGAGCACTACTGATGAACCAGTTGATATCATGTCTAACTTAGATGAAGTTTTCTCTGAAGATGTTATTCCACAATTAGGAATTCATAAAGACCAGCCAACAGATGCAATCATTGGTCCATTATCACAAGGTGTTCGAACTTGGAGTCAATTAGGAACGATAAATACATGTTTGTATTCATGTTTTCTATCACAAGTTGGGCCGGAGAATATAGAAATGACATTAAAAGAAAACTGTTGGGTAGAGGCCATGCAGGACGAACTGATGCAATTCAAAGTAATCCAAAGGAATCTCACATGAAATCTGTCAAGAGTATTTTTAAGTATCTCAAGGGTCAACCAACACTCGGCCTTTGGTATCCTAAAAATTATGATTTCAATTTATTTGCTCATACTGACAGTGATTATGCAGGATGTAATTTGGATAGGAAATCTACTACTAGAGGTTGTCAATTTCTTGGCAATAGGTTGATTTCATGGCAATGCAAGAAACAGCAGGCAGTATCCACATCCACTGCAGAGGCTGAATATGTGGCTGCATCAAGTTGTTGTTTTTAAATCATTTGGATTCAACAACATCTTCTTGATTATGGCCTAAACATTTATGATATTAAAATCTTCTATCATAATACTACAGTTTTAAACATTGTGAAGAATCCAATTCAGCATTCAAAGACAAAACACATTGACAACCGCATGCATTTCATTCGTGACTGCTTTGAATGCAAACTTATTCATTTGGTATCCATTTCCACAGATGACAACATTGCTGATTTGTTTACTAAGGCGTCTGATCTTTCCAGATTTGACATTTTAGTTAATTCTTTAGGAATGATTAACTTTGGTTAACTTCTATTTTTACACCCTTTACAAAGTATTTTTCTTTATTTTTGGTTATAATTGTTATTTTCTGTTTTGATAATCACAATTTTAGGGGGAGAAAATTCGAAAATACTTAAAAAGATTTTTTTTAGGGGGAGTAAATAGTTTGAAGAAAAATATAAAAAGATTTTGGTTTTTCAAAAATTGAGAAAAATAAATTTTCAAGAGTTTAAAGGAAATGACAGTACATTTCTTTATTTTTATTCGTTGCATCCTAAGGCTTACAAGAAACTGACTTGGATTATGTTTGATATGTTGATAGGCTGGACATTCAAGAATGAAAAGCACTATGTTCTGTGATGTACTGAAAGTAACTATCTATGACTGAAGTGGGTAACTCATTAAGGTTTTGTGGTAACTCTGATTCCATGCTAAAAACAGACTGAGAGTTATAGTCTGGTCATACTCAAGCCAGTTACTTTCTAATCCAGTTTCTTTCAGATATTATATATATATGTAAAAATCAAAATACAAAAATAGATATACAAATGAAAACTAAATAGAAAAGGGAAAAACGAACAAAATGAGCAAAAAGAAGCCAAAAGGAAAATAGGAATAAAAGATGCCAATGAGCACTTTAATAAAGGATATGTCATAGACATACATACTGTATGATAAATGTTTTTCTTTTTGAGAATATGTTATGACACAGGAGGAAAAATCAAAAGATGGGGCATGTAAGTCCGACTTGGCATGTAAGTCCTAAACGTCTTGCGAGGGCAAAAACATAAGTCCGACTGGCTGTTCATAAGTCCTAAAACTTGTTAATATTCTGTGTTCAGGAATATTTCTTAGGCTAGTTATGCTCATAATAGATACTATATTAGAAAATTCATTCAGAAAAGGCTGAAGTTTGATAAGATTCTACAGGATTTTTGATTGTGGGACACACTGAAGACATATAATTTAATCAAAAAAACAAGATAAATATCACAGCTTATGTGTCTAAATAAACTTGAAGTCTAAGTTTAAACTGGACACAATATATTGACAATCAACATAACCAGTTCCATTTATAATAAAGCTGGATGATGTTATTGATCGATTTCTAAAAAATATGATCCTTTACTTGAAAATTTTAAAAAAATAAATTTATAGTTGTTAGTCAATATTGTTTGTGTACATATGTTTTTCTACTTGTTTCGATTTTATATCTTTTACAAAAATAAAGGTGTTAGAATAATTCTAAACACTTAGTTAAACATAGTCATTTTCATAACAAATGAAATGGCTTAAAGAATAATTAAATTGTTGAAAATTTTGAAAAATAAAAAGTTGAATATTTTAAAAGAAAAATTGAACTTATCGCATGCGAAAAGTTCATCTAATACGAGAAGTTCAAAACAAATGCGAATTGTTCAGTTGATGCGAAAAGTCTCATATGCGAGAACTCTGACTTCTCGCGCGAGAAGTCAAAGTACCTTAAATACTACAATTGTGCGAAAAGTAACACTTTATCGCACGAAAACTTAAAAAATTTCTCTTTCAAAATTCTAAGTGTAGAAACCTGTTAAACTTTGATTATAGTATCCATCCACTTCGCATTGGGTTTTATTAGTGATTTACAAGGTATATAGATGATTTTGTTCAGATTTGAATGTGTTTGATACTTGACCGAAAGTTCATATGATGAATACATGATAAATTGGACAAACTAAACATGTTAAACCTTTAAAATGACTTAGGCGACACCTACTAATCAAGTTTTAATGGTTGAAACACTCTAAAATTGAACAATTGCAATTCTGAAATCTCACAGACTTTTCACGTGCGAAAATTAGACTGAATATGAACAAATGTGAGAACTTTCAAACATGCTTAGAACTATTCGCATGAGATTGACTTGTCACGTGAGAAGTTGACTTTTAGTCAAAGTCAGTTTCAAGTGAAAAGCTATCTAGTCACATGAAAAGTTAAGACAGAAACTTAAAGCTTCCATGCGAGAAGATGATGTTTTCGTGCGAGAAGTTCTATTTTTCAAAAAAATTTCTAAGTGTAAATTTCTATTTTTAATTTGAACTTTTGTTTCAAGTTTGAAATATTTTTTATTCTTATTAAGTTTGTTCTTGTTTCAAATGGTACGTCCATTGGTTTTTAACAAAAACCATAATATTGTGGCGTATCGGGAGATATACGGATGACAAAGCCCAGTTTAGATCACTTATTGATGGGTTAAAGTCGTCTCGGATTCATTATGCCATTTCGGCTAATCCCACTATTTTCACTGATGTTGTCGATCAGTTTTGGGAGACAGCAGTTAATGAGACTGATCAGGATAGTGAACCCTGTATTTCTGCTACTGTGAAAGGGAAGAGGGTTGTTATCATAGCTGAAATGATCAACAGTGTGTTATTGCTTGAAGATCAACCCAACTCACCAGTGAAGATAGATGATGACGTAGTGCGAGACTGCATTAAGAGGATGGGATATGATCATAGATATCCATCTCTTGAGAATATGTATCGTCCACCATTTTGGAAGTACTTATTTCATGTAGTTATCCATTGCCTTAGCAATCTAAAGGCTGGCTGGATAGTCTAAGTGCGGTGTTTAGATCCCCGCTCATTCTTTAGTTGATGAACTCCCTTCAGCATATCCAATGCAATCTTTGCTGAGTTACAGAAGAATGTGATTGCTACTGTTGGGAAGAAGTTTATGATATACCCATGATTCATTCAGCTTATAGTGAATGCTGCTCATCCTGAGTTAGCAATATCCAACTCATCTACCTATGCTGTTATGGTGATGAAAAAGAATTATGTGTTAATCAACAAACAACAAAATATGACTCCTTATGAAATCTTTTTCAAACATAAACCCAAAGCCAAATATTTCAAAACATTTGGATGTTGTTGTACTTTGTTAAACACATCTGAGTCTAAATCAAAATTTGATGAGAAAGCTGATGAATGTTATTTTGTTGGATATTCAGCCAACAAAGTAGCATATCGGGTTTATAATAAAAGATCAAAACAAATAATTGAGTCATTCGATATTGATTGGCACGAATCTAACAAAACAGATACAGGTTCTGCACCTTCATGGGTTTATGATTATGCTTCTTTATTTGAAACATTTAATCAACCATCTATTGTTTCTATTGCTAATCAACCTTTGATCCTCAATTCCAAATATCTTTGGTTCTTTATTTGAAACATTTAATCAATCATCTATATCTTATTCTTTAAGTGTTACAGCTATTCCAACTTCTGTTTCTGAAATAAATTTACCTCGTGATGATCCAGTTGCTGAACAAGATCCAGAAGCTTCTGATCCGAGTTCCTCTTCTACTCAAGTTAATCAAATGGATTCAATTCAAGTACATTTGAATATCTTTCTATCAACAATGATATTCAAGACGAAAATATTGTTTATCAACCTGAAGGAGGGAGCATTACTGAAGAACCAGTTGAAATCATGTCTAACTTAGATGAAGTTTTCTCTGAAGATGTTATTCCACAATTGGGAATTCATAAAGACCATCCAACTGATGCAATCATTGGTCCATTATCACAAGGTGTTCGAACTTGGAGTCAATTAGGAACGATAAATACATGTTTGTATTCATGTTTTCTTTCACAAGTTGGGCCGGAGAATATTGAAAAGACATTAAAAGAAAACTGTTGGGTAGAGGCCATGCATGACGAACTGATGCAATTCAAAGTAATCCAAAGGAATCTCACATGAAATCTATCAAGAGTATTTTTAAGTATCTCAAGGGTCAACCAACACTCGGCCTTTGGTATCCTAAAAATTATGATTTCAATTTATTTGCTCATACTGACAGTGATTATGCAGGATGTAATTTGGATAGGAAATCTACTACTGGAGGTTTTCAATTTCTTGGCAATAGGTTGATTTCATGGCAATGCAAGAAACAGCAGGCAGTATTCACATCCACTGCAAAGGCTGAATATGTGGCTGCATCAAGTTGTTGTTTACAAATCGTTTGGATTCAACAACATCTTCTTGGTTATAGCCTAAACATTTATGATATTAAAATCTTCTATCATAATACTACAGTTTTAAACATTGTGAAGAATCCAATTCAGCATTCAAAGACAAAACACATTGACAACCGCATGCATTTCATTCGTGACTGCTTTGAATGCAAACTTATTCATTTGGTATCCATTTCCACAGATGACAACATTGCTGATTTGTTTACTAAGGCGTCTGATCATTCCAGATTTGACATTTTAGTTAATTTTTTAGGAATGATTAACTTTGGTTAACTTCTATTTTTACACCCTTTACAAAGTATTTTTCTTTATTTTTGGTTATAATTGATATTTTCTGTTTTGATAAACACAATTTTAGGGGGAGAAAATTCAAAAATACTTTAAAAGATTTTTCTTTTAGGGGGAGTAAATTGTTTGAAGAAAAATATAAAAAGATTTTGGTTTTTCAAAAATTGAGAAAATTAAATTTTCAAGCGTTTAAAGGAAATGATAGTACATTTCTTGATTTTTATTCGTTGCATCCTAAGGCTTACAAGAAACTGACTTGGATTATGTTTGATATGTTGATAGGCTGGATATTCAAGAATGAAAAGCACTATGTTCTATGATGTACTGAAAGTAACTATCTATGACTGAAGTGGGTAACTCATTAAGGTTTTGTGGTAACTCTGATTCCATGTTAAAACAGACTGAGAGTTATAGTCTGGTCATACTCAAGCCAGTTACTTTCTAATCCAGTTTCTTTCAGATATTGTATATATATGTAAAAATAAAAATACAAAAATAGATATACAAATGAAAAATAAATAGAAAAGAGAAAAACAAACAAAAGGAGCAAAAAGAAGCCAAAAGGAAAATAGGAATAAAAGATGCCAATAAGCACTTTAATAAAAGATATGTCATAGACATACATACTGTATGATAAATATTTTTCTTTTTGAGAATATGTTATGACACTGGAGGCAAAATCAAAAGATGGGGCATGTAAGTCCAACTTGGCATGTAAGTCCTAAACGTCTTGCGAGGGCAAAGACATAAGTACGACTGGCTGTTAATAAGTCCTAAAACTTGTTAATATTCTGTGTTCAGAAATATTTCTTAGGCTAGTTATGCTCATAATAGATACTATATTAGAAAATTCATTCAGAAAAGGCTGATGTTGGATAAGGTTCTACAGGATTTTTGATTGTGGGACACACTGAAGACATATAATTTAATCAAAAAAAACAAGATAAATATCATAGCTTATGTGTCTAAATAAACTTGAAGTCTAAGTTTAAACTGGACACAATATATTGACAATCAACATAACCAGTTCCATTTATAATAAAGCTGGATAATGTTAATGATCGATTTCTAAAAATATGATCCTGTACTTGAAAATTTTAAAAAAAATAAATTTATAGTTAAGTAAATAATTAGTTAGTCAATATTGTTTGTGTACATATGTTTTTCTACTTGTTTCAATTTTATATCTTTTACAAAAATAAAGATGTTAGAATAATTGTAAACACTTAGTTAAACATAGTCATTTTCATAACAAATCAAATGGCTTAAAGAATAATTAAATTGTTGAAAATTTTGAAAAATAAAAAGTTGAATATTTTAAAAGAAAAATTGAACTTATCGCATGGGAAAAGTTCATCTAATACGAGAAGTTCAAAACAAATGTGAACGGTTCAGTTGATGCGAAAAGTCTCATACGCGAGAACTCTAACTTCTCTCGCGAGAAGTTAAAGTACTTTAAATACTACAGTTGTGCGAAAAGTAACACTTTATCGCACGAAAACTTAAAAAATTTCTCTTTCAAAATTCTAAGTGTAGAAACCTATCAAACTTTGATTATAGTATCCATCTACTTCGCATTGGGTTTTATTAGTGATTTACAAGGTATATAGATGATTTTGTTCAGATTTGAATGTGTTTGATACTTGACCGAAAGTTCATATGATGAATACATGATAAATTGGACAAACTAAACATGTTAAACCTTTAAAATGACTTAGGCGACACCTACTAATCAAGTTTTAATGGTTGAAACACTCTAAAATTGAACAATTGCAATTCTGAAATCTCACAGACTTTTCACATGCGAACAATAAGTCAATATGAACAAATGTGAGAACTTTCAAACTTGCTTAGAACTATTCGCATGAGATTTGACTTGTCACGCGAGATGTTGACTTTTAGTCAAAGTCAGATTCAAGCGAAAACCTATCTAGTCACGTGAAAAGTTAAGACAGAAACTTAAAGCTTCCGCGCGAGAAGTTGATGTTTTCGCACGAGAAGTTCTATTTTTCAAAAAAATTTCTAAGTGTAAATTTCTATTTTTAATTTGCATTTTTGTTTCAAGTTTGAAATAATTTTTATTCTTATTAAGTTTGTTCTATGTTTCAAATGGCACGTCCATTGGTTTTTAATAAAAACCATAATGTTTTGGCGTATCGGGGAGATATACGGATGACAAAGCCCAGTTTAGATCACTTATTGATGGGTTAAAGTCTTCTCGGATTCATTATGCCATTTCGGCTAATCCTACTATTTTCACTGATGTTGTCGATCAGTTTTGGGAGACTGCAGTTAATGAGACTGATTAGGATAGTGAACCCTGTATTTCTGCTACTGTGAAAGGGAAGAGGGTTGTTATCATAGCTAAAATGATCAATAGTGTGTTATTCCTTGAAAATCAACCCAACTCACCAGTGAAGATAGATGATGACGTAGTGCGAGACTGCCTTAAGAGGATGGGATATGATCATAGATATCCATCTCTTGAGAATAAGTATCTTCCACCATTTTGGAAGTACTTATTTCATGTAGTTATCCATTGCCTTAGCAATCTAAAGGCTTGCATGGATAGTCTAAGTGTGGTGTTTAGATCCCCGCTCATTTCTTTAGTTGGTGAACTCCCTTCAGCATATCCAATGCAATCTTTGCTAAGTTACAGAAGATTGTGATTGCTACTGTTGGGAAGAAGTTTATGATATACCCATGATTCATTCAGCTTATAGTGAATGCTGCTCATCCTGAGTTAGCAGTATCCAACTCATCTACCTATGATGTTATGGTGATGAAAAAGGATATTTTCACTTATCTTATGGGGGCAAGAGGAAATGCCTGGGATGGAGTTAATTTTGCCAAACTTGGAAGATTTGTAGAGGGTTTTTAGCCAGAAGCACAAGAGACTGAAGAAGCGGCCACACAAGCTGAACAAGCTGGCCCTTCTAATACTGTGCCTAATGATGTCACTGAGAGTTCACAGCCAAGGGTAACTGATATAGATGCTGAGAAAGAATCTTTGTTCAATTCAAGGAGTGAGAGTGATAGTGATCAGATTAGGAATGTACCTTATCCTAGAAGAGATGCAGATTTTGTTCCAGAAGAGACAGTTGTTAGTTGAGGTAGGAGGAAGAGGATGGCTAGAAGGGCTTGTGATAGTCCTCATGGTAGGGGTAGAGGACGTGGCTTGCTGAGAAAACATCGGACCCCTATGACCACTGAGCCAATTGAAGAAGATGTTACCATTACTGAGACTCCAGTCATAGTCAGTGAGGCTACACAAATAGAGGCTTCATTTGATATGCCTTCTACTACTGCTGACGTGTTGAGCAAACCTCCAAGAGAACATGTTAATGAGGAGACTATTTGTATGGAAGACTTTATCAACACTCCTCCTGAGCATAGACAGTGTGCTAGTGCTTCAACTATTTCACCTACACATATCACACTTGATGAACGTGTACGTAATTTGGAGAGAGATATGTTGGAGAAGACTCAGATGATAGATGATTTACAGAGGCAGTTGTTTGAGAAGGGTGAGAGGATCAAGGTCTTGAACATTAGCAAATGTTCAATTCAGCTATGTACAGATCCTAGAGCAGAATCTGAGAGACCTCACTTCTCGTGTGTCTTTTCAGTTTACACAATAGACCACAGAAGTCGGAGAAAGTAGTGGACAACCACCTGCTGGTCCTGAACCTGCTAAAGATCCTAATACTACTACGGAGCATCCTATTGATCCTGTTATTCAAGAAGGGACAACAGAGACTACTGATGTTAATCAAGAGTCACCTACCACTGATATACCTATGACTACTGAGGATCAACCTATAGTTTATACTGGAGAAGCGTTTGTGGAGCCAAAGCATATGATGCCCATTCCTATCCCAGTAGATGATGGTTTAGACTTGATTGATTATGATTCAAGTGATGATGGTGATGAGGATGATGAGGATGATGATAATGATGGAGATGATGGTGCTAATGATGAGGGTGATGATGATGGAAATGATGATGATGATAATCAGGGAGGAGATAGCTAGATCATCAGGTACTGAAAATGTCTCTAGACCAATTCTTAATGATACAGTTGAGTACACACCATTAGACCCTACTACAGAAGTGGCCTATGAAAGAGAATTCTATACATTCCAGCAAAAGATCATTGCTGAGGAGAATGAAGAAGAGTTTTGGAATTTTGATGACTTAGAAGAAGGAATAGAGTATACAGATATATTTGGAAATAGTCTTAAAGACTTGTTTTCAGACACTTTGATTGAAGAGGGAAAGATCGTAGGAGAGTCGAGCATTTCACAAACGACTGACGAGACAGCTAATGTTACTGGTCAAAGTGCTGTGCATCAGGTCAGGAACTTAACAGTTGCAGCTCCTCCTCCACCAGCTTATATTCATATGCTGTGGAATTCCAAACCTTTCACAAGGTAGAACCTATGATCAGTTGGGCTAACGATGAAGAGAAGGAGATGTATATAGTGAAGAGAAAGGGTGGAGTTATTGAGTATTTCCAAGACGAAGACAACTTTCATACTCTACGAGCATCAGATTTATATGCAATGGGTCGTGTAACCCTAGCAACTATAGCAAAGCAAATTGGATCAGAAATATGATTTGGAAGCAAAGTAAAACCAACTTCAAAGACTTCAAAACTGCTAAATCTAAAGTCATTGATGATGAGACCCATATTGATCCAAACACTAACAAGCCTATGAAGATAAGGTTTTATAGACATCCGAGGTATGCGAAGAAGATCTCTATTCATACTCCGGTGCCAATTAACGGCTTGTCAAAGCTTAAGGGGTGGAGTTGTGAAAAGGAGACGGGTCATGCGTTTATAAAGTGTGAAGATAAAGAATACCGTGTCATCGACCCTGTGGATTTGCTCAAATTTGGAAAGGAAGATTTGATGAAGTTGCTGGCTTGTCCAATTGCAGTTGATGAATCTGTACATTTCATAACAGCACAGTTCAGTTGGATAATCACAAAGGCCTTGACCAACAAGATGTATGCTTATGGAGGCAGCTATCAGGTTGATGATGTGGATTTCTAAAAGCATAGATTTATCGAGCATAGGGGGAGATTGTAGGGGTTGAACCTAGAGGCTCGGGAAATCAAATCAAGTTAAGAAGATCATGCCATGCGAGAAGTATAAGTTGCCGCGCAAAACTGGTTCTCGCGTGACAACATCAAGTCGCGCGAGAACTAGTGACTCGCGCGAGAACTCTTAGTTTAGTATAAATTGGAGTTTTGTAATGTAATTGTTAAACTTTTTGTTCATTTCTTAATTTTGCACTTCCTGTAATTTGTAATCAAATCAGAGATCAATACTACTTGAAGTTATTTACATCTTGTGTTCATGTTCATCAGTTGATTCAATCTTAACAGTAATGTCAATATTCCACATTTTTATTACAAGATCGATCTACATATTGTATTGATCCTTACAACCTTCAACACCTTGAAAGTTTCAACAACTTCTGAAGTTTTGGACACTAGACCTTAGGAAGATCTTGCTTTCACTGCAGCATGCTTCAGTACTTCGGAAGTATTCCTTTCTTCCGAGACGAAAATTTCATCCGGAGGAAAGTTTTCACTTGTCTTTTTCTTTATTTTGGAGCTTCCGAAGGAAATAGATTTTCCTTCCGAAGCTAGCTTCTCCTTCTTTTTCTCAGAAGTTTTCTCTTTGA
The DNA here is from genome assembly GCA_025506505.1 of Flaveria sonorensis. Taxonomy (NCBI): domain Eukaryota; kingdom Viridiplantae; phylum Streptophyta; class Magnoliopsida; order Asterales; family Asteraceae; genus Flaveria; species Flaveria sonorensis. Next base: position 34,827,566 of record CM046438.1, on the reverse strand, counting down.
TCATGTGGATGGTACTTTTACGATTGTAGATGCAATCCTTAGCCAGATGAAAAGTACTACCACACATGATGCAGTCCATTTGCTTCCTTCTAAAAGTCTTCTTCTGAGAGGAAGACTGAACTTGATCACTTTCCCCCTCCATCTTCATCTTCACAGATGATGCAGCAAGCTTCTTAGGGAGAGGCTTGCTCTTAGAGCTGGATGGTTCAGGCTGCGTGGCAGTGGCACACAGCTATCAGCCTTCTTCTCCTTACTGAGATGATTTGGACCTGAACTAGAACTCTTGGTACTAGTGTTCATAGTTGACTCTTCAGCCTTCACCACTTCAAACCCTGCAGAGATAAACACTTGTTTCTGCTTAGAGTTGAAGGTGGCCTTGATTTCTTGAGCCTTCTTTACCTTTATCTTGGCTCTCCTAATCAAGTTCTTTCTTTGAGACTTGGTCATCCCAGCTTCTTCATCTCTTCCTTAAGAGAATAGTGTCCCTTAATAGGATGGTCTTCTTCACTCTTCTTAGACACAACCTTCACTATCCCCTTCTTATCCTCTTCAGCAATGGGGTCTGAGGGAAACTCATCTTCACATGTTCCACACCTTGGAGATCTTATAGATAAAATAGTGTATGGAGGAGCTATCTCAATAGATCCTAGTCCCTGCTTATTTTGATAACAAACTTATGCATGCAGAGATGAGGATATCATGTTCTTGAAGGTCTCTTCTTTAAGAACAAGTTTTTCTGCCTGGGCTTTGCTGATCACAAGCTCAGCCTGACATTCAGTTAACTTAGTTATGAGATCAATAATCTGAGTCCTGTAGTTGGTTTGTTCATGCTTTAGAGTTGAAATGGTTTCCTCTAGATCTTATATTTTTAGTTTGTAAACATTTTTAGCTCTTTTGAAATCAGCTTTTAAGATATTTGAGAACTCAAGATCTGATCTCATCTCTAAGTTATAGGACCTATATTTTTTGACTTTAGCAATACATTCAGGTGTATAGAGATGTTCTAATACCTTTGCTTCATCATGATCTGCCATAAGTGCTTGGTTTGGAGCAACATCTTCCACTTGAAAGCTCCAGTCAAAGCCTCCTTCTTTAGCAATTGCAGCTTCTTGGCCCTGTGAGTGAGAAGAGCCTTTATCCAGCCCAAACTTTCCACTGGACATATTTTTGGGAAACTTCCTCCCAGTCCTCTTGTAGAACTTCTTAGCCCTGTGAGTGAGAAGAGCCATCTGCTGGACTATTTCCATATACTCTAGATCATCTAGATGGACACAGTCCAGGTCTTTAAGAGTGAAGAGAAAGTTTCCTGTACTTTCATCAGAAGATACAAAATCTTATGAAGAGCTTGTCTCCTAGAATGAGCTTCCAGGGATGTAGCTCTCCCTTGGTGTCTCCGAGAAGGTGATGAAAGGCCCCTTCTGTGAGTTTTCAAGGTAGCAGATAAGGTGGTGCTATGGTTCTCTGCAGTCCCTTTCAACCACATGAAGGGCTAAACTCTATTGGATGCTGGAGTTACCAGATGAATTTTGCATATTTATATCAATCTGGTAGCCACTGAGTATGCCATACAGCTCAGTAAGAGTAAGGGTCTTGAGGTTTCCAGTCCTCTTAATGACCACACAATTGTGTGTCCATTGTCTGGGAAGAGAGAACCTGAACTTCCTTATAATATCTCTATTCTTAAGAGTTACTCTAATATCAACAAGTGTATCCACAATTTCAACATACCTAAAGTACTGTTGAGTCATGGTTTCACTTGCTTTGAAGGTGAAGTTCTCCAACTGCTGCTTTAAGAGGTCCTTCTTGTTCTCTTTAGCTTCATTGGACCCCTCATACATCACCTTTAGTGCATCCCACAATTGCTTTTTAGTCTTGTACTTCTTGAAACCTATGTAGATAGAGTTTGGAAGAGCAGTTTGGAGGGCGGTCATGGCCTTTTTGTTAATATCAATCTTCTTCCAGTCTACATCAGAATAATCAACCACTTCCTTAGGTTTCATACCACCACTAGCAACAGCTGAAGGGGTGGATGGTACATGAGGTCCAAAGACTACAAACCCCCACATCCTGGAGTCCTGGGACTTGATGAAGCCTTCCATTCTTTGACACCAAGTGTCAAAGTCTTCAGGAGTGATTAGTGGGGACTTAGTCATATTACCAGTTTCCATGTCAGCCTTGGTGATAGCTGCCATTTGATATGTCAAGTATTTTGTGAGAGTGAAAGGATTAAAGATGGTGAGATCAAACAATCAAGAGCCTAAAATGCTCTGATACCAATTGCAGGACCATGTGAAGGGTGGTCAATACAATCAGTCTCATAATAAAGAGAGAATTATAACAGTTAACAGTTCAAATAGGGAACCAGGTTAGAGTATGATGATACTAAGAACACAAGTAAGTAGTGAGACAGAACTAAGAACAAGAACAAACAAGTATGGTTTTCAAGGATGTTGTATATTGCTCTCAAGTTCTATTACAAGTGTTACAAAGCATATTCAAATTACAAGGACCTGAGACACTTTATACTACATCCTACAACCATCAATACTTAGAAAGATAGTTGGAAACACTAATCTAGACAACAAGTTCAATGTAGAGTTAAAAGGAAGATTGCCTTTTGACTAGTGACTATGACATGCCATAGCTTACATCTTTTTCTAATATAAAAAGGTTTACAGGTACAAAAGTAGGAACTTATAGACAAAGACCTTAATCTACAGTTTACAAAAGCATAGAATTTTCACCAAGTCATATAAGTTGGTGAGTCTTCAGAGTTGCAGCGGAAAGTGTGTCAGCTTTATGTAAAGTAGATCAGAGAAAGCATGTCTTCTCTGTCTTTGGAAGAAATCAGTCTTGACAGGAAAATGGCTTCAAAAGACTTTGCCTCTGAAGCTTCAGAAGACTTCATCTTTGGCTTTGGAAGATTCAGACTTTGGCTTTGGAAGATTTTACACTTAGAGTATTTTCTGATGGAGTGTGTAAAACTTCCTAAGCATTTCTACCTTGTACGTCCAGTGCATGCATGCAGGAAGACCCTTGGTTGTTTTGGCTTATTTGGTTGCATCAACCTTATAATCTTTTGATATTACCTTATAGAAGTTCTTTAAAAGAACTGGAAGGCAGTTCCCTCAGAACCCAACCAACAACAAATTTGGGTTTGACAAAACAAAGGCCAAGTGCTATAACTGCAACCAGCTTGGTCACTCTGCAAGGGAATGCAAAGCTCCTAGATCTAATCCTGGAGCAACTCAAGCCTCCCAACATCCTGCTACCCCTAAAGCTGCTACCAAATCCACTGGGCAACAAACTGCAACTATTGCTCAAGAAGTTGATTGGAGCTTCATGGTGCAAGATGTCACTCCTGCTCAAGCTCTACGGTATATGAACATCTCTGTACTCTAGCCTTTATTGCTTAGGTTAAATTGTATCAGGATGACAACATGGAAATTTAATCTGATATTGAGTCTTTAAATATAATAAAATCTGAGTTAAGAGAGTAGAATCTAACTACAAACTCAAAATAGAAGAGTTAGAGAAAATTGTGTCCTCTTTAAAGCATAAACATTCAAATTATAGGGCTCAAATAAAAGATTTAATCTCCAAGTTGACTGAGGCTCTAGCCCAGCCAGTGATAGCTGAGGCTAAAGCTAAGAAGTATGCAATTGAAGAGCATAACTTCAATACCATCATTGCATCATCCTCCCACTCAAAAGTGTGTTATCAAAACAAAAGTGGGTTGGGAACCAATGAAATTGCTCCGCCACACTCCTTTGTGTCTATTAGACAGCCTAGATGTGGTGTACAGGAGCAAGAGTTTCCAACTGCTAACCCATTACCCAAAGACCAGAAGAATGATACAATATTAGAAACCACCACAGGGAAGGATAAGGTAGAAAACCTCATCCCCACAGCTGATGATCAACCCTTAACCACCAAAGCTAGAAGAAACAAAATCAGGGCAGTAAGAAAAACTGCCAAGAAGGTGGTTGCGTCAAAGTTAAAGGTAGACCCAAAGCAAAAGGGTGTATTCATATCAGCTAGATTTCAAGTGGTTGGAAATCCTGATTCAAGAAAGGAATGTAGTACCAGTATTTCTGTCATGAAGAAGGATCAAAACTTGAAGGGGGAGGATGAAAATGAAGAAAAGAAGCTCTAGAAGCAACCATCAACCTGCCCCATCAAAATTAACATTGAATGCATAATTTGTGGCCTGCATAACCACATGACTAAAGATTGTTACTACAATCCAACAAGCACACATTATGCATCTAATGTTAAGAAAGAAGGAGTCAAAGAGGGTTTCACATTGGGACCTTACCACGTGGCCCAAGTGTTAAGAAAAGGAATGTTTGGTACATGGTGTGCCTAAAAAGGAATTTTTCTATAAGGACAACTGTGTTGCCTGCCTAAAAGGGAAGCAACATAAAGTCTCACATAAATCCTAAGAGATTAACTCTATCACCACTCGATTACACTTATTGCACATGGATCTATTTGGTCCTACAAGTATAATGAGCATTGGAAGGAAATCTTATTGCCTTGTGATTGTTGATGATTTCACAAGATTTACATGGGTTTTCTTTTTAAGAACTAAAGATCAAACTGCTAAAATTTTAAAATCTTTTGTTCATAAAATTGAAAATCAAATAGAACACAAGGTAACGATAATTAGAAGTGATCAAGGGACTAAGTTTAAGAATCAAGTTCTTGACTTATTCTGTAACTCAAAAGGGATTGCCAGACAATATAGTGCTCCTAGAACTCCTTAACAAAATGGTGTTGCTGAGAGGAGGAACAGGACACTAATTGAGACTGCTAGAACTATGTTATCCGACTCAAAACTGCCCTTAACCTTTTGGGTAGAAGCAGTCAGCACTGCATGTTATGTGTAGAACAGGATTCTTATAGTTAAGTCACATGGAAAACCCCTTATGAGCTATGGAAAAAGAGGCCACCATTCGTTGGCTATCTTAGGTCCTTTGGCAGCAGATGTACCATCCTTAACACAAAAGACAATTTAGCAAAATTTGATGAAAAGTCTAATGATGCTATCTTTGTTGGATATTCCTCAACCTCTACTGCATATAAAGAATATAATATCAAAAATCAATAATTTGATGAATCATCCAACATTGTTGTCATTGAGAACACACCTTGTGTAAAGGCCAATGGTCCTGAATATATCTTCAATTTAGAATTGTTTCCAAACTATTCTAAACCATCTTGTGAGAATGTTTCAGCTGGAACAGGAATTCAAGCTAACTCCTACGAAGATCAAATGTTTGAGTTACCAAGACCTATTTCAACTTCTCCAAGAAGAAATAAAGATCAAGCTCGTTCAACTAAAAATCCAGAAAGATTGAATATCTCAGTAAACAATGGTGCTTCATCAAGTTGTCAGCCAATTGAGCCTCATAACTCAACAGTTGACAACTCAAGTATTCAACACCAAGCTAATAAAGACAGTGATCAGGTGGAACAGGTAATTGTTGAGGCTACTTCTCAACAAAATACTATTGATGTTGTCACACATTCATTGAATCAATCCTCATTGAATGAATGTGAGACATCAGCTAGTGATGGTGTTCAAAATCCTGAGCGAAACTTTTCAAACATGGATTTATCTATGAAACTAGATGTGGTTCCTAGGCTCAGGATACACAATACTCATCCAGCTAAGAACATCATTGGGGACATCTCAGAAGGTGTGAAAACAAGAAGTCAGACCCATAATAGGAATGTCTGCTTGTACTCCTGCTTTCTTTCTCAAATGGAACCAAAGAAGGTGGAAGAAGCCCTTAAAGACAACAACTGGATAGAAGCAATGCAAGAGGAGTTGCTTCAATTCAAGAGGCAAAAAGTATGGAACTTATGTCCATTGCCACCTGGTCAGGTTCCTATTGGCACTAAGTGGGTGTAAAGAAGCAAAAGAGATGATAAAGGTTTGATCATCAAGAATAAAGCTACACTTGTTGTTCAAGGATACACATAGGAGGAAGGCATAGATTACACAGATGTCTTTATACCTATTGCAAGACTTGAGGCTGTGCAAATCTTTCTTGCTTTTGCTGCCTCCAGGAACTTCATAGTCTATCAACTTGATGTGAAATATGCATTTCTGTATAGGGATATCGCCAAAGAAGTCTATGTGTGCCAGCCACCTGGATTTTTAAGAACCACAGCATCACAACTATGTGTGTAAACTTGATAATGCTCTCTATGGGTTGCATCAGGCACCTAGGCTGTGGTATGAGACATTGTATTAGTTCTTTCTCAAAAATGGCTATACCAGAGGCAAAATAGATAAAAACTTGTTCAAAAGGAAGTATGGGAAGGATATGTTGCTTGTACAAGTCTATGTTTATGACATCATATTTGGTTCCTCAAACGACCAAATATGCAAAGACATTGAAAGTATCATGAGGAAGAAGTTGGAAATGAGTTCCATGGGAAAGCTGTATTTATTCCTAGGAATTCAGGTGAAGCAGATGGAAGAAGGGTTCTTCATCAATCAATCTATGTATATCAAAAATATCTTAGAGAGATTTTAGATGATAGATTGTAAGCCAGCCAAGACACCTATACCCAGAAATCATAATCTTAGTCCTGATTTCAAAGGGGAGGATGCTAATCAGCATCAGTACAAGGCAATTATTGGATCTTTGATGTATCTCACTGCAAGTAGACCTGATATCATGTTTGCAACATGCATCTGTGCAAGATATTAGGCTTCTACAAAGATGTCTCACCTAATTGCTACCAAAATAATTCTTAGATACCTCAAAGGAGCTCCTAAATTACCTCTTTGGTATCCTAAGAATAGGGATTTTAACCTCTATGGTTACACTGACAGTTATTATGGTGGCTGCAATATCAACAAGAAATCAACATCAGGAGGATGTCAATTTCTTGGTGGAAGGATTATCTTTTGGTAATGTAAGAAGCAACCATGTGTATCCACATCAACTGTTGAAGCTGAGTATATTGCTGCTGTAAGCTGTTATGCTCAACTGCTTTGGATTCAGAATCAGATGCTGGATTATGGTTTCAACTTCATGGAGACTCCTATCTATAAAGACAACAAGAGTTCCATTTCTATTATAGAAAATCTAGTCAAGCACTCCAAGACAAAACACATTAACATTAGGTATCATTTCATTCGAGATATTCATGAGAAAAATCTAATCAAGCTAGTCAAAGTCAATACAAATGTACAATATGCTGACTTGTTCACAAAAGCCTTTGATGAACAAAGATTTAAATATTTAATCATAGATATTGGGATGATTAACATTGACTAGTCTTTCTCTTTTGAAAACTTTTTAAAATGTGTCTTATTTATGTTGTCTAAATACAATCTAATCCCTGTTGCCAGAAAGTTTTTCAAAATTGTAAAAATTTTCTAAGTAAAAAATATTCCGAAGAGAATTTTACCCTCGGAAGAGTTTTACATAACTCTTCCAAAGAGTAAAATTCCATGAAGAATATTTTCATTCGAAGGGTTTTTGGCTTCGAAAGAAATTTGACTATCAGTGAAAATATTTTCCGAAGCTTATTAACTATAATTCTCGGAAGCATTTATTGTTCTCGGAAGCAAATGTGGTTGTAAACCAATGTTTGCCTTCGGAAATAAAATGCCTTCGGAAGAAAATCTTCAGAAACAACCTCGTTTGTCTTCGGAAGAATTTTAACTTTCTGAAGAAATTTTACTGTGCAACGGAAATCTTTGGGCCCCACATGATTTTAGTGTAGAGATATTGTCGGAAAAACAATAGTTAGCCAGAAATTTAAATCTCTTTCATCATATTATTTGCCGCCTACATCCACTTGGATCTCAAACCATCTTTTCATCTATCTTTTCACCTTATCTAGTGGATTATTCTCACCATATAAAATTACCGGTTGTTTCTCTTTCTTACTTTTCTTTACCGTTCATCGAAACCCCAATATTTAATTATTTATCTTCTTCATCTTGCTTTTGCTATTTTCCCACTTCAATCAAACAGTTTCCATCTAAACCATGGCCTTGAATCCCTAACACAACCAAGTCACCATCCTTGACTCTTCAAGGGATGCCGATTTTGCCCCTACTGTCCAATTTCTTTCTCAATCAACATACTTTACTTCCCTTACTGTTAACCCCACCGTCTACTCAAATCACATGGTTGAATTCTAGGCCAATGGTCAAAGTGAAATGATCAATGATGAAAGGGTCATCAGATCTAGGATCCGCAGAGAGGAGATCATCATCAGTGAATCAACCATCAAGGAGCATCTGGAACTCCATGATGAAGTCGCCTCTACAGAATTCCTAAAGTCTGATTTGGAAGAAACCTACACTCAAATGGGATATAGGAGATGTGAGTAGATCTACAGCCTACAAGTTCAACTTCTCCTATAACTGGAAGTTCCTGCTTCACATTGTCCAGCTTAGCCTATCCAACAAATCAGGAGGATGGGATCAAATTCCCTATTATTTGGGCTTCCTAGTCCATGGGTAGGTAAAAGGCCTTAGATTCAACTACTCAAGGTTTGTGCCAAGTAATTTGAGTAGAAATCTCACAAGGGATCCATTCTATGTGTATCCTCAATTCTTTCAGCACATTATCAATTGTAAGTTGGACCAGGATAAACTTCAATTCACTCATGTTTTACTAGTCCCTCACATGAAGCCTGGTATCTTTAAGACTTTGAAGAAGGTGTCCACCAACTTTACCTGAAGATTCACCGATCTCCTTCCAGGTATGCTTGAGACAATGGATCAGGTTGACATCCTTGCAAGCCTAACAGGTGATGAACCCCCAACAGACACTACCACTACACTGCCATCCACATCCTCTCACCCAATCAAAATCACATACCAAAGACGCCCTAAATGAACCCTTGATCAATCTACTCTGATTGTTCAAGTCCCCTCTGTTCAAACCAAAAAGGCTAAAGTGGAATCCAGGGCTCCCTCTCAGTCAGAGGTCAGACCTTCCTCCATAATTGACCTTAATATCAGTGTTGAGTCTCCTCAGTCACAACCTGATGTGCCCATTACCCAAGCCACAAGCCCTCATGGTAAGTCTCAACACTCTCCTGAGCATCCAAAAAGGGATAGCCACATCATTGGCTCAACTGCTATTACAGCCAAGCCATTAGGTGCTGACCAAGATCCCGGGTCAATAGGCATAACCTCTCTATCCTTTCTTGACCTTTTAACCTGACCTGATGAGGATATCATGTTTCATCAGGGACATGATGTTGATCTACCTCACCCCTCTCCAGATCAACAATGTCCTTGGGAACCTCCGATATCTAGCCCACATCAACTATACCAAACTGAGGTGACTCCAACCTGAGTGGAGGTGACTCATGTAGATTTAGCTGCCACTACTGAGAGTGTTTTAGTATCCTCTCACAACAGTGGTGACATCAGTTAGACTATATTTACGACAACCTTGCCCATTGATGCCTCTGAAAGAGACATCAATATGCATGGGTATCTAGGGCGCCAAAAAAACACAACCGGTGATGAGGAAGAACATACTAGGTACGTTATCCCATCTCCTAATGATTCTTCAAAAGAAGATGAGGGTAGTCTAAAACTCACCATCAAAGACCTACTTTCCAAAGTCACCAATCTTGAATCAAAGGTTGACACTTTAGAAAATAGGTCTACTACTCAGCAACTTGAGATTGAAAATCTCAAGGCTCAACTAGCTGAGATACAAATTGAGAAGTCTGTTAGGCATGTACATACTTAGGTTTCTTTAAGTTCTTCCTCTAGCTCATCTACTTCTCAAGATGATGCTACCAAAAAGGGGGAGAATTTACAGAAACAAAGACATGATGAGGAGATATCTGCTCATACTCATGAGGAGATATCAACTCAAGTAGAACCCCATACTACCATTTCTTCTTTCTACCCCAAACAACAACAACTTGTAGCCATCTTTCCTCAACCACCTTCCATTTTAGTTCAAGTGGACCCATAGATGCTTATCGACCTTAACAGATTCTTAACCCAGTTTCTGATAAGCTCCTCACTTGAACAACCCTCACCTGATTGAGAAGGGGGAGAATTTACAGAAACAAAGACATGATGAGGAGATATATGTTCATACTCATGAGGAGATATCAACTCAAGTAGAACCCCATACTACCGTTTCTTCTTTCTACCACAAACAACAACAACTTGTAGCTATCTTTCCTCAACCACCTTCCATTTCAGTTCAAGTGGACCCATAGATGCTTATCGACCTTAACAGATTCTTAACCCAGTTTCTGATAAGCTCCTCACTTGAACAACCCTCACCTGATCTTGCCATTGCCTATTTTAGGGATGAAGAGCTTTAAAGGTTGAATGCATCATCTACCTCTGTGGAGGAAGTTGGACAACCTAAGGTCTCTGTTAAACCCAAGATTAACTTCGAAGCAGATACACACACTGATGGCCCAGCAACTGACTCAAGAGGGACAGATAGTGTAGTTCCTGCTACTTTCGAGGCTGTGAGAACAACTTTCGAAGTGGAAGCTCAAGCTTCAGAAGCACTTCTATTCACTTCCAAAGCTCTGGAAATTACTTCCAAACTGAAGTCTAAGCTATATAAGGAATTATAGAGTTCTCCTCTGTGACTGTTGAACTGCTGGTTACATAAGCTATTTTTGATCTAGCTTTTGAAGTCAACAGTGAGGACTTTCTTACAACCCCTCTCAAGCCAGCACCACAAGCTCAATCTCCACCACCCCAACCTGAATCCTCAAACCCAGAATCTCCAAAGGCTGAATCTTCCTCTGATCCTAAAGGGAAGAGAAAGCTCACTGCTGAAGAACTTCTAGAGGAGGAAAGGTTGGAAAAACTAAGAAAGAAAGGAAGAGTTGATACTGAGAAGTTGCTTGCAGTAAGCACCAAAGCAGAAGCAACATCTCCTAAAAGTATCAACAATCAGAAGAGGGTGAAGATCATTGACAGGCTCATCAGCCTGGAAGTATAAGATGAACAAATGCTTCTTTTCCCACTTGATGAGCTTGGGAAGCTTGAGAAGGGAACTTTGCTGCAAAAAGAAAGATAAGAGGCAAGAAGGTTAGCCAAAGAGGAGGATAAAAGGAAAAGGGAGGAGGAAGCAAAGGCCGAGGATAGAAAGGAAAAGATGGACTTTCTCTGCAAGAGAGGCTATACAAAGGACGAGTTGGCCCCTCATGATCATGATATGATCATGTATCTTTTCTACCAAGAAACTAAGGAGATCAATAAAAGAAGAAAGAATGGTGTAAGGGAAAGGCTAAGGGAGAAGATGAAGAAGCTATACTTGCTTCTACTAAGAAGGAGGGAGATAAGGAATGGATGAAAGCCTACCTTAACGCCCATGACTTCACTAGCAGGCAAGTAGGGCCCATGTCAGAGAAGACGCTACAGTGACATGTCAGTGACATAAAGGCTGACATTCGCTTAGGAAGAAGGCAGGAGATGCCTTGGAAACAAAGCACTTAGAAGATAGAACCCGAACCCAAACCCAAACCACAGCCAACAAAGCCATTTCCCACACCTTCATCCCCTATATCTAAACAACCTCCACCCCACCTGTCCTTAAAACCAAAACACAACCTAGAACCCAATCTTAACCCAAACCATCTTCTGAACCTTCCAAACCCCTATCCATAGAAGAATTTAAGGAGATCAAAAGGAATCTCATCAACTGCCCAACCTTGAGCAACATCTCTTATGAGGAAGAGTCAATTAAACTGAAATACATTGATGGCTCTTCCTGTTCCCTCATAAGAGATGCATACTTGATCTGCCTAGAGGAACATTGGACCAAGCTCTCCAACTTTTAGCCAATAATGATACTCTTAAAGAAAAGGAGAAGAAGTTAAGGAGAAGGTTGGTGATTCTGCTGGACACTAGAAAAGGGAATATGCTGCCAACCAGCCCCTTCACTCCTAGAAGCTCAATTGTCCAGTGGAGGTTTGATAAATCTACTCAAAGCTTCAAAATTCAGAGGGAGAATGGTCAATTAACTAGACCTAATGCATCCGCTCTACTACACTCAAGCATATTTGATATTGCTGAGTTAGTAGAGAGACCATTCTCCAACCCCTCCGGGTCTCAAATTGCTACTCATATAAGAAATCATTTGCGTAGCATTCATGTCAACGAAATGAAACTGAAAGCACAAGCTAAAGTGGAAAGAGCAACCATCAAGGGAAGAACATTTCTACATATGGTTGAGGGACCAACTTCAGAACCTATAGTCAGATGGGAATATGACTATGGTTATCATCAACTAACTCTTTTTCGAGTGGCACAATAGAGGAGACATGTCATCCAAAGTGACCAACTAAATCTACTATCCACAGATGCTTATATAACATCCTCTCCACTGTTTTCTATTTGAACTTATTATATTACTTGTGAACTCGGTTAAGATTCTGCTTCATCAACCCGAGTGACATTAAGTGAGTTTGTGTGATTATCTTGTGTTTTGAGACAAACACCGATCCTGCAAAAAAATAGATGAATCCAACAACCAACAGCTCTGATACCATTTTTGTGAATCAATATTTTAGTTTCATCTATCTTGGATCTTAGGATTCATCATGTTCAGTTCTAGAAATCAAAATTAAGATGGGTGTATGTGTGTGAACCGCGATACAAAGAGATGGATGATGTTAATGTTATGATTTCATTGATGTTGATGAACAAATTACAATGAGAATCATAGACGAAAGATGGAATCAAACCCACCTAAAGGAGAAATTCTCCTTGGGTGGTGGTTCACATCGTAAGAGACACACACACAAGAATCACACTTGCAAAAATGCACAAGTAGATCTATTTATACTATTGTTACATCATGACCTAATTTTGAGTTTTCTATTTGTCTTGATGTTGACTTTATCATGTTGAATTGTCTTGTATTGTTATTCTTGTTGTGATCAACATGGTCTCTGAACATGTACAATGAGATCTTCAATTAGCTGTGATTATCATTTGGTAAGCTTTAGTTTTTTCAATTGTTGAACCCAACAAAATTCATGAATCACATAACCTCAAATTAATAATAAAAATTATTAATTAAATTATTATCTTTTAACCATTGTTAATTATTATTAGGTCACCAACGTTTAACGACAACTAGTGTGTGCTCACGACAAGTGTATGCAAGACCTAATGAAACTAACGGAGTTTGGTAACGGAAAATTACCAGATGTCATATGATCTATTCACAAAAGCTTTTAATGAACAAAGATTTAAGTATCTTGTATTAGCCATTGGAATGATTAACTTTGAGTAGATTTTCTTAAATTCAATTTAAGATTATTTTTCAAATATGTGTATCTTAAGTTGTCTATATTATCACCTATATAAGCCCAGTTTATTTTAGGAGAAATTTTTCAAAATGATATTCCTTAGAATTTTGAAAATTTATGATATTTTTAGCTTTTGGAAGATGTTAAGTTGACATCGGAAGAAAATTATTTCTTCAAAACTAATAACTACTTACTAAGAAATTTAATTTCGGAAGAAATTTTAATATATCTTCCGAAGCTTAAATTTGCCTCTAGGTACTTATATGTTTTGAAGGAAAATTTTCTTCCGAAAGAAATTAAGTCTCGGAAGCTTTACTCATCCTTTGAATAAAACTTCTGCAGTTTAATATCTTCCGAAACCAACTATAATTCAGAATCAATATATCATAAGTATTTTTCTTCCGAAGCAAATATTTATCAAACTAAGGAATATCTTCCGAGGTCAAATTGGCTTTGGAAGTTTTATTAAAACATCCAAAGACAAAATACCTTCGGAAGATTTTAGACTTCAAAGAAAACTACCTTTTTTGGCACTTTTTCAGAGGTGGGACCAATATCCGGATTTCAAAGTTTATCCTTTTGCATTAACTTTGTCTCAAATCCAACATATAAATACACCTTCAATGGTTCCCCCTCTTTCTCCTTCTTCTTCATTTGCAAAAGTTCAAACCCAAAATTCACCCAGAAACCGACTTTGTTCTTAGCTTTCTTCACCTTAAAGCTTTTCAAAATGGCCAACCCTGAACCCCGAAACCAACAAAATTTTTTCATGCATCTAAAAAGGAACATAATCAAGTTGCTCTGTTGTCATCTGAGAAAGATCCAGGTTTCTCTGATGTTCGCCACTTCTTATCTCACTCAAACTACCTCACTGCCCTCACAATAGACCCTCCACTATATGAAGAACAACTCCTAGATTTCTAGAGGACCTACCAAGATGTCATCTTGGATGGTGAGAAGGAATTGTTTGCCAGAGTACAGGGGGGACAATTTTCATCACTCCAGAAACAATCAACTCACATCTGAGGCTGGATGATGAAGAAGGCGAGTTGTCCTTCCCAAAATCTGTTGTAAATAACTCATTCCGGCAGATGGGCTATAAAGGGGACTACCCTGTTAGAACCTTCAAGAAGGGTAAGGTTTCCTCTCAATGGAAGTACCTCCTCCATGTTGTAATCTACTCTTTATCTAACAAACATGGAGGTTAGGACCAGATTCATGAGAACTTATCCTATATAGTCCATGGGATGGTTTAAGGGGTTAAGTTCGAGTACTCACAGTTTGTCTATACAAACTTGCTTACTAACTTGGAATACTTAGAGTACTATATGTTCCCTAGATATGTTTAACATATTCTAACTGACCGAATGTGCCTGCAAATCTATAGATTTGCCCAGCGAAACTGTCAGTAAAACTTAGTTTTGCTGGAACCTAACACTTAATAAATTTAATTTTTTTAAAGATGTATATACACATAATGTTTCACAAAAAAAACTTCATCGCCCCACAAAACCAACACAAAAACAAAACCTAGAGAAAAATAAAATAAGATAATAAAATAAAATAGAATAAGAAATAAGATAAACTTAAGAATAAAAAGATATAAACACTTATTTTTCAAGAAGTTTTTCCAGTGAGTCTAAGATTGGTGGGATTGCTGATATTTTTGTCCTTTTAAACCCATGCCTTTATTCTTTTCAACACGTAATCTGCAACTATATTTATCATGTTTTGGTTTAATTTTAGAAACTCTAATGACTTGGTCCCCACAGACATTTAGCAAAGGACATATCCTGTCCTCATGGTTTATTGAGCAATATGATAAACTCTGTTTAATTTTCTTTTCGGATTTTAACAATGATCTTAGCTTAAGAATCACTGTGCCTTTATTTTAGGAAACTGATGATGAGAGCTCCAGGTCTATACTTGCGTATAACAGAGAAGATGATCATCTGAACTTACTGATGAGAGCTACAGGTCCATACTCACGTATAGTAGAGAAGATCATCAGAATATGCTGATGAAAGCTCCAGGTTTATACTCACGTATAACAAAGGAGATCATCTCTCCAGGTCAATGTTCACACATAGCAGAGGAGATAAGCACGAGATATATTCTGAAGAGCTAACGAGAAGCTTCAATTCAGAAATTTTTCTAAAGAGCTAGACTAGAAGCACTTATTGTGCTAACTAGAAGCATCATTCAGGACTTGGGGATAGGGAGATTTTGGAAATTGTTTTGGAAAATCAAAGTAGAGATTTGAAACTCTCAACTCGTTTTTGACAAGGACTGGTAACTTTGTGCAGGCCAAAATGTTAAGAGAATAATCCTTATCACTGAGTTCTTAAACTTTAATTTAGCTACATGATCACTGATTACTTCGTTTTCGGGCTGAGCCTACCATGCATATCCCAAAACAAGGTTGTTGACCTCCTTCAAACTTCTTTTTCACAATGTCCCTGAAAAGAAAAAAATTGAAAAACTTAGGAGTTTAATCTTTATTCTCCCCTGAAATTTCCTTTTAACTGCCATGTAAGAGAAATTTCTGTTTTTCATATTTTGTTACAGATCAAAGAAGTGAAGGAATATGGAACATCGAAGTTTTTCAGAAAGAGTTTATTATAAACAGAAAATAAACAAAAAAGTTATTTACAATTTGACACAATCTGTTATGAAAGAGTTTTCAAAAAGATATTAAACCCAGCACTGAGATCAATTCATAAAAACGAGGTTTATCAAATGTTTTAGTGAAAAGATCTGCTCGTTGATTCTTTGTGTCATTTGGAATAATATCAATGAAACCTTTTCTTGAGCATCCCGGATTGCATGAATCTTTGTTTCAATGTGTTTGGTATGAGTATGATAAATTGGATTTTTGCCGATCCCGATAGCAGCTTCATTATCACAAAAGAGTGGTTTGTGAAGAAAATTTATTCTGTAATCCATCATATAATGTTGTATCCAAATCACTTGGCAGCAGCAACTTGATGCAGCAACATATTTGGCCTCTCCTGTAGATAGAGATACTGTTGTCTGCTTCTTGCTTTGACATGAAACAAGACAATCCTGGAGATATTGATGTTTGCCAGTGACAGATTTCCTGTTGATCCTGCAACCACCATGATCACTATCAGAATAAGCATGTAGATCAAAGTTCCCTCCTTTTGGATACCAGAGACCCAAACGAGAAGAACCCTTTAAGTAATGAAAAATGAGTTTAACAACTTTTTCATGTGATTCTTTTGGGTTGGCTTGAAAACGGGCACAGTAACACACGGTAAATGTAATATCTGGATGGCTAGCCGTGAAATACATGAGAGATCTGATTATAGAACGATAGCGATGAGCATCCACGGATTTCCCATTATCATATGGAGTTGAGGTTTGAGCAGTGAATGGAGTAAGTTCTAGGGAAGCATCATCCATCTTGAACTTCTTGAGAATCTCTTGAATGTACTTTTCTTGGTGAATAAGAATACAATCAGGCTTTTGTTCAACCTGCAACCCTAAGAAAAAGTACATCTCCCCCATCATGCTCATTTCAAAGCGATCCTTCATAACTTCTTCAAATTCTCTACACCGTTTCTCATTTTTTGACCCAAAAATAATATCATCAACATACACTTGAACAATCAACATCTCACCATCATCCTCCTTCTTGAATAATGTTATATCTATAATTCCACGAGAGAAACCCTTGCTAAGCAGATACTGTGTTAGTGTTTCATACCAAATACGAGGAGCTTGATGTAATCTATATAAAGATTTATCAAGTTTATATACTTTATCTGGAAAATCAGGATCTTCAAAACCTGGTGGCTGACATACACAAATCTCCTCGTCAATGTTCCCATATAGAAATGCACACTTCATGTTCATCTGAAAGACTTTTAAGTTCTTATGAACAGCGTGAGTAAGAAAAATTCTGATAGCTTCAATGCGGGCAACTGGAGCAAACACTTTAGTGTAGTCAATTTCCTCCTCTTGAGCAAATCCCTAAACAACCAGTCTTGCCTTGTTTCTTACTACCACTCCTCGATCATCTGGCTTGGTCCTAAACACCCATTTGTTGTCGATGGGATATTTGTTTGGAGGAAGATCAACTAACTCCCAAACTTTCAACTTCCTGAACTATTGAAGCTCCAACTGCATAGATTCAATCCAACTTGAGTCTTGAAGTGCTGCTAAGATATTTTTGGGAACAATTTGAGATAAGAAACATGTATAGAGACATTCATTTATCAATCCCGATTGACTCCGAGTCCTCACACCATCTGTATTGGAACCAATGATGTAATCATGTGGGTGATCTTTTATGGTTTTGAAGGTGGTGTTAAGGGTTAATGGATTGGATTGAGATGAATATGTGGATTGTGATAGTTATGAAGGGGAAATTCATTATGATGGAGATGTAGGTGGAGCATTAAATGGAGGTGGAGATAGAGGGCCAATTGGAAGTTATGGAAAAGGTTCAGGTGGAGGAATGATTTGCATCTTAGGTTGAGGAATGACATTATCATCAAATACTGGAAGATTGAATGATTTGAAGACAGTGCTGGAGTCATAAAATCATTCCAGGTCTGACCCCATGTTTGGTGAATTAGACTCCTGCCAATCAACATAAAAGGATTCCTACACAATATGTGCTCTTTTGTTGTACACTCGATACGCCTTTTGTGAGGTAGAATAGCCAGTAAAGAAACATTCATCAGAGAGTTCACCAAACTTTGACTTTTGTGCTTGAGTATTCAGCAAAGTACATGAGCAACCAAATGGACGAAAGAAGTCAATCAAGGATTTCCTTTTAAAAAGAAGCTCATAAGGAGTCTTCACCTTATCTTTCACAATAAGGACCCAGTTTAGTACATAGGATGCAAAGTTGACTGCTTCTGCCCAGAAAATGATTGGAAGCTTTGACTCAATCAACATAGTTCTTGCTGCTTCAATAAGGGTCCGATTCTTCCTATCAGCAACACTATTTTGTTGAGGTGTCCTTGCAGCGCTGAACTGTCTAAGAATCCCTTTGCTTACACAAAATGAGTCAAAGATGTGATTTCAGAATTCAGTTCTATTGTCACTTTTGATTGCCATAACCTTTCATTTGTTTATGGTTTCAATTGAGAGGATCAACTTTTGTAGCTCTTCTATAATGTCTCACTTGTGTGCAAGAAATCTTACCCAAGAGTATCTTGAGTAATCATCTGTAACAACCAAACAATAAGATTTTTTAGCAATAGATTTAACACTAATAGGACCAAATAAGTCGGTATGTAACCATTCAATGGGTTTTGAAATTGTGTTTTCAAGCTTGAGCTTGTGTAGCCTTTTATGCTGTTTTCCTTGAGTACAAGCCATGCATTTTTCTACCACTGAAAAATCTTTAAATAGTAGCCCCCTCACAAGATTGTTCTTAACCAACTTATTTATATTTTTAAAAACATGTCCTAAATGTTTATGCCGTAAAAAGGACTTAGAAGATGAAGCATTTGACAGGAGGCATGTCATGGTTGAAGTGGATTCCTTTGATCCCTTTGATACCATATCCAGCAGATAGGTGTCATTCTTCCTTGGAGCATGCATGATCACCAATTCCTCTGGGATAATAAACTCTGGTTTAAAAAACAAGCATTCGTTGGACATAAACAGCACTGGAATATCTTTATCACAGATTTGTGATACACTTAATAGATTGAATGCCAGCTCTGGAACGTAGTTCACTTTCTCCAGAGTTAACGAACCATTTGATACTTCCCCTTGACCGATGATTTTTCCTCCTTTCTTGTCTCTAGAAAAAGCAACATATCCTCCATTTATTACACGATAATTTGTAAGTAGGTCCTTCAACCCGGTCATATGCCTAGAACATCCGCTATCGACATGCCAGAAGCTACAGCTTTTCTGGAATGATCCTGGCATTTGAACAAAAAACTTAGTAAGACTTGGAAATTAGGACCCAAGTGGTGACTAACTTAGGTCTCAGAATAGAAGATTTTTTACAAGGGTAATGTTTAATTACATGATCATCTTTTCCACATCTAAAACACTTAGATTTTAAACCTTTCTTCTTATATTTTGAGACAGGAGCTTGATCTATTAATATCTCTTCCTCACATTTAGACATATGTGAATTAGAATCGCTATAAGAGCCATATGATTCTTTTGATTTTTCTTTAGTATCCTTAGTTTTAGCAGGTTCTGATTCATTCATATTAATATAACTGAAATATGACGAAGTCTGTTCTTTAGGTTTAGAAATCCGAATTGGTTTAAAAGATGGAATTGGATGAGAGAAGAACTTTTCAAAACAATTTGATTTTGTTTGTTTGTCTGAAGCTTTACTTGAAAAAAGCATCATTTCTATTAACACAAGCATTTGAAACATCGCGATTTGATTCATAAACATCTGAAGATGATCAAGCTGGACTAGAGCTGGAACTACACATGCCATTGTCTGTAATAGACTATTGGGAAACAAATCTACTTAAACTATTGTCTATTGAAGACCTTTTGGAAACAAAAATGCTAATACTAGAACTGCCCAGACCACTACTTGCACCATAATCATACTCCTTGCGAATCTCCTTATGATTTACTCCTTCTAAACCTGCATACAAACTATTAGTATCTTTTTGAATTAATTCATTTATTGGATGAGGTGTAGGCATAGGAGAATAACAGTACGTACTCGAAGGAAGATAAACATGAGTGGTTTCTTCGCTTCCCAAACCGACCTTAATTCTAGCCCCCCGTTGCTTCTTGCAGAGATCCTCATGTTTCATCCCAGAGATTGTGCACTTTTCAAGTTTAGTTTTTAATTTGCTTGTTTCAAATTCAGCAAGTGCCACACATTCTGTTAAAGCATTTATTTTAACATTTCTTTCCAAAAGATTTCTTTTTAAATGCTCCTTTTCCTTTAAAGCTTCATTTAACTTGACAAAATATTTTGACACATTTGTTTTAAGTTCTTTGTTAATTTGTTTTAATTCTTTTTCATTGTCTAACAATAACCTGTTAGCTTTATAAACCCCGAATAAACAAATTTTGCATGAAGGAGAACACATGTCTTGGATTACCTCATAAGGAGGTCCTATAACTACTTTTTTAGCAGCTAGGGCTTTTTCGCATTGACAGACGCATGTGTTCCTTTTGTATTCTTCCTCCTCCATGGCTTTCTTCCTCGCTTCCTCATCTTGACTTCCCTCTTCCTCTCCTAGATCACCAACCTCCAGCTTCACTTCACTTGCTTCAACTTCTTGTGGTTTCCCGACTTCAGCAGATTCACAAACTGTCACCTTCTCCTTAACAGCTTCACAATATCCCATCTCTTTACCAACCTCAACAACCTTTTCTTCATGAGTTTTAACATGTTGCACCCCATCTTCACAAACTAATTCATCTTGTGTTTCACTCCTGAACTCCCTGAAAGGATTAAAACCTTTAACTAAATTCACATCACTAACCACCACCTCAGCCACCAGAGCATGATTTATTTCTTCTTCAGTTTCTTTGATTTCATTTCTCCAATCAAAGTTTGAGATGAGTGCTATGTTTTTCTTTGGCTTGGCTTTTTCTTTGTCAGTGATCAGAATGACTTTTGAAGTTCAAGAAGTTCCCGGTTCAGTAATGATTGGAGATGGACATTCTCTTTTGAAGTGGCCTAATTGTTTGCTGTTGATACATCTCAATTTGGACTTATCAAATCCAAGGTTTGAGTTTTGATTTTGATTGCCAAAGTTTTTCCTTCCTGTTCTTTCCATAAACCTCCTTGCATGCAACGTGAGCATTGCCATTTGCCATTGGATATAAGTTTCTTCCAAGTCATCAGGGTCCACCTGATACATATCCTCCACGGTCATTCCTTTTCCTTTCAACTCCCCTACAACCAAAGCTTCATAACTGTGTACAAACATTCCAAATAGCGCCATTATGTCTGACAGAGCTTGAGTGGAGACTGATGCCTTTGAGCTTGAACCAACACTTGATAGTCCTCTGCTAGACTTGACTAGCAAGCCACATCCAGAAGACCCACCATAAGCTGCACCATACATTGAAGAGTTTGCAACGGATGAAATCAATGCAACATTTTATGGATAAACTGTAGCTGGCACCATTGATTGATTGTAATCTCTCCTTTTCATGTCCAAATCAAATGGCAGTATTCACATCCATAAGTTTATAATCAGCAAAGTTTCTTTCCTACTTCAGCAGTCTGCCTTGCAAGCACCATTATGGTGGAAGCGAGTCCAAGAGTTTTGCAACTTGTTCGTGATTACCCAACTGTTCATCATATTTCTTCAAGTTGCTTGAAACAAACAAAAAGGTGAAGGTAGAGGGTCGTAAGGTGGCTGCGACCGATGTAGGGGTGAAGGTGTGCAGCAAGTGTGGGACAGACCATGCGGGAGAATATAGGTAGGGATCGAACATCTGCTTCAAGTGTGAGAAGGAGGGCCATATGGCAAGAGATTATCACATGGTTAGGTGTTACAACTATGGCGAGACGGGGCACATGAGTAGGGACTGGAAGAAGCTGAGGGCTGAGAACTCCGGGGCAAGGAAGGGGATCGAGAAAAAGAAGGAGGGGCAGAGGGCTAAAGCCAAGGCATTCACTATGACTCGGGAGGAGACTAGGGTGGACCCCGACATGGTGTCAGGTACCTTCTTAGTAAACCAAACTTGTGCCTCTGTGCTTTTTGATTACGGTGCTAGTAGGAGTTTTATTTCTGCTGCATTCTGTGATAAGTTGTCTGCTAGGAGTAGAATGATTGATGAGCCCTTCAATGTAGAAACTGTCATTGGTAAGTCTACCAGGATTTCTGATATGGTAGAAGATTATGACATAGAGTTGGAAGGCCATAGTTCTCTGCTAGGTTTTTCGTGATGCCCTTAGGCGGATTCGATGTAGTCCTAGGGATATATTGGCTAGGATCCTATGAGGCAAACATCATATGACATAAGAAGATGATTCGATTGACCGCACTTGATGGGAGTTCGGTGAAGATTTATGGCGATAGATTCAGTACGGTCCCAAAAGTAATTTCGATGGTTATGGCAGAGAAGTGTGTGAGGCGTGGATGTGGTGCCTATCCGGCTTATGTGAAGGATGTGGATGCATCAGTACCATGATTGTTGGACGTATCGGTTGTGTGTGACTTCCCAGACGTATTCCCGGAAGATCTATCAGGCGTGCAACCTGATCGTGAGATCGAGTTCCAGATCGATCTAATACCTGGTGCCCAACCTGTTGCTAAGGCGCCGTATCATCTATCTCCCTCCAAGATTAAGGAATTAATGACTTAGCTACAAGAGTTGTTAGATAAGGGGTTCATTCGACCGATTATTTCTTCGTGGGGTGCTTCGGTCTTGTTTGTGAAGAAGAACGACGGTAGCATTAGGATGTGCATCAACTACCATGAGCTAAATAAGTTGACTATGAAGAACCAGTATTTGTTACCGAGGATTGATGACTTGTTTGTTGGTTCTTGAGGATAGATCTCCGATCTGGCTACCATCAACTGAAGGTGAAGAATCAGGATATTCCTAAAACAACTTTTCGTATGCGTTATGGACACTACGAGTTTCTCGTTAGGTCTTTTGGTTTAACCAACGTGCCAGCTGATTTTATGGATCTGATGAATCGAGTATGTCAGCCTATGCTAGATAAATCAGTGATTGTGTTTATCGATTATATGCTGATTTATTCAAAGAGTGAAGAAGAGCATGCCAGTCATATTTGGGAGGTGCTGGATACGCTTAGAAGGGAGAAGTGGTACGTCAAGTTCTCCAAGTGTGCGTTCTAGTTACGCGAAGTTCAGTTTCTAGGTAATGTGGTTAATCTGCAAGGATTATGGTGGACCCGGCGTAGTTTCTTGGGTTCGGCGGGTTAATACAGAAGATTCATCCAAGACTTCTCTAAGATAGCTTCACCATTGACCAAGTTGACTTGTAAAGATGTGAAGTTCGTATTGGGTCTAGAGCAGGAGAATGCTTTCGAAGTGCTAAAGACGAGATTGACTCAAGCTCCTGTCTTGATGTTACCCAAGGGAGCGAAGACTTGGTGGTCTATTCAGATGCTTCTTATTCGGGATTGGGTTGTGTGTCAATGCAATGGGGGAAAGTTATAGCCTCTGCGTCCCGACAGTTGAAGATCCATAAGGCTAACAACCCTACTCATGATTTGGAATTGGTAGCGGTGGTCTTTGAATTGAAGATTTGGGAGTCACTACTTGTACAGGACGAAGTGCTTTATTTTCACTGACAACAAGTGCTTGAAGTACTTCTTCAAGCATAAGGATCTCAATATGAGGCAAAGGAGGTGGTTAGAGTTGATCAAGGATTATGACTATGTGATCCACTACCATCCGGGCAAGGCCAATATGGTGGCGGATGCCCTTAGCCAAAAGAGAGACCCCAGCCTATTCGGGTAAAGGCTTATTAGATGATCATGACCTCTGATGTGATGAACTAGGTCAAGAATTTTCAAGACGAAGCTCTGATGGAGGATCGAATTAACTCCAAGCTGATGAAGGGCCTAGTCGCGGAGTTAGGTGAGAACACTCTCGGTGTTAGAACCCGCTTCTGGTGGATGTGGATTCCTCGTTATGGGTATCTACGTGGAAAGATAATGGATGAGGCTCATAAGACTCCATACTCAATTCATCCCGATGCTACGAAGATGTATCAGGATATGATGAAAGATTACTGGTGGCCAGGAATGAAGCGCGACGTAGTGGAGTATCTGAGTAAGTGCCTTACTTGTTTGCAACTGAAGGCGGAGCATCAGAAGCCATATGGGAAGATCCGACCCTTGGATATACCTGATTGGAAATGGGAGCACATCACCATGGACTACATTACGAAGTTACCGCATACGACAATGAGGTACGATGCCATATGGGTGATCGTCGACCGTCTGACAAAGAGTGCTCACTTTCTGCCGATCCGTGAGATGTATTCATCTGAGAGGTTAGCGGATCTGTTCATCCAGGAGATTGTAACTCATCATGGAGTACCGGTGTCTATCATGTCTGACCGTGCCAATTGGGACAGATGAAGCCCGACATCTTCAAAATATTGAGAAAGACCATTATTGGCTTCTCAGGGGTAGAAACAGACCTGGTCCCAAAAATGTTAGAGCTCATTGCTCAAGGTGACACCTTGGCAGCACCAGCCAATGTTGAACCCATACCTTCTTCATCTTCACCACCCACACAGCCACAATAACCATCACCTACACCAGAAAATCCAAGCGAACCCCAGCTCAGTCTACTTAGGTTTAGCAGGCCTCCATAAAACCACCCATGCAGGAGGAAGTGGAAACATGAGCTCCCACTTCCCGTGAGGAGGAAACCACTTCCATTACTTCTTTTATCAGTGCTATGAATCCTCATGCTCAGCCTAATAAGCTCATTGCCCAAGCCTCAAGCCATCACTCTGAGTCTCAAAACTCAAGTGATCAACCTTCAGGGGAAAGCTACCATCCTCAGCCATTAGACTTAAACCAACCTATCCCTAACCTTCAATTCTATGATGATAAAGATGTGGGATTTAGTGAGTACCATGAGTCTCTCTTATCCACCCTTGCTCAAGAAGAGATGAGTGCTCCTAAATCAACTATATCTAGCCCACATCATCCACCCTGAACTAAGGTGCACTTCCCTGAACATGTTCAAGATGTCCATATGGTAGAGGCTCTCATTTTTGCAATCGATTACATCATTAAGACCTCAATCATGTCAACACAGCCCATAGACACTTCTTTTGAAGCTGCCATGGTATAGCGGAAAACCAGTAGCCAAGAACCCTAAGCTAGTGGTGAGGAAGAAGACTTTGGTCCTATTCTCTCCCCCCCTCCCCCCTCCCCCATGATTATTCTGATGAAGATGATGGGATTCTGCAACTAAAGGTGCAAAACCTATCTAAAACCTGCACCTATATAGTTTCAAAGGTATGTCACCTGGAATCTCAGGTGGCTACCTTACAAAGATAGGTTAGTGATAAGCAACTTAAGATTAACAATCTCAAGGGCAAGTTAGCTCGAAGACCTATCAGGAAAACTCAACCAGGTCCATAAGAACCTATGGATGTGGTAGACCTAACCCTTAGCTCCCCAGTGCAAGAGGGTGATGCTACCATAAAAGGGAAGAAAGTCCTACTTACAATCATAGAACCTGGGAGCTCTGCCCAGAGTATGGACATAGAGGACTCACCACCCTCACTTGCAGTTATCCATACTCAACAACCTCCTCAGGCCCACATTGATATGGATACCCTGATTCAAAGCCTGTTTGAGGAGGGCATACAAAGGGCTATGTCTACCCCATCCTACCTTGTTGAAAATCCAATAGTGGGATGGAGGTATGATGCTAATAGAAGATCCCTAGTATTCTCTAGATCTCAGGGGCAATAAGAAGCCTTCAACTGTCAAAACCTAAGATACTATGAAAGCACTTATTTGGTTGACCTACCACTTGCCAACCCAAGTCAAAATAGGCAAGCTGAAGGTTAGCTGAAAGGATTCAAGATAGGGTGCTTGAAGAGTTCAAAACAAGAACCAAATTATATAGATAGAGGCTAGCAGGCAAGACTATTAGTCAACTGGATACTGAGGTGGACCCTAAGATTACCTTCGAAGGGGAATCCTTTGTTAAAGGCCTAGTAGTTGAACCTATGAACCTTGAGATAGGAATAGCTTCAGCACCCAGTACCCTCAGTAAGGCACCAGCCAGTGAAGGTGTCTCATAGCCTCTCTCCGGCCAGAGCTCAAGTGCTACACCAAGCATTGAAGGCAAAAGCTCTCTCCACCCTAAGTCATATAGGCCAGTTAGATTGAGGAGGAGTAGAGAGTGAGGAAGAGGAAGGCAAGGGGAGAGAGTTCAAGAGGATGATTTGAGGATAGCTAGATTGAACTATATGGGTTCTAGGAACTACAACATAAATAAAATCATATCTCTTCCTTGGAAGAACTAAATAAACTAGCTGACATTGAAGTGTCATAGGAGAGGAAGGTAGCTGAGGTAGTAGAACTATTCCTCAAAATCAAAGAAGAAAGAAGAAGAAAAAGATTATACAAAGCTCCTGTCTCTCCCTAGTTCAGGAAATCCTTGAGGCAGAGGCTATGACTACTGAGCAAAATACTCCGGTAGTTAGGGAACAAGACAAGAAAAACATGATAACTTACCAGAGTGCCACAGGTCTTTATCAGGTAGCAGACCTGCTTCCCTTGTCCTATGAGTATATAGAATTTGAATAACTCAAGCAGCTTGAGCAAGAAGTGCTGAAAGAGCAAAAAGCTACTAAGAGGAAGATGAGGGATGATGATGCAAAGTCAAGAGCCACCATCAGAGCAAATCAGAAGAAGTCTGTTGACAGATAGAAGATGGCAAGCTTCTTGAAGCTGTATGCATTCTCTGGAAGGAGACTTGGTCCAATGTCTATATTCACTATGGATGAGAACATTAGAGTGATCAAGCAGAAGATCAAGAAGAGTGACCTAGTTGATTTGCTTTCTCAACCAAGTCAGGCTGCACCTGAAGCTGAGGTCAAGGTTGAACCACAAGAGACAACTCAACCAAGACCTAGTGTTGTATCTCATCAAACTTCATTTTCTAACCCACAACAAGGTTATGATCCTTCTCCTTTTGAACCTATGAAGGAAAAGGACCCAACTGAGAAGGACAATCAAGAACTATATTATACTCAAGGCCAGCCTTTTCAGTTAAAGTATAGAAAAAGGAAGAGGATCAGTTAGAACATCTTGAGGGTGATCAAAAAGAGGCTGCTCAACAAAGTCCACTCATTGTAGAGCTTCTTGCTGCTGAGAGACCCATCGTGTCTTGTGCATTTGCTACTAACCCAGACAGATGGTATGTCACTAGAGATCAAGGGGGTCAAGATGTGTACTTCTAGCAAAACATATTTGACCTTCCTCTATATGATCTCTATGACATAAGAAGGTACATTGAAAGTCTGAGTAATCCTCACCACTAATGATAAAGGGAATGATCTTGATTCTGATAAGGACTGTCAACAGGTGAATATAAAGCTTCAAAGTTCTCCTTTAGTTTTGGTAGCATCAGCCTAGGAAGAGTTTGTAAGGATTACACTTAGAGGTTGATGCAACCAAAGAACTCTCAGCATGACCAAAGAACACTCCATGATACAACTTAATGAAGAACACTAAGTATCAAATCTTTCGAAGTCAATAGACCAAATCTTCTGAAGCCAAAGATGAAGTCTTCCAAAGTGTCAAAGACAAAGTCTTTTGAAGCCAAGAGATTTACTTCTTCCAAAGACAAAAAAGACATGCTTTGTTGGACTCAACAAGTGCATTAATAGGATAATGTTTAAAAGGATAATGCTTGCTATAATCAAACATAATGTGTTCTAACATTCAAACAATCATTAACTAACACATTAGTATCATTAACATTCATAACATACACTAATTATTGTTTAAATTTCTTTTTCATGTTTGTAGATAAAAGAAATTTTGACAAGTGTCGGCAACGGATGAAGAAATGCCCACAACGGATGACCAAGTCCATGCAGGGGATAAAGAACAACTTCCAAGTGTCTACAGTAGATGACCAACTCACAAAGCGAATAACCAAAGTCCACAACTGATGAACAGTCCACATAAAATGTTCAATCCATATTGGATGAACACTCCACAGTAGACAACTAACAAGACAAACATACAAGAAGTGTTCACAGCGGATAGCATCCAAGACACAGTGGACAGCTTATTCAATATCCACAGCGGATGACTTAGCATCCACAGCAGATAGTCTATCATCCATAGCGGACGACTTAGACTTAGGATTTTTATGTAATTTTTGTTTACATAGGGGTATTTTTGTAACTAATTATTTGTAGGCTTTTGAAAAATCAATACAATCAAGCAATTTATTAACATTCAAAGCATTTCAATCACTAGCAATCACACACACACACACACTGATATCATAGCATTAATCATAGGATTCCACACTATGATTATTGTTTGTTGAATACAATATAGCAATCTGTTGTTATATTTATTGAGAGATTTGAAAAGATCCTTGGGGGAATCAACCTAATTATGCTCTTATTGTTCTTAAAGTTCATAATCAGCCTTTGTTGATTTCATCAGGTGGTATCAGAGCTACAAGAATCCCAATAAGGATCAACTTCCAAAGTGAAGTGTAAAAGAATCCCAAAGTGGATCATATCATGAGAATTTATACTCTAAGTAGCCTGGTATAAGTTGTAATAAAGTGCCACTTTGCATTTCATGAGAAGGGTTATTCTTTTATATTTCTGAGTGTGGGGTACTCAATTAGCATATCTAATCAAACTAAATATGATAAATATCACAAAGTGTTGAAAATAGATCCTTGCATGAGTTTAAGTGGACAAACATACTTACAATCAACTTTGTTCTTTATCTATGTCTATTCAAACTTTAAATTCTTAGATGTAGAGGATTTTGGATTAGTATGATCTTATTGCAGTTGAACGATTCATGCTTGTAAATATCATAATTTTGAAAATATAAATTTCCAAAACGTTTTGTTATTTTTAGTATTTTTCTTAGTTTTGGCAGATTTACATGTGTTATTGACTTAGGTTTGAAACTTCCATGCAATACCTCTACCGAGAGGATTTAGACTTTTGCAGGTGATGAATTGCACAACATGCTTGAGTTTCTCATTCTGTTTAAGATGGTAAGTGAACACTCCTGCTTTTTTCAAAGATCTCCTGCCAGTTGCTGAGAACTAAGAATCCTCCTCTTGGTGTCTCATACACAAAAGTTCCTCACCTTCTAAATCTTTTATTGAGGGAGAGTATTTGTAAAGTCTGAAGAATGTCTAATACTTCTCCTTCACTTCTGAAGTTGAGATAAAGATGCTGATATTGCTACCTGTGCAATCCATAGTGTTTGCAAATGGGTTTATTTTCATGTCTTCAAAATGAGACTAGAAGATCAACCTGATGAAACATCCATCAAGTGCCAAAATAAAGTCTGTATGTGCAGAAAAAAAGTCTTTTTCTCAATGCTTTTTCTGAAGCTTCTAAGAAGATGCTACCAAAAAGGGGGAGAAGACTGCATTTCAAGACTGCACATCAATCAACATCCAATGTTTTGATAATCATGAGGTTTTGGCAGTATCATCTTAAGAGGAGTATTATTGGACTATTTGAAGATGATACTTTCCAAAACCTAAGTGCCAAATCTCATGATGATTACCAAAACCGACACGGTGAAGCAATACTGAAAATATGATCAAAACGAAGAATATTGACCAAAGTCAAACTTGGTCAACCGTGGTCAAAGTCAATAGTCAACATCAGCGGTCGTCCCGAATGACGTAAGCCACCCGACAGTCACGCATCAGCAACAGACAATTTATCAGACTTAGAAGAATATTTGTGTAATCATTAGGGCTTAAATATAATTTTGTTCATTTATATAAATAGTATAAATAGACTAAGTGTAGTTATTTATACTCTAGGAACTAACAATAACAAACAAGAGAAAATCACTCTAGTGAGAGAAACAATTAGTTTGAGTGTGTGTGAGAGAGAATTTTTTTACAAACTCTCTTTGTAATCTCTTAGCATCATCATACATATGAATGAATGAAATTTTTATGAATATGTGTTTTGAATTGTTCATCATTCATTCATCATCATACATTAAATCTTGCAACAGATCTTCACTTGAAATCATCAACAGGTCTGTGAGATTCTGCATCATAGATCTAATAAATGGCAACAATACGATCGCAATATTCTATCCTACAATTATCGAATTTCCACATGCTTTTTCCGAATCACCTTTTGACAAAAGCTGAACTACTTTTCGCTGCCACCTGTGAAGACTCACCAACTTATATGAGTTGGTGAAAAGTCCTTACTTTTGTCAAACTGCAGATTAAGGTCTTGTGTTTGTAACTTTCTACTTTTGTACTTTTATCCTTTTAGTATTTGATAAGGATGTGAGCTATGGCATGTCATAGTCACTAGTCAAAAGGCAATCTGCCTTTTGACTTTACATTGATCTTGCTGTCTAGATTAGTGTTTCTAGCTGGCCTTCAAAGTATGACAGTTATAGCATGTAGTATAAAGTGTCTCAAGTACTTGCCATTTCACTTTAACCTTTGTAACACTTATAAGAACTTGAGATCAATATACATCATTCTTGAAAACCTTTTGACTTTACATTGATCTTGTTGTCTAGATTAGTGTTTCCATCTCTCCTAAGACTATGAAACTGTTGCATTTACCCCCTTCCCCATTCCTACATTATCTTCATTAATCTCTTATGGCTGGCCAGCATCATCTCCAAACTGTAGACACTGTCTCACAGTTTGTTTTGAGACACCAAGAACATGCTGATAATCTATCCTTCTAGTGATGGTTGGTACATCATCAACTGAGTTCACTTTCAGCAATTCTCCAAAATGATCTAATGAAGTTTCCATAGACCACTGGCCTTACTATGATGGCATATGCTACTTTGGTACTTAAGATGAATCTGATATTGACTTTTAGCTCATCAGCTTCAGGCACATCCTGGTCTAGAAAACCACTGATATTGTGACTTTTGCTCCAAGTTAAGTTTTCCATTATTTGTACAAGATATAAATATGTATGTAGCTATGAAGATGATAGGTTTGATGATGATAACGTAATTGGTGATAGTAGTTTTACTTTAAACAAGTGAGTCAAAGTTTGACACTCAAAAGTCAAAATTAATCTCATTGTTGTATTACATGCATATCAATCAAACTATTGTTTATTATTGTTTTGTGTTTAATCATGTTATTTTGTCATTTTAAGTTCATAACAACTATCTTTACTCATTATAACACTTGAATTTCATGTTTAGTTAGTTCAATGTAGGAACCCCAATTCATCGGAAGTTCATCGAAGTTACATTTATCCTAATCTTTGAAAGAATCAAGTTTATAATCATTTGAAGATGTCTGTTGTTGTTCAAACTTATGTTATTTTATGATTAATGTTCGTCCTTTTCTATTCTATACTTAGGTTTCATCATCGGGTTTTAGCTTGAGTTGGTCGATTTGAACAAGTGTGTGTAATCACCTTATAACATATACTACAATAGTAGATGATCGATTGATGAAGATGAAATGATCTAAATTTATTCTAAATCAATGAACAATGGATAACATGAATGTCTGAACATAATGAACTCTCGTCGAACTATATTAAATATGGGCTGATATTGAGTTTAAATAGGCAGACTTTCAATATTTTCATAAGTGATGGGAAGACAAATGTGTGTTTATTATTTTGAAACACATAGTACACTGTTCATCGCAAAAACAAATGCGATTGAACAATTTCTTTGTCCACAAAGTGTACTGTTCACCTCAAAAACAGTTATGGTTGAATAAATGCTTAGTTCATAAAGTTTACTGTTACCCGCAAAATTAATGCGGTTGAACAAAAGTTATCAACTGTTGTCAATATAAACAAATGTAATGAATAGTTCTTCACTCGCAAAAACAAATGCGGTGAATAGTGTTGTTCGCATTTGTTCAAACTTAATGAACCATATTAATTTTGTTTGTTCGCATTAGTTAAATAATGATGAACAACTTAGTACTGAGTATTGTGCTTTGCATATGTTCATTAGTGTCTTACTAATGTTTTCAAAACTTATAAAGATTTTGTTTGAATACTAGGAACACTGTTAACCGCAAAGACACTATTCATCGCAAAAACAAATGCGGTTGGACAATACTTACCCGCATAAGTATTTTTGGTCATTTGTATTTTCTTTAACATTGTTACCCATATTTTTTTCTTATATAAAAAGACTGATAAAATGACTACCCGCATTGGTTTAAATGCTTGGGTTACCTTCAACTACATAAACCAACACAGTTACCGTGTTAAATTTTGAACTTATCGAACTTAAATATGTTGAGAGACGAACACCGATCCTACAAGATGTCACCCCTTGTAGGATGTCACTGGAGCTTTATGGTGCAAGATGTCACCCCTTGCAGGATCGGTGTTGGTCTCTCAACACAAGTTTTGTATCTCACAAAAGTCTCACTCGGTTGATGAAGCAGAATCTCTAACTAAGTTGTCATTAATATAATAAGTTAATGAACACAAGAATGGTTTTCAAGATACTTGTATATATTACTTCTCAACCGAGTATCACAAGACTCTTACAAGTATGGTAACTTAAGTTACAATGAGAAACTATATATACTACTATCCACAGCCGGTTATACTTGGAAAACCTGCTGGAATTTACCGCTAGACAAATACTAAATTGCTAGAAGTAAAGTATCTAAGATAAAATAATATCCTAGATTAGGTAGTCATGACAGGTCCATGACTTACTTTTTGTCACCAACTAAGTATGGCAACTGTACTAACTGATAAAGGTGAACAGTGGATTAAAGTATGGTCAACTACATGGGCGTCGGAAACCGCCATGCAGTGTATCAGAGTTTTCAGTGGATGTCAGGCAGCCCATACTTATGTCCACTGGTTCATACTTGATTCTTCCAAAGGAAAAATGGCTTAGGAAGAATAAGTTCTTCTGAAAGAATAAGTTCTTCCGAGGCCATTTATACTTCGGAAGAATCAACTTCTTCTGAGTCTTCTGCAAGTCTTCATGACTTCATTCTTCGGAAGACTTTGTCTTGGATGTTCTATGTGTGAATGCTTTGGAAGGAGAACTACTTGGTCTTTATATACTTCGGAAGACTTGGTTCTACCTTTGGAAGTTCTTCATATACTTCGGAAGGAAAACTACTTAGTCTCGGAAGACTTAGTTTTCCTCTGGAAGTTCTTCATACTTAAGCTTCAGAAGATCTTCAACTTGTCTTCGGAAGAGAAGCTTTAGCTTCAGAAGACTTCTTCAATTGTACTTCAAAATATTCTAAGTGTTGTTTTGGTTGCACCAGCCTCATATGATCCAACAAAACATATTTGGTTTTGTTAACCATGATAGTTTACGTAAAGTTATTCAGCTCCCTGACTGTCACACTCCATCTATTATGGACTTAAGAGCGGAAACCAAATGTTATTTGAATTTATATCCTGATAACATAGGAACTGTTAATTCACAAAATATTTCATACACATCTCTTGTCATAATTTCTTTCCGGGAACCTTACTATTTGTTCCTTATATTAATTTTCACTATTTGCTTTTTGATGTTAATTTTTTTGTTTTATTTGGTTTTAGATCTAAATCATATACGAACTATTCCTTCATAACATAATTTTTTTGTTTGAGCAGCCATCCATATTCTATTTGTGTAAAATTATAAGCTTCCAAGGTTAATTATAATACTAGCTTTAGTAAAGACTGCTTGCATTAACCTGTCACATCACGCAAGCACGTGCATAAGTAAGTCATCATCTGATAGCTATAGCACTCACACAGAAGGAAATACAACAGACTCTAGTAAAGTAGAAGGTAATCATGTTTTATTTTGATGATGAATGATGGTTGAACTATATATATGAGATAAGTGAGATATGTAATGTCTATAACAAAATTTATTTTATCATAATGCAAGTTGCTGTCATGCGAATTTTTATTTTTTTAAATTATTATTTTTATAAATTATACTTTCTTATTCATATGTTCTGTTTTTTATTTTCTAGGTTACTATGTTTATGACTTATAATTTCTTATTTCCTAGTTCGTTATTATCTAATTAAGATTTATAAGATTCATGATATAGATTGACCACACCAATTTACGAAAAAAAATACTTACAAACATACTATAGAATATATAACAAGAGGATTAATAAACTAACCAAAATAAATACAACGCTATAAATTATCACATCTGTCTGGTTTTCTTCTAAGGGTAGGGTTATAGTAAAAAAGATATTTACTCTAAAAAGTTTAAGAAATATTGTATGCTTGACATGTGTCCTTCTATTGTTTTAAAGAGGAGGCCATTTTGATCATTGTGTTAAATACATTAGCTCATTGTGTCTTATACGTGTCATATTATGTCAAATATCAGTTCATTATGTCATATATTTTACATCATTAGTTATTTGTTTTAACCATTGTGTATTACGTTTTAAATCATTTTGTGTTATTTTTGTAATGATTTTTGTACATTATAAAATTATTATCTATCATTGTTTTTTACAATTATAAGTACACAATAATATAGTTTCAGCAATTTATTTTTTAAAACTCATAGTGTTGAAGATAACATAATGTGTGTATTTTTATCATGAATGTTTAATAAATTATATAAACTTGTTATCTATCATTGTATTTTACCCTTAGAAGTATACAATAATGTTATTTCACCAATGCATTTTTTAAAACTCATAATGTTCAAGATAACACAATGATGATCAAAAGACACAATGAGACATTATGTTATTTTGCCATTGCTTTTAATGTATTAGATTAATTATTTGTTAATTTATTATAATATTTTACATATTAGAGATATACAATAATGTTATTTCATCATAATATATTTTAAACTTCATCGTTTTAAAAACAACACAACAATATTCAGAAAAACACAATAACTAACAAAAATACACTATGAACTGCACTAAAGACACTGTAAGAAATACACTTAGAGGCTGATGCAACCAAGTTCAACCAAAGAGCTCTCAGCATGCAGAAGTGAAGTACAAGGATGTTACTTCGGAAGATTTGATATAACTCAATGAATTATGCTAATTATCAAATCATTCGAAGACAAAAGACCATATCTTCTGAAGCTAAAGATGAAGTCTTCCGAAGCTTCAAGGACAAAGTCTTCTAAAGCCAAAGACTGATTTCTTCCAAAGATAGAGAAGACATGCTTTCTCTGAATCACCTTTAGATAAAAGCTAAATCACTTTCTGCTGCGACTTCTGATGACTCACCAACTTATATGAGTTGGTGAAAAGTTTATGCTTTTTTCCACTATAGATTAAAGCCATTACCACTCTTCAAACTGCTCTTCCAAACTCTATACAAAGGCTTTATGAAGTGCAAAACTGTTAAGTAGCTCTAGGACGCACTAAAGTTTATGTATGAGGGGCCTAAGGAAGCTAAGGAAAACAAGAAAGACATTATGAAGTAGCAGTTTGAGAACTTCACCTACAAGATAGGTGCAACCATGACTCAACAATACTTCAAGTATGTTGAGATTGTGGATACTCTAATGGATATTGGAGTCAAGCTTGAGAATAGGGACATAGTAAGGAAGTTCTTGTTCTCTCTTCCCAGACAATGAACTCACTACTGTGTGGCCATCAAGAGAACTGAGAACCTCTCCACTCTTACTCTCACAGAGTTGTATGGTATCCATAGTGGTTACCAGATGGAGATGAATCTACAAAATCCATCAAGCAGCTCTTCTAACAATCAGCAGAGTTTTGCCCTTCATGTGGTTGAAAGGGATAGAAGAGAACCATAAAATCATCTCATCTGCTTCCCTAATAACTCTCAAAAGGGTCCTTTCATCACCTTCTTGGAGACACCAAGGGAGAGCTACATCTAAGGACTCCCATTCCAAGAGACAAGCTCTACTCAAGCTTTTATGTCTGCTGATGAAAGTTGTGGAAACTCTCCTTTCACTCTTGAAGACTTGGATTGGATCAATCTAGATTTTGGAGTACATGTAGATAGTTCAACAGATGGCTCTCCTCACTCACAGAGCCAAGAAGTTCTACAAGAGAACAAGAAGAAAGTTCCCAAGCAATATGGCCAGTGGAAAGTTTGGCCTGGATAAAAGCAAGGTGAAGTCTTACAACTATAACCAAATGCGACACTTTGCTAGAGAGTGCAAGGCACCAAGGGCAAATGGTGGCCAGGCACACCTAGACCAAAATACACTGATGCAGCTCTAAAAACTAAGAAGCCAAGCCAGCCCAAACAACATGTTACTGTTGCTATTGAAGAAGGAGGCTTTGACTGGATCTTTCAGGTAGAAGATGCTTCACCAAACCAAGCAATCCAAGCACTGATGGCTAAACATGAAGAAGTTAAGGTATTGGAACATCTTTGTACTCCTAAATGCATTGCTAAAGTTAACATGTATAGGTCCTACAACTTGGAAGTGAGATCTTACCTTGAATCCTTGAATATTTTAAAAGCTGATTTTCAAATAGCTGAAAATGATTACAAACTTTAAATATAAGATTTAGAGAAAACCATTTCAACTCTTAATCATGAGCACACAAATTACAAGACTCAGATTAACGATCTCATTACCAAGTTAACTGACTACCAAGCTGAGCTTGTGATCAGCAAAGCGAAGGCAGATAAATGTGTTCTTGAAGAGGAAACCTTCAAGATTCCTCTTCAAGAACATAATATCTTCATCCATGCAGGCAAAGATTTTTTATCAGAACAAGCATGTATTAGGTTCAAGTGAGATTGCTCCTCCACACACATTGTTATCTGTAAGATCTCCAAGTGTGGAACTTGTCAAGATGAGCTGCCCTCCATATATCCCATTCAAGAAGAGGATGAAGATGAAAAGGAGATAGTGAAGGATGAACCTGAGGCGAGTGACAAGGGTTATCATAAAAAGGGATACAATTCTCCTGGAGAGAAGAAAGAATCAAGGATGACTAAGTTTGCTAGGAATAAATTGATTAGGGCAACCAAAAGAAAGTCCAAGAAAGCCTAAGAGGTCAAGGCCACTTTCAACTCCAAGAAAAAGCAAGTTTTCATCTCTGCTGGATTTGAAGTGTTAAAGACTGAGGACCAAACCATAGACTCTAGTGCAAGGAGTCCTAGTTCATGTCCAGATCATCCTGATTTAGAGAAGAAGGCTGATAAAATGCGCATCACTGCTGCACGCTTGAACCATCCAGTTCCAAGGGCAAGCATCATCCCAAGAAGCATGCTGCATCATCTAAGAAGATGAAGAAGAAAATGTAAAGTGATCAAGCTCAGCCTCTCTCTTAGAAGAAGATTCTCAGAAGCATGCCAACTGAATGCATCATATGTGGTAGTACTCTTCACTTTGCTAAGGATTGCATTTACTATCCTAAAAGTACTATCCATATGAACAAGAAAACTTCTGAGAAGAAAAAGAAGAAAACAGCTTTAGAAGGAAAATCTCTTCCTTTTGGAAGCCCCAAAGTGAATAAGAAGATAAGTGAAAACTTACCTTCGGAAGAAATTTTGGTTTCGAAAGAAAGGAATGCTTCTGAAGTATTAAATTTTACTGCAGTGGATGCACAAGCTTCCAAAATCCAGTCTCTGAAAATTCTGACGTCATCAAAACTTCCAAAGTGTTGAAGGCCAAGTCTAGTCTTCCAAAGATGGTATGGAAAATGAAGGAAGGCCGTGTTACTGAAAGTTCTTCATCAACAACAACAAATGATCCTCAGAACTTACATATAAGATCAATTCCTGTTGCATTATCTTCTATTTACTTTGACAAGCCCAGGACCAATGAGGCTTGGGTTTCCTAATGTAACTAATCATCTCTTTATATGTAGGAACAGCTAAAGACCAAAGGAAATGTATGGATCATTAACAGTGACTGTTCCAGGCACATGACAGGCAATGGCTCTTTGCTTCAAACTTTGAAAGAATTGATAGAGGGCTAGTTGCTTTTGGAGGAGAATCTGGTGGTTAAATTAGGGGCAGGGTCATAAATGGTAAGCTCAGCATTAAAAAGGTAAACTTTGTCAAGGAGCTTGGGTACAATCTTTTGAGTGTATCCCAATTTTGTGATCAGAGACACAACATGCTTTTTACTGATTCTCAAGCCTAAGGTGGTTATTCTTCAAGAGCATATCTTGCTCAGAGCCCCCAGGAAAGGGAACATGTACAAGAATGATTTGCAGGAAACATCCCCTTCAGGAGAAGTTTCTTGCTTTCTTTGGCATAAAAGAATGTACCATGTAAACTTTAAAAACATGAATAAATTAATTAAAAATGATTTGGTAACTGGAATACCAAAGAAAGATTTTACAAGTGATGATCATTGTGTTGCATGCTTGAAAGTGAAGCAACACAAGGTATCTCACAAGCCAAAGGAAATGAACTCCATCACTACACCCCTACACTTATTACATATGGATCTCTTTAGTCCTACCAGTGTAATGAGTTTAGGAATGACCTTTTATTGCTTGGTGATCATAGATGAGTTTATAAGATATACTTGGTCCTTCTTTCTTAGAACTAAGGATGAGACCCCTAAAATCTTGAAAAACTTCATTTTGAAAATTAAGAATCAATAAGATCACAAGGTCAAGATCATAATATGTGATTAAGAAACTGAATTCAAAAATTGAATCCTTGATGCACTTTGTGATGAAAAAGGTATTTCAAGACAATACAGTGCTCCCAGGACTCCTCAGTAAAATGGTGTTGTTAAGAGGAGAAACAGGACATTTACTGAAGCTCTAAGAACAATGTTGTCTGACTGTAAACTACCCATCACCTTCTGGGCAGAGGCAGTCAACACTACTTGCTATGTGCAAAATAGAGTTTTAGTGGTAAATAATCATGGTAAGATTCCTTATGAACTGTGGCATAAAAGAAGACCTTTCATTGGTTTCCTTAGATCATTTGGATGTCCTTGCACCATCTTGAATACCAAGGATCAAATAGCCAAATTTGCTGAGGAATAAGATCGTGGACATTTCAATGGATACTCTTCCCAAACTAAGGCTTATAGAGTATACAATCTCAGAACTAGAGTAGTTGAGGAGTCAGCCAATGTGACCTTCAATGAGCACACACCCAGTATGAAAGGTTCTTGACTTGATTGGTTGTTTGATCTTCATTTAGTTACCAACTGTTTTAACAAATCTTATGAAGAAGTACCTCATTAATAGGAGATTCTGATCCAAGATTTGAGATGAGAAGACCAAGTGTTTAAACTACTTTAGCTCTAGTAGTAACTAGCCCTGCAGTTGGAAATCATGTCAGCACAACCATGACAAATTCTTCAGCTGATACATCTGAAGTGCCTATAAATTCCAGCATAGAGGCACAGAACTTAGATGAAGGAATTTCCAATGTAGGAGGAGATGTAGGTGGTGATAGTGATCAAGAGTTTCTTGATTCTGATAACCACTCCATAGAAGACAACATCAATGATGTAACACACTCATTGGATCAAGTCTCACTTGATAAGTGTGTTGATATGGTGGATGCCTCTCAAGCACCAGATTTGAATTTCACCAATTTAGATCTGTCCAAACAACTTGTTATGATTCCTCAACTAAGAATCCACAAGTCCCATCCCACCACAAACATCATTGGAGATGTTGAGACTGTGGTAAGAACAAGTGGACAAACTCATGACAAAAATGTTTGTCTTCACTCTTGTTTCTTGTCCTAGATAGAGCCTAAGAACATTGAAGAGGCTTTGAAGAATGGAAGTTGGGTTGAAGCAATGCAGGAGGAGCTGCTTCAATTCAAGATTCAGAAGGTTTGGAATCTATGTCCACTTTCTCAAGGGAAGACTACCATAGGTACCAAGTGGGTATTTAGGAACAAGAACGATGATAGAGGACTTTTCATCAAGAACAAGACAAGACTAGTTGTTCAAGGATACACGCAAGAAGAAGGAATTGACTACATAGATGTTTTTGCTCCTGTAGCAAGACTTGAAGCTGTTAGGATATTCTTTGCTTTTGCTGCATCCAAGGATTTCAAGGTCTACCAACTTGATGTCAAGTGTGCCTTTTTATATGGGGTGATTGATGAGGAGGTGTATGTCAAACAACCACCTGGCTTTGTAGACCTAGATCATCCTGATTATGTTTGCAAGCTTGACAAAGCTCTTTATAGGTTGAATCAGGCTCCAAGGAAGTGGTATGAGACACCATCACAGTATCTCTGTCAGCATGGATACAAGATAGGTACTATTGATGGAACTCTCTTCATCAAAGGAATAGGAAATGACTTGATGTTGGTTCAAGTTTATGTAGATGACATTATCTTTGGGTCAACTAATCCAAAGCTCTACAAAGACTTTGAGAAGCTGATGAAAAATAAATTTGAAATGAGTGCCATGGGGGAACTCAATTTCTTTCTAGGAATTCAAGTGATGCAGGTTGATAATGGCATCTTCATAAACCAGTCTAAGTATGTGCAGGACATACTTACCAGATTTCATATGACTAAGTGCAAGGTTGCTAGGACACCTATAGCCAGAAATAACTCTCTAGGACCATATCTTGAGGGGGAGTGTGTTGATAAACATCAATACAGGGCTATGATTGGATCTCTTTTGTACCTCACAGCCAGCAGGCCTGATATCATGTTTGCTACATGTATTTGTGCAAGATATCAAGCCAACCCTAGAATGTCACACCTGGTTGCTGTCAAAAGAAAATTTCAGATACCTCAAAGGTGCTCCCAAATTAGGCTTTTTGTATCCAAAAAATATAAACTTCAATTTGTATGCATATACAGATAGTAACTATGGTGGCTGCAATATAACTTCAAAGTCCATATTTAGGGGATGTTAATTCCTTATTGAAAGGATAGTCTGATGGCAATGGAAGAAACAATCTTTTGTATCTGCATCAACTGCTGAAGCTGAATACATTGCTACTGCAAGCTGCTGTGCTCAAGTGCTTTGGATTC
The DNA here is from genome assembly GCA_025506505.1 of Flaveria sonorensis. Lineage (NCBI taxonomy): Eukaryota > Viridiplantae > Streptophyta > Magnoliopsida > Asterales > Asteraceae > Flaveria > Flaveria sonorensis. The sequence goes on along the minus strand of CM046438.1, from coordinate 34,786,695 downwards.
AGAATCAGATGCTAGACTGTGGATTCAACTTTAAGGAGCCTCCCATCCACATAGACAACAACAATGCCATCTTTATTGCAGAGAATCCTGTACAGCACTCAAAGACAAAGCACATCAACATCAGGTATCATTTGATTAGAGATAATTTTGAAAAAGGAATGATAAAAGTAGTCAAAGTTAACACAAATGAACAATATTTTGATCTGTTCACAAAAGGTTTTGATGAGCAAAGATTTAAGTATCTTGTATCAGCTATTAGGATGATTAACTTTGAGTAGATTTTTATTAAACTAAACTCAAGATTATTTTTAATAATACGTGTGTCTTAAGTTTTCAATGTCATCGCCATATAAGCCCAGATTACTTTGGAAGAAACTTTTCAAAATGATATCCCTTAGGACTTTGAGAATTTTTGGATATATTTTCCTTCAGAGGGCATCAAGTTGTCTTCAGAAGAAAATTATGTCTTCAAAACAAATAATACTTCTGAGAAATTAACCTTCGAAAGAAATTTGAATATATCTTCCGAAGCTTATATTTGTCACCAAGTACTTATCTGTATTGAAGGACTATTTTCTTTCGAAAGCAATTAAGTCTCTAAAGCTTTATTCTCTTATTGAATAAGATTTTTGATATTTGATATCTTCTGAAGCAAAATCTATCTAGGAAGTAAAAATACTTATGTATTTTTCTTCAAAAGCAAAATCCTTAGAAAGCTAAGGAATATCTTTCGAAGCCAAATTGGCTTCGGAAGTTTTCTTAAAAAACTTCCGAAGACAAATTACCATTGGAAGATTTAGACTTCCAAGAAAACTATCTTTTTGGGCACTTTTTTAGAGGTGAGACCGCCATCTGGATTTCAAAGTTTATCTGTTTGCATTAACTTTGTCTCAAATCCATATCATATATATATTTGTACAACGGTTTCCCCTCTTTCACAATCGACCCTCCATTTTATGAAGATCAACTTTTGGAGTTTGGGAGGACCTGCCACGAGGTCATCTTGGACGGTGGGAAGGCACTGTCTGTCACAATGCAGGGGAGGATGGTATTCATCACTCTAGCTACCATCAACACCTATCTAAGGTTGGATGATGAAGAGTATGACTTGTCCTTCCCTAAGTCTGCTATTAATAACTCATTTCGATAGATGGCTATGAAGGGAACTACTCTGTAAGAACCATCAGGAAAGGTATGGTCTCATCCAAGTGGAAGTACCTCCTCCATGTGGTCATCCACTCCTTATCAAACAAACATGGAGGTTGGGACCAAATTCCCGAGGATCTTTCCTATAAAGTTTATGGAATGGTTCAAGGGGTCAAGTTTAGGTATTCTCAATTTGTATATACAAATCTGCTTGCAAACTTGGACTCCTTAGAATATTATATGTTCTTTAGATATGTTTAATACATTTTTATCTATGAACTGGGCTCAAAGTTAAGGGGAACAGGTAATGTTGTTAAATTGGGACAGATGAAGCCTAGCATCTTCAAGACAATGAAAAAGCCCACTGTTGGCTTCTCAGTGGTAGAAACAGCCTTTGTTCCAAAAATGTTAGAGCTCATTGCTCAAGGTGACAACTTGGCAGCACCAGCCAATTTTGAACCCACACCTTCTACATCTACTACCCCCACAAAGCCTCAAATCACCATCACTTACCAAAGAAAATCTAAACAAACCCCTGCACAGTCTACTCAGGTTGAGCAAGCCCCCAAATCACTAACCATGCAGGAAGAAGTGGATACTAGAGCTCCCACTTCTCCTGAGGAGCAAACCACTCCTATTGTTTAGATGATCAGTGCTGAGGTTCCTCATGCTCAGCCTGATGAGCTCATAACCCCAGCCTTAAGCCTTCACTCAGAGTCTTAAAACTCTAATGATCAACCTTCAGGGGAAAGTTACCATCCCCAGGCACTTGGCCTCAACCAACCAATACCAAACCTTGAATTCTATGATGATAAAGATATATGATTCACTGAGTACCATGAGTCTCTCTTCTTCACCCCCACTCAAGGATAGATATATGCTTCTAAGTCACCTCTATCTAGCCCACATCATCCACCCATAACTGAGGTTGACCTCCCTGAACCTGTTTAAGAGGCCCATATGGAAGAGGCTCTCACTTTTGCAAGTGGTTACATCATTCAAACCTCAACCATGGCAACCCAGCCCATTGACACTTCTTTTGAAGCTTTTAGTATGCAGGGGAAAACCAGCAGCCAAGAAACCAAAGCTGGTGATGAGGAAGAAGACCTTGGTCCTATTCTCTCATCCCCCCATTATTCTTTTGATAAAGATGAGGGGAGTATGCAACTAAAGGTGCACAAACTGACTAAACTATGCACCTATTTAGTTTTAAAGGTTAGTCACCTAGAATGTCAGGTGACTACCTTACAAAGTAGGGTCAATTCCCAGCAACTTGAGATCACCAATCTCAAGGGCAAGTTAGCTGAGAGACCCATCCAGAGGACTTAACCAGGCCCACAAGAACCTGTGGATATGCTGGACCTAACTATTAACTCCCCTATACAAGAGGGTGGTGCTACCAAAAAGGGGGAGAAAGTTTTACTTACAATCACAAAACCTGGGAGTTCCTCTCAGAGTATGGACATGGAGGACTCATCACCCTCACTTGCAGTTGTCCATACTCAACAACCTCCTCAAGTCCACATTGATGTGAACTCACTCATTCAAAGCTTGTTTGAGGAGGGTATACCAAAGGCTATTCCTACTACATCTCACCTTGCTGAAAATCCAATAGTGGGATGAAGGTATGATGATCAAAGGAGAGACCTAGTAATCTCTAGGTCTCAGGGTCAACAAGATATTTTCAACTTCTAAACCTGAGATATTGTGAGAGCACCTATCTAGTTGACCTCCCATTTGCCAACCCATGTCAAAACAGGCAAGCTGCAAGGTTAGCTAATAGGATTCAACAAAGGGTGCTTGAAGAGTTCAAGCTGAGACCAAGAATATATAGACAGAGGCTAGCAGGAAAAACTGTTGGTCAACAGGATGTTAAGGTGGACCCCAAGATTAGCTTCGAAGGGGAAACCTTTGCTGAAGGCCCAGCAGTTGAGCCTGTGAACCTTGAGACAGGAGCTACTTTAGCACTCTCAGTATCCATTACCCTCGATGAGGCACCAGCCGGTAAAGGTGTCTCACAGCCTCTTTCTGCCAGAGCTCAAGTACAGCACCAAGCAATAAAGGCTAAAGCTCTCTCCACCTAAGTCAAATAGGCTTGTGAGTGACAAAGGGAAAAGGAAGATGATTCCTGAGGAGATTGAGGAGGAGAAAAGAGAGAGGAAGACGAAGGTAAGAGAAAAGAGTTCAAGTAGGATCCCTGGCTTTATGGAAGCTGTAATCAGGGCTGCCCCCAGGTGAAGCACTCAAGATGATGAGTTAAGGGCAGTCAGTTTGAATTATTTTGGGTCCAGAAACTATAACATTAATGAAATCCTCTCTCTCCCCTTGGAGGAATTAAATGATCTGGCTGACATAAATGTGTCTAAGGAGAGAAAGGAAGCTGAGACAGCAAAAATGCTTCTCAAGATCAAAGAAGAAAGTAGAAGAAAGAGAAACTACAAAGCTCCTACCCTCTCCCCGGTTCAGGAAAGTCTTAAGACAGAGACTGTGGCTACTAAGCAACAAACTCAGGTAGATACGGAATAAGATAGACAAAACATGATCATCTACCTGAGTGCCACAGGTCTCTATCAGGCAGCAGACCTTCTTCCCTTGCCATATGACTGCATTGAGTTAGAATACCTCAAGCAGCTTGAGTAACAAGTGCAAAAAGAGCAAAAAGTTGCAAAGAGTAAGATTAGGGAAGAGGCTGCAAAGTCAAGAGCCACCATCAGAGTAAAATTGAAGAAATCTGCTAACAGACAAAAGATGGTGAGCTTCTTGAAGTTGTATGGATTCTTTAGAATGAGACTTGGTCCAATGTCTCTATCCACCATGGATGAGCACATTAGAGTGATCAAGCAGAAAATCAAGAAGGGTGAGCTGGTTGATTGCATTCTCCACAAAGTCAGGCTACACCTGAAGCTAAGGTCAAGGTTGAACCCATGAGACAACACAACCTGGATCTAGTGTTGGATCACATCCAGCTTCATCTTCTGATCCACAGCAGGGTCCTGATCCTTCTCCTTCTAAACCTAAGAAGGATAAGGACCCAACTAAGGAAGACAAGCAAGAACAATCTGGTACTATAGGCCAGTCTCCTAAGTTGAAATACAAAAAGAGGAAAAGGATGGCCATCAGAAAGGACAAGAAGAAGAAGAAGAAGAAGAAGTCCAAGGCATCCACCTCTACACCTCAGGATAGGTCAGAACATCCTGAGGGTGATCAAGAAGAGGCTGCTCGTCCAACTCCTATTCAAGTAGAGCCTCTTGCTACTGAGAGACCCATCGTGTCTTGGATATTTTCCACCAATTCAAACAGATGGTATATCACTAGAGATCAAGGAGGTCAGGACCTGTACTTCTGGCAAAACATACTTGACCTCCCTCTGTATGATCTCTATGACATGAGGAGATACTTTGAGAGTCTGAGAAATCCTGACCAACTAATGATAAACGGAATGGTCTTGATTCTGATGAGGGCTGACGATAGATGAAGATCAAGAATCAAAGGTCTCTTCAGTTTTGGTAGCATCAGCCTAGGGGGAGTTTGTAAGGAATACACTTAGAGGCTGATGCAACCAAGATCAACAACAGAGCTCTCAACATGCAGAAGTGAAGTACAAGAAAGTTACTTTGGAAGATTTGATATAACTCAGTGAATTATGCTAAGTATCAAATCTTCCGAAGCCAAAAGACCATATCTTCCGAAGCTTCAAGGACAAATTCTTCTGAAGCCAAAGACTGATTTCTTCTGAAGACATAGAAGACATGCTTTCTTTGAATCACTTTTTGACAAAAGCTGAACCACTTTCAGCTGCGAATTCTGATGACTCACCAACTTATATGAGTTGGTGAAAAGTTCATTCGTTTGTCAACTGTAGATTAAGATCTTTTGTCTGTAACTTTCCAACTATGCACTTTTATCCTTTTTGTAATATATTAAGATGTGAACTATTACATGTCATAGTCACTATTCAAAAGACAATCTGCCTTTTGACTGTACATTGATCTTGTTGTTTAAATTAGTGTTCCAGCTGTCCTTTAAAATATGACCGGCTGTACAAGTACTTGTATCTTAGAATATGCTTTGTAACACTTGTAAGAACTTGAGAGCAATATACATCATTTCTGAAAACTATATTTGAGTGTTCTTGTTATTTTTCTATTACTAGTGTTCATAGTATCATCACTAACCAGTTCCGTATTTGATATGCAAAATGTTTCATATCTCTCCACATTGTGAAACTGTTGCATTAACCACCCTTCCCGGTCCTGCACACAATGACGAGATATAAGCTAAAAACGTAAAAAAAATATCTTTTTATATTACAATACTGTAATCATTTTAAATGTAAAAAACACTTGTTTTTATAGTGTAACTAAAAATAATAATGTTATACATAAAAGTTATGAACGTTTAAAAAATTAAAAAACCATAAAAAAAGTCAACAAAAGTGACTATTTTTAAAATATATACCTCCAGCAAATTTCTTTAGAATTTGATTTCAACAATTAATTAAAATCATAAATGATTAATAATACTTATTACAATTTTTAATTTTGAATAAATTTATATTTGAACCTCTCTCTTTCTTCTAATACATATGTTAGTAGGAAATTTCTATGTATTTAAACAATTGAGGTCGTATGCACTTGTCGCTCTTTTCTTTGTCTTGTGATTTTGTCCTATATTTTCTGCTCTACCGGAGCAGATTAGCAGATTACGAAACAAGAACACATCAGCTGGATCTTTGAAACGCTAACGAACGCCCAATCTCATTATCGTCATCGAAGGTCAGTATTCTCGCCTTCATATATTTGGATGTAAATACAGATTAGATTAGATTAGGGTTTGTGTATTTTGGTGTTGAATGAGTAGTCACACATAGGCGATGCCTCCTCCGAGAAGAAAGAAATGGACGGAGGCAGAAGAAAGAAGCCTAATTGATAAGTACGGCGAGATGGTCTCCGATGGGACTTTGGCCAAAATGAAGACGAGAGAAAAGAAATACAAACCCATTGCCTTACACGTGAATTCCATTCATCATCACGCTGATCCCACTGTGTATCCGTGGGAATGGAGTTGGAAGGATGTGTCGAATAAAGTACAGAACATGAGGCACCAGTATTCTCTAGTGAAGCAGAAGATTAAGAGGCAGGATGAGGGCTTTGATTGGGTTCAAGGGTTGACCCATTGGTCAAACTTTCTTAGGTACAAGGAGGTGTTTGGTGATGTCACACTCCCCTATGGTGATGGGTTTGATGAGAATAACCAAGGGATGGAGATTGTGGAGTTTGGTGATTATCAGAACAGGGTGATGGGTTTTGAATTCGATTATGATGGAGAGCAGAATTATAATGATGACAATGAGAATGTGAACGAGAACGAGAATGGTATTCATGTTTATGGAGAAACTGAAACGATGGGATCAGAAACAAGAAAGAAGAGGAAAGTTGTGAAGAATCTTGAGAAGAAAGCATGGGGGTTTGTAGCAAACCAATTGGCACAACTTCGGGAAATGGAAGCACGTTATGAGCAACGTGAGGAGGACAGAGAAAGGGAGAGAGAAAGGAGAGAGAGCATGCGGGTTAAAAGCGAGCAAGAAATGAAGAAAGTAATGGAAAGGTTAAAGGAACAGGGGAATCAAGAATCGGAGGCAATGGAGAATGAGAGGGACGATAGAAGAAGGCGAAGGGAAGAGGAGTTGATTAAAGAAAGGAAATGGGAGGAAAGGAATGACAGGAAGAGATCGGAATGGAATGCAAGAATTGATGAGATGTTGAGTGAACATAGAGCGGAAATGGCCCAATTTCAGGCTCGGATTCTTGACGAACAACAGAATCTCACAAGCCAATTGCTCGGGATTGTTGCACAGTGGAGTGGCCATCCAAGTGGAATTGCAGATAACACAAATGGTGCTAGCAGTCATTATCTTTCACAAATGATGCAAAATTTGCATCATGTTGGTGGTATGGTTGATGGCGATGCTCAAGTTGAAGGACATAATCAAGATGATGAATTTATTGTCGATGGATAAAAAAGAGACTCTTAAATGGTGGAAACAGATGTTGAGGTCAGCATAAAGATTGGTTACGTGTGTGTATCTGTTTTGTTCTACAACCACTAAATAATTAGCAAGTAAAGGAATCATTTTTTGACCTAGAGTGAACAAAAGGAGGCAGAGGGAGTGGTTGCGATTCATGAAATGGGTGATAAAAAAGTTCTTGATTGCTAGAAAGTCATTCTTTTTTCTGTATCAGTTAGTACTAGGTCATTCATTTATGATGTAATTGTTGGGAACTTGAAGAAACTGTACATCCTTGATAGAAATTCATGATTATATGTAATATGCAATTCACCAACTTTTTTCTATTAACTTTGTACAACATTTATTAACATGTTTGGAGCATCGTTCAGCTTTATATAAATACATCTTGATCATAGCGATACAAAAAATAAAAATTGGAAAGAAAAAAAAAACAAAAGTCATGATGTTGAAGGACATAAAAGCTGAATAATCCTGTGTGGCATATGTATGAAGTTCTCAACACAAGCCTTGAGTTCTTCAATCTCCTTTTTGTTTACCAATCCTTGCTAGCATAACCATCTAATCTTGACTAAGCTTTGACTTGTTGAAACGACAATAAATAGAAGCAAGTATTTCAAGCACACAAGAAGTATAAAATAAATGAGTTCCTTGTATTCTTGTATATAAAAAGCAAATTATTACAAGCATGTAATTCTTCTAAACATGTAAAATGAAAATAGGGCTCGAACATTTACCTGAATTTTTGATTTGTGAGAACGACAATAAATAGAAGATGGTGCTACCTAAATGCTACAAAGTTATAATTAGTACTTGATTTCTAATAATTAACTCTATGTATTAAATATTGATGATGAATGTATGCTCATTTAAAGGTTTGTTCCAGACTTTATGTCGTTTTAATATTTTAATATAGTAAGCACGTCTATACTTGTATGTGACTTGAAGTCACATAATAATAGTTATGAAAAATCCTTGTATTAACATTCCACTTATATGTCAAAACACGATTTCTTGTACAACAACGATAAGTATTTATTTCATATCTTAAATAACTAAGGGTTTAAATAGGAACTAATTTTTCTTGTAAAAACTCTAGAAATTAATGTAAGCCACAAATTTTTAATGGCAAAAGTGTAAATAATAAAAACATAATTAAAAAATCATAAAACAAAAAATAACATAAAAATTTTGAAAAACAAAAATGTTCCCATCATTTCCTTCATTCAGAAAAAATTATAAATAAAAAACTCATTTTTTACATACTTCGTTTCACAAATGTGTAATACCTAATTTACACATGTGTAAAACAGCTTTTGTAGATGTGTATGACTAATTTACACATGTGTAAATAACGGGTGAACGATTTCTTTAAAAGAAAAAGTATATCAATAGTTGGAAAGATAAAAAAAATACTGAATATTATGGTAAAGCTTTGAAAAAATAATATGTTGAAAAAAAGTTACTAATGTTTAAAAAAAAGGTGAAAAAACCATGTGACTTGCATTTGATGTTCCATAGGTTAAAATGTGTGTCTCACATTAATTCTTAGAGTTCTCACAAAAATATAGAATTCTAATATATAGATTTCTAATTTGAACCCTCCTCTCTCTCTCTCTCTCTCTCTCTATATATATATATATATATATATATATACACACACACACACACAGACACATATAGAAGAAGGATACTAAGAAAACCACAATCTTACGTGAAAACTAGGAAAAACCAATGAAACCAGTCACATAATTTACAATTTTTTTATCACTACCCTTTATATTTGTGTATGGGTATATATAAATAAGAGTATGGATCAAATAAAAAACCGTAGCATAGTTTTACATATACATCACATATAGGTTACGTATATGTAAAACTCTTCATTCTCGTATTTATGTTCAACATATATGTAACAGAATTAAAATAAAAAAAAAAAACTCACTTTTTTACAAAATTCGTTTTACACATGTGTAATATCGAATTTACACATGTGTAAAACCGGATTTACACATGTGTATAACCAGATTTACATATGTGTAATGACTAAGTTATATACGTGTAAATAACGGGTTGATGATTTTTTTAGTATATCAATATGGTACTCATTGAAAAGATAAAAAATATGAAATTAATGATGAATTTTTTATTAAAAATGTTGTCAAAAAAAGTTATAAACGCTAAGAAAAGGTGGAAATGCCATTTAATTGGCATGTGATGTTAAATGTGTGGCTAATACTGGTTTCTAGAGTTCTCACCAAAAAGGTGGTGCTCAAGATAACCGTATCCTATATATGGGAGAGAGATCAAATGAAAATCATTTTATAATTGAAAACTATGAAAACTATCACTATCCAATCATATAATTTTATAATTGATTTAATTTTTAATTGTTTAATGTATATTTGAGTAAACTTCAACCTTATTTTTCGAGCCCACTATATATTTTTTAAAATAAACTCCAAGGAACGTCGATTATGAAGACGACTTACATATACATAATTTGTATGAGCTATATGTACGTAACTCTTAGTTGTACACTTGGTAACATGTACTTATATATACATAACCCCTACATGTACGTAACTATTAGTTGTATATTTTGTAACACGTACTTACATATATATATATGTAACCCCTGGTATTCATGGTTTTTATTTATAACATGGTTTTCAAGGGATCCCTTCCCTATAAATATATAGAATTCTCACAAAAATAGGTTCTCATTTGAACTCTCCCCTATATATAGGGAGAGATTCAAAGGGAAACATCAAAAAAAATGGAAAACTACGGAACCAATCATAATCACACATTTTAATGTCAAAAAATTCAATAAAAAGGAAAAAAGAACAAAAAAAGCAAAAAGAACAAAAAAAACAAAAACCATAATTTCATCAACTAAGAAAGCAAATATAAAAAAAAACGTTAAGTTGATTTCACTTGTAAAATAGACTCTTTTTTAGTGAAATACATCGATCTCACTTGTGAAATGTGACGTTTTTTTAATTTTTATTATTTTTTCCTTTCAATTCCCTTTTTACGTTGAAATCGTATGGCTGTTTTTTTTCCTTTTTCTTTGAATTTTTTTAATTAAAATGTGTGACTAGGATTAGTGTTGGATCATATGAGGCTGGTGCAACCTAACAACACTTAGAATATTTTGAAGTACAATTGAAGAAGTCTTTCGAAGCTAAAGCTGTTCTTCCGAAGACAAGTTGAAGATCTTCCGATGCTTAAGTATGAAGAACCTTCGAATGAAAACTAAGTGTCCCGAGGCTAAGTAGTTTTCCTTTCAAAGTATATGAAGAACTTCCAAAGGTAGAACCAAGTCTTCGGAGACCAAGTAGTTCTCCTTCCGAAGCATTCATACTTAGAAGATCCAAGACAAAGTCTTCCGAAGAATGAAGTCATGAAGACTTGCAGAAGACTCGAAAGAAGTTGATTCTTCTGAAGTATAAATGGCCTTACAAGAATTTATTCTTTTGAAGCCATTTTGCCTTCGGAAGAATCAACTATGAACCAGTGGACATAAGTATGGGCTGTCTAACATCCGCTGACAACTCTGATACACTACATGGTGCTTTCCCACGCCCATGTAGTTGACTATACTTTAATCCGCTGTTCATCTTTATCAGTTAGTACAGTTACCATACTTAGTTGGTGACAAAAGGTAAGTCATGGACCTGCCATGACTACCTAATCTAGGATATTATTTTATCTTAGATACTTTACTTCTAGCAATGTAGTATTTGTCTAGCGGTAAATTCCAGCTGGTTTTTCAAGTATAACCGGCTGTAGATAGTAGTATATATAGTTTCTCATTGTAACTTTAGTAACCATGCTTGTAAGAGTCTTGTGATACTAAGTTGAGAAGTAATATATACAAGTATCTTGAAAACCATTCTTGTGTTCATTAACTTATTATATTATTTTCAACTTAGTTAGAGATTCTGCTTCATCAACCGAGTGAGACTTAGTGAGTTTGTGAGATACAAAACTTGTGTTGAGAAACCAACACTGATCTTGCAATTGGTATTAGAGCTTTTTAGGCTCTTGATTGTGAGATCTAACCATCCCAAATCATCCTTGTTTTTTCACACTCACTCATTTCACTCAAATGGCTCTTAACCAAAAATTTTCTGAGTCTGAGATAGGAACCATGACCAAGGCTCCTATCATCACCCCTGATGATTTTAGAACTTGGTGCAAACGTATTGAAGGTTTCATCAAGTATCAAGACAGCCGCATGTGGAGATCTGTCACTCATGGTCCTTACAAGCCAAAGGTGGCGGACCCCGCTGGTAATGGCGCCATGATTGAGAAAGCTGTTGAAGCCTACTCTGATGAAGACTTCAAGAAGATGGACATCGACTACAAAGCGATGACCATGTTGCTTACTGCTATACCAAACTCCATAATGGCAGGCTTTAAGCAATACGAGACCGACAAAGAACTATTTGATGCTTTGAAGCTCATGTACTATGGTTCTACTGAATCAAAGGAGAACAAAAAAGATATGCTGAAGGAGAAGTTTAAGAACTTCACTTATGTTGTTGGCGAGACCTTGAGCCAACAATACTTTAGGTATATGGACTTGATCACCTATCTTCAGACTATAGGAGTTGTTCTTGAGAAAAGAGACATAGTTAGAAAATTCATGAGTGGACTTCCTCATGAGTGGACTTTTTACTGTGTTTCAATCAAGAGAACTAAAAATCTCAACACTCTCACTATGACTGAACTGTATGGAATCCTTGATGGATACCGTATGAAGATGGAGACTCAGAAGAACCACCAGATGAACAAACTCTCAAATCTTGCAATAAACAATGCCCTACATGTTGCTAAAGGATCAAGAACTCCCCAGTCTCAGTTGCACCTGTACTACTCCCAACAACCATCATCCTCTTCTGGGCCATACATTACTTTCCCTGAGACACCCAGGTCTCAACAGGCTCAACACACTTCCTTCCAGGATAGTTGTGCTTTTGTTTCAGGGAGTGAGCACTCTGGAGATTTTCAATACTGTTTTGATGATCTAGAGTGTTTCAGCCCAGATGATGTTGAATATATGGACATTATCCAGCAAATGGCTCTTTTAACCTGCAGTGCAAAGAAGTTCTTTAAAAGAACTAGAAGGAAGTTTCCTTAGAACGCAACTAACAGCAAATTCGGGTTTGATAAGAGCAAGGCCAAATGCTACAACTGTAACCAGCTTGGTCAATTTGCTAGGGAATGTAAAGCTCCAAGATCTAATCTTAGAGCAGCTCAAGCCTCCTAACATTCTGCTACCTCAAAGGTTGCAACTCAACCCACTGAGCCACAAACTGCAGCTGTTGTTCAAGAGGTTGACTGGAGCTTTATGGTGCAAGATGTCACCCCTGCTCAAGCTCTCATGGCCAGAACTGAAGACAGCAAGGTATATGAACATCTCTGTGCCCCAGCCTGTATTGTTAAGGTTAAATTGTATCAGGACTACAACATGAAAATTAGATCTGATATTGAGTCCTTAAATATCCTAAAATCTGATTTTAAGAGAGCAGAATCTGATTACAAGCTCAAAATAGAAGAGTTAGAGAAAACTGTGTCATCTTTAAAACATGAACATACCAACTATAAGACTCAAATAAAAGATCTAATATCCAAGTTGACTGAAGCTCAAGCCTAGCTAGTCATAGCTGAGGCTAAAGCAAAGAAGTATGCTATTCAAGAGCATAACTTCAACACCATTATAGAATCATCCTCTTACACCAAGGTATGCTATCAAAACAAAAGTGGGTTGGGATCCAATGAAATTGCTCCACCACACTCTCTTGTGTCTATTAGATAGCCAAGATATGGTAATGATAAGTAAGAGGTTCCAACTGCTGACCCACTACCTAGTGAGCTGAAGAATGATGTAATAATGGAAACCACCACAAGGAAGGATAAGGTAGAAAACCTCATCCCCACAGTTGATAATCCTTGACCACAAAAGCCAGAAAGAACCAGATCAGGGAAGCAAGAAAAACTACCAAAAAGGTCGCTGAGACTAAGATGAAGACAGACCCAAGGCAAAAGGGTGTATTCATCTCAGCTGGATTCCAAGTGGTTGGAAGTTCTGATTTAGGAAAGGAGTGTAGTACCAGTACTCCTATCAAGCTGAAGGATCATAAATTAAAAGGAAAGGCTGTTGAAGAAGAGAAGAAGTGCAAGAAACAACAGCCTACATGTCCCACCAAGAATAACATTGAGTGCATAGTCTGTGGCCTGCATAACCACATGGCTAAAAATTGTTACCACAATCCAACAAGCACACATTATGCAACCAATGTTAAGAAAGAAGGAGTCAAGGATGGTTTCACATTTGGACCTTACCATATGGTCCAAGTGTTAAGGAAAGGAAAGCTTGTTTTCGAAGCCAAGCTGCTTTCTGAAGAAACTCATTCTTTCAAAAGGAAAATAGCTTCGAAAGACAAGTTGAAGAACAAACAAAGAAACAAAAAGATTTCCTTGAAACCCTCTAAGAAAAAGACTGCTTCGAAAGAAAAGGTGGTGGAAACTTCTTCCAAAAAGAAAGAAGCCTCGGAAGCAAGTCATGCTGCACAAGCCTCCTCAAGCTCATCAACATAGGTAAACCATAGGATGGAATGGAAGACTAGAAAATATGCTACAGCCCAAACCTCTTCTTCACAAACTATAATTTAGCCCATATGTATACAATTTGGTTCAGTTATATCATCTGCATTGGAAGAACCCAAGAGCAACAAGGCTTGGGTTTCCAACAATAACTAATCATTTCATATTATGTGCAGGGACATCCACATGACAAGAATGGAAATGTCTGAATTGTGGATAGTGGATGCTCCAGGCACATGACAGGGAACAAATCTATCCTACAACAATTTGAATATTTTGATGGAGGTCCTGTTCAGTTTGGAGGTGAAGCTGGAGGATACATTTTTTGGTAGAGGTAGTGTATCCAATGGTTAGTTAAACATTGATAAAGTAAATTTTGTCAAACAGCTTGAAGACAATCTTTTAAGTATTTCTCAATTCTGTGATCAAATGCACCAAATGCTTTTTGTTAGATCTAGATCCTTTGTATAGGTTTAGATGATAAATCAACTGTTGTAATAACTCATTGTAATTCTCTTTTGATAACATAATGTACTACATGAATTATATGTTAACCCATATTATTGTGTGTGTTGCTTTATGTGTCATTACAGGAAACATCAGACTTGGTAAATTTGGAAAATTGACCAAGTGTTAGAACAATCCGCAGATGAATAAGTGTTCTTCCGTAGATGTTCTCTTGAGCATAACTAAAGTATGTGCTTCCGTAGATCTCCTACGGAAGAACAACAACTACTGAACAAGTCCAAAGATCAAGTGGAGCTACTGAAGGAGAGCTTGCTGCTGAAGAAGTACAAGAACTCCTGCGAAAGCACAACCACTGAAGAACAAATGTTGAAGACTAAATGTTGCTGCGGAAGACCAATTGCTGCGGAAGAAGAACTTCCTACGGAAGACAAATTACTACGGAAGATCAAAAAGTCAACAAGTCAACATGTCAAAGCAACATCATCAAATCAATGACGGCAGAAGATATTGAAGTCAAGCGAATATTCCACGTCACATCAATAATATTCTTTTTGTAATTTACAATTTTCAATGTAAATTGTGAACTCCTATGCCGATAAACAAGGCAAGGATGCACACATATAGAAACAGAATAGTGAGATATTAGCAAGAAAAAAAAAGAGAATAAGAACAGAGAACAACAACAATCTAGCAATCATAAGAACATCAAGAGCATCAACATCAATTGTAATCGGTTCATTGTGAGTGAAAAGCAATTGAAAATCATCTTTGTGTTACATTATTACATTGTGTTTTCAAGTTGTTTTATTTTGTTCATCGATTTCAATTTATAAACAATCCATTAAACAGCAAGTATTGATAGTTCCGCAATCATTACTTGTTAAAATAAAATTGATAATTCTTGTGTCAATCCTTGGATTCACACTTTTCACAGAGTATGAGTACATTATCCTCAACCCGGGATGACAATTCCTCAAGAATTGGTGCTTCTTAGATCTCCCAGGAGAGGGGATATGTACAAGCTTGATATGAACAATGCTTCTCCACTGGGTGAAGTATCATGCTTTCTTTCCTAAGCTAATGGTGATGAGTCAAATCTTTGGCATAAAAGAATGTGCCATGTTAGTTTTAAAACCATGAATAAGCTGGTTAAAAAATAATTTGGTACATGGTGTGCCTAAAAAGGAATTTTTCTGTAAAGATAACTATGTTGCTTGCCTGAAAGGAAAGCAACACAAGGTTTCTCACAAATCCAAAAAGGTTAACTCCATCACCACTCCATTACACTTATTGCATATGGATCTTTTTGGTCCCACAAGTATAATGAGCATTGGAAATAAATCTATTGTGTTGTGATTTTTGATGATTTTATAAGATTTACAAGGGTATTCTTTTTAAGAACTAAAGATGAAATGGCTGAAACTTTAAAATCTTTTATTCTTAAAACTAAAAATCAAAAGGATCACAAGGTAAAAATCATTAGAAGTGATCAAGAGACTGAGTTTAAGAATCAAGTTCTTGACTCATTTTGTAGCTCAAAAGGAATTACCAGACAACATAGTGCTCCTAGAACTCCTCAACAGAATGGTGTTGCTAAGAGGAGGAACAAGACACTTATTGAGGCTGCAAGAACTATGTTAGCTGATTCAAAGCTGCCTCTAACTTTCTGGGCAAAGGCAATTAGCACTGCATGCTATATGCAGAACAGGGTTCTTATTGTTAAGCCCCATGGAAAGACCCCTTATGAGTTATGGAGCAAGAGGCCACTATTCATTGGTTTTCTTAGGTACTTTGGCAGTAGGTGTACCATACTTAACACAAAAGACAATTTACCAAAATTTGCTGGAAAGTCGGATGATGCTATCTTTGTTGGATATTCCTCAACCTCTATTGCTTATAGAGTGTATAATATTAAAAATCATTAATTTGAGGAATCATTCAACATTGTTGTTAATGAGCACACTCCTTGTGTTAGAGGGAATGGCCCTGATCATATCTTCAATCTAGAATTGTTTCCAAACTATTCTAAACAATCTTATGAGAATGTTTCAGTTAGAACAGGAGCTCAAAGTGACCTCTATGAAGATCAAATGTTTGAGTTACCCAGACCTATTCCCAGTTCTTTAAGAGAAAATGAAGAACAAGCTCCCACTACAGAAAGTCCTGAAAGCTTAAACATCTTAGGAAATCATGTAGCTTCAACAAGTTGTCAGCCAATTGAGCCTCAAAACTCATTAGCTGACAACTCCAGCATTCAACACCAAGCTGATGAAGACAGTAATCTGGAGGAACAAGCAACTATTGATACTACTTCTCAGCAAAATATCATTGATGCTGTCACACATTCATTCAATCAGTCCTTATTGAATGAGTGTGAGACATCAGCTGGTCATGGTGTTCAAAATCCTAAGCAAAACTTCTCAAACCTTGATCTATCTATGCAAGTAGATGTGATTCCTAGGCTCAGGATACACAACACTCACCCAGCTGAGAACATCATTAGGGATGTCTCAAAAGGTGTGAGAATAAGAAGTTAGACCCATAATAGGAATGTCTACTTATACTCATGCTTTCTCTCTCAATTGGAACCAAAGAAGGTGGAAGAAGCCCTCAAGGACAACAATTGGATAAAAGCTATGCAAGAGGAATTGCTTCAATTCAAGAGGCAAAAGGTATGAAACTTATGTCCATTCCACCTGGCCAAGTCTCTATTGGCACCAAGTGGGTATTCAAAAATAAGAGAGATGATAGAGGTTTGATCAGCAAGAACAAGGAAAGACTTGTTGTTTAAGGATACACACAGGAGGAAGGCATAGATTACACTAATGTCTTTGCACCTGTTGCAAGACTTGAGGCTGTGAGAATCTTCCTTGCTTTTGCAGCATCTAAGAACTTCACTTTCTATCAACTTGATGTCAAATCTGCATTTCATATAGGAATATCGACAGGGAAGTCTATGTGTGTCAGCCACCTGGAGTTGAAGACCCACAACACCCTAACTATGTGTGTAAACTAGATAAATCTCTTTATGGGTTGCATCAAGCACCTAGGCTGTGGTATGAGACCCTGTCTCAGTTTCTTCTTAGGAATGGCTAAACCAAAGGCACCATAGACAAGACATTATTCATAAAGAAGTCTGGGAAGAACATGCTGCTTGTTCAAGTCTATGTTGATGACATTATATTTGGTTCCTCAAATGACCAAATATGCAAAGACTTTGAAAGCATCATGAGGAAGAAGTTTGAGATGAGTTCAATGGGAAAGATGGATTTCTTCCTTGGAATTCAAGTGAAGCAGATGGAAGAATTGTTCTTCATCAATCAATCTAAGTATGTCAAGGACATCTTAGAGATATTTGAGATGAAAGAATGTAAGCCAGCCAAGACACCTATACCTAAAAATCACAATCTTTTTCTTGACCTCGAGGGGGAGGATACTAATCAGCATCAGTACAGGGTGATTATTGGATCTCTGATGTATCTCACTTCAAGTAGACATGATATCATGTTTGCAACCTACATCTATGCAAGATATCAGGCTGCTCCCAAGGTGTCTCACCTAATTGCTGCCAAGATAATTCTTAGATACCTTAAAGGAGCTTCCAAACTAGTAGTATCCTAAGAATAAGGACTTCAATCTCTATAGGTACACTGGCAGTGATTATGGTGGCTGCAACATCAACAAGAAATCCACATCAGGAGGATGTCAATTTCTTGGTGGAAGGATTGTCTCCTAGCAATGCAAGAAGCAATCATGTGTCTCAACATCAACTGCTAAAGCTGAATACATTGCTGCTGCGAGCTGCTGTGCTCAACTGCTATGGATTCAGAATCAGATACTGGACTATGGTTTCAACTTCATGGAGACTCCTATCCACATAGACAACAAGAGTGCCATTTCTATCACAGAAAATCCAGTCAAGCACTCTATGACAAAGCATATCGACATCATGTATCATTTCATTAGAGATATTGATGAGAAAAATCTAATAAAGCTAGTCAAAGTGAATTCAAATAAACAATATGCTTACTTGTTCACTAAAGTCTTTGATGAACAAAGATTTAAATATTTAATTACAGCTATTGAAATGATTAACATTGACTAGTTCTTCTCTTTTGAAAAAACTTTTTAAATATGTCTTGTCTATGTTGTCTAACTACAATCTAAGCCCTGTTACAAAAAGGTTTTCTTCAAAAATCTAAGTGTAAATACTTTCGAAAAGAAATTTACCCTCAGAAGAGATCTTTATTCATCTTCCGAAGGCAAATTCCTCTGCAAAAATATTATCTTCCGAAGAGTTCTTAACCTTGGAAGAACAATTGATCATAGATCAAATTTACTTCCGAAGCTTACTAACTCTATTCTCGAAAGAAGACAGTACTCTCGGAAGCAAACTTGTCATTGAGACATGGTTTGCTTTCGGAAATAAAAATGGCCTCGAAAGTTAATATTGAGAAACACAAGTGTATTCTCTCGAAAGCAATTTTACCTTCGAAAACCTTTACTGTGCAACGGAAATCTTTAGGCCCCACTCTGTAAAAAGTAAGACTTTATTGATGATTGTCGGAATATTTTAAATGTTTTATCTTACTGCCCCTGTCAATTCAAAACCTAAACATTCCTTTCACCTTATCGGTTTGCTTTTTAACCCCCCATTTAAAATTTCCGACTCTCTTTCTTTACTTTCTTTACCATAACAAAAGCCCCAAATTACAACTATCTTCTTCACCAACTCTCAAATTCCTTCAATCCAACCGTACCTCTTAACAATGGCCCTAAATCCCTAACATAACCAGGTCGCTATCCATGAATCATCAAAGGATGCGCACTTTGCCCCTATTGTCAAATTTCTGTCCCAATCAGCATACTTCACTGCCCTCACTGTTAATCCAACTATCTACTCTAACCATATTGCCAAATTCTGGGCCAATGGTCGAAGTGAAACACTAAATGGTGAAAGGGTCATCAGATTGAGGATCTGCAGACAAGAGATCACCATTGTTGAATCAATTATTAGGGAGCATCTGGAGCTTTATGATGAGGGCACCCCTACTAAATTCCCCAAATCTGAGTTGTAAGACACTTACACTCAGATTGGATATGGCGGCGATGTGAGTAAGTCTACAGTCTATAAATTTAACTTCTCCTACAATTGGAAGTTCTTGCTGCACATCGTCCTGCACTGCCTATCCAACAAGTCTGGGGGATGGGATCAAATCCCATATGATTAGGGCTGCCTAGTCCACGGGTTGGTAAAAGGCCAGCGCTTCAACTATTCACACTTTGTGCTAAACAACTTGAGAGGCAATCTCACCGAGGATCCATTCTACATGTATCCCCAGTTCATTCAACTCATAATCAACTATGAGCTGGACCAGGACGGATTACAATGTGCAGACGTTCTACTAGTCCATCACATCCTGCCTGACATCTTTAAAACTTTAAAGAAGGTGTCCACCAACTTCTCTGGAAGATTCACTAATCTTCTTCCAGGCATGCGGGAGCAAACAGATCCTGGTGACATCCCTACAAGCCCAACAGGTGATGAGCACACACCAGACACCACCACTCAAATGCCAATCACTTCTTCCCACCCAATCAAGATTACCTGCACTAGACGCCACAAACAAACCCCTGATCAATCTACTCTGATTGATTAGGTCCCCTCTGTTCAAACCAAAAAGGATCTAGTGGAACTCAGGGCTCCCACTGAGCCAGAGGTCCAACTATCCTCCACCATTGACCTCAATTTCAGCATTGAGTCTCCTTAGTCTTAAGCTGATGAGCCTACAACCCAAGCCTTTAGCCCTCAGGGTGAGTCTCAACACTCCCCTGAGTACCCAAAAAGGGACGCCAACATCATCGGGTCATCTGCTCTCGCAGAAGAACCCGTATGTGACATCCGGTAATTTTCCGTTACCAAACTCCGTTAGTTCCGTTAAGTCTTGCATACACGTGTCGTGAGCACACACTAGTTGTTGTTGAACGTTGGTGACTTAATAATAGTTAATAATGATAAACAGATAATTATTTAACTAATAAGGTTGGTTATTAGTTGTGCTTATGCGATTTAAATATTATTTGTGGATCTTATTTTGTAACGTGCCAACGTGTGTATTTAATTCGTGTATTTTTGTTGCTAGTGAAAATAATGCATATGATTATTATTGTTAATTAATATTGTTTATATTAGTAAGTTAAAACTTTTTAAAAAGTAATTAAAAGCTTAGTTTTAATAAAATGTAAAACTATAGGGGTTTAAGTGGTAATATTGATAAATTAAAAAAAAAAAAAAACCCAACCCTAGCCCCCACACACCCATCGGCCGCGACACACACTCAAACACACACATACCTGTGAATTCCAATCAAGAACAAGCGATTATCCATGGATTTGGTTCGATTACAAGCCATTAAACACATTAGAGGCATCAATTCGTGTCCTTTTTGCGATTTAAAGGTTAGATTTTATATGTTTTTGATACTTTTTCATGTTGGCCAAAAGTTCCATTCAAAACATGCAATTGAAGGTTGATTCTTGGTTGTTTGTTGATGTTAATATGTTAGTTGGATTGTATAGATGTTAGTTAACGTCGATTATGCAAGAAAGCTTCGATTTTGATTCATTGTTCATAGGTTACTAAGAATAGTAACTTTATTTTGCATGAATTGATGATTTGATGATGTATGAATGTTATGGATGTGTTTGTGATGATGATTAGATGCTAGGTTGATGATATGAACAATTGAAAATCAAGAAGAGGTGTTATAGTTCATACATTGCTAAAAATAGTAACTTTTGGTGTTGAATGCTGATGAATCATGATGATTAGATGTTGTGATCATGTCTAGATATTGTCATGGACTTGAATTGGTATGTAAATGATGAATTCATGAATGTCTTGGGTGTTTGATGGATTTGGGATGAACTTTCCCAAAAGGGAAACTTTAATTGTGAAATCTCTTAAATATGATGATTTGGGTATGCTAGGAGCATTTGGATCATGCTAGTAAGTTCATAGATGAGTTCTAAGGTGATAGAATGTATTGGGTGGATTCAATGGATGTTGGTTTGGGTAATTATCTGTTTTGGCCTGTTTGTGGAAGTTGATGCTTATAAATCATAGGAGCATGTTAGGATTTTGATTGATTGATGGTTAATCATGAATGAATGTTTTGGGAATGATTTGGATTGTGGTAATTGATGTGTGATGGTCATCATACACGCGTGCGAATCTGAGGCCCCTACTTAGTAGGATTGGCAGGGTTTAGGGTGTGAAGTCGTGAGTGGCTTCACATGGCATGTGGTGCGTGATTTGATCCTTGTATGGTGCATTATTTTTGTTATAGGTGTTATGAGCATGATAATAGTTTGAGATTCACATGACTTGTATGATGCTTGATGATATGATGATATAGGTAGTACTTATGGGTAATGAATTTCCATGTGTGATTAGTTTGGATGTAAATCATGTATGATATGCTGTTGTGTTAGTATTAACGAATTATCACCTATAATGTCACCAACGGGTCAAACGGGTCAACTGGGTCAAATGTGTCTTGTCTTTCTAAAACCTTGAGTTCCTTGGTTTGTAGAGCACTTAGGGTTTCATGTTGATTCTGTGTACACGTACTTATGTACTCTTGTGTTCTAGGTAACCTTTGAAGGGTTGTCTTTGCACCTATCAACAGTTCTCTTTAGGCATTATCTTTACACACCAGGTGAGTTCATGCCCCTCTATTTTTATAAACCTTCTTCTTGGGGGAGGTAGCATACTTGTACTCAACACTATTTTATTATTATAAGTTGTGTATGTTTAAACATAGTGCTTAATACCTTGAAAGTCCTCACACTTTCGGATCGTTAATAATGGTAACTAGCGGGAAATCTTGGGTAGTACTACTGGGTCTGACGAGCCCCACCTGTACGAATTGAGGTCAAACGGGTGCAATATTGTCCTAGACACAAATATCGACACGACCTGGTAAGTCGTGACGGGAGGCAACAAACACAACACAGTCAGCTTCGATCGCGAAATCACTATGGTTATCACTTGTGAATATAGACTAGCTATCTATTTCAATGCACTTCTTATGTTATGCAAATGTTATTGTTTATGATAAACGCAAACTCTTGAACTCACCAACCATTGTGTTGACATTTTAGTATGCTATTCTCAGGTCGTTAACTCTGCTTGCCATTAGGAGCACCACACGGGTCCAGCATGCATTCTAAGACTCTATTTTAAAGACATATTTGTTGGTTTTTATTTATGAGTGTTTAAATATTTAACCGGTTGGCGCATGTTTTGCCAAATGTGCATTTTTATATTTTGGGAACTTTGTCTTATTTACAGAACGCTTTCGCATGGGATTTCTACCCCACCTACATAAACCGTTTTAAAGTTTGAACTATTGGTTGGTTTTATTACCTTGAGCATCCCTCTTGAGCAGGCGTTTGCAGCTTTGGTAGCCACTCTAGACACGGAGCGACAGCGCAAAGGACTCACTGATGAGAACTCTGCCTTACGTCTGAGATGCGTCAATTGCGTTTCCAGGTAGAGACGCTTTAGGAGCGACTCTCGATGGCCATTGGTGGACATCATACCCTGGCAAGCAACGTTGTAGCACTTAGTAGGTGCATGGACGCACAGGATCACCATAACATAGTGATCTATGATAGGTTTGCTGATCTAGAGGCATAGCTAGCAGCACTTCAGGTTGTTGAAGCCTCTGCACCTTTGGTGGACCCTGATGAGGAAGACCCGGAAGAGGAAGACTCGGAAGAGGAACCCGAGTAAGCCCCCGAAGAAGAACCAGCAGAGAGGAAGAGGATAGTGACGGATTGAGTACTGGACTGATTCTACTTTTAAATGACTTAGACTATGTAGTGTTTCTTTCTTTGAAACCTATGTGGGAAGGGTTGTTTCCCATCCAACTGACAAACTTAATTTTGACATTGATGGAATATATTGTGACTCAATTGCATTTATTTATCTTTGGTATTATTTCTGTTAAAATGTTCTGGTTGTGGTGATGCATTATTTCTATTGTTACTGTACCTTGATGAGATTAATGTGTTGAATGTTACTCATTACTATAGTTAATTGTAAAGTGAAATATGGACGCACGTGGAAGAGGACGTGGGGTGGTCGTGGAGTGCGCCGGAGGCCGTGGTGCCGGAGCCATAAACATGACGCCTGCGGAATTGGCAGCATTAATTAACGAACATGTTCAGGCGGCAGTGGCTGTGCCCAGCCGGGACAACAGCAGGTAAATGATAACAAGAGGTTAACTAATTATCCTAGTTAATTGTCTAGGATATCTGACTATGTTTGGGTTGTCAAAAGGACCACCACCATGTACCTACAAGTCCTTCATGGACTGTAAACCCCAAACCTACAGCGGGACGAAGGGGCTGTAAGGCTTGTAAGGGTTTGAGAAGACAGAGTCTTCTTTGGAAAATGCAACTGCCGCCTGCTGATCAGGTGAAGTATGCCACTGGGACATTGGAGGCACAACACTTTCTGGTGGAATGCCCAGGTGCAAATACTGGGTCAAGCCATGGCCAATGAATACCTGGGATGAGTTTAAGGGGATTATGGCCAAAGAATACTGCCCCCGAAATGAAGTGCAGAAACTGGAGATTGAGTTTTGCAACTCAAAATGCAAGGCTCAAAATTGAAGCCTACATGACCGTACTCATGAGTTGGCCACACTATGCCCTGGATGGTTAGTGAAATGCACAGAGAGTCGAGCACTACATACATGGACTGGCGCTCGAAATTCAGAGTATGGTAACTGCTTCCAACCCCACTACCATACAACAAGCTATCCGAACAGCCCCAGGCTGACGATCAAGCAGTCGAACAAGACGATTACCCAAGCAGGGCGCGATGGCAAGCATGCCCGACCATAAATGCAAGTGGGATGGTTCAAGTAACAAAGGTTCATCCTCAGCAACCAGCCACAACAACAGCAGTAACAGGTACAACAGTAGCAGCACCTCCCAGCAACAAAGGAGTTTGATAATAACCGAAATTTCAATCAGTCATCCTCGGCATCGCAGGGACAAGGGGCATGTGGGAAAAGTCCTAAGTACAATCGCTGCAACTACCATCACCTGGCAGGTGTGACAACTTCCGATGCCAACGCTGTGGTAAAGTTGGGCATGCGGCCAAAGACTGCCGGGGTGAATGATGAGAAGCCTCAACAATCAAAAAACTCCGAAAGGTGTTTTGAGTGCTGAAAAGAAGGCCATTACAAACGCAACTGTCCCCAGCTTGAGGAATGGAAATGGCAACAACAACAATGGAAACAACAACAACAACAACAATGGCAACAACCATAAAACAACAATGGTAATGGCAACAACAATGGTGGAAACAACAATGGAGCCAAAGAAAAGCCTTCGTCATTGGCTCAGGTGAGGCTCTAAACGACCCTACAACTGTAACTGGTAAATTTCGGTTAATGGTCGTTTTGCAACCGTTTATTCGATACCGGAGCCGATAGAAGTTTCGTGTCCACTAAGTTTTGTAGTCTTTTAAGTGATATGCCCTCAGCCTTAGAACTAAATACACCGTAGAGTTAGCTGACGGTACACAGTCACGTAATGCATTTCAGAGACTGCAAGATAGAGCTTGCTGGTCATACATTCACCATAGATCTCATGCTGTTACGTTAGGAAGCTTTGTGTGGTGGTAGGCATGGATTGGCTTTCCGATAACAAGCGGAAGTCATATGCCACGAGAAGATCATACGGATTCCCATTGGTGAAGAAGTCCTTACGGTCAGAGGTGATAGGAGTGGTGCGGTGATAGGCTCATCTCGTTTATAAAGGCACATAAGTTATTACGAAAGGGTCGACTGGCCATATTGGCACTCGTCACAGATAAACAGACCGAGGAAAAGAAGATAGAGGATATTCCCGTAGTTCGTGGATCTTAGGCATTATCTTTACACACCAGGTGAGTTCATGCCCCTATTTTTATAAACCTTCTTCTTGGGGGAGGTAGCATTTGTACTCAACACTATTTTATTATTATAAGTTGTGTATGTTTGAAATAGTGCTTAATACCTTGAAAGTCCTCACACTTTTGGATCGTTAATAATGGTAACTAGCGGGAAATCTTGGGTAGTACTACTGGGTCTGACGAGCCCACCTGTGCGACTCGGTCAAACGGGTGCAATATTGTCCTAGACACAATATCGACACGACCTGGTAAGTCGTGACGGGAGGCAACAAACGCAACACAGTCAGCTTCGATCGTGAAATCACTATGGTATCACTTGTGAATATAGACTAGCTATTATTCAATGCACTTCTTATGTTATGCAAATGTTATTTTTTATGATAAACGCAAACTCTTGAACTCACCAACCATTGTGTTGACATTTTAGTATGCTATTCTCAGGTCGTTAACTCTGCTTGCCATTAGGAGCACCACAGGGTCCAGCTGCATTCTAAGACTCTATTTTAAAGACTATTTGTTGGTTTTTATTATGAGTGTTTAAATATTTGGGTTGGCGCATGTTTTGCCAAATGTGCATTTTTATATTTTGAGCTGTCTTATTACAGAATGCTTCCGCATGGTTTTAAAGTTTGAAATTGGTGGTTTTATTCTAAATGTGGCATATGTCGTTCTGAGAAACTATTGACTGTGATCCTGGTTGTTCATACACCTCGCGGTAAACCTCTGCACGTGGATTTTGAGGGTGTGACACCGTAGGTGCTGACCAAGGTCCTGGTCATTAGATTTAACCTCCCTATCCCACAACCTATCAACCCTACCTGATGAGGACATATGTTTCATTCGAGCCATGATGTTGATCTACCTACCACTCTTAAGATCAACTGATCCCTAGGGAACTCTAATGTCTAGCCCACATCAACTATACCTAATGAGGTGAGTCAAACTGGTGTGGAGGTGACTCATGTAGGCTCAGCTGCTACTACTGAGAGTGTTTCACTAACCTCTCAGGATAGTGGTAAGATAAGTATGATTGAGTCTATGACAACCTCCCCTGATGACTCTGAAGAGACATCAGCACACAAGGGTATCCAGGGCGCCAAAAACCATACTGGTGGTGATGATGAACATACTAGGTATGTTATCTCATCTCCCAATGATTCTTCAAAAGAAAATGAGGGTAGCCTGAAACTCATTATCAGAGACCTGCTTTCTAAAGTCTCAAACTTGAATTAAAGGTTAAGACTTTAGAGCACAGGTCTACCACCAACAACTTGAGATTGAAAATCTTAAGGTCAACTAGCTGAGACACAGATTGAGAAGTCTGTTAGGCATGTACATACTTAGGTTTCTTTAAGTTCTTCCTCTAGCTCATCTACTTCTCAAGATGATGCTACCAAAAAGGGGGAGAATGTACAGAACCAAAGACATGAGGAACCCTGCCTTGCCATCATAACAACTTCCCTTGATGCCATATCTTCTTTGTACCCTACACAACAACACCCTACAACCATCTTCAGTCAACCAGCTCCCATTAATATTCAAGTGAGTCCAAAGATGCTTATAGACCTTAACAGGTTTTTAACCATATTTCTAATAAGCTCATCCATTGAACAACCTTTCCCTGATATAACCATTGCTTACTTTGGAGCTGAGGAGCTTCAAAGGCTGAATGCACCACCTACCTCTAAAAAGGAAGTTGGTCAACCTAAGTCTCTATTGAACCTGAGATTAACTTCGAAAGGGATATACAAGCTCATGGCCAAGCAACCAATTTGGAAGGGACATGTAGAGCAGTTCCAATTACTTCCGAAGCAGAAATCCAAGCTGCTGAAGGAATAATTGAACTGTATTCCTCGTCCAATGATCTGTTCATCACAAAAACCATTCTTGATCTAGCTTCTAAGGTAAACAGTGAGGACTTCCTTACAACCCCTCTCTCCCAAATACCACAAGTTCAAACCCCCTCTCCCCAACCTGAATCCTCTAAAGGTTGAATCTTCCTCTGATCCTAAGGGGAAGAGGAAGCTCACTGCTGAGGAGCTTTTAGAGGAGGAAAGATTGGAAAAGCCCAAGAAGAAAGGAAGAGTTGATACTGGGAAGCTATTGGCTGCAAGTAGCAAAGCAGCAGTAGCCGCTCAAGAAAGTATCAAAAATAAAAAAAGAGTGGAAGTCACTGACAGGTTCATTAGCCTGGAAATAGCTAATGAAGAAATCCTTCTACGCCCACTTGATGAACTTGTGAAGATAGAAAAGGCTACCTTGTTGCAAAAGGAAAGAGAGGAGGCAAAAGGTGGCCGAAGAGGACGAGAAGAGGAAAAGGAAGGAGGAGGCTATGGAAAGGGAGAGGATGGAGAGGATAGTCTTTCTCTGCTCTAGAGGCTATTCTCAAGAGGAGCTGGCACCTCACAATTATGATACGATCTTGTTTCATTTCTACAAATAACAAGATCAAATCAACAAAGAAAGGAAGAAGGATGCTAGGGAGAAGCTGAGGGAAAAGAAAAAGAAAGAGGAAGAGGCACAACTTGCTGCTGCCAAGAAGGATGGAGATAAGGAATGGATGAAAACTTATCTCAAAGCCTTTGGCTTCTCCAGCAAGCAAGTGGGTCCCATGTCACTAAAGACCCTACAACTACATGTCAGCAACATCAAGGCTAACATTCACTTAGGAAGAAGGCAAGAGGTAAGTCAAACATCAAGTGTTCATAAGAAGGCACCCAAACCAACACCAACACTCAAACCAGCACAACCTACACCCACACCTTTTCCCTTCTCCATCAAAACTGAACCAACCACTGAGCCTCACACCCCTAAACCCACACCATCAGCCTTACCTACTCCCTCACCCACTGCTTCCCAACAACCACCTTCGATTCCTATTCTCAAACTCAAAACATAACCCAGAACCTAATCTCTAACCAAACCATCTTCTAAAACATCTAAGCCCCTGACCTTAGAAGAATTCAAGGAGATCAAGAAGAAGCTCATCAATTGCACAACACTAAGCAACATCTCTTGTGAATAAGACACAATTAAGCTGAAATATAATGATGGCTCTTCTAGTTCCCTCACAAGAGATGCATTACTTGGTCTGCCTAGGGGAACAATGGATCAAGCTCTCCAACTTCTTGCAGTCAATTCAGATGTTCTAATAGGAGAAGAAAAGAAGTTAAAAAGGAGACTGGTGACTCTGCTAGATACTAGGAAGGGGGACAAGCTTTCATCCAAACCCTTCAATCCTAGAAAACAAATAGTCCAGTAGAGGTTAGATGAACCTTCATACAACTTTGCTAAGGAAAGAGAGAATGGTGAAGTAAACAGGCTTGATACTTCATCTTTGTTACACTCCAGTAGATTGGCATTGTTGAGTTATCAGAGAAACCATGCTCCAATCCACCAACTTTCAGGTTGCTGCTCACATCATAAAATGAGCAGTCTTTATCGGGAGCTTACAAAGAAAACCAAGACTGAAGAAGAGTTGAAAAAAAGAGCAAAGGATGATGAAGAAGGCACAACTACAAATGGAAAACCGTTCATTTAGATGGTTGAAGGCTCAACTTCTGATCCTATAGTTAGATGAGAATTGACTACAATTCCCATCAACTAACCTCTTCAAAGGGAATTACAAAGGGTACATGTCATTTAGAACAACAGACTTGATCTATTATCTACGAATGACTGTACAAGCTCCTCACCACCACATCAGGAAGAACAAGGAGACAGATAAATATCTTCTTTCCCTGGTGTTGAAGACCTTAAGGAGCAGAAGGAAGTGAAGTTTTGGTAGCATCAGCCTAGGGGGAGTTTGTTGGATCATATGAGGCTGGTACAACCAAAACAACACTTAGAATATTTTGAAATACAATTGAAGAAGTCTTCCGAAGCTAAATTTGCTCTTTCAAAGATAAATTGAAGATCTTCCGAAGCTTAAGTATGAAGAACTTCTGAAGAAAAACTAAGTCTTTCGAGACTAAGTCTTCTTCCTTCCGAAGTATATGAAGAACTTCTGAAGGTAGAACCAAGTCTTCTAAGACCAAGTAGTTCTCCTTCTGAAGCATTCACACTTAGAAGATCCAAGACAAAGTCATGAAGACCTGCAGAAGACTCGAAAGAAGTTGATTCTTCCGAAGTATAAATTTTCGGAAGAATTTATTCTTCTGAAGCCATTTTTCCTTTGGAAGAATCAATTATGAACCAGTGGACATAAGTATGGGTTGTTTGACATCCACTGACAACTCTGATACACTGCATGACACTTTCCCATGCCCGTGTAGTTGACCATACTTTAATCCACTGTTCACCTTTATCAGTTAGTATAGTTATCATACTTAGTTGGTGATAAAAGGTAAGTCATGGACCTGTCATGACTACCTAATCTAGGATTTATTTATCTTAGATACTTTACTTCTAGCAATGTAGTATTTGTCTAGCGATAAGTTCCAGCTGGTTTTCCAAGTAAACTGGCTGTAGTGAGACGTAGTATATATAGTTTCTCATTTTTAACTTAAGTAACCATGCTTGTAAGAGTCTTGTGATACTAAGTTGAGAAATAATATATACAAGTATCTTGAAAACCATTCTTGTGTTTATTAACTTATTATTATTGTCAACTTAGTTAGAGATTCTGCTTCATCAATCGAGTGAGACTTAGGAGTTTTGTGAGATACAAAACTTGTGTGAGAGACCAACACCTCCTCTATATATATATATATATATATATATATATATATATATATATATATATATATAAGGGAGTGTTCCCTTGAAAACTATATTATAAATAAAAACCATGAAAACCAGGGGTTACGTCTATGTAAATACGTGTTACAAAATGTACAATTAAAAGTTACGTACATGTAGGGGTTAAGTATATGTAAGTATGTGTTACCAAGCGTACAACTAAAAGTTACATACATGTAATATACAATTAAATATGCAGGTTGCTTCTTCATCATCGTCGTTTCTTGGAGTTTAAATTAAAATATATATATAATGACCTCAAAAAAATAAGGTTGAAGTTTACTTAAATATACTTTAAAAATTAAAAAGTTAAATTATTTATAAATATATGATTGGATAGTGGTGGTTTCATGGTTTTTAATTATAAACAAGGTTTTCATTTGATCCCTCTCCTATATATATATATATATATATATATATATATATATATATAATATATATATATATATATATATATATATATATATATATTATATCTATATATTATATATACATACATATATACATATATACATATATATATACATATATATGTATATATATACATATATATGTATATATATTATGTATATATATTATGTATGAATATATATATAGATATAATAAATTATATATATATATATATATATTATATATATATATATATATGAGAGAGATCAAATGAAAACCTTGATTATAATTATATATATAAATATATGTATATTTATATATTAGAGAGAGAGAGAGGCTGTTTTAAATAAAAGAAATTGATTTGGCTAAAAAGCCTAAAAAGCAATATGGGAAGGACACATAAAAATATTTAGAATTTAGTAAGAAGAGTAATATTATAATTTTGAAATCATCAAGATATCAAACAACACAAAAATGATTTCCTCTGTTTTCTTCAACTTGCTTCTTGATTTTGAGATCTAATTCTATTTTATCCATCTATTATGTAAGTTTTTATTTCATTCAATCGAAATTCAAATTTAATTCAATATAGAATCAATTTCTTCTTCTAGATCTGTTTATTCTGATCAATGTGTTCTTAAGCTCTTCTTCATCAACTTCATCTTCTTCATTTTCTGCTATCATTAGTTAAACAAATGCAGTTTGATATTGCATTCCGATATAATAAATATATATATATATATATATATATATATATATATATATATATATATATATATATATTATAGGAGAGAGATCAAATGAAAACCTTGATTATAATTATATATATAAATATATGTATATTTATATATAGTATAGAGAGAGAGGCTGTTTGTAAATAAAAGAAATTGATTTGGCTAAAAGCCTAAAAAAGCAATATGGAAGGACACATAAAATATTTAGAATTTAGTAAGAAGAGTAATATTATAATTTTGAAATCATCAAGATATCAAACAACACAAAAATTGATTTCCTCTGTTTTCTTCAACTTGCTTCTTGATTTTGAGATCTAATTCATTTTATCCATCTATTATGTAAGTTTTATTTCATTCAATCGAAATTCAAATTTAATTTCAATATAGAATCAATTTCTTCTTCTAGATCTGTTTATTCTGATCAATGTGTTCTTAAGCTCTTCTCATCAACTTCATCTTCTTCATTTTCTGCTATCAGTAGGTTTAAACAAATGCAGTTTGATATTGCATTCCTTTTGGTTATGATTGATACGAAACATAGATGTATCTTGTTTTTCATTCAAACTGATTGTGTTTTCTCATTATTGAGATTGATATATGATTTCTTTATACTACTTTTGATATTAGTATAATCGATTGTACTATTTCTTGAGATTTGATATACAATTTTTAAACTTTTGTTGATATTAGCATAATCAATTGTATTAGTTACCATATTGTATTGTTTTCCTGATAGTGCTACTTAATGTTCTATGTATATCAGCTATGTCATTTGATTATTTGTTTCTTTATGTTTTTTGTTAATTTCAGGCTTTCATAACTCCCATGGTAAGAAGTATTACGCTCTCAGATTGCTGATTCAAATAAACCTAAAGTTGGTGTGGTGTTTTCTTCCTTTAATGAAGCGTGTCATCTTAGGGGCTTATCCTAAGTTATGTTTGTCAAATATGCTTGTGTAACACCCGGGAAATTTTAAAAGACGAGAAGAAAGAAAGAACTAAAAGTGTAGAAAAGAAAGAAAACACAATTTAACCCAAGTTGAGGGGCTAATGTGTCAAAAGGACAAAAAGAATAAAAGTGGGTGCAAAAAGGTGATAGCCGCCCACACCTTTCTGACATTTCATTTCAACCGGATGTTCTACAGAGAGAAAGGAGAAGAGCTGAATTTTTCGGACTTTAAAGAAAGAAGAAGGAGAATTCGAATTCAAGGTAAGAATTCTGGTTTTAAGTTGTTCTTGGTCGGCCTATGCCTCGGTATATGCTTATGTGTTTTGTTTGTGTTCGGGTGTGGTTTAGGTGGGTTTCTAGGTGTTTGAACTCATTGCAAAACGGGTTGAAGGAAGTCATACTCGAGGGCTGCTAAGGGGAGTTCTAGAACCCCTTTTTACATGTTTTAACTAATTTTGGGGCTGGAAATGCATGTATGTATGTTTTACGAAAATGGGTTTGTACCGTATGAATGTGTATGTGTGAATGGGGTGGGTTATGATTGGGTGATTATGATCTTATGTTCATGTTATGATGTTAGAATGCTAGAACTAAGTAAGACATGATGAATGGATTTGGGACTGATTATGATGTTATTAGTATGGTGGTCGCCCATGCTCCTGGATTTGGCCCGTGCGCCAAATCTGGCGCGCCAACGGGGAATTGCCTAAGTGTCCCTATGCGCCCAAAACCCATGCGCCCGAATAGTATCCATGCGCCTAGAACAGGCTGAATCTGACTAAGTATTCCATGCGCCCAAAACTGCCCATGCTCCTAGGCCTCATGGCAGGCATATGTGCCACTGTGCCTAGAAATTTGCCTAGGAGACTAAGTGTTGGGTCATGCTCCCAAATAGTGCCCATACGCCTGAAAGTTCCCATGCACCTAAGTGTTCCCATGAGCCTGAGAGGTCATGCGCCTGAGAGGTTATGCGCCTGCATAGTGCTTATGCCTATGCCTTAGAATATTTCTGAAATTTTGGGGGAAAATGTAAAGTGTAGGCTTTGACCTGGGATGTCCCAAGGGTAATGTAAGGTGATTATGATGTCATAGTGATGTGATGATGATGTTTATGTATGGTAGGTTATGTTTATGTTATGTTCCTATTATGTATGTTTATTTTCCGTGGCTTTACGTGGGTTTGATTATGAAAGTAAATGGAAGTATTATGTAACGTAAAGCGGAAGATAATGAAAAGGAAACATAAAGATGAAAGAATGCATGCATTAATGAATGAATGATGTAATGAAAAGTCTTGCAAGCAATGTATGGATGTTCACACCCAATGAAGGGTGCTAGCTGAATGTGTGCGGGTTAGCTACCCCGGAAGGATGCACACTGGGGTCTAATCTTTGTGATTGACCATATGTATGGGACCCTTACCGCTGTGCCCTAGGTATTGGAGTCAGCTTCATGCATAATGTTCGAGATCTATGATAGACCTTAGGCCTAGTAACCAGCTTCGTGCACAATGTTCGGGGTATTGCACATGGCACTGGTCCGGAAGAAAGATGAATGATAATGATGAGTGTACTTGCCCAGGCCAAGGGTCAGCTTCGTGCACAATGTTCAGGGTACAGTACATGTCATCGGAGAAGTTATGAATGTACGTATAGTACGGTAAGAAAGATAACGAATGATGAGATGACGTACGATGATGATGAACGGAAGTCAACGAATGACGATGAAGATAATAATAAATTATTGTCTATATGTACGTATGATGCATGATCACATGTGAAAGTAAAGAAAGAATGGTTTTAAACAAAAGAAAAGTTTTTATTTTATAAAACTAGAACTCACTCAGCAACGCGACTTTATGTGGGTCATGTGGAGGTAATATTGCTGAGGATGGCACGGGGCAGCTACTTGGCATTTTTGGATGGCATCCGTTGTTTAAATTATAAGGTTTTGTGATGTAATGCAACAAGTAATATTTTGTAATCTGTCAACGATGTATTATTTTGCCAAAGCATATATATATAAATGAAAATGGTTTGTTTAAAAGAATTCAGCTGCAATATTTTAGTAAAGTTAATGTATGTTTATGCTTTGTGTGCAATGATTGACTAGCTGTAAGCGTTCCGGGAACGGGGCCTTACAGCTTGATTTCAGCAAAGAGAGAAGGGAATGTGCTAGATTTCATAACATGCGATAAAATAAATAGACCATGTTATTTCTTTTTATAACAACACAAAATGTGTTATTTTACGGGTACTCGAAATAGAGGGTATGGTTTTATAGTACATCAGTTAAGAGTGTGTTGTTTCGTTAAATCAGCACACAACATGTTGTTTTACGCTATATCAGCTAGAGCATGTTGTTTTACATTAAATCATCACAGAGCGTGTTGTTTTATGCTAAATTAGCAAAGATCGTGTTACATGTTGTTTTAGGGTAACACATAATAGAGCGTGGTGTTTTACCTTAACTCGTTGTTGTAATGTAAACAACACATAAATGTAAGATGTTTATTTGATGTACTACCTTAAACAACACAGAACCTAATGTCTTATCGTAAAAAACAACACATAAAGTGTTTTTCTTATCGTGAATAACATAGAATGCATTGATTTATCGTAAAATACATAATTCACAATAGGTTTATATGATGTTTTAAGATAAAACAACAAAAAAACATATTATTTATGTTAAAACTATACAAAAGTATTGTCTTACCATAGAACAACACATAAGGTGTTGTTTATTTTAAAACAACACAATTTCATAACATAATTATGTTAAAAAAAAATATATAGCAATACTATACTCAAATTAAAGAAAAGAACATTGATTTTATAGTGCGATTTATTTAAAAAAAATAAATCATATAAAAAGTTATAAACAATTAAATAAAGGGGGGGGGGGGTAGTTGTAAAAGTCAACAAAAACGACTTTTATCATAATACCCTTAGGACCACTTTTCTGCTCAAGATTGATCTTAACTATTGATTTATGTAATAAACAGCTGAGATCACTTCTTACACTTTTTAGCCAAATGCATTTTTATTGTAACCGGACCATATATATAAAACACACACACACACACACACACACACACACACACACACACCACACATATATATATATATATATATATATATGTGTGTGTGTGTGTGTGTGTGTGTGTTGTGTGTGTGTGTTTGTTTGTGTGTGTGTATGTGTGTGTATGTGTAAGGGGGTTCAAATGAGAACTTATTATTTGTAAGAACTTTAGAAACCAATATGAGAAACTAGTTTTCAATGACATAATGGTAAATAACAAAACATAATAAAAAATAGCAAATTAGATTTTAATAATCCAAACTATTAATTATTGCCGATAATAATCCATACTATTGATTTGGCAGGTAACAATCTCAACATTCATTTTATTACCAACAACAATCCAGCAACATAATTATTAAAAATTTACGCTTGATTTCGATTCGATTTCATTCACAATAATGATTATAAATGAAATAGAAAAAATACAAGCTAAATCAAGCCTAAAATAAGTACAAATCGAGTGTGAATGTATTATAATTAGGTAGTGGGATTGTTGTTGGTAATAAAAATAAAAGTTAAGATTTTTACTTGCCAAATCGATAATATGGATTATTATTGGCCAATGAATAATAGTTTGCATTATTAAAATCCAAATTGCCTAAAAAACTATAAAACAAAATATAAAATAAAAAATACAAAAAACAAAAAAAACAAAAAAGTTTCCCTCGTTTCCCTTTTTCATAAAAAATATAATAAAAAATTTATAAAAAATAAAAAACTCATTTTTTATGAAATTCATTTTACACATGTGTAAAACCAGATTTACACATGTGTATAAGGAGATTTACACATGTGTAAATAAGTGGTTGATGATTTTTTTAAAAAAAGTATATCAATATGGTATGCGTTGGAAATATGAAAAAATACTAAAATTAACGTGAAATTTTAAGAAAAATAATATCGTGAAAAAAGTTATAAACATTTAAGAAAAGGTAAAAATAGTATGTGACTTGCATGTGATATTAAATGTGTGACTCATATTGATTTATAGATATTTCATAGAAAAAGGTGATTCTCAAGATAACTCTCACCTATATATATATGTATATATAATGTGATATTAAATGTGTGACTCATATTGATTTAGAGAGTTTTCATAGAAAAAGGTGATTCTCAAGATAACTCTCGCCTATATATATACGTATATATATACGTAGATAGTGAGAAATCTAGGAACAAATGTGAGCCACACATTTTCAAGGGGAAAGTGGTAAATAATGATAACATAATAAAATAATTATAAAACAAAAAATAACATAAAAATAAAAAAAGTGTAAGGTTTATACTTAAAGGCTAATGCAACCAAAGCATCCAAAGAATCCAAAGAGCTCTCAGCATGCATGTATGAAGTACAGAGTAAAGTTACTTTGGAAGTTTTACACCACTCAAAGGAAATAAGCTAAGTGTAAAATCTTCCAAAGCCAAATGACAAAATCTTCCGAAGCCAAAGATGAAGTCTTCCGAAGGTTCAAAGACAAAGTCTTCCGAAGCCAAAGACTGATTTCTTCCAAACACAGAGAAGACATGCTTTCTCTGATCACCTTTTAACAAATGCTGAACAACTCTCCGCTGCCACTCTGAAGACTCACCAACTTATATGAGTTGGTGAAAAGGTCCATGCTTTTGTCAGCTATAGATTATGGTTGTGGTATGTAACTTTCTAATTCTATACCTTTTATCCACTTTGTAATAGATTAGGATGTGAGCTATGGCATGTCATAGTCACTAGTCAAAAGGCAATATGCCTTTTGACTCTACATTGATCCTGTTGTCTAGATTAGTGTATGTAGCTGGCCCTCAAAGTATGGTCGGTTGTAGGATGTAGTATAAAGTGTCTCAAGTACTTTGTATCTTTATGTATGCTTTGTAACTGTTGCATT
The DNA here is from genome assembly GCA_025506505.1 of Flaveria sonorensis. Classification (NCBI taxonomy): domain Eukaryota; kingdom Viridiplantae; phylum Streptophyta; class Magnoliopsida; order Asterales; family Asteraceae; genus Flaveria; species Flaveria sonorensis. Next base: position 34,749,681 of record CM046438.1, on the reverse strand, counting down.
GACCACCCTTCATCATTCTTGAAAACCATATTTGAGTGTTCTTGTTCTTCTTCTTTTACTTGTGTTCTTTGTATCATCTAACTGGTTCCTTATTTAATCTTCAAAGTGTTTCATATCTCTCCATCTTGTGAAACTGTTGCATTGACCACCCTTCATCGGTCCTGCAATTGGTATTAGAGTATTTTAGGCTATTGATTGTAAGATCTCACCATCTTTGATCATTTTAGGCTATTGATTGTAAGATCTCACCATCTTTGATCATTTTAGGCTACTGATGAAAGTTGTGGCAACTTTCTCTTCACCCTTGAAAACTTGGACTGTATCCATCCAGATGATTTGGATTATATGGAGATAGTCCAGCAGATGGCTCTTCTCACTCACAGGGCCAAAAAGTTCTAGAAGAGGATAGGTAGAAAGTTTCCCAGCAACGTCGCCAGTGGAAAGTTTGGACTGGACAAAAGCAAAGTGAAATGTTACAACTGTAACCAGATGGGCCACTTTGCTAGAGAGTGCAAGGAACCAAGGACAAGTGGTGGCCAAGTACAGCCCAAACCAAACTACACTGATGCAGCTCCAAGAACCGAGAAGCCAAGCCAACCTACACAACATGCTGATGTTGCTGTTGAAGGAGGAGGCTTTGGCTAGAGCTTTCAGGTGGAAGATACTTCTTTAACCAAGCATTGCTGGCTGATCATGAAGAAGCTAATGTATTGGAACATCTTTTTACTCCTAAATGCATTGCTAAAGAGCTTAAAATGACTATAAACTTAAAATAGAAGATTTAGAGAAAACCATTTCAACTCTTAAGCATGAGCATGCAAATTACAGGACTCGGATCAAGGATCTTATTACTAAATTGACTGAATGCCAGGCTGAGCTTGTGATTAGCAAAGCCAAGGCAGAAAAATGTGTTCTTGAAGAGGAAACCTTCAAGAACATAATATCCTCATCCTTGTGTGCAAAAGTTTTTTATCAGAATAGGTAGGGACTAGGATCAAGTCAGATAGCTCCTTCACACACACTCTAATCTATTAGATATCCAAGGTGTGGAACTTGTCAAGACGAGCTGCCCTCCATTGATCCTATCCAAGAGAAGGATGAAGATGAAGAGAAGATGGTGAAGGATGAACCTGAGGTGAGTGACAAGGGTTATCTTAAGAAGGGACACCATTCTCCTGGAAAGAAAAATGAATCAAGGATGACCAAGTCTGCAAGGAAGAACTTGATCAGGGCTGCTAATAGAAAATCCAAGAAAACCCCAAAGATCAAGGCCACCTTCAACTGTATGCAAAAGCACGTTTTTTTCTCTATTGGATTTGAAGTGGTAAAGGCTGAAGACTCAACTATGGATTCTAGTACCAAATACCCTAGTTCATGTCCAAATCATCCGGGTCAAGAGAGGAAGGCTGGTAAAGTATGCAACACTGCTGCACAGCTTGAACCAACTAGTTCCAAGAGCAAGCCTCATCCCAAGAAGCCTGCTGCATCATTTGAAAAGGTGAAAAAGGATGTAGAAAGCGATCAGGCTCAGCCTCCCTTTCAAAAGAAGACTCTTAGAAGTATGCCAACTGAATGCATCATGTGTGATAGTACTTCACACTTTGCCAAAGATTGCATCTACAATCCCAAAAGTACTATCCATATGAACAAGAAGAAAACTTCTGAGAAGAAGAAGAAGAAAATAGCTTAGGAAGGAAAATCACTTCCTTTCAGAAGCTCCAAAGTGAAGAAGAAGATAAGTGAAAACTTACCTTCGGAAGAAAATTTGGTCTCGGAAGAAAGGAATACTTTCGAAGCACTGAAGTCTGCTGAAGTGGATGTAAAAGCTTCTGAAGGTTCAGTCTCCAAAACCTCCCAAGTCATCAAAACTTCTAAAGTGTTAAAGGCCAAGTCTAGTCTTCCAAATATGGTATGGAAGATAAAGGAAGGCCATGTGACTGAAAGTTCTTCATCAACAACAGTAAATGATTCTCGAAACTTGCATATAGGATCAATTAGTATTTCATTATCTTCTTTTCACCTTGACAAGCCCAATACCAACAAGGCTTGGGTTTTCCAATGTAACTAACCATCTTTTTATGTGTAGGAACAGCTCAAGACCAAAGAGAATGTATGGATCATTGACAGTGGTTGTTCCAGGCACATGACAGGCAATGGCTCTTTGCCTTAAAACTTTGAAAGAATTGATGGAGGGCTAGTTGCTTTTGGAGGAGAAGCTGGTGGGTACATTACTGGAAGGGGCAGGGTCATAAATGGTAAGCTCAGCATTAAGAAGGTAAATTTTGTTAAGGAGCTTGGGTATAATCTTCTGAGTGTATCCCAATTTTGTGATCAAAGACATAACATGCTTTTCATTGAGCATGAGTGCATTGTTCTCAAGCCCGGGGTGGTCATTCCTTAAGAGCATATCCTGCTTAGAGCCCCTAGGAGAGGGAACATGTATAAGATGGACTTGCAAGAAACATCCCTTTAAAATAAGTTTCTTGCTTTCTATATAAAGCGAATAGTGATGAGTCTTTCCTTTGGCATAAAAGAATGTGTCATGTAAACTTTAAAAACATGAACAAATTAATTAAGAATGATTTGGTAACTAGAACGCCAGAGAAAGAGTTTCCAAGTGATGATCATTGTGTTGCATGCCTGAAAGGGAATCAACACAAGGTATCTCACAAACCAAAGGAACTGAACTCCATCACTACACCCCTACACTTATTACATCTGGATCTCTTCGGCGCCACCAGTGTAATGAGTTTAGGAAGGACCTCTTATTTCTTGGTGATCACAGATGACTTTACAAGATACATTTAGGTCTTTTTTCTTAGAACTAAGGATGAGACCCTTAAGATCTTGAAGAGTTTCATTCTGAAAATTAAGAATTATTGTGATCACAGGTTTAAGATCATAACATGTGATCAAGGAACTGAATTTAAAAATCAAATCCTTGATACCTTTTATGATGAAAAGGGTATTACAAGACAATATAGTGCTCCCAGGACTTCTCAGCAAAATGGTGTTGCTGAAAGGAGAAACAGGACACTTATTGAAGCTGCAAGAACCATGTTGTCTGACTCCAAACTGCCTATCACCTTCTGGGCAGAGGCAGTTAACATTGCCTGCTATGAGCAAAACAGAGTTTTAGTAGTCAAGACTCATGGTAAGACTCTTTATGAACTGTGGCATAAAAGGAGACCTTTCATTGGTTTCCTCAGGTCATTTGGGTGTCCTTGCACCATCATGAATACCAAGGATCAAATAGCTAAATTTGATGAGAAATTAGATGATGGATATTTCATTGGATACTCCTCCCAATCCAAGGCTTATAGAGTATACAATCTTAGAACCAGAGTAGTTGAGGAGTTAGCCAATGTGACCTTCAATGAGCACACACCTTGTGTGAAAGGTTCTGGTCCTGATTGGCTGTTTGATCTTGATTTAGTTACCAACTCTTTTAACAAATCTTGTGAGCATGTTTTAGAATCTACAAGTACATTATTAGCAGGAGATTTTGATCCAATATTTGAGTTGAGAAGACCAAGTGTACAAACTACTTCAGCTCCAGTGGTAACTAGCCCTACAGTTGGAAATCCTGTCAGCACTACTATGACAAATTCTTCAGCTGACATATCTGAGGTACCTATAAATTCATGTACAAAGGCATAGAACTTAGATGAAGTCATTTCTAATATAGGAGGAGATGGAGGTGGTGATAGTGATTAGTAGTTTCTTGATGCTGATAACCACTCCATAAAAGACAACATCAATGATGTAACACACTCATTGGATCAAGTCTCACTTGATAAGTGTGTGGATGTGTTGGATGACTCTCAAGCACCAGATCTGAATTTCACTAATTTAGATCTGTCTAAACAACTTGCTATGACTCCTCAACTGAGAATCCACAAGTCCTATCCCACCATAAACATCATTGGAGATGTTGAGACTGGGGTAAGAACAAGAGGACAAACCCATGACAAAAATATTTGTCTTCACTTTTGTTTCTTGTCCCAGATAGAGCCTAAGAAGATTAAAGAGTCTTTGAAAGATGGAAGTTGGGTTGAAGCAATGCAGGAGGAGCTGCTTGTAACACCCTAAAGAGCTAGATATGTAGTTTACGTTAAGCAAGAGCTGAGAACACCTATTTGACCCTATATTCGCGCGAAAAGTGCTGCTGGTAGAGAGAGAAAGCGGCTGTGTAGAGAGAGAAAATGAAGAATCGAGGTGTTTAAGGTATGTAACTCATGTAGTAACTCGTGTTATGTACTAAAAGTGGACTATTGATTAATGTAACGCATGGATATGTAGTTTTCATTTAGCAAGAGCTTTCAGTTTGTTGTGCTAGATCTTCAAGAGGTGAGTTTCTAGCCTCTTTTTGTGTAAGTTTTTACATTTTAGGGCTATTGTGCATACTAAAATGCTTGTTTATGCTTATGATGTTGTTATCTACGGTGTTACGTATGTTAGAACAGTCTTAGACGTGATAAGTTGTGCTTAGGTGGGAAATTTGTAAGTTTTCACATGAGTAGGTAAAATCGTACGGTACGAAATTTGAAGCTGATGAAGTTCTCGTGCGGGAGGTAGGTTCTCATGCAAAAAAGAATTTCTCGTGGGACTTGTATGTTTTCACGTGACTTGTAGGTTTTTGCATGACAATAAGGACTTGATGTGAAGGGTTTGACTGTGGTAAGGTTCTCATGCGCAAGGATAGTTCTTGCACGAGATGATGTTGATATATGGTTAAGTTTTCGCATGACCTGCTGTTTATGTGTTATCTTATCGTTTCATGTTTAAATGGTTTTTAAACTGATATGTTTTACGCTTTGACTTTACATGGTATGTTATGTATATGTACATAAAGTATTATGTAACAAAAGAGAAAGATAATGATAATGAAAAGTGAAACGTAATGAATGAATGAAAGTCTTGCAAGAAAAATAAATGGAGGTTCACAACCTGCTTCGTGCACAGGCTTATTTATAAGCCTCGGCATAATACCTGCTTCATGCATAATGTTGGGGGTTTAGCATATGGAATTGATGTAGATATAATGAAAGATAATGATGAATGAACGAAAGGATGAACGATGATTAAAGATAATAAAAGATTGTTATCAAGATGTATGTATGATGTATGCTCACGAACAAAACTAAAGGAAATGTTTAAATGAAAGTAAAGTATTTTATTATAAAAACTAGAACTCACTCAGCGTCGCTGGCTTTTGTATGCATAATAGTTGGCAGGTAATTGATGATGCTGAGGAGGTGCGGGCATAGACATGGAAGCTACTGGGATAGTTCAAGTCTAGAATCCATATTTTTGGGAATGATATTGTATTAATACAATTTTCTAAATGTAAATGAGATGATATTATGTTTTGACACAACTTTAATTATAAATGAAAAGTTATATTTTCTGCTGCGAATGTTACGTTTTAAATGTTTTATGCTATGAATGACCAGCTGTAAGTGTCCTAGGAACGGGGCCTTACAAGTTGGTATCAGAGCAAAGTTTAAGAGAATTGGATAAAATTATTTTCAAAACCAAAACTTAAACTGAGAATGGGACGAAAGGGAAAGGGAGGCTAGTCCTAGTAGCTACATGCCTGCATGTGAATGTTTTATGTAAATTAATGGAAAAATGAATTTTGTGTGTGTTATGTGAATTATATGCTCTTAGTAGACTTGGACAGATGTAGTCAGGATAGGAAATACTTGGGGAATAAGAATAAAGTAAGTGGCTAATCACAACTGGCCACTGTAATTAGGGACTTACTATACTTGACATATTCTGAGCTATAACCTTGAATGACCATGTTGGTGTTTGGATCTTATAGTACTTAGGAGATGCTTGGTGGAAGCTCTTCAAAGGCGTCTTGAGGTGGAGGTCATGGTGGACGTGGTGCTGGGCCACGTGTCACGAGGAACAGGGCTAAGACTGCTGAAACGACACTTAAAGAGCCCGGGATTCATCACCATGAAGGTGGGGATGAGAGTTCTAATCTGAGGGCCTTAGTGAAAGAGGCAGTAGTTGAGGAGGTTCATCAAGTCATGTAGGCAATTCTACCGTCTATGGTGACTGAAGTCATTAGAGCCAACAGGGAAGATGAAAGGAAGGAGAAATTATTGGGAGAGGGGGCGAAGAAGGAGGTTCAGGGAAACAAGATCAACTAGAGACTAAGGTGGTTGTTTCTAGTGGTGATGAGGAAGAGGAAGCTGTGTAGGAAACTGCAAAGGGGTGCAACGGGCATTTCAGAGATGCAAGCCCTTGACTTTTGATGGAAATGGGAATGCTGCTGCTGCCCACCGATGGGTGAGAGAGATGTAGGCTGTGTTGGATATTAGCGAGTGTAGGGAAGATCAGAAGGTGAAGTTTGCTGCTCACTCGTTTATGGATATAGCCTTATTGTAACACCCGAAAATTTATTAAGAAAAGAATAAAGACAAAAGGAGAAGTTGCAAAAGTGGAGAGGTTAAAGTGTACAAAAGGACAAACATTATTATTTTATGTTTAAAGTAGGCATAGCCGCCCACTACACTTCTTCTCCAACTGCTTTAACTACTAGAAAGAAGAAAAACAGAATTTCCATCGGTTCTAAAGAGAAGAAGAAGAAGATTCGGCTTGAAGGTGAGTTTTTGTGTGTTTTGTTTGCTTTCAGCTGACCTTTCAGCTTCGAGACCAATTCTTATGTGATCTATTGTGTTTGGTTTTGTGTTTTGGTATGTTTAGGCCTTTGAACTCCAGGTTGTTCTTGGGTTTGGAGGAGTTTTACTCGAAAGCAATAGAGGTGAGTTCTAGATCCCCTCTTTTAAATGTTTTCTGCTTATTTGGGGCCGGTATGCATACTTGACTGGTGTTTTCAAAACAAGATGTGATTTTCATGTATGGTGCGGACGATTATGATGATATGGTTATGTTGTGTGATTCTCTTGTTGATCGTTTAAAGTTTATGATGTTCTAAGTGTTAGACTGATAGATCTAAGCTGTGTTCATGTTAGAATGATGATTGGGAACGGGTAATGGCATAAGTTGAATTGCAGGTTAGTTTTTATGTTCATTCACATTTAACAGAAAGTCTTTTGTTCATGCGCATTTGTTAAGTCTTCATGCGTATTTGTTAAGTCTTCTTGCGAATTTGTTAAGTCTTCATGGGCATTTGTTAAGTCTTCATGCGCATTTGCTAAGTCTTCATGCGCATTTGTTAAGTCTTCATGCGCATTTGCTAAGTGTTCATCTGCACTTGTTTTGCCTATGCGCTTTTGCTAACAGTGTCCATGCGTATTACTTTAGTCATCCGCATTCTGTTCATGCGCACTTCCTGACACTTAGAATATTTCCTGAGAATGGTCATCCGGATTTGTTCATCCGCATTTGTTGTGTTCATCCGCATTTGTCTAAGTTCATCCGCATTTGTCTAAAGACTTGGGATTTTCTGGAAATTTTGGGGAGTAGAATTTAAGTATGGAGAACTCCTGAAACAGGGAAGGTCATGCTTGTTTAAGGATTATTATGCTTGGTTCTTTCTTATATGCTGCTTTTACTATGTCAATAATATTTTCATGTTATGTGATTATGTAATGTGCATTTTAATAAGTATTATCCATAACAAGTCGACACGAAAGATTAAGAGAAGAACAGTGAAACTTAATGAATGTTACCCCAGGCCCTTACGATGAATGAAAAGCCTTGCAAGCAAAATGAATGGAGGTGCACGACCTTGTTGTCGTTAGCTCAACTGATGTGCGGCTGTATAGCCCATGTGGATGCACATCTAGGGTCTATTCCTGGGGATTGACCAATGAATGAATGGGATCCTAGTTCATGAGCAGGCTTCGTGCCTAGCAGTGTGGATCAACTGTCGATGGGTTAGCTACCATGATAAACGTTAGCCGACAGGGGTTCGGCATTTGTTGCCAACCAACAATGTAGGCTCTTGCTTTGTACAATCCTAGTTAATGAAGAGAAAGTTAAAGAAAGAAAGATAATGAATCACTTTATAATTGATTATGTATATTGATGAATGATCACCAAATGAAGTTTGCAAAGTGTATTTTTCTATATTGTTAAACTAGAACTCAATCAGCAACGTTGACTTTTTATATGCATATCAGTTCGCAGGTAAGGATGTTGCTGAGGATGGCACGCGGGTGAGGCTACTTGGCAGGCAAAGACTGGCATCCATTTGTGCATGATGATTTTGTTTTTTTGTAATACAACTGAATGATTCTTTTTTATAACTGTTAAAATACAATGATGTATTATTTAGCAACATCAAATATTAATGCATGAATGGTTTTTGATAACTTAATCCGCTACGATGTTTTTATCAAATGTATTTATCTTATATGAAAAAAAATGTTGTGATTGTCCAATTGTGAGGTCTTTGGGAATGGGGCTTTACACTTATGTTGTGGGATACATAGTCTAGGCTGATAGTAGGGCCATTAGCAGGATGAGGTGGTCGGAGCTGAAGAAGTTGGTGATTGAGGAGTTCTATCCTCACAGGGAGTTGGATAAGACTGAGAGGGAGTTCCTACAGTTGGAGGCGGGAACTATGAGACACCAACAGTATATGACAAAGTTCAACAAGATGGCAAGGCTGGTGCCAGAGCAGGTGACACCCATGTCACGAAAGATCAGGAGGTACATCCAAGGTCTGCCAGCGGATATCCTCAGACACATGATCACTGCTTGGCCAGGTACGTTTAGGTCGGTGGTTGATCTGGTAGGGAGACTGTATCATGAGCGAGAGGTGGTGACTGTGGTGGAGGTGAACAAGAAGGGTAGCGGAAAAAGGAACTAGAGTGGGAAATGTTTTGGTAGTGGTGGTTTCACTCCCAAGGGCAAAAAGGCAAAAGTAGAGGGTCGTCAGGTGGCTACAATCAATGTAGGGGCGAAGGTGTGCGGTAAGTGTGGGAGAGACCATGCAGGAGAATGTAGGTGGGGATCGAATCTCTGCTTTAAGTGTGGGAGAGAGGGCGACATGGTAAAGGATTATGGAGGGGCGAGGTGTTATAACTATGGTGAGGCAGGGCATTTGAGTAGAGACTGCAAGAAGCCAAGGTCTGAGAGCTCTAGGTAAAATAAGGGGATTAAGAAGGAGAAAGAGGGGCAGAGGGCTAAAGCCAAGGCATTCACTATGACCCAGGATGAGGCTAGGATGGACCTCGATGTTATGTCAGGTACATTCCTGGTAAACCAAACTTGTGCCTCTGTACTTTTTGATTCTGGTGCTAGTAGGAGTTTTATTTCTACTGCCTTCTGTGATGAGTTGCCCATTAGGAGTAGAAATATTGATGAGCCTTTTGATGTAGAAACTGCCTTTGGTAAGTCTACAAGGATATCTAGCATGATAGAGAATTATGACATAGAGTTGGAAGGCCATAGGTTCTCTACTAGATTGTTTGTGATGACCTTAGGCGGATTTGATGTAGTCCTAGCGATGGCTTGGCTAGTAGCCTATGAGGCCAAGATCGTGTGCTGCAAGAAGATGATTCGATTGACCGCACCCGATGGGAGTTCGGTGATGATTTATGGCGATAGAGTTCGTACGGTCCCAAAATTAGTTTCGATGGTTGTGGCGGAGAAGTGTATAAGGCGTGGATGTGGTGCCTATCTATGTGAAGGATGTGGATGCGTCGGTACCACAATTGTCGGACGTACCGGTTGTGTGTGACATTCCTGACGTATTCCCGGAAGATCTATCAGGTGTGCCACCTGACCGCGAGATCGAGCTCCAGCTCGATCTGATACCTGGTGCCTAACCTGTTGCTAAGGTGCCGTATCGTCTAGCTCCCTCTAAGATGAAGGAACTGATGACTCTGTTGCAAGAGTTGCTGGATAAGGGATTCATTCGACCAAGTATCTCTCCGTGGGGTGCTCCGGTCTTATTCGTGAAGAAGAAGGACGGGATTATGAGGATGTGCATTCACTACCGTGAGCTGAATAAGTTGACTGTGAAGAACCGGTATCTGTTACCGAGGATTGACGACTTGTTTGATCAGCTCCAGGGTGCTAGTTGGTATTCGAAGATAGACCTTCGATCATGTTACCACCAACTGAAGGTGAAGGAATAGGATATTCCTAAAACTGCTTCCACATGCGTTATGGACACTACGAGTTTCTCGTGATGTCTTTTGGTTTAACCAACACGCCAGCTGCTTTTATGGATTTGATGAATCGGGTGTGTCTGCCCATGCTGAATAAATCAGTGATCGTGTTTATTGATGACCTCCTGATTTATTCGAAGAGCAAAGAAGGGCATGTTGGTCACATCCGTGAGGTGCTAGAGACGCTTGGAAGGGAAAAGCTATACGCCAAGTTCTCCAAGTGTGCGTTCTGGTTACACGAGATTCAGTTTTTGGATCATATGGTTAATCCTGAAGGAATCATGGTAGATGATGTGGTGTAAATGAGACATAAATTATATAAATATTTCCTACACTTTGAATAATTTTTATGTTAGTTTTTACTGAATTTTACTATTAATCAGGTTATATTTAAAAACTAATTGCTTCAGAAGATCATAAGTAAAATTGATAAAATTTTGAAGACAAATTGATCATTTATCATATTTAAATGTTGGTTGAATTTATAATAAAAATTAAAAGTTGATGTTTAAATATGATTTACATAACTATCAATTAAAATGTTTGTGAATTATTTTATTCACTAAATTGTTTGTTGACTTTTAATTATTGTAGATTCTCAAATAAATCAAGACCACAAGTTAAAGTCCACATATTCATTAAATTGAAGACTCATATATAATTTGTTGTTTTCCATTCTAGTCCACGTGAACATTGAAAATTTTTAAAGCCCTCAAGATTTGAAAGCCCACTGTTGGAACTTCAAGGGCAACGTGGGACAAGTTTGAAGGATTGTAACTTTAAAAAGGAAGGATTTGACAAACCTAAAGGAGGGACGGCAAAAGAGAGAGGAGGAGAAACAGACGTCGACGATTTGGGAGTGCAGATTGCAAACTGGAGCAGATTTTAAGTTTACAAGTTGTTCATTAATCAAGGAGTAGAGATTCTCATTCGGTTTGTGTATTCACACGAAAATAATTGGTTTCGCACATTTGTTTTTGTTTTTTTACAAACTATGAACGTGTTTGATTTTGCTATCGTATTGTTTATGAATATGTTTGGCTAATTTTTCTAATTCTCTTAGGTTTAGATGAATTCTACTATGTTTTGACTTTTTCGGTTTAACTCTCGTATGAACTTATGTTGGTTTATTAAATCTTGATCTGTTGAATTCTTGATGAACGCGTATGCCTGATATATCTTGGTTGTTGCTTCTGATTGTGTGAGTTTATCATTCATGGTGTGTAGAACTACCTACGTGTTTTGATTTACTTATTATTAGATTGTTAAATGTTAATTTTTCAAAATAACGCATGAAACTAGAACTAGAAATTGACAAATTTGGAGTTAATAATCAATTAATTAGGCATGCGCCCATAGGTAATTGATTTGATCAAATCGTTACCTTTGCTATTGATTACCTAGTCATTGTTTGGTTTATTGTATGCTTATGATCGTAAGATATAATTTGCTTATTCGTGATTAGAGGTCTTTAGGTCATAAATTAGACAAATTTAGGTTTGCTTCACACTTTTAAGGTTGTTAGAACTAACTCCCGAGGATTGTGGGTTTGGATTTCCTTGATCTAGATTTCGAGCCTTTTAGCACTTCAACATAGGTTTAACCATCTATTATTATTTTATGATTATTGGGATATTTGGAATGTGTCTATAGCTCCGGGTCTTCTAGTTTATCTACCTTGGTGATGGTTTCATGCATTTAGTCATTCCTATTGGTCTTTACATTGTGAGGAGGATTCGACACCTAAGTGATATTTCTCTCCTTTTGATTCCCGTTATTCTCATTCGTTGCTTTCATTCACTTGTGTAATTTATTTATCATCTCGTTTTTTTATAATCACTTTATTTAATTTACATCGGTTAAATATTTGAGACGGTTTAATATTAATAGATATTGTGTCCATGGGTTGATATCTGGTTTCTTGCCATTATTATATTGCATAATGATAGGTACACTTGCCTAACGTGTGTAGTTTAATTCTTTGGTGAAAATCTATTTTAAAGCTTAATTGTGTAGTACTTTTCTTAAATAAAAAAATTATTTATATAGACATTTAGACACAGCAGTAGACCCAGTGAAAGTTAGGGCGGTGATACAATGGAGATCTCCAAGGACGCCATTAGAGATCCGTAGTTTCTTGGGTTTGGCAGGCTATTACAAGAGATTATCCAAGACTTCTCTAAAGTGGCAGCTCCATTGACTAAGTTGACCCGTAAGGATATGAGGTTCGAATGGGGTCTTGAGCAGGAGGGTGCCTTTCAAGAGTTAAAGGCAAGGTTGACTCAATCCACCGTCTTGATATTGCCTGAAGGGAATGATGACCTGGTGGTATATTAGGATGCTTCATATTCGGGCTTAGTTTGTGTGTTGATGTAATAAGGGAAGGTTATAGCCTATGCTTCCAGGCAGCTGAAGGTCCATGAAGTCAACTATCCTACTCATGACTTGGAGTTGGATGTTGTGGTGTTTGCATTGAAGATTTGGAGATATTATCGGTATGGGGTGAAGTGTACCATCTACACTGATCACATGAACTTGAAGTACTTCTTAAAGCAGAAAACACTCTTGGTGTCAGGACCCGATCTGGGTGGATGTGGACTCCTTATTATGGAGATCTAAGAGGAAAGATCATGGACGTGGCTCTTAAGACTCGGTACTCAATTCATCCTGGTGCTACGAAAATGTATCAGGATATGAAGAAGGGTAACTGGTGGCCGGGAATGAAGCGCGACATAGCAGAGTATGTGAGTAAGTGCCTTAATTTTCTACAAGTGAAGGCAGAGCATCAGAAACCATACGGGAAGATCCAACCTTTGGATATACCCGAGTTTTGGATATACCCGAGGGAAATAGGAGCACATCACCATGGATTTCATCACGATTTTGCCGCACACGATAAGGGGATACGATGCCATATGGGTGATAGTTGATCATTTGACCAAGAGTGCTCATTTTATGCCGATCCATGAAACGTATTCATCTGAGAGGTTGGCAGATTTGTTTATCAAGGAGATTGTAACTCGTCATGGTGTACCGGTGTCTATCGTGTCTGACCGTGACACTCGGTTTACATTAAAGTTTTGGAAGAGATTTCATGATGCGATGGGGACAAGGTTACATATTAGTATGGCTTATCATCCTCAGACGGATGGTCGGTCAGAAAGGACGATACAGATGTTGCAAGACATGCACAGGGCATGCGTCATTGATTTTGGAGAAAGTTAGGATGAACGCTTACCATTAGCAGAGTTCTCATATTACAACAGGTATCATGCCAGCATTGGTATGCTCCCTTTTGAGATGCTATATGGTAGGAGGTGTAGGACGCTCGTATGTTGGGGCGATATTAGGCAGAAGGAGTTGGGGAGCATTGAGGTGATCGAGGCTACGATCGAAAAGTTGAATAAGATCAATGCCTTTATGAAGGCAACAAAGGATAGATAGAAGTCGTATGCCAACAAGAGATGTAGACCGATCGAATTCAAGGTGGGCGATAGAGTTATGTTGAAGGTCTCGCCTTGAAAAGGGATCATCTGGTTCAGAAAGGGAGGGGGGTTAAGCCCGAGGTATATAGGGCATTTTCGAATCATTGCTCGAGTAGGAGAGGTGGCCTATCGATTGGAGCTACCTAGTGAGTTAAGTGGAATTTATTTCACGTTCCATGTATCTCAACTGAGAAAGTGCTTAGCAGACAAGGATATGATCATGCCACTTGAGGACATTGAGGTGGATGAACGACTCAGTTATATAAAGCAACCAGTGGCTATCATTGATAGAAAAGAGAAGCGTTTAAGGAATAAAGTTGTTCCACTTGTGCGAGTACAGTGGAGACACGGAAAGGGATCCGAGTCTACATGGGAGACTGAGGAGGATATGAGGCGGTATTATCCGCTGCTATTCAAAGGCTGACAGGTTTTAAGGACGAAACCTAAATAAGAGGGGTAGACTTGTAACGCCTCAAAAATTTTAAGAGAAAGAAAGGCAGAAAAATTTCTTGTGCGAAGGGGACTTCTCACGCGAGAACTCTGAGCAAAAAGTTGAACTGGGTATAAATAGCTGAGAACACCCGTTTAACCCCATATTCACGCAAAAAGTGTTGCTGGTAGAAAGAGAAAACGGTTGTATAGAGTGAGAAAGTGAAAAATTGAGGTGTTTATGGTATGTAACTCGTGTTGTAACTTGTGTTATGTACTAAGAATGGATTATTTATGAATGTAATGCGTGGATATGTAGTTTTCATTTGGTAAGAGCTTTCGGGAAGGTTTTGTTGTGCTAGATCTTCAAGAGGTGAGTTTCTAGCCCCTTTTTATGTAAGTTTTTATGTTTTGGGGCTATTTTGCATACTAAAATGCTTGTTTATGCTTATGATGTTGTTGTTTACGGTGTTAGGTATGTTAGAACAGCCTTAGACGCGATAAGTTGTGTTTATGTAGGAAATTTGTAAGTTTTCGCGTGAGTAGGTAAAATCGTACGGTACAAAATTTGAATCTGATAAAGGTCTCGCGCGGGCGGTAGGTTTTTGTTCAAAAGGGAAGCTCTCGCGTGACTTGTATGTTTTCACGCGACTATGAGGACTTGATGTGCAGGGTTTGACTGTGGTAAGGTTCCCGCGTGAAAGGATAGTTCTCGCGCGAGATGATTTTGATATATGGTTAATTTTTCACATGACCGGCTGTTTATGTGTTATGTTATCTTTTGCAAGACCGGGTAAGGGTACCTAACACAATCAGTTTCACAATAAGGAGAGACTTAAGCACATAACAGTTCAAATAGGGAACCGAGTTTGATTATGAGGATACTAAGAACACAAGTAAGTAATGAGACAGAACAAGCAACAATAACACAGAAATATGGTTTTCAAGGAGTGTTGTATATTGCTCTCAAGTTCTATTACAAGTGTTACAAAGCATATCTCAATTTACAAGAACATGAGACTTTTTATACTATATCCTACAACCGTCAATACATAGAAAGACAATTGGAATTGATTAATCTAGACAACAAGATCAATCTAAAGTCAAAAGGTAGATTGCCTTTTGACTAGTGACTATGACATGCCATTGCTCACATCCTTTTCTATTACAAAAAGGTTTACAGGTACAAAAGTAGGAAGTTACTTACAAAGACCTTAATCTACAATTTACAAAAGCATGGACTTTTCACCAACTCATAAAAGTTGGTGAGTCTTTAGAGTTGCAGTGAAAAGTGTGTCAGCTTTATGTAAAGTAGATCAGAGAAAGCATGTCTTTCTCTATCTTCGGAAGAAATCAGTCTTCGTAGCAAAATAACTTCAGAAGACTTTGTCTCTGAAGCTTCGGAAGACTTCATCTTTGGTTTTGGAAGATTTTGGCTTTGGCTTCGGAAGATTTTACACTTAGAGTATTTTATGATGTAGTGTGTAAAACTTCCAAAGCACTTCTACCTTTGTACGTCCAGTGCATGCATGCAGGAAGACCTTTGGTTGTTTTGGCTTCTTTGGTTGCATCAGCCTTATAATCTTTTGATATTACCTTACAAACTCCCCTAGGCTGATGCTACCAAAACAAAGAAGTACTTCAGATGTTGATAGTCCTCATTAGGATCAAGACCAAGCCTCTCTTCATCATTTGGTCAGGATCCTTCAGACTTTCATAGTATCTTCTCATGTCATAGAGATCATGTAAAGGAAGATCAAGCATGTCTTGCCAGAAGTAGACATCTTGACCTCCTTGATCTCTGATGACATACCATCTGTCCGGATTGGCAACAAAACTCCAAGACAAGATGGGTCTTCCAATGGCAAGAGGCTCTACTTGAATAGGAGTTGGTTTAGCTGCCTCTTCATGCACTTCCTCAGGATGCTCTGACTCATCCTGAGGTGTGGAGGTGGATTCCATAGTTTTCTTCTTCTTTGAAACACTTTTCCTGGTCATCCATTTCCTCCTCTTTAAGGTTTTCAACTGAGATGACTAGTCTTCAGCACCAGATTGTTCTGTTGTGTCCCTCTTAGTTGGGATCTCTTCTCTCATAGGTTCAGATGGAGAAAGAGGAGAACCCTACTGCGGATCAGAAGACGAAGTTGGCTGAGATGCAGCTCTAGGATCAGGTTGTGTTGTCTCAGGGGGTTCAACCTTCACCTCAATTTCAGGTTGAGCTGGACTTGGTGGAGAATGCAAATCTACAAGCTCTCCCCTTTTGATCTTCTGCTTGATCACTCTTATATGCTCATCCATGATGGATAGAGACATAGGACCAAGCCTCCTTCCGGAGAATCCGTACAGCTTCAAGAAGCTCATCATCCTTTGTCTATCTTCAGACTTTTTTTGGCTTTTGTGGAAGATGGCCCTTGACCTTGCAGCTTCTTTCCTTAACTTTCTCTTAGCAGCTTTTCTTTCTTTTATGGCTTGTTCCTCCAGCTGCTTGAGATATTCAAACTCTATATACTCAAAGGATAAGGGAAGAAGTGCAGCTGCCTGATAGAGTCCTGTGGCACTCAGGTAGTTGATCATATTCATTCTTTCAGCTTCCCTATCTACCTAAGATTATGCATCTGCCATAGTCTCTGTCTCAGGACTTTCTTGAACTAGGGAGAGGACAGGAGCATGTTTGTAGAGCCTTTTCAGTCTCCTTTCTTCCATAATCTTGAGGAGCAATGCTGCATCCTCTGCCTCCCTCCTCTCCTTTGACAGGTCAGTGTCAGCCAGCTCATTCAACTCTTCTAAGGGGAGAGATATGAGTTCATCAACATTATAGTTCCTGGTCGCCAGGTAGTTTAGCCTAGTTGCCTCAACTCATCATCTTGAGTGTTTGGCATGGGGGCAGCTCAGATAGCAGCTTGCATGAAGCCTAAGGACCCTCCTAAACTCTCTCCCTTTAGCTTCCTCTTCCTCTCTCTCTTCTCCTCCTCTAACTCCTCAGAGGTCATTTTCCTCTTCCTTTTGTCACGTACAGGCCTTGGTGAATCAGGGTGGAGAGAGCTTTGGCCTTCATTACTTGGTTTAGCAGTCAACCTCTGGCAAAAGAGAGGTTGTAGAGCACCATCACCAGCTGGTGCTTCATTGAGGGTACTGGGTGCAGAAGGAGATCTTGTCTTAAGGTTCACAGTTTCAACCTCTAGGCCTTCAGTCAAGGTTTTCCCTTTGAAGCTAATCTTGGGGTTCACCTAAACATCCAGTTGACCAAAGATCTCAGTTGCTATCCTCTGTCTATATAATCTTGATCTTATTTTGAACTCTTCTAGTAACCTTTCTTCTATCCAGTCAGCTAGTCTTCCAGCTTGTCTGTTTTGGCTTAGGTTGACAAGTAGAAGATCAACCAGATTTATGCACTCATAGAAACTCAGGTTTGAAAAGTTGAAAGCTTCTTGTTGACCCTGAGTTCTAGAGATGATGAGAGATCTTCTTTCTGTGTCATACCTCCATCCCATGATTGGGTTCTCAGAATGAGGAGATGGGGTAGACATGGCTCTGGGTATACCCTCCTCAAATAGACTTTGAATGAGAGAATCTACATCCATGTAGACTTGAGGAGGTTTTTGAGTATGGACTATTGCAAGAGAGGGTGGTGAACCCTCTATGTCCATACTCTAAGAAGAACTCCCAAATTCTATGACTGTTTGGACTTTCTCCCCCTTTTTGGTAGCATCATCTTCTTGCATAAGTGAGCTGGGGGTTGAGTCTTTCACATTCTCAGGTTCTTGTGGACCTGGTTGAGTTCATCTAGGTGGTCTCTCAGCTCGCTGGCCCTTGAGATCGGTGATCTCAAGTTGCTGGTCATGGACCCTTATTTCTAAGACAGTCAACTGAGATTCCAAGGGACTTATCTTTAAGACTAAATAGGTGCATGTTTGAGTCAGATTTTGCACCTTTAGTTTCAGACTCCCCTCATCTTCATCAGAAGAATCACGGGGGATGAACGAATTGGACCAAGATCCTCCTCCTCATCACCAGCATATTATTCTTGGCTGCTGGATTTCCCCTGCCTTATGATAGCTTCAAGTGAAGTGTCATAAGGTCGGGTTGCCATGGTTGAGGTCTTAAAGATGTAATCACTCGTTGAAGTGAGAGCCTCTTCCATATGGATCTCCTGAACAGGTTCAGGGAGATTCACCTTAGTGATAGGTGAATGATGTGGGATAGACCTGGGTGAGACATGAGGACTCATCTCTCCTTGAGTAGGTGTGGAGAAGAGAGACTCATGGTACTCGCTGAATGCCATGTCTTCATCATCATAGAAGTCAAGGCTGGGAATTGGTTGGTTTAGATCCAGGGGCTGGGGATGGTAACTGTCCTTGAAAGGTTGTTCACTAGAGTGTTGAAACTCTGAGTGAAGGCTTAAGGCTGTTTGGGGTGTGAGCTCATCAGGCTGAGCATGAGGAACCTCAACACTGATCATATGAGAGATGGGAGTGGTTTGCTCCTCAGGGGAAGTGGGACCTTGAGTGTCCACTTCCTCCTGTAAGGTTGGTGATATGGGGGCCTGCATAAGCTGAATAGCTTGTGCAGGGGTTCGTTTGATTTTTCTCTGGTTGGTGATGGTTATTGTGGGCTGTATGTGTTGTTGAGAGATAGAAGGTGTGGGTTCAACACTAGCTGGTGCTGCTAGGTTGCCACCTTGAGCAATGAGCTCAAACACTTTTGGGGCAAGTGCTGTTTCTACCCCAGAGAAGCCAACAGTTGGCTTTCTCATTATTTTGAAGATGTCGGGCTTCATTTGTCCCAATTTAAGAATATTACCTGTTCCCCTCAACTGTGAGCCCAATTCATAGTTGAGAATGTGCTGGACATATCTAGGGAACATATAATACTCTAGGGAGTCAAAGTTGGCAAGTAAATTGGTATATACAAATTATGAATACCTGAACTTGACTCCCTAAACCATTCATGGACTATGAAGGAGAGGTCTTCTGGAATCTGATCCCATCCTCCATACTTGTTTGACAAGCTGTGTATGACAACTGGAGGAGGTACTTCCATTGGGATGAGACCTTCCCCTTCCTGAAAGTTTTGACTGAGAAGTCACCCTCATAGCCCATCTGCATAAAGGAGTGGTTGACTATAGCTTTAGGGAAGGACAAGTCACCTTCTACATCATGCAACTGAAGATGTGTGTTTATGGTGGCCAGAGTGATGAAGATTGTCCTCCCCTGCACTATGACAGACAGTGCCTTCTCCCCGTCCATGGTGACCTCTTCGCAGGTCCGCCAGAACTCTAATAAATGATCCTCATAGAGAGGAGGATCAATGGTGAGGGAGGTGAAGTAGTTAGTCAAAGAAAGGTAATGACAAACCTCTGAGAAACCTGGATCTTTCTCAAAGTCTAATAGAGCAACTTGATTATGTTACTTGTGAAGATGCACGGAAAAATCGTGTTGATTTCTGCAGTCAAGGTTGGCCATTTGAAGTAGCTTTTTGGTGAAGAAAGATAAGAACGAAGGCGGTTTGTGGGTGAAATTAGGTTAGAGAACTACATAAATGAAGAGGAGAGTGAGAAGAGGGGGAACCGTTGAGAATATATATGAAATGGATTTGAAACAAAGTTAATGCAAAAGGATAAACTTTGAAATCCGAAAGTAGGTCCCACCTCTAAAAAAGTGCCCAAAAAGGTAGTTATTTTGGAAGTTGAAAATCTTCCAAAGGTAATTTAGCTTCGGAAGTTTTAAGAAAAAGCTTCCGAAGTCAATTTGGCTTCGGAAGATATTCTTAAGAGTTGTGAAAATTTGGCTTCGGAAAAAAAATACTTAGAAAATTTTTTCTTCCGACACATATTTGGTTTCGAAAGATATTAAGAATTGGGAGTTTTATTCTAAAGAGAATAAATCTTCCGAGACTTAATTGCTTTCGGAAGATATTTGTCCTTTAAATACATGTATGTACTTAGAAGCATATTAAGCTTTGGAAGACATTCTCCGAGTTTCTTCCGAAGTTAAATTTCTTATAAGTAGTTAGTTGATTTGAAGACATAAATTTCTTCCAAAGTCAACTTGAAATCTTCCGAAGGAAAATATGTTTGAAAATTTTTAAAAAATCTAAGGAATATCATAAAAAAATTTCTTCAAAATAAACTGGGCTTATGATGGTGACAAAATAGAAAACTTAGGACACACAGGTTTTAAAAATAAAGTTGATTTAAGTTTTAAGAAAATATACTCAAAGTTAATCATCCTAATAGCTGATACAAGATATTTGAATCTCTGTTCATCAAAAGCTTTAGTGAATAGATCAACATATTGTTCACTTGTGTTAATTTTGACTAATTTGATTAATCCCTTCTCAAAATTATCTCTAATCAAATGATACCTGATGTTGATGTGTTTGGTCCTTGAGTGCTGCACAGGATTCTCTGTAATAGAGATAGCACTGTTGTTGTCTATATGGATGGGAGTCTCTTTGAAGTTGAATCCATAGTCCAGCATCTGATTCTGAATCCAAAGCACTTGAGCACAACAACTTGTAGCAGCAATGTATTCAGCCTTAGCAGTTGATGTAGAGACACAGGATTGTTTCTTGCATTGCCATGAGACAATCATTCCACCAAGGAATTAACATTCCCCAGATGTAGACTTTCCAGTCATGTTGCAACCACCATAGTCACTATCTGTATAAGCATATAGACTGAAGTCAGAACTCTTTGGATACCAAAGGCCAAGCTTGGGAGCACCTTTGAGATATCTAAGAATCCTCTTGATAGCAACTAGGTGTGACATCTTGGGGTTGGCTTGATATCTTGCATAGTTACATGTGGCAAACATGATATCAGGCCTGCTGGCTGTTAGGTACATAAGAGACCCAATCATAGCCCTGTAAAGATGTTCATCCACACACTCCCCCTCAAGATCAGGTCCTAAGGAGTGGTTTCTGGCTATGGGTGTCTTAGTAACCTTACATTTAGTCATGTTGAATCTTGTAAGTATGTCTTGTACATACTTTGACTGACTTATGAAGATGCCATTGTCAACTTGCTTCACTTGAATTCCCAGAAAGAAATTTAGTTCCCCCATGGCCCTTATTTTAAATCTGTTCTTCATCGGCCTCTTAAAGTCTTTGCAGTGCTTTGGATTAGTTAACATGAAGATAATGTCATCCACATATACTTGAACTAGCATTAAGTCATTCCCTGTTCCTTTGATGAAGAGAGTTACATCTATAGTACCCCTCTTGTAACCATGTTGACAGAGATACCAAGATAGTGTTTCATACCACTTCCTTGCAGCTTGGTGTAGCCCATAAAGAGCTTTATCAAGCTTGCAGACATAATCAGGATGATCTGGGTCTATAAATCTAGGTGGTTGTTTGACATACACCTCTTCATCAATCACCCCATATGGAAAAGCACACTTGACATCAAGTTGATAGAACTTGAAATCCTTGGATGCAGCAAAAAGCCAGGAATATTCTTACAGCTTCAAGTCTTGCCACATGAGCAAAAACATCTGTGTAATCAATTCCCTCTTCTTGTGTGTACCCTTGAACAACTAGTCTTGCCTTGTTCTTGATGACAAATCCTCTATCATCCTTATTGTTCTTAAAAACCTACTTGGTTCCTATGATAGTCTTCCTATGAGGAAGAGGACATAGGTTTCGAACCTTTTGTCTATTGAATTAAAGCAGCTCCTCTTGCATTGCTTCAACCCAGCTTCCATCTTTCAAAGCCTCATCAACTTTCTTTGGCTCTACTCGGTACAAGAAGCAAGAATATAGACAAACATTTTTGTCATGGGTTTGTCCTCTTATTCTCACCCCTGGATCAACATTTCCAATGATGTTTGTGGTGGGATGTGACTTGTGGATCCTGAGTTGAGGGATCATAGCAAGTTGATTTGAAAGATCTAAATTAGAGAAATTCAGATCTGGCAATGGAGTGTCACTCACCACATCAGCACACTTATCAAGTAAGACTTGATCCAATGAGTGTGTGACATCATTTATGTTGCCTTCTATGGAGTGGTTATTAGCATCAAGAAATTCTTGATCACTATCATCACCTCCATTTCCTTCTACATTTGAAGCTCCTTCACCTGAGTTTTGAACCTCTGAGCTGGAATTTGAAGGCATCTCAGATGTATCAGCTGAATTTGTCATGTTTGTGCTGATAGGATCTTTGTTTGCAGGGTTAGTCACCAATGGAGCTGAGGTAGTAATTTTGCTTGGTCTTCTCAGCTTAAATCTTGGGTCGGGATCTCCTGTTGATATGTTATCTATAGATCCTAAAACATTCTCACAAGACTTGTTAAAACAGTTGGTAACTAAGTCAAGATCAAATAGCCAATTCGGACCAGAACCTTTTACACTAGGAGTGTGCTCATTGAAGGTCATATTGGCTGACTCCTCAACTACTCTAGTTCTGAGATTGTATACTCTATAAGCCTTAGCTTGGGAAGAATATCCAATAAAGTTTCCATCATCTGACTTCTCATCAAATTTGGCTACTTGATCTTTGGGAAGAATATCCAAACGACCTGAGGAAACCAATAAATGGTCTCCTGTTGTTCCACAGCTCATAAGGAGTCTTACCATGAGTCTTAACCACTAAAACTCTATTCTGCACATAGCAGGCTATGTTAACTGCCTCTTCCCAAAAGGTGATGGGCAGTTTAGAGTCAGCCAACATGGTTCTTACAGCTTCAATAAGTGTCATGTTTCTCCTCTCAGCAACACCATTTTGCTGAGGAATCCTGGGAGCACAATATTGTCTTGTAATACCCTTTTCATCACAAAATGTATCAAGTATTTGGTTCTTAAATTCTGTTCCTTGATCACATCTTATGGTCTTGACCTTGTGATCAGATTGATTCTCAATTTTCAGAATGAAGTTCTTTAAGATCTCAGGAGTCTCATCCTTAGTTCTAAGGAAAAAGACCCAAGTGAATCTTGTGAAATCATCTATGATCACTAAACAATATGAGGTCCTTCCTAAACTCATTACACTGGTGGGGCTAAAGAGATCCATGTGTAATAAGTGTAGGGGAGTAGTGATAGAGTTCTTTTCCTTTGGCTTGTGAGACACTTTGTGTTGCTTCCCTTTCAGGCATGCAACACAATGGTCATCACTTGTAAACTCTTTCTTTGGCATTCCAGTTACCAAATCATTCTTAATTAATTTATTCATGTTCTTAAAGTTTACATGGCACATTCTTTTATGCCACTGGAAAGACTCATCACTATTTGCTTTAGATAGAAAGCAAGAAACCTCTCCTGAGGGAGATGTTTTCTGCAAGTCCATCTTGTACATGTTCCCTTTCCTGGGGGCTCTGAGCAGGATATGCTCTTGAGGAATGACCACCCCGGGCTTGAGAACAATGCATTCATGCTCAGTAAAGAGCATGTTGTGTCTCTGATCACAAAATTGGGATACACTCAGTAGATTGTATCTCCTTAAAAAAATTTACCTTCTCAATGGTAAGCATACCATTTGTGACCATACCCCTTCCAGTGATGTTACCACTAGCATCTCCTACAAAAGCAACTGGTCCTCTATCAATTTTCTCAAAATTGTGAAGCAAAGAACCATTGCGAGTCATGTGTCTGGAACAGCCACTATCAATGATCCACATATTTCCCTTGGTCTTTAGTTGTTCCTGCACAAAAAGAAGTGGTTAGTTACACTTGGAAACCCAAGCCTCATTGGTCTTGGGCTTTTCAAAGTGATCTGAAGACAATCTAACAGTAACAGATCCTATATTCAAGCTTTGAGGATCATTAGTTGCTGTTGATGAAGAACTCTTAATCACCAGGTTTTCTTCATCTTCCACACCATCTTTGGAAGATTTGACTTGACCTTAAACACCTCGAAAGTTTCAATAACTTCTGAAGTTTTGGATACTAGACCTTCGGAAGATCTTGCTTTCACTACAGCATGCTTTAGTACTTCGGAAGCATTCCTTTCTTCCGAGACCAAAATTTCTTCTAAAGGCAAGTTTTCACTTGTCTTCTTCTTCACTTTGGAGCTTCCGAAGGAAATAGATTTTCCTTCCAAAGCTTTCTTTTCCTTCTTCTTCCCAGAAGCTTTCTCTTTGACCATGTGGATAGTGCTTTTTGGGATTGTAGATGCAATCCTTAGCCAAATGAGAAGTACTACCACACATGATGCAGTCCATTTTCTTTCTTTTGGGAGTCTTCTTTTGAGAGAAAGACTGAGTTTGATCACTTTCCTTCTCCATCTTCATCTTCACAGATGATGCAACAAGCTTCTTAAGGAGAGGTTTGCTATTGGAGCTGGATGGTTCAGGCTGTGTAGCAGTGGTACACAGCTGGTCAGTCTTCTTCTTTTTTCTAGAATGGTTTGGAACTAAACTAGAACTCCTGGTACTAGAGTTCATAGTTGAGTCTTCAGCCTTTACCACTTCAAAGCCTGTAGAGATGAACACTTGTTTCTGCTTGGAGTCAAAAGTGGCCTTGATCTCTTGATCCTTCTTTGATCTTCTCTTAGCTCTTTTGATCAAGTTCTTCCTCTTTAACTTGGTCATTCCAGACTCTTTCCTTTCCTCAGGAGAATAGTGACCCTTCTTAGGATAATCTATTTCACTCTTCTCAGAGTCATCCTTCACTATCTCCTCTTCATCCTCTTCAATAATGGGATCTACGAGGGGAAGCACATCTTCACAAGTTCCACACCTTAGAGATCTTACAGACAATAGAGTGTGTGGAGGAGCTATCTCAATAGATCCCAGTCCCTGCTTATTCTGATAACAAACTTTTGCATGTAGGGATGAGGATATTATTTTCTTGAAGGTCTCTTCTTCAAGAACACATTTTTCTGCCTTGGCTTTGCTGATCACAAGCTCAGCCTGGCATTCAGTTAACTTTGTAATGAGATCTTTGATTTAAGTCTTATAGTTAGTGTGCTCATTCTTAAGAGTTGAAATGGATTTCTCTAGATCTTCTATCTTAAGTTTATAATCATTTTTAGCTCTTTTAAAATCAGCTTTTAATATATTTAAGGACTCAAGATGAGATATCATCTCTAAGTTATAGGACCTGTATCTATTAACTTTAGTAATACATTCAGGCATGCAGAGATGTTCCAATACCTTGGCTTCATCATGATCTGCCATTAATGCTTGGTTTGGAGATGCATCTTCCACCTAAAAGCTCCAGTCAAAGCCTCCTTCTTCAACAGCAACTGCGGCTAGCTGTCTTGGCTTCTTATTCTGGTGAGCACCTTTATTGTAGTTTGGCCTGGTTTGTGCTTGCCTACCATTTGACCTTGGTGCCTTGCACTCTCTGGAAAAGTGTCCCATTTGGTTACAGTTGTAACACTTCACTTTGCTTTTATCAAGTCCAAACTTTCCACTGGCTGCATTGCTAAGAAACTTCCTTTTAGTCCTCTTGTAGAACTTGTGGGCCCTGTGAGTGAGAAGAGCCATCTGCTGGACTATTTTCATATACTTCAGATCACCTGGATGGATACAGTCCAGATCTTCAAGGGTGAATAGAAAGTTGCCTAAACTTTCATTAGAATACACAAAAGCTTGTGAAGAGCTTGTCTCCTGGAATGGGCTTCCAGGGATGTAGCCTTCCTTTGGTGTCTCTAGAAAGGTGATGAAAGGACCGTTTTGTGATTTGTCAGGGTAGCAGATGAGATGGTGCTGTGGTTCTCTGCAATCCCTTTCAACCACATGAAAGGCTGAACTCTGTTGGTTGTTGGAGTTACTAGATGGATTTTGCATGTTCATCTCCATATGGTAGCCACTGAGGATACCATACAACTCTGTGAGAGTAAGGGTCTTGAGGTTCTCAGTCCTCTTGATGACCACACCATAGTATGTCCATTGTCTGGGAAGAGTGGACATGAACTTCCTCACAATGTCCTTGTTCTCAAGATTTACTCCAACATCCGCCAGAGTATCCACAATCTCAACATACCTGAAGTATTGTTGAGTCATGGTTTCACCTATCTTGAAGGTGAAGTTCTCAAACTGCTGCTTCAAGAGGTCTTTCTTGTTTTCTTTTGCTTCATTAGACCCCTCATACATCAACTTCAGTGCATCCCAGAGTTGCTTGGCAGTCTTGCACTTCTTGAAGCCTCTGTAGATAGAGTTTGGAAGAGCAGTTTGGAGGGCGGTCATGGCTTTCTGATCAATATCAATCTTCTTCCAGTCTTCTTCAGAATAATCAGCCACTAACTTTGGTATCATACCACCACCACCAGCAGCTGAAGAGGTGGATGGTACATGAGGTCCATTGACAATAGACCCCACATCCTGGAGTCTTAAGACTTGATAAAGCCATCCATTCTTTGACACCAAGTATCAAAGTCTTCAGGAGTGATCAATGGGGACTTTGTCATTATACAGGTTTCCATATCAGCGTTTGTGATAGCTGCCATTTTAGATGTTAAGTGAACTGTGAAACTGAGAGGATTAAAGATGGTGAGATCTTATAATCAAGAGCCTAAAATGCTCTGATACCAATTACAGGACTGGGTAAGGGTGCCTAACACAATCAGTTTCACAATAAGGAGAGACTTGGAACACTTAACAGTTCAAATAGGGAACCGGGTTTGATTATGAGGATACTAAGAACACAAGTAAGTAATGAGACAGAACAAGCAACAATAACACAGAAATATGGTTTTCAAGGAGTGTTGTATATCGCTCTCAAGTTCTATTACAAGTGTTACAAAGCATACCTCAATTTACAAGAACCTGATACTCTTTATACTACATCCTACAACCATCAATACTTAGAAAGACAGTTAGAATTGAATAGTCTAGACAACAAGATCAATCTAAAGTCAAAAGGCAGATTTCTTTTGACTAGTGACTATGACATGCCATAGCTCACATTTTTTTCTATTACAAAAAGGTTTACAGGTACAAAAGTATGAAGGTATAGACAAAGACCTTAATCTACAGTTTACATGGGCTTTTCACCAACTCATACAAGTTGGTGGGTCTTCAGAGTTGCAGTGAAAAGTGTGTCAGCTTTATGTAAAGTAGATCAGAGAAAGCATGTCTTTCTCTGTCTTTGGAAGAAATCAGTCTTCACAGCAAAATGGCTTCGAAAGACTTTGTCTCTGAAGCTTCGGAAGACTTCATCTTTGGCTTCGGAAGATTTGGACTTTAGCTTCAGAAAATTTTACACTTAGAGTGTTTTCTGATGTAGTGTGTAAAACTTCCAAAGCACTTCTACCTTTGTACGTCCAGTGCATGCATGCAGGAAGACCTTTGGTTGTGTTGGCTTCTTTGGTTGCATCATCCTTATAATCTTCTGATATTACCATACATCTTTTCACGTTTAAACGGTTTTCAAAACGATATGTTTTACGGTATGACTTTACGTGGTATATTATGTATATGTATGTAAAGTATTATGTAACGAAAGAGAAAGATAAGGATAATGAAAGTGGAACGTATCGAGTGAGTGAAAGTCTTGCAAGCAAAATGAATGGAGGTGCACAACCATATTGTTATTAGCTCAACTGAGGCGCGGCTTAGCTAGCCAATGAGGATGCGCTTTAGGGGTCCAATCCTTGTGATTGACCAAGATGATACGGGATCCTTGTCGCTTTACCCTGGTACTATTTCCCGCTTCGTGCATAATGTATGGGGGCTTATCTATAAGCCTCGGCATAGTACCTGCTTTGTGCATAATGTTGGGGGTTTAGCATATGGCATTGATCTAGATATAGTGAAAGATAATGATGAATGAATGAAAGGATGAACGACGATGAAAGATAATAAATGATTGTTATCAAGATGTATGTATGATGTATGCTCATGTCTGAAAGTAAAGGAAATGCTTAAACGAAAGTAAAGTATTTTATTATAAAAACTAGAACTCATTCAACGTCGTTGACTTTTGTATGCATAATAGTTGGCAGGTAATTGATGATGCTGAGAAGGTGCGGGAATGGACATGGAAGCTACTGGGATAGTTTAAGTCTAGGATCCATATTATTTAGGAACGATATTGTACTAATACAATTTTCAAAAGGTAAATAAGATGATATGATGTTTTGACACAAGTTTAATTATTAATGAAAAGTTATATTTTCCGCTGCGAATGTTACATTTTAAATGTTTTATGCTATGAATGACCAGCTGTAAGCATCCCAGGAATGGGGCGTTACACTGCTTCAATTCAAGATTCAGAAGGTTTGGAATCTATGTCCACTTCCTTAAGGGAAGACTACCATAGGTACCAAATGCGTATTTAGGAACAAGAAGGATGATAGAGGACTTTTCATTAAGAACAAGACAAGGCTTGTTGTTCAAGGATACACACAAGAAGAAGGAATTGACTACACAGATGTTTTTGCTCCTGTAGCAAGACTTGAAGCTTGTAGGATATTCTTGGCTTTTGCTGTATCCAAGGATTTCAAGGTCTACCAACTTGATGTCAAGTGTTCCTTTTTATATGGGGTGATTGATGAGGAGGTGTATGTGAAACAACCACATGGCTTTGCAGACCCAGATCATCCTGATTATGTTTGCAAGCTTGACAAAGCTCTTTATGGGTTGCATCAGGCTCCAAGGAAGTGGTATGAGACACCATCACAGTATCTCTATCAGCATGGATAAAGATAGGTACTATTGATGGAACTCTCTTCATCAAAGGAATAGGAAATGACTTGATGTTGGTTCAAGTTTATGTAGATGACATTATCTTTGGGTCAACTAATCCAAAGCTCTACAAAGACTTTGAGAAGCTGATGAAGAATAAATTTGAAATGAGTGCCATGGGGGAACTCAATTTCTTTTTAGGAATTCAAGTGATGCAAGTTGACAATGGCATCTTCATAAACCAGTCAAAGTATGTGCAGGACATACTTACCAGATTTCATATGACTAAGTGCAAGGTTGCTAGGACACCCATAGCCAGAAACAACTCTCTAGGACCATATCTTGAGGGGGAGTGTGTTGATAACATCTATACAGGGCTATGATTGGGTCTCTTTTGTACCTCACAGCTAGCAGGCCTGATATCATGTTTGCTACATGTAT
This sequence comes from Flaveria sonorensis, assembly GCA_025506505.1. Taxonomy (NCBI): domain Eukaryota; kingdom Viridiplantae; phylum Streptophyta; class Magnoliopsida; order Asterales; family Asteraceae; genus Flaveria; species Flaveria sonorensis. The sequence continues at coordinate 34,720,653 of CM046438.1, read as the reverse complement.
TTGTGCAAGATATCAAGCCAACCTTAGAATGTCACACCTGGTTGCTGTCAAAAGAAAATTTCAGATACCTCAAAGGTGCTCCCAAATTAGGCCTTTGGTATACAAAAAATATAAACTTCAATTTGTATGCATATACAGATAGTAACTATGGTGGCTGCAATATAACTTCAAAGTCCATATTTAGGGGATGTTAATTCCTTATTGAAAGGATAGTCTGATGGCAATGGAAGTAACAATCCTTTGTATCTGCATCAACTGCTGAAGCTGAATACATTGCTACTACAAGTTGTTGTGCTCAAGTGATTTGGATTCAGAATCAGATGCTAGACTATGGATTCAACTTCAAGGAGACTCCAATCCACATAGACAACAAAAGTGCTATCTCTATGACAGAGAATCCAGTTAGCACTCCAAGACAAAGCACATCAATATCAGGTATCATTTGATTAGAGATAATTTTGAAAAGGGATTAATAAAACTAGTCAAAGTTAATACAAATGAATAATATGTTGATCTGTTCATAATAGATTTTGATGAGCAGAGATTTAAATATCTTGTATCAGCTATTGGGATGATTAACTTTGAGTAGACTTTTTCTTAAACTAAACTCAAGATTATTTTTATTCAATATGTGTGTCGTAAGTTGTCTATATCATCACCATATAAGCCCAGTTTAATTTGAAAGAAGCTTTTCAAAATGATATCCCTTAGAATTCTGAGAATTTTAATAAACTTTCTTTTGGAGGACATCAAGTTGTCTTCAGGGGAAAATTATGTCTTCAAAACAAATAACTACTTCTAAGAAATTAACCTTCGGAAGAAATCCTGATACATCTTCTTAAGCTTATTTTTCTCACCAAGTACTATGTGTATTGAAGGACCATTTTCTTCCGAAAGCGATTAATTCTCTGAACTTTTATTCTCTCTTATGAATAAGATTTCTTGTATTTGATATCTTTTGAAGCAAAATTTATCTAGGAAGTAAAATTACTCAAAGTTTTTTTCTTCCAAAGCAAATTTTTAGAATACTAAGGAACATCTTCCGAAGCCAAATTTGGCTTCAAAAGTTTTTCTAAAACCTTTCGAAGACAAAATTATCTTCGGAAGATTTAGACTTCCAAGAAAACTTCCTTTTTGGGTACTTTTTCAGAGGTGGGACCAACATTCGAATTTAAAAGTTTATCCTCCTACATTAACTTTGTCTCAAAATCCATACCATATATATTCGTACATCGGTTCCCCCTCTTTCACTATTCTCCTTGATCCACAAAGATTCAAACCCTAAATTCACCCACAAATCAACCTTGTTCTTACCTTCCTTCATCTCCAAGCTACTCAAAATGGCCAACCTTATCCACGAAACCAGCCCGATTTCTCCATGCAACTACACAGAAAACATAATTAGGTTGCTCTGTTAGTGTCTGAGAAAGATCCTAGCTTTTCAGACATTTGCCGTTTGTTGCCCTTATCCAACTACTTCACCTCCCTCACCATAAATCCTTCACTATATGAAGATCAGCTTTTAGAGTTTTGGAGGACCTGCCAAGTGGCCATTATGAATGGGGAGAAAGCACTATCTGCCACACTACAGGGCAGGATAATTTTTATCACTCTAGCCACCATTCGTACTCATCTAAGCCTGGATGATGAAGAAGGAGAACTGTCCTTTCCAAAATCTGTTGTGAACCAGTTCTTTAGGCAGATGGGCTATGAGGGTGATTACTCTGTAAGAACCTTCAAGAAAGGGAAGTTCTCCTCCCAATTGAAGTACCTCCTCCATGTATTCATTCACTGTCTATCAAACAAACATGGAGGTTGGGATCAAATTCCTTATGACCTTTCCTATATAGTCCATGGATTGATACAAGGGGTCAAGTTTAGGTACTCACAATTTGTTTATACTAATTTACTTGCAAACTTGGACTCCTTAAAATATTACATGCTCCTTAGATATGTTCAGTACATTCTTAACTGTGAACTGGGCTCACAGTTAAGGGGAACATGTAATGTTCTTAAATTGGGACAGATAAAGCTTGGCATCTTTAAGACAATGAGAAAGCCAACTATTGGCTTCTTAGGGGTAGAAACAGCCCTAGTCCCAAAAACTTTAGAGCTCATTGCTCAAGGTGACAACTTAGCAACACAAGCTAATGTTAAACCCACACCTTCCACATCTGCATCACCCACATAGCCACAGATCACCATCACCTACTAAAGAAAATCCAAACAAACCCCTGCACAAGCTACTCAGGTTGTGCAGGCCCCCATATTCTCACCCATATAGGAGGAAGTGGACACTAGAGCTCCCACTTTCCCTAAGGAGCAAACCACTCTCATCACATCAAGGATCAGTGCTAAGGTTCCTCATGCTCAGCCTGATGAGCTCACTACACCAACACCAGCCTTAAGCCTTTACTCAAACTCTTAAAATTCTTATGAACAACCTTTAGAGGAAAGCTACCATCCTCAGCCTCTAAACCTCAATCAACCCATACCCAACCTTGAACTCTATGATGATCAAGACATGGGATTGAGTGAGTACCATGAGTCTCTCTTCTCCGCCCCTACTCAAGGAGAGATGAGTGCTCCTTACTCAGCCATGTCTAGCCCATATCATCCACCCACAACTGAGGTTGATCTCCCCGAACCAGTTTAGGAGGTTCATATGGAAGAGGCTCTCACTTTTACAAGTGATTACATCTTTCAGACCTCAACCATGACAACCCAGCCCATTGACACTTCTTTTAAAGCTATCAGTGTGCAAGGGAAAACCAGCAACCAAGAACCTAAAGTTGGTGATAAGGAAGAAGACCTTGGTCCTATTCTCTCATCCCCTAGTAATTCTTCAAATGAAGATGAGGGGAGTCTAAAACTAAAGGTGCAACAACTGACTAAAACCTGCACCTACTTAGTCTCAAAGGTTAGTCATTTGGAATCTCAAGTGACTACCTTATAAAAGAGGGTCAATGACCAGCAACTTGAGATCACCGATCTCAAGGGCAAGTTAGCTGAGAGACCCCATCCAGAGGACTCAACCAGGCCCACAAGAACCTATGGATATGGTGGACCTAACTCCTAGCTCGCCTGTGCAAAAGGATGATTCTACCAAAAAAGGGGGGAAAGTCTTACTTACAATCACAAAACCTGGGAGTTCCTCTCAGAGTATGGACATAGAGAATTCACTACCCTCACTTGCAGTTGTCCATGCTCAACAACCTCCTCAAGTCCACATTGATATGGACTCACTCATGCAAATTCTATTTGAGGAGGGTATACCAAGGGCTATGCCTGCTCCATCTCACCCTACTGAGAAACCAATAATGGGAAATAGATATGATGATTAAACGAGAGCCCTGGTAATCTCTAGGTCTCAAGAACAACAAGAGATCTTCAACATCAATAACCTAAGATACTATGAGAGCACCTATCTAGTTGACCCTCCACTTGCCTACCCAAGTCAAAACAGGCAAGCTGTAAGGTTGGCTGATAGAATTCAACAAAGGGTGATTAAAGAGTTCAAGCTGAGAACGAGACTATGTGGACAGAGGCTAGCAGGCAAGACTGTTAGTCAACTGGATGTTTTTGGACCCTAAGATTAGCTTTGAAGGGGAAACCTTGCCTGAAGGCCCAGCAGTTGAGCCTGTGAACCGAGAGAGGAACTGGTTCAGCACTCTCAACACCCACTACCCTCAGTGAGGCACCAACTGGTGAAGGTGTCTCACGGCCTCTCTCTAGCCAAAGATTAAGTGAAGAACCAAGCAATGAAGGCCAAAGTTCTCTCCAACCTGAGTCCCACAAGCCTGTGAGTGATAAAGGTAAAAGGAAGATGACTCCTAAGGAGATTAAGGAGGAGAAAAGAGAGAGGAAGGGGAAGGCAAGGGGAGAGAGTTTAAGCAGGACCCCTGGCTTCATGGAAGCTGCAATCAGGGCTGCCCCTAGGACAAACACTCAAGATGATGAGTCAAGGGCAGCCAGATTGATTTATTTGGGGTCCAGGAACTACATTATTGATGAACTCATCTCTCTCCACTTGGAGGAGTTAAATGAACTGGCTGACACTAAGGTGTCAAAGGAGAGGAAGGAGGCAGAGGATGTAGAACTGCTCCTTAAGATCAAGGAGGAAAGGAGGAAAAAAAGACTACACAAGCATGCTCCTACCCTCCCCCTAGTTCAAGAAAGCCCTGAGACAGAGGCTGTGACAACTAAGAAACAACCTCAGGTAGACAAAGAAACAGAAAGACAAGATATGATTAACTACCTGAGTGTCATAGGCCTCTATTAGGCATCTGCACTTCTTCTCTTTCCATACGAGTACATTGAATTTGATTACCTCAAGCAGCTTAAGCAACGAGTACAAAAAGAACAAAAAGTTCCTAAAAGGAAGATGAGGGAAGAAGCTGCAAAGTCAAGAGCCATCATCCAAAAGAGTCTAAAGAAGTCTGCTGATAGGCAGAGGATGATGAGCTTCTAGAAGTTGTATGGATTCTCTAGAAGGAGGCTTGGTCTAATGTCTCTATCCACCATGAATGAGCATATTAGGGTGATCAAGCAGAAGATTAAAAAGGGTGAGCTCATTGACTTGCATTCTCCACCAAGTCAGGCTGCAGCTAAAGTTGAGGTCAAGGTTGAACCACAAGAGACAACACAAACTGGACCTAGTGCTAGACCATAACCAACTTCATCTTCTGATCCATAGCAGGGTCCTGGTCTTTCTCCTTCTAAACCTGTGAAGGACAAGGACCCAAATGAGGGAGACAATTAAGAATAATCTGGTGTTGCATGCCAGTCTCCTCAGCTAAAATAGAGAAAGAGGAAAATGATGGCCATTAGAAGGGATAAGAAGAAGAAGAAGAAGAAGTCTAAGGCATCCACCTCTACACCTCAAGATAGGTCAGAACAACCTAAGGCTGATCAAGAAGAGGTTGCTCATCTAACTCCCATTCAAGTAGAGCCTCTTACTGCTAGGAGACCCATCTTGTCCTAGATCTTTACAGCTAATCCGGACAGATGGTGTGTCTTTAGAGATCAAAGAGGTCAAGAAGTGTACTTTTGGCAACACATACTTGATCTTCCTCTGCATGATCTCTATGATATGAGGAGATACTATGATTGTTTAAGGGATCCTGACTAAATGATGAAGAAAGGAATGGTCTTGATCCTGATAAGGACTGTCAATAGATGAGTAATATCTTCTATTTTGGTAGCATCAGCCTAGGGGGAGTTTGTAATGTTTATACTTAAAGGCTGATGCAACAAAAGCATCCAAAGAGCTCTCAGAATGCATGCATGAAGTACAGAGTAAAGTTACTTCTGAAGTTTTACACCACTCAAAGGAAATAAGCTAAGTGTAAAATCTTTCGAATCCAAATGACAAAATCTTCTAAAGCCAAAGATGAAGTCTTCCGAAGCTTGAGAGACAAAGTCTTCCGAAGCCAAAGACTGATTTCTTCCAAAGACAGAGAATACATGCTTTCTCTGATCACCTTTTGACAAAAGTTGAACAACTCTCCGTTGCCACTCTGAAGACTCACCAACTTATATGAGTTGGTGAAAAGGTCCATGCTTTTATCAACTACAGATTATGGTCATTGGTCTGTAACTTTCTACTTCTGTACCTTTTATCCTTTTTGTAATAGATTAGGATGTGATCTATGGCATGTCATAGTCACTAGTCAAAAGGAAATATGCTTTTTGACTCTACATTGATCTTGTTGTCTAGATTAGTATATCCAGCTGGCCTTCAAAGTATGGCCGGCTGTAGGATGTAGTATAAAGTGTCCCAAGTTCTTGTATCTTTATGTATGCTTTGTAACACTTGTAAGAACTTAAGAGCAATATACATCATTCTTGAAAACCATATTTGAGTGTTCTTGTTCTTGTTCTTTTACTTGTGTTCATTTTATCATCTAACCGGTTCCCTATTTGATCTGTTAAGTATTTCATATATCTCCACCTTATGAAACTGTTGCATTGGCCATCCTTCACCAGTCCTGCAAAAAGTAAAATGACAAAAATGTTTCCCTTGTTTCCCTCTTTCATAAAAAAAATTATAAAAAATAAAAAAAAATCATTTTTTACGAACGTCATTTTACATATATGTAATACCTGGAAATACACATGTGTAAATAGGATTTACGCATGTGTAATGACTAATTTACACATGTGTAAATAATGGGTGGATGATTTTTTTTAAAAAGTATATAAATATAGTACGCGTTGAAAAGATAAAAAAAAAATAGTGAAATTAATGGTGAAATTTTTTTAAAAAAATAATATCGTAAAAAAAAGTTATGAACATTTAAAAAAAAGATGGAAATGGCATATGACTTGCTTGTGACTTAAATGTGTGGTTTATATTGGTTAATAGAATTGTGATGAAATAAACTAGTTTTCAAGATAACACTACCCTATATACGTCTATATATGTATATATACGTATATATATACGTATATATATACGTGTATATATATACGTATATATATATACATACACGTATATATATATGTATATATATATATACGTGTATGTATATATATACGTGTATATATACGTATATATATATACAAGTGTATATATACGTGTATATATATATACGTATATATATATACATATATATATATTGTACTAGTAGGAAACCCACACAATGCGGCGCCAATGACGGCACTTTACATCGATGTACTTATTGTCTGTTAGTTTATCAATCCTCTTATGAATATTATGTCGTATTTCTATTAGTTTATCAGTTCTCACACATGTATTTTCATAACCTGTAGTTTAAAAAAATTCATACTAGTGAAACTAAGTTATAGAACTTAACTTATTCACCCTAACATGCAATCATTATATAGGTTGTCTCAAACCTATTAAAAGCTTTGCTATAAAAATTAATTAGTGAAAGCTTAGTTGGTGTCATGTTAGTAATTTTAGTGTTATCAACGCACATTTTAGTTTATTAGATTAACTTGTTGATCAAGAAAATAACTTTAGAAATTTAACAAGTTAGGTGTCACGGGAGTGCGAGCTTGATTTAATTCTAAAAGTTATTTGAGTTTTAGTTAAATTATTAATTTTAATTATATAATTTATATTAAATGGACTATTATGTTTGGGCTTTATACATATTATTATATAGAATGGACTTACAAAATGGACATTGGGCTAATTTATAATTAGTGGGTCATGTGTTGACCAACAACTTAAGTTTGACCAAAGTCCTCTCGATCAAAAAGAAAAAGAAAACAAGAAAACTGTTGTCTGTAGTTTTTTTTATGCTTTCTTCTTTTTAAAAATTCAGAGAAGGAAAAAAAAGATATGTGGTTACAACAATATACTCTCAAGAACAAGTTAAAATCTATATACTTCATCAAAAACATCTATGTGTAATCCGATAAATCATTGTGAGTAACCCACAAATAGATTTTTCTGATAGTGCTTCACAATTCAGAGATGAATCCAAGTGATTTGATGGTTTGACGATCGAAGTTCGTATTCAAGATTGACAACAAGTTTAAGGTTTGTTTGGTGTTTATTTTCTTGTTCTTTATTTGCAATATACAACATGTCATACATTAAACAAAACAAAAGGTTTCAAGCCCGCGCTTGTGACAAGGATAAATACTTAGAGAATTTTTTCATCCATGTGGTAGCCTAACTATAAAGATCTTTTTCTCACCTCCATGGGCCACCAAACTTTTGTAAGTTTTTGTGAATCTATATATAGCATTTCATGCATCAGATTATCAATGTTAATAATGTGAACTCTTATACTATAACATATTTTTATGTTGGAAATAAACAATGAAGTTTCAATCATACTAACTTATTTTTGATGCAGTAAACCAAATCTCGCCTCGAAGTTTGCAAGTATGAAAGAGATTTATAAGATTTATATTAGCAACATTTACATATTATCCAGTCTAGGCCGATTGGGTCATCATATATACAAAATATTAAGTTGACTTTGGTAAGACCACATGTAGCATTTCATTTTTAAACAGAACATGTAGCAATTGAGCAACACATTATTTTAAATCCTTATGTAAAGTGATTCATGAATTCAACAGATTTATAATTCTTGTTTGCATGCTATACTTCATTATTAAGCTAAAGAAATAATTAAAATTATACCAAAAATCATGGTTTACCATTATAGGCATGAAAACTTTAATCACATTCATAAAACATTCAAACAGTCAATAAGCATGCTATCCAAATTAAAAACCAGACAGGGAGACAAACTAACCTGTTTTCTAACAACATATAAAATCCATTAAACAAGAAGCAATCACATAAACAATTTTTTCCCTTGCAAAAGTTGTACATAAACTATTGTGATTTATGGCAGCAAATGTAAAATGGAGTTGTATACAGTAACTTGAATATGCTACCATATATTCAAAATGTAAAACATGTTTGAAGCCTTTTGATGTTTCCAAGAAGTGAAAAGCTGTTGTGGAGATGGAAATTAACTTGAAATTGAAGTGTTTAAAGTCTGATAATGGTGGGGACTACGTCAGTGAAGAATTCATTGATTATTGTGTTGAGAGATGTATAAAGATGATTAATACAGTACCGAGTACGCCACAACAAAATGGAGTCGTAGAGTGAATGAACATAGCCATTAATGAAAGAGCTAGAGCAATAAGAATTAATGAAGGTCTTTCTTAATACGTTTTGGGCAGATGAAGTTAACACTGTTGGGTACCTTATTAAGAAAGGACCTTCAGTTCCTCTTGAGTTCAGGATACCAGAAGAGGTATGGTCTGGTAAGGAGATCAGTTTCAAACACTTAAAACTATTCGGTTGTGATGCATATATAGGTGCTAAAGACTCTAATAGGGACAAGCTTGACCCTAAGGCAAGAAAGTGTAACTTCATCATAGGAAACCCAGAAAGAAGAAGTGGAGTTTGAAAATGTTAGGTCTAAATATGTTGTATTGGTTTGGAAGATTATTCATCACTTGTAATGAACTCGTGTAAATCTTTATCTTTTTGTATGCAAGATATGTATATGTTAACCCAAATTATTATTTGTGTTGATTATATGTGTAATTGAAGGAAAACATCATACTTGGTCAATTTTGAAATTTGACCAACTACAAGAACATCTAAGGAAGAACAAGTCAAGGAATATGCATTCGTGGCTCTCCTGCGGAAGCATTGTAACATCTATGGAAGAACAAGTCTGCTCGTGAGATCAAGTTACTATTGCTCTTGTGGAAGAAGAAAGCTTGCTCCTACAGATGAAGTTCAATATGAAGATCAAAGGCTAACTCCTACGAAGGCTATCTCCAACAGAATAACAAAGTACTTGCATGAACTCTATTCATCAAGGAAGACTCATGAAGTCAACAAGTCAAACTCTCTGGAGTGATGTCATCAAGTCAACATCCGCGAAAGACTGTACTTCTATCAGAAATGAATATTGCATGTCACGTCAAAAATTTTATTTGTGTAATTTTCTTACCACAATAAGAAAGTTACTTTTACCCATGTAAAAGTGAATCCCTCTGCCTATAAATAGAAGGTATGGGTACACTCTTTTCACACCAACAATACACAGAAAAACAATACAACAATTCTGATTACACCAGAATAGCAATCAAAATAGCAAGTACAATTACAATTTCTTAAACAATTAATTAAACAACGAGTTGCGATAATTCAACAATCATTATTTGTTCAATCAAACTGATAAATTCCTATTTCGATCCTTGAATTCACAGGTGGTATCAGAGCCTCGTGCTCATTGATCTTGATCAATTGATCTATTAGTTTTGATTAGTCTAATTAGTTGTTAATTTCATTAGATCTATCAGTTTTTGATTAAATATGATAATTTAGCTTAAAATTGCTTTTGAGTGTTCATCACAGCTTGAGAGTTCATAACTCAGATTTAAGCGTGTTATTGAACAATTTAATCAAAACACAAGTTGGGTTTAGCTAATCAATAGCTAACGAAGGTATTTTACTCAACGAATTGGTGAAATTAGTTAAAATCATTAAACCCTGTTATATCGATCATCGAGTACTGTTCCATTGCTCGATTAACTCCGATCTACATCAAAATCATTTTGATTCGTGGATTTGTGTTATTGTTTGATATTTAAAGTTTTTTCAAACAAATTTGAATAGATCCCATCATCTAACATCTCAAATTCAAATCATCTGAGAATTTACTGAGAGGTTTGTCTAATTTTGACCACAACTGCTTAATTGTCTGATAATTAAGAGTTTGTCACTAATTAGCTTATTCTCAACAAAAGCCATTAATTCAAAGGAATTTCCATCTTAGCTGATTTAATATCAGTATTATCAGTGATTTGTTTTTGCTGTGTGAGTGTGTTTGCATTACCTGTACTTTACACATTCATAGGGTATTAGATCAGTTGATAGTTTGATAATTACCAAGTTAACTAAAATGAATAATTCAATTGTTGGCTCAGCTTATCAATCCCCAAAATTGGAAAACAAAGCTGATTTTAAAACATGGAAAATCAGATTCAGGAACCATGTTAATTACACTGATTCTGACTTATTGGTGTCTATGACTGAAGGTCCCTACATTCCACCTGCTCTTGGACCTGATTATAATGACAACAGTCAGCCCATAAGTTTGAAAGATCTATCTCCTGAAGATGCTAAGAGGGTCAAAATTGATATTAAGGCCTATAGTATGCTTACTATGGCTTTACCTGAAGACCTCTTGATTAGATGTGAAGCTTACAAAACAGCCCACTCTTTGTGGAAGATTCTTCACACTTTGTGTGAAGGAAGTGATGAGATCAGATGCATTAGGAAGGATACCCTTCGTTCATAATATGAGACTTTTCATCATATTGAGGGTGAATCTGTTCCTCAGCAACTCCATAGATACATGCAACTTGCTACTGAAATGAACATCTTTGAGTTGAAGTATAGTAATGAGGAGTTGAACAAAAAGATGCTCCATACTTTGCCAGAAAGTTAGACTCAAACTGTGTGTATGTTCAAGAATTGATCTAAAAGTAATTGGGCTAGATACTTTGGTTGCAAAGGTGGAAGCTCTAGAGTTGAATGAGAAAACAAGAAACAAAAGTATAAAAGCACCAATTGCACCATATCAATTTAAAGAAACAAAGGGACCTGGAAGTGCATTTATTTCTAATGATGATGGTGGAAGCTCTTATATTGTGACTGACGATGAAGATGAAGCAGCTTTCTATGCAGCAAAGTCCTTTAAATCAAACTCTCAAAGCAGTTCAAATAAGAAAGTGAAAGGGAAACTTGATGATACAAAAACCTTAAATGCTACAGCCACAAAAGGGATCCATAACCAACAAAAGCAACACTCAATCTGAACCAATTACTATGGTACTAGAATCAGAAGAGCAAAAGGCAGCCTTTACAGCCTTCTCTTCAAGCTTTCAAGCTTATCTGGGTAGTACTTTGACCCCTGCTCACATTTGTCAACAAGACCTTGAAGAACTTCATCTTGATGAAGTGGAGGAAATGGATTCATAATGGCAAATGGCCATGATTGCATACAGAGCTAAGATGTAGTTGAGAAGGAATAAGGGATTGGCTATTGCTGGGAGAACTATAAAGATTGGTGTTGATAAATCCAAAGTGAGATACTACAAGTGCAATTTGTATGGTCACTTTTCAAGAGAATGCAATCAGCAATCAACAAGTGACTTAAGACAAGCAAACCAAAGAAACTTCAAGCAACCTCAACTTACAAACTCATCCCTACCAGTAACAAGCTCTTCAGCAGGTACAAGTAACACTAAAGAAACTGGGTTAATTATCTTGCAGGATGGTACTTGTGATTGGAGCATGTATGAGAAAGAAGTTCTAGAGGAGAATCAAACATTGATGGCTAACATGGAGAACAAAATTCCACCTATGGCAAGAGAGGTAAGGGATAGATTATGTTCATCCAGATGTGTTGAAGAGGTTGAAAGATATAGAGTCGATGCTCAACAATTAGCTGATAAAATCAAAGAAACTATGATTTTGAATGAATCTCATGTGAGAGAACACAAATTATATCAGGTCAAAATCACTTCTTTACAAAAGGATTTGGATAAACTCTTGTTTGAAAAATATAATTTGAAAGCACAAGTTAAGCATCTGACCACCTCTTTAACAAAATCAATGTCTGATCATGCATCCACTGAAGTGAAACTTCAAAAGTTTCAATTATCATCTCAGCAATATGAGTAACTTTTGAATACTCATATTGAAACAAAGAACAAGTATGGGTTGGGATTTCATGTTGTTGCACCTATATTGAATGATAACTACACCACATTACCTGAGCTAATGACTAATAGTTTGTTAAACCATTTTGTATCAAGTACCAAAACTGAACCAAAAACTGAAATTAATGAATTGATAAGTGGTGAAACTGATTCATCTGAATGAGAATGTTTAAAACAAATTGAATCAAAATTTGACATTGATGATTGTGATGACCTGGATGAGTTTGATGAGCCTAATGAGCAAAAATATGCTGGTTTGGGTAAGGGGAAGAATGTGTTAATTAAACCTATAGTTCCTAAAGTTCTTGAGGAGATTAAGCTACCATATCCTCCCAAACAAAGAAATATGTTAAAGACCATCTACACAAGAATTGCTCAATTAAATGAAGGAATTCATGAGCTTAATAAGAAGCACAAAACTCATTCATCAAAAATAACTGTTGGATCCACTGAAGAAGAGAAAATCATTTCCGCAGAACACATGCAGAATAAGAAGACTATTTCAGAACCATTCGTAGAAAATCCGAAGAAGACCATGTCAGAACCATCCGTAGAAAATCCACGGAAGAAGACAAATGTTGCTCTTTCAAAACAGTCAACGTCCGTAGAAGATCTACAAAAGAAGCAATCATCTACTGAATCACACAATGCCAACAAGAAAGGTAAGAAACAATAGAGAGTTGTGAATCCTCAGCAACAAGAACCATTTGACATCATGTCTGGTAGAGGTAAAGATTCTTCAGCCGCAAAGTTTTAGAGAGAACTGAAAGAAGCAGAAGAAGAAAGTGATGGAGTCTAGGAATGAAGTTGAAGAAAAATACTGTAAGTGGTGAGACATGTATAACCACAACACAGATGATTGTTACTTCAGCAGCTATTGCTCCATATGCAACATGAACAATCATATGACTGTCGATTGTTACTTCAACAAACACTATGCTATTTGCAACAAGAATAACCATTCTACTCAAGATTGCTACTTCAACAAGAAGAAAAAATCAAAAGTCCCAAAGAAGCAACAATCTGAGAATGTTGAGTCAGACTCACAATCCACTGAAAGTAAGGCAAATTCAAAGCAAAAGAAGCAGCAACCAAAACAAAAGATTCCAAAGGCAAAGAAGCCAACATCTGCCGATGATCAAACAAAGAGGAAGATGGAGAAGCAACATTCTCAAAGCAAGACTCCTCACAAGAAGGTAGATTTACAGGAAGATGAAGCCTTCTATGACTACTTTGAAAAGGGTAATCAAATACCACAATCAAATACAAAAGGAGCAGAAACTTTCTCTAATCAAGTATCATCATCAAGTTCAAAGAACAAGATACTCAAAGAAGAGGTGACAGAGGAAGTGCTTATGGACCAAGAACAAAGTGATTCAAGTTCATCTTCAATAAAATCATCCTCACCTCAAACAAACCATAATGAATCAAATGAGTCTAAAAACAACCCTGAGACATCTAGGCTCATCCATGAGGGAGTAACAATCTTAGAGACCAATGGCAAGCCTAAGACCATTAAGGCTTGGGCTCCACGCTCTAATTGATTTCATTATTCATGCAGGAACATCCATGGAGGATTGATAACAAGTGGTATGTTGATAGTGGTTGTTCCAGGAGTATGAAAGGAAACTGTTCTCTCCTCCATGATTTCAAACACAAAAATGCTTCATATGCGGCATTTGGACCAAGACTAGTTTCTTGGCAGTGCAAAAAGCAAACAAATGTGTCAGTATCCACAGCTGAGGCTGAGTACATTGCTGCTTCAGCCGGTTGCTCTCAAGTTTTGTGGTTGCAAAACCAACTACTTGATTATGGTTACAATTTTCTTCAAACACCAATACACATAGATAACTCAGCTGCTATGTTCATAACTGCTAATCCAGTGCAACATAGTAAAACAAAACATATAGAAATTAGATATCATTTTCTAAGAGACTGCTCAGAAAAAGGTTTAATCAAGTTGATCAAACTAGATACAACAAATCAGCTTGCTGATTTATTCACTAAATCCTTTGACTCAGTGAGATTTAATTTCTTAATTGAGTCTTTAGGCATGATCAACTTAGATTAGTCATCATCACAAAGAAGAGCATGATCTATCCTTTAAAATACTCAACATGAAAAAGCCAAAAACATCCATAAAACATATAAAACTTCAAAAAATATTGTCTTGTTAATATTTTTTCTTGAAAAAGCAATTCCTATCATGGGAAATGATCGTACACTATACCTTTGTTTACTTGCCTGAATTTTTAACTTACAATAAAGACTGATTAGATGTGATTTGATATATGAGTAGGTTCAGCTTGAGTGGAAAATAAACAAGTCCATGCTTAACATAATGCCAAGGTGACTAATTGTGGGCAATTCCATTTTAAGGACCAAGCAAGTAAGTCTTATCCTGCTGTGATCAACTTAGTCACCCAAGCACACTATGTTCTGACACTTTGTAACCTCTATCTTTACGTATCATGGACCCTCTGTTTTGCATGAGCAAAGACCTGGGTTCATAGGCACCTTTGTTTTACGTGAGTAAAGACCTGGTGACCTGATGCTGATCATCAATAAGTTCCAAAAAGGAAAAGCTCTAAAAGAATCCAATATGATCAATTGTATATTATCTTAAAGAGCATAAAAATCATAACAACAACATTAATAAGATTTCAAAGAAATCTTAAGATAGAGCTTATGATTTAAGGAACATAGTTTTCAAGTGTGAAAAAGTGATGAATTGACTTATAAACGGAGGACAAACTCTAATGTGAATTGAATGTCGAGTCCATATTTGTCTATGCTAATATGATGGACAGGTAATTGCTTTTCATGCTATTCTCTTCATAAATTTCTGCTAAATGCATAAGTTCAAGGTTAATCACAAATTTAGGGGGAGTAGTCATCAGCATGAAAAATGAGTTTATCACTTTTAAATGAAGAAAATTGGAGCTTGAGCACTAACTTGGTTGCAGGATATCTAAAATTTTTAACCAAATCAATCTCTTGTACATTTGCCATGAAGCAAAGTCAACAAGGTCTAACAGCAATCAACAAATGATCTAACAACATGTTAGGATCATATAGCAAAAACATAACAAATTTGACTTTTCGTAGATTGGTATCCTATGGTAAAGTAAAGTATACTTCTGTCGATTGAATACTGATAAAATAAGGAAAGTTTGCCTTTCGTAGATGTTCTGCTAAAGAATTAACTTGTGGATAAACTTGATTGTGTATCCAAACAACCACGGAAGGCTAATGAGGTTTAAGGGTCCCACAACATTAATTAAAAGGATGTTGTTGCATACTTTAACAAAAAGATTATGGAAAGAGTTCAGGAGTTGAAAACATTGAACAACTGATAACAAGTTTCTAAACCTAAGGGAGAGTATTGTTAGGTCTAGATTGATTGTATAGGTTTAGAAGATTATTCATTACTTGTAATGAACTCTTGTAAATCTTTATCTTTTTGTACGCAAGATATGTATATGTTAACCCAAATTATTATTTGTGTTGATTATATGTGTAATTGCAGGAAAACATCATACTTGGTCAATTTTGAAATTTGACCATGTACAAGAACATCTACGAAAGAACAAGTCAAGGAATATGCATCCGTGGATCTCCTGCGGAAGCATTGTAACATCTACGGAAGAACAAGTTTGCTCGTGAGATCAAGTTACTGCTGCTCCTGCGGAAGAAGAAAGCTTGCTCCTATGGATGAAGTTCAATATGAAGATCAAAGGCTAACTCCTACGAAAGGCTATCTCCTACGAAAGAACAAAGTACTTGCATGAACTCCATTCATCAAGGAAGTCTCATGAAGTCAACAAGTCAAACTCTTTGGAGTGATGTCATCAAGTCAACATCTGTTAAAGACTGCACTTCTGTCAGAAATGAATATTGCATGTCACGTCAAGAATTTTATTTGTGTAACTTTCTTACCATAATAAGAAAACTACTTTTACCCATGTAAAAGTGATCCTTTTGCCTATAAATAGAAGGCATGGGTGCACTCTTTTCATACCAACAATACACCAAGAATACACTAACAATACATAGAAAAACAATACAACAATTCTGATTACACCAGAATAGCAATCAAAATAGCAAGAACACCAAGAACATCACCTAGCAATTACCATATCATCAAAAATCAAAACCAATTGCAACCTATTCAGTATTAATGGAAATCGTTTGAAGTGAATTAGTTTATCGTATTACTTTAACTTGTTTTCCATTTCTATCATCTATTCTTCGTCGATTTACGTTACAATTACAATTTCTTAAACAATTAATTAAACAACGAGTTGTGATAATTCCGCGATCAGTTCAATCAAACTGATAAATTCCTATTTTGATCCTTGGATTCACAGAAAATGAAAGCTAGAAAATTAATAGTCAAAGTTTAGATGATTCAAAAGATAATGAGCAAGAAGATCAGGAAGGTCAAGAGGGTTATATTTGATAGTGTGAGTTCAAAGCCATCACCAAAAAATCTTCATCGAATCAAGAGTCAGTTGCACCTAAGCAAGAGCTCTTGTTGACTGAGAATGGTGAACCAGAAAGCAAGAGCTCTTCCAGAACTATTATACCTCCTGAGAAATATTCTCCGTTAGTTAATTACCTCTTGTTGACTGAGAATGGTGAACCAGAAAGCTATTCTGAAGCCATGAGTTTAAAAGACTAAACTTTGTGGGAGTGAGAAATGAAATAAGAAATGAATTCACTTGTTAAGAACAATACGCGGGTTCATACAAAGCTTCCAACCAGAAGAAGGCACTTCAAAACAAATAGGTATGCAAAATCAAGGATGAAAGTGATGGAACAAAAAGATACAAAGCATGATTAGTAGTTAAGGGGTTCCAACAAAAGCACGGGGTTGTTTACAATGAAATATTTTCCCCTGTGGTTAAAATGACTACAATCACACCAATACTTAGTATCATGACTGTAGAAAACTTACATCTATAGCAGCTAGATATAAAAACAGCTTTTCAGCATGACGACCTTGAGGAGGATATCTACATGGCATAACCAGAGAGCTTTTAGACAACTGGTAAGGAAAAAATGGTGTGCAAATTAACGAAGAGTCTTTATGGTTTGAAGTAAGCGCCTAGGCAGTGGTACATCAAGTTTGATGATTTAATGGGCAGGAGTAGTTATAAAAGGTGTGAGATGGATCATTATTTGCTATCTTAGGAAGTTTACTGTCACATCCCAATCCACGACAGTTTCCTGTGGGGCATGAACGTCATGGAATCATAGTCATTGATCGACCACTACATGGTTCGGTAAAACATACGTCGCAAATAAGTTGTAAAAATACATAATTGTTTTTAGAGTCAAAATGCAAAAGCAAAGAAACTAATGTAAATCATTTTCAAAACTCGAAAACTACAGAAATAAATGTCCCAAACAAAATGGCCTTAAATGCGATGTGATCCATGCTAGCTTAACTTGATGCAATTATCAAATACCTAAGAAAACATGCACGAAAATATGTCAACATAAAGTTGGTGAGTTCATGAGTTTTAAAGTAATTGTAAACAGTGTAATGGACCACAATTCTTCCCATGATTTGATTGTCGATCATACAATACTATAGCATTATATAAGCATCGTAACTAAAGCTAGCATGCAACTGTAATAAATTGCCCCTACCCATGCCTACCGTAAGCACAGGGGTGAACAGGCTAATAATGAACCCGTTTAGACCTCCAGTCAAGGTTAGAGTAATTAACCCGGGTGGGGGTAGTCAAACCCAATAGTAGTATCCATGATTACCTCGCTTTGGGAAATAAAGTAACGGTCCGATAACAGAGGACTTCATACGGTAAGTAAACAACTTATATAACATGTGAAATCATTGTCAAGTAAATGTGACCAAGAAAATAGTAATTTGCATGTAATCTCCTCCAAAAGGAAAATAACTAAAAATGGGATCGTGAAACTCACCTGTCAATTGAGTGATCGGATATGAAAATCTGTAAGTAGCTAAAGTGCTCGGAAAATCCAACTTAAGTTCGCCCTAGAATAATCAAGGCAACTTATGTCTAAATAATTGTTTCTACGTGAAATGTGAGCATGTAACATTTTCACCCAACTTAACTTGTTATGAGAAATCCGTTTGAGACGACGACCCTTTGGTGATATGTTCTGGTTCATGAATATATATATATATATATATATATATATATATATATATATATATATATATATATATATATATATATATATTTCATAGATAAAAATAAATACAATTTTGACACTAAGTGTTCATGATCCCATGTTCCTATGAGTTTGCTTGAGTTCAACCCCGCAAGTATAAGTTAAAATCAGGTTCGAGTCGTAACTCGACTAGTAAAAATATACTATTTTTTATAAATATATATTTTTATTAAACATTTCATAACCAAATAAAATAGTCCCTTAATACATATTTCTTGTAAAAAGAAATCTTTCAGGCATTACAACATCATATTGTAATACGCTTTAGTAAAAAAAACTATTTTTTTTACCAATATACATATACATATTTTTCACCAAACAATACTTATATAGTTTTCTCATAATATCTTCTTACAACTATTCATTTAAACCAAGACTTAAATAATTATACGTTTAAAATACTTTCGTAAATTTCGAATTTTTCAAAATGCCATTAATACTCAAAAACTCAATTTCAATCAACATAGTTTCTACTACTAGAATTATGATCTATGAACGTAAAAGCATCCAATATCACTAACACATATACTTTTTGGGAATATGAACCACCATTTGTATATGATAGAATAGTTACGTAAAACATAACTTTGTAACATTTGTATATAGAAATATTATTATTAGTATGTACGCTTTCTTGGGCAAAAATAGGTATATGTAATTATGGAGTGGAAACAAATAAAATATGAAGAGTGGAAGCTCACCGTAAGCAAGCAAGGAGGAATGTAGGATGTTGTAGGTTGCTTGAAAACACCCAATGACCTCTTGATCTTTACTTGAGAAGCTTAATAAAAACACCTGATTTGTTCGAATAGAAGTTTAAAAGTTTGGGTAAGTGTTGGGGATATATTGGTCGTAATATATGAGAAAAAAAGGAGAGGGGGTTATGTAAATGAAAGATGGAAGCATGATTCAACTTATAACCAAAAATGATTTTCTTTCTACGGTTCATTGTTTTCTATCAACAGAAGAGAACAAAGGTGGCCATAAGGGGAAATGGTTGCATGTGTCTTTAATCATGTCAAAAAGGTGCTACACCAAAGAAGAAATCATCAAAATATACAAGGTCAAATAGAAATAGGACTTGTAAAGGTAAGTGTGCATCAGTTATGTAAAGGCAAGGAGGAGGGTGATGGTGTCTAACTGATTCATAAATTTTATAAATATTTCTTATTCTTTGAAAATATTTGTTAGTTATTTTTATATATATAGAATATTACTCATATTTGATTCATAACCAGACTTTTATTGTTTTTAATAGACTATGAGTTAAGAAGGGGTATTTTTTTTTAAACTTGAGACCACCGAATAATTACCTAATTTCTAAACCCAATGGATGTATGTTTGTTAAAATTGACTAAAACTCAATTTTAAGCCTATTGTTTTATTAAAATAAATATAATGGATATATGTTTGGTTTTCCCTTGTTGGCCACGTAGGTTTGAGATGTACAAGAAATAAGTTTTAGATAATTGTCATTCATTTTAATTGTTTAATGTATGCCATGTGATGGAGTCAGTGAAATAGTTTATAGGGTTATCACAGCTACCAAATCTCACGTGGGCTTCAAGATTAAAATGGGTTTTTCAAAACTTGTATGAAAAAAGGTAAGGTTGGAAAATGTTATTTGTTGTGTAGGAGTCAACATGCATCAATATAGATTTATATTCTTTTCAGTATCACAAGAATGAAAAAGGTTGTGGTATGATGGAACTCTACTTTGTTTTATGAACTAACTAGTTGGTTTTTGTTTTTTTTATAGTTATTATTCTTTTCTTTCTTTTTGTTGTAGATAAACAAAATATAATGTGGAATATTAAGGTGGTAGCGGGTATAAGTTAAATACGAGTGAAATGATTCTTTTATTTAATCTAATTTAATAAGGAAAATTTCATGTTTAAGGTCTGATGGTTCGCAAGCATTTAAATTTTGTTTAGTAATATGACATTGTTAACTAACACGTTAAATAAGCTATACCAGCAAAAATATCAACATATACATTTAACGGTTCTGGTAATTACGCCAAAACATCGATACATGAAATGTTATGCATGAAATTTAAAAATGCATGAAATGACTTTAAATAAATAGAACTAATTTGAAAATCTGTATAACATAAATAATTATGACTAAGTCAGGGCTGGGTATTGACCTGAAATTTGCCGGTTATCACATACTCCCCATGTTAAAAAGAAGTTCGTCCCGAAATTTAGTTAGTGTCTTCCGTAGTCGCTAGGGTTTCAAACAGGTCAAGGTATTTGAGTTTCATTTGATCCTCACATTCCCAAGTAAATTCTGGTCCTTGTTTGGAATTCCACCAGACCTTCACTATAGGAATGCGGCTTCGTTTAATTCTCTTTACCTCTCAATCCATGATCTCCACCGGTTTTTCAATAAAATGGAGTTGTTCATCGATCCGAACCTCATCGAGTGGCATAACTAGAGTTTCATCTGACAAACACTTCTTTAGATTTAACACATGAAATGTGTCTTGAACACTACTAAGTTCTTGGGGTAGCTTGAGTTTGTATGCCACGGGACCAATCCTTGCTAGGATTTCAAATGTTCCAATGTATCTAGGGTTTAGCTTACCACGTTTACCAAAACGAATAACTCCTTTCCAAGGTGAGACTTTAAGTAGACTTTAAGTAAAAGCAAGAGCAAGAACACAAGATAAAATTTTCAAGGAAGTTGTATATTGCTACTCTAGTTCTATTACAAGTGTTGTACAAGTATATGTTGAATACAAGAACCGGAGACTACTTATACTACATCCTACAACCGTCAATATGAAAAAATACAGTTGGAAGTGACTAACCTTGACAACAAGATCAGCATAAAGTCAAAAGGCAGATTGCCTTTTAACTAGTGACTATGACAAGCCATAGCTCACTGACTTTCCTATTACAAAAATCCAAGAAGGAACAAAAACAGAAACTTGCAGGCGAAGACCTTATCTACTTTATCATAAAGTATGGAAGTTTCACCAACTAGTGATAGCAGGTGAACTACCGGAGCATGCAGCGGAAAGTAGGTTGCTTTATGATAAAGTTGATGGAAAATGTATATTTTCTCTCTCTTCAGAAGAAAATCAGTCTTGTCTTTAAACAGCTTCGGAAGACTTTGTCTTGAGAGCTTTGGAAGACTTCATCTTTTTCCTTTGGAAGAGTTGAGTCTTTGGCTTCGGAAGACTTTACACTTAGAATATTTTCCAAGTTCAGTGTAAAGCTTCCATAGCAGTTTCTTCTAAACTTTGGCTTCGAAAGATTTTTCACTTAGCATTTTTCTTGAGTGTGTAAAACTTCCGAAGCTAATTCACCTTTGTTCCGAAGTGCATGTTGGAAGACTTGGTTGTTTTGGTATCTTTTGGTTGCATCAGCCACTTAACTTCAGAAGTTCCTACAAATCGACTATCTCGATTGGAGATAATAGAGATTGTCACTCCATGTCTTGAGACAACGTCCTTGAGATAGATCCTGGTTAGCTTTTTCATTTTATCGGTTTTCTTAATTGGTAGGAAATGTGCAGACTTCGTTAGTAGGTCCATAATTACCCAAATTGTATCATAACCAGTGGATGTCTTGGGTAGTTTTGTGATGAAGTCCATGGAAATCTATTCCCATTTCCATTGGGGAATCTCTGGTTGGTGAAGTAATCCTGATGGTTTCTAATATTCTGCCTTGACCTTGGAACACGTGAGGCACTTCTTAGCATAGATGACTATGTCAGCTTTCATGTTAGGCCACCAGTATAACTCATTCAGGTCCTGATACATCTTATCAGAGCCCGGGTGGATGGAGTATCGAGATTTGTGTGCCTTATTCATCACAAGATCTCTTAGGTTCCCAAAACTTGGTACCAAAATTTGATTCATGAAGTAGCGAGCTCCATCAGACTTGACCTCAAATTGTTTATCCATGCCGCGAAGAGATTCGTCCTTCAAATTTTGTTCCTTAAGGGCTTCAGACTAAGCGTCTCGAATTTGAGTAGTTAGACTCGTATGGATTGTCATTCCCAATGCTCGCGCTCGTAAAGTCTTGGTTCATTCTTTCCTTCTCAAAGCGTCTGCTACAACATTTTCCTTTCCAGGATGATAACGAGTCTCGCAATCATAATCATTTAGTAACTTGACCCACCTGTGTTGCCTCATGTTCAGTTCCTTTTGATCGAAAATGTGTTGAAGGCTTTTATGGTCAGTGAATATAGTTCACTTGGTACCATACAAATAGCGTCGCTAAATCTTTAGTGCGAAAACCACAGCTCCCAATTCCAGGTCGTGAGTAGTGTAATTTTTCTCATGCACCTTCAATTGTCGAGAAGCGTAAGCAACAACCTTGTCGTGTTGTATTAGAACACAACCGAGTCCTTGTCGTGATGCATCGCAATACACCACAAAGCCATCAGTTCCCTCTGGTAGGGACTGAATAGGTGCACAACACAGTTTTTGCTTTAACAATTGAAACGCTGCTTCCTGCTTATCACCCCAATCAAACTTCTTATCTTTCTGGGTCAAGGTCGTTAGTGGTTGGGCTATTTTGGAGAAATTTTCAATAAAGCATCGGTAATAACCTGCCAAACCTAGGAATTATCACACCTCAATCAGGGTCTTGAGTGCTTCCCAGTTCTTAATGGCCTCCATCTTGGATGGGTCAACATGTATGCCATTTTCGTTGACCACATGCCCGAGAATTGCACTTCACGAATCCAGAAGTGGCATTTTGAAAATTTGGCGTATAATTTCTCGCCTTTGAGTAGTTCTAAGATTAACCTTGGATGTTGCTCGTGCTCATCCTTGGTTTGTGAATATACCAAGATGTCATCGATGAAGATGGTTACGAATTTATCTAGATAGGGTTTACACACTCTATTCATAAGGTCCATGAATACGACTGGTGCATTGGTTAACCCAAATAGCATGACCATGAACTCATAGTGACCATAATGAGTTCGAAATGCAGTCTTAGGGACATCCTCCTCTTGGATTCGTAATTGGTGATATCCCAAACGTAAATCAGTCTTAGAGTAGTATCTAGATCCTTGAAGTTAATCGAATAAGTCATCGATTTGTGGGAGTGGATATCGATTCTTGATGGTGAGCTTGTTCAACTCCTGGTAGTCAATGCACATTCGGAATGATCCATCCTTCTTCTTGACAAACAAGACTGGAGCTCCCCAGGGTGAGAAACTCGGCCTTATGAATAATTTATCTAGCAATTCTTGTAATTGATTAGACAACTCTTGCATCTCTGATGGTACTAGTCGGTATGGTGATCGTGCTACTGGAGCAGCTCCAGGTACTAAGTCAATACGAAATTCAACTTGTCTTTAGGGTAAGTCCAGGCAAGTCCTCGGGAAAGACTTCTGGGTAGTCTCGCATGATGGGTATATCCTCGATTCTTTTATCCTCTGCTTGCTTCTCTATCACATGTGCCAAAATTGCATGATAGCCTTTTGGTAAGTACTTCCGGGTCTTCATACATGAAATGATCCTTAGCATCGCACCACACCTTTCTCCTTGAATCGATATTGTCTCTCCACTCGAGAGTGGAATGCAAACAATCTTCTCTCGACAAACAATTTCTGCTTGATTTTTCGACAACCAATCCATGCCATTGACAATGTCGAAACTTCTTAGGGTTACGGGTAGCAAATCTATGTCGAAAGTATGATCCGCCAAGATCAAGGTGCATCCTTGTATGATTTTATCAATTTCAATTAATTTACCATCAGTTAAATCTATTGCATACTTAAAAGCGAAATATGTAGGAGTAAATCCAAGCAATGGACTAAATTCACTTGATACGAAACTCCTATCGTCACCCGTATCGAATAAGATAGATGCATAGTGGTTGTTTATGAGAAACGTACCCATGACAATGTTCGGGTCTTGGTGAGCTTCTCTAGCTCCAATCATAAAAGCTCAACCACGTGCGTTGTTTCCACCAGTTTGCTTCAAGTTCAGACAATCCTTGCAAAAATGTCCAACAATGCCACATTCAAAACATCCCTGATTGTTTCCTGTTTTGGGGGTAGGGTTCGCCTTGCGACAATCCTTAGTTGCATGACCAAAATGCTTACATTTCTGACTCATGGAGTCCACACATGTGCCCAGATGATGGAAGTTGCATTTGTTACACTTAGGTAGGGTTCCAGCATACCCACATTTTGCTTTCTTCTCAGATGAGCCAGCAGTGAAAGCCCTAACAACTTCTTGTTTGTTTTGAGTTTGATGTAGAGTATTCCTGCCATAGTTGTTGTCCCACTTCCTCTTGTTTTCATAACTCCTCTCTACCATAATCTTCTTCACAAACACTCCCTGACGCACAGCTTGATCAGTCAAATCAAGAGCTATTCTGACCGCTTCTTGGATGGTAGCTGGCTTGGATGAGGTCACCATGCTTTGGATTTGGGGTACGAGGCCCTAAATATACCTTTCTATCTGCTTGAATTCTAAATTAACCATGTGGGGGCATAAGTGGGCAAGATCATGAAATCGGGTGGTGTAGCTTGTCACTTCCACGCCTTTCATGGTGTGGTTCTAGAATTCTGCCTCAAGCTTTTGTAATTCATTCCGAGGGTAGTAATCGTCAGTCAGTATCTATTTCAACTCCTCCTATGTGATTTGATAAGTAGCATCGATACCCAAGGTCTTGGCATGAGCATTCGACCAAGTAAGTGCTTGACCCTCAAAGGTACACATGGAAAATTTCATCTTGTTCTCCTTGGTAGAGTTACTGACTCGCTGAACTGACTCCATCTTCTCAATCCAACAGACCAGGCCAACAGCCCCTTCATTACCATGAAAGTTAACTGGTTTACAATTCAGAAAAGTCTTGTAGGAGCATCCCTTGGTATTGACATCAGATCCTGTGTTATAGGTTTAATCATATTAATAACAATTAAACATTAACAATGACCCGTTATCTCAAGTCTTTAATTACACCGGATACTATGATACCTCCTACGCCACTTCCATTTCCTCCTTTCACCTCAGATCCTCCTGCACTGCAGTTCGCCTCATGATGTGCAATGGCATCTACTACTCGTTGCGCCACTAGCTGCTCAATAGCCTCAGCTATCGTGGGAGCAGTATTTCCCATGTTGGTTCCGTCGTTTCTCTTTCGTGGTGACATGTTTCTTCAAATCATAACTATAAGTAAGATAAGACAATATTTAACAATCTCAAAGACATGTGCACCAAAAGTAAACAATCGTAACAACCAAGCAACCATGCAATATAAAAGATAATATAACTTGATAATAAATTGTACGGATTACAAAGTATTTTAAGAGTACATTACTCCTACAATAAGTTCATATCCAAATATTACGTGAGCACAACCCGCTCACGATAGGCAATCAACGAAACAAGCAAGTAAATGCGCCTGTTTGCACTACTACGAAATCCATCACCATACATACAGCCACAAGTATGGTAGAGGACTCCAAACTCTCCTCTATCATGGTCATTCTCTCTTCAGCCACTGTCATGCGCTACTCAGCCAGTGTAGCCCTCTGCTCTGCCGCCTCCACTCTCTGTGTCACGGCCGCCATCTCTTATTGTACCCTAGTGAGTCGATCGTGCATCGGGTGTAGGGCCTGATCATCGAGGTATTTGCTCTCCTCGATTGATATAAGTCGGCCCTCCATGTCCTCCATATCAATGGTCTCCTAAAGTCCAGTAAGCTTGGCACGTATCTCATGTAACTGTTAGTCGTGCCTCGCAGATCGTGCCACTAGTAGGGGCATGGTGAGTTCCATCGGCTCTCGTGTGAGTGGTATCGGACGTGGGGCATGTGATGACTCTCCCACCACAAAGGTAGAGGGAATACCCTCTATGTCCCTCCACTCCTCCTAGCGGTTGGACATCCATTCCCATTGACGGATATCGATCCTATGCCTTTTAGGCGCGGGCTCGGGAGTGGAATTGCAAGGGTCATTGTCCAGAATCTAAGGAGTAGGGTGTAGGCTGGGGAATCGGGTCGACTAGCTATAGAGTAGAGTCAACATAACGAGGAACAGCCTCGGTAGCTCCGGATCGGAATCC
Source organism: Flaveria sonorensis (assembly GCA_025506505.1). Taxonomy (NCBI): domain Eukaryota; kingdom Viridiplantae; phylum Streptophyta; class Magnoliopsida; order Asterales; family Asteraceae; genus Flaveria; species Flaveria sonorensis. Next base: position 34,694,138 of record CM046438.1, on the reverse strand, counting down.
ACCGGGTCAGTATCGGCAGTCTGTGAGACAGAATCAGTAGTCTCAGAATCGACGTCAACTATTTCAGTGTCGGATGGCTGAGGAGTGGAATAAGTAGGCTCGGGGAGGGTGTCGACCGGCTTGGGGGCTGGACAGCTAGCTAGGCATCAGTGGTCGTGTGGCTAAGCGCAAGTGGTGGCTCGATAAAAATATATGACATGGTCACTAGAATAGCCATCGGTATCATCGGTCCAATGATGTGTGTGACTCCTAGAATGAGCTCCTCTGGAAGGCTGGCGTGAGTCCCTGTTGCAGGCATCCACCAATACGTGCCTGAGGGAGGGGGAGGTAACCCAGAATATCAGGCTGCGGGTAAGGTCTCAGTGGTGTCAGGAATGGGGTCTGGAGTGAGATTGGGGATAGGGGTAGAAGAAAATGCAGGGGTCTCGGCCTTGACAGGGTGAGTCGGCTGAAGCATGGTTTCAGGCGTAGAAGTTTGAAGGATAGGTGTGGACCCTGTAAACGAGGTCGGAGATGCAAGTCCATACTCCTCATTTGAGTCTGGGATGTAGATCGGTCTGGATACGGATGACATCTCTATGACAAGGCAACACACAAGTATAAATAATATAGGTCAAGATAATGCATAATGTACTAAAGCAGCACCATGAGCTACGGTTATAGTCTAGGCTCACTAAATGCAACCTAATTCCCTATAACCAATGGCTCTGATACCAATCTGTTACACCCCAATCCATGGGTTCATACAAAGCTTCTAACTAGAAGAACAATACATGGGTTCATACAAAGCTTCCAACCAGAAGAAGGCACTTGTTAAGAACAATACATGGTTCATACAGAGCTTCCAACTAGAAGAGGGCACTTCAAAACAAATGGGTATGCAAAGTCAAGGATGAAAGTGATGGAACAAAGAGATACAAAGCATGATTAGTAGTTAAGAGGTTCCAACAAAAGCACGAGGTAGATTACAATGAAATATTTTCCCCTGTGGTTAAAATGACTACAATCACACCAATACTTAGTATCGTGACTGTAGAAAACTTACATCTATAGCAGCTAGATATAAAAATAGATTTTCAGTATGATGACCTTGAGGAGGATATCTACATGTCATAACCAGAGGGAGACAACTGGTAAGGAAAAAATGGTGTGCAAATTAAAAAAGAGTCTTTATGGTTTGAAGTAAGCGCCCAGGCAGTGGTACATCAAGTTTGATGATTTTATGGGCAGGAGTAGTTATAAAAGGTGTGAGATGGATCATTATTGCTATCTTAGGAAGTTCGCTGCCACACCCCAATCCACGACGGTTTCCTGCGGCCATGAACATCATGGAATCATAGTCATTGATCGACCACTACATGGGTCGGTAAAACATACGTCGCAAATAAGTTTAAAAATACATAATTGTTTTCAGTCAAAATGCGGAAGCAAAGGAACTAATGTAAATCGATTTCAAAACTCAAAAAATACAGAAATAAATGTCCCAAACAGAATGGCCGTAAATTCGATGTGATCCATGCTAGCTTAACTTGATGCAATTATCAAATACCTGAGAAAACATGCACGAAAATATGCCAACATAAAGTTGGTGAGTTCACAGGTTTTAAAGTAATAGTAAACAGTGTAATGGACCACAAGTCTTCCCATGATTTGATTGTCGATCATACAATACTACAACATTATATAAGCATTGTAACCAAAGCTAGACTGTAACTGTAATAAATTAACCCTACCCATGCCTACCGTAAGCATAGGGGTGAACAAGCTAATAATGCACCCGTTTAGACCTCCAGTCAAGGTTAGGGTAATTAACCCGGGTGGGGGTAGTCAAACCTAATAGTAGTATCCATGATTACCTCGCTTTGGGAAATAAACTAACGGTCCGATAACAGAGGACTTCATACGGTAAGTAAACAACTTACATAACATGTGAAATCATTGTCAAGTAAATGTGACTAAAAAAAATAGTAATTTGCATGTAATCTCCTCCAAAAGGAAAATAAGTAAAAATGGGGTCGTGAAACTCACCTGTCAATTGAGTGATCGGATATGAAAATCTGTAAGTAGCTAAAGTGCTCGGAAAATCCAACCTAAGTTCGCCCTAGAATAATCAAGGCAACTTATGTCTAAATAATTGTTTCTACGTGAAATGTGAGCATGTAACATTTTCACCCAACTTAACTTGTTATGAGAAATCCGTTTGACACGACGACCCTTTGGTGATACGTTCTGGTTCATGAATATATATATATATATATATATATATATATATATATATATATATATATATATATATATATATTTCATAGATAAAAATAAATAGAATTTTGACATTAAGTGTTCATGATCCCATGTTCCTATGAGTTTGCTTGAGTTCAACCCCGCAATTATAATTTAAAATCAGGTTCGAGTCGTAACTCGACTAGTAAAAATATACTATTTTTTGTAAATATATATATTTTTATTAAACATTTCATAACCAAATAAAATAGTCCCTTAATACATATTTCTTGTAAAAAGAAATCTTTCAGGCATTACAACATCATATTGTAATACGCTTTAGTAAATAAAACTATTTTTTTTACCAATATACATATACATATTTTTCACCAAACAATACTTATATAGTTTTCTCATAATATCTTCTTACAACTATTCATTTAAACCAAGACTTAAATAATTATACGTTTAAAATACTTTCGTAAATTTCGAATTTTCCAAAATGCCATTAATACTCAAAAACTCAATTTCAATCAACAAAGTTTCTACTACTAGAATTATGATCTATGAACGTAAAATCATCCAATATCGCTAACACATACTTTTTGGGAATATGAACCACCATTTGTATATGATTGAATAGTTACGTAAAACATAACTTTGTAACATTTGTATATAGAAATATTATTATTAGTATGTACGCTTTCTTGGGCAAAAATAGGTATATGTAATTATGGAGTGGAAACAAATAAAATATGAAGAGTGGAAGCTCACCGTAAGCAAGCAAGGAGGAATGTAGGATGTTGTAGGTTGCTTGAAAACACCCAATGACCTCTTGATCTTTACTTGAGAAGCTTAATAAAAACACCTGATTTGTTGGAATAGAAGTTTAAAAGTTTGGGTAAGTGTTGGGGATATATTGGTCGTAATATATGAGAAAACAAGAGAGGGAGTTATGTAAACGAAAGATGGAAGCATGATTCAATTTATAACCAAAAATGATTTTTTTTCTACGGTTCATTGTTTTCTATCAACAGAAGAGAACAAAGGTGACCATAAGGGGAAATGGTTGCATGTGTCTTTAATCATGTCAAAAAAGTGCTACACTAAATAAGAAGTCCTCAAAATATGCAAGGTCAAATAGAAATAGGACTTGTAAAGGTACTCGTGCATGAGTTATGTAAAGGCAAGAAGGAGGGTGATGGTGTCTAATTGATTCATAAATTTTATAAATATTTCTTCTATTTGGAAAATATTTGTTAGTTTTTTTTATATATATAGAATATTAATCATATTTGATTCATAACCGGACTTTTAAGGTTTTTAAGAGACTATGTGTTAAGATGTGGTTTTTTTTCTAAACTTGAGACCACCGAATAATTACCTAATTTCTAAACCCAGTGGATACATGTTTGTTAAAATTGACTAAAACTCATTTTTAAGCCTATTGTTCTATTAAAATAAATATAATGGATATATGTTTGGTGTTCACGTTGGTTTGATATGTACAAGAAATAAGTTTTAGATAATTGTCATTAATTTTAATTGTTTAGTGTATGCCATGTGATGGAGTCAGTGAAATAGTTTATAGGGATATCGCAGCTATCAAATCTCACGTGGGTTTCAAGATTAAAACAGGTTTTTCAAAACTTGTATGAAAAAAGGTAAGGTTGGAAAATGTTATTTGTTGTGTAGGAGTCAACATGCATGAATATTGATTTATATTCTTGTCAGTATCATAAGAAAGAAAAAGGTTGTGCTATGATGGAACTTTTACTTTGTTTTATAAACTATCTAGTTGGTTTTTTTTTTTATAGTTATTATTCTTTTCTTTCTTTTTGTTGTAAAGGTTGTGCTATGATGGAACTTTTACTTTGTTTTATGAACTATCTAGTTGGTTTTTGTTTTTTTATAGTTATTATTCTTTTCTTTCTTTTTGTTGTAGATAAACAAAATATAATGTGAAATATTAAGGTGGTAGCGGGTATAAGTTAAATACGAGTGAAATGATTCTTTTATTTAAACTAATTTAATAAGGAAAATCGCATGTTTGAGGTCTGATGGTTCGCAAGCATTTTAATTTTTTAATAATATGACATTGTTAACTAGCGCGTTAAATAAGCTATACCAGCGAAAATATCAAAATATACATGTAAGGCATCTGGTAATTACGTCAAAACATCGATACATGAAATGTTATGCATGAAATTTAAAAATGCATGAAATGACTTTAAATAAATAGAACTCATTTGAAAATCATGTATAACATGCATAATTATGACTAAGTCAGGGCCAGGTATTGACCTGAAATTTGCCGGTTGTCACATTTGCCAATTCCTATATCATTCTATTGCTGTATGTGGATGATATGCTGATAGCCGATTCAGATATGTCAGAGATCAATTAGTTGAAATGATAGATGTCTTAAAAATTTAAAATGATGGAATTAGATCCTATCAAGCAGATTCTTGGCATGAGCACCACTAGGAGCAAAACGGACAGTTCTATAATTCTATCTCAAGAGAAGTATATCAAAAGATATTAGAGAAGTTCAACATGAGTCATGAGAATACCTCCACTAGAAGTACACCTTTGAGTGGTCATATCAAACTTTCTAAGGACCAATCTCCTTCGACTGAGGAAGACATGGCAGAAATGGCAAAGATTACCTATGCCTTAGTAGTTGGAAGTCTATTTACGTGATGGTATGCACAAGACCTGATATTGCTCACGCAGTGTGGATTGTTAACAGGTTCATATCAAATCTAGAGAAAGCACATTGGGAAGCAATCAAGTGACTACTTAGGTACCTAAAGGGACTTTAAAGATGGCTTTGTGTTTCAAGGGCAGAGATGTAATTTTGAGAGAGTATTCAAATGCTGATCTAGGTGGTTGCAAGGAGACATATAAAAGTACAATCGGGTATGTATTCACTATGGGTCTGTTGGATGTCTAGGTTGCAGAAGAGTGTTTTGCTTTTAACTATTGAAACAGAATATATGGTAGATGCTGAAGCTGCAAAAGGAACTTATATGGTTGAGGATGTTCTTAGAGGAAGGACATGATACATGTGGATTATCCATTGTATTGTGATAATAAAAGTGTTGTTAAGTTAGCTAAGAATCCTGTATATCATGTCAAAACAAAGCACATTCATATACCTTATCATTTCATTCGTGAACTAATCACTGAAGGTATTATTCAATTAAATAATATTAGGGGCGATAGGAATCCGACAAATATGTTTACCAATGATGTGACCTTGGACAAACTAAAGCTCTGTGTAGCTTCAGTTGGCCCCCAGGAATAATGGTGAGGAGGCAACAACGAACAGATGGAAGCATGACATACCTTGAATACTAAAGTTTTATAGGTGCAACTATTTTCATATGAGCAGGTGAAGTACGTTCCGAGGCTCCAAGTGGCCCGTTATATTTTATTCTTTGTAACTTGTTGAGAAAGAAAAAATAAACCCTACTTGCTACCTATATATATTTATGTTATTGTATCCTGTAAACTAGAACATCTCAATAAAAAAAAGACCATGCTTGTTGCCCCGTGAACGTAGGTTACACACCATAACCGAACCACGTTAAACCATCGTGTTCATCTTGTCGTTTTACATCTTGATTATTATTATTATTATTATTTGTGTGGATTTTGCCGTATTGTTTTGTGCGTCCGTCTATTACTACAGAAAGAAAAGAAAAGGAGCAGCTGCTTGCTTACTTTTTTTTTTTTTTTTTTGTGAGTTCTCGATTCAAAGGCAGAAGCAAGAGAAGACTTTTTCTCTTGTGTGCTTGCTTGCTTACTATTCTCTTTGTCGACCACCACACAAAGGTGTTGGCTGCTAGCTTGTTTCGACAACAAACGGAACTTTGTGCTGCTGACTCTCTTATTGCCACTCAAAAGAAAGAAAACAGGGTCGGTTTCACCTTTTTTTTTCAGATTTGATTAGCATTGTTGGGTAGTTTGCTCGCTGCACGTATTAGTTAATATTGGTTGTTGATTTGATCATTAATATTTGCCAACAAGTATAATTGGTTAGATTAAGATTGACCATTAATTCGGTTGCGTGCGTTACTCGTTATTACTTCTCGTTTAAATCATCGTTTTAGAAATTGACTAGAAATACCAACAAGTACTGTATCGATTTCTGTAGCCCTAACCAAGTCCTCGGGTCAGCCGCATACACGTAACACCTAACACGATGAACTATGCTCTATGTGGTTTATAAGTGATGTTCAATAATGCGAGGATATGAGTGATGGCCTCTTGGATCTTAGGGTGACCATGTTGCATGAGTGAATTGCGTAAAATCAGCCATGTCAAGTGTTGTTGCTTCTAATTTCGATTTGAATTGTCATACATCATTATGGTTGCTCAATTTGATAAGCCGACACTTGGTTTATCGGTGCGTATTCCGTGTGGGTGGTTTACACAAGAGCACAATGTGATACTACTATACCGTCCAACAAAATAACTGTCTTTCTGACAACTAACCAAAATAAACCCAAACATTGACTTGAGAGCAATTAATTTGAGTAGTCATACTAAATACATGACTCTATATTTTTTTGGAAAACAATTACAATTTACAAACTTCACCGCATGAAGAAGCATAACTTACAAGAACATTAAAGTAAAGAAACTTGTTTACAACAATTGACTGTCCATTATAATGCAGCAGCAATCAGTGTAAGATCATCTATCACGGATCTCATATCAGGTCGTTCATCGGCTGGAAGCATACACCTAAGTGCCACCTGGATCATACCTTCAGCCACATTAATCTTATCGGCACTATTATTCAGAATCTGCCGGCTAACGCACTCAATTGAACGGTTTTCAACACATAGCAAGCTCACCCATTCAGTCAGATCCACCACCTCTCCACTGCTGCCCAGAATCATCTCCGCAGCAGATTTTCCTGTCACCAACTCTAGTAATATGACTCCGAATGCATACACATCACTTTTCAGAGACGGGCATGGTTTGCTTGTAATGCAAAACTCAGGGGGGCGGTATCCAAGGGCACCTGCAGTGAGGACCTGCTCGGCTGTCCCAGATGATGTCATTAAGCGGTGGAGGCTGTAATCAGTCAAAAGGGGGTGTTTCATGGTGGGAGGTTCCAACAAGATGTTGGTGGATTTCAGGTTACCATGAGGTATAGCTCTCTCGTTGTGGAGATAGCTTAAGCAACGGGCTATATCTACCATTATTTTGTATCTATCATCAAGATCCAAAGCGGGGAGATTTTTGGCATCCACTTCTGCACAACATGAAGTCAAATTATGATCACTGCTTATTGTTATTTCCAATGGCCGGTGGACATGATGTATGATTGCATACAAAATCAGTATATTAAACTCATCATCACAAAGTAAAAGAACGCCAAGAACATGGTACATCAATTGAATGTGGTAATGTTGACTGTTAAGCAGAGTTAGGCAGTAGAATTGTTAAAGTGAAAGATGATTGAGGCGTTTGTTAACTTAAAATTTTGAGACATACAAATCTTTTTACTTTATTATTTTGATACAATTACTTTTGTATTTATACTTCTTTTTGTTTCTCCCTGTCAAGTTGAACAAGTGCAATCATTGTTAAATTCGTTAAAACACATAGTAAGTGATAGATGTGGTAATTTTGACCCATCCACTAACAAATGGGTCGATTATGTCTACTGGGCAACTGGCAAATAAAAAGTAGCTAAAAAAATGGTCAAAAGGGTCAATAGTCACCAAAGTGCACATTTATACATAAAACATCCTAAAAAATTTTCCTGCAAATATTATACAATAACTGAGATATAAGTTTTTTTGTACTCATATTTGACACTAATCAATGATAAATAAAAAATTACAAATTTTGGACAAAATGTGTTCCAGGTTAACCCAATTCCACCGGATTTTTACCCATAACATAACCACTTTAATCGCTAACCAACCTGGCAACCTACCCATGTTGCCACCTCTAAATTTGGTGATGTACCGATGCTCTACAGTCTACATCTTAACTTATGTAAACAATGTTAACGAGAACTAAACATGAATGACAAAATATGAGATTAGACTGTATATTTAAAGAAAACTTACCATGAAAATAAAGAGACAAACAAGGTGCATCGATATAATTTGATATAAGCATCTTCTCATACTCTCTTGGACCCCAATAATAACCCTGCAGTGATACCAAATTTGGGTGTTTAATATTACCAAGTTTTGTGACTTCTCTTGCAAATTCTTTTTTCCCCTTTGCAATCCCTTCTTTCAACCATTTCACAGCCAAAACATGACCCGATTGTAGTACAGCTTTATATAGTGTTCCATGACAACTCCTGCCGATTATCTCTGCAGGAGCTGATGAAAGTTCTTCGGCACTGAACACTAAAGAGCTATGAAAAAGATGAAGTTCCCCAATTAGTTTATCTGGAGAACATACCTCAAGTGATACAGGTGGTATTTCTTCATGAGGGTCACTTGAGGGTGAAAGTGGAAATGCTTCTTCAGCTTTCCTCTTTGCTCCAATATCTTTTGGCCCTTCCACAACAGATATATCATGCTCACTCATAGTTGAGAATTTTGGTGACGAATTAGGTGCTGATGTGCCAAGAACCGAAGAGATTTCTTGTTGATTGCCTTGTTTCTCACTACTTTGTTTACATTGTTTCCGTTCATGGTATTGGTGTGTTCGATAGCACACAATGAATGTCAATAAAGCTAAGCTACAAACACCACCAATTAATCCAGCAATAAGGACAGGTTTGATATACGATTTTTTTTGAGACCTGTGACCTGTGCTCGCATTTGGACCATCTTTTGGTGAAGATGATGAATATGGGAAACTTAGTAGATCATTTCCTGGATGGAAAGCTGAATAAGGGAAATTCTTCAAGTTTTCAGGTACGATACCAGAGAGATTGTTATAAGACACATTGAGTACTTTAAGTGCCCCGGGAAGATTATCAGGGATGCCACCTTCCAAACAATTGTTAGATACATCGAGTAATGCCAAGTTGTGGTAATTTCCAATTTCTCTAGGAAGATGGTTAGTTAGTGAATTATGTGACAGATCAAGAAACTCAAGGCTCACCAGAGAGTTGTTTTCTTGAACAGGTATGGTCCCACTGAAGTTATTGAATGACAAGTTTAGATAAGTTAATTTTGTTGCGTTAAAAAGACTAGGTAGGAGTGTACCAGCAAACTGGTTGAGGCTAAAATCAATGGTTTTTATTTCTGGGTAGGTGGCCAAAACCGGAGAGAGAGTACCTCCAATTGAGTTATTGGAGATCTTGAATGAAGTAAGCCTCAAAAACTGAGAAGTTTGATTGGAAAAGTTCCAGTTAACAAATTTGAACTCAGATCAATCTCCTCAACATAGTTTCCCCAACCTTGAATTCTGGATAAGTTCCCAGAGAGCAAATTGTTACTTAAATCTATGACAGTACAATGACCAATGAGAAGTGGCAAGATGCCTGTGAGCTTGTTAGATGACAAGTTAAGGCTCCTAAGTGATGTAGAGGAGATGATGTCAACTGGACCTGCAACAATAACAATTGATTTGTACATAACTACAAAGCAAAAAAACAGCAACGTTTTAAGGTCCATTCACTAATTAATAATATGTTCATATAACTTTAATAATACTTTGAATATATACAAGTAACAAACAGCAAGTAAAAGTAGCAACATACCTTTGAGGTCATTGAGACAGAGATCCAATTCCGACAAGACCATTGAGCTCTCATGCAAAAGAGCTTCTGGTAGGGACCCTGACAACTTGTTGCTACCGAGCCTTAGAATCCGCAAGGAGACCATAAAATTGAAAGAAGGAACTGTGCCGACGAAGTGATTATTACTTGCATCAAACGCCTCTAAATTATCAAAAAAAGGCATTCCATCATGGGGGAAGAGATCTCCACCAAGGTTATTGTGGCTAACATTTAAGTACTCGATGGCAGAAACGAATTTGTCAGAGGCTAGTCCCAAGTCCAGAGTTCCAATGAAACCATTGGTGCTAAGATCAACATGAACCACAGCACCCAAGTGTGACAAGAGCTCCATCACATTTCCAGAAAAGTTATTTGAATGCAAATCCAGGCTCTTCAACTGTCCAGTGCCAAAATCGGACGGGACAACACCTTCAAGATTGTTCAAAGAAAGATTCAAGTGCGCCACCCTTTTCAAATTAGTGATTGCAATAGGCAACGGCCCATGAAACAGATTAGACGAGACATCAAGATACTCCAACGATGCGATAGAGCCGATTTCAGCTGAGATAGTCCCTTCAAAACGGTTGCTAGATATGGATAAATTACGTAGCATTGTAAGCCCTGCAATCAAAGAAAAAGAAAAAGTGCCGACTAAACCTAAACCATCAAGCATCAGAGCTGTCACATGGCCACTGCTACAAGTAATGCCGTACCAATCAAGGGGGCAGCCATTTGGTGCTAAAGATTTGGGATTCCATGAGCCCCAAACTTTGCCGGAAGAATCCTCCTGGATACCCCTTTTTAACCCCAAAAGGGAATCCAACTCCGTTGCTCCTACTGCCAATTTGACGAGTAGCAGTATCATCAAACACGTCGATTGCATTTCCACTTCTATCCAAAGATTACCAGATGAAAGTCAGGACTAAGAAAAAAGAAAGATAAGACGATATCACAACAACAAAAATAACACCAAACCCAGCGTATCTAATGCAAATTGAATGCGAAATGAATTATAGCAAGCTGGAGAATGGAATTGCTAAAGCCACTGGCACTGAGGTGCATAATGGAACAGCGGGTAGGTTGGTGAGTGAAGTTAGTGCCTTGCAAATGGAGAACGAAAGAGACTGAGATGTGACCTCGTGTGTCAATATTCCTTTCCAATCCTTCTACTTTAGAGACCTTGCTAAAACTTGTCCCTTCTTTCCACACATCTGACTATCTGAGCAAGAACTACCACATTAATATCTCTCTCCCAGACCCCCACCTCATCCTCATCCATTTCCATTCTCTACTTAAAAACATCCACTCTTATGTAACACCCAAAAATTTTAAAGAAAAAGAAGGCAGATGAAGTTCTCGCGCGAAAAGAAGTTCTCACGCGAGAAGTTCATGCGAAAAGCTCAATTGGGTATAAATAGCTGAGAACACCCAGTCTGACTCCATTTCGCGCGAAAAGTTCACCTGCTAGAGAAAGAATTCGGCTGTGTAGAGGGAGAAAGTGAAGAATCCAAGTGTTTAAGGTATGTAACTCGTGTAGTAACTCGTGTTATGTACTAAGAATGAATTATTGATGAATAACGCATGGTTATGTAGTGTTCGCTCGGCAATGGCTTCAGGAAGGTTGCGGTTGTGCTAGAACTTCAAGAAGTGAGTTTCTAGTCCCCTTTTTACGCAAGTTTTATGTTTTGGGGCTATTATGCATACTAGAACGTTTGAATGTGCATGTTCATGCTTGGTATGATGTTGTTTAAGATGTTTGCATGTTAGAACAGCCTTAGATGCGATAAGTTGTGATTGGGCGGAAAAAACCTGTAGTTTTCGCGCTAGCAGTGTTGATGTACGTTAAGATTTTGAATTCTGGAAAGTTTTCATGCGAAAGGCGTAGTTTTTGCGCGATATGCATGTTTTCGTGCGACAGGTAGTTCTCGCGTGATTTGTAAGTTCTCGCATGACATGTGGTTCTCGCGCGACTTGATGGTTTTTGCGTGATAGAATGGTTCTCGCGTGAAGCAATAGTTCTCGCGCGAGATGTTGCTGATGTATGTTAAGTTTTCGCATGCTATGCTGTTATGTGTGATGCGTTATCTTTTTACGTTATACGACTTTTTAAAACTATATACTTTATGATGTGACTTTACTTGATATGTATGATTATGTAAGTAAAGTATTACGTAACGAAAGTGAAAGATAACGATGATGAAAGTGGAACGTAATGAATAAATGAAAGTCTTGCAAGCAAATTAAAAGGAGGCTCACAACTCATTGAGGACTTGTTAGCTCAACTGTGTACGGTTTAGCTAACCCATAAGGATGCACACAGGGGGGTCAGTCTTTGTGATTGATCAAGACGTACGAAAACGGGATCTTTGTCGCTTGACCCCAAGACAGAAGTTGCTTTGTGTACAATGATGGAGCGTAGCCTATGACAGGATCTAGATTAAAAGTGAAAGAATGAAAGAAAGTTCGAAAACGAACGATTATGAACGATGATGATAAGATGATAATAATAATAATCAAGATGTACGTACGATGTGTGATCATGAACGAAAGTAAAGGTTATGTTTTAACGAAAAGTAAAGTATTTTTAATATATAAACTAGAACTCACTCAGCGTAGCTGACTTTTGTATGCATAATAGTTGGCAGGTAACCGTTTGATGCTGAGAAGGTGCAGGCATGGATGCATAAGCCACTAGGAATGATTTGCGTCTGGCATCCACAATTTTGGAAATGATTATTGTATTAACAAAATTTTGAGATGTAAATGAATGCTTTGATGTATTGTCATGATTTTAATCATGAATGAAAAGTTTTAATTCCGCTGCAAATGACGTGTTTTAAATGTATTATGCGATGATTGACCGACTGTAAGCGTCCTGGGAGCGGGGCCTTACAAGTTGGTATCAGAGCCAATGTTTAAGAGAATTGGGTAAAATATTTCAAAAAACCTAAAACTTAAACTGAGAATGGGACAAAAAGGGGAGGGGATGCCAGTCCTAGTAGCTACATGCCTGCAGGTAAAAGTTTTATGTAAATGTTTTATGTAAGATAATAAAAAAGGAATTATGTGCGCGTGTTATGTGGTTTACGTGCCCCTAGTAGATTTGGATACTGATGTAGTCAGGATAGGGAATGCTTGGAGAAAGAAGAGTAAAGTAAGTGGCTAATCACAACTGGCCACTGTAATTAGGGACTTACTATACTTGACGTAATCTAAGCTATTACCTTGAATGACCATGTTGGTGTTTGAATCTTATAGCGCTTAGATGGTCGGTGGTAGACCTTCGAAGGCTTCCCGAGGTGGAGTGCATGGTGGACGTGGTACTGGAACACGTTGTAAGGTAATATCAGAAGATTATAAGGCTGATGCAACCAAAGAAGCCAAAACAACCAAAGATCTTCCTGCATGCATGCACTAAATGTACAAAGGTAGAAGTGCTTTGAAAGTTTTACACACCACATCAGAAAATACTCTAAGTGTAAAATCTTCCGAAGCCAAAGTCCAAATCTTCCAAAGCCAAAGATGAAGTCCTCTGAAGCTTCAGAGATAAAGTCTTCCAAAGCCATTTTGCTATGAAGATTGATTTCTTTCAAAGACAGAGAAAGACATGCTTTCTCTGATCTACTTTACATAAAGCTGACACACTTTCAGCTACAACTCTAAAGACTCACCAAATTGTATGAGTTGGTGAAAAGTCCATGCTTTTGTAAACTTTAGATTAAGGTTTTTGTCTGTAATTTCCTACTTTTGTACCTGTAAACCTTTTTGTAATAGAAAAAGGATGTGAGCTATCACATGTCATAGTCACTAGTCAAAAGGCAGATTGCCTTTTGAAATTAGTTTTATCTTGTTGTCTAGATTAGTCAATTCCAACTGTCCTTCTAAGTATTGATGGTTGTAGGATGTAGTATAAAGAGTCTCAGGTTCTTGTAATTTATATAATGCTTTGTAACACTTGTAATAGAACTTGAGAGCAATATACAACATTCCTTGAAAACTAGACTTATGTGTTATTATTGCTTGTTCTGTCTCATTACTTAATTATGTTCATAGTATCCTTATTATCAAACCCGGTTCTCTATTTGAACTGTTAAGTGTTCCAAGTCTCTCCTTATTGTGAAACTGATTGTGTTAGGCACCCTTACCCGGTCCTGCAATTGGTATCAGAGCATTTCAGGCTCTTGATTGTAATATCTCACCATCTTTAATCCTCTCAGTTTCACAGTTCACTTAACATCTCAAATGGCAGCTATCACAAAGGCTGATATGGAAACCAGTACAATGACAAAGTCCCCACTGATCACTCCTGAAGACTTTGATACTTGGTGACAAAGAATGGAAGGCTTTATCAAGTCTCAAGACTCTAGGATGTGGGGGTCTGTTGTCGAGGAACCTCATGTACCATCCACCTCTTCAGCTACTGCTGGTGGTGGTATGATACCAAAGGAAGTGGCTGACTATTCTGATGAAGACTGGAAGAGAATTGATATTGATCAGAAAGCCATGACCGCCCTCCAAACTGCTCTTCCAAACTCTATCTACAGAGGCTTCAAGAAGTGCAAGACTGCCAAGCAACTCTGGGATGCACTGAAGCTGATGTATGAGGGGTCTGATGATGCAAAAGAAAACAAGAAAGACCTCTTGAAGCAGCAGTTTGAAAACTTCATCTTCAAGACAGGTGAAACCATGACTCAACAATACTTCAGGTATGTTAAGATTGTGGATACTCTGGCAAATGTTAGAGTAACTCTTGAGAACAGGGATGTTGTGAGGAAGTTCATGTACTCTCTTCCCAGACAATGGACATACTGTTGTGTGGTCATCAAGAGGACTGAGAACCTCAAGACCTTTACTCTTACAGAGTTGTATGGTATCCTTTGTGGCTACCAGATGGAAATGAACATGCAAAATCCATCTGGTAACTCCAACAACCAACAGAGTTCAGCCCTTCATGTGGTTGAAAATGATTGCAGAGAACCACAGCACCATCTCATCTGCTACCCCGAAAAATCACAAAAGGGTCCTTTCATCACCTTTCCGGAGACACCAAGGGAAGGATACATCCCTGGAAGCCCATTCCAGGAGACAAGCTCTTCACAAGCTTTTATGTCTTCTGATGAAAGTTTAGGCAACTTTCTTTTCACCCTTGAAGATCTGGACTTTATCCATCCAGATGATCTGGAGTATATGGAAATAGTCCAGCAGATGGATCTTCTTACTCACAGGGCCAACAAATTCTACAAGAGGACTAGAAGGAAGTTTCCTAGCAATGCAGCCAGTGGGAAGTTTGGGCTTGATAAAAGCAAAGTGAAGTGTTACAACTGTAACCAAATGGGACATTTTGCCAGAGAGTGCAAGGCACCAAGGTCAAATGGTGGGCAAGCACAAACAAGCACAAACTACACTGAAGGAGCTCACCAGAATAAGAAGCCAAGACAGCAAGCCGTAGTTGCTGTTGAAGAAGGTGGCTTTGACTGGAGCTTTCAGGTGGAAGATGCATCTTCAAACCATGCATTGATGGCAGATCATGATGAAGCCAAGGTATTGGAACATCTCTGTACACCTGAATGTATTGCTAAAGTTAATAGATACAGGTCCTATAACTTAGAGATGAGATCTGATCTTGAGTCCTTAAATATCTTAAAAGCTGATTTTAAAAGAGCTGAAAATGATTATAAACTTAAGATAGAAGATCTAGAGAAAACCATTTCAACTCTTAAGCATGAGCACACTAACTACAGGACTCAAATCAAAGATCTCATCTTAAAGTTAACTGAATGCTAGGCTGAGCTTGTGATCAGCAAAGCCAGGGTAGAAAAATGTGTTCTTGAAGAAGAGACCTTCAAGAACATAATATCCTCATCCCTACATGCAAAAGTTTGTATCAGAATAAGCAGGGACTAGGATCTACTGAGATCGCTCCTCCACACACTCTATTATCTGTAAGATCTCCAAGGTGTGGAACTTGTGAAGATGAGCTTCCCCTCATAGACCCCATTATTGAAGAGGATGAAGAGGAGATAGTGAAGGATGACTCTGAGAAGAATAAAGAAGATCATCCTAAGAAGGGTCACTATTTTCCTGAGGAGAGGAAAGAGTCTGGAATGACCAATTCAAAGAGGAAGAACTTGATCAGAAGAGCTAAGAGAAGATCAAAGAAGGCTCAAGAGATCAAGGCCACTTTTGACTCCAAGCAGAAACAAGTGTTCATTTTTATAGGGTTTTAAGTGGTAAAGGCTGAAGACTCAACTATGAACTCTAGTACTAGGAGTTCTAGTTTAGTTACAAACCATTCCAGCAAGAAGAAGAAGACTAACCAGCTGTGTACCACTGCTACACAGCCTGAACCATCCAACTCTAAGAGCAAGCCTCTCCCTAAGAAGCTTGTTGCATCATCTGTGAAGATAAAGATGGAAAGGAAAATGATTAAACTCAGTCTTGCTCTTAAAAGAAGACTCCTAGAAGGAAGCAAATGGACTGTATCATGTGTGGTAGTACTTCTCATCTGGCTAAGGATTGCATCTACAATCCTAAAAGCACTATCCACATGGTCAAAGAAAAAGCTTCTGGGAAGAAGAAGGAAAAGCAAGCTTTGGAAGGAAAATCTGTTTCCTTCAGAAGCTCCAAAGTGAAGAAGAAGACAAGTGAGAACTTGCCTTCGAAAGAAATTTTGGTCTCGGAAGAAAGGAATGCTTCCGAAGTACTAAAGCATGCTGCAGTGAAAGCAAGATCTTTCAAAAGTCCTGTATCCAAAACCTCAGAAGTTATTAAACTTCTGAAGTGTTGAAGGTCAAGTCCAATCTACCAAAGATGATGTGGAAGATGAAGAAAGACCTGGAGATTGAGAGTTCTTCATCAACAGCAACTAATGATCCTCAAAGCTTGAATATAGGATATGTTACTGTTACATTGTCTTCAGATCAATTTGAAAAGCCCAAGACCAATAAGGCTTGGGTTTCTAAGTGTAACTAACCACTTCTTTTTGTGTAGGAATAGCTAAGGACCAAGGAAAATGTGTGGATCATTGATAGTGGTTGTTCCAGGCACATGACTGACAATGGTTCTTCACTTTACAATTTTGAGAAAATTGATGGAGGACCAGTTGCTTTTGGAGGAGATGTGGGTGGTTACATCACTGGAAGGGGTATTGTCATAAATGGTAAGCTCACCATTGAGAAGGTAAATTTTGTTAAAGAGCTTGGATACAATCTACTGAGTGTATCCTAATTTTGTGATCAGAGACACAACATGCTCTTTATTGAGCATGAGTGCATTATTCTCAAGCCCAGGGTGGTCATTCCTGAAGAGCATATCCTGCTCAGAGCCCCTAGAAAAGGGAACATGTACAAGATGGACTTGAAGAAAACATCTCCCTCAAGAGAGGTTTCTTGCTTTCTATCTAAAGCAAATAGTCATGAGTCTTTCCTATGGCATAAAAGAATGTGCCATGTAAACTTTAAAAACATGAATAAATTAATTAAGAATGATTTGGTAACTGGAATGCCAAAAAAAGAGTTTACAAGTGATGATCATTGTGTTGCATGCCTAAAAGGGAAGCAACACAAAGTGTCTCACAAGCCAAAGGAAATGAACTCTATCACTACTCCCCTACACTTATTACATATGGATCTCTTTGGCCCTACCAGTGTAATGAGTTTAGGAAGGACCTCATATTGTTTAGTGATCATAGATGACTTCACAAGATTCACTTGGGTCTTTTTCCTTAGAACTAAGGATGAGACTCTTGAGATCTTGAAGAACTTCATTCTAAAAATTGAGAATCAATCTGATCACAAGGTCAAGACCATAAGATGTGACCAAGGAACAAAATTTAAGAATCAAATCCTTGATAAATTTTGTGATGAAAAGGGTATTACAAGACAATATAGTGCTCCCAGGACTCCTCATCAAAATGGTGTTGCTGAGAGGAGAAACAGGACACTTATTGAAGCTGTAAGAACCATGTTGTCTGACTCTAAACTACCCATCACCTTCTAGGCAGAGGCAGTTAACACAGTCTGCTATGTACAGAACAGAGTTTTAGTGGTTAAGACTCATAGTAAGACTCCTTATAAGCTGTGGCACAAAAGGAGACCTTTTATTGGTTTCCTCAGGTCATTTGGATGTCCTTGCACCATTTTGAATACCAAAAATCAAGTAGCCAAATTTGATGAGAAGTCAGATGATGGACACTTTATTGGATGCTCTTCCCAAGCTAAGGCTTATAGAGTATACAATCTCAGAACTAGAGTAGTTGAGGAGTCAGCCAATATGACCTTCAATGAGCACAGCCCTAGTGTGAAAAGTTCTGGTCAGGATTGGATATTTGATCTTGACTTAGTAACTAACTATTTTAACAAGTCTTGTGAGAATGTTTCAGGATCTATATATAACATATCAATAGGAGATCCTGACCCAAGATTTGAGCTGAGAAGACCAAGCAAGATTATTACTTCAGCTCCTTTGGTGACTAACCCTGCAAATGAAGATCCTATCAGCACAAACATGACAAATTCAGCTGATACATCTGAGATGCCTTCAAATTCCAGCTCAGAGGCTCAAAACTCTAGAGAAGGAGCTTCAATTGTAGGAGGAAATGGAGGTGGTGATAGTGATCAAGAATTTCTTGATGCTGATAACAACTCCATAGAAGACAACATAAATGATGTCACACACTCATTGGATCAAGTCTCACTTGATAAATGTGCTGATGTGGTGGGTGACACTCCATTGCCAGATCTGAATTTCTCTAATCTAGATCTGTCAAATCAACTTGCTGTGATCCCTCAACTCAGGATCCACAAGTCACACCCCACCACAAACATCATTAGAAATGTTGATACAGGGGTGAGAACAAGAGGACAAACCCATGACAAAAATGTTTGTCTATATTCTTGCTTCTTGTCCTAAGTAGAGCCAAAGAAAGTTGATGAGGCTTTGAAAGATGGAAGCTGGGTTGAAGCAATGTAAGAAGAGCTGCTTCAATTCAAAAGACAAAAGGTTTGGAACCTATGTCCTCTTCCTCATAGGAAGACTGTCATAGGAACCAAGTGGGTTTTTAGGAACAAGAAGGATGATAGAGGACTTGTCATCAAGAACAAGGCAAGACTAGTTGTTCAAGGGTACACACAAGAAGAGGGAATTGATTACACAGATGTTTTTGCTCATGTGGCAAGACTTGAAGCTGTAAGAATATTCCTGGCTTTTGCTGCATCCATGGATTTCAAGGTCTACCAACTTGATGTCAAGTGTGCTTTTCTGTATGGGGTGATTGATGAAGAGGTGTATGTCAAACAACCACCTGGCTTTGCTAACCCAGATCATCCTGATTATGTCTACAAGCTTGATAATGCTCTTTATGGGTTGTACCAAGCTCCAAGGAAATGGTATGAAACACTGTCTCAGTATCTCTATCAACATGGTTACAAGAGGGGTACTATAGATGCAACTCTCTTCATCAAAGGGATAGGGAATGACTTAACACTAGTTCAAGTATATGTGGATGACATTATCTTTGGGTTAACTAATCCAAAGCTCTGCAAAGACTTTGAGAGGTTGATGAAGAACAGATTTGAAATGAGTGCCATGGGGGAACTAAATTTCTAGTTGGGAATTCAAGTGAAGCAAGTTGACAATGGCATCTTCATAAGTTAGTCAAAGTATGTACAAGACATACTTACAAGATTCAACATGACTGAATGTAAGGTTGCTAAGACACCCATAGCTAGAAGCCACTCCCTAGGACCTGATCTTGAGGGGGAGTGTGTGGATGAACATCTTTATAGGGCTATGATTGGGTCTCTTATATACCTAACAACCAGCAGGCTTGATATCATGTTTGCCACATGCATCTATGCAATATATCAAGCCAACCCCAAGATGTCACACCTGGTTGCTGTCAAAAGGATTCTTAGATATCTCAAAGGTGCTCCCAAGCTTGGCCTTTGGTATCCAAAGAGTTCTGACTTCAATCTGTATACTTATACAGATAGTGACTATGGAGGTTGTAACATGACTACAAAGTCTACATCTGGAGGATGTCAATTCCTTGGTGGAAGGATTGTCTCATGGCAATGCAACAAACAATCATGTGTCTCTGCATCAACTGCTAAGGCTGAATACATTGCTGCTGCAAGTTGTTATGCTCAAGTGCTTTGGATTCAGAATCAGATACTGTGTTGGGTTTTTACAAGTTTCAACAAAGATGTTTAACCATTTAAACAACAAAACGCAGTGGATAAGGGGTTTAAAACTTGTTATATATTCTGAAAATAAACATTTATATGTTCAAGAAAACAAACCCAAGAACAAGGATCATATATATATGTGAAAAGAAGTGCTATCAAAACCAACCATAGGATGTACATGAATACTACCTTTCTTGAACAAGGAATTTAGATACGGATGAGAGGAGGGAGATGATGTTTCTTGAATGTCTAGTCTTCAAAAGAGGAGACCTCAAGCTTGTATACCCACAAGCTCTTGGAAAGCACCCAACTTGTTAGGAAGTTGACACCAAAGATCCTTCTTACAAAAACTCTAGATCCGAAAATGGGAGAAGAGAAATGGAGAAGAAGGAGCTTGCATGTGTGAGAGAGAAAGTGTGTTGAGTGTCTTAGTTGAACAAGTAAATTGCTTGCATAAAACAAGATAAAAGGAATCCCAATGCAACCACCAAGGGGCGGCCGAAAATGGGTTCAAAATGGGTTCCCTCCCATTTTGAAAAACTCCCTTTTAATTCATTGTTAATAACTAATTAAGTTATATAATTAAACCAACTTAATTTATAACTTAAACACTCTTATATTTGATGTTATTTAACTTATTTAAATAACTTACAAATGATATCTCATGAACAAAATATCCATATAATTTGTTCTATCTCAAATGCAATAATTCAGAAAACCCATTTTCTAAATTGGTGTCAAAATTTATTTGCTTGATCATGTCAACAAATAAATATTTATCGGTGTTTGCCTAGCTTGTTATTGGGTATGACCCGACTTGGATCATAACGTACTAACCACATCAATCTTGTATGTGTCTTGGGCATATAAGATCCAACAATCTCCCACTTGCACAAGATTCATAGAAGATTGATGCAAGCAGTAAATACCGCCTAACAACGGTTTACTACCCTTAATACGTATGACTAAGAGCCATTCAATAACATCATCCCCTTCAAGTATCTTACTCGAAAATGTTTTAGGTGAATCAATCATCTATCCTTTTGTCACAGATGTCATGTTAAATCTTAGAGACACAGAATGATCATTCTCCATTGACTTAACTTTAGCAGGCCTTAGACATCTTACTCTCAACGAATAAGAGGGACAAATCCCATCTTGATTACATACGTCTCTTACAATCACCTCGTGCTATACCTGAATTTAGTCTTATGTACTGCCGTGTTTCAGAACAGCGAAGAACTAAGTCAAAGTATAATACCCGGTGAATATCAAGACCCAATATGTATCTCAGGTCAGAGGATACCAAATGATATTCGCCTTTACTCAAATTTACTTATGATCAATCAAGAAGATTCCATGTAGTAATATTTGAGATGCGGGTCAGTCCAATATTTGTATCCCACAAATATCTATGAACTTTGGCAGCAACCCTTTGCTATATATTCATCCATATGAATATCCACCAATCCAAGTTCATAATAGTCTTACCCTCATACTTGTTCCCACAGGTATGAACGACTACGGACGTTTAGAGTAAATGATTTACTCATGGATTAAACATGCAAAATTGGAACGTTAGTGAAGCATTATAACCAAATAATTCATTCAAATAATAAAGGTTCCAATATCCAAATACAAAATTATAAGATCAAATCCAGTCACTAGAATATCGAAGTCCCATGGCACAAGTATGACCTTCATGCTTTGCCTTTTCAAGGAGCTTCGTGAGTGGATCCGCAATGTTTTGATCCGTGTGAACTTTGCGAATACATATCTTTCCTTTTCAACTTCATCCCTTATGTAGTTGAATCTCCGCTCAATGTGCCTAGTCTTTTGATGTGCACGGGGTTCCTTGATTTGAGCAATCGCACCCTCATTATCACAAAGAATTTCTAGGGGGTCCTGAATGGAAGGGACAACCCCTAGATCGGCAATGAATTTCTTCAACCATGCAGCTTCTTGAGCTGCTAATGAAGCGGCGATGTATTCTGACTCTGTAGTTGATAATGCCACCACATCTTGTTTAGAGCTCTTCCAAGAGACTGCTCCTCCATTTAGGATGAAAATGTATCCCGATTGTGATCGTGAGTCATCCCGATCAGTTTGGAAGCTCGCATCCGTGTAACCTTTTACCACGAGTTCCTCCTCACCAGATCCATAGATTAGGAACATATCTTTAGTCCTCCTTAGGTACTTAAGTATGTTCTTAACAGCCATCCAATGACTAGTTCCAGGATTTTGCTGGTATCGGCTTGTCATGCTCAAAGCGCATGACACGTCCGGCCTAGTGCATATCATTGCATACATGATGGATCCTATAGCAGATGCATACGGGATTTCCTTCATTTTATCTTGCTCATCCTTTGAGCTTGGACATTGAGTCGTACTCAATATCGTTCCTCTTTGAATAGGTACCGTACCTTTCTTAGAGTTCTCCATCTTGAACCTTTTCAAGATCTTATCAATGTATGCACTTTGATTTAAACCTATCAACCGCCTTGATCTATCCCTATAGATCTTTATTCCCAAAATATAGGCGGCTTCACCAAGATCCTTAATGGAAAAACAGCTTCCAAGCCAGGTTTTTATACCTTCCAAGGTTGGAATGTCATTTCCAAATAGTAGGATGTCATCGACATACAATACTAGGAAAGTGATGATGCTCCCACTAGCCTTTTTATACACACAAGCCTCATCAGCGTTTTTGATGAACCCAAATTTATTACCTCTTCATCAAAACGGTGATTCCAACTTCTTGACGCTTGCTTCAATCCATAGATTGATTTCTTTAACTTGCATACTTTGTTAGGATGTTTTGGGTCGACAAAACCTTCAGGCTGAACCATATAGACATCTTCCTCAAGATATCCATTTAGAAAAGCGGTTTTGACATCCATTTGCCAAATCTCATAATCATAATGAGCAGCTATGGCAAATAATATCCTAATAGACTTTAGCATTGCAACAGGCGAAAAGGTCTCATCATAATCAACCCCTTGAGTTTGAGTGAAACCTTTTGCTACAAGTCTAGCTTTATAAGTATCCAAGTTTCCATGCATATCGGTTTTCTTCTTGAAAACCCACTTACTTCCAACTACCTTGGAGCTAAGAGGTGGTACAACCAAGTCCCACACTTGGTTGTCATACATGGATTGCATCTCAACATTCATGGCTTCAAGCCATTTGTCACAATCCAAATTGGACACTGCATCATGGTATGTGATTGGTTCATCGGAATCAACCACATAGCACCCATCCATGAAAAATCCATATCTTTCAGGTGGATTACTAGTTCTACAGATTTGCGAACGTTTTGTGTGTATTGATCAACCATTTGATCATTCTCAACATCCTCATGTTGAGTGCTAGTGTCAACCAAACGTGTATCGGGTTGTGGTTCTTGATCCTCCTCAAGATCCACTGTTCTACTGCTAGCTCCTTCCATAAGGAACTTGGCTTCCAAGAACTCACCCTTCTTGGCAACAAACTCCTTTTGTTCCAATGGATCATAGAAATAATATCCCATAGAATCTCTAGGATATCCAATAAAAATACACTTAGTGGAACGACTTTCTAACTTGTTTGAGGTGGGAGTCTTTACATAAGCCTCACATCCCCACACCTTTAAATATGATAGAGATGGAACCCTTCCATGCCATATTTCAAAAGGTGTCTTTTCCACTTTCTTGGTTGGGGCCATATTCAAAATACGGGCCGCAGAGAGCAAAGCGAAACCCCAAAATGATAGAGGCAATGAGCTTCCAGCCATCATAGATCGAACCATATCTAATAGAGTTCGATTTCTCCTTTCGGACACACCATTGTGTTGTGGTGTTCCAGGTGGAGATAGTTGTGAGATAATCCCACAACTTCTAAGATGATCTCTAAAAGCATCACTCAGGTATTCACCTCCTCTATCGGTGCGGAGAATTTTTATTGATTTGTTGAGTTGATTTTCTACTTCATTTTGGAAGGTTTTGAACATTTCAAAAGCTTCATCTTTGTGTCTTAACAAGTACACATACCCATACCTACTATAGTCGTCGGTGAAGGTAATGAAGTATCTTTCATTATACCTAGTCATTGGCTTAAAAGGACCACATACATCCGAATGTATGATACCTAATAAATCTTTTGCCCTTTCGGTTTTGCCACTAAAAGGTGCCTTAGTCATTTTGCCTTGTAAACAAGATTCACATACATCAAATGAATCATATTCACTTGCTTTTAAAAGACCATTCTTTTGAAGAGTTTGTATGCGCTTCTTGTTTATATGACCAAGACGGCAATGCCAAAGATAGGTGTCACTCAAATCTAATTTGAGCTTCTTGGTGGTGGTTTGGTACAACGAGCTATCATATAATGTGTTTTCACGAACCAATTCATAAATACCATTAATAGGAGTAGCTTTAAAATAAAAGATGTTATTTAAAGAAACATGAATTTCATTTTCAATAAACGTCAAAACATAACCATATTGTCTTAATTGGGCAACTGAAATAATGTTCCTAGTCAAACTAGGAGCATACAAAACATTGTTCAAAATTGCTTCCAAACCATTTGGAAGCTTCAGGATGTAGTCCCCTCGGGCTTCAACTTGAACTTTTGCCCCATTCCCCATGTAGAGGCTAACATCCCCTTTCTTGAAGTCTTTACTTCTTTTGAACCCCTGCAACAAATTGCAAATATGAGTCCCACATCCGGTATCCAATACCCATGTGTTAGAGGATATTATATTTAGATCAATATGAATCATGAAAATTGTACCTGAGGTCTGCCCGGCATCCCTCTTAGCTTTCAACTCTTTGAGATGGACAGGACAATTTCTTGCCCAATGTCCTATCTCCCCACACTTAAAGCATGGGTCATCCGAAGCAACCTTTTGCTTCTTCTCCGCTGGTTTTGGTGGTGGCACTTTTACCACTCCCTTTCCCTTTCTCCCAACGTACCCTTTACCTTTGGCAACACTTGCCTTGGATGCGGGGTGAGGCCTCTTCTTGTTCCCACCTTCATTGATGGTGAGAACGGGTAAACTCCTTTTACCCATGGCCGCCTCGGCTGTTTTGAGCATAGAGTGAAGCTCAGTTATGTTCTTGTCCCAACCGTTCATGTTATAATTCATAACAAAATTGTCAAACCTTTTTGACAAAGAGTTGAGGATCAAATCCGTAGCCAACTCTTTCGAGACGGGACAATTCAGCCTTTCGAGGCGGTCTATGTGGCTCTTCATCTTAAGTACATAAGACGAGACCGATTGGGTATCATCCATACGACATGCATGGAGTGCTCGAACCGTTTCGAAGCGCTCTACCCTTGCTTGTTGTTGGAACGTTTCCTTCAACTGGGTTATCATGTCGTATGCTCCGTGATGTTCGTACTCCTTTTGGAGATCCGGAGTCATACTTGCCAACATGAGGCAAGACACTTGGACCGAGTCCTCAGTGTATTTCACCCAATTCATGTAGGCCTCTTCATCTTCCTCATTGGGTTCATCGGGAATCGGATCGTCTAAGATATATGACCGTTTCTCTTGCTTGAGAACAATTCTCAAGTTTCGAAACCAATCAATGAAATTGTTATGGTTTAGACGCTCCTTTTGGAGAATGGTTCTTAGTGATAGGGTATGAGCGGATGGAATATCATTATTTTCATTGTTGTTGGTGGCCATCTACAAAATTTAACAAAGTTCAATTTTAGTATTTACGATATTATCATATTTAATTATAAATACCTTTTATGTGTCATACACAAAATAAAATTCTAGAATCCAACGTTACATTTAAATAGTGGTTAGGTGACCTTTATCCCATTATTTAAATTAACAAGGTAGTCAACGTTTGACAATTGCAACCCTTTGCAACTTCTAGAGGTATGGGATCGACTTAAACATCATATGTATAGTCGGCATGTTAATCCCATCAACACCTTTTGTAAACCACATTGTAGGTGATCCATTTAACATGGTTTGCAAATCAAGTTACCCTACTTACACACACATGTGAGTTTACCAATATAAGTGGTTAGGTGATCTTTATCCCACAAATATGGCATTCCCACCTCAAATCACAAGTTCCCTCAAAATGGTTAGGTGACCTTTATCCCATTAAGAGTTTTCAAGTGACTCAAGTGTTGTGTAAAAGGATGGTGATAAACTTGTTTTCAAAAGACATTTTAAGTTTTCATAATTCTAGTTTAGAAAACTCTATGTACCTTGTATTTGCATGCTTTCAAATACATGGTACCCTATGGTTCTTTAATAAAACCCCTTTTATTTAAAATCATTAATCCTTTTAATAACCTTTTATTAACCACTTAATGATTAAGAACCATTTATTTTCAGCTTGTTATGTTTATAAATTTGTTTGTTATGCATATCCATATATCAAACATTCAACATAAAACAAACAAACAAACAAGCACAACCATTCAATCATAAGTGCATAACCATAGCCACTAAGGTGACCACACTTGTTTGCCATCACAAGTGTTGTCATTTGGTCTTTCCTAAGGGTTAATAATAACACATAAAATGTGTCCAAGAACTCCCACTCGAATCCGCATCCAAATGCTTCAAGTGTCCATGTCTTTTGAGTTCTTCCTTTGTATCTTCCCTTGAGTATCCAACTTGTGCATCCTTTTTTTTACAAAATCATATCCTAATACAATTTTTCTAATAAAAGAAATGCACCTAATCTATTTATTACATAACCAATGAATAAATAAATTACAACCCAAAAGATACAAACACCAAAATTATTATTACAACCCTTTAATGAATAAAACCATACATGACAATCACATTCATCCAAATCCAAAACACATTAGGTCAAGGCTATGTTATGCACCAAAATATGTATCAATATAACATCCAAGAACAATCATGAACCCCTTTTTTTAAACCTTAAAGTTTCGGCCAACATAAACCCAAACTTTAGGACTTAGACCAAACAAAACAATCAACCTCTTGATGTTAATCTTTCAAGGTTTATTCTAAAGCATGTAAGATAAAACTTTGAAAGATAAGGGATTCATTCATCCACAACAAAACAGCCCCTAATGGGTTGAAAAAGTCTAACAAAACTAACTTTTCTTGGACTTTTGAAGCAAGTCTTCCACATAACCAGCTCTAGATGCCATTGTTGGGTTTTTACAAGTTTCAACAAAGATGTTTAACCATTTAAACAACAAAACGCAGCGGATAAGGGGTTTAAAACTTGTTATATATTCTGAAAATAAACATTTATATGTTCAAGAAAACAAACCCAAGAACAAGGATCATATATATATGTGAAAAGAAGTGCTATCAAAACCAACCATAGGATGTACATGAATACTACCTTTCTTGAACAAGAAAGTTAGATACGGATGAGAGGAGGGAGATGATGTTTCTTGAATGTCTAGTCTTCAAAAGAGGAGACCTCAAGCTTGTATACCCACAAGCTCTTGGAAAGCACCCAACTTGTTAGGAAGTTGACACCAAAGATCCTTCTTACAAAAACTCTAGATCCGAAAATGGGAGAAGAGAAATGGAGAAGAAGGAGCTTGCATGTGTGAGAGAGAAAGTGTGTTGAGTGTCTTAGTTGAACAAGTAAATTGCTTGCATAAAACAAGATAAAAGGAATCCCAATGAAACCACCAAGGGGCGGCCGAAAATGGGTTCAAAATGGGTTCCCTCCCATTTTGAAAAACTCCCTTTTAATTCATTGTTAATAACTAATTAAGTTATATAATTAAACCTAACTTAATTTTATAACTTAAACACTCTTATATTTGATGTTATTTAACTTATTTAAATAACCTTACAAATGATATCTCATGAACAAAATATCAATATAATTTGTTCTATCTCAAATGCAATAATTCAGAAAACCCATTTTCTAAATTGGTGTCAAAATTTATTTGCTTGATCATGTCAACAAATAAATATTTATCGGTGTTTGCCTAGCTTGTTATTGGGTATGACCCGACTTGGATCATAACGTACTAACCACATCAATCTTGTATGTGTCTTGGGCATATAAGATCCAACATACTGGACTATGGATTCAACTTCAAAGAGACTCCCATCCACATAGACAACAACAACGCTATCTCCATTATAGAGAATCCTGTGTAGCACTCAAGGACCAAACACATAACCATCAGGTATCATTTGATTAGAGATAATTTTGAGAATGGATTAATCAAACTAGTCAAAGTTAACACAAATGAACAATATGCTGATCTGTTCACTAAAGCTTTTGATGAACAGAGATTCAAATATCTTGTATCAGCTATTGGGATGATTAACTTTGAGTAGATTTTCTTAAAAACTTAAATCAACTCTATTTCTAAAACCTGTGTGTCCTAAGTTGTCTATTTTATCACCTTCATAAGCCCAGTTTATTTTGGAAGAAATTTTTTTATGATATTCCTTAGATTTTAGAAAATTTTTCAAACATATTTTCCTTCGGGAGATTTCAAGTTGACTTTGGAAGAAATTTATGTTTTCAAATCAAATAACTACTTATAAGAAATTTACATTCGGAAGAAATTCTGAGAATATCTTCCGAAGCTTAAATAGGCTTCTAAGTACTTGCATGTATTTGAAGGAAAAATATCTTTCGAAAGCAATTAAGTCTCGAAAGATTTATTCTCTTTAGAATAAAACTCCCAAGTCTTAATATCTTTCGAAATCAAATATGTGTCGGAAGAAAAACTCTCTAAGTATTTTTTCTTCCGAAGCCAAATTTTCACAACTCTTAAGAATATCTTCCGAAGCCAAATTGCCTTCGGAAGCTTTTTCTTAAAAACTTCCGAAGCTAAATTACCTTCAGAAGATTTTCAACTTCCAAAATAACTACCATTTTGGGCACTTTTTCAGAGGTGGGACCGACATCCGGATTTCAAAGTTTATCATTTTGCAATAACTTTTTTTCAAATCCATTTCATATATATTCTCAAACGGTTCCCCCTCTTCTCACTCTCCTCTTCATCTACATTGTTCTCTAACCTAATAGTCCATGGAATGGTTCAGGGGGTCAAGTTCAGGTATTCTTAATTTGTATATACCAATTTGCTTGCTAACTTGGACTCCCAAGAATATTACATGTTCCCTAGATATGTCCAGCACATTCTCAACTATGAATTAGGCACACAGTTGAGGGGAACATGTAATATTCTAAAATTGGGACAAATGAAGCCTGACATCTTCAAAATAATAAGGAAGCCAACTGTTGGCTTCTCTGGGGTAGAAACAGCCCTTGCCCCAAAAATGTTTGAGCTCATTGCTCAAGGTGACAACCTAGTAGCACCAGCTAGTGTTGAACCCACACCTTCTATCTCTCAACCACATATACAACCCACAATAACCATCACCTACCAGCGAAAAACCAAGCGAACCCCTACACATGCTATTCAGCTTGTCCAGGCTCCCATATCACCAACCTTACAGGAGGAAGTGGACACTCGAGCTTCCACTTCCCTTGAGGAGCAAACCACTCCCATCTCTCATATGATCAGTGCGAAGGTTCCTCATGCTCAGCCTGATGAGCTCACACCCTAAACAGCCTTAAGCCTTCACTCAGAGTCTCTACACTCTAGTGAACAACCTTTCGGGGAAAGTTACCATCCCTAGTCATTGGATCTAAACCAACCAATTCCCAGCCTTGACTTCTATGATGATGAAGACATGGCATTCAGAGAGTACCATGAGTCTCTCTTCTCCACACCTACTCAAGGAGAGATGAGTACTCCTGTCTCACCCAGGTCTATCCCACATCATTCACCTATCACTGAGGTGGATCTCCCTGAACCTGTTCAGGAGATCCATATGGAAGAGGCTCTCACTTCAGCAAGTGATTACATCTTTAAGACCTCAACCATGGAAACCAGGCCTTTTGACACTTCTCTTGAAGCTGTTATAAGCCAGGGGAAATCCAGCAGCCAAGAACAATATGCTGGTGATGAGGAGGAGGATCTTGGTCTAATTCTCTCATCCCCCTGTGATTCTTCTGATGAAAATAAGGGGAGTCTGAAACTAAAGGTGCACACACTGACTAAAACTTGCACCTATTTAGTCTCTAAGATTAGTCACCTGGAATCTCAGGTGACTATCTTACAAAAGAGGGTCAATGACCAGCAACTTGAGATCACCGATCTCAAGGGCCAGCTAGTTGAGAGACCACCAAGATGAACTCAACCAGGTCCACAAGAACCTGTGAATATGATAGACTCAAGCCCTAGCTCACTTATGAAAGAAGGTGATGCTACCAAAAAGGGGGAGAAAGTCCAAACAGTCACAGAACCTGGGAGTTCCTCTCAAAGTATGGACATAAGGGATTCACCACCCTCTCTTGCAATAGTCCATACTTAGCAACCTCCTCAAGTCTACATGGATGTAGACTCTCTCATTCAAAGTCTATTTAAGGAGGGTATACCAAGAGCCATGTCTACCCCACCCCACTCTGAGAACCCAATCATAGGATAGAGGTATGACATAGAAAGAAGAGCTCTCATCATCTCTAGAACTCAGGGTCAAAAAGAAACTCTCAACTTTTCAAACCTGAGTTTCTATGAGTGCATAAATCTGGTTGATCTTCCACGTGTCAACCCAAGCCAAAACAGACAAGCTAGAAGACTAGTAGACTGGATACAAGAAAGGGTGCTAGAAGAGTTCAAGATGAGATCAAAATTATATAGACAGAGGATAGCAGGTGAGATCTTTGGTCAACTCGATGTTGAGGTGGACCCCGAGATAATCTTCAAAAGGAAAACCTTGACTGAAGGCCAAGAGGTTGAGCCTGTGAACCTTGAGATAGGATCTCCTTCTACACCTAATACCCTCAGTGAAGCACCAGCTGGTGATGGTGCTTCACAACCTCTCTCTGGCTAGAGCTTGATTGCTGAACCAAGCAATGAAGGCCAAAGCTCTCTCCACCCTGAGTCACCAAGGCTTGTGCGTGACAAAGGGAAGAGGAAAATAACCTCCGAGGAGTTAGAGGAGGAGAAGAGAGAAGGGAAGAGGAAGCTAAGGGGAGAGAGTTTAGGAGGGTCCTCAGGCTTCATGTAAGCTGCTATCTGAGCTGCCCTCAAGCCAAACACTCAAGATGATGAATTAAGGGCAGCTAGGCTAAACTACCTGGGACCAGGAACTATAATGTTGATGAACTCATATCTCTCCCCTTAGAAGAGTTGAATGAGCTAGCTAACACTGAGATGTCAAAGTAGAGGAGGGAGACAGAGGTTGCAGCATTGCTCCTCAAGATTAAGGAAGAAAAGAAACTGAAAAGTCTCTACAAACATGCTCCTGTCCTCTCCCCAGTTCAAGAAAGTCCTGAGACAGAGACTGTGGCACAGGCACAACCTCAGGTAGATAGGGAAGCTAAAAGAATGAATATGATCAACTACCTGAGTGCCACAGGACTCTATCAGGCAGCTGCACTTCTTCCCTTATACTTTGAGTACATAGAGTTTGAATATCTCAAGCAGCTGGAGGAACAAGCCACAAAAGAAAGAAAAGCTGCTAAGACAAAGCTAAGGGAGGAAGCTGCAAGGTCAAGGGCCATCATCCACAAAAGCCAAAAGAAGTCTAAAGATAGATAAAGGATGATGAGTTTCTTGAAGCTGTATGGATTCTCTGGAAGGAGGCTTGGTACTATGTCTCTATCCACCATGGATGAGCACATAAGAGTGATCAAGTAGAAGATTAAAAGGGGAGAGCTTGTAGACTTGCATTCTCTACCAAGTCCAGCTCAACCTGAAGTTGAGGTGAAGGTTAAAACCCCTGAGACAACACAACCTGATCCAAGAGCTACATCTCAGCCAACTTCATCTTCTGATCCATAGCAGGGTTCTCCTCTCTCTCCATCTGAACCTGTGACAGAAGAGATCCCAACTGAGAGGGACACAACAGAACAATCTGATGCTGAAGATCAGTCCTCTCAGTTGAAAACTTCAAAGAGGAGGAAAAGGATGGCCATAAAAAGTGTTTCAAAGAAGAAGAAAACCAAGACATCCACCTTCACACCTCAGGATGAGTTAGAGTATCCTGAGGAAGTGCATGAAGAGACTGCTCAACCAACTCCTATTCAAGTAGAGCCTCTTGCCACTGGAAGACCCATCTTGTCTTGGAGTTTTGCTACCAATCCGGAAAGATGGTATATCATCAGAGACCAAGGAGGTCAAGATGTCTACTTCTGGCATGACATGCTTGATCTTTCTCTACATGATCTTTATGACAGGAGAAGATACTATGAAAGTCTGAAGGATCCTGACCAGATGATGAAGAGAGGCTTGGTCTTGATCCTAATGAGGACTATCAACATCTGAAGTACTTCTCTATTTTGGTAGCATCAGCCTAGGGGGAGTTTGTAAGGTAATATTAGAAGATTATAAGGCTGATGCAACCAAAGAAGCCAAAACAACCAAAGGTCATCCTGCATGCATGCACTAAATGTACAAAGGTAGAAGTGCTTCAGAAGTTTTACACACTACATCAAAAAATACTCTAAGTGTAAAATCTTCTGAAGCCAAAGTCCAAATCTTTCGAAGCCAAAGATGAAGTCCTTTGAAGCTTCAGAGATAAAGTCTTCCAAAGCCATTTTGCTGTGAAGACTGATTTCTTCCGAAGAAAAAGAAAGACATGCTTTCTCTGATCTACTTTACATAAAGCTGACACACTTTTCGCTGCAGCTCTGAAGACTCACCAACTTATATGAGTTGGTGAAAAGTCCATGCTTTAGTAAACTATAGATTAAGGTCTTTGTCTGTAATTTCCTACTTTTGTACCTGTAAACCTTTTTGTAATAGAAAAAGATGTGAGGTATGGCATGTCATAGTCACTAGTCAAAAGGCAATCTGCCTTTTGATTTTCGTTTGATCTTGTTGTCTAGATTAGTCAATTCCAACTATCCTTCTAAGTATTGATGGTTGTAGGATGTAGTATAAAGAGTCTCAAGTTCTTGTAATTTATATAATGCTTTGTAACATTTGTAATAGAATTTGAGAGCAATATACAACATTCCTTGAAAACTATACTTCTGTGTTATTGTTGCTTGTTCTGTCTCATTACTTAATTGTGTTCATAGTATCCTTATTATAAAACCCCGGTTCTCTATTTGAACTATTAAGTGTTCCAAGTCTCTCCTTATTGTAAAACTAATTGTGTTAGGCACCCTTACCCGGTCCTGCACACGTGCCACGAGGAATAAGGCTAGAACTATCGAGACGGCACCTGCAGATCCCGAGATTAATCACCAAGAGGGCGGTGATGAGATTGCTAATATGAGGGCCTCAGTGAAGGAGGAGGTGGTTGAGGACGTTTATCAGGTCATGCAGATGATTCTGCTTTATGTAGTGACCGAGGTTATTCGTGCTGTGAGGGAGTACGAAAAGAAGGAGAAGGAGGAGAGGAGGAAAACTGCTAGGTGAGGGGGCGAAGAAGGAGGTTCAAGGGCAAGAGTGCAACCGGATACTGAGATGGCTGTCTCCAGTGATGATGAGGAAGAGGCGGCGGCGCAAGAAACTGCAAAGGGGTGCAACTATGGGTCATTCCAAAGATGCAAGCCCCCGATTTTTGGCGGGAATGGGAATGCTACTGCTGCTCACTGATGGGTGAGAGAGATGGAGTTGGTACTTGATATTAGCGAGTGCCGAGAGGATCAGAAGGTAAAGTTTGCTACCCACTCATTTGTGGATTCGACCTTATGCTGGTGGGACAATATTGTACAGGCCGAGGGTAGTAGGGTGATTGGGAGGATGAGGTGGAGTGAACTGAATAAGCTGGTGATTGAAGAGTTTTGTCCTCACAGGGAACTCGATAAGGTCGAGAGGGAGTTCCTGCAGTTGGAGCTATGACTCACCAATAGTACACGACGAAGTTTAATGAGATGGCAAGGTTGGTGCTAGATCAGGTGATGCCTGTGTCACGAAAGATTAAGAGGTACATCCAGGGTCTGCCGGCGGATATCCGCAGACACATGATCGTCGGCCGGCCAAGTACGTTTAGGTCGGTGGTCGATTTGGCAGGAAGACTGTACGATGAGAGGGAGGAGGTAACCGTGGTGGAGGTGAACAGGAAGGGAAGTAGAGATAGGAACTGGAGTGGGAAACATTTTGGCAGTGGTGGTTTCACCCTCAAGGGCAAGAAGGCAAAGGTGGAGGGTCGCAGGGCAGCTGCGACTAAGGTAGTGGTGAAGGCGTGCTACAAGTGTGGAAGAGACCACGTGGGGGAATGTAAGTGGGGATCGAACATCTGCTTCAAGTGTGGGAGGCCTGGTCATGTGGTGAGAGATTGCGGGGTTATAAAGTGTTATAACTGTGGTGAAGAGGGCCATATGAGTAGGGATTGCAAGAAGCCGAGGGCCGAGAACTCCAGGGCAAGGAAGCGGATTGAGAAGGAGGGGCAGAGGGCGAAGGCCAGGGCATTCACTATGACTTAGGAGGAGGCTAGAGTGGACCCCGATGTTGTGTCAGGTACATTCCTAGTTAACCAGACTTGTGCCTCTGTACTTTTTGATTCAGGTGCTAGTAGGAGTTTTATTTCTGCTGCCTTCTGTGATAAGTTGCCTGCTAGGAGTAGAAAGATTGATGAGCCCTTCAATGTAGAAACTGCTATTGGTAAGTCTACCGGGATTTATGATGTGGTAGAGGATTATGACATAGAATTGGAAGGCCATAGGTTCTCTGCTAGATTGTTCATGATGTCCTTAGGAGGATTCGATGTAGTCCTAGGAATAGATTGGCTAGAAGCCTATGAGGCAAATATTATGTGTCGCAAGAAGATGATTCGATTGACTGCATCGGATGGGAGTTCAGTGACGATCTATGGTGATAGGGTTACTATGGTTCCAAAGGTGATTTTGATGGTTGTGGCTGAGAAGTGCATGTGGCGTGGATATGGTGCCTATCTAGCCTATGTTGAGGATGTGGATTCGTTGGTTCCACGATTATCGGACGTGCTGATAGTGTGCGACTTCCCTGATGTATTCCCAGAGGACTTATCAAGTGTGCCACCTGACATTGAGATCGAGTTCCAGATTGACCTGATTCCTGGTGCCCAACCTGTTGCTAAGGTGCCGTATCATCTAGCTCCCTCCGAGATGAAAGAGTTGATGGTTCAGCTACAAGAGCTGTTGGATAAGGGATTTATTCGACCGAGTATCTCTCCATGGGGTGCTTCGGTCTTGTTTGTGAAGAAGAAGGACGGTAGCATGAGGATGTGCATCGACTACCATGATCTGAACAAGTTGACCGTGAAGAACCGGTATCCGTTGCTGAAGATTGATGACTTATTTAATCAGTTCCAAGGTGCCAGTTGGTTCTCGAGGATAGATCTCCGATCTGGTTACCATCAGTTGAAGGTGAAGGAGCAGGATATACCTAAAACAGCTTTTCGAATGCATTATAGACACTACGAGTTTCTTGTTATGTCCTTTGGTTTAACCAAAGCACCAGCTGCCTTTATGGATTTGATGAATAGGGTATGTTGGCCGATGTTGGATAAATCAGTGATTGTGTTCATTGATGATATCCTAATTTATTCGAAGAGCTAAGAGGAACATGCCGGTCACATTCGGGAGGTGCTAGAAACGCTCAGAAGGGAGAAGCTGTATGCCAAGTTCTCCAAGTGCGCATTCTGGTTGTGCGAGGTTTAGTTTCTGGGTCATCTGGTCAACGCGGAAGGGATCATGGTGGACCCAGCAAAAGTTAAGGCGGTGATGCAATGGAAGTCTCCAAAGACGCCATTCGAGATTTGTAGTTTCTTGGGTTTGGCGAGCTATTATAGAAGATTCATCCAGGACTTTTCCAAGATAGTTTCACCATTGACTAAGTTGACCCGCAAGGAGGTAAAGTTTGTATGGGGTCTAGAACAGAAGAATGCTTTTGAAGAGCTAAAGATGAGATTGACCCAAGCTCTTGTCTTAACGTTACCTGAAGGGAGCAAAGACTTAATGGTCTATTCGGACGCTTCTTATTCGGGGTTGGGTTGCGTGCTGATGCAACGGGGGAGGGTAATAGCCTACGACTCCCGACAGTTGAAAATCCATGAGGCTAATTACCCTAACCATGATTTGGAATTGGCGGCAGTGGTCTTTGCATTGAAGATTTGGAGGCACTACTTGTACAGGACAAAGTGCACTATCTTCACTAACCATAAGAGCTTGAAGTAATTTTTCGAGCAAAAGGATCTCAATATGAGGCAAAGGAGGTGGTTAGAGTTGATCAAGGATTATGATTGTGAGATCCACTATCATCCGGGCAAGGCCAAGGAATTTTAGGATGAGGCATTGAAAGAGGATCGAATCAACTCCAAAAGGATGAAAGGCCTAGTCGCGGAGTT
Source organism: Flaveria sonorensis (assembly GCA_025506505.1). Classification (NCBI taxonomy): domain Eukaryota; kingdom Viridiplantae; phylum Streptophyta; class Magnoliopsida; order Asterales; family Asteraceae; genus Flaveria; species Flaveria sonorensis. Next base: position 34,657,693 of record CM046438.1, on the reverse strand, counting down.
GGGTGAGAACACTCTCAGTGTTAGAACCGATTTGGGCGGATGTGGATTCCTCGCTATGGGGATCTACGGGGAAAGATCATGGATGAGGCCCATAAGACTCAATACTCGATTCACCCTGGTGCCACGAAGATGTATTAGGATATGAAGAACGATTACTGGTGGCCGAGAATGAAGCGCAACGTAACAGAGTATGTAAGTAAGTGCCTTACTTGCCTGCAAGTGAAGGCAGAGCATTAGAAGCCACACGAGAAGATCCAACCTTTGGATATACCCGAGTGGAAATGGGAGCATGTCACCATGGACTTCATTACGAAGTTGCCGCGTACAGCAAAAGGGTATGATGCCATATGGGTGATCGTTGACGGTTTGAAGAAGAGTGCTCATTTCTTGCCAATCCATAAGACGTATTCATCTAAGAGGTTGGCCGATTTGTTCATTAAGGAGATCGTAGCACGTCATGGCGTACCGGTGTCTATCGTGTCGGACCGTGACACTAGGTTTACATCAAAGTTTTGGAAGAGATTCTACGACGCGATGGGGACGAGGCTACATATCAGCACAGCGTACCATCCTCAGACAAATGGTCAGTTGGAGAGAACTATTTAGACGCTGGAAGATATGCTACGAGCATGCGTGATCAATTTTGGAGGAAGTTGGGATGAACACTTACCGTTAGCCGAGTTCTCATATAACAACAGTTATCATGCCAGTATTGGTATGCCTCCTTATGAGATGCTATACGGTCTCGCCTCGGAAAGAGTTATGTTGAAGGTCTCGCCTCGGAAAGGGATAATCCGGTTCAGAAAGCGAGTAAAGCTAAGCTCGAGGTATATAGGGCATTTTCGAATTATTGCCCGGGTAGGAGAGGTGGCCTATCGATTGGAGCTACCCAATGAGTAAAGTGGAATTCACCCGACGTTCCATGTATCTCATCTGAGAAAGTGCTTAGTCGATGAGGATATGATTGTGCCACTAGAGGATATTGAGGTAGATGAATGGCTCAATTATGTGGAGCAACCAGTGGCCATCATTGATAGAAAGAAGAAGAGGTTAGGGAATAAAGTGGCTCCACTTGTGTGTGTACAGTGGAAACACCAAAAGGGGTCTGAGTCTACATAGGAGACCCGAGGAAGAGATGAGACAGCATTACCAGTGGCTGTTCGAGAGTTGACAGGTTTTGAGGACGAAACCTCAATAAGGGGGGTGGACTTGTAACGCCCAAAAATTTTGAAGAAAAAGAAGGCAAACGAAATTCTCGCACGAAAGGAAGTTCTTGCTCGAGAAGTTCATGCAAAAAGCTCAGCTGGGTATAAATAGCTGAGAACACCCAGTCTGACTCCATTTCGTGCGAAAAGTTCAGCTGCTAGAGAGAGAAATCAGCTGTGTAGAGGGAGAAAGTGAAGAATCCAAGTGTTTAAGGTATGTAACTCATGTAGTAACCCATGTTATGTACTAAGAATGAATTATTGATGAATATAACATGGTTATGTAGTTTTCGCTTGGCAAAGGCTTCGGGAAGGTTGCGGTTGTGCTAGAACTTCAAGAAGTGAGTTTCTAGTCCCTTTTTACGCAAGTTTTATGTTTTGGGGCTATTATGCATACTAGAACGTTTGAATGTGCCTGTTCATGCTTGGTATGATGTTGTTTAAGATATTTGCATGTTAGAACAGCCTTAGATGCGATAAGTTGTGATTGGGAGGGAAAAATCTGTAGTTTTCACGTGAGCAGTATTGATGTACGTTAAGATTTTGAATTCTGGAAAGTTATCACACGAAAGGTGTAGTTTTCACGTGATATGCATGTTTTCACGTGAGAGGTAGTTCTCATACGATTTGTAAGTTCTCGCATGACATGTGGTTCTCGCGTGACTTGATGGTTTTTGCGTTGATAAGATGGTTCTCGCACGAAAAGGTAGTTCTCGCGCGAGATGTTGCTGATGTATGTTAAGTTTTCGCATGCTATGCTGTTATGTGTGATTCGTTATCTTTTCACGTTAAATGACTTTTTAAAACTATATGCTTTATGATGTGACTTTACTTGATATGTATGATTATGTAAGTGAAGTATTACGTAACGAAAGTGAAAGATAACGATGATGAAAGCGGAACGTAATGAATGAATGAAAGTCTTGCAAGCAAATTGAAAGGAGGTTCACAACTCATTGAGGGGTTGTTAGCTCAACTGTGTATGGTTTAGCTAACCCATGAGGATGCACACAGGGGGGGTCAGCCTTTATGACTGATCAAGACGTACGAAAACAGGATCCTTGTCGCTTGACCCTAAGACGGAAGTTGCTTCGTGCATAATGATGGGGCGTAGCCTATGACAGGATCTAGACTAAAAGTGAAAGAATGAAAGAAAATATGAAAACGAATGATTTTGAACGATGATGATAAGATAATAATAATTATTATCAAGATGTACGTACGATGTGTGATCATGAACAAAAGTAAATGTTATGTTTTAACAAAAAGTAAAGTATTTTTAAAATATAAACTAGAGCTCATTCAGCGTAGCTGACTTTTGTATGGATAATAGTTGGCAGGTAACCATTTGATGCTGAGAAGGTGAAGGCATGGATGCATAAGCCACTAGGAATGATTTGCGTCTAGCATCCATAATTTTTGGAAATGATAGTTGTATTAACAAAAGTTTGAGATGTAAATGAATGATTTGATGTATTGAAACAATTTTAATCATGAATGAAAAGTTTTAATTCCGCTGTAAATGACGTGTTTTAAATGTATTATGTGATGATTAACCGACTGTAAGCGTCCGGGGAGCGGGGCCTTATACCTTACCGGACATGCCATTAGGAAACACTTTTACTTAGGGTGCAAATGAACTAAGCGAACACAAATAAGGTTTAGTTCATGTTCGTTCATTAAGAAATAAACTTGTTTATGAATTGTTGATGAACACTCACTGAACGGGTTTCCTTGTTCACGTTCGTTTATTTAGGGCTGGCGTAACAGGTCAGACATGACGCGATAAGACACGACACGATAAGACATGATGATCTGTCATGTCAGACACGAACATGACACGAAAACTTATCATGTCATTTTTTAAAAACACGAACATGAACCTGTTAAGAAACAGGTTACATGAAATAACCTATTTAGAAACCTGTTTAGGAACACTTGTAATATCACATATTTAAAAACATGAAGGCTGGTGGTCTCTAACTCTCGATGAAGGCTGGTGGTCTCGACTCTCGATGAAGACTGGTGGTCTCGAACTATTGATGGTGGCTGGTGGTCTCGATGGTGGTCGCGATGAAGGCTGGTGCCTGGTGGTCTCCATGAAGGCTGGTCTCAACGGTGGTCGCGATGAAGGCTGGTGGCTGGTGGTCTCGATGGATGTCGCGACTCGCGAGGATGGTGGTCTCGATGGTGGTCGACTAGTCGTGAGGGAGGCTGGGTTGGGTAGCAGCTGGGGAGAAGGAACCGAACTTTGGGTTGGGAGTTTGGGATGTTCCGATCATCCGATGTGGGGTAGCGGCTGTGGTGGGTACTGGGTAAATGGGTAGGGAAGTTAGGGATAAATGCTTTAGGGTTTTGTTTTGTTGAATAAGTTATATAATATATATATATATATATATATATATATATATATATATATATATATATATATATATATATATATATATATTTAATTATTTAATTATAAACAGGTCATTAACAGGTCTTAACAGGTTAATATGTATTTTAACCTGTTAAGACATGAATTTTATCGTGTCTTAACGTGTTGATTTGTTTAAGACACGAAACCTGTTAAGGTTAAACATGAAACCTGTTAATTTCGTGTCGTGTCGTGTCGTGTTAACATGTCCGTGTCAGAAATTGTCAGCCCTACGTTCATTAAGGAAATAAACATATTCATAAACTGTTCACGAATACTTATCGAACGCAAACGAACTCAAACGAAAACAAACAAATGTTCATGAACATGACGAACACAAAGAAGTTCATGAACATAAACGAATACAAATGATCATATATTTATTTTAGAATAAAATCAACATTTTCATCACAAAATTTACCAAAATTAAATAAACATGTAACATAAATATCCAAAAACACTTGACATAATTGTCATAAAAATAACTAACATAAAAATTAAGAACATAATTGAACACATTAACGAACATAAACAAACACATTATCGAACGTTCACGAACGGACATTAACGAACATAAACAAAAACATTATCAAATGTTCACGAACATAAATAAACGAACACGGCTTGTGTTCATGTTTGTTCGTTTAACTAACGAATGAAATTTTCTTGTTTGTGTTCGTTTATTTACTCAACGAATGAATATAAACGAACTTCCCGTCGAACAGTTCACGAACTGTTCACTGAACGTTGAGTTTGTTTGCAGCCCTACTTTTACCTATTCATTTATGATTTCATAACTCTATACATCGATCGGTTGTTTAATGATTTTCATTACATTATGATTATTTAACTTTAAAACCTAGCTTACTCTATGTTTAGCGTTGTATCAGAGACCAATTCAGTTTTTTTGTTTTTTGGCCACCAAACATATATAAGAAACTAAAATGTTTAGAATTAAATGAAAACCATTACTTTCGTATAGTAGTCTCCATCGTTGGTTCTACCGGAACCTTCGGTAAATTTTCCTACCCATTCAGTACTTTGGTTCCCACACTGATAACTCAAACTCAAGAATCAACTCCAGTTCAATCTCTTTATTATTCTCATCCTTCTCTGCTTTGATCAGAGAACCGACCGAGCTCTCCACCGTCTCCACCAACACGAAGCTCCCCTATGCTGTCTCCAGGCTCTCCCCTTCCACTACATACGTCATCGTGTTCGATTGGTGACTTGGCGTAGATTGGCAACCCGTTTTATCAACCTCATCGTGTCCTGAATTTTCATTGCATGAACCCATCAAATTCTAATTTGTCTTTATTTTTGTTTTTGTTTTTGTATTTTATTTTGTAAGAATATGAAAAAAGAGGATTTGGAAGCACAAAAAGTGTAAGAGAGAAGGTTAGAGACTTAGAGCTATGCATTACCTACTTACACTTTAATCTTTAAATCTTTCCTCTATGCATTTTAAAGTATAGACAATATCTAACATAATATTATATAATAATAACATGCCGTAAGGTTGACTGATACATGAAAAAAAAGAGAAAAAAAACATGCCTTAAGGTTTTAAATTTGTGTCACATATAAAGCGGTAAACAAACAAAAAACATCTAAGGTCTAAGTTCAATCTAATGCATATACAAGTCAACAAATTACAAACTTAGGCCCATTTGTGTAAGGCCCCAATCTCAAAAAACCGCACAGTTGGTCATTCATAGCACAATGCATATTAAAAATACATTGAAATATGAAACATTATAGCGGAATAATTTAACAAATCTATTTCATGCATTAATAATAATTTTTGCCAAGAAATACATCATGTTACAAGTTCAAAAAGACATTTTAGTTGTCCTATAAGACAAAAATATTGTTTCTGCATAAACATGGATGCAAGTCTTTATTTACCAAGCAGCTCTGATGATCAAGAATAGGGCGGTATTCACCTTGCCGTTTGTTTTTGTTTAAGTTATAGTTTATTATAGCTTAGATATCAATGTAATAGGATCTAGTTTAATTTTGTCCTGTTTTGTATTATGTGGCATGCGAAACTACATGCGAAACTACAGTTTCGCCCTGTAGTTTCGCATGCCATGGTGCATACAATTTCGTAGTATGCAAAACTAGGTCCTGTATATATATGTTTCTTTGTTCTTCATTGTGTAACTCTTGGAGCTTTATTGAGTATTACAGATTTGAGTTCATCCTTTGTTTGTGCATTGCTAGGAGTTTACATTTCACATATTTAAGCATTATTCTTCTTATTCTTCACAAATTCTCTTACAAATGGGTTTTATGTTTGATTAGTGTTCATATTTCATCATTACTTGGTTTACAAGCTATTAGACTTAGTGATAACTTGTCGATTTCAGTGTTAAATCTTCATCAAAAGCACGTTCAAATGATTAGTTGGACAAACAATATGGTATCAGAGCCTTTGTGCTCTTGTTTGTTTGTGTTTTGTGTAGTTTTGACATATTCATCTTTTCAGTCTTTTCAGAGCTATTTTACATGTGTTATCCATGGAAGTTGATTAAGGAAAGTGTGGTGTAATCTTGGGAAACCTTTGAAATCATCAGATCTCAAATTGGTTGTGATTTGAGTGAGTTTTGGTGATTTTTGGGTCTTTCTCGAAAAAAGGGGTTTTTTAGATTCAAAGTGCGAAACTGCTGTTCTTTCTGCGAAACTATAGTGCAAAACTACTAATCTTTGGTGGTTTTGATTCCTTTATGAATCTAGAATGAAAGTTCTTCATTCTGATCAGTTTCCTTGCGAAACTATCTTCCATTTTCTTTAAATGGAAGTTCAATAGTTTCTGCCGAAACTGCTGCAGAAACTAGCAGTGAAACTAAGTTCTGCATGCGAAACTATCACCTGCGAAATTACCGTTTCTTATGCAAAATTACATTCTGTTGTGCGAAACTACTGGGTTTTAACTTAATCAAATTTCAATGATGACAAGTCTTACTCTTGCTGATCTTGAGAGTGTGGCACCAAACAGACCTCCTAAGCTAATCAATAGTGACAACTTTGAAGATTGGAAAAGATGTTTAAAAGCCTTCATCTTCCCGTACACCGATCACTCAATAGGAGTCAATTATGAAAGGACCTCATGTGCGTGTTTCAATAGAAAACAACATGGCCATTCAAATTACAGATCTGACAAAATACTCTGAGATATTCTTGGGTTCGATTCCTAGCACATAAAGGGGAGACAACAGAGGTGTTGTAGAGCTGATTTTAACCATTGAGAATATCAGCAACAAGAAAGTTTTGGCGATCCGAAGTGACAACAGGACAAAGTTTAGAAATCAGATCTTTGATTCATTCTGTGTAGGAAAAGGGATTCTAAGACAATTCAACACTGCCCGAACACCTTAGCAGAATGGTGTTGTTGAAAGGAAGAACCGCACTCTTATTGAAGCAGCCCGAACTATGCTCATGGAATCTAAAATTCCTATTTTTTTTTGGGACAAAAGTAGTCAACTGTGCTTCCTATGTTCTAAATAGAGTTTTGATTATAAAAGACAAGATGAAGACTCCATATGAACTGTTTCACAAGCGAAAACATTTGATTGACTTCTTTCGTCCTTTCGATTGCTCATGCACGTTATTGAATACTCAAGCTTAAAATTCCAAGTTTGGAGTAGTGTCGGATGAATGTTACTTTGTCAGATACTCTTCAACTCAAAAGGCTTACAGAGTATACAACAAACGAACACGAATAGTGCAAGTATCCTTCTATGTTGATTGGCAAGAGTCTAATGTTTCCAACGTTGGTTCTGATCGAGATTGGTTCTATAATTCAAACACCATTTTCAATTCATTCAATCTACCATCCTTCCCTGATGATGATGTTCCTTCATCAGGTGGTCAACCCTTCATTCCTGTTCAACCACAACCTCAACCATAACCTTAACCTCAACCTAAACTACAACCTCATCTTCAACCAGATCTCCCACCTCAACATCAACCTAAACCTGAAAACCAAATCCCTTCAACACCATCACAAATGCCACAAAGTCCTATTTCCAATCAACCATCCACCATACCAGCATCCACCTCATAACCATCTTCCCCACAACCCACTTCATCCAATTCCTTAACCCTCAACACTAACTTTAAAACCCTAAAAGATTACCCATATGATTATGTCATTGGTTCAATATTTGATGGTGTCAGGACTCAAAGCCAATCAGGGCTAATCAATGAATGTCTCTTTGCTTGCTTTCTATCTCAAACTATCCCAAAAAATGTGGCCATGGCTCTTCAAGACCCAAGCTGGGTGGAGTCAATGCAATTAGAGCTTCAACCATTTAGAAAATTGAAAATGTGGCAATTAGTTGATCTTCCTCCAAATAAGTATCCAATTGGTACAAAGTGGGTATTCAAGAACAAACCAGATGATCTTGGGGTTGTGATTAGAAACAAATCAAGGTTGGTTGTTCAAGGATTTACTCAGGAGGAGGGGATTGATTATACAGGGGTGTTTGCCCTCGTGGCTCAGATTGAAGCCATTCAGATTTTCCTAGCTCATGCTTCTCACAACACTTCAAAGTCTTCTAGATGGACGTCAAGTGTGCACTCCTGTATGGAGCTATTGACGAAGACATCTATGTCTGTCAACCACCGGGTTTTGAAGATCCAGATTTTCCTGAAAATTTTTACAAACTGGATAAATCCTTGTATGGATTACATCAAGCTCCTAGAATCTGGTACGAAACTCTAACACGGTATCTCCTCAGAAAAGGCTTCACGCGTGGAACTATAGACATGATTTTGTTTAAGAAAGAGGTTAATGGAGATGTGCTTATTGTGCAAGTATATGTCGATGACATCATCTTCGGCTCAATGAATGAGAAGTTGTGTAGAGAGTTTGAAGTGATGAAAGAGCGCTTTGAAATGCGTATAATGGTGGAGATATGCTTCTTCTTAGGATTACAGGTAGAACAAAAGGCAGATGGAATTCTCATTCATCAAGAGAAATACATTCTGAAAATCCTATCAAAGTACAACATGAATAATGCTTCTCCAGAGCTTACTCCATTCTCTACACAAACCTGCCTAACCCCTGATGAAAATAGAAAGCGATTTGATGCTCACCATTATCGTTCTATGATCGAATCTCTAATGTATCTCACCACGAGTCATCCAGATATTACATTTGCTATTTGTTACTGCGCTCGATATCAAGCCAATCCAAAGCAATCTCATGAAAAAGCTATTAAACGTATCTTTCACTACTTGAAGGGCTCTCCTCGTTTGGGTCTTTGGTACCCAAAATGAGGAAATTTTGATCTTCATGTGTACTTTGATAGTGATCATGGAGGTTGTAAGCTTGATAGAAAGTCAGTTACCGGTGGGTGTCAATATCTTGGTGATTGTCTTGTTTCATGGCAAAGCAAAAAGTAGACAACAGTTTCTCTATCCATAGGCGAGGCTGAGTATATTGCTGCTTCAAGTTGTTGCTATCAAGTGCTATGGATTCAACATCAAATGATGGATTACGAGATTAATTTTCTTCACACGTCGCTCTTCTGCGATAATGATGCGGCTGTTGGAATTGCCAAAAATCCAATCCATCATACTCGCACCAAGCACATTGAAACAAGAATTCATGTAATCCGAGATGCACAAAAAAGGGTTTTATTGATATTATTCCCATTGACACCAAAAGTCAAAAGGCTGATCTTTACACAAAAACTTTTGAAAAACCTCATTTTTATGAATTGATTACATGTTGGGTCTAATATCTTGTTAGGATCAGTGATCTAAGTTTGATCAATTAGAGTTTAATCACAGCGGAATTAGAGCAAGAATTAAGCAAACATAGCAAGAACACAATAAATATTCAATGGAACAGTACACGGTTATATAGAAATAGGGTTTTCTGCATTGGGATAATAACATTCATGCACACATGCTTCGGTATGGCGGCTGCTAGGTTTTCCTAAGCTGCACCATTACAATTAGGTCAGCATTCCTTATATAAAGGAATGTGACGTCTGCTGATGTCACTTGATAGTGACGTCTAACAGAATTATTACAAACTACTGAAAGTAAGCAAACTACTGAGAATGTTCACAACAACTGAGAACATCTCTAGTATTCTAAGTACACGAAGAAACATAAAACTACTGAAACTACAAGTACAGAAAAGGAAATACAACTACTGAAAGGAAACCATCACAACTACTGAAGAGGTCTTCTTCAGCTGTTGTGACAATCATCTGAAACTTGGTCTTCAGTCTTTGTCTTCAGCTCTTTCACTTCAGACTTTGTCTTCAGCTCTTGTCTTCAGACTTTGTCTTCAGCTCTTTCACTTCAGACTTTGTCTTCAGCTCTTTCACTTCAGACTTTGTCTTCAGACCTTGTTATCAGCTGATGTCTTCAGCTGTTGCAGACTACTTCAGTTGTTGTAATGTCCGTGGGACTTAAAGGTTTTTCTGATCAGGCTCATTGGTTCTTTTGGTCCAACAAACTCCCCCTGAACCAATGCAGCCAAAACCTTTAAGCTTATTGAGGTCCCACTTATTCTTGGCAGAAATACTCTCTTGATCAGCTTTAGAGATATAGGATAAGCACAGGCCAGGGAACAGGTTTCAGTAGATGTGAATGTCAAAGGATGGAAGGGAACTCTGTCTTGGGGAACTGGACACAGAGCCGTTATCCCAACCATGAAACCTACTTCCCATTGATGAGTCTATAAGACTCTCTGACGTAGGCCTCAAGGAGAACAACTTGTTCCTCCTTAGTGAGTTCTTCTGCTTCTCCTTCGAAGAAGAACTCTGGGCCATAGTACTCTGATAAGTACTTTACGTCTTTCCATTTTTCAACTCAACAGTTGTTATCTCTCTGTAAGCAAATTCATCTGGGTGAGTCCCTTCTAATAACAACTGGAGTTCATTTTTCTTGATCTCTTCAAGCCTCTTGTATAACAACCCCTTCTTGACCATTTTGTTCTCCATTAGAGTTTGAGGGGTCATCTTTGACTTGTAGGCTCTCTTGAAGTCTTCAAGTATTTCCCAGGGTGAGACTACAATGGCCAACATAATAGCAGCATCTATGGTCTTTCTCACTTGGCCATTGTATCTACTTGGTATGGATTTCTTATGAATTCTAGAACTAACCCTGGGGTCTGGCCAAATCCTTACTCTCTCCTTTTGATATTGAAAGGTATACCTGAGAGCATACAGCCTTTGAGCATGTTTCTTCATCGCTTGTATAGATGATGACTGAGGAAACTCTTTGTCAATCATCTTCAAAAGTTGCTCATCGTGCTGTTTCTGCTGTTCTTCTTCTTCAATCTTAACTTTCACCATTTGCCTCTGAAAGTCTGGTGTGATCATTTGTTGACTTCTGGGCTCAGGTAATTTCAGAACAGCAGAGATTGGCAGACTATCTTCTTCATCATCTTCTTCTTCATCTTCTACCATCCTCAACACCCTTCTCCTCCTTCTGGGTGCATCACTGGATGTGGTTTGAGGTGGTTTTTGGGGTAAGGGAGTTGGTTTTGAGGGTTGAGTTGATTTGGAGAGTTGTGGGGTTGGTTGTTTTTGAGAGGGAGTTTGGGAAGGCTGATCTAGCATTTTTATGGTGAGTTTGGCTTTGGAAAGCTTGGCCATATCAGTTCTCTTCCCAGCACCTGCTTCATCTAGTGCTTCGATAATTAACCCCTTGTTGAATGCTTCAGAAGTACAGATTCTGGTGGTTATTGCCAGAATACTGTCTCTGGTCCATGATTTAATCTCAATTAATGATCTTCCCAAGTATTTTGCAGTAAACCTGATCATTATTTCCAACCTCTCCCTTTCCATCACACTATAACTGGCCCATCTTTCTTGTATCTCTTCAATCTCCAGCTTTCTGATCTCAGTGTCTAATGTGGCTGTATCAAAGCCCTGTCTGAAGAGTTGATCTATTATTCTGTCCATTGATCTGCTGTGAGCTTCATCGGCTTCTTTAATCAGATCTTCCAATGATTTCTCTTCATCAGGCTTTTGAGTTTCAGCACTTTTCTTTCTTTTGTATGTGATCAGCTGTTTTTCCTTTTCTTTCTCTTGTTTCTCATTTTCCACACTCTTTCTTTTTCGTTCTTTCACTGCCTTAGACTCCCCCTTTTTGGGTGCATTGGGTTCAGGGGTTGAATGGCAGAAAGCTTCCTTTGCACAGCATCATCAACAAGTGTTTGTAGATTTGAGGAAATCCTCTCATCAATGGCTTTATGCACAATCTCATTGATGATGGGAGTGATGAGAGGTAAGGAATTTTGAAATGTAGCAACCATCTGCTCAGAGGGGTTCTGTCCCTGAGAGGTGGTGCCAAAAACAGTGGCTGGTGGCTCAGTTGAGTGTAGTGGCTGAGTGTTTGGTAAACCTTCAGATGAAGGTGCCATCTGTGGGTTTATTGGGGCAGATGGACTTTGATCCTGAGACATTTTGGCAAGCAGTTCTTTGAGTCTGCTCACCTCAGCCTCAAGGATTGTGTTATGGGCTAAAACATCAAAGAAAAAGCCCAGGTCATCATCAGTCTTTGCTGAATCATCTGACCTCCTGATTGAATCAGGATGTACATGCCCTGAGTGTAGATCAGTTGTAGCATGTGCCCCTTGTTCTTGGTTCTGGGGACTTCCTGCCTCAGGACTGAGTCCTTCATCGGCAGTTGCCTCTGGTGAGGTCTTAGAGATGTTACCAACTTCATCCTGTTCATTTGCTGAATCAGTAGAAGTGGCAGCCTCACCAGATGTTCTAACCTCCTCCTCTACACGGGGAGATTGAACATTATAACCCCTGTGCTGTGGGTTATCAGCAGCATTTTGGTCCTCTTCCTCAGCTGTTGAGGTTCTCCCCATTGTAATTGGTGTCTGGGGAGGAGGAGAGGAATGCAGCTGACTCAACACTTGTGCAACAATAAATGTTGGGCTTTGAGGGGCGGTTGCATTTGGAGATAGGTTTGAAGCAGATTGCACCCGGGGTGACTGGTGCTCTTCAATGGTAACCTTCTCAATTGAGATAGGTTCCAGCATTGTGGTATCCCCAATTATGGTTGCATCAGGATCCTGTTGAGAGGATGCCTGAGCGGCTAGGGTTGGTGGAGTCTTTGACACTACTGGGGGGTTAGAACCAGTAAGTGTTTCCTGTATTGGTGTTACAGGGGCATCCTCAGGGGACTCATCTCCCTGAGTAGCCTTTTTGGGCTTTTTGGTTTTGGGTTTGGTGGGGACTTTGGATCTGGAAGTGGAGGCTGTGGGTTCCCGCTGCTTGGGTTTGAGCAGCCGGGCAGCCCCTTTCATTGTAGGGTCAGAGTTGTGCCTGGAGTATACTTCAGGCAATACAGCCGGAGCAGGGACTCCAAGGCCAACAAGGCCGTCTGATTTTAGCTGTGTTAAAATTATGGCCATGAGAAACCTGGGATATAATATCCATCTGTTTGCCACAGGTTTCAAGGCCAGATCCTTTAGTTCCATAAACACTATCTCAGAAAAATTTAAAGTTTGTCGTTCAAAGATAGAGTATAATACCTGTTGCCATCGGGAAGACATTTGATCCCATGAGGAGGTTTTTGGTGCAAGGCAGACATTCACCATGTGGAATATAAGACGTTCAGCATCATGGAAGTGCTTCTTCAGAATGGTGGTAGCACTTAAGTCTCCTTCATACCCGTTGTTGATGAAAGACATATCGGTTGTGCCTTTCGGGTATTCTGTGACACAGGTGGCATCATGTAGATCTAGGGTTTGTCGAATGATGTCCGGAGTGATGACCACCTGTTTCTGGTTGACCAACGACTGGAGAGTGATTTGGCTATCATTCTCACTAGTTTGCACAGAGACGTTGGTCCAGAACTGGCTTAGGGAATCGGGGTAGATGGTAGGATTCAGAAGAAACGCGGTTCGGTACTGGGAATCTACCATAAGATCGATGGCGTTATCAAATTTGTTCCAGAAGGCCGATTTCGAGAGGTAGGCAACACAGTTGTGTCTGGGTTTGAGTTTCATGGTCGCCATTGTTGAGAGAGTGAAGGACGGAAAACGGCTAATGAAACGTCTGAAAGTAGGTTTAGGTATTTATAGGGTAAGAAAAAACTGATATAAAACGACTGAAAGTGTTGGTGCTGTCATCAGTTGTTTGAAAACAACTGAAGACCTGGTTTTAACTTTCAGAAGTTGTAACAACTGAAGACTTGGTATTAGTCATCAGTAGTTGTGAAACTACTGAAGACATGGTTTTGGCTTCAGGTGTTGTAACAACTGAAGACTTGGTGTTAGTCATCAGTAGTTGTGAAACTACTGAAGACATGGTTTTGGCTTCAGTTGTTTGAAGTGAAGCAGCAGTTGTAGAAACAACTGAAGAGAAAAATTTCTCATCAGCTGTTGTCGTCAATTCTTAGCTCATCAGCTGTTTCATTCTGACCTCAACACTTCATCAGACTTTGTCTGAGTTTCAGATGTTTCATAGGTCATCAGTACTTATCTGTTATTCTGACATCAGCAGTTGTAACTACAGCAGTAGTTGTAACCACATCAGTTCTTTTCAACAGATGAGTACTTCAGTACTTTTAAGTAATTTAGTCTTCAGTAGTTATGAAAACTACTGAGGATAAAAGAACTTCAGTACTTATTTGTGACAGTAGTATACGAATGCTCATCAGTACTTGTTGACTGAGATCATCAGTAGTTGTCACTTATTCTAGCTGCAGCATACCAAGCCTTAACACTAGGTTTTGGAAAGTTGAACTGTCCAAAGGCTTAGTAAATATGTCTGCAAGCTCATCAGCACTAGGAACAAACTTTGGATCAATCAGACCTTTTTCAAAACAATCCCTAATAAAATGGTGTCTGATCTCAATATGTTTGGTCCTAGAGTGCTGGACTGGATTCTTGACAATACAAAGAGCTGAAGCACTATCCATTAGTAATGGAGTCTTAGTCTCTGTAATGCCATAATCCAGTAATTGATTCTGAAGCCAGAGTACCTGAGATGTACAACTTGCAGCAGCAATGTACTCGGCTTCAGCAGTGGATGTAGCAACAGATGTTTGTTTCTTACTCTGCCAAGAAACCAAACAGTTGCCTAGGAATTGACATCCACCAGAAGTTGATTTTCTAGTTAATTTACACCCTGCATAGTCACTATCAGAAAAAGCAACTAATTTGCAAGAGTGCCCAGTGGAATACCAAAGACCTAGAGATTGAGTACCTTGCAGATATCTAAAGATCCTCTTGACTGCAATCAAATGAGACTCTTTAGGAGCAGCCTGAAATCTAGCACAAACACAAGTTGCAAACATAATATCTGGTCTAGAAGCTGTTAAGTACATCAAGGACCCAATCATACATCTGTAAAGTGTTTCATCAACAGCTTTACCTTTCTGATCTGCATCCAGTTGTGTGGTGCTGCACATGGGAGTAGAACAGGGCTTACAGTGTTGTAAATCAAACTTTGCCAAAAGACTTTTTGTGTATTTTGACTGATGAATGAAAGTTCCATCAGCCTTTTGTTTGATTTGCAAACCTAGAAAGAACTGTAATTCTCCCATGGCACTCATTTCGAATTTTTGTTGCATCAACTTTGTAAATGCATCACACAACTGTGGATCAGAGGAAGCAAAAATAATATCATCAACATAAATTTGAACAAGGAGCTTATGCTGACCCACTTTCTTAATGAACAAAGTTTTATCTATGGAGCCTCTAGTGAAATTATTCTGAAGAAGAAATTTGACAGTGTTTCATACCAGGCTCTAGGAGCTTGTTTCAACCCATAAAGAGCCTTATCAAGTTTATACACCCAATCAGGATGTTTATTATCCTCAAAACCTGGTGGTTGACACACATAAACCTCTTCTTTTATTTTACCATATAAAAATGCACTTTTGACATCCATTTGAAAAACTTTAAGATTGTGGAATGCAGCATAGGCTAAGAACAATCTAATTGCCTCCAGTCTGGCTACAGGGGCAAAGGTTTCATCATAATCAATACCTTCTTCTTGTGAAAACCCCTGGACAACCAGTCTGGCCTTGTTCTTGACAATTTGCCCATTTTCATCTGTTTTATTCCTAAACACCCATTTAGTGCCTATTGCACACTTACCTGGGGGTAGAGGAACCAGTTCCCACACTTGCTGCTTTTTGAACTGAAGAAGCTCAAGCTGCATGGCATCAACCCATCCATTGTCTCTTAATGCAATATGATAGTTCTTTGGCTCTTGCTGACTGATGAAAAGAGCATAGAAGCAGAAGTTGGACAATTGACTTCTAGTTGAGACACCAGCATTGATATCACCAATGATTTGAGACGTTGGGTGATTCTTCAGCTCTTGATACACTATGAGATCTGTGCAAGTGTTTGTAGCACGCTCAGCAGCAACAGATGTTGATCCAGATTCTTGAAACCAAGTGTTAGATGGCAGGTCAAATGAAGTAGAGGATTCAGAAATCTCATCAGCATTTGTTGTGGATGGTGCTACTGAAGCTACAGGAACATCAAGTTGAGTAGACTCAGGCAGTTGATCACTAAACTTGAATAGGTGAGTACTGGGATCATCATGAACATCAGTACCACCAGATGGATGACTAGCTGCAGAAGGTGATGAATTCACATGATCTGCAACAGCTGGAGGCTGATAAGGAACATATTGCAGTATGTCCAGATCAAACAACTCCACAGGGTTTTGTGGGATTTTGTCCTTAGGAGATTCATTGAACTTCACATGCAAGGTTTCTTCAACCATCTTTGTTCTACAGTTGAACACTCTGTAAGCCTTGCAAGTGGATGAGTACCCAACAAAATACCCTGCATCCACCTTAGAATCAAACTTTTGGAGTTGATCCTTTGTGTTGAGAATGTAACAAGGACACCCAAATGCTCTGAAGAATGAAATTAGAGGAGCCAAATGATGTAGAACTTCATAAGGAGTCTTCATCAACCTCTGATTCACTAAAGCTCTATTTTGCACATAGCATGCTGTGTTGACAGCTTCAGCCCAAAAGGTCAGTGGCAAACCAGAGTCAGCCAACATGGACCTTGCAGCTTCAATTAGGGTCCTGTTCTTTCTCTCCACTACTCCATTTTGTTCTGGAGTCCTTGGGATGCTATACTGCCTCTTGATTCCTTTTGAAAGGTAGAAATCATCAAGTGTATGGTTTCTAAATTCAGTTCCATTATCACTTCTTATACACTTGACTGATAGGGAATACTGCTTCTCAACATACAACACAAAGTTAATAATTGTCTGAGCAGCCTCATCCTTTGAATGCAAGAAGAAGGTCCATACAAATCTGGAGTAATCATCCACAATTACCAGACAGTATTTCTTCTTTGCCATGCTCATTACTCTCACAGGACCAAAGAGATCCATGTGCAGTAATTGCAAGCAGGCAGTGGACTTTGGTTCTTCTATAGGAGGGAATGAGACTTTGTGTTGTTTTCCTTTTAAACAAGCAGTGCAGGTTTCATCACAGAGGAACTCCTTTATTGGTAGACCTCTTACTAAACTATTGTGGATCAGCTGATTCATGTTTTTGAGATTAACATGACCCAGCCTTCTATGCCACAGTTTAGATTCCTGAGGAGAGGCCTTGGAGAACAGGCAAGGATGACCTTTTAACGCAATCTTCTTTGACAAATCCAAGGCATATACTCTTCCTATCCTGTTGGCCTTCAGGAGAGTATGTTCATCCAATACCTTGTCAATCAGCCTCAGAACTTTGGAAGACAGAATCCGGCAGTTCTGGCTTGTGAAAAGTGCAACATGCCCTTTATCACACATCTGACTGACACTCAGTAGATTATACTTGAGATTCTCCACATGGTTAACATCATCAAATCTGATTTCTCCATTTGACACAAATCCTTTCCCGATGATGTAACCCTTAGCATCATTTCCAAATGAGACAAATCCCTTCTTTCCTTGAGAGTAGTCATTAAGAAGAGAACTGCTCCCAGTCATATGCATAGATCCTCCACTGTCTACATACCAGATGCTTCTTTGGCATGCTGAAGAACCCTGCATTTATCATAAGAAACTAGTTAGCTTTAGAGACCCAAACCTTTTTGGTTTTGGGTCTGTTTTCATCAACAGATTTAACCATAACTTGTTTCTCATGATTAACAGCTGATGAAGGTGGAGATGGTGCTGAAATGGAATTCTTAGATTTGGGCTTGGATTTCCTTTTCAGTGGTTTGATCACAGGTGCATCTAGTTGGTTAACTCTCCCCAACAAATGCTGAACCATCATAACAAGTTGTGTCTGATTTGTTGCTAAAGCCTTCAGCTCATTTGACACATCAGTACTTGTTTTTGATGAGTTCCTGTGACCCACCATTTCCTCCTTCTTGAAATTCACAGACTTCGTCTGATGTTTATCATGAGGAACACTATCAGCTGTTTTCTGATAAACCCCATCCTTCTTTTTGGATTTTGGTGAGGCCTTGGGTTTATCAGTTTGAGATGACTGTGGTACAAACTTGGTTTCAAACTCATTTTTCATTTTATTTATCTCTTCTTTAATGAGCTTATCTCTGTTGAGTTTGGAACCCTTTTTGTACCAGCATTCATCAGATAGATGATTGAATTTACCACATATTTCACATGGCTTATTCTTCATCTTGGATTGATCAACTGCTGAAGTGGAAACTACTGAAGGTGTGATCTTCAGTACTTTCCTCCTTTCAGTACTTGTGTTAAGTACTGAAGGATCGGTAACAACTGAAGACTTGTTCTTCAGCTGTTCTCTATCCGTCCTGAAAGACCGTATGATAGATTCCTCAGCAGTTGTTAATCCTTTTATTTCATCAGATTTGAAATGCTTTTCAGATGTTGTGACTTGCCCTTCAGTACTTGGAGTACTTTGAGGAACAACATCTGAATTTCTCAGCTTCATGTGTTTATCAGCATTTAAACCATCAGGCAATTGATTTGCTGAGATCTTAACACTGACTTCATCCTCTAATTTTGTATTATCATTTGAGGATGAATCACATGATGATGTGGTTTGAAATTACTTTCACCTTCAGATTTTACTATTGATTTTGAAGTAAAATCAGTAGGTGGTGCAGTATGATTGTAACCTATTCCAAACTTCACATTTGAAGCTGTTTGCTTGCTGAGAAGCATTTCAAATCCCTTGCAGGATGTTACCCAGCGGTCACACTCAACTTGGGTAGCTGCAAGTGTCTCTTTGAGACTTCTGTGGTTCTCGAGTATGACCTCTACCTTAGCCTTTTCATCATTAAGTTGGCATTTAAGCTTGTAAATCTCATCATCTTTGTCATTAAGTGCAGACACATACTCATCTTTTCTTTTGGAAATAGTTTTCTCAAGCTCAAGATTTTGATTGATTAAAGCTACATTTGCCTCTCTAATAGAGACAAAGGCAGCTATGCATGATTCAGAACATAACTTGGCTTTAGCCTCAGAAGATACCTGGGTTACCTGTGAAGATGAAGCATCGGAGCAGGAACCCTCAGTAGACTCCAGGGCCATGAGAGCAAGATTCCCAAAAGGATGTTCACCACCATGTTGACCAGCACCAGCAGATAATTGCTCATTGAAACCAGAAAGATCATCTGGTAAGCTGCTCCAGTCAACAACTCCTGGTGTGAAGAAGCTGTGATGAGGTTGAGATTGTGATGGAGATGGTTGAGGCTCAGGTAGGGCTTGAGGTTGTTGTGCTATAGGGACATGAACAGGATTTGGCTGTGGCATGTAATAGCAGGGATAAGGATATGGCATTGGACCCTGAGGGACAAAGTATGCAGGAGATTGAGGTTGTGAGTGATGACCAGAACTAGCAGGATGTTGCCCTTTGTTTTGTGAGCTATTGCTTGGAAAGGTCACAAAGGGTGCAGAGGAGTTAGATCCAGTTGATCTACACTCTCTTGCAAAGTGCCCAAGCCTGTGGCATTTGTGACACCTCAACTTACTCTTGTCAAAACCAACTTTGGTTTTGCCAGAGAGTCCTGGAAATTTCCTACCAGTTCTCTTGTAGAACTTTTGAGATCTGATATTGATCAGGGCCATTTGGCTCAAAATATCCATCTCTTCTAAATCATCATCAGCAATACCTTGCAAATCATCCATGATAAAGCATAAATTATCACTATTACACCCAGAATGACTGTCAACACCAACAAATGCATGATCAGAACTGTTTGAAGAGAAATCTATATGCTCATCATAATGACTTTCTGATCCAGCATATTCTGACTCATGACCGACCAAGGCAGTGTTACCTGGTACAAAGTCATCAGAGAGCTTTCCTGATGATGCCAGTTTCTTTTTCTGCTCTATCTCTCTTTCAAATGTAAGCAGTTTCCCATGGAGTTGGGTGAGAGATAGGCTATCCAGATTTGCACTGGAGCGTAGGACAATGGTGTATGTGTCCCATCTCTCAGGCAGTGATCTGAGAATCTGTTGTTCATCTGGCTGTTAGTGTACTCATGCTTGACCATTTTCAGCTCAGAGATCAAGCAGGAGAAACGCTCAAACTGTTGAGTCAGTGTCTCACCCTTCCTATGAGAGAATGTCTCATATTGTTGGGCGAGGATTTCTCTGTTGTTTGCTAAGACCTCATCAGTTCCTCCGAATTGTTCCTTCAAAGCATTCCAGAGGTCATGAGCAGTTTCATGATGCATAAGCCCAGAATAGATTTCATTCGGCAGTGCCATGGCCAGAATTCCATGGGCTTTAGCATCAATCTCAAACAGTTTACGATCTTCATCTGAGTATTGCTCCTTCTTCTTCGGAACCATTTGATTGGTCTCCGGATTGTTCACCATAGGCTTGTGTGGACCGTGAACCACAGATGTCCAACAACCTGAACTGTTAACAGACAGGTGATGGAGCATTCTTCGTTGCCATATGTTATACTCACTCCTAACCAGCATCGGAGGCTTGGTTGAGGAGCCAGTATTGTGAGGATCATTAGATGGAGTAGTCATTCTCAGATTCAAACCAAATCAATCAAGTTTCAAAAGATTTAGCACAAAAACACAACAAACTCAATAAGAACCAAGAAGAAACTCAATTTAAATAACCAGAAGCAGCAGAAAATCAATCTTTATAACCAATTCTTGCACATATGCTAATTCGATCAAACTATAGATATCAAAATAGCAGTTTCAATGATCAATTGTTAAACCGATCAATGATTAACCTGCTCTGATACCATTTGTTAGGATCAGTGATCTAAGTTTGATCAATTAGAGTTTAATCACAGCGGAATTAGAGCAAGAATTAAGCAAACATAGCAAGAACACAATAAATATTCAATGGAACAGTACACGGTTATATAGAAATAGGGTTTTCTGCATTGGGATAATAACATTCATGCACACATGCTTCGGTATGGCGGCTGCTAGGTTTTCCTAAGCTGCACCCATTACAATTAGGTCAGCATTCCTTATATAAAGGAATGTGACGTCTGCTGATGTCACTTGATAGTGACGTCTAACAGAATTATTACAAACTACTGAAAGTAAGCAAACTACTGAGAATGTTCACAACAACTGAGAACATCTCTAGTATTCTAAGTACACGAAGAAACATAAAACTACTGAAACTACAAGTACAGAAAGGAAATACAACTACTGAAAGGAAACCATCACAACTACTGAAGAGGTCTTCTTCAGCTGTTGTGACAATCATCTGAAACTTGGTCTTCAGTCTTTGTCTTCAGTCAGACTTTGTCTTCAGCTCTTTCACTTCAGACTTTGTCTTCAGCTCTTGTCTTCAGACTTTGTCTTCAGCTCTTTCACTTCAGACTTTGTCTTCAGCTCTTTCACTTTAGACTTTGTCTTCAGACCTTGTTATCAGCTGATGTCTTCAGCTGTTGCAGACTGCTTCAGTTGTTGTAATGTCCGTGGGACTTAAAGGTTTTTCTGATCAGGCTCATTGGTTCTTTTGGTCCAACATATCTTTTTAAGGGCAAATTCTGGCGTTGATTTGTAAATATTTAATATCTGGTTTGAGATTTGAGTTAAAAAAAATCTCTTTCTAATTCATGTGCTAAGAAGCTTCAAAACTCACACTTTCCCAAAGTGTATCACATTTAAAAAAAATTCTTTTGTTGCACTTTAATAGAAACTCAGGGGAGAATAGACTTTGACCTTTTTAAATTTTTCTTTGGCTCTTCCTTTTAAGTTGTTGTGTATATACTCTTATCTTATCTTTGGTGTAGGATTTAGGAAGCTTGGATAGTGTCTGAAGGAGGTCAGAGGCGTTGTGTTGGGATATGTCGGTAGACTCGGTGGCTTAAAACAAAGTAGACGGTGATTGTGTGACTTAACTAAGAATCAACCTTAGTGATAAGGTTTATTCTCATGTCATCTTGGCTTGTACAAAGTTACAAGTATCGTCATAATCTGTGTTGAGAGTGGATGTTTTCTGTGTTTGACCTTGAATTCCCAAATTTCCGTCACCCCTAATCCTTGAATAAATTACGTGTCCAACTCCTCTGCTATGCGTAAGCATTGACCTGGAGTGATGATCTTCTCTGTTAGAAGTGAGTATAGACCTGAAGCTCTCAACAACACACTCTGATCTTCTCTGCTATACGCGAGTATAGACCTGAAGTTCTCATCATTTTGCTTAAATGATTATCTCCTCTATTATACGTGAGTATAGACCTGGAGCTCTGATCATCCACCCATCATCCATCATTATGTATATTATATGATTTGTGTTAAGTTCACCCCTGTAAATTTCAAGCAGAATCTATGATTACACTCAATAAACCATGATGACGAGATGAGTTAATTACCGAATGACTGTGGGAACCAAGTTTCTTGAGCGTTCTTAAGCGAACCCAAAACATGATAAAATTATGTTACAAGTCTTCATTGAAAAGAATATGGTATGGGTTTAAATGGACAAGCATATTGGCAATCCCGCCAATCCTCGACTCTCTAGACGATTTCTTGCAAAAGCGTGTCCGATATCCTTGCCTCTATGCCTTTCTTTTCAAATTCTTCTTTTTGTCAAGTCTCACGGGTTGAGAAGTCTTCTTTTTACATAAAAATATGATTATATTAAAACTTTGGTTCATGCGAAACTGTTGTTTCGCCGTGCGAAAGTACTCTTTCGCTGACCTGGTACTGCAAGCGAAACTATAGTTTCGTTGGCCGTGCGAAACTATTGTTTCGCTATGCAAATCTATAGTTTGGCCTATGCGAAACTAGGGTGTATAAATATCAGTTTTGTTGGTTGTTTCGCCATTTGCGAAATTACCTAAATATTTTGAATTCGAACCGACTTTTTGACCTTGAAATCGAATCTGTATTCTGAAGTGTGTTTCTTGCAAATTTGGTCGGTAAATCTTTTTCTTGAACATGTTTTGAACCGTGGAATGTATTTTGTTTGGGTTTTAAGACGAAAAACAGATTCGGTGACTTTTGGGTTTTGCACATTCAATGTGCAAAACTAAGGTGTTATGTTGCGAAATTGAACGAAAGTTCTTTGATCCGTGTGAAACTGTCTAGTCATGCTGCCCGTGTGCACTGAACAGTTTCGACCGAATCTTGCGACTCTATAGTTTCGTAGACCATACGAACCTATAGTTTCCAATGTGAAACTAGAGTTTTTCAATGCGAAACTAAAGTTTCTCAAACCCCTTGTGAAACTATGTTTTCCATTGCGAAAATGTAGTTTCTCTCGTGTTCCTTCCTCAATGTGAATCTATATTCTTTAATGCGAAACTATTGTTTCTACATGCGAAATTATCTGCGAAACTAACAATATATATATATATATATATATATATATATATATATATATATATATATATATATATATAAAAGTAAATCGATAATAATAATTAAATTTATAAAATTTTAAATGATTTGTAATCTCTTGTGATCTAACAAATTCTCGGTTTCGCCTGCAGTCATTATGGGGAGTTTGAAGTTTGATCCCATATCAAACATGGTGGCGTACCTAAATGATAGAGATCCAAAGTATCCCAGCTATAGAGATGCCATCGATTGGCTGAAGAGATCTCCTATCTACTTTGCCATTTCTCACTCTCCCATTATAGAAGAGAAACATGACAGAGAGTTCTGGAGAACGGCTGAGTATGACGCCAAGCAGAGGATTATCAAAGGTCATTTGAGATATCGGCCGAGACAGCGGCTAAGGCCTTGCGTCTGGAGGATGACATGGGAGAGAGAATTGAGATGACTGATTCCAGGTCATTAGAGCATTTAAAGATATTGGTTATGAGGTAACTGACTTTAAGAAGCAGAAGGATAACAAGAAGTCGTTTCTCTTGAAGTAGTGGAGGTTCATCGCTCATGTCTTCATCAGCTGTTTGGATCATAGGAAGAGTGGATCAGATGGGCTAAATCGGCGATGGTCCACAGCTATGATTATGTTCTCTAAAGACGAGAAGGCAAACATAGCTCAGATCATTCATGATTATTTGGTAAAGAACATCATGGCTTTGAAGAAGGATAAGTGGCTACTCTATCCTAGATTTGTTCAGATCTTTCTAGATTACTTAAAGCCAAACTTACCTAAGGTTGGGGATTAACTGGGATTGACTCCGATGAACCCAAGGATCTTTGTAGATTGTGCCACATCCAGGCATGATTTCTCAGGGAAGATCACATATCTGCTGGTGAGTATGTATACTGAAGAGAGGCCGATATATATCAAGACTTTGATCCCTCTAGAGGAAAGGAGAGCAGCAGAAACTGGGGGAAATATGGAAGAGATTAGAAAGAGAAAGAAGTACACGAAGGAGACTGATTTGACCTTCCAAGAGCAACTGGATAAGATTGAGGAGCTGAGGAAGAACAGGAAGAAGAAGAGTACAGAGAAATCATCTTCACATGCTAGCACTGATTCCCTAACACGGGAAAAGAGGAGTAAAAGCAAGCAGCCAGTCATTCCTGAGACTAGGCCTGCAGGAGAAGCTGGGAGGCCAAGGAGGGACATTAGATCAGAGCTTGATGAGGATGTGATTAGAAATGTCAACACATCCTGTGAAAATTCGATAATGATGGATCAAATATTGCAATCATATTGTTATCGTTTATCAGATCTATGATGCGGAATCTCATAGACACGTTGATGATTTCAAGTGAAGATCTATACAAGATTTAATGTATGATGATGAATGAATGATGAACAATCAAGAACACATTCATAAATATTTCATTCATTCATATGTATGATGATGCTAGGAGATTACAAAGGGAGTTTGTAAGAAAAATCTCTCTCACACACACTCAACCTAATTGTTTCTCTCACTGGCCTAATTCTCAGCAATGCTTTCTTAGAGTATAAATGACTATACTTGGTCTATTTATACTCTTTATATAAATGAACAAAATTACATTTAAGCCCTAATGATTACACAAATATTCTTCTACGTCTTATAAATTCTCTGTTGCTGAAGCATGATTGCTGGGTGCTGACATCATTCGGGTCGACCACTAATGTTGACTGTTGACTTTGACCATAGTTGACCAAGTTTGACCAAGTTTGACTTTGGTCAATTTTCTTTGTTTTGATCATATTTTCAGTGTAGCTTCACCATGTCAGTTTTGGTAATCATCATGAGATTCGGCACTTAGGTTTTGGCAAGTATCATCTTCAAATAGTCCAACAATACTCCCCCTAAGATGATGCTGCCAAAACCTCATGATTATTAAAACCTTGGATGTTGATTGATGTGCAGTCTAGGAGTGCAGTCTTCTCCTCCTTTTTGGTAGCATCTTCTTAGAAGCTTTATAAAAAGGCATTGAGAAATAGACTTTGTTTCAGCACATAAAGACTTTGTTTCGGCACATGATGGATGTTTCATCAGCTTGATCTTCTAGTCTTATTTTGAAGACTTGAAAATGCACCCATTTACGTACACTATGGATTGCACAGGTAGCAATATCAGCAGCTTTATCTCAACTTCAGAAGTGAAGGAGAAGCATTAGATAATCTTCAGACTTGACATATACTCTCCCTCAACAAAAGCTTTACAGGGTGAGGAACTTATGTGTATGAGATACCAAGAGGAGGATTCTTAGTTCTCAGCAACTCGCAGGAGATTTTTGAAGGAAGCAGGAGTGTTCACTTGACATCTTCAACTGAATGAGAAACTCAGGCATGTTGTGCAATTCATCAACTGTAAAAGTCTAAATCCTCTCGGTAGAGGTATTGCATGGAAGTTTCACTCCTAAATCAATAACACATGTACTAAAAATGACAAATCTTTTGGGATTTTAGATATTTTTAAAAAATTATGATATTTACAAGCATGAATCTTTCAACTGCAATGAGATCATAATAATCCAAAATCCTCTACATCTTAAAATGTTTAAAGTCTGAATAGACATAGACAAGGAACTAAGTTGATTGTAAGTATGTTCGTCTATTTAAACTCATGCAAGGATCTATTTTTAACACTGTGTGATATTTATCATGTTTAGGTTTGATTAGATATGCTAATTGAGTACCCCACACTCAGAAGTATGAAAGAATAACCCTACTCATGAAATGCAAGGTGACACTTTATTACAACTTGAACCAGGCTACTTAGAGTATAAATTCTCATGATATGATCCACTTTGGGATTCTTTTACACTTTATTTTGGAAGTCAATCCTCATTGGATTCTTTTAGCTTTGATCCATATTGGGATTCTTTTCTTTGCCTTTTTGGCATGCATCAACCCTTTTAGTGCAATGACAACTTGGTCTGTTCTCAGCACAAAAGAAGTTGTCCTTATGTTTAATCCAGGTCCGTATTTACATACAACAAAGGAGAAACAAATGATTTTATCAATGAGAAATTTATAAACCATTTTCGCATGGTGTGTTTAGGTAACCACACACGCAAAAACTTGGAAAAGTCTTTGCTTACCAATACCTAAAGATGGTTTGGTCCACAATGCATATTGATTTAGTTCATCACAAATATGCTTATCTTGAATCCAAGCTGAGCCTACTGGCATATCAAACAGAGTCTCGTCAGTCTTTATTGATTTGAAAAATAGATGCAGAAGATAGTAGATGAGTGTACTATCATTTCTCATATAAAAGCAGGAAGATTCAAAAATAATTACATAATATTTTTTGACACTTCTTGATTTTCTAATTATTAGGATTTTTGGTTTTGAGAAAATAAAGAAATGGAATATGTGTTATTAAATCAATAGAGATCATCAACAATTAGTCCATATAGCAATGTAATCAGACTAAGCAGATGGAATGAAACATCAGTTGTTTCTTGCATTGCCATCATAGTTTCTATGAATGATTGATGTCCTGTATTGAATCATGGTTAATTTCTACTCCATTTGGCTCAGTTGCATCATAAACATCATGAGCAGGAAGAACATTCCTGTCATGGGAAGGGATCAGCCACTGCTAACTTTTCTTGGGTTGGTAGGCCTCCATAACTATCCCTATCACACTAGCAAATTAGTTAGATATTTCAACCTAGGCCATTACTATCCTGAGCTGTCCATTAGCATCTCTGTATGTGACTTGCTGGTATGTGTATGATTTTGCTTTATCTGATGATGTATCAGATTCACCTCCTGAAATTGTTTTCTTTCTCCAATATTGTTTTGTTTTTAAACCAACTGACTTAACTTTAGTTTGTTTAACAAAAGAAGTTTGTTTGGCTTTTTAAAATCTTTTGGTTGGTTTAGAAAATCTATTTTTCTTTTGAATGTTTTGTTAAGGTGTAGCAAAGGATCTTTGTCCTTGATCATGTTTGTTTCTTCTAGGCATGTGATCATATTCATCATAAGAATTATAATTATGATTATAATAATTTGATGGATGTGATCTTCTATGATAGCCATTATGCCAAGCAACATTCCTATATATGCTTTAGTGTCCAAAGTCTTGGTTACAAGCACTACAACCGCCACTACATTTTTGCTTGGTACACATCAACTAACGCTAAGCATGCTTCTAGCGTTGACACATCATCTAAGACATATTATTAATAGAAAGATTAGGTGGCAACTTTTGGTGGAATCAAGTGTGAAACCGCCACAAACATCTCAAAAACTCTCGGCTATATACATCAACCACAACATTGTATCATTTATTCTCCTTACCCCTTTCAAACATTATCATATTTCCTTCAATTCTCTCAAACACAACACACATAAATCACTCTCAAACTCTGGGTTCTCATCTCACACGAACACAAAACTTTTGAAGTCTTAAACATCAAGTGCTTGGAAGACATTCTCAAAAACAAGGACCTTGGGATCAAGAAAGTTGGAAGTTATCTTCTAATTATCTTCAGCCTTTTCTTTCAATCCAAACACAAGGTTTTAATCTCTACAAACTATCTTGTAACAAGAGGTTACACATGTGTTATAAATACATATAACACATACGTATGTAACTAGTTTGACAAGTATAAACATCAAAACCATTCCCAAACATCTATAATATTTTATTTTTCATCAAAAACAGTAACAAAGAGTTTATAAACTAAAAATTTAGAAAGACGGATAATTAAGATTTTTGAAAATAAGAAATAAAGATTGATTCTTGAAAAATTAAGTAAAATGAGTTAAATAATTAAATGAATATGATTGTGGGAATAAAAATAATAAATTATCAGAAATTATTAAAAATAATAATCTGGAAATTTTGGGAAATTATTATTTGTTATACAAATTTATATGATTTATTTAAAATAGAAGAAAATGCTTAATCAAAAGATTTTAAGGTGATAAAAAACTGGAAAATTTTTATATTGATATCTACATTAAATTAGATTGTCAAACAAAATTTCATGAACTAATTCGTTGAAATATTAAAGTTATGTATTTTTGAATGTATAATTTTAAGAAAATCAGATTTAATAGTTAAACAGTGTGAAAAATCATGAAAAATTTATGAGAAAATTTAAATATTGTATATAATTTTCTATAAAAATTTTGATATTTTTAGGGAACCGTTGATCCTTCTGCTATTTTGTGAAAATATTACAAAAATTCTAGAAAAATGATTTTTAAAGATTATTTACTGAAATTATTTGTATGATAATCTGAAATTTAGATCTTACTTTTGTTAAATCTTGATAAAAGTTTGAGTGATTGTTATAATTATTTTTTATTTGTTATGCTGAAAATTTTAAAGAAATAAAATTATTTATTTCTAATCTATAAATTAATTTTTATAGGATATTGCTGGAATTAAGATGAGTTTCATAGCCCATTTTCACATCTATAATTTTTGTGGGAAAAAGCATATTGTTTTTGGTTTGATGCAAATTTTAAATAAGATATTGATGAGATATACTGTCATTATGTCGTAAGTTGCAACCATTAATTTAGATGAGAAACCGTCTGATAATATAGGTAGCGCTACTTAGGAAATATTTCCTGCACCAACAGGATGAGTGTTGTGATGCTATATTATCTGATTTTGTGACTTGTATTATGACTGTTATAAATCACCTTGCATATAAGTAGGTTTGGTTGTAGTCTTATTTATGTTGCATCAAAATATTTTGTTTAGTCATTAAACATATATTCTCACCAACATTACGTTGACTGTTATAAGTATGCTTTTTCAGGTAAATAAAAATGACTTATAGCATTGTGCTTTCATTTGATGTGTATAATGGTTGGTATGAAGTTATTTAAAAGATGTGTGTGAAGGTAAACGTGAATCTGAATGATCTCAGCAAATCAGTGGACGCTCATATCCACTATTACTGAAGATTAGGAGCGGTTACTGTTATTATGTAATAGGGTTACAATAGATTTGGTAATTCTGATAGCTATACTAGTAAGACTGATCTTTCGGATCATAGCAACCATAGAGAAACAACACCTGAGATAGAGCCTCAGAACAAAGTAGAAACACCTCTACCTGAGACCCGGACCTACACAGCGCAAAAGTTTTACGTCCGACGTGCATTAGTAACCATGGGAGGTTATACAATCATGACACCAAGAAAAAGTATGCGGCGTAGTAAGAAGTTTTCAACTAAGGAAATCAAGGAGCAAGGAAACAGAGATCCACAAAACCTTTCTCCGACATTTGATATAACATCTGTAATCCAACCTGATAATCCCAATACTGAAGAAAGAGGAGTTAAGAGACAAAGGTTGGAGGAATGTCAAATGAAGACGACAAAGAAGGTTCTTAAGAAGGTTAAGAAGATACAGCAAGAAATTCGAATCCTTCAAGAAGATGTCAAGGAAGTGAAGAAAGGAAGCAAAAGTATCTTCACTAGGATATGGAGCTGGATTTGGAAAAATTAGAAGAATAGAAAAACCTTATATGTTATACGTGACTGTTTAGCATATAAAATAAAGTTATAATGGAATATCTTGTTTATGACTATTTAATATTATATAGTATGAGTAAAATTATGTAATATTAAAATAATTGGTATGTAGTGAAAAATGCCGCCAAGAAAGGATACTCAAACCGTACGAAGAACTTCACGTGTTGGACGACCAAGAACTAGGTTTGTAGAAGAAGAACCGCCAGTAAATACTACCACAACTGAGGACGAGAGGGTTTCGCGGATAGTAACCCGACAACTGGAAGCCGTAATGCCTACATTAGTGACTTAGCTGCAGCAAGCTTTTAACTTTAAAAGAGCGTCGCCTGGAGATAATGAACCAGCACACATTAACAAAGTAGAGAACCACGAAGGGGAAGCTATAAATGAAGCTAGAAAAGGATGCTCTTATAAGGCTTTTATGTCTTGTAAACCCCGAGACTTTGACGGAAAAGGTGGAGTGGTTCAAGCCTTACGCTGGTTAGAGGAAATGGAGTCAGTTTTAGACATCAATGATTGTGCTGATAACTGCAAAACCAGGTTTGCTTCGCGTTCTCTTAAACGAGAAGTACAGTCTTGGTGGAAAATGGAAATACAAACAAAGGGAAGAAATGTTATGAATGAATTACGTTGGGAGGAATTTAGAAAACTGATGATTGAAAAATATTGTCCTTATAATGAATTAGAAAGGATAGAAGTAGAATTTTTAGCACTAGAAATGAAGGGTGCTGCTATTCAGGAATATACTAAGAAATATAATGAATTTTCTAGATTAGTGCCACATTTAGTGACTCTTGAAACAAAAAGGATAGGGAGATACATCTGGGGCTTAGTACCACAGATAAGAGGAATGGTGAAATCTGCAATGCCAAAGACTTTTCAAGATGCTGTGCCTTTAGCAGGAAGTTTGACAGATGAGATGATTAGGAACAGATTGTTAACTACAACCAAGATAGGAGAGAAAAGGAAATGGAACAACAACCCAAGTAGGAATTTTGGAGGAAACTGGAACAAGAAGATCAACAGAAACCCAGAAAGAAATTATATGGGTATTGTGCAGGAAGAAAGACCATGAATAGAAAGGCAACCTTGGTGCAACACCTGCAAAAGGCATCATGTTGGGAGATGTATGTTGATTTGTTATAATTGCAAGAAGAAGGGGCATACCTCTAGAGAATGTAAAGGGCCTACAAATTCTAAGCCGATATGTTACCAGTGTGGAAAAGAAGACCATCTACGCAATAGATGCCCGGAACTGAAAGGGAAACTCCAAAGAGTCTTAACAACACACATGGTCGAGCATTTGTACTACAAGCTGAAGAAGCAATACAAGAAACAGAAGTGGTGATGGGTACGTTCCTTATTAATAATCAATACGCAACTGTATTATTTGATACGGGAGCAACCCGAAGTTTTGTTTCAAATCATTTAAAACCCCTACTTGGATTGACAGTAGAGAAACTGAAAAATAATTATACAATAGAGTTAGCTGATGGAAACCTGATAGAGGCTGATGAAATTATTCCTAATTATATTCTAAACCTAGAGATTCATTGCTTTGACATAGATTTGATCCCTGTTGAATTAGGAGGTTTTGATATTGTAGTGGGCATGGATTGGTTAAGTAAGCATCAGGCAGAAATCATTTGTGGAAAACGAATGATTAAAATACCTCTAACTAAGGATAACCGAGTTCTTGTCATACACGGTGAGGAACCTAGAGGTCCTATTAGAATAATTACTTGTATGAAGGCTCAGAAATATTTGAAAAAGAAATGTTTAGCATTTCTGGCCCACATAGTTAATACCAAATAAGACAAGCAAAACTTGGAAGATGTTTCTATTGTTAGAGAATATCCAAAAGTATTTCCTGATGAGTTACCAGGATTGCCACCCCCTCGTCAAGTAGAATTCAAAATAGAATTAGTACCGGGAACAGCACCAATTGCCAAATCTCCGTATCGATTAGCGCCATCAGAAATGAAAGAATTGATGAATCAATTACAAGAGCTATTGGATAAAGGATTTATACGTCCTAGCGTTTCACCATGGGGAGCTCCAGTCCTGTTCATGAAGAAGAAAGACGGAACCTTTAGGATGTGCATTGACTATAGAGAACTTAATAAAGTGACTATTAAGAATAGGTACCCTCTCCCTCGAATAGATGACCTATTTGATCAACTGCAAGGATCAAACTATTTCTCAAAAATTAACCTGAGATCAGGATATCATCAGTTAAGGGTACAAGAAGAGGATATACCTAAAACTGCATTTAGAACCCAATATGGTCATTATGAGTTTCTTGTGATGCCATTTGGGTTAACTAATGCTCCAGCCGTATTCATGGATCTAATGAATAGAGTGTGTAAACCTTACTTGGATAAATTTGTCATAGTCTTTATAGATGACATATTAATCTATTCTAAAAGTAAGGAAAAACATGAAAGGCATCTAAGGCTAACTTTGGAGTTACTTCAAAAAGAAGAATTTTATGCTAAATTCTCAAAGTGTGAATTTTGGAAGCGAGAGGTACAATTTTTAGGACATGTGGTTAACCAAGATGGAATTCAGGTCGATCCAGCAAAGATTGATGCAATCAAGAAATGGGAAGCTCCGAAAACACCAACTGAGATACGTCAATTTCTAGGTTTGGCCGGTTATTATAGAAAATTTATAGAAAATTTCTCCCGAGTAGCCCAACCATTGATAGAATTGACTCAAAAAGATAAGCCATATGTTTGGGGAGAAAAACAGAACACTGCATTTGAGACTTTGAAACATAAATTATGTAGTGCTCCTATTTTAGCTTTACCAGAAAGAACTGATGATTTTGTAGTATACTGTGACGCATCACATCAAGGATACGGATGTGTTTTGATGCAACGAAATAAAGTAATTGCATACGTATCTCGACAACTCAGAGGAAGTGAAAGAAATTATACTACTCATGATCTAGAACTAGGAGCAGTAATATTTGCACTTAAGATTTGAAGACATTATCTGTATGGAACCAAATGCATAATTTATACGGATCGTAAAAGTTTGCAACATATATTTGATCAAAATATGTTGAATATGAGACAAAAAGATGGGTCGAATTACTAAGTGATTATGATTGTGAAATCAAGTATCACCCAGGTAAAGCAAATATAGTAGCAGATGCTTTAAGTAGGAAAGAAAGAATCAAACCATTACGAGTTCGTGCTATGAAGAATGGAGTTACATTCAGAACTAATAAGTCAAATCCGAGATGCTCAACAGAAAGATGAATTGAGAAGTGTAGTGGAGCAGAATAAACAAATAGAAGTTATGTCAGATGGAATCTTGAGATTTAAAGGAAGAATTTAGATTCCTAACAATGACATACTTAGAGAAAACATTTTGAATGAGGCACACAAGTCAAGATATTCAGTACATCCAGGGAATAATAAGATGTACAAGGACCTGAGAAACCAGTATTGGTGGCCAGGAATGAAGAAGTCAGTAGCAAAATTCGTAGAAAGATGTAATATTTGTTCAAAACTTAAAGCTGAATATCAGAAACCCTCTGGACAACTGCAACAACCAGAAATCCCTGAGTGGAAATGGGACAAGATTACTATGGATTTTGTGACCAAATTACCCAGAACCTCAAGTGGATATGACACGATTTGGGTTATAGTCGATACATT
This sequence comes from Flaveria sonorensis, assembly GCA_025506505.1. Lineage (NCBI taxonomy): Eukaryota > Viridiplantae > Streptophyta > Magnoliopsida > Asterales > Asteraceae > Flaveria > Flaveria sonorensis. The sequence continues at coordinate 34,624,129 of CM046438.1, read as the reverse complement.
GACTAAATCAGCTCATTTCTTACCAATCACGGAAGATTTTAAAATTGAGAAACTGGCTAAGATTTATATGAAGGAAATTGTGTCTAGAGATGGGATACCAATTTCAATTATATCAGATAGAGATAGCTGATTTACTTCAAGATTTTGGCAGACTTTGTACAGAGTATTAGGAACTAAAATGAACATGAGTACGGCACATCATCCACAAACAGATGGACAGAGCGAGAAAACCATTCAAACATTAGAAGATATGTTGCGAGCTTGTGCATTAGATTTCAGTGGTAGTTGGGATACACATTTACCTTTGATAGAATTTTCATATAACAATAGCTATCATGCTAGTATAGGGGCAGCTCCATTTGAAGCTTTATATGGAAGAAAGTGTAGATCACCTTTATGTTGGAATGAAGTAGGAGATAGATAGCTGACACGACCAGAACTTATACAAGAAACATCAGATAAAATCTTTGAAATTAAAGACAGATTGAAGGCAGCACATGATAGACAGAGAAGTTATGCTAATAATAGAAGAAAGCCGTTAGAATTTCAGATCAGGGATAAAGTGTATTTGAAGGTATTACCCTCAAAGGGAATTATCCGGTTTAGAAAAATAAATAAGTTAAATCCTAGGCATGTTGGACCTTTTGAGATAATTGATAAGATTGGTCTTGTAGCATATAAGTTAGACTTACCTCAGGAATTAAGTGGAATACATAACACCTTCCATGTATCTAATCTGAAGAGATGTCTAAACGATGAGACATTAAAAGTACCAATACAAGAAGTCAAAATAAATGAGAAACTTCATTTTGTGGAGGAACAAGTAGAAGTCATGGATAGAAAAGTAAAGCAATTAAGGAGAAGTAGGATTCCAATAGTGAAGGTCAAATGGAATTCGAAACGAGGACCTGAAATTACATGGGAACGGGAGGATGAAATTAAAAGAAAATACCCATACTTATTTGAGGTTAAACTGAACGAAAAGGACAATTATAAATATTAACAAACCATGTTATCAGATATTGTCAACAGATGAATTTCGGGACGAAATTCTTTTTACGGGGGGAGAATGTGACGACCCTGAAAATTAAGGTTAGATAACTTTATACTAAGATTTATATGAGTTAATTTTATAATTGCATGTGTGTTAATGGTGTTATTATGATAAAGTTTTATACGTGAATGTATATGAACATACAAAATTTTATGTGCATACTTTATAAGTTTGCATGTGTGCATGGTTCTTTACGTGTGCATGAAATTATGCATTTGTGATCTATATGAAATATTAAGGATATTATTATGTGATTAGTTATTTGGGTTATGTACTTCTCATTTAACGTATAATAAAGTAAGAATACAACTTAAACGTTTAATCAAAACAACAACTTAACATCTTAATCGTTATTAGGACATAAACTAACATACATTATAAAATTTTAACATCACAGTAACACAACCACACACTAATTATCTTTCTTAACTTCAAACCTATCCTAATGTGACATCTTCACAACCTAGAAACACACCTCATTTTCACTCAGTTTCCATGCATAGTCACCAAATTTCATTTACATTAACACCTAGTAATAAGTCCTTGATGAACACTAGTCATTATGCTTGACTGATTCATGCATCATCACCATCTTAAAAGACACTAAGCTTGTTTCATATGTTGACACCTCATCCAAATGGTTATTATTACTATAGCATTGACATCTAAACCTCTCGGTTATACATGGTTCACAAGCATCATTCTTAAAGTAACACTAAGCACATCTTATGGGTTGACACTTAGACTTTAAGGACACCATCTCACCAATAACAATCATTGCCTAAGTCTCGGCTGAATCAAGCACCACCACCTCACTTTCATTTGGTTAACATGCATCATCATGAAGTTTAGGACACCAAGCACTCTCCGAATCTTGCCACATAAACCATTATTATGACTTGTGAAAGGTGGCAATTGCTAAACCCTCTTAGTGGAACCTTTGGCCGACCTCCAAGGTTTCATAATTGCCATGGACACTAAGCTAACTCTATGTATTGACACATCACTTAATGCACATCATTACTAAGGGGGTTATGTGTCATCTCTTGGTTTAACCATGCAAACTCTCAGCCGACATATCAAGCCAATGATGACAACAAGTTCATATTCTCGATCGATCTTCAAGCTCATCATCTAGTTAACAACTAAGCTACCTTTATAGAATGCCACATAACCCACTAATCATGATTACTAGTGCTTTAGTGTCCAAAGTCTTAGTTACAAGCACTACAACCGCCACTACATTTTTGCTTGGTACATATCAACTAACACTAAGCATGCTTCTTGTGTTGACACATCATCTAAGACATATTATTAATAGAAAGATTAAGTGGCAACATTTGGTGGAATCAAGTGTGAAACCGCCACAAACATCTCAAAAACCCTCGGCTATATACATCAACCACAACATTGTATCATTTCTTCTCCTTACACCTTTCAAACATTATCAAATTTCCTTTAATTCTCTCAAAACAACACACATAAACCACTCTCAAACTCTAGGTTCTCATCTCACACGAACACAAAACTTTTGAAGTCTTAAACATCAAGTGCTTGGAAGACATTCTCAAAAACAAGGACCTTGGAATCAAGAAAGTTGGAAGTTATCATCTAATTACCTTCAGCCTTTTCTTTCAATCCAAACACAAGGTTTTAATCTCTACAAACTATATTGTAACAAGTGGTTACACATGTGTTATAAATACGTATAACACATACGTATGTAACTAGTTTGATAAGTATAAACATCAAAACCATTCCCAAACATCTATAATATTTGATTTTTCATCAAAAACAGTAACAAAGAGTTTATAAACTAATTAGAAAGACTCAAGATAATTAAGATTTTTGAAAATAAGAAATAAAGATTGATTCTTGAAAAATTAAGTAAAATGAGTTAAATAATTAAATGAATGTGATTGTGAGAATAAAAATAACAAATTTATCAAAAATTATTAAAAATAATAATCTGGAAAGTTTGGGAAATTATTATTTGTTATATTAATTTATATGATTTATTTACAATAGAAGAAAATGCTTAATAAAATATTTTATGGTGATAAAAATCTGGAAAATTTTTACATTGATCTCTACATTAAATTAAAATTTCAGACTAAATTTCATGAACTAATTCGTTGAAATAATATTGTTATGTATTTTTGAATATATAATCTTAAGAAAATCGGATTTAATAGTTAAACAATGTGAAAAATCATGAAAAATGTATGAGAGACTTTAAATATTGTAAATAATTTTCTGTAAAAATTTCGATATTTTTAGAGAACCGTAGATTCTTCTGCTATTTTGTGAAAATATTACAAAATTTCTAGAAAAATGATTTTTTAAAGATTATTTGCTGAAATTATTTGTATGATAATCTGAAATTTAGATCTTTCTTTTGTTAAATTTTGATAAAATTTTGAGTGATTGTTATAATTATGTTTTATTTGTTATGCTGAAAATTTTAAAGAAATAAAATTATTTATTTCTAATCTATAAATTAATTTTTATAGGATATTACTGAAATTAAGGTGAGTTTCATAGCCCCATTTTCACATCTATAATTTTTGTGGGAAAAAGCATACTGTTTTTGGTTTGATGCAAATTTTAAATAAGATATTTGTGAGATATACCGTCATTATGTCGTAAGTTGCAACCATTAATTCGAATGAGGAACCGTTTGATAATATAGGTAGCGCTACTTAGGAAATATTTCCTGCACCAACAGGATGAGTGCTGTGATGTTATATTATCTGATTTTGTGATTTGTATTATAACAGTTATAAATCACCTGACATATAAGTAGGTTTGGTTGTAGTCTTATTTATGTCGCATCAAAATATTTTGTTTAGTCATTAAACCTATGTTCTCACCAACATTACGTTGACTGTTTTGAGTATGCTTTTGCAGGTAAATAAAAATGACTTATAGCATTGTGCTTTCGTTTGATGTGTATAATGATTGGTATGAAGTTATCGATTGTGTGAAGGTAACCATGAATCTGAATGATCTCAGCATATCAATAGACGCACATATCCACTAGTACTGAAGATTAGGAGCGGTTACTGTTATTATGTAATAGGGTTACAATAGATTTTGTAAAAGTCAATATGTTGACAAATTTTGTATATGTATACTCTATATGTAACCCAAAAATATTTATGAATGAATGACTTAATGTTATGTTTAAATACTTGTTATAATTATGTGTATCTGTAATCAATGAGTTCCAAACCGATAAGTCACATCAAGCATTTCACGCTTCCGCCGGGATGTGACAAAGCATCTGGTTTTGAATCCAGAGACCTTGAGGGCAACAAGCTGATCCTGCTATGTAATTAGCTTCTGTTATTGAAACTGACACGTTTGTCTGCTTCTTGCACTGCCAGGAGCCCAGTCTGGGACCAAGAAATTAACCCCCAGAAGTGGACTTTCGATTGAAGTTGCATCCCCCATAGTCACTGTCTGTTTAGGCATAGAGGTTAAAATCCTCTTCCTTTGGATACCATAATCCAAGTGCAGGCTTGCCCTTGAGATATCTGAATATCCTCTTTACAACATTTACATGTGATTCCTTAGGATCTGTTTGATATCTCGCACAAACACATACACCAAACATTATGTCAGGTCCGCTTGCTGTTAGATACATGAGTGACCCAATCATTGATCGATAATGAGTCTGATCCACTGATTTGCCAACTGAGTTTGGACAAATCTTCATTTTTGTATCCACAGGAGTTCTGATAGACTGACAATCTGCAAAATGAAATTTCTTCAACATGGATTCCACGTATTTTGATTGATTGATGAAGAATCCATCTGCTGTTTGCTGTACTTCCAATCCTAAGAAGAATGTATGCTCCCCCATAGCACTCATCTGGAATCTGGAGTGCATAAGGTCTTCAAAATCCTTGCAAAGTTGCTTGTTTGTTGATCCAAAAATGATATAGTCCATGTAGATCTGAACTAGCAGCATTTTATGTTCTTTTCTTTTTCTGAACAAAGTCTGATCAATCTTTCCTATCTCATACCCGTGTGTAAGAAATAAAGATGATAGAGTCTCGTACCACTTTCATGGGGCTTGATGTAGGCCATACAAAGCTTTGTCAAGCTTGTACATCCTGTGAGAGAAATCCAGGTCCTCAAAGCTTGGTGATTGACTCACATAGACTTCTTCAGAGATTTTTCCATAAAGAAATGCACACTTTACATCCATTTGATAAACAATGAATTTCATAGATGCAGAGTACACAAGAAAAAGTCTTATGGCTTCTAATCTGGCAACCGGTGCAAACACCTCATCATAGTCTATTCCTTCTTCTTGGGTGTATCCTTGTGCAACAAATCTTGCCTTGTTTCTGATAACAATGCCCCTATCATCAGTCTTGTTTTTGTATAACCATCTGGTACCGATAGGGTATTGTCCTTCGAGAAGGTCTACCAGCTGCCATACTTCTAGTTTCTTGAACTGGAGCAATTCTACATGCATTGCCTTGAATAAGCTGTTGTCTTGAAGAGCCTCTTTTATATTCTTGGGTACTGTTTGACACAAAAAGCAAGAAAACAAACAGATGTTTGCAATACTTGACTTGCTTCTTGTCAACCGCTCATCTAATTCACCAATGATGCTTGACATTAGATGATTCTTATATATCCTGGTGGTTGGAATCGAGTCACCAGCAATTAATACATCAAGATTAGAGACATTCGGATCATCTTGGTAAGAGGCACCTTTAGGTTATGATGTAGGATAATTGTTAAAGTAATCAAATGCTTCACTAGCTTCCGCTTCAGCATCTGCAACACTTTCAAGACTTTCATGATTTCCATTCCCTTTAGTTTCAACTAGCATAGTGGCTGGTTCTGGATTTCTAACTTCAGTAGACTGTTCTGCTGAAGGAGTGGGCAGTGTATTAGGACCAACCTCAGTTGAAACACTCTGATTTTGTACATTTTGTCTAACAGGATCAACTTGCAATGGAACTTCTTCTTTATTAGCAGAAGAAGGAGGAATCATTGGAAAGTCATCTTTTCTCTCCATTATACCATAAGATCCAGCTGATTGTAGGTTACCTGCATTTGACAAGTGAAACTATAAGACCATTTAAGGGATGGTCAATACAATCAATCTCATAATGAGGAGAGTGTTAGAACACTTAACAGATCAAATGGGAAACCGGGTTTGTGTAAATGATACCAAGAACACAAGTAACTGAGACAAAACTAAGAACAAGAACAGACTAATATGGTTACAAAGTATAAAAAGAAATACAAGGACCTAAGATACTTTATACTACATCCTACAGCCATCCATACTATGAAAGCCAGCTAGAAACACTAATCTAGAAAACAAGATCAATGTAAAGTCAAAAGGCAGATTGCCTTTTTACTAGTGACTATGACATACCATAGCTCACATCCTAATATATTATAAAAGGATAAAAGGTACAAAGTAGGAAGTTACAGACCCAAAACCATAATCTACAGTTTACAAAAGCATGGACCTTTTACCTAAATTGTATAAGTTGGTGAGTCTTCAGAGTTGCAGCAGAAAGTAAGTCAACTTTATGAAAAAGTAGATCAGAGAATGCATGTACTCTCTGTCTTTGGAAGAAATCAGTCTTTACTTTATTTGGCTTTGGAAGACTTTGTCTTTGAAGATTTGGAAGACTTCATCTTTGGCTTCGAAAGATTTGGACTTTGGCTTCAGATGATTTTACACTTAGAATAATTTTTATGATGAGTGTAAAACTTCTAAAGCAACTTCTACCTTGTACATCAGTGCATACATACAAGAAAGTCCTTGGTTGTTTGGCTTCTTTGGTTGTATCAGCCTTCTATTATAACCTTACAAACTCCCCCTAGGTTGACCAAAATAGAGAAGTTATTCACATGTTGACAGTCCTTATTAGGATCAAGACCAAACCTTTCTTCATCAACTGGTTAGGATCCCTTAGACTCTTATAATATCTTCTCATGTCATGGAGATCATGTAGAGAAAGATCAAGCATGTCTTGCCAGAAATAAACATCTTGACCTCCTTGATCTTTGATGACATACCACCTGTCTGGATTAGCAGCAAAAGTCCAGGACTAGATGGGTCTTCCAGTTACAAGAGGCTCCTCTTTGAGTTGGAGTTGGTTGAGCAGCCTCTTCTTTTACTATCTCAGTATGCCCTGACTCATCCTGAGGTGTAGAGGTGGATGCCTTGGTCTTCTTCTTGGAAACACTCTTTATGGTCATCCTTTTCCTCTTCTTTGAAGTCTTTAACTGAGAGGACTGGTCTTCAGCACCAGGTTGTTCTACTATGTCTCTCTCAATTGGGTTCTCTTCTTTCATAGGTTTAGAAGGAGAGTGAAAAGGACCCTGCTATGGATCAAAAGATGAAGTTAGTTGAGATTCAGCCCTAGGTCTAGGTTGTGTTGTCTTATGGGGTTCAACCTTGACAACCTCAGGTTGAGCTGGACTTGGTGGAGAATAAAAGTCAACAAGCTCTCCCTTTTTAATCTTTTGCTTGATCACTTTAATGTACTCATCCATAGTGGATAGAGACATTGGACCAAGCCTCCTTCCGGAGAATCCATACAGCTTCAAGAAGCTCATCATCCTTTGTCTGTCAGCAAACTTCTTTTGGTTATTTTGGATGATGGCTCTTGACTTTGTTGAACTGAGGAGAGGGTAGAAGCATGCTTGTAGAGCCTTTTTTGTCTCATTTCTTCCTTGTTCTTAAGGAGCAATGCTGTATCCTCTGCCTCCTTCCTCTCCTTGGACAATTTCTTGTCAGCCAGTTCATTCAGTTCATCTAAGGGGAGAGAGAGTAGTTCATCTATATCATAGTTTTTGGTCCCAAGTAGTTTATGCTGGCTGCCCTCAACTCATTATCCTGAGTATTTGGCCTAGGGGCAGCCCTAATGGCAACTTCCATGAAGTCTAGAAACCCTCTTGAACTTTCTCCCCTTAGCTTCCTCTTCCTCTCTCTTTCCTCCTCTCAATCTCCTCAGAAGTTAGTTTCATTTTCCCTTTGTCACTAACAGGCCTTGGTGACTCAGGGTGGAGAGAGCTTTGGCCTTCATTGCTTGATTCAGTAGTCAAGCTCTATCTAGAGGGAGGTTATGAAGCACCATCACTAGCTAGTGCCTCACTGAGGGTAATGGGTGCTGAAGAAGTTCATGTCTCAAGGTTCACTGGTTCAACTTCTGGGGTTTCAATCAAGGCTTCCCCTTTGAAGTTAATCTTAGGGTCCACCTCAACATCCAGTTGACCAAAAGTCTTACCTGCTAGCTTCTATCTATATAGTCTTGACCTCAGCTTGTATTCTTCAACCACCCTTTCTTGAATCCTATATGCTAATCTTGCAACTTGTTTGTTTTGACTTGGGTTGACAAGTGGAAGATCAATCAGATGGATGCTCTCATTGAAGCTCAGGTTGAAAAAGTTGAAAATTTCCAGTTGACCCTGAGATCTAGAGATGACTAGAGCTCTTTTATCAGTGTCATACCTCCCTCCCATGATTGGATTCTCAGAGTGAGGAGATACAGTAGTCATAGCTCTGGAAAACTCTCCTCAAACAAACTTTGTATGGGTGAGTCCACATCCATATAGACTTGGGCAAGTGAGTCCACATTCATGTAGACTCCTACGTTCTGTGATTGTTTGGACTTTCTCCCTCTTTTTGGTAGCATCACCTTCTTGCATAAGTGAGCTTAGGGTTGGGTCTGTTACATCCAGAGGCTCTTATGGACCTGGTTGAGTTCTCCTGAGTGGTCTCTCAGCTAACTTACCCTTGAGATCGGTGATCTTAAGTTGCTGGTCAATAACCCTTCTTTGTAAGACAGTCACCTAAGATTCCAGGTGACTTATCTTTGAGACTAAATAGGTGCATGTTTTTGTTAGTTTTGCACCTTTATTTTTAGACTCCCCTTATCTTTATCAACAGAATCATCAGGTGATGAGAGAATAGGACCAAGGTCTTATTCCTAATCACCAGCACTTTGTTCTTGGCTGCTGGATTTCTCCTGCACCATGATAGCTTCAAGTGAAGTGTCAATGGGATGGGTTGCCATGGTTGAGGTCTTAATGATGTAGTCACTTGCTGAAGTAAGAGCCTCTTCCATATGGACCTCCTAAACAGGTTCAGGGAGATCCACCTCAGTAGTAGGTGATGATGTGGGCTAGACATGGGAGAAACAAGAGTACTCATCTCTCCTTGAGCAGGGGTGGAAAAGAGAGAATACTGATACTCACTGAAGCCCATGTCTTCATCATCATAGAATTCAAGGTTTGGGATTGGTTGGTTTAGATCAAGATGCTGGGGATGGTAACCATCTCCTGAAGGTTGTTCACTATAGTTTTAAGACTCTGAGTGAATGCTTAAGGCTGTGGGGGTTGTGAGCTCATCAAGCTAAGCATGAGGAACCTCAGCACTGATCATTGGTGAGATGGGAGTGGTTTGCTCTTTGGGAGAAGTGGGAGCTCCAGTTTCCACTTCCTCCTATATAGGTGATGATATACGAGCCTGTACAAACTAAGTAGCATGTGCAAGGGTTCGTTTGGATTTTCTTTGGTAAGTGATGGTTATTTTTGGTTGTATTAGTGGTTGAGAAGTAGAAGGTGTGGGTTCAACACTAGCTAGTGCTGCTAGGTTGTCACCTTAAGCAATTAGCTCTAACATTTTTGGAACAAGGCTGTTTCTACCCTGAGAAGCCAGCAGTTGGCTTCCTTATAGTCTTGAAGATGCTGGGCTTTATCTGTCCCATTTGGAAAACCCAAGCCTTGGTCTTGGGCTTATCAAAGTGATTTGAAGACAATGTAACAGTAACCGATCCTATGTTCAAGCTTTAAGGATCATTAGCTGGTGTTAATGAAGAACTTTCAGTCACTTGGTCTTTCTTCATCTTCCACACTATCTTTGAAAGATTGGACTTGACCTTCAACACCTTGGAAGTTTTGAAAAACTTCTAAAGTTTTGGAGACTGGACCTTTGGAAGATTTTTCTTTCACTGTAGAAGGCTTCAGTACTTTGGAAGCATTCCTTTCTTTCGAGACCAAATTTCTTCTGAAGGCAAGTTTTCACTTGTCTTCTATTTCACCTTAGAGCTTCCAAAAGGAAAGGATTTTCCTTCCGAAGCTACTTCTTCTCAGAAGTTTTCTCTTTGATCATGTGAATAGTACCTTTAGGATTGAAGATTGAATCCTTAGAAAGATGAGAAGTACTGCCACACATGATGCAATCCATTTGCTTCCTTCTAAGAGTCTTCTTTTGAGAGAAAGACTGAACTTAAGCACTTTCCACCTCCATCATCATCTTCACAGATGATGCAACAAGCTTCTTAGGGTGAGGCTTGCTCTTGGAACTAGATGGTTCAGCCTGTTAGCAGTGATACACAGCTGATCAGCATTGTTCTTGTTGCTGGGATGAGTTGGACATGAACTAGAACTCTTGGTACTAGAGTTCATAGTTGAGTCTTTAGCCTTCACCACTTCAAATCCTGCAGAGATGAACACTTGTTTCTGCTTAGAGTTGAAAGTGGCCTTGATCTCTTGAGCCTTCTTTGATTTTCTCTTTGTTTTCCAGATCAAGTTCTTCCTCCTAGACTTAGTCATCCCAGATTCTTTTCTCTCCTCAGGAGAATAGTGACCCCTTTTAGGATGATCTTCTTTACTCTTCTCAAAATCATCCTTCACTATCTCCTCTTTATCCTCTTCATCAACGAGATCCATGAGGGGAAGCTCATCTTCACAAGTTCCACACCTTGGAGATCTTACAGACAATAGAGTGTGTGGAGGAGCTATCTCAGTAGATCCCAGTTCCTGCTTATTCTGATAACAAACTTTTGCATGCAAGGATGAGGATATCATGTCCTTGAAGGTCTCTTCTTCAAGTGTTGGGTCTGATAAGGATAGTCTATATTATCAACACAGTCAAAGTCAACAAAGGTTAACGTCACTGTGAAAGTCATCAGAAATCGGCAAAAAGTCGCGTTCGAGACGAAGAACCGAGATGAGACATTGAAGATATAAATGACTAGGAGTTTATTGTTAATAAATATATTTTGTGTCAACAAAATATATTTATTTATGTTTAAGTCATTTTTATGTTTTATATGTAATTTCTCTAATTGTCTAAGTCTAAGGGTTTAATATGTCATTAGTGAATATTATCTTTATATATAGATTAGTGACAATTAGGTTTTCAAGAGCTTGAATGAGCTATTGATTGAGGGGCTTTCACTTTGTAATATCTTTAGCAATCAATTCAGATCAAACAAGAGATTTATTTAGTGTTCTTGAGTGTTCTTCATATATTCATCCATTTAATATTTGTTTGATCTAGATTTCACACAAATATCATTGATATCTGTTGACTGGGTTAGAGAATGATATTCTCTATTGATGTGAATCAATAAGGACCGAATATGATGATTGAGTAAATGATTGTAAGGTGGAATCAAACAATCACAGAACATTGAATGCTGAATAATACTCATAAATGCTCTTTGTATTAAAGAAGGTGAAAAACGGTGATAATGAATGCTAGGGTTTTTCAGCATGAACAGTAACAGTACACCTTGAACATATTACAAAGCAAAATATTCTGATTGTCTAATGGCTAACAACAGTCAGACTCGGTCACCTCTCATATGAGGTTTTCTATTCTATTTATAGGCTGACACATGCCTAAACAAAAGACTAAACTAACCGTGACCTATACATCAGAACTAGTCCAAGTACAAAAGTCTTCATTAGCATTTCTTTTGTACATCCGCACTGACTAATGCGGATGTTCTAATCTTTTCAGCATTTCTTCTTGTTCATCCGCATTGACAAATGCGGATGTTGAGTTGTTCATCAGCATTGGTGTTTGGTCATCAGCATTGACAAATGTGGATGAACAAGCACTGCGCATTTGTTGCCGAATATCCGCATTTGTTAATGCGGAAGAACAAAAACTTAGGCGCATTTGTTCTATGGTCATCCGCATATATAAATGCGGATAGCCGACACTTGGTTTCTATTGTTGATGCAGATTCTTCATCCGCATTAGATCTTGGACTTGGGGAGATTTCAGTAGAACAACTATCAATCCACCACTTGAATTGGCATGTATGATCCTTTCAGGGTCCAACAATACTCCCCCTAAGGATTATACAGCCTATGTACTTCAAGTTTTTGATGGTGGATGAGGTTGTGAGGATTCTGCTGGGTCTTGAGCAGATTGAGGAGGGATGAGTGGGTCTGCCTGTGAGGGATCCAAAATTGCCTTTATCTTGTTAACAAAGTCATTGGCTTTAGTCATCTTTTCTCTATTTAGCACATGGATCTTCATTTGGCTCATTGTGTAGATGGCTTCCATAGGCAGCTTCTTCAAAGAAATGGGTTCCCATATTGACACAGTGGAGAACCCATCTATATGGATCAACAAAGCTCAATCAACATCCACTTCTAGCTTCACTATGTTCCCCAATTGCAAGGGAGTCTACTTCTTTCTTCTCTGCTCCCTTTTAGCTTTGATTCTGTCAAACGCCATCTTTAGAATCTTTATGCATTTTAAGAAAAAGTACATGTCTTCCTCACCCAGCTTATTATTTAACTCTCTGAAGTGCCTTGTGTATATGTAGTGGATATAAGATTCATCTAGCAATCTCACTTCATATCCTCTAAACAATCTAATTTCTGCACCTTCTTTTTCTCCCCATTTTCTTTCAATAACCAACTCATATGTCTTTTCATCATAATAGACATTTGAGATTGGTTTGGAGGAATGAGTTCCAGCTACCATCTTTCTCTTTAAAGATTCAGTTGGCTTCACCTTGAGCTCAGGAAACACAACCTCTTCAGTTGGTTTTGTCTTTTTCTTCTCTAGAGGGTTAACAAAGGATCTATCTTTCCTCATACAGATAGCCTTGAGAGATCTGAAGTTTTTTGTTCTTTTGAACATTCTCAGAATGTCTTCAAACTCATAACCCCTGAACATAGCCTGATGATTCATGAGCTCCAGTTCAGCTAGTTCTTTCAGATCATGAATCTGCAGGGAGTTCACTAAAGTAGTATACTCAGTGAAGAATTGAACTAACCCTGAGATCCGTTTGACCATAAACATATTCCAATCACTATCATACTTCCAGGCAATAGTTTTCTGATCAGTTTTGCCATGTGGAGTAGATACACCTTTGATCATCTCAGCAGTGGTGAGCCCCTCTTGAAGTGTTAACCGGGAAGGCTCAGCAAACCACTCTAGATTTCTGTGTAGAACAGGTGCCAGAGAGTCATGATCTCTATGGGTGAGCTGGATATCTTGTGCAGATAATCTTGTTTTAGGCTTTTTGATGATCTCATCTTCCATTTTCTTCAGCCTTTCTTTCTTTTCATTTATCATCCTAAGGATGGCAGCCCTTAGGGAATTAGTCTTCATATTGGCCAATTTTCTTTTAGTATACCCTTAAGCAGACAGATAATCCTTCATTTCCCTATCAGTCATGGAATAGGGATCAGGATATAATAATTTAGAAGCTTCAGTCTGCTTGGCTTTTGAAGTGGGTTTATCAGCTTGAGTTTTGGGAGAATGAGTCTTTTCATACTCAGTTTCAACAGTAGGGTCCAGCAGTTTGTTTAGCTTTTCTTCTTCTACTATCATCCCCTCATATGTCATCCCAAAGACTTCATCTGGATCATAGCCATGATTGATGAGAAACAAGGCTTTGGTCATCAAATCATCTGTTTGGGCTTTATCTACCATTTCTTGGACAGAGGGTTCAGGCTTTTCAGGGCTTTCTCTGTCTATGTGTTCATCAATCACATATCCACCGTCTATCTCTCCTTCTTCAAGTTCTATGCCCACTGACCTCATTTTCAGTTGTTCCTCAGCCTTTTCATGTTCTTCTAAAAATTGAGCAATAACAGCTAGGCTCCGAGGATCATCTTGTTGCTTTTTGTTTGGAGGATCTTCTTCTATAGTCCTTTTACCCTTTGCCTTTTCAGACAGGTATTTTCTCTTTTTGGTATATGTTTGTAGTCTTGGACCAGAAGAGGGTTCAGTTATTTCAGCTTCTTTAGGCAATTTTTCAGCTTCCTTTTCTTCAGCAGCTGATGGGATTTTCTCTATTGACTCTAGTTCTGATTCTTCCTTTTATTGTTGGTCTTCACAGAGCTTTTTGATCAAATATTTTTGCTTCTCAGTGAGAGACACAACAGGTATAAGCTGAAGGCTCAATTCCTTCTCAAAAGGGACAGGAGATTGAGATATCACTACAATGGGCTCAGAAACTTGACCTTGATTTCCAATAAATTCACAGAATTCATCATCAATGATGAAATCTTCAGCAGTGAAGCTATCAAGAGCCTTGATCATATCACTGAACTCTGATTCTTAGTGTGTGTTTCTTCATGATCTTTGCTGGTGTATAGTACCATAGCCAAAGTTTGTTCTTGTGGCTTGGTTCTACTTGATTCAGCTTCTTTTTCAGGCTCAGAAGATCTCAATTTCTTAGCAGGAGGAGAGTCATCATCACTCTCTCCTGAGGAACTTTCACCTCCTTCTTCTTTGTCATCATATTTCTTCTTGTCACCCTCATCTTTATCACCTTCATCATCCTTTCTTTTCTTTTCAACCTCTTGATTTATCATGATTATCAGCTCCAACTCAGAAACTCTTTTGTTCAAAGTTTCTATCTGTTTTTGCATAGTCATGATTATATCAGTTTGCTCTTCTAGCAGGCTTTCTTGTTCCTCCATTGCAATGGTTTGGATGGTCAAAGTGTCCACATGACCACTGACTTCATCCCTTGAATGTTGAAGAGCAGCCTTTAGGCTTTCTATCTCCTTATCTTTCTCTTTCTTTTCAGTATCATACTTCTCTTTCATCTCTTTTAACTCCTTTTCCTTTTCATCTAACTCTAGAAGTCTCTCTTGAATGATACCAGATCTTCTATTTAGGAGTTTCTCCATCTTGGCTACTTTTTGCAACAGTTCTGATATCATCTCATCTTTTGCATCAGGCCTGATTGCCTCTAACTCAGCATAACTCTCAGAGGGAGCAGCCTCAGAAGTAACTTGCCTCACTGGCATCTTCATTCGATGATCCTCCTCATCAGATGATGATTTGGATTCCTCTGAAGAGCTGGCAGAATCACCAAACTCAGCAGGCTCAGTAGAGACTGGGGATGCATGAACAGGAGATATAGGAGAAAGATGAATTAGTGAAATATGGGGTGAGTGCATGGGTGATATGTGTGAAGAGATGATGGGCTATGTTTGTAGAAAGGGAATTGGTGATCTTTGTGGTGAGGGGATGGGATATGGAGTGGATGGAGAGGATATCTCAGCTGCATGAACGGAAGGCCCAGTGTGAGGATCGCCACCTACATCAACCTGTGGTGACACTGGCCTCTGTCCTTCTTCAGCTACATCAGCTTGCTCATTAACATTGTGTTGACTAGGAGCAGCTTGCTCTTCTTCATGAACAGGCTCAGCATCAGGAACCTCTTGAGCTTGTTCCTCAATATGCTCATCTTGGTTGATCTGTTTCAGCATCCAGGGTAATAGAGGAGCAAATGTGCCACTGTAGAAATTCCTGGGGTCTCTCTTCTTCATGTACTGATAGGACTTTGCATTGTAGTGAGGAATATCCATCACTGGTCCTTCAGGAATAATCTCAGGGAAAGCTTCATTGATGGGACACTGTAGAAATCTAGGATACATGAGGAACTTGTATCTTCTACCCTCCTGAATGTTTGACACCAGACCATTAAACACATAAGCAGACATGTTAAATGGCCTGTTTGTGCACAGAGCACATATAGCAGAAGAGGTGGTCACTGATATGTCATTCCATCCAGTCTTTCTCTTTGATAGGCAGTGTTGGTAGAGATGAATGAGGAATCTCCATTGCAAGTCAACCAACCCCTTGATGATCTGCTTTCCTTCATAACCTCCCTCATAACCAATGTTTGCAAAGAAAGTTATGATTTCATCATCTTCTAATTCCAGAGGAGAGTTGGCATCATCACCAAACTGCAGACACTGTCTCACAGTCTGTTCAGTAATAGCCAAAGTATGATCAGGATTTATTCTTCCAGACAGAGTCCTTACACCATCTATCTCTGTCACCTCAGCAGTGCTCCAGAATGACCTTATGAATCTCTGATAGATGATAGGCCTAACTGTAATAGCATGAGCAACTCTGGTAGTTAAGATGAATCTGATCATGTCTCTCAAACCCTCTGCCTCAGTAACATCAGGATCAAGATAGCCACTAACATTATGCAGCTTGCTCCATGTAAGATTAGCCATTGAAACCTGCATTAGAGGCATATGAATTAGAAGATGCAACTGTAATTGACAGATTGTAATACATAAATCAAGTGGAGAGTTCTCAGTTTGACTTTTAATGGTCAAGATTGAGTGAACATGTGTACTGTTTCATGGAAACCATACACAACTTGATCTTGTCATGAATAATCATTCTTATATGTTTTACAAGTTTATATAGATTATTCATATGGTTTTAACATCTTTTAATCATTAACATCAGGTTTTGACATTCACTTTTTCAGAATTGATTGTCCGCTGTTCTTGACATGAACTAGGTTTTGTAACCCAATTGTAGGAGGTTAAATTCTTGTTATTGATTAACATTTCCTTCGAAATGTCATTTAAACCTTGGTTTGATGTTACTTTTGGTGATTGATTCTTAACCTAGAGTTTTAAGTTCAAAATTAGTTTTTGACTGTTCGATGTTTTAGGTTAAGAACTTTGAAGAAATTCACCTTTTCTTCGATAATACAGTTGTAATGAATCAAAGATGAGGAGTTTTTGTGGTGAATGAGTCTTAGATCACAGGTGATGAATTTTAGATGATAGGGATGATGATGGATGAACAAATGTGAAGACCGCTCGTCGCACTGTAAAGTCTCTAAATTTGAAAAGTATTAAATGACCTTTTAAATTCGGGTTTAAATAGATGATTTAATGACTTTTACAAATCTTACAAGTGTTGAAAACAAATGCGAATGACCTTAGAAAAACACTGTAGAAAATGCGGATAAGAATTTGTTCATCCGCATTAGTGTACTGTTGCAAATGCGGAAGAGTAAATTTCTTGCCTCACAACTTCAACAAATGTGGTAGACCAGAAGTTTATTCGCATTTCTTGACTTGCATCCATCATCATGACAGGAGATAAGCACATGATTTGATCATTTCGATACACAAGATAGTTGTTAAATTCAACCACATTCAGAAAATGTGGATGAGAAAAAAGGAAATGCGGTAGAACAAAAGTTTACCCGCATAGACAAATGCGGTTGAACACTTTTGTCCGCATAGGTTTTTGACAACTTTGACACAAATGCGGTAGAGTTAACTTGTCCGCATTAGTTTCACTTTGTTTTAACTGGTATGAAAACAATTACCCGCATTGGTTATATGCCTGGGTTACCTTCACCCGCATTAACCAATGCACTTACCCGCATTAGATCTTGGACTTGTGTTGAGGAATTCTCAACCCTTTTTGTTTGAAGAAACAATCAGATGTATTATGGTTGGTCATATCACAGATTGAACAATATTTATTAAAATAGCAGTTTTTGGTGGAATGATTGTTCATGTCACAGATTGAGCAATATTGATTGAAAAAGCATTTATCTGTACTGTGATTAGACATCTCACACACATCACAATACATGTGTTTGTCTCTTGAAGCTGATCTTGATGTTGAAACCTTAGTAGATTTACCAGTTTTTGACTGAGTTTCAACCTTTGATTTTGGTGAGGAAGCAGAATCAGCCTTTTTAGTAGTTTGTTTCACAACTCTACTAGGTTTGTTCTTCCTAGATTGTTTCTGCTTTCTTACCATTTGCTTCAATTCCCTTTCGAATTGATCTACATGTTCTTTATTAAAAATATCAAACCAACTCCTTGCTTTGGTTTTGACAACTGAGGGTCAGCCTTGATTTTGGTTTTTGAAGCTTTTGGAGTTTTGGTGTTCTTTGGAAGTGAAACTGTGTCTGATTTGATTGAATTGTTTTGAGATTTGATCTCACAATCAGAACTTCTTTCAGCAGAAGGTTTCACTGAAATCTCAGCTTTCTGCTTTTCTTTCGAAATTGCAAGAACAAATTTCACAAAAGGCACTATGGCTTTGACAGGGCTTCTGGGTTTAATGACATTCACTGTCTTGTCTGAGTACTCTTTGATTTTGATAGGATGACCTAACTTAATTTTCTCCTCATTTGTTTCAATGTAAACATTTGGTTTATTTTGAGGATTAGTGATTTGTGTTATTATTGTTTTAGCTTCACTAGTTTTAGGTTCAATTATCAAACAAAGTGACAGATTCAGGCATGACAGTGTAATTGTCATTATATGGTGGAGGACATGAATTGTATCCAATCCCAGTCAAATCATTATGCTCCTTCTGTGAATCAAGCATCTCTTGCAGCTTAGCTGAAGACAGTTGAAACTTTTCAAGTTTCACTTCAGTAACTGACTGCTCAGCTCTGGATTGTGCTAATTTTTCAGTTAACTCTTCATTCTCACCTGAAAGAGTGTACTTTTCACCATGTAGTTTTTCAATATCAGAAATGAGAGATTTGATTTTTATTTCAAAACTTTTGATTTCTCTTTTAAGCATCTCAGATTTTACCTTTTCTTCTTTGATTTTATCAGCCAATTTGTGATTGTGCTCACGATATCCTTGCAGTTCAGCTATGCATTTATCACTACAAAGATTAGAGTTTACCTCAGATGGCATTGGATTTGGGCCATCATTGATGTGAGCCATAAGAGCATGATTCTGAAATTGAGGCTTTACTTCTTCAGCATATAGGCTCCAATCACATACTCCATCTTGTCTGATGACAAGTGCATTTGAAATAGTTTGGCTGCTTCCATGAGCTTGGTTAGTCAGTTGTGACTGACTTTGATAGGGTTGTTGATAGTGATGCTGCTGTTGATGATTGCTGGAGTGGTAGCTTGTGCTTGGTTGTGAGGATGATTGGCCCTGTGAATTTCTTTGAATACTGTGGTTGTTCCTTTTTGGAGCATTACATTCCCTTGAGAAGTGGCCAGTCATACCACAATTGAAACATTTGACTTTGGATTTGTCGTATCCAAGTTTTGTATTTTCATTCAGACTCAGCTTTCTCCCTTTTCTGAAAAACTTCTTGGCTCTCGTTGTAATCATAGCCATTTTCCACTGTAGATCCATTTCTTCCACATCATCTGGATCCATTTCTTCCAAGTCTTCTTGAATCAAATGAGCAGAAGTGAGTCTTCCTCCAAGATAAGCTTCAAAACTTGCAACAAAGGCATTGTAAGTAGCCTTTTGCTCTTCAGTTCTCTTATCTTCAGATATACTTGTAGAAGTGGCAGCAAATCCAGTTGACTGAATTGAAGGAGATGGCTTGGTTGTTGAAGGTGTGGCAATGAATCCTGTTGTTTTTAATTGATCTCTTGATGAGAGGAAGTCATCATCTTCAGTGATGAATGCATTTTCCATAGAATGAGTTTTTGATGGAAATTTGTATGCCTCACTGACTTTAGGTCCACCTAGATTTCTGCTCTTTTCATCAAGTTCAAGAGCTTCAATTTTAGCAATCATAATATCCAAGGTGGTGCTCTCAAAATCAAGAGTGTTTTTCAACATGGTTACATTTTGTTTCCAACTTTCTGGAAGACTGTGAAGCATCTTTTTGTTCAGTTCTTTGACTTTATATGAAACCCCCATAATCTCTAAATCATTCACGAGCTGCACAAATCTATGCAGCTGTTTAGAGATTGACTCCCCCTTAGAGTGATGAAAGGTTTCATATTGATTAACAAGCTTATCCTTGTTAATTTCAGCTACTTCACTGCTTCCTTCACACATTATTAATAGTGCATCCCACACAGCTTTAGCTGTTCCATACTTCTCAAGTCTTTTCAGCACATCCATCTTCAATGCTTGTGCTAGGATGGAATAAGCTTTGAGATCAATTTTGATCTTCTTGTAGTCATCATCATCAAGAGTGAGATCCTCAATAGGTATTCTTGAGGTTTGTACAGTGCAGCCTGATCAGCAGAGAGTGTCACTGGGATGTGAGGCCCTTTACATATGGATATCCAATAGTTCGGATCTACACCTGTAATGTAATTCATGAACCTGATTTTCCATTGCTTAAACTCAGATTTGTGTTTAAGCATAGGGGGTTTAGAAGTGTGACCAAGTTCGGAAAAATTATGTGAATCCTTGTTAATAAACTGTTTTTAACTAGTTTAAATATGGATTAAAGTGATTATTATGTTCAACAAGTCCAAGTAGTCCAAATAGTCCAAATATGCTTATGTAGATAGATCTATTTATGTTACAGGTCAGATTTTATGGATGATTTTATGGATGAGAAACTGTTCACAGGTTAGTTTTTAGATGGAGAATATGGATGAACAGTGTCTGTCGATGAGTTTCAGCAGATATTCAGTTTGTATACTGAACAGAGGTAGTCGAACACTCTATCAGCAACTCAATCACCAGATCTATCGAGTTCAGCTCAGATCTGAGCAGATCTGAAAAAGAATCGAGAGCCAAAGCTCTGATACCAATTGACTGGGTTAGAGAATGATATTCTCTGTTGATGTGAATCAATAAGGACTGAATATGATGATTGAGTCAATGATTGTAAGGCGGAATCAAACAATCACAGAACATTAAATGCTGAATAATACTCATAAATGCTCTTTGTATTAAAGAAGGTGAAAAACGGTTACAACGAATGCTAGGGTTTTTCAGCATGAACAGTAACAGTACACCTTGAACATATTACAAGGCAAAATATTCTGATTGTCTAATGGCTAACAACAGTCAAACTCGGTCACCTCTCATACGAGGTTTTATGTTCTATTTATATGCTGACACATGCCTGAACAAAAGACTAAACTAACCCTGACCTATACATCAGAACTAGTCCAAGTACAAAATTCTTCATCAGCATTTCTTCTGTACATCCGCACTGACTGATGCGGATGTTCTAATCTTGTCAGCATTTCTTCTTGTTCATCCGCATTGACAAATGCGGATGTTGAGTTGTTCATCAGCATTGGTGTTTGGTCATCAGCATTGACAAATGCGGATGTTGAGTTGTTCATCAGCATTGGTGTTTGGTCATCAGCATTAACAAATGCGGATGAACAAACACTGCGCATTTGTTGCCGAATATCCGCATTTGTTAATGCGGAAGAACAAACACTTAGGCGCATTTGTTCTATGGTCATCCGCATATATAAATGCGGATAGCCGACACTTGGTTTCTATTGTTGATGTAGATTCTTCATCCGCATTAGATCTTGGACTTGGGGAGATTTCAGCAGAACAACTATCAATCCACCACTTGAATTGGCATGTATGATCCTTTTAGGGTCCAACATCTGTGTTATTAGTGGGATTTGTTTGTGTTTATCAATCAATTGCATTGTATCAATGATCAAGTGGACCAACAATATGTATCAGAGCCATTATGCTCTTGATTATTTGAGTTTTGTTTGGTTTCTAGTTCAAAGTCACCGTTCCATTCATTTTCGATCTGATCTACGTGTTTTGGACATGGAAATTGATTGAGGATTGCTCAATTTTGGTGTGGGAAGCTTTAGAAATCATCAGATCTCAAATTCATTGAGATTTGGATGAATTTCAGTTGATTTCATGCTGAAAAAGCTATTCAGATACGTCGGGCAAAACTACAGCTCGTCCAGCGAAACTACACCTTCATTAAGCGAAACTACATAGTTTCGCCTGGCGAAACTAGTGTTCTTTTAGCGAAACTACACAGTTCTTTGTTTTTGAATCTGGTTTCTTCATCCCTGCGAAAGTACATGCGTTGAACGAAAGTTCATGGTGTTTGTGTGCCAAACCTAGCAAAATTGCTACCAAATTGATTTCTGAATGAAAGTTCAACTAGTTTAAGGCGAAACTAGCCTGGGAAACTAGCATCAGCGTGCCACTACTGGGTGAAACTGCTGTTGAAATTACTGGCGAAACTACTAGCGAAACTACCAGCGAAATTGCCAGCAAAATTTGTGAAATTTCAGCAAAATTAATTTATGTTCATGTCAAAAATGGCTCTTTCAGAAGTCCCTAATTCCTTCAAATCTGATAATCTAATATCAGCATAAAGTCGGTTTGATTCTTTTGCAGCCATGAAAGATGAAAAGATATCTGATTTTGTTGATCGATTTCTGATGGTGGCAAGCAACCTTAAGAAGTATGATGACCAGCTGGGGAACCATGAAAAAGTCACAAAACTTTTGGAATCTCTTCATCCACAGTGGAGTCCACAAGTTAGATTGTTAAAGCAGGAAAGAAATTTTGCTGACTACAAACTCATTGAAGTTACCAACAAGCTGAAGTCATCTGATTTTGATATGAAAAGAGGAGAGTATAATCAATTCATGTATGGTGGTGTATCTTCAAGTGTTGAGATCAAAGAAACTAAAGAAGAAGTCAACCATGCATTGATGGCAGTGATGAGGATTCTGTTGAGGATTTTGATCCTTTCAAAGAATTAAGGTGTGACACTCAAGGTGAGAGTGTTGGTGATGTTGGTGATTGTGCAAGTCGGTTAAAGTTCATGATGAAGGAAAGCAAGAGGAAGTTGAAGCTAAAGAAGATAAGAAAAGAGTTGCCGAGGATGAAAATACAAAAAGAACACTCCTGTTTGTCAATGTGAAAAAGCCCTAGCTACTGAAAAGATAGTTATGGGACTTCCTTATGAGGTTATTCAAGACATGTGTTCTCCTCCCTACAAAATTCATTTATTTGGAATTTATAAAGCTAACAGATTATTGTTAGAAAATGAAAAAGAATTAAAACAAATAAACAAAGAACTTAAAATCAATGAGTCCAAATATTTTATCAAACTAAGAGAAGCTTTAAAAGAAAATGATCTTTTAAAAAGAAATCTTTTAGAAAACAATGTTGATATTAATGTTTTGAGCGAACGAGTCACATTAGCAGAATTTGAGACTAGCAAGCTTAAAACTAAACTTGATAAATGGACGATATTAGGGATGAAACAGAAAGAACTATTCTGTAAGCAAAGGGGAGCTAGAATCAAAATGGGTGTGGGATGTGGTGAAACTTCACATGTTTATCCTCCTCCTAGCACTCATTGTTACTCTCCTATGCCTCAACCTCATCCATCTAATGATTTAATTAAAGTTGTAGATACTAACAGCCTATATGCAGGTTTAAGCAGCGTTAATCACAAAGAGGTTCGAGATGAATATGATTCTCCTGTAGGTTTGGGACTCATCAAACAAGGTTCAGATAAGCAAAATGATAATTCCACGCTTATTACTTCAAAATCCAGTATCAGGTGTTTCCCATAACTTCTTTAACAAATTCAAAATAGGTAACATCCCATCTTTTGTTCCTGTCAGGTTTGTCAAAGAAGGAACAGATGTGGATTCGTCAGGCAATCGAAACTCAACAAGTGGTATTATTCAAGATCCATTGGAAGCAGACTTGTGTATACAAGACTGGACAAGCTCAAATGATGAATCAAAAATCATTAAGTCACCTGAAGTTGTCAAGTCTTAAATGCTTCCAAAAGTTGAATCAAGACCTATACGGATCTCATCTCCAAATGTTAAACAAATCAGCAGTCCCTCTAAACCTCTACAGAAGCACTCACCATCTTCATCTGCTATCCATCAAGCTAGCCACAAATCTGCCTCCAAGTCTGCCAAGTCACCAGTCATACAAAAGGGTTCTCAAAAGAATGTTCAGATCTCATCTCCTCAAACATCACACGTAAAATCACAGCTCAGTTCAAAATCCATGTCGACAAAGCCTTAAAAAGTTCAATCTTCTGATATTCGAAAGAAGAAGCTTCAAGGTTATCGATAAGCTACAATAACTACAAAGCAGGCTCCACCCTCTCCTACTTTCCACGAGACTACAAAGAACCAAAAGCCTTTCAAGGCTTGCTTTAGATGTGGAAAAGAAGATCAGGTGCTAAAGAAGTGCCCTCAAGTTCAAAGACAGGCTTGGGGAACGGGTTGCTTCTCTGGTTCAAAAAGTAAAGAGCACATATTTTTGAATGGTTGGATGAAGAACAATCTATCCAAACTTTCTCATGTGAAGCCGGTTTCACATGATTCAAAGATGAAAAGAACCAATGTTTCAAAATCAAAATCTCAACCTACGTGTCTTAAAAAGAAAATGATTTCCAAATTCAATTCTTTCAGATCTAAAGTAATGGAACAGAAACAAATTTGGAAATTAAAACAAAAGGTTAAAGAAATAAATGATTTTTCAAAAGGGCGTGTGCTAAAACAGGTTATGTAAACTGTTGAAAAAGGAACTCCCAGGACCACGATGGCCTGGGTCCCCCTCTCTAACTAATCTTTTAGTGAGTGTAGGAACTGTTCAGGAGGACTGTTAGTAATCCGTTTTACCGAAAGAGAATGTTCCTCAGTCAAATTTGAAGCTAAACAAACAGGTTATGGTTTTGGTATCTCATCCATATGTTGGATACTTATCTGCACTATTACATTTCATACTTCACAATTATTGCACTTTTCTTGGTACTTCATTTCTCATCTTTTTGCTAGT
Source organism: Flaveria sonorensis (assembly GCA_025506505.1). Lineage (NCBI taxonomy): Eukaryota > Viridiplantae > Streptophyta > Magnoliopsida > Asterales > Asteraceae > Flaveria > Flaveria sonorensis. The sequence goes on along the minus strand of CM046438.1, from coordinate 34,599,491 downwards.
ATAATTTGGAAGACTTTCTTTGCTAGTATAATTGAAATGGGAACTAAGAACTTGATTTGGGTTGACTGAGAAATGATAGTATGTTTTCTTTGTATGCTTGGTTGCATGACTTATACCTTTGTGAGAAATGATAGTAACTGATGTAGATGTCTGTATCACTTAAAATTCTAAAATCTAAAAAGACAGTTTCACTATATGATATGTATGGTAGGCTCAGCTCAAAAACAAAGTAAACAGTGATTTTGTAGCCTAACTAAAGCTTTAGAACTCGGTGATAAGGATCATTTCCATGACATCTCGGCCTGCATAAAGTTACAAGTCTCATAAAAAACGAGTTGAGAGGATCTGACTTCTGCCTTGATCCCTTCTATTTCCAAAATCTCCCTATCTCCTAGTCCTTAATGTAGCTTCCCGTTAGCTCTTCAGATGTATATTTCATGCTTATCTCCTCTGCTATGCGGAAGCATTGACCTGGAGCGATGATCTTCTCTGTTATACATGAGTATTGACCTAAAGCTCTCATCAGCATGATTAGATGATCATCTCCTCTGTTATACGTAAGTATAGACCTAGAGCTCTCATCATCTGTTCCCCAAAATAAAGGCACAGTGATTCTTAAATTAAGATCATTGTTGAACCTCAAAAGGAAGTCAAGCAGAGTCAATCATATTACTCAATAAGCCCTGATGATAGGATAAGTTCTTCGCCGGATGTTTGTGGGAACCAAGTTACCTGAGCTTCTCTAAGCAAACCTAAAACATGATAAAATTAGTTTCCGGTCACTCGTTGAAAAGAATAAGGCATGGGTTTAAATTGGACAAATATACCAACAATCATTCTTGAACTGTTTTTGGCTATCAAAATTTTTAAAATCATGATCAGACTCTGCTTCAGTGTGATCTTACTAACTTCTTGATGTTTAAATACATCATTGTGCTTAAGTATATCTTGAGGATGTGATCTGATGATCGAGTTAGTTCTTGATGTAAGGTGATTAAAAAATAAAAAAAATAAATAAATACAAAAAGTGGGTTTTTTTCATTTCAAATTTTTTCAAGTCTTCCACATTATGCTATTAAAATGTTATCATTTTCACATGCATTTCACGGGAAATTGCACACACAGATAAAAACGAGTTTATTTGCATTGTTAAAATGATCTGACAAGAAGTTTTAAGATTATGGTTGTGATTGTGTTACAGATTTTTGCTTCAAATGATGGCCGATCATCAGTTGAGCAAAGTACCTGACCAGAGAACCTGTTCTTCAAGTTTGCAGAAGATACCTAGCTAGGATTTCTCCTCCTACATCCTCCGAAGTACTCAAGATAAGAGAGTTGGAAAAGTTGTTCCTGATCATTCACAAAGAATGCACACGAAGAGGGGGAGCATACAAAAAGGGGGAGCCTGTAAGATGAAAGATCTTCAATACCAGATCATCAATTTAGGGGGAGATTGAAGATCATTATATGGTTGACTTATCGGTGCTGATCAAGATACAAGATGTTGATAATGATAGACTAAGGGGGAGTATTGTTGGGTCTGATAAGGATACTCTATATTATCAACACAGACAAAGTCAACAAAGGTTAACGTCACTGTCAAAGTCATCGGAAAAGGCAAACAGACGCATTCGAGATGAAGAACCAAGACGAGACATTGAATATATAAATGACTAGGAGTTTATTGTTATTAAATATATTTAGTGTCAACAAAATATATTTATTTATGTTTAAGTCATTTTTATGTTTTTATGTAATTTCTCTAATTGTATAAGTCTAGGGGTTTAATATGTCATTAGTGAATATTATCTCTATATATAGATTAATGACAATAAGGTTTACAATAGCTTGAATGAGCCATTGATTGAGGGGCTTTCACTTTGTAATATCTTTAGCAATCAATTCAGATCAAACAAGGGTTTTATTTGGTGTTCTTGAGTGTTCTTCATATATTCATCCATTTTATATTTGTTTGATCTAGATTTCACACAAATATCATTAACATCTATGTTATCAGTGGGAATTGTTTGTCTTTATCAATCAATTGCATTGTATCAATGATCAAGTGGACCAACATAAAGAACACATCTGCCCTGGCTTTGCTGATCACAAGCTCTGTCTGGCATTCAGTTAACTTAGTGATGAGATCTTTTATCTAAGTCCTGTAGTTAGTATGTTCATGCTTAAGAGTTGAAATTGCTTTCTCAAAATCTTTCGAGACTTAATTGCTTTCGAAAGAAAATTGTCCTTCAAATATGTGTAAGTACTTAGAAGCATATATAAGCTTCAGAAGATATCTCAGAATTTCTTCTGAAGGTAAATTTCTTTTAAATAGTTATTTGACTTGAAGCCATAATTTTCTTCCGAAGACAACTTCAAATCTGCTTTCAGAAGAAAATTGTCCTTCAAATACATGTAAGTACTTAGAAGCATATTTAAGCTTCGGAAGATATCTCAAAATTTCTTCCGAAGGTAAATTTCGTATATGTAGTTATTTGATTTGAAGACATAATTTTCTTTTGAAGACAACTTGAAGTCTTCTATTTTAAGTTTGTAATCATTTTCAGCTCTTTTGAAATCAACTTTTAAAATTTTTAAGGACTCAAGATCAGTTCTTATCTCTAAGTTATAGGACCTATATCAGTTAACTTTAGCAATACATTCTGGTGTACAAAGATGTTCCAATACCTTGGCTTCTTTATGATCTGCCATCAGTGCTTGGTTTTGAGATGCATCCTCAACCTGAAAGCTCCAGTCAAAGCCTCCTTCTTCAACAGCAACCGCAACTTGCTACTTAGGGAGCTCCATCAGTGTAGTTTGGCCTGGTTTGTGCTTGGCCAGCATTTATCTTTGGTGCCTTGCACTCTCTAGCAAAGTGTCCCATTTGGTTACAGTTGTAACACTTCACTTTGCTTTTGTCTAGCCCAAACTTTCCACTGGTTGCATCGCTAGGAAACTTCCTCCCTGTCCTCTTGGAAAACTTCATGGCTTTATGAGTGAGAAGAGCCATTTGCTGGACTATTTCCATGTACTCCAGATCATCTGGATGGATACAGTTCAGGTCTTCAAGGGTAAAGAGAAAGTTGCCTATGCTTTCATCAGTAGACACAAAGGCTTGTGTCTTGGAATGGGCTTCCTTGGATGTAGCTCTCTCTTGGTGTCTCCGGGAAGGTGATGAAAGGAACATTTTGTGAGTTGTTAGGGTAGTAGATGAGATGATGCAATGGTTCTCTGCAATCCCTTTCAACCACATGAAGGGCTGAACTCTTGTGAAAATCGATAATCGATGGATCGAATATTGCAATCGTATTGTTGTCGTTTATCAGATCTATGATGTGAAATCTCATGAAACCGTTGATGATTTCAAGTGAAGATCTATACAAGATTTAGTGTACGATGATGAATGAATGATGAACAATCAAGAACACATTCATAAATGTTTCATTCATTCATATGTATGTTTGATGCTAGGAGATTACAAAGGGAGTTTGTAAGAAAATTCTCTCTCACACACACTCAACCTAATTATTTCTCTCTCCAGACTAATTCTCTCTTAACTAATGCTTAGGAATACTTGCTTAGAGTATAAATGACTACACTTAGTCTATTTATACTCTTTACATAAATGAACAAAATTATATTTAAGCCCTAATGATTACAAAAACATTCTTCTAAGTCTGATAAATTCTCTGTTGCTGATGCATGACTACCGGGTGCTGACATCATTCGGGACGACCGCTGATGTTGACTGTTGACTTTGACCATGGTTGACCAATTTGACCAAGTTCGACTTTGGTCAATTTTCTTTGTTTTGATCATATTTTCAGCATAGCTTCACCGTGTCAGTTTTGGTAATCATCATGAGATTTGACACTTAGGTTTTGGTAAGTATCATCTTCAAATAGTCCAATAATACTCCCCATAAGATGATGCTGCCAAAACCTCAAGATTATCAAAACCTTGGATGTTGATTGATGTGCAGTCTAGGAGTGCAATCTTCTCCCCTTTTTGGTCGCATCTTCGTAGAAGCTTTAGAAAAAGGCATTGAGAAATAGACTTTGTTTTGGCACATAAAGACTTTTTTTCGGCACTTGATGGATGTTTCATCAGCTTGATCTACTAGTCTTATTTTGAAGACTTGAAAATGCACCCATTTGCATACACTATGGATTGCACAGGTAGCAATATCAACGGCTTTATCTCAACTTCAGATGTGAAGTAGAAGCATCAGACATTCTTCAGACTTGACATATACTTTCCCTTAATAAAAGCATTGGAGGGTGAGACACTAAGAGGAGGATTCTTAGTTCTCAGCAACTGGCAGGAGATCTTTGAAGGAAGCAGGAGTGTTCACTTAACATCTTGGACTGAATGAGAAGCTCAGGCATGTTGTTCAATTCATCACCTACAAAATTCTAAATCCTCTTGGTAGAGGTATTGCATGGAAGTTTCACTCCTAAATCAATAACACATGTAAATCTTCCAAAACTAGGAAAAATACTAAAAATGACAAAACTTTTTAGATTTTTAGATTTTTTCAAAATTATGATATTTACAAGCACGAATCCTTCAACTGCAATGAGATCATACTAATCCAAAATCCTCTACATCTAAGAATGTTTAAAGTTGGAATAGACATAGACAAAGAACAAAGTTGATTGTAAGTATGTTTGTTCACTTAAACTCATGCAAGGATCAATTGTCAACACTTTATGATATTTATCATGTTTAGGTTTGATTAGATATGCTAATTGAGTGTAGGACACTCAAAAGTATGGAAGAATAACCCTCCTCATGAAATGCAAGGTGGCACTTTGTTACAACTTGAACCAGGCTACTTAGAGTATAAATTCTCATGATATGATCCACTTTGGGATTCTTTTATACTTCACTTTAGAAGTTGATCCTTATTGGGATTCTTTTAGCTTTGATCCATATTGGGATTCTTTTCTTTGCCTTTTTGGCATGTATCAGCACTTTTAGTGCAAGGTCAACTAGGTCTGTGCTCAGCATAACAAAAGTTGTCATTATGTTTACTCCAGGTCAGTATTTACATACAACAAAGGGGAAATAGATGCCTTTATCAATGAGAAATTTATAAACCATTTTTGCATGGTATGTTTAGGTAACCACACAAGTATACACTTGGAAAAGACATTGCTTACCAATACTCTAAGATAGTTTTGGTCCATAATGTATATTGATTTAGTTCATCACAAATATGCTTATCTTGAATCCAAGCTAAGCCTACTGACATATCAAACACAGTCTTGTCAATCTTTATTGATTTGAAAAATAGATGCAGAAGATAGTAGATGAGTGTAGTATCATTTCTCATGTAAAAGCAGGAAGATTCAAAAATAATTACATAATAGTAATATTTTTGGACTTTTCTTGATTTTCTGATTTTTAGGATTTTGGTTTTGAGAAAATAAAGAAATGGCATATGTGTTATCAAATCAATATAGATCATCAATAGTTAGTCCATGTAGCAATGTAATCAGACTAAGCAGATGGAATGAAACATCGGTTGTTTCTTGTGTTGCCATCATAGTTTTTATGAATGATTGATGTCCTGCATTGAATCATGGTTAATTTATGCTCCATTAGGCTCAATTGCATCATAAACATCATGAGCAGGAAGAATGTTCCTATCATGGGAAGGGATCAACCACTGCAATTGGGTTGGCAGGCCTCCATAACTATCCCTATAAAATCAAAGAAATTAGTTAGATGGTGCAACCCAAGCCAAGATGGTCTTGGGTTTTTTGTCTTTTTCCATAATACATATTTCTTCTAATGTGGCATTGTCTGATGGTTTGGAAATTCTAGTGACACTAGATTTCCTTTGGATGTTTTTGGCTCTGTCAGGAGAAGTACTTTGAGCTCTTCTCCTTTGAGTGCCAATGTTTGATGGTTCCCTGTTCTGAGACTTATGTCTCCTGTTTGGTTGTTTAAAGTTGTCATAAAATTTTTATCATTATTTAAAACAACTTTAAGATGAGGAGTTTGTCTTGATACTCCTACCTTGTTCTTATTAGGAACAACTGTTTGTTTCTCAGTTGATTTCTCAACTTGTGGCGGTTTGTTTTGCTTCTTGTTTTTCTTATTGAAAAAACAGTTAGCCGTGTTATGGTTGTTTCTTCCACAAATTGAACAATAATTGTGAAAATGGCATGATTCAGTACTATGATTGTTCATGTTATAGTACTTGCAATATTTACCATATTTGCAATTTGTAAGGCCCGTTCCCGGAACGCTTACAGTTGGACAATCATCACATAAAACATATAAAACTCATCATTTTGTAGCAGGAATTTAACTTTTCATTAACAATTAAAAACATGTCAAATCATCATATCATTTATTTTACATTCTAAAAATGTATTAATACAAAACATTCTCCAAAATATGGATGCCAGACTTGAACCATCCCCAGTAGCTTATGCATCCATGCCTGCACCTCCTCAGCATCAACAAATACCTGCCAACTATTATGCATACAAAAGTCAGCAACACTGAGTGAGTTCTAGTTTTAATAATAAAATACTTTACTTTTCATTTAAAACCTTTTCCTTACTTTCGTACGTGATCATATATTATACATACATCTAGATAATATCATTATTATCTTCCATCATCGTTCATCATCATTCATCATCGTTCGTTTCGTACTTTCTTTCAATATTATCTTTCACCTTATCTAGATCATGTCATATGCTATACCCCCACGTCATGCCAAAGCTGGTACTGTGCCCGGGGCTTACAAGTAAACCTTCATGTCATGTTGAAGCTGACACAATATCAGGGTGGAGCTAAACCGCACACAGTTGAGCAAACAACTACCTCGTTGAGTTGTGAACCTCCACCATTTTGCTTGAAAGACTTTCCTTCATCATTCATTACGTTCCACTTTCATTAACTTCGTCTTTCTCTTTTATTAAGATAATACTTTATGTACAAGAGTATTAACACACCACGTAAAGTCATATAATAATACGTAATATAGAACATCAACCACAGCCCACAATCATACATAACACCAATAGGCATAAACCACCAAAACATTTCGAACTTAACACTACATTCTACCTCCCAAAATTTCAGAAAAATCCTAAGTCCCCAAAGAAATGCAGATGAATATAAGCCAATGCAGCTGATTGTTCAGCAAATGGGACAAGCAAATGCGGATGAAAGTCTCAAAAAAATATTCCAAGTGTCTAAAGATGTGCAGGTGAACCAAATGCGGATGAACAAGCCCAAATGCGGATAAACAATACTATATATGGATGAACTAAGTCTTAGGTGAATGAACTTAACCAATGTGGTTGAAGTTCAGCAAATGCGGATGAAGATCAGCAAATGCGGATGAACACTTACAAATGCGGAAGAACAAAAGCAAATGCGGATGAACTTAAATACTTAACTATTGAACATAAAACCAATGCAGTTGAATGTTCTGCAAATGCGGATTAACTCCAACAAATGCGGATGAAGCCCAACAAATGCGGCTAAAAAAATCTAAATATGGATGAACACATACAAATGAGGATGAACAAAAGACATATGAGGGCACATTCAACCAATGCGGTTGAACACTCAATAAATGCGGATGTTCAAAACAAATCTGCAATGCAACTTATGCAATTTCTAGCCTCATATATCATTTCTAAACGTACCCTTAGCATGAATCTACTATTTATACACTTAAAACATAATAAACATCCATTCAACATCACATCAATCTTGTAAGACATTCAACTTCATAAACGAACGCACTTTTTCATGGAAAATCATAGTTTGGTAAAGAAACATCCTTTTTAGTATGCATAACAGCCCCAAACAAGTAGAAAACCAGTAAGAGAGGGGGATCTAGAACTCACCTTAACAGCTTCCGAGCAACTTCACAACCCGAGAATAAGCCTGGAGTTCTAGCACCTAAAACACACAAAAACAAGCGCTAAGCACATGGAACTCGATCCAGAAGGTCAAACCCAACAGAAACCAGGAAGAAAACACATTAAAATTTTAGCTTTTGAAGATTTCTTCCACTTTCTCTCACTAAAGCCTGATAAGAGCTCTTTTCTCTCGCTAACCGAAAGTGTGCAGGAAAGAAAGACAGGTTATGGGCAGCCGTACTTCTTTTTAAACCCCATAGTGGGTTAGTTTGGCCCTTGTACACTTTTAACCCCTTGCTTTTGAAATAACACCCTCTCCTTTACTTTTCTTCTCTTCTCTTTTTTTGAAATTTCCGGGTGTTACACATTTTTTAGTAGTATGAGTGTATTGATCATACCATTCATAATATGGTAGATTTGCATTGCCTTGTTTGTTTATAACTTTTGATTTTAAATTTGATTTTAAAGGCAAGTCAAAAATTACAGTTGCTTGTCTTTGCTGAATGGGAGCTTTGCCTTTCCCTTTTGTTTGTTTGAATAGGAGAGGCAGTGGAAGGCTTTTCTTCCACCAGAGCAGATGTCAAAACCTTTTGTCTGCTTTGTTTGTTTAGTTGGTGTATCAACCACACTTGAAACTTTTGTAGTTCCAATAATTGGTTGACCTGACTCATCATCCAATAGATCAACATCATCTTCATCAGTTGTTTGTTCATCAAATTCATTTTTTTCTCCTTGATAAAAATATGTTGGTTTGATTCGTGGATGTGCTTGGCTTTTCAAAAATTTTATCAAAGGCTTTTTTGATATTAATCATGATTTTGATGATGATTGTTTTGACTCATCAGTCCGGTCATGTGAGTCAAGAGACTCACCCTGTGTGTTTGTCATAGTGTCAGGTAAAGGAACATAATTGTCATTATAAGATGGGTTAACCTTATTATATCCTAAACCTGAAGGGTTTTTGAATTCCCTTTGCTGAGCAAGAAGTTCTTCAAACTTCTTGTTGCTCACCTGAAATTTCTGAAGTTTCACTTCAGTTTCAGCCTGTATGGTTTTTGACAAAGTTAAAGATTTAGAGAGTTGCTTTACTTCAGCTGCTAGTGTTAACTTTTCAGACATTAATTTGTCCAAATCATTTTGTAATGAAAGAATTTTTACTCCATATTGATTTTGTTCAGATTTTAGACTTTCATTTAAAATGTTTGTTTCAATTACTTTCTTGGAAAGTTTGTCTGCATGTTCTCTATATCTGTTGACTTTATCAATGCATGCTCGTGTACAGAGGTTATCCCTTACCTCTTTTGGGATTTTTGAAATCTTATCTTCTATGTTTGCCATGAGTGCATGATCATGAGATTGGATCTCAGCCTCGTACATACTCCAATCACAGTCAGTATCTTGTTTTATAATCATTGCTGATGATTTGGAGTGTAGGTTTAGACTGTATTATATGATTTGAGGTGGAGTTGGTGCAGCTAGAATACTAATTGAAGGTGGGATTTGTCTGTTTGAGTGGTAGCTACTAGATGCTTGTGTTTGATTGTTGTTTCTGTCAACTCTTGGTTGGTGGCATTTTCTTAAGAAATGACCATACAATTGACAGTTGTAGCATCTCACCTTCGTTTTATCAAAACAAATTTTGGTTTTCTTATCCATGCTCAATCCTCCATTTCTCTGATGAAACCTTTTTGATCTATAGGCAATCATTGCCATAGACCACTGAAGATCTATTTCTTCAACCATATCTGGTGGTAACTCATCTAGGTCCTGTTGGATGATTTGAGATGGTGTGAGGCTTGCACTCAAGTATGCTTCAAAGCTAGTTGAGAAAGCTGCATAGGCTGCTTTCTGCTCTTCACTTTGTAAAATAATAGTGAGAGCATCCATGGGTTTCTCACATTTGTGCATGTTTTGATTCTTTGGCTGTTGTTGTTTGCTAGAACTAGATGTGTGAGTATTATGTTTGCTTTATGGTGTTGCTTCATAGGAAGCATGAACACAAGTCTTTTTAGATTTCTGTTTGGTACTAGATGATTCAGGGACTGAGAAAAGGAGGTTTCACTTGTTTCTAAAAATTCCTCATCTTCATCTTCTCCAGTGCATGTAAAAAATACACTGTCTATTTGTTGTAGTTCCTTGAACTTGTAGGATTGTATGTGTCTGATTGTGCTGTTATTCCTGGATCTTTCATCTAGTTCTAATGCTTCAACTTTAGCAACTAGAGCATCTAGGGACAATGCTTCAAGATCCAATGTTGCTTTCATCAGAGAGACTGATTGAGTCCAGCTCTCTGGCAGGGTATGCACCATCTTTTTGTTGATCTCCACAGATTCATACTTGAGACCATAGATAGTCATCTCATTTACCAATTGTACAAAAATATGAGGCTGTTGTGGAATTGATTCTCCCTGAACATGGTGGAAGGTTTCATACTAGGTCCTCAATTTTTCTTTCTTGATTTCCCTGATTTCCTCACTTCTTTCACACATGGTGTGAAGTACTTTCCATAGTTCATGTTCTATATAGAAATTTTCAACCCGTGTTAAAATTTCAAATGGCAAAGTCATTACTAATATGCTGTATGCTTTCATGTCTGTTTTGACCCTCTTGAGGTCATCACCGGCACATTTTTCAAGCTTACTGGTTTCTGTATGTTGTAATCAGGGCCTAAGAGTCAAAGGTATGAATGGTCCCTCGGTTATGGATGTCCATAGGTCCGGGTCTTGGAAAATTATCCAATTTCTGAACATTATTTTCCATAGTTTAAAATCAGCTTTGTTCTTGAGTCTTGGTGGTTTGAGACCACTGTTTGTTTCTGAAATTTCATCAGACATGTTTGTTAATTTTTAACTTATTGTTTTAAGTCAATCTTTTTCCAGTCTTCTTCAGAATAATTAGGCACTTCCTTTTGTATCATACCACCACTAGCAGCAGCTGAAGTGGTGGATGGTACATGAGGTCCATAGACAACAGATCCCCACATCCTGGAGTCTTGAGACTTGATGAAGCCTTCCATTCTTTGGCAGCAAGTATCAAAGTCATCAAAAGTGATTGGTGGAGACTTGATGAAGCCTTCCATTCTACAGCACTTTGAAGACTTTCATCATTTCCATTCCCTTTAGTTTCAACTCGCATAGTAGCTGGTTCTGGATTTCTAACTTCAGTAGACGGTTCTACTGAAGGAGTGGGCAGTGTACTAGGACCAGCCTCAGTTGAAACACTCTGAGTTTATACATCTTGTCTAATAGGATCAGCTTGCAATGGAACTTCTTTAAAATGATTAGCAAAAGAAGGAGGAATCATTGAAAAGTCATCTCTTCTCTCTACTGTTCCAGAAGATCCAGCTGATTGTAGGTTACCTGCATTTGACAAGTGCAACTGCAGGACGTTTAAGGGATGGTCAATATAATCAGTCTCACAATAAGGAGAGTGTTAGAACACTTAACAGATCAAATAGGGAACTAGGTTTGTGTAAATGATACTAAGAACACAAGTAACTGAGACAGAACTAAGAACAAGAACAGACTAATATGGTTTTCAAGGATGCTGTATATTTCTCTCAAGTTCTATTACAAGTGTTACAAAGCATAAAAAGAAATACAAGGACCTGAGATACTTTATACTACATCCTACAGCCGTCCATACTATGAAAGCCAGCTGGAAACACTAATCTAGACAAACAAGATCAATGTAAAGTCAAAAGGCAGATTGCCTTTTGACTAGTGACTATGACATGCCATAGCTCACATCCTAATATTATAAAAGGATAAAAGGTACAAAGTAGGAAATTACAGACCCAAGACCATAATCTATAGTTTACAAAAGCATGGACCTTTTCACCAACTTGTATAAGTTGGTGAGTCTTCAGAGTTGCAGTAGAAAGTAAGTCAGCTTTATGAAAAAGTAGATCAAAGAAAGCATGTCCTCTCTGTCTTTGGAAGAAATCAGTCTTTACTTCATTTGGCTTCAAAATACTTTGTCTTTAAAGCTTTGAAAGACTTCTTCTTTGGCTTCAGATGATTTGGACTTTGGCTTCGAAAGATTTTACACTTAGAATAATTTCTGTGATGAGTGTAAAACTTTTGAAGCAACTTCTACCTTGTACATCAGTGCATGCATGCAGGAAGCTCCTTGGTTGTTTTGGCTTCTTTGGTTGCATCAGCCTTCTAATATAACGTTACAGAAACTGATCAAAAGATCTTGTAAATGAGTCAATATCAAATAACCAAACGGGACCATTAATTGACTTAGGAAAGGAGTGCTCATTGAAATGAACATTTGTTGATTCATCAATAATGTTTAATCTAGGATTAAACACTCCAAAATCCTTTGAGATAAAGGAATAACCTACAAAGAATCCCTCATCAGACATAGGAGCAAACTTTCCTAAATGATCTCGGGTGTTTAATATTAAGACGGGACAACCAAATGACTTGAAAAATCCAATGAATGGTTTTCTATGAAAAAGAAGTTCATAAGGTGTTCTATTGTTTTCTTTAACAATCAAAGTTTGATTTTGCATAAAACACGATGTGTTGACTGCTTCAGCCTAAAAGGTAATTGGTAGCTTAGCATCTGCTAGCATTGTTCTTACTGTTTCAATCAGTGTTCTGTTTCTCCTTTCAGAGTCCCTATTTTGCTGAGGAGTTCTTGCTGCAATAAATTGATGACCAATGCTTATTTGTGTGCAAAATGAACTTAGATTTTCATTTTTAAACTCTGTCCCATTATCACTTCTGATTGATTTTACCTTTTGAACAAGTTGATTTTCAATTTTTGTGATAAAATCTTTTATTATTTGGGACGCTTCATTTTTATGAAGTAGGAAGAAGACCCATGTGAATCATGAAAAGTCATCAATGATCACCAAACAACACTATTTCTTGCTAATACTCATGACATGAGTTGGTCCAAAGAGATCCATATGAAGTAACTTCAATGGAGTATTGATTGTGTTCACAAGCTTTGGCTTATGGGAAGATTTATGTTGTTTTCCTTTGAGACATGAAGAATAGAGGTCAAAAAAATGAAATTCCTTTTGAGGTAAACCAATTACATTATTTCCTTTTACCAATTTCTTCATGTTTTTGAAATTTACATGTCCCAAACGTCTATGCCAAAGTTTTGACACATCAAATGATGCTTTAGACAAAAGACTGTTTCTTCTATTGGTTGAGCAGAATTAAGGTTCAAGACATAGGTATTATTCTTTCTCAGAGTCTTCAAGACAACCCATTCTTTAGAAATTTGAAATCCTGGTTTCAAAATGTAGCAACGAGTGTCTGTGAAATGAGTGGAATATTTCTTGTCGCATATCTGAGACACGCTGAGGAGATTGAAATTCAGTTGCTCGCAGTTGTTTACTTTGTCAAAGCTCAGCATTCCATTTGTTACAGATCATTCCCTAGTAATTTTGCCACCTTAAGAGTTTCCACCAAATGCTATGATAGTTCCTTATATATGCTTGAAGTCATGAAGGAGGGAACTATCTCCAGTCATGTGTCGGGAGCATCCACTATCCACATACCATAAGTTGTTGGACCTGTATAGATGACCCTACAAGCATAAAAGAACTAGTTAGAATATGGAACCCAAGCCATGATGGTCTTGGGTTGCCCGTTTCTATCCATTACTGTAACCTTTTGATACTTGCCTCTAGGTTGTGATTTAGAGGTTACTTCTTTGAAAAATTTCTATGGAGTCATTTTTGTTTTTATTTCACCAATTTCAACAGAGTTGTCTGAAGAGTAGTCAAATCTTTTATCCTGGTTTCTATGTAGAAATTAGGCACGTTTTTGATTTTCAGAAATCACTTTTGTTTTAATTTTTGGGTGAGAAGCAAGTGATTGTTTCATATTATGATTGAGATTTCTTTTGACACTCTTTGACTGCCATTGATCTTAAAAGTCATCATCAGAATTTGAAACTCGTGTTTGTTTAATGTGTGATAGACTTCTGTGATTGACCTTGTTAGTTGAAATTGGTGAAATAGGCTTGTTTTGTGGGATTCTCAAGCCTTTCTGTTTAAAGAAACGATCAGATGTATTGTGATTTGTCATATCACATACAGAACAATACTTGTTGAAATAGCAGTTTTTAGTAGAATGATTGTTCATGTCACAGATGATGCAATATTGATTAAAATAACACTCATCTGTGCTGTGATTAGACATGTTACAAATGTCACAGTACATTTGTTTGTGTTTTGATTTTGATGTTGAGGCTTCATTTGATTTAATAGATTTTAGATTAGCCTCAGATTTTATGTTCAATGAAGAAGCAATTTTAGCCTTCTTAGTTTTTGTAGATTGTTTCACAATTCTACTTTGCTCGGTCTTTTAAGACTACTTTTGCTTCCCTTTTCCCTTGCTTAACTCCTTTTCAAATAGGTCTACATCCTTTTTATTGAAAATGTCAAAACCGACCCCCTGTTTTGACTTTATTGAGGAGTTTTGTTCAGGTTTTACTTTTGATTTTTGAACCATGGGAGATTTTCCATTGGATGATGGAGATGCTATTGAGTTGCTTTTGGATTTTAGTGAAACCCTTTCTGATTTGCTTGAATTTTTAGGAGATTTAATTTCACTATCAGATTTGCTTTCAGCAGAGGATTTCACTGATACTTCAACATTCTTCACCACCTTGAGATATTCAGGGATGAATTTCACAAATGGCACAATGGCTTTGACTGGGCTGTTTGGTTTCTTGACAACTACAGGTTTGTATGAGCACTCTTTGATTTTGATTGGGTGACCCAACTTGATTTTATCCTCATTGGTTTCAATACACCCACTTGGTTTGTTTTGAGGATTGGTTATTTGAGAAACAATTGTTTTAGTTTCAATAACTTTTAGGTTCAGTTGAATAAGAATGAGTGAGTGCTTCAGGCACAATTGTATAGTTGTCATATTATGGAGGCGGACAAGAATTGTATCCTGTCCTAGTCATATCCTTTGGCTCTTTCTGTGAGTCAAGTAACTCTTGCAGCTTAGCAGAAGAGAATTGAAACTTTTCAAGTTTCACTTCTGTAGCTGATTGCTCAGCTTTGGTTTTTGTTAACAATTTAGTTAACTTCTCATTCTCAGCTGCTAGAGTGTACTTTTCACCATGGAGTTTTTCAATATCAGAAAGAAGTTATTTGATTTTAATTACAAAACTTTTCATCTCATGTTTCAACATTTCAGATTTGACCTTTTCTTCTTTGATTTTAAGAGCCAACTTGTGATTATGTTCTCGGTATCCCTGTACTACTTGAATGCATTTATCAGTATAGAGATTGGATTTTACCTCAGTTGGCATTGGAGTTGGACCATCATTGATGTGAGCCATGAGAGCATGATTGAAATTAAGGCTTGAATATAGACTCCAGTCATAAACTCCATCTTGTCTGATGACAAGTGCATTAGAGGTTTGTTGGTTGCTTCCATGAGCTTGATGAGTCAGTTGGGGCTGATTTTTATGCTGATGCTAATGTTGATTACTTGATTGAAAGCTGGAATTGGGTTGAAATGATGGCTGCCCATGTGAAATTCTTTGGTAATTATTGTTGCTTCTTCTGGGAGCATTACATTCCCTAGAGAAATGGCCAGTCATACCACAATTAAAACACTTTACTTTGGATTTGTCATATCCAAGTTTTGTGTTTTCATTCAGACTCATCTTCTTCCCCTTTCGGAAGATGATACTTACCAAAACCTAAGTGCCGAATCTCATGATGATTACCAAAACTGACACGGTGAAGCTACGCTTAAAATATGATCAAAACGAAGAAAATTGACCAAAGTCAAACTTGGTCAAACTTGGTTAACCGTGGTCAAAGTCAACAGTCAACATCAGCGATCGTCCCGAATGATGTCAGCACCCGGCAGTCACGCATCAGCAACAGAGAATTTATCAGTCTAAGAACAATATTTGTGTAATCATTAGGGCTTAAATGTAATTTTGTTTATTTATGTAAAGAGTATAAATAGACTAAGTATAGTCATTTATACTCTAAGCAAGCATTCCTAAGCATTAGTCAAGAGAGAATTAGTCTAGAGAGAGAAACAATTAGGTTGAGTGTGTGTGATAGAGACTTTTCTTACAAACTCCCTTTGTAATCTCCTAGCATCAAACATACATATGAATGAATGAAATATTTTGATTGTTCATCATTCATTCATCATACACTAAATCTTGTATAGATCTTCACTTGAAATCATCAACGGGTCTGTGAGATTCCGCATCATAGATCTGATAAATGACAACAATACGATTGTAATATTCGATCCATCATCATCGAATTTCCACAGTTGGTATCAGAGCCTTGGCTCCTTGTTCTTCAAATTTTTCTCAAAAAATTGAACCACAAGTTTGATCTACAAATTGTTGTTGTTTTAAATGAAATCAGCTACCATTAGCTTAAATTTGTTATTTCATGAAGATCTACAAGTTTTCACATCAATTGAAGTTCATTTGAGCCATTAATTTGAAGATTTAAGCAAACTTGTTCTTCAAGTCTTCAAATGCTCATGAACATGAAATTTTGATTTTGTTGTTATTTGATCGAATTTAAGCTTCTAATAGCTTTAGTTTGTGATAACTAACACATCTGCAAAGTTTCATATCAATTGAACATCCACAACTCTTGAATTTGAATTTTTTTGAAAATTTTGTGTTCTTGAGAAAAGTTCACTGTTCTTAAGGAAAAATCATCAAAATCACAAAACTGATGTTGTTTAGCTGAAACTGATAGTGGTTTTAGCTTAGAAAATCAAATCTAAGGTTCATTTATCATACACAACATCCAAATCATACATTTTTTGAACATTGATTCTTATAACTGGGCTTTTATTCTTCATTGTGTTCTTCATGTGTTCATTATCTAAATCTGAGCTTAGGTGATGATTATATAAAATTGATTGTTGTTTTAGCTTAGAATCACTTATCTACAGCTATTATAACCTTTGATTTTATCAAATTCCATCAGAAACCCAAGAATCAAAAGTTTTTTCATTCAAGAACATTAAGTTTTACTTTTTCAAAGTCAAACTGCTTTGAAATCTCAAAATTAGCCAAATCTATGATTTAATTCAAATTTTGATTTGTTTGTTCATCAAATAATCATTCAAGAATCATTCCATAATCATTGAAACAACAAGTCGTGTATTTGAAATTGAAATTTCATTCATACTCAAAATTCACAAAGAATACACATATTACACTTGAATTTGATTTTTGACCAAGTGTTCTAATTCCACAGCTGATGTGTTACATCCACAGCTGATACACTAAGTCCATAGCTGACGAACATCCATTTTTTCAAGTGTTCACAGCTGATGAACAAACACATCCACAGCTGATGTGTTGACAGTCATAGCAGATGTGTTAACACCTACAGCGGATGATTACAATCACAGTGCTGACAAACATCACCACCCACAGCACAACTCATCCACAGCTGATACAATAAAATCATAGCGGACATACACTTTTGTCCAAAGCGGAAGTTCAAAACACAACTCACAGCGCACATTAAACATACAAAATTGTCCAAATCAGACATTCACACCCATAACGAATAGCTTAAATCACCTAGATTTGTTGCTGTAACATCACACCCACAGCGCACACCACAACAAACATCACCATACAGCGAACTTGAATCATCAATTCCACAGTGGACATCGGAACAAACAAAAGGTCCACATCAGACATCAAAACAAACAAACATGTCCACAGTGGACGTTACCTTGATCACAGTGTACACAGCGGACATCGAACAACAGACAATTCACCCAAAATGTACACCGCGGACGTGTGAAGAATATTCACAATGGACAAGTAAAAAGAGACCGCATACATATATTGGACACACACCACAGTCCACAGCGGACATTTATCATGTTCACAGCGGACGTTGAATCATACACCTCGGTCCACAGCGGACGACTAGACCTTATATCAACACAAATCGACCGCAACCACACCATTAACCATCATCATCAACTGTTAACTTTAACATCCTTTCCAAGCTAACGAAGAAACTCATCCACAGCTGATTATCATGTCCACAGCGGACATTCACCCACATCCACAGTGGATATTGAAACAAACAAACCATCTATCC
Source organism: Flaveria sonorensis (assembly GCA_025506505.1). Taxonomy (NCBI): domain Eukaryota; kingdom Viridiplantae; phylum Streptophyta; class Magnoliopsida; order Asterales; family Asteraceae; genus Flaveria; species Flaveria sonorensis. The sequence continues at coordinate 34,581,485 of CM046438.1, read as the reverse complement.
ACAACGGACGAATGGATGACCTTCGGTGTCAATACCAATCAACCGCAACTACACAATCGACCTTCAAATCGACACCACCAATCACCGAGACAAATCATCACAAGCATCACCGAAGAACTCCAACTCGCTACCATCCGCTGCAATTTCCAACTCAGCACAACCATCAAACCACCACAGTCAGCGCCGACTGAAACCACAACCATCGATTACCTGCAATCTCCGACCGATCACAACCCATCACCTATTTTCGTTTTGTTGGTTCAATTCCAACATTCCATCATCACTGCCAATACCAAGCAAAGATTCCTCCACTGTCGCCGGTTGATTTCAACACACCACACAAACCTCACCGGCAATTGTTGCTGGTATTTCACCGGAATTAGAGAGATCGGGAGAGTGAGAGCAGAAGGATCGGGAGAGTTTGAGAGAGTTTTGGGAGTTTAATTTTGACTCCTGTTTTTATTTTTACCACATATAAATTAACCAGTTCTTCTCGGAAGAGTTGTGTTCGGAAGTTTTTAACTTTGACTAGATAATTTTCTTTCTTCTCAGAAGAATTTTATAGTTCTCGGAAGTTGAAGTGTTCTCAAAAGTTGAAGTGTTTTCGGAAGAAATTTCATTTTGAATAACATTTGTTTATTTTGAACAAAACATATCCGACATGTCACCATTCAAATAAACAAATTAACAATATTTTTAATCCAGTCACTTAATCATTTAGTTTTAATTGGAAAAATCAAAATATTATTACTTTTTAATTAGGCCTAGATTAATCTTAGTCCGACTTAAATAAATTGTAATTGAACAAAGTTAACTCTTTAATTAGGTTGATCTAATTAAATTGAGTTTTGACGTTCTTTGGATTCAATTAAAGTTTAAATTTGATTTTGATTTAATCACAAAAACAAATTTTCAAATCATTTTTGTTTTTTAAACAAAATGGAAAATTTAACAACATTCACTAACACTCGTGTTTCGAGAAACCGAGCTATCTTTCTTGCTACTGGTAGAAAAAGGTTTTTTGAATTCAAACAAAGCAAACCAAGCTGCAACCAATCAAACAACACTAGCAAATCAAACAATTGCTGCAACCAACAAACAACAGCAGCAAATCAAACAGAAGCTGCAATCAACCAAACAATAGTAGCATATCAAACAATAACAACAATTCGTTGTTTGTCATGACAAATATTCAGTTGTAAATCAGTCACATTGAGAAAGAACTGATGCACTTACATTTATGTGATCTTGCAAACTCAAACAACACATTGTCTAATGATTTGATAAAATGCAGGTCAGAGATGGAACAATCTTAAAGAAATGATCAAGCACAAATCAAGACATTAAATCAACAAAACATCAGTTTAGCTGAAAAGATGAACCAGTTGCAAGACAAAGTGGTTCAACAACAAATCAAACTTGAAGAGTTAACTATTGAGCTTGCAAAAGCCACAAACATCAACAACACAAACATTCCTCCATTGCCTAAAATTCCTGAAGACAGAAAGATCAATCTATGCTCATTAGCATGCATAGATGAAGTACAGGCATATCGGAAATATTGCAACAATATATCATACATGATAAAGGAGGAAAGAGCTTCACATGCAGAGGAACTACAAACTTCTGCAAATCAAATCAGTTCACTAGAGAAAGAAGTTGATAAATTGCTTAAAGAAAATCACAAGCTGAACGCTCAAGCAACTAAACTCTCTATGAAATTAACAAACACAAAGGCTAAAGTTAAAGCCAAAATATTAGAAGCAAGTACAAACAAAACAATCAATGACTTGCAACATTACATTGAGTGTCTAAATCAAGCAATCAATATAGAAAAGGCTATAAATGTAGAATTGAAGATACAACATAAAGTTTATCGATTCTCTTCTGAAGGATGTAGACAAGCTCCTTGGAGAAAGATTTAGTCTTCAAGCTCAAGTTACAAGACTCACTGAATCTCTAACAAAGACAAAAGCAGATCATGCATCAACAAAAGTTGAATTTGAGAATTTAAATCTGACTACTAACAAGTTGGAAGAACTACTTGATGCACAAAGAGATCAGAAGAAAAGTGCTGGAACTACATACCATGTTGTTTCTCCTTCTTACAATGATAACTACACTAAAATGCCAACTTCAATGACAAATCCATTCAAAGAAGATTCAAATATGCATGATCATCCTTCAACAGACAAACCATCCACTATCACTCAAATCACTTCTCCTAAAACAACATCAAAGCTGTACCTCAAGCCTAAATCACCACAGAATGAAACCTTTCATTCCTGTGATAGTCAAGATGGAGATCCTGCAAGTGATGATAGTGATGAAGAAACCAACCGACCAAACAAAGCAACATTGACATGTACTAATCATGTCATTAAAGAAATCAATTCAAAACAAACACAGCCATAGAAATCCAAAGCCGCAAAGCCTGACAACAAACAAAAGGCTATGGTTCTCTATGAGAAATTCAAACCAGCTAGATTACTTGAACTAGAATTAACAAAGGCCAAAGTGAAGGCAAAGATTAAGATAGAGTTAAAGAACAAGCAGAAGCCTGAGGTACAAGAAATCAAAGAACAGGTCAAGAGGACGAAAACCAGATCTAAAAGAAAGAAGAAAAATCAGATCAAGTCCTCTACACCTGATCCAAACCAACCATCAACCTCAAAAGCTACATTAGAAACTCAAAAACAACAACCAGTTCTCTACGAGACATGCAATTTAGATTCACACAACACATCTGAGTGTAAAAACACTGAGAGTGATACATATATATGTCCTCATAAGAGAAAGCAACAAAAACAACCAAGACAAAAGGCAGTGAAGTTCCAATCAAATCCAACTTCATTATCCAAGCCTAAGGGAAGAAGATCCAAACCTTCTCATTACTGCTTAAATTGTGACATGAAGAATCATACCACTTCCGAGTGTTCATACAACAACTCTCCAACATCACAACATAGAAGAGGTCAAAGATCTTATCATCCATCAAAGTCGTACTCACCGAGATTGAAGCATGAGTACTACAACAGACGTCATAGCTACTCTTCTCCTCGATCACATCGGCATGGGTATGATTTTAAACATTTTAAATGTTATGATTATTAGGCATCAAGATATCATCCTAGGTCATACACATAACATAAGTATGACAGATATAGGAATGAGGCTTGGCATAATGGCTATCATAGAAGATCACATCCATCAAATTATTATAATCATGATTATAATTCTTATGATGAATTTGATCACATGCCCAGAAGAAACAAACATGATCAAGGATAAAGATCCTTTGCTACACCTCCATAAAAATTTCAAAAGCAAACTAGATTTTCTAAACCAACCAAAATATTTTCAAAAGCCAAACAAACTCCTTTTGTTAAACAAACCAAAGTTGAGTCAGTTGATTCAAAATCAAAACAATGTTGGGGAAAGAAAACAATTTCAGGAGGTGAATCTGATACATCATCAAATAAAGCAAAATCATACACATACCAGCAAGTCACATATAAAGATGTTAATGGACAGTTCAGGACAGTAATGGCCTGGGTTGAAGTACCTAACTTATTTGCTAGTGTGTTAGGAATAGTTATGGAGGCCTGCTAACCCAAGAAAAGTTAGCAGTGGCTGATCCCTTCCCATGACAAGAACGTTCTTCCTGCTCATGATGTTTATGATGCAACTGAGCCAAATGGAGCAAAAATTAACCATGATTCAATGCATGACGTCAATCATTCATAGAATCTATGATGGCAATGCAAGAAACAACTGATGTTTCATTCCATCTGCATAGTCTGATTACATTGCTACATGGACTAACTGTTGATGATCTCTATTGATTTGATAACACATATGCCATTTCTTTATTTTCTAAAAACCAAAAATCCTAAAAAACATAAAATCAAGAAAAGTCCAAAAATATTGCTATTATGTAGTTATTTTTTAATCTTCCTGCTTTTACATGAGAAATGATAGTACACCCATCTACTTTCTTTTACATCTATTTTTCAAATCAATAAAGATTGACAAGGCTCTGTTTGATATGTTAGTAGGCTCAGCTTGGATTTAAGATAATCATATTTGTGATGAACTAAATCAATATGCATTGTGGACCAAAACCATCTTAGGGTATTGGTAAGCAATGTCTTTTCTAAGTGTTTGCTTGTGTGGTTACCTAAACACACCATGCCAAAATTGTTTATAAATTTCTCATTGATAAAAGCATTTGTTTCTCCTTTGTTGTATGTAAATACAGACCTGGAGTAAACATAAGGACAACTTCTGTTATGCTAAGCAGCGACCTAGTTGTCGTTGCACTAAAAGTGTTGATGCATGCCCAAAAGGCAAAGAAAAGAATCCCAATATGGATCAAAGCTAAAAGAATCCAATAAGGATCAACTTCCAGGGTAAAGTGTAAAAGAATCCCAAAGTGGATCATATCATGAGAATTTATACTCTATGTAGCTTGGTTCAAGTTGTAACAAAGTGCCACCTTGCATTTCATGAGGAGGGTTATTCTACCATACTTCTAAGTGTGGGGTACTCAATTAGCATATCTAATCAAACCTAAACATGATAAATATCACAAAGTGTTGACAATAGATCCTTGCATGAGTTTAAGTGGACAAACATACTTACAATCAACTTTGTTCTTTGTCTATGTCTATTCCAACTTTAAACATTCTTAGATGTAGAGGATTTTGGATTAGTATGATCTCATTGCAGTTGAAGGATTCATGCTTGTAAATATCATAATTTTGAAAAATCTAAAATTCCAAAAAGATTTGTCATTTTTAGTATTTTTCCTAGTTTTGGCGGATTTACATGTGTTATTGATTTAGGAGTGAAACTTCCATGCAATACCTCTACCGAGTGGATTTAGACTTTTGTAGGTGATGAATTGCATAACATGCCTGAGTTTCTCATTTAGTTCAAGATGTCAAGTGAACACTCCTTCTTCCTTCAAAGATCTCCTGCGAATTGCTGAGAACTAAGAATCCTTCTCTTGGTGTCTCATACACAAAAGTTCCTCACCCTCCGAAGGTTTTGTTAAGGGAGAGTATATGTCAAGTTTGAAGATTGTCTGATGCTTCTCCTTCACTTCTGAAGTTGAGATAAAGCTGCTGATATTGCTACTTGTACAATCCACAGTGTATGCAAATGGGTGTATTTTCGAGTCTTCAAAATAAGACTAGAAGATCAAGCTGATGAAACATCCATCAAGTGCCAAAACAAAGTCTTTATCTGCCAAAATAAAGTCTATTTCTCAATGCCTTTTTCTAAAGCTTCTAAGAAGATGCTACCATAAAGGGGGAGAAGACTGCACTCCAAGACTGCACATCAATCAACATCCAAGGTTTTGATAATCTTGAGGTTTTGGCAGCATCATCTTAAGGGGAGAATTATTGGACTATTTGAATATGATACTTACCAAAACCCAAGTGCCGAATCTCATGATGATTACCAAAACTGACACGGTGAAGCTACGCTGAAAATATGATCAAAACGAAGAAAATTGACCAAAGTCAAACTTGGTCAAACTTGGTCAACCGTGGTCAAAGTCAATAGTCAACATCAGCGGTCGTCCAGAATGATGTCAGCACCCGGCAGTCACGCATCAGCAACAGAGAATTTATCAGTCTTAAAACAATATTTGTGTAATCATTTGGGCTTAAATGTAATTTTGTTCATTTATGTAAAGAGTATAAATAGAAGAGAGAAACAATTAGGTTGAGTGTGTGTGAGAGAAAATTTTATTACAAACTCCCTTTGTATGTAACACCCGGAAAATTTCAGCAAACGAAAAAGAAAGAAAGGTGAATGCTCCAAGTCAAGGGGTTAAAGTTGTGCTAGTGGCAAACTTGTCTATTATGGGTTCAAAAGCACGTATGGCCACCTACACCCGCATTTCTCACACCTGCTTTCGGCTGGAAACAGAGGAAGAAGCTTTAATCGGATTTTTAGAGTGAGAAAGCTGAACTTCTTCAAGAAGGTGAGGCTTTCTTGTATATCTATTTAGTTTTTAGTTGTGCTCATGCTACTGGACTGATTTTTATGTGTTTCTTTGTGTCTAGTTTCTTGTTATTGTGTGTTTAGGTGCTAGAACTCCAGGCGCTCTTGGGTTGGTGAAGTTTATTCGAAATCTATTAGAGGTGAGTTCTAGATCTCCGGTTTTACTTGTTTTTAACTTGTTTGGGGCTGAAATGCATATTACCTACTACTTTACAATCGAAATTATAAACTGATCAGTGTGCTTTGCACCTGATGTGGGTGTGAGTGTGTGTTTCGAATGCTTGATCGATTTGTGTGGTTGTATGCTTGTTCTAAGAGTTTAGCATGCTAGATTGGTGCTGAGAATGTGTAAGAATGAGGATTTGGAACTGAATATAGCATAGGTGACAACTGCAGGTTGGTTTAGTCCATTCACATTCAGACTTGAATATTCGCATAAGTGTTGTTCATGCGCATTTGGTGTGTTCATCCGCATTTGCCCTTAGTACAGCCTTAGTGTTCATCCGCATTTGCCCTTGGTACGGCCAAAGTGTTCATCCGCATTTGTTTTGCCCATGCGTATTGCTACAGTGTCCATGCGTAATTGCTTTAGTCATTCGTATTCGGTTCATGCGCACTTCCTGACACTTAGAATAATTCCTGAGAATGTTCATCCTCATTTGTTGATCCGTATTTGTTGTGTTCCTCCGTATTTGTTTAAGTTCATCCATATTTGTCTAAAGACTTGGGATTTTCTAAAATTTTGGGAATAGAATTTAAGTGTGGAGAACTCCTGTATAAGGGAAGATTATGCTTGTTTAAGGATTATTATGCTTGGTTCTTTCTTATGTGCGGCTTTTACTATGTCAATCATATTTTCATGTTATGTGATTAAGTAATAAGCATCTTAATAAGTATTATCCATAACAAGTGGACACAAAGGAAAAAAAGAAGAATAGTGAAACTTAATGAATGTTACCCCCGGGCCCTTATGATGAATGAAAAGCCTTGCAAGCAAATGAATAGAGGTTCACGACCAGGAGGTTGTTTGCTCAACTGATGTATTGCTGTATCAGCCCATGAGAATGTACGCCAGGGGTCTAATCCTAGGATTGACCAATGAATGAATGGGATCCTAGTCATGAGCAGGCTTCGTGCCTAGCAGTGTGGATCAACTGTCGATGGGTTAGCTACCATGATAAACGTTTACCGACAGGGGTTATGTATCTGTTGCCAATCAACAATGTAGGCTCTTGCTTTGTGCAATCCTAGTTAATGAAAGAGAAAGATAAAGAAAGAAAGATAATGAATCTCTTAATGGTTGATTATGTATATTGATGAATGATCACCAAATGAAGTTTACAAAAGTGTATTTTTCTATGTTATTAAACTAGAACTCACTCAGCAACGCTGACTTTTTATATGCATATCAGTTGGTAGGTAAGGACGTTGCTAAGGATGGCACGGGACTGAAGCTACTTGGTGGATTGAGACTGGCATCCATTTATGCAATTATGATTTTTTTTTCTTGTAATGCAGCTAAATATTCTTTTGTAATACTTAACAACAATGTATTATTTGGAAAAAGTAATCATTAATGCAAGAAATGGTTTTTGGTTAACTTATTCCGCTGCGATGGTTTTCCTATAATAATGTGACTTAAGGTGTTTTCAATAACGAATGATGCTATGAATGACCAACTGTGGAGTTCTCAGGAACGGGGCCTTACAAGTTGTTATCAGAGCCAAAGTTTAAGAGAATTGAGACCTAATGAAGGGATGCCAGCCCAAGTAGCTACGTGCCATCAGGTAATTTTTCATATAGTTAACCGGTATTACGTGCGTGTGCTATTTGACTTATGTGCTTAGTAGATTTAGATACTCATGTAGTCTGGATAGGGAATGCTTGGGGGATGAAGAGTAAAGTATGTGGCTAGTCACAACTGGCCACTGTAATTAGGGACTTACTATACTTGACAAAACCCGAGCTATTACCTTGAATGAACTTGTTAGTGTTTGAATCTTATAGGGGGTAGATCTTATGGCGGGTAGGAAACCTGGGAAGACAACCTGAGGCGATGCTCATGGCGGGCATACTACTGGGCCATGTGTCACCCGAAGCAAGGCTAAGGCTCCTGAGACGACTCATGAGGACACAGATATTCAAAGCCACCAAGAGGGTGAAGGATCAGCCACCCTCAAGTCTACTGTAAAAGAAGCTATCCCTGACGAAGTCTACAACGTCATGCAAAATGTATTACCATCAGTGGTGACCGAGGTGTTGAGGGTTGTAAAGGATGGTGAAAAGCCAAAGATGCAAGGGAGAAGGAGAAAGCTAATGAAGATCCATCTAGTCCCAAGGTGGTAATTCATGATGATGATAGCGAGCGGGAGAAGGAGACCTCTAAGGGGCGCACCTATGGGGCGTTTCAGAGGTGCAAATCCCCGACCTTTGATGGTAACGGAAATGCTACTGCTGCTCATCGTTGTGTATGAGATGGAGGTGGTTTTTGACATCAGTGAGTGCCGGGAGGATCGAAAGGTGAGTTTGCCTCCCATTCTTTCATTGACTTGGCATTATGTTGGTAGGACAACATTGTCCAAGCCGAGGGGAAATAATCTGTTGCAAGGATGAGGTGGTCGGATTTGAAGGAACTGGTACCAGAGGAGTATTGTCCACATCAGGATTGGACAAAATTGAGAAGGAGTTCTTTGCATTTGGAGGCTGGAAACATGACTCATCAAGAGTATACCTCCAAGTTCAATGAGCTTGCAAGACTGGTGCCAGATCTGGTAACTCCAGAGTCCAAGAAGATTAAGAGGTACATGCAAGGTCTGCCCGTGGATATCAAGAGGAACATGATAGCTACTAGACTGAGCACTTTCAGGTCTGCAGTAGACTTGGCCAGGAGTTTTTATGATGAGAGGGATCCGATGCCAATTTAGAGGAAGGTTGAGAAGAGTTGGAACAAGAACGATAATGGGAAGAGATTCCGGGGTGACCACTATGGGATTGGGGAAAAGAAGATGAGGATTGACGATCGCTGCTCAGGATTGATTAACGGGAATCACAGGAGGGAATGTAAGAAGTGTGGGAAATCTCACATGGGTGAATGTAGAGTGGGTCGAACTGGTGTTTTAACTATGCAGGCTACCGCTATGTTATCAATGTGGGGAGGTAGGCCACTCGGGCCGATATTGCAAGAAGGGTGGAGCAGGGAGCTCAGGGACCCAGACTATGGGTGAGAAAGGGAGAAGTGAGAACACCAAAGCCAAGGCAAGGCCATTCAACATCACCCTGGAAGAAGCCAAAATGAACCCTGAAGTAGTTTCAGGTACGTTTTTGGAAAACCAATTGTATGCTTCTGTGCTCTTCGATTTGGGTGCTAGTAGAATTTTTTGTATCTGCTACCTTTTATTGTGAAATGTATGGTAAGAATAAGAAGATAGACATGCCCTTCTATGTTGAGACAGCGATAGGAAAGTCTACCAAAGTGACTGATGTGATTGACGATTGCCTCGTAGAGTTAGACGGTTGTAAGTTTCCTGCTAGATTGTATGTGATGGCCCTAGAAGGTTTTGATGTGGTGTTAGGGATGGATTGGTTGGCGGCCTACGAAGCAAACATCGTATGCCGAAAGAAGACGATTTGTCTGACTGCGCCTGATGGCAGTTTGGTTATGATGCATGGAGATAAGGAGTGCATTACACCGCGAGTAATCTCTGCAGGACCATTAAAGGGTACTTAAGCTTGCACTTAGTTCACACACTTAGGAGGATCTTAAGATCACTTAACAATTCAAATAGGGAACTATAAATTTTTACTGAAGATACAAGACAAACACAAGTAAAACTGTTTAAGAACAAGAACAAGAACACAAGATTAAATTTTTCAAGGAAGTTGTATATTGCTCTCTAGTTCTATTACAAGTGTTGTACAAGTATATTTTAAATGCAAGAACCGAAGACTATTTATACTACATCCTACAACCATCATTATGCAAAACGATAGTTGGAAGTGACTAATCTAGACAACAAGATCAATCTAAAGTCAAAGGCAGACTGCCTTTTGACTAGTGACTATGACATGCCATAGCTCACTGACTTTTCCTATTACAAAAAAGCCGAAACAAAATATTGGTAAGCATTCCAGGCTCTTTATTGTAAGATCTCACCATCTTCAAATCCTCTTAGTTACACACATCACTTAACTCTTCAAATGGAAGCTATCTCCAAGGCTGATATCAAAACTGGAACTATGACAAAGTCCCCACTGATCACTCCTGAGGATTTTGACACTTGGTGTCAAAGAATGGATGGCTTTATCAAGTCTCAAGATTCCAGGATGTGGGAGTCTATTGTTAATGGACCTCATGTACCATGCACCTCTTCAGCTGCTGCTGGTGGTGGCATGATACCAAAGGAGAGGGCTGACTTTTCTGATGAAGACTGGAAAAGAATTGACATTGATCAGGAAGCCATGACAGCCCTCCAAACTGCTCTTCCAAACTCCATCTACAGAGGTTTCAAGAACTGCAAGACTGCTAAACAACTATGGGATGCACTAAAACTGATGTATGAGGGTTCAAATGAAGCCAAGGAGAACAAGAAGGATCTCCTGAAGCAACAGTTTGAAAACTTCACCTACAAGACAGGTGAAACCATGACTCAACAATACTTTAGGTATGTTGAGATTGTGGATACTCTGGCTGATATTGGGGTAACTATTGAGAATAGGGATATTGTAAGGAAGTTCATGTCCTCTCTTTCCAGACAATAGACACACTACTATGTGGTCATTAAGAGGACTGAAAACCTTAAGACCCTTACTCTCACTGAGTTGTATCGGATACTCAGTGGATACCAGATGGAGATGAACATGCAAAATTCATCTGGTAACTCCAACACTTACCAGAGTTTAGCCCTTCATGTGGATGAAAGGGATAGCAGAGAATTACAGCATCATCTCATCTCCTACCCTAAAACCTCACAAAAGGGTCCTTTCATCACCTTCCCAGAGACACCCAGAGAGAGTTACATCCAAGGAAGTCCCTTCCAAGAGACAAGTTCTTCTCAAGCTTTTGTCTCTACTGATGAAAATTCAGGCAACTTTCTTTTTACTCTTGAAGACCTAGACTATATCCATCCAGATGATCTGGAGTACATGGAGATAGTCCAACAGATGGCTCTTCTCACTCACAGAGCCCAGAAGTACTACAAGAGGATGGGAGAAGGTTTCCTAGCAATGCAGCCAGTGGCAAGTTTGGGCTGGACAAAAGCAAAGTCAAGTGTTATAATTGTAACCAAATACGACACTTTTCTAGAGAATGCAAGGCACCCAAGTCAAATGGTGGCCAAGCTTCATCCAGGCCAAACTACACTGAAGGAGGGCACCAGAATGAGAAGCCAAGACAGCAAGCTACAGTTGCAGTTGAAGAAGAAGGCTTTAACTGGAGCTTTCAAGCAGAAGATGCATCTCCAAATCAAGCACTCATGGCTGATCATGATGAAGCCTAGGTACTTGAACATCTTTGCTCTCTTGAATGTATTGCTAAAGTAAATAGATACAGGTCCTAAAACTTGGAAATAGGCTCTGACATTGAGTCTTTAAATATTTTAAAAGATGATTTTAAAAGAGCTGAAAATGACTATAAACTTAGGATAGAAGATCTAGAGAAAACAGTTTCAACTCTTAAACATGAGCAAACAAACTACAGGAATCAAATTAAGGATCTCATTACCAAGTTGACTGAATGCCAGGCTGAGCTTGTGATCAGCAAAGCCAGGGCAGAAATATGTGTTCTTGAAGACGAGACCTTCAAGAACATAATATCCTTATCTCTGCATGCAAAATGTGTGTTATTAGAATAAGTAGGGACTAGGAACTAATGAGATAGCTCCTCCACACACTCTACTATCAGTTAGATCTCCAAGGTGTGGAACTGGTCAAGATGAGCTGCCATCCATAGACCTCAGTGATGAAGAGGATGAAGAGGAGATGGTGAGGGATGACTCTGAAGTGAGTGAAAATAGTCAATCCAAAAAGGGTCACCATGCTCCTGAGGAGGAGAAAGGATCTGGTTTGAGTAAGTCCAAGAGGAAAAACTTGATTAGAATAGCAAAAAGAAGATCAAGGAAAGCTAAAGACATCAAGGCCACTTTTGACCCCAAGCATAAACAAGTATTTATCTCTATAGGGTTTAAGGTGGTGAAAGCTGAAGATTCTGCCTAGAACTCCTATTCCAAGAGTTCTGCTTCAGCTTCAACTCACTCCAGATGCAACAAGAAGATTGATCAGCTGTGCGTCACTGCTACACAACCTGAACCATCCATTTCAAAGAGCAAGCTTCACCATAAGAAGCCTGCTGCAATCTGAAAAGATGAAGAAAGAAAAGGAAAATGTTCAAATTCAGTCTTCTTTGGGAAAGAAGGCTCTCAGAAGGAAAAAATTGGATTGTGTTATATGTGGTAGTACTTCACATCTGGCTAAGGATTGTCAATACGATCCCAAGAGTACTATCCACATGATCAAGAAGAAAACTTCTGAGAAGAAGAAGAAACAAATAGCTTCAGAAGGAAAATATATTTCCTTCGGAAGCTCCAAAATGAAGAAGAAGCCAAGTAAGAAATTGCCTTCGGAAGAAAATTTGGTCTTGGAAGAAAGGAATGCTTTCGAAGTACTGAAGCTTGCTGCAGTGAAAGCAAGATCTTTTGAAGGATCTGTCTCCAAAGCTTCCGAAGCTACAAAAGCTTCCGAAGTATTAAAGGTCAAGCCCAATCTTCCAAAGGTCGTGTGGAAGATGAAGGAAGACCTTGAGACTGAAAGCTCCTCTTCAGCAACAGCAAATGATCCTCAAAGCCTGAACATAGGATCACTTACTGTTTCATTACCTTCATCTGAATTTTATAAGCCCAAGACCAATGAGGCTTGGGTTTCCAAATGTAACTAAATTATCTATTTTTGTGCAGGGATAGTTAAAGACTAACAAAGTCTGGATCATTGACAGTGGCTGCTCCAGGCATATGACTTGCAATGAGTCCTTACTTCAAAGCTTCAAAAGATTTGATGGAGGACCAGTTGCCTTTGGAGGAGATGCAGGAGGTTACATTACTGGAAGGGGCAAGGTTACAAATGGTAAGCTCAGTATTGAGAAGGTAAACTTTGTCAAAGAGCTTGGATACAATCTTTTGAGTGTATCCTAATTTTTTGACCAAAAACATCAGATGCTCTTTACTGAGCATGAGTGCATTGTTCTTAAGCCTGTGGTTGACATTCCTCAAGAGCACATTCTACTCAGAGCCCCCAGGAGAGGGAACATGTACAAGATGGATCTGCATGAAACATCTCCCTCTGGAAAAGTTTCTTGCTTTCTGTCTAAAGCCAATAGTGATGAGTCTTTCCTCTGGCATAAAAGAATATGCCATGTAAACTTTAAGAACATGAATAAATTGATTAAGAATGATTTTGTAACTGGAATGCCAAAGAAAGAGTTTACAAGTGATGACCACTATGTTGCATGCCTGAAAGGGAAGCAACATAAAGTGTCTCACAAGCCAAAGGAAATCAACTCTATCACTACTCCCCTACACTTGTTACATATGGATCTGTTTGGCCCCACCAGTGTAATGAGTCTAGGAAGGACCTCTTTGTGTTTAGCGATCACAGATGACTTCACAAGATTCACTTGGGTCTTCTTCATTAGAACTAAGGATGAGACTCCTGAGATCTTGAGGAACTTCATTCTGAAAATTGAGAATCAATGTGATCACATGGTCAAAATCATAAGATGTGATCAGGGAACAGAATTTAAAAACCAAATCCTTGATACATTTTATGATGAAAAGGGTATTTCGAGACAATATAGTGCTCCTAGACTCCTCAGTAAAATGGTATTACTAAGAGGAGAAACAGGACACTTATTGAGGCTGCTAGAACCATGTTGTCTGACTCTAAACTACCTATCACCTTTTGGGCAGAGGCTGTTAACATATCTTGCTATGTGCAGAATAGAGTTTTAGTAGTTAAGACTCATGGTAAGACTCCTTATGAACTGTGGCACAAAAAGAAACCATTCATTGGTTTTCTCAGAACATTTGGATGTCCTTGCACCATCTTGAATACCAAAGATCAAATAGCCAAGTTTGCTGAGAAATCAGATGGACACTTTGTTGGATACTCTTCTCAAGCTAAGGCTTATAGAGTATACAATCTCAGAACTAGGATCATTGAAGAGTCAGCCAATGTGACTTTCAATAAACACACACCCTGGGTGACAGGTTCTGGTCTGGATTGGCTGTTTGATCTTGATTTAGTTACCAGCTGTTTTAACAAGTCTTGTGAGAATGTTTCAGGATCTACAGATAACAGATCATCAGAAGATCCTGATCTAAGATTTGAGCTTAGAAGACCAACCAAGAAGACAACTTTAGCTCCAGTGGTAACTAACCCTGTAATTGAGGCTCTTATCAGTACAAGCATGACAAATACTGCTGATTCATCTGAGGTGCCTTCAAATTCCAGCTCAGAGGCTCCAAATCCAGGTGAAGGAACTTCAAATGCAGGAGGAACTGGAGGTGGTGACAGTGATCAAGAATTTATTAATGCTGATAACCATTCCATTGAAGACAACATGAATGATGTCACACACTCATTGGATCAAGTTTCTCTTGATAAGTGTGCTGATGTGGTGGGAGACACCTCATTACCAGATCAGAATTTCTCAAATTTAGATCTGTCTAACCAACTTGCTATGATTCCTCAACTTTGGATCCACAAGTCACATCCCACCATAAACATCATTGGAAATGTTGACTTAGGGGTATGAACAAGAGGACAAACTCATGACAGCTATGTTTGTCTAAATTCTTGTTTCTTATCCCAAATAGAGCCGAAGAAGGTTGATGAGGCTTTGAAGGATGGAAGCTGGATTGAAGCTATGCAAGATGAGTTGTTTCAAATCAGAAGACAGAAGGTGTGGAACTTATGCCCTCTTCCTCAAAGGAAAAGTGTCATAGGAACCAAATGGGTATTCAAGAACAAGAAGGATGATAGAGGGATTATCATCAAGAACAAGGCTAGACTAGTTGTCCAAGGATACACTTAAGAAGAAGGGATTGATTACACTGATGTCTTTGCTCTAGTTGTAAGACTTGAAGCTGTAAGAATATTTTTTTTTCTGGCTTATGCTGCATCCAAGGATTTCAAGATCTGCCAGCTTGATGTGAAGTGTGCCTTTCTCTATGGGGTGATTGATGAAGAAGTTTATATTAAACAACCACCTGGCTTTGCAGACCCAGATCATCCTAATTATGTCTGCAAACTTGATAAAGCCCTTTATGGACTGCATCAAGCTCCAAGAAAGTGGTATGAGACACTATCAACATATCTCTGTCAACATGAATACAAAAGAGGTACTATTGATGGGACTCTCTTTAACGAAGAGACAGGGAATGACACATTGCTAGTTCAGATATATCTAGATGACATCATCTTTGGTTCAACTAATCCAAAGCTCTGCAAAGACTTTGAGATGCTGATGAAGAATAGATTTGAAATGAGTGCCATGGGGGAACTCAATTTCTTTCTAGGAATTCAAGTGAAGCAGGTTGAAGATGGCATCTTCATCAGTCAGTCAAAGTATGTACATGGCATACTTACAAGATTCAAGATGACTGACTGTAAGGTTGCAAAGACACCCATAGCCAGGAACCACTCCCTTGGTCCTGATCTTAAGGGGGAGTGTGTTGATGAACATCTCCACAGGGCTATGATTGGGTCACTTATGTATCTTACTTCTAGCAGGCCTGATATCATGTTTGCCACATGCATATGTGCAAGATATCAAGCCAACCCCAAGATGTCACACCTAATCACTATCAAAAGGATTCTTAGATATATCATAGGTGCTCCAAATCTAGGCCTTTGGTATCCAAAGAATTCAGACTTTAATCTGTATGCTTATACAGAGAGTGATTATGGTGGCTGCAACATGATTGCAAAGTCCACATCTGGGGGTGTCATTTACTGGGTGGAAGGATAGTCTTTTGGCAATGCAAGAAGCAATCCTGTGTGTCTGCATCAACTGTTGAAGCTGAATACATTGCTACTGCCAGCTGCTATGCTCAAGTGCTTTTGATTCAGAATCAGATGCTAGACTATCGGTTCAATTTCAAAGCGACTCCCATCCACATAGACAACAACAGTGCCATCTCTATTACAGAGAATCCTATGCAGCACTCAAGGACCAAACACATCAATATCAGGTATCATCTGATTAGAGATAATTTTGAAAAGGGTTTGATAAAACTAATCAAAGTTAACACAAATGAACAATATGCTGATCTATTCACAAAAGCTTTTGATGAACAGAGATTTAAATATCTTGTATCAGCTATTGGGATGATTAACTTCGAATAGATTTTTCTTAATAACTTAATCAACATTATTTCTTAAAACTGTGTGTCCTAGGTTGTCTATTAGATCACTTCATAAGCCCAGTTCTCTTTGGACGAAAACAAAATTTTTAACTGATATTCCTTAGAATGATGCAAATTTACCTTCGGAAGAAACAAAAATTGCCTTCAGAAGAAACTTATGTCTCTAAATCGTTTAATAGTCTATCTGAGATTTACCTTCGGAAGAAATTTTTTGGAGTATCTTCCGAAGCTTAAGTTTATTATAAACTATTTAATGCTATTTTAAGAACAAATCTCTTCCGAAAGCAATTTAGTCTCGGAAGACTTAATCATTTCTTCCGAAGCCAAATTTTCAAAATTCTTGGGGATATCTTCCGAAGCATAATTTACCTTCGGAAGCTTTGTTCCAAAGCTTCCGAAGCCAAAATTGCCTTCGGTAGTTTTACATCTTCTAAGAAAACTAACTTTTTGGGCGCCTTTTTCAGAAGTAGGATCCACTTACGGATTTCAAAGTTTATCTTTTGCATTAACTTTGTCTCAAATCCAGACTATATCTTTCCAAACGGTTCTAGTTCATCTCACTTCTCTCATAGTTCCTTACCCTAAAATTACCCCCAAATTTCATCTTCTTCTTCCTTTCTTCACTACAAAGCTTCCTCAAATGGCTAATCTTGATCATCGCAATGACCTAGATTTCACCATGCATGTACACAGGCAACACAATCAATTTGCCATGTTAAACTCTGAGAAGGATCCAAGCTTATTAGACGTGTGTAGGTATCTTTCATTGTCGCATTACTTCACCTCCCTTACAATCGATCCTCCTCTCTATGAGGATCAGTTGTTTGAGTTCTGGCGGACCTGTCAAGAGGTCACCATGGACAGGGAGAAGGCACTGTCTGCCACAGTGCAGGGGAGGATGGTTTTCATCACTCCAGCCATTATAAACACCCATTTGCAGCTGGATGATGAAGCAGGTGAGCTGTCCTTTCCAAAAGCTGTTGTCAACCAATCCTTTACGCAGATGGGCTACGAAGGTGACTTTTTGGTCAAGACCTTCAGGAAGGGGAAGGTCTCATTCCAATGGAAATACCTCCTCCATGTAGTCATACATAGCTTATCCAATAAGCATGGGGGATGGGATCAGGTTCCACAAGATCTTTTCTTCATTGTCCATGGGACGGTACAAGGGGTTAAATTCAGGTACTCTCAATTTGCATTTACAAACTTACTTGCAAATTTGGACTCCTTAGAGTACATGTTCCCCTGGTATGTTCAACACATTCTCAACTATGAAATGGGACCATAGTTAAGGGGAACAGGTAATATTCTTAAACTTGCACACATGAGGCCCGACATTTACAAGATTTTGACAAAGCCAACTATCGGCTTCTCAGGGGTAGAAACAACCCTTGTCCCAAAAATGTTTGAGCTTATTGCTCAGGGTGACATCCTAGCAGCACCAGCTAGTGATGAACCAACACCCTCTACCTCTCACCCACCTTAAACACAGCCTATCATCACCATCACCTACAAAAGAAAACACAAACGAACCCCTGCACTTGCTACTGAGCATGTGCAGGCCCCCATATCATAACCCATATAGGAGAAAGTGGAATCTCAAGCTCCCACTTCCTCTGAGGAGCAGACTACTCCCATCTTTCAAACAATCAGTGCTGAGGTTCCTCATGCTCAGCCTGATGAGCTCACAACTCCACAAACAGCCTTAAGCCATCATTCTGAGTCTCAACACTCTAGTCATCAACCTTCAGGGGAAAGCTACCATCCCTAGCCTCTTGAACTAAACCACCCCATACCCAGCCTTGACTTCTACTCTGATAAAGATCTGGGCTTCAGTGAGTACCATGAATCTCTCCTTTCTTCCCACACTCAAGAAGAGATGAGTACTCCTGCTTCACCCGTCTCTAGCCCACATCAGCAAACCCCTACCGAGGTGGATCCTCCTAAAATTATTTAGGAAATCCATATGGCAGAGGCTATCACTTTTGCAAGTGATAACATCACTAGGACCTCTCCCATGGCAACTCAGCCTCTTGACACTTCTTTGGAAGCTGTCATTGGGCAAGGGAAATCTAGTAGCCAAGAAACCTATGCTGGTGGTGAGGAA
Source organism: Flaveria sonorensis (assembly GCA_025506505.1). Classification (NCBI taxonomy): domain Eukaryota; kingdom Viridiplantae; phylum Streptophyta; class Magnoliopsida; order Asterales; family Asteraceae; genus Flaveria; species Flaveria sonorensis. The sequence continues at coordinate 34,562,945 of CM046438.1, read as the reverse complement.
GAAGACTTAGGTCCAATTCTCTTATCCCCCAATGATTCTTCATCTAAAGATGAGGGGAGTCTACAACAAAAAGTGCACAAACTGTCACATCTTTGTACCTATTTTGTTTCAAAGATCACTCACCTGGAATCTTAGGTGACTATCTTACTAAAGAGGGTCAATGACCAGCAACTTGAGATCACCGATCTCAAGGGAAAGCTAGCTGAGAGACCCATGAGACCAACTCATCTAGGTCCACAAGAACCTATGCATGTCATGGATCAATCTCCCAGCTCACCTATGCAAGAGGGCGATGCTACCAAAAAGTGGGAGAAAATTCTGACAATCATAGAACCTGGGAGTTCCTCTTAGAGTATGGACATAGAAGACTCACCATCCTATCTTGCAGTTGTCCATACTCAGCAACCTCCTCTAGATAGTGATTTGGAACTGTTCATTCAACAACTGTTTGAGGAGGGAGTACCAAGAGCAATATCTGCCCCATTTGAGAACCCAATCTAGGGTTGGGGGTATGACAATGATAGGAAAGCTCTTGTGATCTCTAGAGCTTAGGGTCAATAAGAATTTCTCAACATCTCCACCCTGAGTTTCTATGAGAGTATAAACTTGGTGGATCTGCCCCTTGTCAACCCAAGCAACAATAGATAAGCAGCAAGATTGGCAGAAAGGATCCAAGACAAGGTGTTAGAGGAGTTCAGACTGACATCAAAATTATATAGACAGAGGCTAGCAAGTGAGATATTTGGTCAACTAGATGTTGAGGTGGACCCGAAGATTAGCTTCGAAGAGAAAACCTTGACTGAAGGCCTAGAGGTTGAACTTGTGACCCTTGAGATAGGATCTCCCTCTACACACATTACCCTTAGTGAAACACCAGCTGGTGATGGTACTTCACAACCTCTCTCTGGCCAGAGCTTGACAGCTGAACCAACCAATGAAGGCCAAAGCTCTCTTCAGCCTGAGTCATCAAGGCCTGTGGTTGACAAAGGTAAAAGGAAATTAACTGCTAAGGAGATTGAAGAAGAGAAGAGAGAGAGGAAGAGGAAGCTGAGGGGAGAGAGTTCAAGTGGTTCCCCAGGATTTATGGAAGCTGCATTAAGGGCTGCCCCTAGGCTGAACACTTAGGAAGATGAGTTAAGGGCAGCCAGGCTAAACTACCTGGGAACCAGGAATTACAATATAGATGAACTCAACTCTCTCCCTTTAGACGAGCTGAATGAACTGGCTGACACTGAGTTGTCAAAGGAGAGGAAAGAAGCAGAGGATGCTGCTTTGACCCTCAAGTACAAGGAAGAAATGAGACTGAAAAGACTCTACAAGAAACTTCTTGTCTCTCCCCAGTTCAAGAAAGTCCTGAGTCAGAGACTGTGGCCTCTAAACAACCTCAGGTAGTTGATGAAGAAAAAAGATTAAAGATGATCAACTATCTGAGTGCCACAGGTCTCTATCAGGCATCTGCACTTTTTTCCCTGCCTCATGAGTATATATTGTTTGAATACAACAAGCAGCTAGAAGAGCAAGCCAAAAAGGATAGGCAAGCTTCTAGGAAAAGGCAGAGCGAAGAAGCTGCAAAAGCAAGAGCCATCATCCGAAAAAATCAGAAAAAGTCTACTGATTGGCAGAGGATGATGAGCTTCTTAAAACTGTATGGGTTCTTCGGAAGGAGGCTTGGTCCTATGTCTCTATCCATAATGGATGAGCACATAAGGGTGATCAAGCCGAAGATAAAGAAGGGAGAGATGGTGGACTTGCATTCTCCAAGTTAAGCTCAACCTGAAGTTGAGGTGAAGGTTGAACCTACAGAGACAACACAACCTGCACTTGGAGCTGCATATCAGCCAACTTCATTTTCTGACCCATAGCAGGGTTCTCCTCCCTCTCCTTCTGAAACTAGGAGAGAGGAGATCCCAACTGAGAGGGATTCCATTGAACAACCTAGCACTAAAGACCAACCCTCTCAGTTAAAATCATCAGGGAGAAAAAAGAGGATGGCCAAAAGAAGATCCTCTTCAAAGAAGAAAAGAAGAAAGGAATCCTCTTCCCAACCTCAGGATGAGTCAGAACATCCTAAGGAAGTGCATGAAGAGGCCTCTCAACCAACTCCAATCATAGTAGAGCCTCTTGCCACTGGAAGACAAATTCTGTCCTGGACATTTGCTAAAGATCCAGACAGATGGTATGTCACTAGAGATCAAGGAGAACAACATGTCTACTTCACAAATGACATGCTTGAACTCCCTCTGCATCTATGACATGAGAAGGTACTTCATGAGTCTGAAGAATCTAGAACTACTAATGAAGAAAGGAATTCTAAACATCCTCATATGGACTATCCAAGTCTGAAGAACCTCTCTGTTTTGGTAGCATCAACCTTGGGGGAGTTTGTAGGAACCTCTGAAGTTAAAAGGCTGATGCAACCAAAGGATACGAAAACAACCAAGTCTTCCAACATGCACTTCGGAACAAAGGTGAATTAGCTTCGGAAGCTTTTACACACTCATAAATATGCTAAGTGTAAAGTCTTCCGAAGCCAAAGTTTAGAAGAAACTACTGCGGAAGCTTTACACTTAACTTGGAAAATATTCTAAGTGTAAATTCTTTCGAAGCCAAAGACTTAACTCTTTCGAAGTTAAAGATGAAGTCTTCTGAAGCTTCAAAGACAAAGTCTTCCAAAGCTGCCTACAAGACAAGACTGATTTCTTCTGAAGAGAGAAAAGATTCCTTTTCCATTAACTTTATCATAAAGCAACCTACTTTCCGCTGCATGCTCTAGTAGTTTACCTGCTAGCACTAGTTGGTGAAACTTCTATACTTTATGATAAAGTAGATAAGGTCTTTGCCTGCAAGTTTCTCCTTTTGTTCCTTTTGGCTTTTTTGCAATAGGAAAAGTCAGTGAGTTATGGCATGTCATAGTCACTAGTCAAAAGGCAATCTACCTTTTGACTTTAGATTGATCTTGTTGTCTAGATTACTCACTTCCAACTATCTTTTTGTATATTGACGGTTGTAGGATGTAGTATAAATAGTTTGTGGTTCTTGCACTTAAAATATACTTGTACAACAGTTGTAATAGAACTAGAGAGCAACATACAACTTCCTTGAAAAATTTAATCTTGTGTTCTTGTTCTTGTTCTTAAACAGTTTTACTTGTGTTTGTCTTGTATCTTTAGTAAAAGTTTATAGTTCCCTATTTGAATTGTTAAGTGATCTTAAGATCCTCCTAAGTGTGTGAACTAAGTGCAAGCTTAAGTACCCTTTAACAGTCCTGCAATCTCGATGATCATGACAGAGAAGTTTATGAGACGTGGGTGTGATGCTTACTTGGCCTTTGTGAAGGATGTGGATGCTATCATGCCTCAGCTATCAGGCGTGCTGGTGGTATGCGATTTTCCCGATGTGTTTCCTGAAGACCTACCAAGGGTACCACCTAACCGTGATATCGAGTTCCAGATTGACCTCATACCTGGTGCCCAACCTGTTGCAAAGGCACCGTATCATCTCGTTCCCTCTGAGATGAAGGAATGGATGACCCAATTGCAAGAGTTGTTAGATAAGGGGTTCATCCGACCGAGTATCTCTCCCTGGGGAGCTTCGGTCTTGTTTGTAAAGAAGAAGGACAGTAGCATGAGGATGTGCATCGACTACTGTGAGTTGAACAAGTTGACGATGAAGAACATGTACCCACTACCGAGGATTAACGACTTGTTTGATCAGCTCCAAGGCGCCAGTTGGTTTTCAAGAGTAGACCTCCGATCTGGTTATCATCAGCTAAAAGTTAAAGAATAGGATATCCCAAAGACCGCGTTTCAAACACGATACGGGCATTACGAATTCCTCGTTATGTCTTTCGGATTAACCAACACGCGAGCTGCTTTTATGGATTTGATGAATCGGGTGTGTCAACCGATGTTGGATAAATCAGTAATTGTGTTTATCGATGATATCCTGATTTATTCGAAGAGTGAAGAAGAGCACGCCGGTCACATTCGCGAGGTATTGGAGATGCTTAGAAGAGAGAAGTTGTATGCTAAGTTCTCCAAATGTGCATTCTGGTTGCGGGAGGTTCAGTTCTTGGGTCATGTGGTTAATTCTGAAGGGATTATGGTGGACCCGGCAAAGGTGGAGGTGGTTATGCAATGGAAGAATCTGAAGACGCCATCTAAGATCCGCAATTTCTTGGGTTTGGCTGGCTACTACAGAAGGTTCATCCAAGACTTCTCCAGGATAGCTTCACCATTAACCAAATTGACCCGTAAGGATGTGAAGTTCGTATGGGGTCAAGTGCAGGAGAATGCATTCGAAGAGTTAAAGACAAGATTGACTCAAGCTCCTGTCTTGACATTACCCAAAGGGAATGAAGACTTGGTGGTCTATTCAGATGCTTCTTATTCGGGATTGGGTTGTGTGCTGATGCAAAGGGGAAGGGTTATAGCCTATGCGTCCTAGCAGTTGAAGATCGATGAGGCTAACTACCCTACTCATGACTTGGAGTTAGTGGTTGTGGTCTTTGCATTAAAGATTTGGAGGCACTACCTGTACGGGACCAAGTGCACCATCTTCACTGATCACAAAAGTTTAAAGCATTTCTTCGAGCAGAAGGATCTTAATATGAGACAACGAAGATGGTTGGAACTCATAAAAGACTACGACTGTGAGATTCATTATCACCTGGGTAAAGCTAACGTGGTAGCTGATGCTCTAAGCCAGAAGGAAACCCCGGAAGCGATTCAGGCTAGATCTTACCAGTTGATCGTGACTCTTGATGTGATAAGGCAAGTGGGTGAAGCTCAAGAAGAGGCTCTAAAGCCCGAGCACACTAATGAAGTAAGGATGAAAAGGCATATCGTGAGCCTGGAAGAAAACGCCAATGGGGTCAAAACAAGGTTTGGGCGCATGTGAATTCCCAAACGTGGAGGTCTGCGAGAGAAAGTGTTGGATGAAGCTCACAAGACTCGTTACTCCATTCACCCGGGAACCAACAAGATGTACCAGGACCTAAAGAAGATTGGTGGCCAGGAATGAAAGCTGACGTAGCCAGGTATGTAGAAAGATGCTTGAACTGTCTTCTGGTTAGGGCCGAGCATTAGAAGCCATACGGGAAATTCCAACCCTTGGAAATTCCCGAATGGAAGTGGGAGCCTATTACTATGGATTTCATAATGAAGCTACCTCGTACAGCTAAAGGTTATGATGCCATATGGGTTATAATGGATAGACTGATGAAGAGTGCTCACTTTATACACATCCGAGAGACGTATAACTCGGAACGGCTAGCCGAATTGTTCATCAATGAGATAGTTACCTGTCATGGTGTGCCAGTGTCAATTGTCTCGGACAGAGATACACGGTTTACATCCAAATTTTTGAAGAAGTTCAATGATGCAATGGGAACCAAACTGCACATCAGTATAGCATACCACCCACAGACGGACGGCCAATCCGAATAAACTATCTAGACCTTAGAGGGCATGCTTCGGGCATGGATCAAAGACTTTGGTGGAAGTTGGTATAGTCACCTACCATTGACAGAGTTCTTATACAATAACAGCTACCATACAAGTATTGGTATGCCCCCATATGAGATGCTCTATGGCCGGAAATATAGAACCCTTGTTTGTTGGGGGGAAATCAGACAGAGGGAGTTGGGGAGTATCGAGGTTCTTGAAACGACCAACGAGAAGCTAGGCAGAATTAAAGCCTATATGAAAGCCACCAAAGATAGGCAAAAATACTATGCCGGCCAACATCGAAGACCGATCGAGTTTAACGTCGATGACAGAGTGATGCTGAAAGTGTCCCCTTGGAAAGGGATAATTTGATTCAAAAAGAGAGGAAAGTTGAGCCCTCGATTTATTGGGCCTTTCAAGATAGTAGCCCGTGTGGGAGAGCTGGCCTATAGGTTGGAGCTACCCAATGAGTTAAGTGGAATTCATCCAACCTTCCATGTATCTCTCCTAAGAAAGTGCTTAGCTGATGAAGATATGATAGTGTAACTGGAGGACATTGAGGTGGATGAACGACTCAATTATGTGGAGCAACCAGTGGCCATCATCGACAGAAAATAGAAGAGATTACGGAATAAAGCGGTTCCACTGGTATGAATACAGTGGAGGCACAGGAAGGGATTCGAGTCTACGTTGGAGACTGAGGAAGAGATGAGACAACATTACCCGCATCTGTTCGAGGAGTGACAGGTTTCGGGGACGAAACCCATTTAAGGGGGGTGGACTTGTAACGCCCAAACAATTTCAGCAAAAAAAAAGAAAGAAAGGTGAAATGCTCCAAGTCAAGAGGTTAAAGTTGTGCTAGTGACAAACTTCTCTATTATGGGTTCAAAAGCACGTATGGCCGCCCACACCCTCATTTCTCACACCTGCTTTCGGCTGGAAATAAAGGAAGAAGCGTCAACCGGATTTTTAGAGTGAGAAAGCTGAAATTCTTCAAGAAGGTGAGGCTTTCTTGTATATCTATTCGGTTTTCAGTTGTGCTCATGCTGTTGGACCGATTTTTATGTGTTTCTTTGTGTCTAGTTTCTTGTTCTTGCGTGTTTAGGTGCTAGAACTCCAGGCGCTCTCGGGTTGGTGGAGTTTTACTCGAAAGCTATTAGAGGTGAGTTCTAGATCCCCGGTTTTACTTGTTTTTAACTTGTTTCATGCTAAAATGCATATTATCTACTGCTTTACAACCGAAACTACAAAATTGATCAGTGTGCTTTGCACCTGATATGCGTGTGAGTGTGTGTTTCGAATACTTGATCGATTTCTATGGTCGTATGCTTGTTCTAAGAGTGTAGCATGCTAGATTGGTGCTGAGAATGTATAAGAATGAGGATTTGGAACTGAATATAGAATAGTGACAACTACAGGTTGGTTTAGTTCATCCGCATTTAGACTTGAATATTCGCATAAGTGTTGTTCATGCGCATTTGTTGTGTTCATCCGCATTTTCCCTTAGTACAGCCAAAGAGTTCATCCGCATTCGCCTTCAGTATGGCTAAAGTGTTCATCCGCATTTGTTTTGTCCATGCGCATTTGCTACAGTGTCCATGCGTAATTGCTTTAGTCATCCGCATTCGGTTCATGCGCACTTCCTAACACTTAGAATAATTCCTGAGAATGTTCATCCATATTTGTTTAAGTTCATCCACATTTGTCTAAAGACTTGGGATTTTCTAAAATTTTGGGAATAGAATTTAAGTGTGGAGAACTCCTGTATAAGGGAAGATTATGCTTGTTTAAGGATTATTATACTTGGTTCTTTCTTATGTGCTGCTTTTACTATGTCAATCATATTTTCATGTTATGTGATTAAGTAATGAGCATCTTAATAAGTACTATCCATAATAAGTGGACACAAAGGAATAAAAGAAGAATAGTGAAACTTAATGAATATTACCCCCGGGCCCTTATGATGAATGAAAAGCCTTGCAAGCAAATGAATAGAGGTTCATGACCAGGAGGTCGTTTGCTTAACTGATGTACGACTGTATTAGCCCATGAGAATGTAAGCGAGGGGTCTAATCCTGAGGATTGACCAATGAATGAATGGGATCCTAGTCATGAGCAGGCTTCTTGCCTAGCAGTGTGGATCAACTATCGATGGGTTAGCTACCATGATAAACGTTTGCTGACAGGGGTTATGCATCTGTTGCCAATCAACAATGTAGGCTCTTACTTTGTGCAATCCTAGTTAATGAAAGAGAAAGATAAAGAAAGAAAGATAATGAATCTCTTAATGATTGATTATATATATTGATGAATGATCACCAAATGAAGTTTACAAAAGTGAATTTTTCTATGTTATTAAACTAGAACTCACTCAGCAACACTGACTTTTTATATGCATATCAGTTGGCAGGTAAGGACGTTGCTGAGGATGGCACTGGACTGAAGCTACTTGGTGGATTGAGACTGGCATCCATTTATGCAATTATGATATTTTTATCTTGTAATGCAACTAAATATTCTTTTGTAACACTTAACAACAATGTATTATTTGCAAAAGTAATCATTAATGCAAGAAATGGTTTTTGGTTAAGTCATTCCGCTGTGATAGTTTTCCTATAATAATGTGACTTAAGGTGTTTTCAATAACGAATGATGCTATGAATGACCAACTGTGGGGTTCCCGGGAACGGGGCCTTACATTGTAATCTCCTAGCATCAAACACACATATGAATGAATGAAATATTTATGAATGTGTTCTTGATTGTTCATCATTTATTCATCATCATACACTAATCTTATATAGATCTTCACTTGAAATCATCAACGGGTCTGTGAGATTCCACATCACAAATCTGATAAACAACAACAATAAGATTGTAATATTCGATCCATCATCTTCGAATTTCCACAGCCATTTGCATTGCAAGTCCATTTCTTCAACAACATCTGGATCCATTTCTTCCAGATCTTCATGAATCAGATGTGCGAAAGTAAGTCTCCTCCTAAATATGCCTCAAAACTAGCAACAAAGGCATTGTAAGTTGATTTTTACTCTTCAGATGTTTAATCACTAGGCATGCATGTGCGTGTTAAAGTATATGGAGTTGAAGATGATGGTTTGTTTTGTTGTGAAGCAGCAATGAATCCAGTAGTTCTGGTTTGATCTCTGGGAGATAGAAAATCATCTTCCTCTGTCACAAAGGCATTTTCAATAGAATGAGTTTTAGAGGGAAACTTGTATGCCTCAATGACTTGGGGTCCACTAAGATTTCTATTTCTCTCATCCAACTCAAGAGCTTCAATCTTAGCAATCATGATGTCTAAGCTTGTGCTCTCCAAGTCAAGAGTGTCCTTCAGCATTCTGACATTCTGCTTCCAGCTTTCAGGTAGACTGTGTAGCATCTTCTTTTTCATTTCCTTCTCTTTGTATGTAACCCCCATGATTTCCAAATCATTTACCAACTGTATAAAATGATGTAGCTTCTTGGAGATTGACTCACCCTTGGTATGATGAAAGGTTTCATATTGGTTCACTAGTTTGTCTTTGTTTATCTCTATCACCTCACTGCTTCCTTCACACATGATTTGCAGTGCATCCCAGACACCTTTGGTTGTTCCATACTTTTCTAGTCTTTTGAGGACATCCCTTTTCAAAGCCTGAGTCAGAATGTAGTAGGCTTTGAGATCTATATTGATTTTCTTGTATTCATCATCATTAAGGTTTAGACTAGGATCCTCAATGGGAATTCTGATAGTTTTATACTGAGCAGCTTGATCAGCATTGAGAGAAACAGGAATGTAGGGTCCTTTGCTGATTGATATCCAGAAGTCGAGATCCACACCTGTAATGTAATTTCTAAACCTTATTTTCCACTGCTTAAACTCAGAGTTGTGTTTAAGCATTGGAGGTTTAGATGCATGACCAAGTTTAGAAAAGTTAAAAGAATCAATAAACTTGATTTTAGATGGTTTGAGTATCGATTAAGTAGATTTTTATGTCAACAATGTTCAATCACTCCAATGTCAAGTTTTTGTTGTCTTAATGCGGTGAACAGTAGCAGTGGTAAGAGACAATGCGGTGAACAATGGATAATATTTGATGAACAGTTCTTGACAATTGTATGATTGAATCTTTAGTTGATTTTAGGTTAATATTTTTGATTATGAGTGGTTCCGTCTGATTTTTGTTTGAGAAGCAACACTCGAGCAGTGTTCTTAAGTTTGTCGGACAGAAGAACGTCGATGGTTGATGAAGGTTCACGTATTTTCCGTATGAATGCTTATTAGAAGTATAAAACTTACTAATAAACAACTCAATCACTAGTTCAATCGATTTTCGTTCAAGATCTGCACTGATTTTGAGACGAATTCTAGAGCCAAGGCTTAGATAGCAATTGACTGGGTCCAAGATGTGAATCTGAGTTAAGGTGACTCAACTAGGATCGAATATGATGATTGAGTCAATGATTAAGTAGTGGAAATACTGAATCAAAGAACATTTAATGCTGAAAATGCTAATAAATGCTTTGTATATTGATGTTATCAAATAGTATACAAAGTGTGCTAGGGTTTTTAGCACAAAGCAAACACTTGTGAATCTCTTGTAATCACCAGATCAAAAAATTTACAAAAGTAGTGTATACTATTCTATTTATAGGCTGATACAATGCCTGTACAAAATGACTAAACTACTCTGACAACTATACATCAGAATACTAGTCTAAGTAGAAAAGATAATCAGCATTTGTTGATGTTCATCCACATTAACTAATATGGATGTATTTGTCTTCATCAGCATTTCTTCTTTTGAGCTTCCGCATTTAGTATGTCACCAGCATTGATATGCTCATGAACAAATACTTAAGCGCATTTGGTTCTTCACATCCGCATTAGTGAATGTGGATGAACAAATACTTAGCCGTATTTGTTCTACCTATCAGCATTAGTAAATGCGGATGAAAATATACTTGATCGTATTTGTTCTTTGCACATCCACATTGACTAATGCGGATTACCGACACTTGTCTTCATTCTTCTGTTTTCTTCACGCGCATTACTTCTTGGACTTGTGGGAGATTCCAACCAGAACAACCTTCAACCACCTCTTGAATTGGCATGTATGATCCTTTCAGGTTCCAACACTTTTCATTCATCATAAGGGCCTGGGAGTAATATTCATTAGGTTCCACTATCTTTCTTTTATTCCTTTATGTCCACTTGATTGTGAATAATACTTTTAAGATATCCATTTTCATTATAATCACATAACATGAAATACTAGTTATTATCCATAACAATAGCCCATGAAAAGAATATAACATTAAAAACATAAAAAAAACATAATCTCCTATTAAACATGAGTACTAATCACTTAAGCAAAAATTAGGATAATACTAAGTGTTTACAGCGCATGAATATGGTACATAGCGGATGAATTAAACACTAAGTGTCCACAACGGACAGCCAAAGTCCACAAAGGACGACCAAAGTCCACAACGGACAGCTTAAGGTTCACAACAGACGACCAAGGTCCATAACGGAAGAATTAAACACTAAGTGTCCACAGCTGACAGTCAGTGTCCACAGCTGACAGTCAATGTCCAAAACAGATGACTAAGGCATACTAAAGCATACAGCGGATGACTTAAGGTTCATAGTGGATGACTTCTTAACACAAGTGTCCGCAACGGACATCCTTAAATACTTAAGTGTCCACAGCGGACAGTCAGTGTCCGCAACAGACAACTCTAAACCATCCCAAGTGTCCGCAACAGACAACCAATGTCCACAGCTGACAGCCATTTAAATACTTATGTCCTACATATGTGAATTCTAGTTCCATACAACACCTTTAAACGTATACTTAGCTTAAAACTACCAGATGCACACTTAGCACATAACAAACAACAATTATCATCATAAAAATCTTGTAAAACATACGTTTTTCGTAAAAAGTCATCTTTAACAATGGAAAACATAGTGTTGTCAAGAAACATCATTTTTAATACACATAAAATCTTACCTTTTTGAAGAATTTTCCACTTTCTCACTCTATACCCGGTAGGAGCTTCTTTTCTCTCTCTCAAGCCATATGATTTTAGTGCATGGGGAGAGAATATGGGCGGCCATCTCCTTTTTTTAACCCCATTATGGGTCGGTTTGGCCCTTGCATACTTTTACCCCCTTGCTTTTAAAATAAATATCTCGTTTGCTCCCTTTACTTTTCTCTTTTAAAGTTTTCGGGTGTTACAATTTGGTTCATAGAATTCTCAGAATTAGAATTAGAATTGGAAAATTTTCCATCCAAATCATATTTCGTTAGTCAACGGATGGAATTGAAATTGGAGAATTTTCCAACATTCATTGGAATTCATATTCCTTCAACATACTTATGGAATGTTTAACATTCCAATGGAATGCTTAACATTCCAATGGAATGTTCAAAATTAACATTCCATTTCCACTCAAAATTGACCAACCAAACACGTTATCAATTTTAACAAGATTCCAATTCCAATTCCAATTTTGTTTTCAATTCCAATTCCTTTGCAAACATTTTGCGAACTAAACGGCCCCTTAAAGATTTTAAAGTTGAAATTAATAATTTCGTATGAAATTATTGTATGAATGTCTTATTGGGTTTGTTTCATACCTTTGCACTTAGTATAAATAGTTTGATATTTGAAATTTTTTGAAGCTTTCAAATGTTTATGCATAGACATTGTTATATTCATCCTTATTCTTTCTATAATCATTTGAGATTACAAACATCAATTGAAGCTTGTGTTCTTACATTTTTTATTCTTAGTTTTGTTGGAGTTACATTGAAACCTTAATTAATTAGGCATTCTACGATCCAATTAATTCATTTAGATCAACATTACCATTTTGACTAAAGTTTACTTTTGTTGACCAAGTTTAACAATTTTGACCTGACAACTCATTGGTGACTCACTTAGTGAATTAGTGTTCGTTGATGCTCATAATAATCATATATGTTCATAGAGTTCATCACAGTACATGTTAGGTTCCAAGTTAGGTTTCTATTTCAAAAATGTTTCATTTTTTGGAAAGTAGGGTTTTGTTAGGTCTAGATTAATTGTATAGGTTTAGAAGATTATTCATCTCTTGTAATGAACTCTTGTATATATTTGTCTTTTTGTATGCAAGTTATATATATGTTAACCCAAATTATTATTTGTGTTGAGTATATGTGTAATTGTAGGAAAATATAATACTTGGTCAATTTGTACAAGAACATCTACGGAAGAACAAGGAATCTGCATCCATAGATCTCCTGCGGAAGCATTGTCACTTCTATGAAAGACCAAGTCTGGTGCTGCTCCTGCGGAAGAAAGCTTGCTCCTGATGATGAAGTTCAATATGAAGATCAAAGAACCAACTCCTATGGAAGGCTATTTCCTATGGAAGAACAAAATACTTGCATGAACTCCATTCATCAAGGAAGCCTCATGAAGTCAACAAGTCAAATTCTCGAAAGTTACGTCATCAAGTCAACATCTGCGGAAGACTGCACTTCTATCAGAAACGAATATTGCATGTCACGTCAAGAATTTTATTTGTGTAACTTTCTTACCATAATAAGAAAGTTACTTTTACCCATGTAAAAAGTGAATCCCTCTGCCTATAAATAGAAGGCATGGGTGCACACTTTTAGGGTACAAGAACCTAGCATCATTAGCAACAGAAATCAATATCATCATTACACCAACAATACCAAGAACACCAAGAACACCTAGAACATCACATAGCACTTATCATATCAAGAAAGATCGAAACCGATTGTAATCAATTCAGTATAAATGGAAATCATTTGAAGCAAATTTGTTTATCATATTACTTTAGCTTGTTTTCCATTTCTCTCATCTATTCTTCATCGATTTACGTTACAATTTCAATTTCTTAAATAATTAATTAAATAATGAGTTATCATAATTCCGCGATCATTATTTGTTCAATCAAACTGATAATTCCTGTTTCGATCCTTGGATTCACAGGTGGTATCAAAGCCTCGTGCTCATTGATCTAGATCAATTGATTTATCAGTTTTGATTTGTCTAATTAGTTGTTAATTAATTAGATCTATCATAATTAGATATGATAATTTTGGCTTAAAAATGCTTTTGAGTGTTCGTCACAGCTTGAGAGTTCATAACTCAGATTTAAACGTGTTGTTGAACAATTTAATCAAAACACAAGTTGAGTTTAGCTGATCAATAGCTAACGAAGGTATTTTACTCAACGAATTGGTGTAATTTGTTAAAATCATCAAACCCTATTATATCGATCATTGAGTACTCTTCCATAGCTAGATTAACTCCGATCTACATCAGAATCATTTTGATTTGTGGATTTGTGTTGTTGTTCGATATTTGAAGCTTGTTTAAACAAATCTGAACAGATCCCATCATCTAACATCTCAAATTCAAATCATCTGAGAATTTACTAAGAGGTTTGACTAATTTTGATCATAATTGCTTAATTGTCTGATAATTAAGAGTTTGTCATTAATTAGCTTATTCTCAACAAAAGCCATTAATTCAAAGGAATTTCTGTCTTAGTTGATTTGATATCAGTATTATTAGTGATTCATTTTTCTATGTGAGTGTGTTTGCATCACGTTTACTTTACACATTCATAGGGTATTAGATCTGTTGATAGTTTGATAATTACCAAGTTAACGAAAATGAGTAGTTTGATTGTTGGCTCAGCTTATCAACCCTCAAAATTGGAAAACAAAGCTGTTTTTAAAACATGGAAAATTAGATTCAGGAACCATGTCAATTACACTAATTCTAACTTATGGGTGTCTATGACTGAAGGTCCTTACATTCCACCTGCTCTTGGACCTGATTATAATAACAACAATGAACTCGTAAGTTTGAAAGATCTGTCTCCTGAAGATGCTAAGAGGATCAAAATTGATATTAAGGCCTATAGTATGCTTACTATGGCTTTACCTGAAGACCTCTTGATCAGATGTGAATCTTACAAAACAGCCCACTCTTTGTGGAAGATTCTTCACACTTTGTGTGAAGAAAGTGATGAGATCAGAAGCATTAGGAAGGATACCCTTCGTTCATAATATGAGACTTTTCATCATATTGAGGGTGAATCTGTTCCTCAACAACTCCACAGATACATGCAACTTGTTACTAAAATGAACATCTTTGAGTTGAAGTATAGTAATGAAGAGTTGAACAAAAAGATGCTCCATACTTTGCCAGAAAGTTGGACTCAAACTGTGTCTATGTTCAAGAATACCCTTGATCTAAAGGCAATTGGGCTAGATACTTTGGTAGCAAAGGTGGAAGCTTTGGAGTTGGATGAGAAAACAAGAAACAAAATTGTAAAAGAACCAATTGCACCATATTAATTTAAAGAAACAAAATGTAACACCCGAAATTTCCAAGTCACAAAAAAGAAGAAAAAAGTATCTTGAAGAAAACAGAAAAGAGCAAAAGTGGAGGGGGCTTTTGTGTAAAAGTACATAAAAGTCAATATTTTAATATAAAAAAGGTATGGCCGCCCATGTTTAACCATTACCTGCTGTTGTTCGACCGAGAAGAAGAAAAGAAGACTAAAACTTTGTTCTCTCGGTTTGAAGAAGAAGAAAGGGCTGAAAATCTTCATAGGTAAGTGTTTTCAGGTTAATTGGTTACGTTTTTTATGGGGTTTTCATCCTTAAAACTGATATTTAAGTGCTCTTTGTGTTTGGGTGTTTGTTTTGGCTTGTTTTAGGTGCTTGAACTCTTGTGCAAGCAAGTTTGGAGGAGTTTTGCTTGTTTGCTGCAATAGGTGAGTTCTAGACCCCGTTTTATATGTTTTTTAAACAAGTTTGGGGCTGAAAATGCATGTTAAAAAGGATTTTACAACTGTTTTATGCTACCCGTATGTTTATGTATGTATTTGCTTATGTTCTATGCTTGTTTATGTGTTCTGGCTGCTTAGAATGTTAAGTTTATGCTTAGAACAGGTGCAAATACAGGTCTGGGATGGTTTTGATTCTGAAAATGCACAACAGGTGGTCATGCGCCCAAACAGGGCCCATGCGCCTGAGATTTTGACTTAGAAATGCCTAAGTACAGGCCATGTGCCCAAACAGGGCCCATGCGCCTGGAATTTGCCTTTGAAAAACTTTTAAGAAGGGGTCATGCACCCCAATAGTGCCCATGCACCCAAGATTTTGCCTGAAGATGCTAAGTATAGACTCATGCGCCCAAACAGTACCTCGTGCGCCCAGCCCTTTTGTTCAGGCGCATAAGTGTTGGACATGCTCCTGAATAGTTCATGCGCCTAGAAGTGTAAGCTGAAATGCCTAAGTGTAAGATTCATGCGCCTGTATAGTGTTAATGCACCTAAGTAGGGCTCATGCGCCTGCATATTGTCCATGCGCCTAAACACTTAGAAATTTTTGGTAATTTTAGGAAATCAGAATTTTAGGGTTTGACCTTGGTTTTACTTGATGCTGCTATTTGATTATTTTATTCATATTTTGGGTTGTTCTTGTGGTCCTTATTATTATATTATTATGTGACTTTACATGGTGTGATTGTATCCGTATACATAAAGTATTATCATTAAAGAAGGTGGAAAGATTAATGATAATGAAAAATGGAACATAAAGAACAAAAGAAAGTCTTGCAAGCAAATTCGGAGGTTCACAACTATTAGGTTGTTAGCTCAACTGTGTGCAGTTTAGCTAACCCGAGGGTTGTACACGGGGTCAATCATTGAGATTGAGGGGACCTTTGTTGCTGCCTCGGTACTGGAGTCAGCTTCGTGCACCCAGGTTGGGGTCTATTTATAGACCTCGGCCCAGTACAAGTTTCATGCGCATTATTTGGGGGCATAGCACATTGGTCTGGAATAAAGTAAAAGATAAAAATGAAAGTTCGAAATGAATGATGATGGAAATGGTAAAAGAAGATAATAAATGTTGTCTAACTGTACGTATGATGTGTGATCGCGTACGAAAGAAATGTACATTATTTTAATGGGTATTTTTATATTTAAATCTTACAATAATGTTTCTAAAACTAGAGCTCACTCAGCAACACTGACTTTTATGCATTTTCAGTTGACAAGTAATTTTGCTGAGGATGGCACTTGGGGAAGGCTACTCGTTAGGGCTAGACTGGCATCCGTCCGAACTTAATAACATTGTTGTTTTGTAATGCAAATAGTGTGGGCTTTGGTAACTGATAACAATCAACGATGTATTGCTTAGCAACAATATTTATTAATGAATGGATGGCTTTTGATATTAATTCCGCTGCATTGATTTATGAACTATGTAATGTTTTTATATATTATGCTATCATTGACAAACTGTGAGGTCTCTGGGAACGGGCCTTACAAGTTGGTATCAGAGACAAAGTTTAAGAGAAATGGGTAAATATTTTCAAAAACCTAAACTTAAACTGAGAATGGGACCGAATGGAGGGATGCCAGCCCGAGTAGCTACGTGCCATCAGGTATTTATTTTCTTAATGTTAACCGGTATTATGTTCATGTGCTATTTGATTTATGTGCCTTTAGTAGATTTGAATATTAATGTACTCAGGATAGGAAATGCTCGGGGGATGAAGAGTAAAGTAAGTGGCTAATCACAACTGGCCACTGTAATTAGGGACTTACTATACTTGATATAAACTGAGCTATTACCTTGAATGATCGTGTTGGTGTTTGAATCTTATAGTGTTTAGAGGATGGCTGGAGGAAGATCGTCTAAGGCTTCTAGAGGTGGAGCAAGGGGTGGTCGTGGTGGTAGGCCACGGGCTGCAAGGAACAAGACTAAGACTGCAAAGACGGCTCCTGCTGGGCCTGGGCTTCATCACCCAGAGGGTGGTGATGAGAGTGCCAATCTGAGGGCCTCAATGAAAGAGGTAGTGGTTGAGGAGGTTCACCAAGTTATGCAGACGATCCTACCGTCTGTCATGACTGAAGTGATCCGGGCCGTAAGGGAAGACGAGAGGAAAGAGAAGGAGGAGGAGAGGAGAACTACAGCTGGAATGAGGGATAATGTGAGGGATCATAATGATGAGGAGGAGCTGAATGCTGAAAGGGGAGCCTCCAGTTTTGAAGAGGAGGTGGAAGTGCGGGAAACCGCAAAGGGATGTAGTTATGGGGCATTCCAACGATGCAAACCCCCTACTTTCGATGGCAACGGTAATTCTGCCGCTGCTCACCACTGGGTAAGAGAGATGGAGGCGCTGTTAGAAATTAGCGAGTGCAGAGAGGATCAGAAAGTGAAATTTGCCAATCACTCGTTTGTTGACTCGGCTCTGTGCTGGTAGGACAACATTGTCCAAGCTGAGGGTAGCAGGGCCATTGGGAGGATGAGATGGGAAGAGTTGAAGAAGATGGTGATTGAGGAATTCTGTCCTCATAGGGAATTGGACAAGATAGAGAGAGTGTTCCTACAGCTTGAGGCGGGAACCATGACCCACCAGCAATACACTACCAAGTTTAATGAGATGGTGAAGCTGGTTCCGGATCAGGTGACGCCGGTGTCGAGGAAGATTAAGAGGTATGTGCAGGGATTGCCAGCTGATATCCATAGGCACTTGATTGTTGCCCGACCAAGCACTTTTAGGTCGGTAGTGGACCTGGCTGGGAGGCTTTACAATGAGAGAAATGTGGCGGTGGTTAAGGTGAAAAGACTAGTGGTGGTGTCAAGAACTGGAGAGGGAAACGATTTGAGCGTGGTGGTTTCACCCTGAATAATAAGAGGATGAGAGTGGACGACCGTAGGGTGGTGTCGTCAAGCTCAGGGACGAAGAAGTGCGACAGATGTGGTAGGGAGCACACTAGTGAATGCATGAGGGG
The DNA here is from genome assembly GCA_025506505.1 of Flaveria sonorensis. Taxonomy (NCBI): domain Eukaryota; kingdom Viridiplantae; phylum Streptophyta; class Magnoliopsida; order Asterales; family Asteraceae; genus Flaveria; species Flaveria sonorensis. The sequence continues at coordinate 34,544,645 of CM046438.1, read as the reverse complement.
TGTGACTGTGTGCTTCAAGTGTGGGAAGTCCGGTCATATAGCGAAAGATTGTGGAATGATGAAGTGCTACCACTATGGCGGGACTGGCCACAGGAGCCACGAGTGTAGGAAGCCGAGAGCTGAGAGCTCTAGGGCCAAGAAGGGGACTGAATAAGGAGGACAGAGGGCAAGTGCTAGAGCCTTCACGATGACCCGAGAAAAGGCCAGGGTAGACCCCGACATCGTGTCAGGTATGTTCCTAGTAAACCAAACTTGTGCCTCTATATTATTTGATTCTGGTGCTAGTAGGAGTTTCATTTCTGCTACTTTCTGTGCTAAGTTGCCTGTTAGTAGTAGAAGTATTGATGATCCATTTGACGTAGAAACTACTATTGGTAAGTCTACCAGAATCTGTGTCATGATTGAAAACTGTGAAATAGAACTAGAAGCCATAGGTTCTCTGCTAAACTATATGTGATGCCCCTAGGCAGATTTGATGTAGTACTAGGGATGGATTGGTTAGCAGCCTATGAGGCAAATATCATGTGACGCAAGAAGATGATTCGATTAATTTGGCCCGATGGAAGTTCGGTGACGGTCTACGGAGATCACGTCACTACGGTTCTGAAAGTGATTTCGATGGCGGTGGAAGAGAAGTGCATGAGACGGGGATGTAGTGCCTATCTGGCTTACATGAAGGATGTGGATGCGTCAGTACCTCAACTGTCTGAAGTACCCGTAGTGTGTGACTTCCCAGATGTGTTCCCAGAAGATTTACCAGGTGTGCCACCGAACCATAAGATCGAGTTTCAGATTGATCTGATACCCGATGCTCAACCCGTTGCCAAGGCACCGTATCTATTAGCTCCAACCAAGATGAAAGAACTTATGGTTCAACTGCGAGAGTTGATGGACAAAGGGTTCATCCGACCTAGCATCTCTTCATGGGGTGCTCCGGTCTTTTTTGTTAAGAAGAAAGACGGTAGTATGAGGATGTGTATAGACTATCGGGAGCAAAACAAGTTAACGGTGAAGAACCGATATCCTCTGCTCAGAATAGATGACTTGTTCGATCAGCTCCAAGGTGCCAGTTGGTTCTCAAGGATAGATCTCCGATCTGGCTACCATTAATTGAAGGTGAAGGAGCAAGACATTCCTAAGACAGCTTTTCACATGCGTTATGGACACTACGAGTTTCTCGTTATGTCTTTTGGTTTAACTAACGCGCCAGCTGCCTTTATGGATTTGATGAACCGAGTGTGTCAGCAAATGTTAGATAAATCAGTGATTGTGTTTATTGATGATATCCTGATCTATTCAAAGAGCGAAGAAGAAAATGCAGGCCACATACGCGAAGTGTTGGAGACACTTAGAAGGGAGAAGCTATATGCAAAATTCTCTAAGTGTGCTTTTTGGTTGCGCGAAGTTCAATTTTTGGGTCATGTGGTGAATTCTGAAGGAATTATGGTGGACCCGGGGAAGGTTGAGGCGGTGATGCAATGGAAGTCTCCAAAGACGCCATCCGAGATTTGCAATTTCTTGGGTTTTGCGGGATACTACAAAGGTTTATCCAGGACTTTTCCAAGATAGCCTCACCTTTGACCAAATTGATGCGCAAGGAGGTGAAGTTTGTGTCGGGTCGAGAACAGGAGGATGCTTTTGAGGAGTTCAAGGCAAGATTAACTCAAGCTCCTGTCTTGACATTACCCGAGGGGAGTTAAGATTTAGTGGTATATTCGGATGCCTCTTATTCGGGACTGGGCTGCGTGTTGATGCAGTGTGGAAGGGTAATAGGCTACGCGTCCTGACAGCTGAAAATCCACGAGACTAATTATCCCACCCATGATTTGGAGTTCGCGGCTGTGGTTTTTGCACTAAAGATTTTGAGGCACTACCTGTACGAGGAAAAGTGCACAATCTTCACAGACCACAAAAGCTTAAAGTATTTCTTTGAGAAAAAAGGGTCTCAACATGAGGCAGAGGAGGTGGTTAGAGTTGATCAAGGATTATGATTGTGAGATCTACTACCATCCGGGTAAAACCAATGTAGTGGCTGATGCCCTTAGCCAAAAGGAGAGACCCGAACCGATCCGGGTGAAAGCTTATCAACTATTGATGACCTCTGATGTGATAACCCAGGTCAAAGAATTTTAAAATGAGGCATTAAAAGAAGATCACCTTAACGCTGAAAGGATGAGAGGGTTGGTCACAGAGTTGGGAGAGAATACCCATGGAATTTGAACCTGCTTTGGGTGGACATGGATCCCTTATTATGGGGACTTACGGGGGAGGATCATGGTTGAGGCTCATAAGACTCGATACTCCATTCATCCCGGTGCTACCAAGATGCATCAAGACATGAAGAGAGATTACTGGTGGCCGGGAATGAAGCATGATGTAGTGGAGTATGTGAGTAAGTGCCTTACTTGCTTGCAAGTGAAGGCAGAGCACCAGAAGCCATACGGGAAGATCCAACCGTTGGACATACCCGAGTGGAAGTGGGAGCACATCACCATGGACTTCATCATGAAGTTACCTTATACGGCAAGGGGGTATGATACCATATGGGTAATAGTTGATAGTCTGATAAAGAGTGCTCACTTTCTACTGATCCGAGAGACTGGCGGATCTGTTCATTAAGGAGATCGTAGCTCGTCATGGTGTGCCGGTGTCTATCGTGTCAGACCGTGAGACCCGGTTAACATCGAATTTTGGAAGAGATTCCATGATGCGATGGGGACAAGGCTACACATTAGCACAGCTTACCATCCTCAGACAGATGGTCAGTCTGAAAATTTAGACGCTCGAGGATATGCTCCGAGCATGCGTGATTGACTTTGGAGGAAGTTGGGTGTTTGTTTTGGCTTGTTTTAGGTGCTTGAACTCTTGTGCAAGCATGTTTGGAGGAGTTTTGCTTGTTTGCTGCAATAGGTGAGTTCTAGACCCCGTTTTAGATGTGTTTTAATCAAGTTTGGGGCTGAAAATGCATGTTAAAAAGGATTTTACAACTGTTTTATGCTACCCGTATGTTTATGTATGTATATGCTTATGTTCTATGCTTGTTTATGTGTTGTGGCTGCTTAGAATGTTAAGTTTATGCTTAGAACAGGTGCAAATGCAGGTCTGGGATGGTTTTGATTCTGAAAAATGCACAACAGGTGGTCATGCGCCTAAACAGGGCCCATACGCCTGAGATTTTGACTTAGAAACGCCTAAGTACAGGCCATGCGCCCAAACAGGGCCCATGCGCCTGGAATTTGACTTAGAAAAACTTTTAAGATGGGGTCATGCGTCCCAATAGTGCCCATGCGCCCAAGATTTTGCCTGAAAATGCTAAGTACAGACTCATGCGCCCAAAAAGTACCTCGTGCGCCCAGCCCTTTTGTTTAGGCGCCTAAGTATTGGACATGCGCCTGAACAGTTCATGCACCCAGAAGTGTAAGCTGAAATGCCTAAGTGTAAGATTCATGCGCCCGTATAGTGTTAATGCACCTAAGCAGGGCTCATGCTCCTGCATAGTGTCCATGCGCCTAAACACTTTGAAATTTTCAGGAATTTTGGGAAATCAGAATTTTAGGGTTTGACCCTGGTTTGACTTGATGCTGCTATTTGATTATTTTATTCATATTTTGGGTTGTTCTTGAGCTCCTTTTTATTATATTATTATGTGACTTTATGTGGTGTGATTTTATCCGTACACGTAAAGTATTATCATTAAAGAAAGTGGAAAGATTAATGATAATGAAAAGTGGAACATAAAGAACGAAAGAAAGTTTTGTAAGCAAATTCACTGGAGGTTCATAACCATTAGGTTGTTAGCTCAACTGTGTGCGGTTTAGCTAACCTGAGGGATGCACACGGGGTCAATCATTGAGATTGAGGGGACCTTTGTTGCTGCCCCGGTGCTGGAATCAACGATGTATTGCTTAGCAACAATATTTATTAATGATTCGATGGCTTTTGATATTATTTATGTTGCATTGATATATGAACTATGTAATGTTTTTATATATTATGCTATGATTGACCAACTGTGAGGTCTCCGAGGAACGGGCCTTACACAAAAGGTGCTGGAAGTGCATTTATTTCCAATGATAATGATGGAAGCTCTTGTGTTGAGAGTGATGATGAAGATGAAGCAGTTTTCTATGTAGCAAAGTCCTCTAAATCAAACTCTCAAAGCATTTCAGTCAAAAAAGTGAAAGGGAAACATGATGATACAAAAACCTCAATTGTTACAGCCATAAAAGGATCCATAACCAATAAAAGCAACACTCAATGTGAACCAATTTCTGTGGTACTAGAATTAGAAGAGCAAAAGGCAGCGTTTGTAGCCTTCAGTTCAAGCTTTCAAGCTTATCTGGGTAGTACTTTGACCCCTGCTCACATTAGTCAATAAGACCTTGAAGAACTTCATCCTGATGAAGTAGAGGAAATGGATTTACAATGGCAAATGGGCATGATTGCATACAGAGCTAAAATGTATTTGAGAAGGAATAAGGGATTGGCAGTTATAGGTAGAACTACAAAGATTGGTGTTGGTAAATCCAAAGTGAGATGCTACAAGTGCAATTCGTATGGTCAATTTTCAAGAGAATGCAATCAGCAATCAACAAGTGACTTGAGACAAGCAAACCAAAGAAACTTCAAGTAACCTCAACTTACAAACGCATCCCCACCAGCAACAAGTTCATCAGTAGTGTTGAAGCACTTGGAAGATTAACATTTTATCTTTATGTGTTTTTTGTCATAGTATAGGGACTTATTTTGTAAATATATGTTCCTTTGTTTCTTGATAGTATAAATAGGATATTTTATGTATTTTGTAGGGGATCGATTTAGAAATGATTCTAAAATCAATTCAGAAATAGAGTCAGTTAGTGAGTTAGAACAGAACGAACTGTAACCCTTACATATTGTATTCTGTGCATTTGCTATCAATGAAATCTATGAATTTTTTGATGTAATTGCATGTGTTTGATTACTTTGTGTTTGAATTTATCATTGTGTTATGATATCATCACAAATTCGATCCTTTTAAACCAATCAATTGGTATCAGAGCCTTCGGTTCAGTGATCAGAGCTTATCGACATTGTTGAGCTCTTTGAATCACTTGAAATCTGTGATTGATTGCAAATTGATCTATTAGTTGTTGATTTCAGTGGTGTTTCATCTATAGAAACATGATTTGAATCACAATTTGGTGTTTAATTCGTTCAGATCTGAGGAACTAATCAAATTTGTGTACGAACTGTGTTCTTCATTTTAAGACTTCAATTCAATCAGAAAAATGATTTGTAGTTGTTATTTGATCAAATCGAAGATTGAGGATTGTTAATCGACCTAATTACTACCTAATTGGATGTTTTTAGAACAATTGAACAAGTTTTGAAGATTTTCATAAGATCTGAGTTTGTTGGAGAAGATGAATTAGGCGCATGTGGTTGAAAATCTACTGAAAATTGACCAAGTGTCTAGACGCATCACAACTGTTTGGGCGTTTAGCACTGTTTAGGCTTTTTCAGTTCAGGCATTTTACCACTGTTGGGACGCATTGTGACTGTTTGGACACATTGTGACTTTGCTGGAACAAAGTAATTCTGGGCGTTTTACAACTGTTTGGGCATTTTTAACCCAGGCGTTTCATAAATGTGTGGGCGTTTGAAGACTATTTAGGCGCCTCACCAGTTGGGCATTTTCAGAATTCATCTAAGGCATTCCCTTAGGCGTTTCTACTTCAAAGTCAGGCGTTTCAGAAATATTCAGGCACTTCACCGCTGTTTGGGCTGTTGATAACTATTTAGGCGCTTGAGCACTCAGACTTATCAGTAAACACTTCGAAATATTTTCAAAAACTAAAATCCAAAAATATTTTCATTTCATAGTTTTATTTCAAAACTTAAAAACAACAAAAACAAGTCATTTTCTTAAATTCAAAAATACAAAATGGTTAAGTCTGAAGATTCTGAGAACAGGGTTCCAAAGCTAAAGAATAAAGCCGATTTCAAGAACTGGTCTCTTAGATTGAAGCATCATCTAAACTCTATTGATACTGACCTATGGAAGTCAATAGAGAAAGGACCACATATCCCAATTGCATCTGATGGTCCTGACAGAGAAGTTGTGTATACAAAAGACTCTCCAAAACCTTATCCAGAGGATGGTCTGCAAGGTGATGACTTAAGAAAGGTTAAGAATGACATCAAAGCTTACTCATTGATGTGCAAGGGGTTACCATTGGAAGGCTTGACTAGACTTGATGGTTATCACACTAGGTACACTATGTATAGAGCTTTGAAGATTATTTGTGAAGGTGGTAAAGAGGATTCAGAAGAAATTGCTCTTATGGCTTTGTCTGACCAACTAAAGGTTAAGAATCCATTATCTGACTCTGAGACTTTATCTTCAAGTTATCCTGAAATTCATGTTGAAGTCAGAGAGAAAATATGCACAAAAGCATGTTTTGATCAAGTTGAGCATTATAGAACATATTGATATAAGATCTATGATAAACTTAAACAAGAAGAAGTAATGCACAACAAACTGAAAAATGATCACAAAGTCTCTGATGAAAAGATCCTATCTCTACAAACCTCATGGAACAAAAATCTAAAAGAACTTGAACTGGTTAAAAAACAACTTGAAGAGATGACTAAAAATTTAGAAGAGGAAAAAATAGCTCATGCTGCAACTCAGGTGGATCTAGCTAAAGTTAAAAATTCTAAAACTATTATAGAACAACTGGTAAGTAAGAGGAAAGACAAAAACAAAACAGGTCTAGGTTTTACACATGAACCAATGCCTGAATCCATCACAAACACTCTGCCAGAAAACTTTAACACACATGATCACTCGCCTAAAAACAAAGCTAAGCTAAATGCCTTTCAAAACAAGAAAAAGAATTCTGAAAGTGATGAAGAGAAAACAAATGTTGAAATATTAGAGGAACAAGATTCTGAAAAGATTAAAAATGGTCATCTAGTGATAGTTAAATCTTAAGAACCACGACCAAAGAATAAGAAAATGTTTGTTTCGAAAGAGCATGTTGTTGAAGAAATCATGGTTAAGAATGACAAACAAAACTTAAAGAATAAAGAGAAAGCAAAACTAGATGAAGTAACATCTGAGGATTCATTTTCTTACGGATTAAAAAATTCAGACTTTATCAAATGGCAGAAAGAACAAAAAGATAAAGAAAATGCAAAAGAGTCTTCTACTGAAGATGTTCAATCCCAAAGCAAACAAAGATCATCAAGATCAAGAAATCAAAGAAGGAGAAGGAAAAATGCTAAATCTAACTCCTCTCAGAACAAAAATCAAAACAATCAAAATCAAAGAACAAATCAAGTTAATCAGTTTAAACCAGTGAAATTTGTATCTTGTAAGGCCCCGTTCCCGGAAACCTCACAGTTGGACATTCATAACACAATTTATGAAACATTTCATAATTTATCAAACATTGCAGTGGAACTTAAATATCAAAAGCCATTCATTAGTTTATAACCACTGTTGCTAAGCAATACATATTTGTTAAAGGTTACAAAAGATCATTAGTTTGCATTACAAAACAAAAATGTTATATTCATGAATGGATGTCAGCCTTAACCCGACGAGTAGCCTCCCAGAGTGCCATCCTCAGCAATATTACCTGCCAACTGAAAATGCATAAAAGTCAGTTTTGCTGAGTGAGTTCTAGTTTTAAAATAGTGAAAATACTTTATGAGTTTTGTATAGGAAAATACTCCTTAAAATACTGTTTACTCTTTTGTATGTGATCATACGTCATACATACATTCAAATATTATTCATTATCAACATTAATATCTTTCTTCACCATTTCCATGGTCGTTCACTTGAACCTTTACCCTTTTAAATATTTCACTTCGATATGGACCAAAGTGCTATACCCCCATATAATGCGCATAAACCTGGTACTGGGCCTGAGGTCTATAAATAGACCCCATCCATGGTGCACTAATGCTGACTCTAGTACCGGGGCAGCAACAGTGGTCCTCTCAATCTTAAAGATTGACCCTGTGTGTATCCTCTGGGGTTAGCTAAACCACACACAGTTGAGCTAACAACCTAGCGGTTGTGAACCTCATTGTGAATTTGCTTGCAAGACTTTCTTACGTTCTTTATGTTCCATTTTTTATTAGCATTAATCTTTCACTTCATTAATAATACTTCATAATTAAGAACAAACCACATAAGGCCACATAATAATATCATAATAGGCACATAAGATAATCCAATAAAAGCATGCATAAGATAATCAAATAAAAGCATCAAGTCAACCATGGTCAAACCCTAATTTCTGATCTTCCAAAATCCTAGAAAATTCCTTAAGTCCTAAAGAAATGCGGATGAATAAGAACAAATGCGGGTGAACAAAACTAATGTGGGTGAACAAAACTAATGCGGGTGAACAACTTGCAAATGCGGGTGAACAACTTGCAAATGCAGGTGAACAACATGCAAATGCAGGTGAAAAACTTGGTAATTATTCTGTCTTAAAGGAAATGCTGATGAACACTGTAGCAAATGAGCATATACAAAAGAAATACTGATGGACACTGTAGCAAATGCACATGTACAAAAAGAAATGCTGATGAACACTTAGGCTGAATTAAGGCAAATGCGGATGAACCATCAGACCTGTAAATGATACTTATGCTATAACCAGTTCTAAATCCTCATTCTCATACATTCTTAACATAGATCTATCATGCTAAACTCTTAGAACAAGCTTACATCTCATAAAACACAGAACTCATACACATATACACACGGTTAACATTCATGATGGTTGTAAAACATTTTATATGCATTTTCAGCGCCAAAGAAGTTTAAAAACATAAAACTAGGGTCCTAGAACTCACCTAGTGTAGAAGACAAGTAAAACTCCTCCAAACTTGCTTTTACACACAGGTCCAAACACCTAAACAAGCAAAACAACCAACCAAAGCACAAACAACACTTGGAAATCGGTTTCTAAGGTGGAAAACCTCAAAGAACCGAGCCAAACATCAACAAAAACCCACTAACCTTGAAGATTTCAATTCTATTTCCTTCTTGGAACCGAGAGAGCTGGTCTGCAGCTTTCTTTCTTTTTCTTTTCGGTCAAACAATAGCAACAGTAAGATGATATGGGCGGCCATGCCCATATAAAGTGCATTTTTGACTTTTTTGTACTATTTACACAAAGCACCCCTCAACTTTGCCTTCTTTTTATTTTCTTCAAAATACTTTTCTTTCCTTTTTTTATTTTGACCGAGGTTTCGGGTGTTACAAGTCTACCCCCCTTAAACAGGTTTCTTCCCCGAAACCTGTCACTCTTCAAATAACTGTGGGTAATGCTGTCTCATCTCTCTTTCAGTCTCCCACATAGACTCAGAACCCTTCCGGTGTTTCCACTGCACCCGCACAAGTGGAACCTCTTTATTCCTCAACCTCTTCTCCTTTCGATCGATGATTGCCACTGGTTGCTCTACATAGTTAAGTCGTTCATCCACTTCGATATCTTCCAGTGGTACAATCATGTCTTTGTCGGCTAGGTATCTTCTCAAATGAGATACATGGAATGTTGGATGAATTCCACTTATCTCCTCAGGCAATTCTAATCGATAGGCTACCCCTACTCGTGCAACGATTCGGAAAGGCCCTATGTATCTCGGGCTCAGCTTGCCCCTCTTCTGGAACCGGATGATCCCTTTCCAAGGTGAGACCTTCAACATGACTCTGTCACCCACGTTGAATTCAATCGGTCTACGCCTTTTGTCGGCATACGACTTCTGCCTATCTTTCGCCGCCTTCATAAGGCTTTGATCTTTTCCAACTTTTCAATCGTAGCCATGATCACCTCGATACTTCCCAACTCTTTCTGCCTGATGTCTCCCCAATACACGGGTGTTCTACACCTTCTACCATATAGCATCTCATATGGTGGCATACCAATGCTGGCATGATAACTGTTGTTGTATGAGAACTCTGCTAACGGTAGGTGATCATCCCAACTTCCTCCAAAGTCGATCACGCATGCTCGGAGCATATCCTCGAGCGTCTGAATTGTCCTCTCAGACTGAACATCTGTCTGAGGATGATAAGCTGTACTAATGTGTAGCCTCGTCCCCATTACATCATGGAATCTTTTCCAAATCTTCGATGTGAACCGGGTGTCACGATCTGACATGATTGACACCGGCACGTCATGACGAGCTACGATCTCTTTGATGAACAGATCTGCCAATCTCTTGGATGAATACGTCTCGCGGATCTGTAGGAAGTGAGCACTCTTTGTTAGACGATCAACTATCACCCATATGGTATCATACCCCCTCACCGTACGGGGTAGCTTTGTGATGAAGTCCATGGTAATGTGCTCCCACTTCCACTCGGGTATATCTAAGGGTTGGATCTTCCCGTATGGCTTCTGATGTTCTGCCTTCACTTGCAAGCAAGTAAGGCACTTACTCACATACTCCGCCACGTCACGTTTTCATACCCGGCCACCAGTAATCTTTCTTCATGTCTTGATACATCTTGGTAGCACCAAGATGAATGGAGTATCTAGTCTTATGAGCTTAGTCCATAATTCGCCCGCGTAGATCCCCATATCAAGGAATCCACATCCGTCCAAAGCGAGTTTTAACCCCGTGGGTATTCTTTCCCAATTCTGCGACTAACCCTCTTATCCTTTCGGAGTTGAGGCGATCTCCTTTTAACGCTTCATCTTGGAATCCTTTGAACCGTGTCATCACGTCAGAGGTCATCACCAATTGATAAGCCTTCACCCGGATTGGCTCGGGTCTCTCTTTTTAGCTGAGGGCATCAGCCACTATATTGGCTTTACCTGGATGGTAATTGATTTCACAATCATAATCCTTAATCAGCTCTGACCACCTCCTCTGCCTCAAGTTGAGATCTTTCTGCTCAAAGAAATACTTCAGGCTCTTGTGGTCCGTGAAGATTGTGCATTTCACCCCGTACAGGTAATGCCGCTAAATCTTAATTGCAAAGACCACAGCCACGAGCTCCAAATCATGCGTGGGGTAATTGACCTCATGGGTTTTCAACTGTCGGGATGCGTAGGCTATTACTCTCCCACGTTGCATTAACACGCAACCCAGTCCCGAATAGGAGGTATCCGAATACACCACTAAGTCTTCACTCCCTTCAGGTAATGTCAAAACAGGAGCTTGAGTTAATCTTGCCTTTAACTCCTTAAAAGCAACCTCCTGTTCTCGTCCCCACACAAACTTCACATCCTTGCGTGTCAACTTAGTCAAAGGTGAGGCTATCTTGGAAAAGTCTTGGATAAACCTTCGGTAGTAACCCGCCAAACCTAAGAAACTGTGAATCTCGGATGCGTCTTTGGAGACTTCCATTTCATTACCGCCTCAACCTTTGCCGGGTCCACCATAATTCCTTCGGTATTCACCACATGACCCAGAAACTGAACTTCCCGCAACCAAAAAGCACACTTAGAGAATTTAGCATACAACTTCTCCTTTCTAAGTGTCTCCAACACTTCACATATGTGGCCGGCATGTTCTTCTTTGCTCTTCGAATAAATCATAATATCATCAATAAACACAATCACTGATTTATCTAACATCGGCTAACACACTCGGTTCATAAGATCCATAAAGGCAGCTGGCGCGTTAGTTAAATCGAATGACATAATGAGAAACTCGTAATGTCCATAACGCGTGTGGAATGCTGTCTTCGGATATCTTGTTCCTTTACCTTCAGCTGATGGTAGCCAGATCGAAGATCTATCCTAGAAAACCAACTTGCACCCTGAAGCTGATCAAATAGGTCATCAATTCTCGGTAGGGGGTATCGGTTCTTTACTGTCAACTTGTTCAACTCTCGGTAGTCTATACACGTTCTCATACTACCATCTTTCTTCTTTACGAATAATACTAGAGCACCCCAAGGAAAGATACTTGGTCTAATAAAGCCCTTATCCATCAGTTCCTGTAGCTGATCCATCAGTTCCTGTAGCTGATCCATCAGTTCCTGTAGCTGATCCATCAGTTCTTTCATCTCGGTCGAAGCTAACCGATACGGTGCCTTGGCAGTCAGGTGGCACGCCTGGCAGATCTTCTGGGAACACGTCCGGGAAGTAACACACTACCGGCACATCGGAGCATTACGGTATCGACGTATCCACATCCTTTACGTATGCCAAGTAGGCATTACATCCGCGCCTCATACACTTCTCTGCCGCCGCCATCGAAATCACCTTCGGAACCGTAGTGACGCGATCACCATAAACTGTCACTGAACTCCCATCGGGTGCAACTAACCAAATCATCTTCTTCCGACACACGATGTTTGCCTCATAGGCTACCAACCAATCCATCCCTAGAACTACATCAAATCCGCCTAGGGGCATCACAAATAGTTTAGCAGAGAACCTATGGCCTTCCAACTCTATGCCACAATCCTCAATCATATCTGAAATTATGGTAGACTTACCAATAGCAGTTTCTACATCAAATGGCTCATCAATTCTTCTACTACTAACAGGCAGCTTAGCACAGAAAGTAGCAGATATGAAACTCCTACTAGCACCAGAATCAAATAATACAGAGGCACAAGTTTGATTTACTAGAAACATACCCGACACGACATCGGGGTCTACCCGTGCTTCCTCTTGGGTCATCGTGAAGGCTCTAGCACTTGCCCTCTGCCCCCCTTCTTCAGCCACCTTCTTGCCCCCAGAGCTCTCAGCCCTCGGCTTCCTGCACTCGTGGCTTCTGTGGCCAGTCCCGCCATAATGGAAGCACCTCGATACTCCACAATCTTTTTCCATATGATCGGGCTTCCCACATCTGAAGCAAATATTCGATCCCGAACGACATTCCCCTCTTTGTTCCTTCCCATATTTGTCACACCGCTTCAACCCCGAGCTTGCAGCAATAACCCGACGGTCATCCATCCTCGGCCTCTTGCTATTTGGGGTGAAACCACCACGCCCAAACCTCTTCCCACTCCAGTTCTTGTCACCACCACCGGTCTTCTTCACCTCAACCACCAACACCTCTCTCTCATCGTAAAGCCTCCCAACAAGATCCACTACCGACCTAAAAGTGCTTGGTTGGGCAACAATCAAGTGCCTGTGGATATCAGCCGGTAGTCCCTGCACATACCTCTTAATCTTCCTCGACACTGGCGTCACCTGATCCGGCACCAGCCTCTCCATTTCGTTAAACTTGGTGGTGTATTGCTGGTGGGTCATGGTTCCCGCCTCAAGCTGTAGGAACTCTCTCTTTATCTTATCTAGTTCCCTGTGAGGACAGAATTCCTCAACAACCAACTTCTTCAAATCTCCCCATCTCATCCTCCTGATTGCCCTGCTACCCTCAGCTTGGACAATATTGTCCCACCAACACAGAGCCGAGTCAACAAATGAGTGAGTGGCAAATTTCACCTTCTGATCCTCCCTACACTCACTAATATCCAACACTTCCTCCATCTCTCTAACCCAGTGGTGGGTAGTAGCAGCGTTACCGTTGCCGTCAAAAGTAGGGGGTTTACACCGTTGGAATGCCCCGTAGCTGCATCCCCTTGCGGTTTCCCGCACCTCTACATCTTCTTCCTCATTGGAGGCTCCACTTTCAACATTCATCTCCTCCTCATCATCATGATCTGCCTTATTCTCCCTTCTCCCAGTTGCAGCCCTTCTCTCTTCCACCTTTTTTTTCCTCTCATCCTTCCTTACGGCCCAAATCACCTCAGTCATGACAGACGGTAGGATCGTCTTCATGACTTGGTGAACCTCCTCCACCAATGCCTCTTTCACTAAGGCCCTCAAATTGGCACTCTCATCCACTCCCTCCAGGTGATGAAGCTCAGGCTTAGCAGGAGCCATCTCTGAAGTTCTCGTCTTGTTCTTTGCGGCTCGGGGTATACCAGCACGACCACCCCGTACTCAACCTCTATAAGCCTTAGATGATCTACCTCCAGCCATCCTCTAACACTATCAAATTCAAACACTCACACGGTCATTCAAGGTAATAGCTCAGTTAATGTTAAGTATAGTAAGTCCCTAATTACAGTGGCCAGTTGTGATTAGCCACTTACTTTACTCTTCGTTCCCGGAGCATTTCCTATCCTGACTACATCAGTATTCAAATCTACTAAAGCACATAAATCAAATAGCATTCGCACATAATACCGGTTATCATAATGAAAAGAAATACCTGATGGCACGTAGCTACTCAGGCTGGCATCCCTCCATTCAGTCCCATTTTCAGTTTAAGTTTAGGTTTTTGAAAATATTTACCCATTTCTCTTAAACTTTGGCTCTGATACCAACTTGTAAGGCCCCGTTCCCGGAAACCTCACAGTTGGACATTCACAGCACAATTTATGAAACATTTCATAATTTATCAAACATTGTAGCGGAACTTAAATATCAAAAGCCATTCATTAGTTTATAACCACTGTTGCTAAGCAATACATATTTGTTAAAGGTTACAAAAGATCATTAGTTTGCATTACAAAACAACAATGTTATATTCATGAATGGATGTCAGCCTTGACCCGACGAGTAGCCTCCTCGAGTGCCATCCTCAGCAATATTACCTGCCAACTGAAAATGCATAAAAGTCAGCTTTGCTGAGTGAGTTCTAGTTTTAAAATAGTGAAAATACTTTATGAGTTTTGTATAGGAAAATACTCCTTAAAATACTGTTAACTCTTTTGTATGTGATCATACGTCATACATACATTCAAATATTATTCATTATCAACATTAATATCTTTCTTCACCATTTCCATAGTTGTTCACTTGAACCTTTACCCTTTTAAATCTTTCACTTCGATATGGACCAAAGTGCTATACCCCCATATAATATGCCTAAACCTGGTACTGGTCCTGAGGTCTATAAAGAGACCCCATCCGTGGTGCACTAATGCTGACTCCAGTACCAGGGCAACAACAGTGGTCCCCTCAATCTTAAAGATTGACCCTGCGTATCCTCTGGGGTTAGCTAAACCACACACAGTTGAGCTAACAACCTAGCGGTTGTGAACCTCATTGTGAATTTGCTTGCAAGATTTTCTTACGTTCTTTATGTTTCACTTTTCATTAGCATTAATCTTTCACTTGATTAATAATACTTCATAATTAAGAACAAACCACATAAGGCCACATAATAATATCATAATAGGCACATAAGGGCAACCACAGCATGCATAAGATAATCAAATAAAAGCATCAAGTCAACCATGGTCAAACCCTAATTTCTGATCTTCCAAAATCCCAGAAAATTCCTTAAGTCCTAAAGAAATGCGGATGAATGAGAACAAATGCTGGTGAACAAAACTAATGCGGGTGAACAACTTGTAAATGCGGGTGAACAACTTGCAAATGCGGGTGAACAACTTGGTAATTATTCTGTCTTAAAGGAAATGCTGATGAACACTGTAGCAAATGCGCATATAAAAAAGAAATGATGATGGACACTGTAGCAAATGCGCATGTACAAAAAGAAATGCTGATGAACACTTAGGCTGAATTAAGGCAAATACGGATGAACCATCAAACCTGCAAATGGGACTTATGCTATACTCAGTTCTAAAACCTCATTTTCATACATTCTTAACATAGATCTATCATGCTAAACTCTTAAAACAAGCTTACATCCTCATAAAACACAAAAATCATACACATATACACATGGTTAATATTCATGACGGTTGTAAAACATTTTATATGCATTTTAAGCCCCAAAGAAGTTTAAAAACATAAAACCGGGGTCCTAGAACTCACCTAGTGTAGAAGACAAGTAAAACTCCTCCAAACTTGCTTTTACACACAGGTCCAAACACCTAAACAAGCAAAACAACCAACCAAAGCGCAAACAACACTTAGAAATCTGTTTCTAAGTTGGAAAACCTCAAAGAACCAAGCCAAACATCAACAAAAACCCATTAACCTTGAAGATTTTAGTTCTATTTCCTTCTTGGAACCGAGAGAGCTGGTCTGCAGCTTTCTTTCTTCTTCTTTTCGATCTAACAACAGCAACAACAAGATGATATGGGCGGCCATGCCCATATAAAGTGCATTTTTGACTTTTTGGTACTATTTACACAAAGCACCCCTCAACTTTGCCTTCTTTTTATTTTCTTCAAAATACTTTTCTTTCCTTTTTTATTTTGACCAAAGTTTTGGGTGTTACATGTCTGCAAGTACTTTTGATATGAACACAATTCCAGAAATCAAATCAAATTCAAAGAACAAATCTAACTCTGATCTGAAAACAGGTTCAGGTCCAAAGTCTTATGCTGTTAACAAAAGATTTGTATCCAAAGAATCTAGGAATGGTGTTAATGAACAAAAGTCAAAACCCAAATATCAAAAGAACAAATTCTGAAATAAAAAACAACAGATTAACTTTGTAACTCCTAAATGAAAACAAAGATCAAATGTGGCTTCCACATCTAAAGTTAATCAACTGTTTTAAATCTCAACAAAGGTACTGTGAAATATGTACAATCATAAGACTGATGAATGTTTCTTTAACAGGTACTGTCACATTTGTGATATGAAAAACCATTCAACAGCTGATTGTTATTTCAATAAATATTGTACCTATTATGATGAAATAACTCACAAAACTAAGAATTGCTACTTCAGAAAGAACTCGTCGAGGAAAGGATATGTTAATCCACAGTTAAGGAATGGATATGTCAATCGACAATTTCAAAGATATCAAAGTGTTGGTTTTCAAAGATTGACAGAAAAACCTTCCTTAGGTTTGAGATCTTTTCGAACAAATGATTCTGATTATGATGATTCTTATGCTGTAAAATCAAAGAAAATCCGTTCCACGATCTATGAGAATGAACGCTGCAAAATTTGGTAATCAAACTTTTTCAAAAAATGTTTTTACTAATGGTTTAATAACCTTGATGATGATCTTGAAAATTGCTATCATGCTTTGCGGATTAAACAAATCAAGGATAATCAAAAATTTGTCAAAAACGGAATTGGTAAATTTACTCAGCAAAAGAAGCCTGATTTGAATAAGCTTCATTTTAAACAATTTACCATTGTTGATAAATTTGGCAAGCCCAAGACCATATCGGCTTGGGTTGATAACTCAACTTAAATTTCTTTGAAATGCAGGTACGCCCAAGAAGACCAATTAACACTTGGTATGTTGATAGTGGGTGTAGCCGGCATATGACAGGCAACCATGCCTTGCTGCAAGATTTTAAGTTAAAAGTTGGTTGTCAGGTTTTAGGTCCCAGATTAGTCTCGTGGCAAGGTAAGAAACAAACAAATGTCTCCATTTTAACCGCAGAAGCTGAGTACATAGCTACTTTAGCAGGATGTTCTCAAATCCTTTGGTTACAAAACCAACTGTATCATTTTCTCAGAGATAACTCTGAAAAAGGTTTAATCATTTTGATTCAAATCACAACTAAAAAATAGTTGGCTGACTTATATAGGGACTATATATTTCATCTTTGGTGCCATTGCTGGAGTGATGGGCACATGCTTCTCAGTTTTACAAAAGCTTTTTTACCAGGTCGATTTGAATATTTGGTCTAGTCAATTGGACTTTTAATCTTGTTTAAAAACTGGTTTTGAGATTAATTCAGTTGTTTGATTCATAAAAAATGATAAGAACCCTCCTTTAGCTTAATCATGAATATAAAAAAAACTATCAAAGTTAAATGCCTGATTGTATATATTGTGTGTGCATGGTTAATAGGAAATGAAAAAGCAAATACAAAAATAGAAAATTGCAAAATCAAAAGAGAAAAATATAAAACAAAAACACAAAAATAGAGTTTTTCTTGTTAGTTAATTGTTTAGGACTGAATCTGTCTTTTCAATTTATGAGAAATGATAGATACATTAGTTTTGATCAGTTGCATACTTCACTCGCTACTAAAGTCTGACGTGATCAGATATGATGTGCAGGTAAGCTCATGCAATTATACTAAAAAGGTAAACTCTTGTGATCAAACTAAATCATTCATGCATTCATGTTTGTCCATTTTAGTACCAATGAGTAGTGTTGACTTCTCAAATTGATTGCTTGTAAAGTCATAAACTCACACCTGGGGGTGATATGAATAACCATTGAGCTCTAATTATTTAAAGCATATATTCACTTCTCTGTTATGAGTCAATATAGACCTGAGGTGACGAGATATCCTTTGTTGTAAGTAATTACAGACCTGGATATTCTCACTTGATGCAAAAGATGCCAATGTGCACAATCTGAACATGAGATCCGGTTATAAGTATATGTCAGGTTAACAAGTTGAGAAAAGTGATTACTTGCATATCTTGACGAGGGTTGAACTCTCTAAGTCTAAGTGTGACTTACATAATATCATATCTAATCGTACTTAATCAAACCAAGAATTGAAAAAGTAAGTGTGCTGAGTATCTTGCCAAAAGCACTCATTTTCTGTCCTTAGATCTCGCGTCTCCTTTGCTGCAGAAATGCTGACCTGGAACACACTTGATCAGGATTTAATCACTGTCTACGACTATCCATTATTTTATTTTCTTTTAATGTGCTGATTTTAACTGATATGATCTCACTGCAGGCATATGATTCAAATGTATATAGTAGATTTTTTATTCTGCTTTAATTTTGATTTTTGCATAATTTTTTGTGTGCAGGCATGTTGATAATGATTGGTTTGCTCTTATTACAAAATAAAAGAAACTTCTAAGTGTAAAACTTAAAAGTTTAAGGGGAGTAAAAATGAAAAAGAGAAAATAATTGAATTTCAAAAAGTGAAAAATCAAAAATAAAATGTTTTGGATGAAAGGATAAAGCTACAATTTCAAGCATGTGTGTTTGATATGATGTAAAAATGAATCCGAAAAAGAATTCAAATTCATTGGAAAAGCTTGTTGCAAATAAAATGAGACTATTTGTTTTGTAAAAGTTATATAGAGACTAAAATAACTAGAAATTATTTTTGAAAATAAAATAAAAATAAAATGGTGAAAAAGAAAAAATAAAAGTTTAAATGTCAAAAAATGTTAAAATTTGAGGGTCATTAATGTAAATTTTGAGTGATAGTAAAAAAATTTGACTACGTATTGAAAAAAAATAGTGTGTGAACAATACTAATGTGCTTAAACAGTGTTCAGATGGATGGTGTGAAAATTTCAAGTGTCAAGACTCATGGAAGGATTCTCATGTGCCTGAATAGTACTCATAAGTCTAAATTAGGAGTATGATGAATTTCAGAAAATTATGCAAGTGTTGGGCGTTTCATTCTATGCTTATGCGCCTAAACAGTTGTCATGTGTCTAAAAAAATTAGTTAAGTGTTGGGCGTATCAACTATGCTCATGCGCCTAAACAGTACCAGACTTCCAAGTGTTAGTCTCATGTGCCTAAACAGTGTCCAAGCGCCTAAACAGTGCTTATGCGACTGAACAGTGCTCATGCGTCTGAAAACTTAGTGTGAAATTTAGTCTCATGCGCCTTCACAGTGCTCATGCGCCTAAAAATTTACGCATATATATATATATATATATATATATATATATATATATATATATATATATACAACACTTGTGTTCTTATTCATTTATTCACTCAAATCCTCTGATACTACACCCGATACACTCATTCATTAAACATTCATTTGTTATGAGTTAATCTTTGTGATATATAGGTATCTCAAGAGAATTTGATTTCCGAGGAGTCTTCACTCGAAGTTATCAAAGTTGTTGCTGATTCTCCTATTCATATGCCAGATGAAGGTGGAAGATCAACAAAAATGCTACAGTCCTTTCTGAGATCTTGAATGTCGAGCAGATCATAGAATCTTTGAAAGAAGTTCAAGTCTGCATTGAAGAAGGCTTTGTGAGAGTTGGAACTCTACAAATAGAAGCCTGTGTTCAAGATCAAAGATGAGACAAAAGAGTTCAATGTGGACTGAAGACAATGTAAATCTTAGGGGAAGTATTGTTGAAGCTCTTGGAAGATTAACTTTTTGTCTTTATGTGTTTTTTGTCATAGTATAGGGACTTATTTTGTAAATATATGTTTCTTTGTTTCTTGATAATATAAATAGGTATTTTATGTATTGTACAGGGTAGACATCTAAGTGAGAGATTGATTTAATTAATTTTGATTCAGTCAAATTGATTCAAAAAGGGAGTCAGTCAGTGAGTCTGTTAGTAAGAAATAGTTAGAACAGAACGAACTATAACCCTTACACATTTTATCCTATGCATTTGCTATCAATGAAATTTATGAATTTTTTAATAGAATTGCATGTGTTTGACTACTTTGTGTTTGAATTGATCATTGCATTACGATATCATCACAGATTCGATCCTTTTGAACCGATCAAGTAGGTACAAGTAACACTAAAGAAACTGGGTTAATTATCATGTAGGATGGTACTTGTGATTGATGTATGATAAAGAAGTTCTGGAGGAAAATCAAGCATTGATGGCTAACATGGAGAACAAAGTTTCACCTATGGCCAGGGAGGTAAGGGATAGATTGTGTTCATCCAGATGTGTTGAAGAGGTTGAAAGATATAGAGTCCAGGCTCAACAATTAGCTAATAAAATCAAAGGAACTATGATTTTGAATGAATCTCGTATGAGAGAACAAAAATTATATTAGGTCAAAATCACTTCTCTACAAAAGGATTTGGATAAACTTTTATCTGAAAAATATAATTTGAAAGCACAAGTTGAGCTTCTGACCACCTCTTTAACAAAATCAATGTCTGATCATGCATCCACTGAAGTGAAACTTTAGAAGTTTCAATTATCCTCTCAGCAATATGAGAAACTTTTGAATACTCATATTGAAACGAAGAACAGGGATGGGTTGGGATTTCATGTTGTTGCACGTCCATTGAATGATAACTACACCACATTACCTGAGTCAATGACCAATAGTTTGTCAAACCATTTTGTATCAAGCACCAAAACTGCCAAAAATTGAAATTAATGAATTGACAAGTGGTGAAGATACTGAGGTCAGTGAAACTAATTCATCTGAATCAGAATGTTTAAAACAAATTGAATCAGAACTTGATTTTGATGATTTTGATGACCTGGATGAGTTTGATGAGCCTAATGAGCAAAAATGTGCTAGTTTGGGTAAGGGGAAGAATGTGTTAATTGAACCTATAATTCCCAAAGTTCTTGAGAAGATGAAGCTGCCTTATCCTGCCAAACAAAGAAACATGTTGAAGACCATCTACACAAGAATTGCTCAATTAAATAAAGGAATTCATGAGCTTAACAAGAAGCACAAAACTCATTCATCAAAAAGAACTGTTGGATCCATGGAAGAAGACAAAATCACTTCCGCAGAACACATGCAGAAGAAGAAGACCGTTTCATAACCATCCGTAGAAAATGCAAAGAAGAAGACCATCTCAGAACCATCTGTAGAAAGTCCACGAAAGAAGACAAATGTTCTTTCAAAACAGTCAACATTCGTAGAAGATCTATGGAAGAAGCAATTATCTACTGAATCACACAATGCCAACAAGAAAGGTAAGCAACAGAGAAATGTGAATCCTCAGCAACAAGAAGATTGTTTAGCTGCAAAGATTGAGAGAGAATTGAAGAAGAAGCAGAAGAAGAAAGTGGTGGAGTCTGGGAGTGAAGTTGAAGAAAAATACTGCAAGTGGTGTGACATGCATAACCACAACACATATGATTGTTACTTCAACAACTATTGCTCCATATGCAACATAAACAATCACATGAGTGATTGTTACTTCAACAAACACTGTGCTATTTGCAACAAGAACAACCATTCTACTCAAGAATGCTATTTCAACAAGAAGAACAAATCAAAAGTTCCAAAGAAGCAACAGTCTAAGAATGTTGAATCAGACTCGTAATCTACTGAAAGCAAGGCAAGTTCAAAGCAAAAGAAACAGCAACCAAAACAAAACATTCTAAAGGCAAAGAAGCCAACATCTGCTGATGATCAAATAAAGAGGAAGTAGGAGAAGCAACATTTTCAAAGCAGGATTCCTCACAAGAAGGTAGATTTGCAGGAAGATGAAGCCTTCTTTGACCACTTTGAAAAGGGTAATCAAGTACCACCATCAAAGACAAAAGATGCAAAAACTTTCTCTAGTCAAGTATCATCATCAAGTTCAAAGAAAAAGATTCTCAAAGAAGAGGTGACAGAGGAAGTGATTGTGGATCAAGAACAAAGTGCTTCAAGTCATCTTCAATAGAATCATCCTCACCCCAATTAAAACATAATGAATCAAATGAGTCTAAAAACAACCCTGAGATATCTAGGCTCATCCATGAGGGAGTAACAATTTTAGATACCAATGGCAAGCCCAAGACCATTAAGGCTTGGGCTCAACGCTCTAATTGATTTCATTATTTGTGCAGGAACATCCATGGAGGGCTGACAACAAGTGGTATGTTGACAGTGGTTGTTCCTGGCATATGACAGAAAACTGTTCTCTCTTCCATGATTTCAAACACAAAAATGCTTCATATGTGGCATATGGTGGGGATAAGAAGGGAGGTAAAATTGCTGGTGAAGGAATGGTAACAAATGGTGTACTCAAATTTGAGAAAGTAATTTTTTGTAAAAATTTACAATACAACTTGCTGAGTGTATCTCAAATTTTTGATCAAAATTATACCACTTTATTTGATGACACTTACTGTTACATTTTTAAGCCAGGTTTTCAAATCCCAACAGATTTGGATCCTTCTTAAAGCACCAAGAAAATGAAACACATATGTTTTGGACATGAACAACACCTCAATGACAAGCAATGAAACTTGCCTGATTTCTAAGTCATCAGAAGATGAAGCTGAATTATGGCATAGAAGGATGGTTCATTCAAACATGAAGAACATGAATAAGCTGGTCAAAAATGACTTAGTCATTGGCCTTCCCAAGAAAGAATTTTACTGTTCTAATCATTGTTCATCATGTTATAAAGGAAAACAACATTAGGTGTCACATAAGTCCAAAACAATCAACACAAACACAACACCAATCAAAATGCTACACATGGATCATTTTGGTCCAACCAATATGATGAGAATTGGAAAAAGGCAATATTTTTTGGTGATTGTTGATAATTTCACTAGATTCACTTGGGTCTTTTTCTTAAAACATAAAAGTGAAACATCAGAAACATTAATGGAGTTTATCACTAAGATTGAAAACCAACTTGATTTAAAAGTCAAGATCTTAAGAAGTGATAATGGATCTAAATTTGTTAACCATGTTTTAGATTCCTTTTGCAGGAACAAAGGCATAGCTAGACAATTCACTGCACCAAGAACTCCACAACAAAATAGAGTTGCTTAAAGAAGAAACAAAACTCTCATTGAAGCAGCAAGAATCAGTCAGCTGACTTACATTTGACAATCACATTTTAGGCTGAAGTAGTGAACACAACATGTAATGTTCAAAACAGGACTTTAATTGTCAAAGAACATAATAAAACACCCTATGAACTTTTGTTTAAAGAAAACCTTTTATGGGATATCTTAGAGCATTTAGGTCTCATGTGTCTATTTTAAACACCAAAGATCAATTAGGAAAGTTTTCTGAAAAAGCTTATGATGGTTTCTTTGTTGGTTACTCATCAACATCTAAATCATATAGAGTCTACATTCCACATCAAAACTTTGTGGAGGAAACTCCTAATGTATCATTTGATGAATCCTTATTTCCAAAATCTGTAAAAGGATCATCTTGGATGTTTGATATAGATGCATTAACAAATTCATTTAACTCTGGTTATTGCAGGTCCTTCGGATACATGTTATCCTTATGTACCTCCAAGTATGAGTGAAGTGCGATTGATTGCTAATCCTCTAAGATTATCATATTCAAACACTTCAAGTGTTGCTGATCCTGGCCCTTCATCTCAAACAAGTAATGGATTTTCTAATGGAAATGAAAATTCAACTTCCGTAGAAGCAACTAATACATCAGCAGAAGTTAACCATGCATCCGTAGAAGTTACTAATGCATCCGGATTAGTGAACATGCATCCGTAGCAGTTACTTCTACATCCGTAGATATCCCATCTACTTCCGGAGATGATTCATTGCCTTCAACTGAAGTTCCAAATCCATCAGAAGATATTCCAACAACATTCATATCTACAGATCAACAAACTACAATATTCGTTGTTGTTCCTGTAACTCCCGCAGAAGTTATTCCTACATCTGTGGAAACACAATCTCATGAAGATGGTTTCATTCAGCATCAGAAGAACAAAATGATGAGGATTTCGAACACTTTGTTGATTCTCAATCTCAACTGGATCCATCTCCATTGTCATTAACCAAAATCACTAACTTGAAATCATTCATTCCAGTTGAATCAATTCCCACATCAAGAATTCATAAGTATCATCCAATAGAAAACATCATTGGTGATCTTAATGAAAAAACCATAAGAAGCCAAAGGGAGCTGCTAATATTTGTCTTTTCTCTTATTTTCTTTCACAGGTGGTTCCTTCCAACATCACTGTATACAACCTTGCTGACTGTTCTTCATGAAAAACACAAGTAAACAATAGATAAGATTGTACCTGATCCTAAAGGTAAATCAGTTGATCAAAGATTGTAGATCTATAATAGGATCTTTGATGTACTCAACTACCATTAGACCTGAAATAATATTTGCTTTGTATGTTTCTGCTAGGTACCAATCAGACCCAAAGGAGTCACATATGATGTTGTTAAGAGGATTTTCAGATACCTCAAAGGGAAGCCAGCTCTTGGACTTTGGTATCCCAAAGAAGGAGATTTCAACCTCTATTCATATTCTGATAGTGAGTTTGGAGGTTGTAACAACAACAGAAAATTAACAACTGGTGGCTGTCAATTCATTGGACCAAGAGTAGTTTCTTGGCAGTGCAAAAAGCCAACAAATATGTTAGTATCCACAGCTGAGGCTGAGTACATTGCTGCTTCAGCTGGTTGCTCTCAAGTTTTGTGGTTGCAAAACCAACTACTTGATTATGGTTACAATTTTCTTCAAACACCAATTTTCATAGATAACTCAGCTGCTATGTTCGTAACTGCTAATCCAGTGCAACATAGTAAAACAAAACATATAGAAATTAGATATCATTTTCTGAGAGACTGCTCAGAAAAAGGTTTAATCAAGTTGATCAAAGTGGATACAACAAATCAGCTTGCTGATTTATTCACTAAAGCCTTTGACTCAGTGAGATTTAATTTCTTAATTAAGTCTTTTGGCATGATCAACTTAGATTAGTCATCATCACAAAGAAAAGCATGATCTGTCCTTCATAATTCTCAATATGAAAAATCCAAAAACATTCATAAAACATATAAAACTTCAAAAAAAAAATATTGTCATGTTAATATGTTTTCTTGAAAAAGCACATCATATCATGGGAAATGATAGCACACTATACCTTTGTTTACTTGCCTGGTTTAAAACAAACAATAAAGACTAATCAGATGTGATTTGATTTGTTAGTAGGTTCAGCTTGAGTGGAAAACAAACAAGTCCATGCTTAACATAATGCCAAGGTGACTAATTGTGGGCAATTTCATTTTGAGGACAAGCAAGTAAGTCTTATCCTGTTGCGATCAACTTAGTCACCTAAGCACACTATGTTCTGACACTTTACAACTCTATCTTTGCGCATCATGGACCCTCTGTTTTGCGTGAGCAAAGACCTGGGTTCTTAGGCACCTCTGTTCTACGTGAGTAAAGACCTGGTGACTTGATGCTGATCATCATAAGTTCCAGAAAGGAACAACTCTAAAAGAATCCAATGTGATCAAATGTATATTATCTTAAAGAGCATAAAAATCATATCAACAGCATTAATAAGATTTTAAAGAAATCTTAAGATAGAGCTTATGATTTAAGGAACATAGTTTTCAAGTGAGAGAAAAAGATGAACTGACTCATAAACGGAGGACAAACTCTAATGTGAATTGAATATGGAGTCCATATTTGTCTATCTTTCATCAATACCAAAACATGATAAACAGCATGACAAGTTGAATATATACTCTTGCCTGAATTTATATGGATCATAATACTTGCAATCAGCACTAGATCTATATCTACTATCTTCATTCAAAATGATTTAGGAAGTTGCTTAGTGTCATAGTATGATCCCTTGTTATGGTTTAATTTGCTTGTAAATATGTTGTGTCATTTCTGCTTATAAACAAAAATACAAAAATAGATTTTTTTATGTTCTTTTCTTTGCTAATAAGATGGACAGATAATTGTGTTTCATGCTATTCTCTTCATAAATTTCTACTAAATACATAGGTTCATGATTTATCATAAATTTAGGGGGAGTAGTCATCGGCATGAAAAATGAGTTTATCACTTTTAAATGAAGAAAATTGGAACTTGAGCACTAACTTGGCTGTAGGATATCTGAAGTTTTTAAGCAAATCAATCTCTTGCACATTTGCCATGAAACAAAGTCAACAAGGTCCAACAATAATCATCAAATGATCTAACAACATGTTAGGATCATACAGCAAAAACATAACAAGTTTGCCTTCCGTAGATGTTCTGCGGAAGAATTAACTTGTTCTACGAAAGAATTAATTTTGTGATTCTGCGGAAGAATTAGTTTTGTGGTTCTGTGGAAGAATTAACTCCAAACAACCACGGAAGGGTAATAAGGGTTAAGGGTCCCACAACATTAAATAAAAGGATTTAAATATTCTGAGGGAGTATACATGATGTTCTTGACCGTTGTCATTCTTATTCACTTTTTCAGACCTAGAAAATCGCTCTCAACCCATAAACCCCTCTTTCCGCCAACATTTAAATTACCCACTTCACACAACCATCCGCACTTAAATTTCAACATCATAACATCAAACATACAACATTTTCAAGATGGCTAACAGATTTGCAAAAGAACATAATGTTTGTGCTTTCTTAATGCCGAAGACCTAGTGACCGAAGGATGCAGAGATATAATCAATTATTTGAGAAGATCAAGAATATCTTATGCATTATCTACGAAAGCAATCATCTATCAATCCAATATGATAGATTTTTGGATCACAGCAAGAATAGAGGAGGAGGATTATGAAAAGGTGATTTATTCAACCGTAAGAAATGAAGTGTTAAGGGTTGATGAAAGAATCATCAGAAGGGTGTTGCAGTTGGGAGAACAAGAAGAGAGTCATCCAAATGTGTTTGAGCATGATTACATTGAAAGAATCTTTCGTCTGATGGGATATGATGGAGACTACAAGAATGGAGAGATCAAGAAAGGAACATTGTGCAAACCGTATAGGTTTCTGTGCCACACTTATCTAAAGTGTATGTCATACAGAAAATCTGGGCTTGATAGATTTTCAAGGCACATATTATCTGGGATAATCGGTTTGTTTGAGGGAAGAAGATACAATTATGCTAAATACATATTTGGATGCTTATGTGACCACATCAGGGTACAAAAAGAAGATAAGTTGTACATATTCCCTAGATTTATCCAAGTGATTATCAATGATGTTTTGACCAACATTCAAGTAGAAGGTGGAGTTTTTGTTCAATCTCACCTTGGGAGGTCTGTGCTTAATAAGATCAGTGGGCAATATCAAGGAAGAGATATGGAAATGTTTGCTCATGTAATAGATGAAAATGCAAACACTCCCCAAGAGCTTATGTACATTGAACAACAACAACAAGAAGCACTACCTGTTGAGTCCCCTGAAACAATACACCAAGAACACCTAGAACATCATATAGCAATTATCATATCAACAAAGATCAAAACCGATTGTAATCAATTCAGTATTAATGGAAATCATTTGAAGCAAATTTGTTTATCATATCACTTTAGCTTGTTTTCCATTTCTCTCATCTGTTCTTCATCGATTTACATTACAATTACAATTTCTTAAACAATTAATTAAACAACGAGTTATGATAATCAAACTGATAATTCCTGTTTCGATCCTTGGATTCATAGGTTTCAATTACATAGTATAATAAACACTCAAAACCTTCTAGCATAGCAACACGTGTACCATAATTGACATGTAACTCATAAAGTTTTCTAACGCGACAAGCTATGAACATCTAATGCCTCTTCATGCATAAAGTTTCAATTTTTAGTATCGTATGATCACAATCATATTTTCTACAAACCAAGGTTTCTAAAATATTCATATGATCAGTCTATGCACAATTAATCATCATAATACATTCCACACGTCTAGAATTCATCATGCAAGTTACCAAATAAATAAAGTTTTTATCAATAGTAAGCTATGAACGTAAAGCTTGATTTCTATGATTCAATCATTTACAATACATTCATATGTTCTAACTAACATATAAACAACCTTACAATTTATCATGCATCTAAAACTTGATCGATATAACATGATCATCAATAAAGTTACCAAGCTAAGTTTTTATAATCCAAATCATTAAAAATCATTCGACAATGATTTAACTAACATATTAGCACCAACGTAACACTAGAATCATGTCTAGAATCCATCTTTTATAACAATCACCAAAACATATTTACTATTATTAGTAACCACTGGATTTCATGTAAACTAGGGTTTTCCAATATTAACAAACCCACACAATCGTATAATAAACCATAACAAAGCATAAATTACATTAAATTCAACACCTTAGCTTGATTAAACTCATGTTTGGATCAACTAGGGTTATATGAACAAAACTATGCAAAAACATATAAAAATCACTAGAAACTTACTCATATCATTCACATCTTCGAATGCTAGTGATTCCTTATTGCTAGAAATGTCCATAAATGCGATTTGTTACGCGAACGGGGATCGATTGAAGGTGGTTTGGGGGAGCTTTAGGGTGGATTGCAAGGGGAAATGGTGGAGGGGGGTTTGCGGTCGAGAATGGGGGTGGAGAATAAGAGTTGGGGTTTTAATATTGTTTTTTTTATTATAAAGTGTAATTAAATGGGGTATTAGGATGGGTTTGGGTGATCCGTGGGTGAGTTTTCTACTAACTAGGTTGTTTGGTGATCCAAGATTAAATCATTTAATTCCAAAATAAATAAAGCCTATAACATTATCTTATAACAATTATTTTATAATACAATTAATACATAGCAACAAATAAACTTTCCCGGTTTCACTGATTTCATGTCAAGATTAACAATCTAAGCATGAAATCACATAACATATAATTCCACATAATTTATACTAATTTCGATAACTCACCAACGTTTGGGGACAAGTCTCGTGTGCGATCTGGTAATTCTTTGTATCACATGTTATATTTACTTGGGCAATAGTTGATTCACATAATTATTCCTAATCAAGTGAAATTAATGAATGAATGCTCAGATAATAGAGTTTGTGTTAGTTGGGAATAACTTGAAATTATCAGGTGTCACATCGTCCGTTTGTTGAAAGGAATTTTGTTCTAAAATTTGACTAGTGTCGCTAATGAATGAACGGAAATTTTTTGATTGTCACATCATTCCCTTGTTGAAGAAATTTTGCCTTAAAGTTTTAACTAGTACCATCGGTGTTTAGCGTTGTATTCTTTAATAACCGTGGATACTTGCACATCATTTGATGTTTCTGCTCCCACGTGAGCTCTGGTCTACGCTTTAAATTACAACGAACTTTAATAATAGGGATACACTTATGTTTAAGTGTTTTAATCTCTCGATCTATAATCTCAACTGGTTCCTTAATGAAATGCAACTATTCATTATTTTGTGTCTCATCTAATGGAATGATGAGTGTCTCATCAAATAAGCACTTCTTCAGATTTGAGACATGAAAGATGTTATGTATACCATTGAGCTCTTCTAGCAAGTTTAAGTGATAGGATACGGGAGCAATCCTTTTTTGCAATTTTTAGAGGTCTAAGATAACATGGATTTAGCTTGCCTCGTTTCCCAAAACATATCGCACCTTTTCGTAGAGAAACTTTCAAAAGAACTTTATCTCCTAATTTTTATGCTTATCGACGTATCTATTTTGATAGTCACGGGTTTCTGTCACATGGCTTTGAATTTGCATGATTTTCTCTATAGTTTCATGGATAAGTTTAGGAAGATAAGTTTGGCTATTTACCTCTTCTACCTAACAGATAGGAAATAGACACTTTTGTCTGTACAGTGCCTCTAATGGTGTTGCTTTTATGTTGGTGTGGTAGTTATTATTGTAGGAAAACTCTACTAAAGGTGAATGGATCTCCCAACTGTGAACGAATTCAATGACACAAGCTTGTAACATATTCTTAAGAGTTTGAATCGTACGCTATGACAATTTTCATTTTATCTCAGACAATTAGTGACTTAACGTAATTTTTGGAACGAAATTCTTTCAACAAGGGGATGTTGTGACATCCAGTAATTTTAGGTTAACCACGTTAATAAAAACTCTGTTATGTCTGTTGATTTGTAACAACTGACTCCTAGGTCCAGCTCCAAAGCCTTAAATGTAATTTGAGACTTGTTCCTTTTTCAAGATTTCATTCGTTTAATGTACCCTCTTCTTTGTGATTGATTAATTTTGTAATTTAATCTTACCTGTATGATTCTAGTATGTTCTGCCTTAGTCTCTAAACTAATTTATAATAATTGAAAATGTAAATGACTAAACCACCTTAACAATTCCTTAAAATAAAAATAAAATTTTGGATTCTTCATCCGCATTTCTCTGTGTTCATCCGCATTTCTCTGTGTTCATCCGTATTTCTTTCGTCTTCTTCCACATTTCTCTATGTTCATCCGTATTTCTTTGGATTCTTCATCCGCATTTCTCTGTGTTCATCCGCATTTCTTTGATTTTTCACTTAGGCGCATGACAACTGTTCAAGCGCATGACAACTGTTCAGGCGCATGGGCACTATTCAGGCGCCCCGAGCAACACTTAGCATTTTTGAAAATTTCGAACCCTTCTAGAAACCTTTGACCCCGGTCTGCAAACCTCCAAACCAGCCAATGCATGGGTTGTTGCCATGCATTCGACCATTTCACCACCCAACCACACCACACCTCGGTTCTCCCTAACCCGAACCCACACTCCACCTCTTCCCTTCATAAACCGAAGTTCCTACTCCCTTTCACCCTTTCACACTCTCTTGAACTCTCTTTCTACACTCGGTCTCTCTCTCGACAAATACCACAACCGAACCCAAGAACTTTTTTCCGACTTCAACCGAGCAGAAACAAGAACTCCCAAGTTTTAGGACTCTCAGATCAACCATTCTTGCATTCTCTGAATCACCCTAAACATGGGTTCTCCTTCGTGTAAGATTTCTTGTACCCAAACAAATATTATTGTTGTTTCTCTACTCTTCTCTCCTTTGAATCCTATTTTTCTTGTTCAAAGGCAAAAAAACCGCAAACCAGTTACTGCTCTCATGAAGTTTACAGCTCTACTAAAGGTACACACTTCTTCACACCCATATACCTCGGGTTTGTGCATTTGAATCTACCCGAAAACCCCTTTTCATGGGTTTTCAGGACCATCCAACCATCTGTCCCGAATCTAACCCCCCCATTCCACATTTAAAAACTTGTTTAAAACACCTTATAAACATTTTTATAACCTGGACTTATCGATTTCAGAAGGGACTTGGGTGTTTAAACCCGAAATTTCATGTTACACATGTGTAAATTATTGCTTTGATACCCCAACCTTGACCAGGTTTATTTATACTGTTGCATCCATGGGTATAGTCTGAATTTTAAGAATGTTTGATGATGCTAAAAGGATATTATTGTGGGTTGGATGATTTGGTTTGGTGTTATGGACCTTAGAAGCATGTTTAAGGACACGAATAGGTGATGGAGGTACCTAAAAATGGCCAAATCCTTAACAAGTATTAACAACTTGTTAGAAACAAAATTTTTCAGGCCCTAAGACAAATAAATCAGTGACAAACCAAACTTGGTGAAATTTTGGGTTAACCTGTTAATTCTATAAACCGATTTAGCTTAAACGGGCCTAACCGGGGGATTTTTGGATGAGATTCTAAAAATAATGTAACAAGCCTAAGAATCATAATATTTCAGTAAATTAGGGGGCCTCAAAATCTTATTTTGATGAAAGGATTTAAAGAGAATAGTCTAAAATAACGATCCGGGTAAAAACGGGTTTTTACGGGTTAAACGTTTGAAACAAGACTTTTGTACTAAGGACCCCACAACTCTTTATAATACTGGTCTAAAAGTAATTTAAGGACCCTTAGATACTTATAAGAGCCATATTATGTCAAGAAATGAAAAGAACCAACTTCGGGGGTAAAAATTGTAATTTTGGAAACTTGAGGGACTAAAGTGTAAATTCTGAAAATTCGACCATATTTCAGTAAAATGTATAACCAAAAGCTTCTATTATACTTATTTTCATGTAAGAACTTGTGGGAAACTAAAAACTGGTCGTTTTACACCAAAAACCCAAACTTTCCTAAAAAGGAAACGTTTTGACACAAATTTTCTAAGGGATGTGGTCATATGTATTTTTAAACATATATTACCTTTGACTACCCTCCCAATAGTCTATGAAACCATAGCTTATGCTTTTATCTTGCTCATAGGGTGCTAGGACCTGAATCTGTCTGTGTGAAGAATCTTTGATCTGTCTAAGGTGAGTTTCTAGTGTTCCCTTTTTACTATTGATTTGGGATGAAGCATGCTCTGTTTGAACCAAACTTATTTGAGTACTATTATGCAATGCTATTGTATGTTGTGGCTATGGTTAGAACCTACATCTTTGTATCACAATCATTAATTCTATGTGAACCGCTTGATTATATGGGTAGATCTACTTGGGGAATCCCCCACGCACAGTGCCTTCCGATGAGAAGGGCACCACACTGAGATCCTGCAGGGTCATTATGGCATGTAACAGGTTTTATAAGATACTATGGTGTACCACTCGACAGGTATGGTATACTGTTCTGAGGCTCAGTTTCCCCTATGGGATATACCGGCAACACAAGTTTAGAAAAGGCTAGCCGGGGCTGAGTGCAGGGTTGATTGTGATCC
The DNA here is from genome assembly GCA_025506505.1 of Flaveria sonorensis. NCBI lineage: Eukaryota > Viridiplantae > Streptophyta > Magnoliopsida > Asterales > Asteraceae > Flaveria > Flaveria sonorensis. The sequence goes on along the minus strand of CM046438.1, from coordinate 34,511,654 downwards.
CACAACTGTGATACTATGTTTTTAAACTAAACTTATGGATTCAAATGAGTTCTTTTGTTTTTAAACTTTAAGCGCTTGAACTCACCAACTTTTTAGTTGACACAAATTCTTTTTGAGCATGTTTTAGGTAATCCTTGATGAGCTTGGATTTTATGGAGACTCCTAAGATGGCTTAGCACCGTGACTACCCCCTGGAATTACTTGAACTTTTTGAAACATTTGAAACAATTGGCTTTGTTATGTATTCACTTGGATAATTTTGTAATCGGTTATTTTTATGTTCGGGTCTGACTGTGTTGGCCTGGACAATTTTAATGTAATGTGATGCCATGTGATTTATCCTTCCTTGTGTGCTCTTGAGTAGTTAGTTTCCGCTGCCATGTATATTACCAGTCTGCGATGTCCCACCCTCTTCTTTTGCCCGGGGCGTGACACATTGGTATCAGAGCCAAAGGTTGTAGAGAAATCAGGAATACCTTAGTAGACCCTAGGCTACAACCCTGATACCCTAGGACTATCCTTGTTTTGGAGTATGTTAGGATGAGTGGGTTGGGTAAATTGATGATTACACTTGATCAACATAATCATGAATTTACCAAACACGTAAATTCCAGCACGATCCCCTATTTGGTGTTAGAATCTTTTCTTCTGTGTAGAAAATGTTTTGTGTGAGTCTAAACTTTGTTTTATCCCTGCGGTAACCTATGCTTTCACTTACGGATACTATTATCATGGTTACTGCTATAACTATTATTATGAGATAGTATCATCACTATTGCCATGAGCTATAAGAAACCAAATTACTCATGATAATTTTACAGGAACTCGAGATCAATGACCAACAACGGAAAAGCACCCGCACTACGTGGATGAGACCGCTCCGGTAGGATGGCTGAGGAGGGCGACTTCTCCCTCATAATATGAAGTGTATATGAGAAGATTCAGCCACCCTAGATGGGTATCCGTTACGTCGGACGACACGGATCCATCGGAGGATTCAGCCCCAACATCTCAGGCGAGGAGCCGGACCCGCTCTAACTCACCCCATGTCGTAGCGCCTACCCATTCGCCCATCCCACCTATTAGGAATAGGGGCGCGTGAGTCATTACTCGGCCACGGAAGAGCACTTGACCAGGAGCTTCTGTTTCATTCAGAATGCTGCCTCCTCCACCTCTTCCTATGTCTGCTCCTGCACTGGCGCCTTCTATGATGGGACCGCCTAGACGCCTACCTCAGGATGAGTTTTGGATACCTTCGAGGCGCAGCATGTACGATGGCCCGAGCGTGGTAGCAGGGGATCACTACTCGCAGTCCAGCCATCGTGCTAGTGACTTTGGTCCCTCCAACCCTACGTTGAGTGACATTCTGAGGACCATTCAGCGCCATGAGCTCACACTTCAGCACGCCACGCGAACCTCGCAGTCCACCCAATTTCAGGCACTAATGGCATCCCATGGTGTCCAGCGCTTGGAGCAAGAACAAAAGAAGAAGGGGTCAGGCTGGTTCGGGTGGTTAAAGAAGAGATGGCAATAGTGATGGAATGATGTTGATTATTTTAATGATACTATTTATGAGAAACTACTTATTTATTTCTGATACTATTATTTGGGCGTGATGTCACCTTCCAGCTTGTATTGCTATGAAACTATCGACTCTGTTGATATTTGTCATGCTATCTATGAGTGAACTTCTTTTATGATACCATCTTATCTATTGCTGGTTTCCTGTTTGGGTTATGCATTAGTATATTCTTAGGATTTGATTTGATTGCCTTTTTGAATTGCTAATTGACTCTATGAATGTATGAGACTATGTATGACGTGGAGTGACCCTTAGGAGTTAATTGGTGTATGGGATACGCGAAACAAAATTTATGAGACACTAAATAAGCTTATCTATGATTGACACCAGAATGCCGCCTAGAAAGGAAACACGCAGAGGAAGACACAAGGGTGTTGGTCGCCCCAGGGGTCGAGGTGGGAACCAACCACCCACTCCACCTAGGGCTGACCGTGAGGAAAACACTAACCGCGAAAATGATGTAAGGATCGCCAATTTGGTGGCCCAACAGATTGCTAATGTTATCCCCACCATCATCGCGCAAATAAATGCTGATTGGGAAAACACGACCCAGAATGATGGACCCTGAAATAATATGGGAAATGCTGAAGAGGTAAGAACCGGGTGTTCTTACAAAACTTTCATTTCATGCAAGCCAAAAGACTTCTTCAGCACTAAGGGAGCAATAGACACCTACCGCTGGCTGGACGAAATGGAAGTTGTGCTGGATATAAGCGAGTGCCAGAACGAACATATGGTCAGGTTTGCCTCCCGATCCCTAAAGGGGCCAGCCTTAGAATGGTGGAAGTCTATCATTCAGCCAAGGGGCAGGGATGCTGCCGGCCGCATGAAGTGGTCGGAATTTCGAGAACTCACGACCGGTAAATACTATCCGATGAACCAGCTGGAGAAGCTTGAGGCAGAATTTTGAGCCTGGAAATGAGGGGCTCAAATTACACCGGGTACATAAACCAATTCTCAGCTCTGTCCAGACTTGTGACTCACTTGGTAACTCCCGAATCTAAAGGCGTAGCCCGATTTATCTGGGGACTGCATCCCAAATTCCGTCGCATGGTCCGATCTGCCAGGCCTACAACCCTCTAATCGGCTGTTGATCTTACTGGCAGCTTAACGGATGACCTGATCAGGGCTGGATGGACGGATCAGGGTAGGAGTGAAGATAAGAAGAGGTTATCAGGCTACAAGAGAAGGTGGATCGATGTCAGAAGGGCCGGTGGCAGTGGTAGTAGCTCAAACAGGAGGGTCGATGAAGGGGCGAGACGAGATGAGCAGGGGGCAAGAGGCCGAAAGCTGAACGTAGGTACCAACCCCTTATGCACCAAGTGGAAGCTGCACCACCAAGGGGAATGCAAACTGATGCCCGGCTTTAGGTGTAAACGGCGGAAGCAGTAGCTTCTAGGACGAAGCCGAGTAGCTAGTGGAGTGGCCAAGGAGGCCTACTATACCGATACTAGATTAGTAACCGGTGAAATCCCCAAATAAAAAAATTTCAGTGAACTATTGAAGCTATCAGTGTGATTGATCAGACAAGTACCAAGGCTTTCGGTATACTTCTTTCATTTCCGAATTTGCTTGCGACAAGTCCTAGCATTAGTATGAGTTCGTTGACCGCGTAAGGGTGATCCATCTTGATGACGAATTCCATGATAACAAGAAATAGAAATGAATCGTTCGATGTCTGCTCGTTCTCCCCTCTTCAATTCCCAATGAACAACATGATCTTGACCTATCATTTGTTCAATTTGGTCGATCTGATACTTAGTTAATTCTTTTATCTTTATGTTCCTTCCTATAACTCGTATAGATCTGATTGAAGATATTGCATTAGAAAGGGATACAAAGTAACTTCCAAAGATTGAAAGAGAGGCAATCCCAGTTAGATACTGGTCTTGTTGCACATCTTCGAGTTCATGACGGATAGCCCGCTAGGGACTGCTTGGCTTGTTAGCGAGATCGCAATGGCTCTATTTGCAATATTTCTATCTATTATTTTACAGATTTATAATTCTTCCGTTTTATTGGATGGAATTTCAATGAATTAGATCTATAAGAACCCCCAAGTCCTAGCTTTTCAATAAAAAATGAATCCTTTAGAGCTCGGATTTCTAGCTCATTCTATTTTGGTAGTTTGACCATGAGATTTCATTGTTTCTGTATTTCTGGAATATCTCAAGGAAAATATCGAATTGGATCCTAAATTGACGAGTTAGTGTGAGCTTATCCATGCGGTTAGGCACTCTTCGAATAGGAATCCATTTTCTGAAAGATCCTGGTTTTGTGCTTTGGTGGGTCTCCGAGATCCTTTCGATGACCTATGTTGTGTTGAAGGGATATCTATATAATCCGATCGATTGCGTAAAGCCCGCGGTAGCAGCGGAACCAGGGAAAGTGTGAGAAAAGACAGTTCTTTTCTATTATATTAGTATTAATTCATATTAGATTAGTCTTAGTTAGTGATCTTAGCTTAGTGATTCCTTTCTTCAGTGATGAACTATTGGCGGCAGTCCTACATTTTGTCTCTGTGGACCGAGGAGAAAGGGGGCTCGGCGGGAAGAGGATTGTACCATGAGAGAAGCAAGGAGGTCAACCTCTTTCAAATATACAACATGGATTCTGGCAATGCAATGTAGTTGGACTCTCATGATGATTCGTTCTATATGATATATATGTCTGGAGCATATTTGTGCAGTACTGGGCTGGAGACTCTCTTCAGATTGAGCCCAAATTTTTTATTAATTTGAATGAAATACTCATTTTTTTCAAGAACAAGAACAGGCCCCCCTCAGGCCCCCCTTCTAATCTTATTTTTTATTTTTTTCTTATATTTATTTTGATTTTGGGGATTTATATTGAATGTGTCTCACAACCAAGAATAATTCAGAGGGTCATTTCGGTTTTGGATCATGAGCTTCTAAAATATCTTTTAGACCATGACCAATGCCCCAGTTGGTCCTATACATGTGACCCGCTATCAGAAAAAGAATTGCAATAGCTAAATGATGGTGTGTAGTATCGGTTAGCCATAAGTTGAAACCATAATCCAGCATTTGATTCTGAATCCAAAGTAGTTCAGCACAACCACTTGCTGTAATATTATATTTAGCTTTAGTAGTTGATGTGGATACACATGATTGCTTCTTACATTGCTAGGAGATAATCCTTCCACCAAGAAATTAACATCCTCAGGATGTGGATTTCTTTTGATGTTACAGCCACCATAATCACTATCTGTGTAACCATAGAGGTTAAAATCCTTATTCTTAGGATACCAAAGACCCAGTTTGGGAGCTCCTTTAAGATATCTAATAATTATTTTAGTATTAATTAGGTGAGACACCTTTGGAGCAGCCTGATATCTTGCACAAATGCTAGTTGGAAACATGATATCAGGCCTACTTACAGTAAGGTACATCAGGGATCCAATAATTGCCCTGTACTAATGCTGATCAGTATTCTCTCCCTCGGAATCAGGACAAAGATTATGATTTCTAGGTATAGGTGTCTTGGCTAGCTTACAATATTTCATTTCAAATCTTTTTAAGATGTCCATGACATACTTAGATTGATTGATGAAGAGCCCTTCTTCCATCTGCTTCACTTGAATTCCAAAGAAGAAGTCAATCTTTCCCATAGAACTCATCTCAAACTTCCTCCTCATGATGCTTTCAAAGTCCTTACACATTTGGTCATTTGAGGTACCAAATATGATGTCATCAACATAGACTTGTATAAGCAGCATGTCTTTTCCAGACTTCTTTATGAACAATGTTTTGTCTATTGTGCCTCTGGTATAGCCACTCTTAAGAAGAAACTGAGATAATGTCTCATACCACAGCCTAGGTGCCTGATGCAACCCATAAAGAGCTTTATCAAGTTTGCACACATAGTTGGGGTGCTGTGGGTCTTCAAATCCAGGTGGCTGGCACACATAGACTTCTCTATCGATATCCCCATAAATAAATGCAAATTTGACATCAAGTTGATAAACTATAAAGTTCTTGGATGCAGCAAAAGCAAGAAAGATCCGTACAACCTCAAGTCTTGCAACAGGTGCAAAGACATCTGTGTAATCTATTCCTTCCTGCTATATGTATCCTTGAACAACAAGTCTTGCTTTGTTCTTTATGATCAAACCTCTATCATCTCTTTTGTTTCTGAATACCCACTTAGTGCCAATGGGGACTTAGGCAGGTGGCAATGGACACAAGTTCCATATCTTTTAACTCTTGAATTGAAGCAACTCTTCTTGCATTGCTTCTATCTAGTTGTTATCCTTAAGGGCTTCTTCCACCTTCTTTGGTTCCATCTGAGAGAGAAAGCATGAGTACAAGCAAACATTCCTATTATAGGTCTGACTTCTTGTTTTCACACCTTTTGAGACATCTCCAATGATGTTTTCAGCTGGATGAGTGTTGCGTACCCTGAACCTGGGAATCAAATCTAGTTGCATAGATAGATCCAGGTTTAAGAAGTTTTGCTCAGGATTTTGAACACCATGACTAGCAGATGTCTCACACTCATTCAATGAGGACTGATTCAATGAATGTGTGACAGCATCAATGGTATTTTGCTGAGAAGCAGCATCAATAGTTGCATGTTCCTCCAGATCACTTCCTTCATCAGCTTGGTTTCGAGTACTTGAGTTGTCAGTTGTTGAGTTATAAGGCTCAGTAGGCTGACAACTTGTTGAAGCTCTATTGTTTCCTAAGATATTCAAGCTTTTAGGACTTCCAGTAGTGGGAGCTTGATCTTCATGACTTCTTGGAGAAATTGCAATAGGTCTTGGTAACTCAAACATTTGATTTTCATTGGGGTCACTTTGAGTTCCTGTTCCAGCTGAAACATTCTCATAAGATGGTTTAGAATAGTTTGGAAACAATTCTAAATTAAAGATATAATAAGGACCATTGCCCTTACCACAAGAAGTGTGCTCATTAACAACAATGTTGGATGATTCCTCAAATTGTTGATTTTTGATATTATACACTCTATATGCAATAGAGGTTGAGGAATATCCAACAAAGATAGCATCATCCAACTTTTTAGCAAATTTTGCTAAATTGTCCTTTGTGTTAAGTATGGTGCACCTGCTGCCAAAGGACCTAAGAAAGCCAATGAACGGTGGCCTTTTGTTCCATAACTCATAAGGGTTCTTTCTATGGGGCTTAACAATGAGAACCCTGTTCTGCATATAACATGCAGTGCTGACTGCCTCTGCCTAGAAAGTTAGAGGTAGTTTTGAATCAGCTAACATATTTCTTGCAACCTCAACAAGTGTCCTGTTCCTCCTCTCAGCAACACCATTCTGTTGAGGAGTTCTAGGAGCATTATATTGTCTGGCAATCCCTTTTGAGTTACAAAATGAGTCAAGAACTTGATTCTTAAACTCAGTACCTTGATCACTTCTAATGATTTTTACCTTGTGATCTATTGGATTTTCAATTTTAAGAATAAAAGATTTTAGAGTTTCAGTTGTTTCATCTTTAGTTCTTAAAAAGGAAACCCAAGTAAATCTTGTGAAATCATCAACAATCACAAGGCAATATGATTTTCTTCCAATGCTCATTATACTTGTAGTACCAAAGAGATCCATGTGCAATAAGTGTAATGGGGTGGTGATGGACTTAACCTCTTTGGATTTGTGAGATACTTGTGTTGCTTTCCTTTCAGGCAGGTAACACAATTATCTTTACAGATAAACTCCTTTTTGGGCACACCATATACCAAATTATTTTTAACTAATTTATTCATGGTTTTGAAATTGACATGGCACATTCTTTTATGCCAAAGAGTTGACCCATCACCATTTGCTTTGGAAAGAAAGCATGACACTTCACCCAGTAGGGAAGCATTATTCATATCCAGCTTGTACATATCCCCTCTCCTAGGAGATCTAAGAAGCACCAATTCCCTAGGAATTGTCATCCCGGGTTTGAGGATGATGCACTCATGTTCTGTGAAAAGCATTTGGTGCTTTTGATCATAGAATTGAGAATCACTTAAGAGATTGTGTTCAACCTGTTTGACAAAGTTTACTTTGTCAAATTTTAACTTACCATTGGATACACTACCACTACCAGAAATGTATCCTCCAACTCCACCTCCAAACTGAACAGACCTCCATCAAAGTGTTTAAATTGTTGTAGAAGAAATCTGTTTGTCATGTGCTTGGAACATCCACTATCCACAATCCAAACATTTCCATTCTTGTCATGTGGATGTCCCTACATATAAGATGAAATGATTAGTTACTATTGGAAACCCAAGCCTTGTTGGTCTTGGGTTCTTCCAATGCAGATGATATAATTGAACCAAAATATATGCATGGGGCTTTAATTATGGTTTGAGAAGAAGAAGGTTGGGCTGCAGTATCTTTTCTGATCTTCCATTCCATCCTATGGTTGATCTGTGTATATTAGCCTGAAGAGGCTTGTGCAGCATAACTTGCTTCCGAGGCTTCTTTCTTCATGGAAGAAATTGTCACCACCTTTACTTCCCGAGCAGTCTTCTTCTTAGAAGGTTTCAAAGGATTCTTTTTGTTCCTTTGTTTGTTCTTTGGCTTTTCTTCTGAAGCTAATTTCCTTTCAGAAGAAAGCGTTTCTTTTGAAAGCAACTTGTCTTTGGAAACAAGCTTTCCTTTCCATAACACTTGGACAATATGCTAAGGTTCAAATATGAAACCATCCTTGACTCTTTCATTCATAACATTAGATGCATAATGTGCGCTTGCTGGATTGTAGTAACAATTCTTAGCCATGTGGTTATGCAAACCACAGATTATGCATTCAATGTTATTCTTGATGGGGCATTTTGACTGTTGTTTCTTGTACTTCTTTTCTTCTTCAATAGCCTTCTCCTTTAATTTTTGATCCTTCATCTGGATAGGTGTGCTGGTACTACACTCATTTCCTGAATCAGGATTTCCAACTACTTGAAATCCGGCTGAGATGAATACTCCCCTTTGCTTTGGGTCTATCTTCAACTTTGACTCAGCCACCTTCTTGGCAATTTTTCTTGCTGTCTTGATTTTGTTCTTTCTGGCTTTGGTGGTTAAGGGTTGATCATCAACTGTGGGGATGAGATTTTCTACCTTATCCTTCCCTGTGGTGGTTTCCATAATTGCATCATTGTTCTGCTCTTTGGTTAGTGGGTCAGCAGTTGGAACCTCTTGCTCATCAGTACCACATTTTGGTTATCTAATAGACATAAAGGAGTGTGGTGGAGCAATCTTATTGGTTCCTAACCCACTTTTGTTTTGATAGCACACCTTTGAGTGGGAGGATGATGCAATGATGGTGTTGAAGTTATGCTCTTCAATGGCATACTTTTTGACTTTAGCCTCAGCTATCACTAGCTGGGCTTGAGCTCTAGTCAACTTGAGATTAAATCCTTTATTTGAGCTCTGTAATTTGAGTGTTCATGTTTTAAAGAGGACACAGTTTTCTCTAACTCTTCTATTTTGAGTTTGTAGTCAGATTTTGCTCTCTTAAAATCATATTTTAGTATGTTTAAAGACTCAATATTTGATTTAACTTCCATGTTGTAGTCCTGATATAATTTAACCTTAGCAATATAGGTTGGAGTACAAAGATGCTCATATACCTTAGTGTCTTCAGTTCAACCCATGAGAGCTTAAGCAAGAGTGACATCTTGCACCATGAAGCTCCAATCAATTTCTTGAGTAACACCTGTAGTTTGTTGCTTAGTGGATTTGGTTGTAGCTTTAGTGGTAGCAGGATGTTAGGAGGCTTGAGTTGCTCCAGGATTAGATCTAGGAGCTTTGCATTCCCTTGCAAAGTGACCAAGCTGGTTGCAGTTGTAGCACTTGACCTTTGTCTTGTCAAACACAAATTTGTTGTTGGTTGGGTTCTGAAGGAACTGTCTTCCAGTTCTTTTGAAGAGCTTCTTTGCTCCAAGGTCTGGGGAGCCATTGGACAATCTTCATGTATTCAACATCATCTGGGCTAAAACACTCTAGGTCATCAAAACAAAATTGAAAATCTCCTGAGTGCTCACTCCCTGAAACAAAAGCACAACTATCCTGGAAAGAATTTTGTTGAGCCTGTTGAGACCTGGGTGTCTCAGGGAATGTGATGTATGGCCTAGAGGAAGAGATGGTTGTTGGGGGTAGTTCAGGTACAACTGGGGCTGGGGAGTTCCTGAACCTTCAGTAACATTTAGAGCATTGCTAACACAAAGGTTTAAGGTCTATTCATCAATGGCTTTTCTAAGTTTCCAACTCCATACGGTATCCATCAAGGATTCCATATAGTTTAGTCATAGTGAGAGTGTTGAGATTCTTAGTTCTGTTGATTGAGACACAATAGAAAGTCCACTCATAAGGAAGTGAACTCATGAATTTTCTTACTATGTCTCTCTTCTCAAGAACCACTCCCATAGACTAAAGAGAGGTGATCAAGTCCATGTACCTGAATTATTATTAGCTCAAGGTCTAACCAACAATATATGTGAAGTTCTCACACTTCTGCTTCAACACATCTTTCTTGGACTCCTTGGATTCAACAGAACCAGAGTACATCAACTTAAAAGCATCAAAGAGTTCTTTGGTAGACATGCATTGCTTAAAGCCTACCATTATAAAGTTTGGTATAGCCGTAAGCAAAATAGTCATGGCTTTGCAGTCAATGTCTATCTTCTTGAAGTCTTCATCAGAGTAGTCTTTAACGGCCTTCTCAATCATGTCACCATCACCAGATGGGGATTCCACCTTTGGTTGGTATAGACCATAAGTAACTGATCTCCATATGTGACTGTCTTGATACTTGATAAAGCCTTCAATACGTTTGCACCAGGTTCCAAAGTCATTACGAATGATGATAGGAGCCTTGGTCATGGTTCCCATCTCAAACTCAGAAAGCTTCTGGTTAAGAGCCATTTGAGTGAAGTGAGTGAGTGTGAAGAATACAAGGGTGATTTGGGATGGTAAGATCTCATAATCAAGAGCCTATAAAGCTCTGATACCAATTATAGGATCGGTGTTTGTCTCACAAGACAAGATATTCTCACAAACTCACTTAATATCACTCGGGGTGATGAAGCAAAATCTCTACTAAGTTCACAAGTAATATAATAAGGTAATGAAAGCACATTAACACCTGAATGGTTTTTCAAGATACTTGTATATATTACCTCTCAACTCAGTATTACAAGACTCTTACAAGCATGGCTACTAAGTTACATGGAGAAACTATATATACTACAATCTATAGTCGGTTATACTTGGAAAACCAGCTGGAATTTACAACTACATAAATACTACATTGCTAGAAGTAAAGAATCTAATATAAAGGAATAATATCCTAGATTAGGTAGTCATGATAGGTCCATGAATTACCTTTTGTCACCAACTAAGAATGGAAACTGTACTTGGTTGAGAATGGTGAACAGTGGATTAAAGTATGGTCAACTACATGGGCATGGAAAAGCACCATGCAGTTTAGCAGAGTTGCAGTTGGCTGTCAGACAGACCATACTTATGTCCACTGGTTCATAGTTGGTTCTTCTAGAGATAAATGTCTTCGAAAGAATAAATTCTTTCGAGGTCATTTTGGCTTCGGAAGAAACAACTTCTTCTGAACTTCTGCAAGTCTTCAGGACTTTATTCTTCGGAAACTGTCTTTGGATCTTCTAAGTTGTATACGTCGGAAGGAGAACAACTTGGTCTCAGAAGACTAAGTTCTTCCTTCAGAAGTTCTTCATACTTTGAGGTTTGGAAGATCTTTGACTTGGCTTTGGAAGAGCAGCTTTGTCTTCCGAAGACCACTTTATTTTAGTATTTCAAAATTCTTCTAAGTATTTTTTTGGTTGCACCAGCCTCATATGATCCAACAACAGATAATATGCTCCTAGAAGTGCGCATCTTAAGAACCTGAGAGAAACATGCTAAAGTGTCAATACAGTGTTGCTGAGTTCACATGTTTAAATAAACAATAATGTATCAAGAAACAGATCCAGCAACCGAAGTAATCAAGTAGATAGCAAGTCTACGTAACAAGTTACTTAGTGTATGAAGTTCGCAACCAAAGCTAACAAATATAAGTATGCCTCGGCTGTGGTTACCATACGACAACAAAAGAAATTACTTCAATTAAAAACCTGTTCGACATGCGCCTCATGCGGGTGGGGTTTGTCAAACCCAGTAGATCTACTAAGAATTACCTCGCTAAAATACCTAAATTGATGTCGTAAATAATTATCGATAGGTAACTAGACTCATGTTTGGACCACAATCTAATAAGGACTTTCCACCTTCAAACGTACGTGTTTATGCCAAAACGTACGTGTTTATGCCAAGGTGATTCTAGCCCCTTTGTTTTTATACATTTTAGTTATATTTAAGCTAGCATGCAAACTCTTACGGATATGGTTTTTAAAATAATAATTTTGGAAATGATGTTTAAAGATATATAACAAGTTTATTAATACTTACATACACCAGTACAAATGTCTTTTTGATTGTATTTTTATAGTAACTACTTATAGTAGTTTGATGTTTTTAAGCATGTATATAGTCTATTACGATAGAGGTCTAGCATATTATTGCTATAAATATATGTGTGATCGAGGTGTAGCATCCTTTTCTATAGTTGATTTATGTGGTAGAAGTCTAGCACATTCACAGGCTATAGATTACCCCTATGATGGAGGTCTAGCACTAAGATGTTATAGTTCATGCCGTGGTAAAGGTCTAGCATTTCACAGGCCATAGTTTACCAATATGATAGAGGGCTAGGACTATGGTGCTATAGTTCATGGGTGTGGTAGAAGTCTAGCATTTCACGGGCTTAGTTTACTCATGTGATGGAGCTCTAGCACTATGTTGTTATAGTTCATGCATGTGGTAGAGGTCTAGCAAAAGCAAAGGATTATATTGGTATAATTGGAACTAAATGGATTTCTATATGTTTATATATAATTGAAATGTAAGTTATGGTTAACGGATTACACATAATACTGATATCTATGTATGTTATGAGTTGTATTGCCAGTTTGAGATATGATGATTAAAGGAATGTGCATAATACGATACTAATCTGTGTTACGTGCCAGATGATTAGTTAAGACTATGTTATGTGTATAACAAATGTTTTAGTGTTTATATTAGATGAATAATTATATATAAGTTTATAAATGTTTTATCAAACCTAGAGTTCACTCAGCTTTGTTGATATTTAGCTTGCATGTTTGTTTTATGCAGGTTTGGATATTAATGCACTATGGAACTTTTGAGATGAATTGGTAGGCTACCCGACATCAAGACTTGGCTTTCCAAACTTATATGTTTTATGAAATGTTGGTGTGTGCGAATAGTATATATATTGATAAAGGTTTTTTCACAAATTTAGTTTTAAATGGTAATTACTAATACTAAACTACACACACAAAAGGCAAGTGTACTTGTCATGATGTAATATAGTGTTGGTAAGAACCGAGTATCAATTCGTGGACACACTAAGCCTACTATAACCCTTATAATTGATTATCAGTTTTGATTTAACAAATGATAAGTTTAACAAAATAGCAAAAAATAAAGATAGATTGATACTTTTGGTGATTCTTTCAGTGAAGTACGGCTATTATCCTAATTTAGATTACACTTATGTAACTATGATGAATTGGTGGTGTGGATAAAGATATTGATTAATGTAATTATGTTAAAGTTTATAAACATGAGCCAATATGGATTTCTCGTCAGCTAGCTCCGTAGTGACAAGGACACCAACATCGAGTAATTTACAACGTTTATCAATCCAAGTCACTAGTATTGTAAGTCGATCTCGTGTAACCTTTCAACATACGATATCTGAAAACGTAACTTAATGATAAAAAGAGAGTTGATCAAGTTGCTTCCTAACATACCATTAATTGTAGAAAACTAAAACAATTACTGTAGATTTCTCAGACTAATAATGTGACATCTGTCACCAAAATAGGTGTGTTGACCTTGACTTTGACTTTTAATTTTGATTTTGTTAGATTTGGACATGGTTTTAATTGATTGTTCATTTCAATGTTGATCAAAATGTTAGCTTAATGGGCCTATATTATAGTATTGGGCCTTGGGTTATTGCCAATAAGATGACCATTGGGCTTGCCATCGTACAATGTCCTGTGCATTGAGCCTAATCAAGGATTTTCCAAAAGGTGAAACGCTAAAATTTACGTTAAAACCCAACTAACCAGACATTCATGGACTTTGCCTAAAGTCTATTAAATAAACATAAATTAATCAAGGATTATCCAATTTCTAGGGCATATAATAGTTCGTTGGAATCGTTTTAGCACGCGAAATTTAAAAATGTAAAAATTGGTCGACACGCGATTCAAGACCAGACGGATTGGATGAGATGGGCCAAGGTCCCGAAGGCCCTTGCCCCTCCCCTTGTTGTAGCCAAAACCAAGACAAAGGGGAATTCCCCCCCCCCCCCTTGTTTCCTCACTTTTGCAAACTTTCTCTCCAAGATACTCTCTAGTTGTAAACCCTAGCCACCATAACCCAATTCTTTTATGTTCTTCATCATATTCATCAAAAATCAGCATCACCATATCATTCCATTGATTTTGGAAATAATCAAGACATTCAAGATCGTGTTCTAAGCAAGTCATGTTCATCTTCTAATCTTTGGAAAGAAAAATCGTTTCTTGATGATTTTATTTCTTTTTCTACTTTAATATCAATGATATTCATCATCTAAACACAAAATCATCATCTAATATTCTTATATTGTTTGTTTTTGATGTTGGATCGTGAAGATCTAGGTGTTACTGTGTTGGACTCTCTAACCGGTAAAAGCCTAAACCTAGGTCTTTGTATATTCTTGAATCTATTGAAGTTGGGTTTTAATCTTGTGTAACCTAATCAAAATAGACATATTGGACTTATAAATTTTTTTTGAAATTATCAATTTTGTTTCTTGTTGGACTCAACAGGTGCATTAAAAGGATAATAGTTGCCATAATCAAACATAATATGTTTTAACATCCAAACAATTAATAACTAACATATTAGTATCATTAACATTAATAACATACACTAATGTAGCTTAAATTTCTTTTTCAGGATTGTAGATAAAAAGGAATTTTTGCTAAGTGTCTACGGCGGATGAAGACATTCCACAGCGGATGAACAAGAGTCTGCAGTGGATGAAAAAAAGCTTCTAAGTGTCTACAGCGGATGTCCAAAGCATACACAACGGATGACTAGTCCATAGCTAATGAACTATCTACAGCGAATGTTTATCCAAGCGGAAGAACACTCCACAGCGGACAACATACAAAGCGATCACACATCAAGTGTTCACAGCGGGCAACATCCACGACACTGCGGACAGCTTATTAATCATTCACAGCGGACGACTTATCATCCACAATGGACAGTCTATCATCCATAGCGGACAACTTATAGACTTAGGATTATTTATGTTATTTTGTTTTACGTACGGGTATTTTTGTAATTGTTGATAGCTATCTGTATAGGCTATAAATAGCATAATACCCTAATCTTTTGTAAGCTTTTGAACATTCAATACAAACAAGCAGTTTATTATTATCATTCAAGCATTCAATCACTTGCAATCACACAATCATACACACACACACTGATATTATATCTCTGATCATGGGTTTCCGCACCATGATTATTGATTGTTGAATAGAATATAACAATATGTTGTTATATTTGTTTGAGAGATTTGAAAAGATCCTTGGGGAGTCCATCTTTTTGATTTGGATTTCATCAGGTGGTATCAGTGCCATGGCTCAAATCATACACTGATTTTCGATCCTCTCATTCATTAACATGATATTCATGGTTCATTAGCTTCATACCATACCTTTTGAGCTTGAAATCAACACACATTCTTCTTATACATCATTCATTCAACAAATGTTCAAAAACATGAGTTAATCATCTGTTTTCATTCATTTTGAAGAAGATTATGTGTTTTTGTTGCTAATAAAGCTCTAAACATCATTCATACATGATTTTCAAACTTGTTCATCACAAAACTCTCTAAAACCTCATCGGTTTCTAAGTGTTTTCTGATAAACAGTACACGGGTATTGTTCTATCTAGTTTTCATCAAACAAACACTCATTTGAATACTTTGAATCCATTCATTGTATTTAAACATCATATTTGAGTTGTTCTACACTCAAATCAGGCAATTAATTTTTTTGAAACAACAAACCGATTGTTGTTTTGTTGAAATTGCTACAGTCGCCAACAAACCCTAGGATAAACCCTAGTTTTTGTTCATTCAAACCTTCATAATCTCTAGTGATTGTGTTAGTTTATCATTCAAAATCAAAGAAGAAACACATTTTTCTTTTAATTTTTCTGAAAAATTAACTTTTTGATTCGAAAAAGTTAACTTTTTAAACAAAATATTTGTTTTTAGGGTTTTGACTTTTTGACCGGATTCACTAAAAGGGTTTTGACTGTTTTGACTGAATTGACATCATTAATAGAATATTCCCTTATTCTATCGAGACATAACAGTGACATTACCATGGATATTAATTAAAATTGATTAATTCCTTTATTTGGTAAATTGTAAAAAGTGACAAAAACACTAACAAACAAATCCTAGTGACTTTAGGATAAAAACAAATTTAGCACCGAGCTAAATAATCAAACAATTTGACCTAAAACGTTAAGTTAAAAAATTTAACAAACATGTCTAATGAAATTTCAGGATCAAACAGTGGTCTCAAACCACCAAGACTCAAGAACAAAGCAGATTTCAAACAATGGAAAATTATGTTTAGAAATTGGATTGGTTTCAAAGACCCGGACCTATGGACATCCATAACCGAGGGACCATTCATACCATTAACTCTTGGGCCTGACTATAACACACAGAAGCCAGTAAGCTTGAAAAGTATAGCTGGAGATGACCTCAAGAAGGTGAAAACAGACATGAAAGCATACAGTATATTGGCAATGACTTTGCTATTTGAAATTTTGACACGGGTTGAAAATTTCAATATTGTTCATTAACTCTAGAAGGTATTTCACACCATGTGTGAAGGAAGTGAGGAGATAAGGGAAATTATAAAGGAGAAATTGAGGACCCAATATGAATCTTTCACCATGTTCAAGGAGAATCCATACCACAACAACTCCACAAATTTGTTCAACTGGTCAATGAGATAGTCTAAGGTCTCAAATATAAATCAATGGAGATCAACAAAAAGATGTTGCATACACTGCCTGAGAGCTGGACTCAGTTAGTCTTATTAATAAAAGCAATATTGGATCTTGAGGAATTATCTCTAGATGCACTAGTGGCCAAAGTAGAGGCACTAGAACGAGATGAAAGATCTAGGAATAACAGTATAATCAGACATGTGGAATCATACAAGTTCAAGGAACTTCAACAAACAGACAGTGCATTCTTGACTTGCACTAGTGAAGATGAAGATGAAGAATTTCTGGATTCAAGTGAAACTTCATTCTTTTCTGCTCAAGAATCATCCAACAACAAACAAAAGTCTAAAAAGACTAGTGTTCATGCTTCCGATGAAGCAACACCCCAAAGCAAACAACATCCTCACACTTCCAGCTCCAGCAAACAACAATAACCAAAGACTCACAACATACATAAGTTTGAGAAACCCATGGATGCTCTTATAATCATTCTACAAAGTGAAGAGCAGAAGGCAACCTAGGCAGCCTTCCCAACTAGCTTTGAAGCATACTTGGGTGCAAATCTCCACCATCTCAAATCATCCAACAAGACCTAGATGAATTGCCACCAGACATGGTTGAAGAAATGTCTTCAGTGGTCTATGGCAACGCTTGCCTATATATCAAAAAGGTTTCTCCAAAGAAACAGAGGGTTGAGCATGGACAAGAAAACAAAAATTGGGTTTAACAAAACAAAGGTGAGATGCTACAACTATCAACTGTATGGACATTCCTCTAAAGAATGCCAACAACCAAGAGTTGACAGAAACAATAATCAAACACAAGCATCAAGCAGCTACCATTCAAACAGATAAACCCACCTTCTATCAGTATTCTTGCTGTACCAACCCCACCTCAAATAACACAGTATAGTCCAAATTAACACTCAAAATCATCTGCAATGATTAACAAACAAGATGGTAAGTGTGATTGGAGTATGTACGAGGCAGAGATCCAATCTCCTAATCATGCCCTCATGGCAAACATAGAAGATAAGATTTCAGAAATCCTGAAAGAGGTAAGGGAAAACCTCTGTACACAAGCATGTATTGATGAAGTCAATAGATACAGAGAACACGCAGACAAACTTTCAAAGAAAGTAATCGAAACAAACATTTTAAATGAAAGTCTAAAATCAGAACAAAAATAATATGGGGCTAAAATTCTTTCATTACAAAATGATTTAGACAAATTAATGTCTGAAAAATTAACTCTTGCAGCTCAAGTAGAGCAACTCTCTGAATCATTGACTCAGTCAAAAACACTACAGGCTGAAACTGAAGTGAAACTTTAGAAATTTCAGGTGAGCAACAAGAAGTTTGAAGAACTTCTTGCTCAGCAAAGGGCATTTAAAGATCCATCAGGTTTAGGATATAATAAGGCCAATCCACCTTATAATGACAATTATATTCCACTTCCTGATTCAATGACAAACAAACAGGGTGAGTCTCTTGACCCACATGACAGGACTGATGATTCAAAACAATCATCGTCATCATCATCAAAATAATCATTAATATCCAAAACACCATATTTTTATAAACAAGACTGATGATTCAAACACATCCACAAATAAAATCAACATATTTTTATCAAAGAGAAAATAATGAGTTTGATGTACAAACAACTGATGAAGATGATGTTGATCTTTTGTATGATGAGTTAGATCAACCAATTACTAAAACTACAAACGATTCAAGTGTGGTTGATACATCAACCAAACAAACAAAGTAGACACAAGGTTTTGATATCTGCTCTGGTGGAAGAAAAACTGGATCTTCCACTGCCTCTCCTCTACAAACAAACAAAGGAAAAGGCAAAGCTCACATTCAGCAAAAATAAACAACAATAACTTTTGATGTACCTTTAAACTCAAATTTAAAATCAAAGGTTATTAACAAACAAGGCAATGCAAATCTACCATACTGCAAGTGGTGTGATCAAAACACACACACCATAGAAAAATGCAAATATGGTAAATATTGCAAGTACTGTAACATGAACAATCACAGTACTAAATCTTGCCATTTTCACAATTATTGTTCAATTTTAGAAAGAAACAATCATAGCACTGCTAACTTTTTTTTCAATAAGAAAAACAAGAAGCAAAACAAACAGCCTCAAGTTAAGAAATCAACTGAGAAACAAATAGTTGTTCATAATAAAAAAAAGGTAGGAGTACCAAGACAAACTCCTCATCAAAAGGTTGTTTTAAATAATGATAAATTTTTTTTATGACACCTATAAACAATCAAACAGGAGACATAAGTCTCAGAACAGACAACAATCAGACATTGGCACTCAAAGAGAAGAGCTCAAAGCACTTCTCCTGATAGAGCCAAAAACATTCAGAGAAAATCTAGTATGCCTAGAATTCCTAAACCATCAGACAATGCCACTTTAGAAGAAATATGCGTTATGGGAAAAGATGGAAAACCTAAGACCATCTTGGCTTGGGTTGCTCCATCTAACTAATTTCTTAGCTTTTACATGGACATCAAAGAAGCCCTGACAACATTTGGTATGTTGACAGTGGATTTTCCCGACACATGACTGGAAATTTTTCCCTCCTTCGGGATTTTAAAATCAAAATGGAGGAAATGTAGCCTTTTGGAGGACATAAGACAGGTGGAAAGATAACTGGTGAAGGAACAGTATCAAATGGGTTGATCAGCTTTTAAAATGTCAACTACTACTCCAACCTCCAGTTTAATCTTCTTAGCGTATCCCAAATCTGCGATAAAGGATATGCCACCATATTTGACTCCAACAACTGTTACATTCTCAAGGCGGGTTTTCAAATACCTGAAGATTGTATCCTTTTGAAAACACCCCGTCATAACAACACATACATTGTTGATATGAACAGTGTTTTAGCATCAACCCCTTAAACATGTTTACTATCAAAAGCATCAGAAGATGTTTCCCAATTATGGCACAGATGGTAGAGGACACTTAAATTATAACAGAATAAATCAACTTGTAAAAGGTAACTTAGTAATAGGTTTATCACAAAAAGAATTCTTCTGTACAGACCGCTGCACTACATGTCTAAAAGGCAAACAACACAGAGTGTCCCATAAGTCAAAATTGGTAAACTCTAACAATACACCACTCAAGTTGCTTCACATGGATCTCTTTGGCCCAACAAACATCCTAAGCATAGGAAAGAAGCAATACTGTCTTGCGATAGTAGATGATTACTCAAGATTCACATGGGTTTTCTTTCTACTACACAAGTAAGAAACATCAGAATTCATCAAATCCTTTATCAATAAAATTGAGAATCAATTATATCTTAAAGTTGAATCTTTAAAAAGTGATAATGGTACTGAATTTAAAAATGACTCTATTTCTACTTTTTATGCAGAGAAAGGAATTAGTCATCAATTCATTATAGCAAGAACTCCTCAGTAAAATTGGAGTTGCTGAAAGGAGAAACAAAACATTGATAGAAGCTACTAGATCTATGTTAGCTGACTCTCTATATTACCCATATCCTTTTGGGCTGAAGCAATCAATACAGCTTGCTACATACAAAACAGAACATTAATAATCAAAGAACATTCCAAAACACCATATGAATGAATGTTTAAAAGAAAACCTTTCATTGGATTTTTTAAAGGTTTTGGATGTTCTATCTCAATGTTAAATACCAGAGAACAATTATCTAAGTTTGCCTCAAAAGTAGATGACAGATTTTTTGTTGGATACTCCGGAAGCTCAAAAGCTTACCGAGTATACAATCCAAGGCTTAACTGATCGGTTCAAAAGGATTGAATCTGTGATGATTTCGTGATGCAATGATAAATTCAAACACAAAGTAATCAAACACAAGCAATTACATCAAAAAAATCATAGATTTCATTGATAGCAAATGCACGGATACAATGTGTAGGGCTACAGTTCGTTCAACAGATTCTAACTGTTTCTTAGATCTGAGATGTATATGATCTAGTCTCTTTCTCTCTTGTCTACCCTGCACATACATAAAATATCCTATTTATACTATCAAGAAACTAAGGAACATATATTTACAAATAAGTCCCTATACTATAACAAAAAAAACATAAAGACAAAATGTTAATCTTTCAAGAAGTCTAACAATACTCCCCCCAAGATTACATTGTCTTCAGTCTTCAAAATAATCTTTTGGTTCTTCCTTTATCTTGAACATAGGCTTCTCTTTATACATCTCTTGTTCCTTCAATGCTTTTGCAATTGCTGACTTGAACTTGCCTGCAAGAATTCCTTGTTCAGGCTTTGACGCGTTTGTTTTTATCTCCATCTTGCTCATAATTTCCAGAGTCACTTTAGATAATCCTGCAATGTCAACATTAGCATAAAATTCAAGAGGTTTGGGAAAATCCTTTGAGTGTATCTCCAATACCCCTTTGCTTGATATCCGCATAAAATCAATTGACTTGATATCCTTCTTTACAATCTTTGCATAGAATAATGTTTTCCTTAAAGATATTCTTTCCATGGCTGCAACCATAACCTTGATAATCGACATAAAGTATTTACGATCATTCTCAGCCACTTCAGGTGATACCCGATCAAACTTCTGAATTGACAAAAATGATATGTAACTTGGATGTAGAAGTTTTAATTCAAACCCTCCAAACAATGAAATCATATCAAGATCCCAGTCGTCTAGGTTCCAAACTAACTTCAACTCGAACGTTGATGAAATCAACTTTACAACAACATGTTGAACATGAACATATTAGCACAATATTCAACATGAATAAGTTGATTCCCCCAAGGACCTTTTTCAATCTCTCTCAAAAATCAACAAACAAGAACCATAGTTGGGAAACCCATGATTCAAGTGTATGAAATCAGTGTGTGTGTGTGTGTGTTTGTGTGTGTTTGAATGCTAGAAAATAATAACTGTTTGATTGATTGATTGTTCAAAAGCTTACAAAGGATTAGGGTAGAATGCTATTTATAGCCTATACACATAGCTATATACAATTACTGAACTACCCTTATGTAAACGAATATTACATATCCTAAGTGTCTAAGCTATCCGCTGTGGAATTAAGTCATCCGCTGTGGAGGTTTTCTCATCCGCTTTGGAGAAGACTATTCATCCGCTGTGCATACTTTGTTGTTCATCCGCTGTGGATGCTTGGTTGTTAATCCGCTGTGGAATATTCATCCGCTGTGGATGAACATCCGCTGTGGATGTTGTCCGTTGTAAAATGTTCATCCAATATGGATTGAACATCCGCTGTGGACAGTTGTGTGTTTGCTTGAATGTTGTCCGCTGTGGAATGTTCATCCGCTATGGATTGAACATCCGCTATGAACACTTGTGTGTTTTTGCTTGTCTGTTGTCCGCTGTATGTTCTTCATCCGCTATGGGATTCTTTCATCCACTGCACACACTTAGATGAATTTTCTTCATCCGCTGCTGATGATCTTCATCCACTGTGGAGACTCTTCATCCGCTGCGAACACTTAGTCAAAATTTCTTTTATCTACAAATCTAAAAAAGAAATTTAAAAAAATGTTAGTGATTGTTATGAATGTTAATAATGTTAATGTGTTATAAATGATTGTTTGAATGTTAGAACACATTATGTTTGATATATGTCTGATATGGCAAGCATCATACTTTTATGCATTAATTCTTAATGCACTTGTTGAGTCCAACAATACACCCCCTAAGTATGATGTTTCCATCAATTTAATGATTGCTTGTTACTGTTTTGTCTATTAATAATGAATGCGTGTGTGTGTTTATTATGAATGGTAGTTGTTAGTTTGTTTTTTTTGAATGTTATGCATGTTTAGTTGTTTGTTAAAATGGTTGGTTTGGTCATAGCAGATGAACATTTGTTCATGCGCTGTGGATCCTTGAAACATTTGATTGTTTGTTCACAGCGGATGAACCTTTGTTGATGCGCTGTGGACAGTTGAAATGTTTTGATGATTGTTCACAACGGAAGAACATTTGTTCATGCGATGTGGACACTTTAAATGGATTGAATGCTTTGTTCACAGCGAATGAACAATGTTCATGCGCTATGGGCACTTTGAATGGATTGAATGCTTTGTTCACAGCGGATGAACAATGTTCATGCGCTGTGGAACACTTGGTGATATGAATGGTACTGTTGCTACAACGGAAGAGATATTTGTTCATCCGTTATGTGAACAGTTGTCAAAATTTTAAATATTTTAAAAATTTTGTATGTTTTGAAGTCATTTCTTCCGAAGCAAATATCTTGCTTCCGAAGCACATAAAATTGCAAATTTGTTTGCTTTTCTTGCAAAAGAAGATTCTGAATGTTAAATTTTGTTTAAAGTAAAATATTTGTTTAAAAAATTTGAATTAAATTGTATATTAAAATATTGAATTTTAACATATTCAATATATAGATGTTTTGATATCACTCATAAGCAATATTGTGCAATAAAATAAACAAATGTATATGTGTCAACCTGCTGTTTGATAGTGTTGGCTTGACTTGGCTTTGTTTATTTTTCAAAATTTGAAAATATCAAAATTTGAAATGTATGATAATGCACAATTCTGCTGCCTTTGATAATTCCATGTTCAATTTCTCCCCCTAAATTTTTGCATATTTATAAAAATCTTTTATAAAATGTCAAAAATTTGTATGATTTAATATGAAAATTATCAAAGTCTAATTGATTGCTTGCTTGATAAAAGTTAGAAAGATAATGCCTTATCTAACTAATAAATGAATGATTTTCATGTTTGAACATGAATCTTTTGGACATACCATGAGATCATACTAGTCTACATTTCTCACTAAGTTGTTTGTATGATTTGGGGAATAGACATAGACAAGTACAATGTTGATTGTAGGTATATTGATCCCCTTAAACTCAATCATCGTATTAATGATTGATTTAAAACAGTGAGTTATTATCATGTTTTGAATTGATTGACATGAGATGTATGTACCCCACATCTGATTGTATGATTAATACAACCCTCCTTAAGATATGCTAGAAAGTACTTTCAATACTTAAAACCTAGTTACTTAGGAGTATAAATGCTCAACTTGATCCATGTTGGTTGATCCTCATTGGGATTCTTTTTCACTTCACTTTGGAAGGTGATCCTCTTTGGGATTCTTTTGATTTATTCACAAGGAATGTAGTCATAAAAACTTTATTGATGATTCATCCAAGATGGATATGTTCCTCTTTGGGAATCTTTTTGGATCATGATTTAGGTCATTCAGGTCTGTGCTTAGCACAATAAAGAATGCTTAGGTGTACTCCAGGTCTATGATTATCATAACAAAGGAGACACTTGTATGATTGAGCAATTTATAAACTGTTTCACTTGGTGTATTTTAGTTACTTTGAAAGCAACCTATATTGGATAGATCAATACTCACCATAAATCAAGATATGTTGTTAACCACACAGTCATGAGAATTTAGTTCTTTACTGTTATATCTGATTTTATGTGTCCCATGCTGAGCCTATCCACATATCAAACAAAGAATTTGTCAGTCTTTATTAGTGGAAAAAGACTCAAGTGAAGAATTATGCTAGTGTACTATCATTTCTCATGAAATGTATGTGTGATTCAATATTATCAAAATGAATGATTTGCATGATATCTTGATTTTGAAAAAGGGAAAGCTGATGGTAATCATGGACTTTGACAAAATCAAGTATGTCTGATTTGAATGTTTTGAAAATATTAATTTGTTGTTTCATAGTTGATCATACCAAGAGACTGAACCAAAATTTCAAATCATGTTGAATCAAATGGTTTTGTGAAAAGGTCAACCAATTGGTTGTCTGTGTGGACCTTGATCAACTTGATCAGACCCTTTTCTGAGCAATCTCTCAGAAAGTGATATCTGATCTCTATCTGTTTGGTTTTTGAATGTTGAACAGGATTGTCTGTTATAAACATGGCTGCAGAATTGTCAATGTGTATGGGTGTTTTAAGAAAATTAAAACCATAATCAAGCATTTGGTTTTGAATCCATAACACTTGAGAAACGCATGCAGAAGTAGCTATATATTCTGCTTCGGCTGTGGACACAGAGACATTTGTCTGTTTCTTGCATTGCCAAGAGATCAATCATGATCCAAGAAACTGGTAGCCTCCACTGGTTGATTTCCTATTGTTATTGCATCCCCCATAATCACTGTCTGTGTATGCATATAATGAGAAGTCTCCCTCTTTAGGATACCAAAAACCAAGAGTTGGTTTGCCTTTCAAGTATTGAAAGATTCTTTTTACAACATTTATGTGTGATTCCTTAGGATCTGCTTGATATCTTGCACACATGCATACTGCATACATGATATCTGGTCTGCTTGCTGTTAGGTACATCAGAGAACCTATCATAAATCTGTAAAGTTTCTGGTCAACTGATGTTCCTTCTGGATCTGGTCCAAACTTCAATCCAGTTGCAAATGGTGTCTTGCTTGAATTACAATCAGTCATGTTATACTTCTTGAGGATCTGATGCACATATTCGCTTTGATTGATGAAAATTCCATCTGTTGATTGTTGGACTTGTAGACCTAGGAAGAATGTGAGTTCTCCTATTGAGATCATCTAGAATTTTGATTGCATAAGAGTTTCAAGCTCTTTGCAAAGTTGTATGTTTATGGAGCCAAAAATTATGTCATCCACATAGACTTGCACTACTAACATGTCTTGTTCTTTTCTTTTTAAGAACAATGTCTGATCAATTTTTCCCTGGTGTAACCATTCTGTAGTAGAAACTTTGATAGAGTTTCATACCACTTTCTTGGTGCTTGGTGAAGACCATACATAGCTTTGTCTAACTTGTATACTATCTGGATCTTCAAACCCTGGAGGTTGAGCAACATACACCTTTTCATCTATCTTACCATAAAGGAATGCACATGTGACATCCATTTGGTAGACAGTGAACTTCTGTGATGAGGCATAAGCAAGGAATACTCGAATGGCTTCCAATCTAGCTACAGGAGCAAAGACATCATCATAATCAATGCCTTCCTCTTGAATATATCCTTAAGCTATAAGCCTTGCTTTGTTTCTTATGACAATCCCTCTGTCATCTGCTTTATTTGTGAATAGCCACCTTATGCCAATTGCATATTGACCTTCAGGCAGATCTACCAACTTCCAAACTTCTTGCTACTTGAATTGCTGTAGTTCCTCTTGCATGGCTTCTATCCAACTGTTGTCCTTTAAGGCTTTAGTGATGTTTTTGGGTACAGTTAAGGATAAGAAACAGGAATAGAAACAAATGTTTGTTGTATCAGATTGACTACGAGTCAATCTGGTGTTGAGATCACCTATGATGTTTTTGATGGGATGATCTTTGTGAATTCTTGTTATGGTGATCTGATCAACATGGATTGTTGAATCAAGATTGGTGATTGTCTGATCATATGATGAGGGTTGAGCAAGAGTATTGGGTGATGTGTGATTGTCTAATTTAGGAGGTTCAGTGAATGTTTGAGGGGAATCATGAAAGAAATCTGGGATTTCATCTTCATGATGTGTGTCTGGTAGATCTTCAGGTTGTTTTGTTTTGTTGGTATCTTGTGATTGAGTGGGTACAGGAGATGAAGATACTGGAGTGTCTGATGATGTTTCTCTTGAGGTGTTTGGTTGATCAGGAGGTGTTGACACAGTTGTGCTTGATAGTGTGTTAGTGGTTCTCCTTGGAGGATCAGCAGTCAATGGAACATCAATGGTTGATGGTGGAACCATTAGATGCTCATTATTCTCCTTTGAACCTAAAACATCAAAATATGCTATGTCAAATGATTTGGTTAATGCATCAATATCAAACAGCCAGTTAGATCCAATGACTTTCTTAGTGAAAGAATGTTCATTGAAAACAACATTGCTATTTCTTCCACTATATTTAGCCTTGGATTGAATACTCTATAAGCTTTTGAGCTTCAAGAATATCCAACAAAGAATCCATCATCTGCTTTTGGAGCAAATTTGGATAATTGTTCTCTGGTGTTTAATATTGAAATAGAACATCCAAAGGCCTTAGGAAATCCTATATATGGTTTTCTTTTAAACATTAATTCATAAGGCGTTTGGAATGTTCTTTGATGATTAATGTTCTGTTTTGTATGTAGAATGCTGTGTTTATGGCTTCAGCCCAAAAGGATATGGGCAATAGAGAGTCAGCTAGCATGGTTCTAGCTGCTTCTATTAATGTTCTGTTCCTTTGTTCAGCTACTCCATTCTGCTGAGGAGTTCTTGCTACGCTGAATTGATGACTTATTCCTTTTTCTGCACAAAAAGAAGAAATGTAGTCATTCTTAAATTCAGTGCCATTATCACTTCTTAAAGATTTGACTTTAAGATCAAGTTCATTCTCAATCTTTGTGATAAACGATGTAATGATTTGTGCTGTTTCAATATTGTGTAGTAGAAAGAAAACCCATGTGAATCTGGAGTAATCATCTACTATGACAAGACAGTATTGCTTCTTTCCTATGCTTAGGATGTTTGTTGGGCCAAAAAGGTCCATATGAAGCAATTTGAGTGGTGTGTTGTTAGAGTTTATCAATTTTGATTTATGTGAAACTCTATGTTGTTTGCCTTTTAGACATGCTGTGCAGTGGTCTGAACAGAAAAATTCCTTTTGTGGCAGACCTATGACTAGATCATTTTTAACAAGTTTGTTCATTCGGTCAAAATTGGAATGACTAATTGTCTATGCAACAATTGTGATACATCTTCTTTGGCTTTTGATAATCAACAAGTTTTAGGGGTTGATGTTGAAACATTGTTCATATCAACAATGTATGTGTTGTTTAGACGAGGAGTTTTCAAAAGGATATGATCTTCTGGAATTTGAAAACCCGTCTTAAGGATGTAGAAGCTATTAGAGTCAAATAGGGTGACATATCCCTTGTAACAGATTTGGGATACACTTAGAAGATTGAACTGAAGATTGGAGCAGTAGTTGACGTTCTCAAAGCTAATCAACCCGTTTGTTACTATTCCTTTGCCAGTTATCTTCCCACCTGTTTTATCTCCTCTAAAGGCTACATTGCCTTCATGTTTGTTCTTAAAATCCCGAAGAAGGGAACAGTTGCCTGTCATATGACGGGAGCATCCACTGTCAACATACCAGATGTTGTCAGTCCTTCTAAGATGCCCCTAAAAAACAAAAGAAATTAGTTAGTTGGAGCAACCCAAGCCAAGATGGTTTTGGGTTTTCCGTCTTTTCCAACAATGCAAATTTCTTCCAAGACAGCATCGTCTGAAGGTTTTGGAGCTCTAGACACACTAGATTTCCTTTTGTTTGCTTTAGCTCTATCAGGAGAAGTGCTTTGTGCTCTTCTCTTTTATGAGCTAGTGTTAGTGTTTTGTCTGTTCTGAGACTTATGTCTCCTTGATATGTGTTGAAAATTGTCATAAAAAGTTTTATCATTATCTAAAACAATTTTCTGATGAGGATTTTGTTTAGGAACTCCCATTATGCTCTTATTTTGAGCAACAGGTTATGTTTCAGTAGTTTTCTCAACCTGAGCTTGTTTGTTTTGTTTTTTGTTTTTCGTGTTGAAAAAACAATTTGCCGTGCTATGATTGTTTCTTTCACAAATGGAGCAATAATTGTGAAAATGACATGTTTCTATACTATGATTATTCATCTTACAGTACTTGCAGTACTTGCCATATCTGCACTTTTCAGTTGAATGTGTGAATTGATCACACCATTCACAGTATGGCAATTCTGTTTTTGGTCGTTTGCTGAAAACTTTTGATTTCAAATTAGATTTTGATGGAACTTCAAAAGTTACTGATTGTTGTTTTGCTGAATTGTGGTTTTGCCTTTCCCTTTATTTACCTGTTTGGGAGTGGCAATGGAAGTTACAACTTTCCTTCTACCAGAACAGATATCAAATCCTTGAATGTGTTTTGATTGTTTGTTTGATGTATCAGCCACACTTGAAACCTTTTGAGTTTTAGTAATTGGCTGATCATACTCATCATCTAATAAATCATTCTCATCATCATCTGTTGTTTGATTATCAAATTCATTATTTTCTGCTTGGTAAAAGTCAGTTGATTTGATTGATGATGGTGTTGAACTTTTAACAAACTTTATCAAGGGTGATTTTGATTTTAAAAGTGATTTTGATGATGATGATGATTGTTTAGATTCATTAGTCTTTTTTTGAGAATCATGAGATTCATCCTGTTTGTTGGTCATGGAGTCAGGTAAAGGAATATAATTATCATTATAAGGTGGACTTACCTTATTATATCCTAAACCTGAAGGGTCCTTAAAAGCCCTTTGTTAAGCAAGAAGTTCTTTGAACTTCTTATTGCTCACCTGAAACTTTTGAAGTTTAACTTCAGTTTCAGCTTGAATTGTTTTTTACTCAGTTAATAAGATAGAGAGCTGCTCGACCTGAGCTGTCAATGTTAATTTTTCAGAAAGTAGTTTGTCTATGTCTGATTGTAATGAAAGTATTTTTGTAGCATACTGCTTTTGTTCTGATTTTAGACTTTCATTAAGAAAGTTTGTTTAAATTACTTTCTTTGACAGCTTGTCCGCATGCTCTCTATACCTGTTTACCTCATCAATACATGCTTGACTGCAGAGGTTTTCTTTTACCTCTTTCCGGATGTCTGTTAATTTGTCTTCAATATCAGCCATAAGGGCATGATCTGAAGGTGATGGTATTTCAGTCTCATAAAGGCTCCAGTCACATTCTCCATCCTTTTTTATTATCATTGCAGAAGATGTTAGACGTTGAGTTGGACTGAATTGTGTGATCTGAGGTTGAGTTAGTGCATTTGGAATACTGATTGGTGGAGGCCCTTGTCTATTTAAATTAATTCCACTTGAGTGTTGTGCCTGATGAGTGTTTCTATCAACTCTGGGCTGTTGACATTCTCTAGAGAAATTCCCATAAAGTTGGCAGTTATAGTACCAAACTTTGGTTTTATCAAAACCAATTCTTGTTTTCTTGTCCATGGTTAAACCTCTATTTCTTTGTAGAAACCTTTTGGACCTGTATGCTATCATGGCCATTTTACCATTGAAGATCCATCTCTTCTACCATATCTGGTGGAAGTTCATTCGAATCCTGTTAGATGATCTGAGATGGAGTTAGACTTGCTCCCAAGAAAGCTTCAAAGCTTGTTGAAAAGGCTGCATAAGCTGCTTTTGCTCTTTACTTTGTAGAATAATAGTAAGAGCATCCATAGGTTTTTCAAGCCTGTGTATGTTTGATGTTTGAGTTTTGACTGTTTGTTTGAGGTGGAGTTATGAGGTTGATGTTTACTTTGGGGTGTAGTTTCATGAGAAGCATGAACTCCAGTCTTCTTAGACTTGTGTTTGTTGTTGGATGATTCTGGTGCTGAGAAGAATGATGTATCATGAGAATCCAAAAATTATTCTTCTTCATCTTCTCCAGTGCTTGTGAGGAAAGCACTATCTGTGTGTTGTGGTTCTTTGAACTTATAGGTCTCGACATGTCTGATTTGGTTGTTGTTCCTGGATTTTTCATCCATTTCCAGTGCTTCAACCTTGGCTACAAGTGAGTCAAGGGATAGTCCCTCCAAGTCCAATGTTGCTTTCATGAGAGACACTGACTGAGTCCAACTCTCAAGCAATGTATGCAACATTTTCTTATTGATTTCAACAGTGTCATATTTAAGTCCATATACTATCATTTCATTCACAAGTTGGACATATCTATGCAACTGTTGAGGAATTGACTCCCATGTATGTGATGGAAGGTTTCATATTGGGTCCTTAGTTTTTCCTTTTTGATCTCCCTAATTTCCTCACTTCCTTCACACATTGTGTGAAGAACCTTCCATAGTTCATGAGCTGTTTTGAAATTTTCGACCTGTGTCAAAATTTCAAAAAGCAAAGTCATAGCTAGAATACTGTATGCCTTCATGTCTGTTTTGATCCACTTGAGGTCATCACTAGCTACACTTTTCAGACTAACTGGTTTCTGTATGTTATAGTCAGGTCCTAAAGTCACTAGAATATAAGGACCTTCAGTGATTGATGTCCATAGATCTGGATCTTGATATGTAATCCAATTCCTGAACATGATTTTCCATTGCTTGAAATCTGATTTGTTCTTCAACTTTGGAGGTTTTAGTCCACTGTTTGAACTCATCATATCATCAGCCATGTTTGAATGATTTGATTTTAACTTATAATAATTTTTTAAGTTAAATTTTGTTTGATTAAAATTTTAGTCCGGTGCTAAAATTTAATTAATCCTAATTGTCTCTAAGATTTGTTTGTTAATTTAATAAACTAATTTGTTTTAATTGTTTACTAATTAAAGGAATTAATTAATTAATGTCCTATGAAATATTGCTTTCTAGGTCACGGTGACAAGAAAGACTGTGGATGATGGGAATATTTGTCTTTTAGTGCAAAAGTCAATATTCCTTTTGCAAAATCCCTAAAAACAGACTTTGTCTTATGTAAAACAACTTTTTGGATCAAAAAGTTGACCCAAAAAGTTGATTCTGAAAACTTTTCAAACAAGACAACTAGTTTTTCGATGGTTTTATCAAAAACAACAAACACAATTCCCGTGAATTGTGTATGCAAAACATAGGGTTTTCCTAGGGTTTTCCGGTGATGATTTTTTAAAATATTCAACCCGATGGTTGAGCAATGAACAAAATATATTTCTAGTGAGATTGTCACAAGTTTGTGATGATAATGAACAATCTAACGATATAGATTGTTCACAAAATGATTTGTTTCAAAGAAAAATAAATGAAACAGTGTTTAAAACAAAACCCTTAAAATCTGATTAGGGTTTTAAGGTTTGAATGATGTAAAAAGTTAAAAACCTTCTGTTTAAAGGTTGTTTAACAATGTATGAACAATACCCATGTATTGTTTGTTGCAAAAAACCACTGAAAACTTGTGTAGTAGTGTGATGTTCAAGCAAAAATCAACAACACTTCTTCAAAATGCACAAAATGATTCAGTAATCATGATGTTTCATATAATGAATGTTTATGAGAAGAAGATGATGAGTTTGATGCTTGAATGTGTGTTTTTGAAGCTAATGAACCACTGAAATCAATGTTGTTGAATGAGAGGATCAAAATCAATGAATGATTGAGCCAAGGCTCTGATACCACCTGATGAAATCAACTTTACAACAACATGTTGAACATGAACATATTAGAACAATATTCAACATGAATAAGTTTATTCCCCCAAGGACCTTTTTCAATATCTCTCAATAATCAACAAGCAAGAATCATGGTGCGGAAACCCATGATTCAAGTGTATGAAATCAGTGTGTGTGTGTTTGTGTGTGTTTGAATGCTCGAAAATAATAACTGTTTGATTGATTGATTGTTCAAAAGCTTACAAAGGATTAGGGTAGAATGCTATTTATAGCCTATACACATAGCTATATACAATTACTGAACTACCCTTATGTAAACGAATATTACATAAATAATCCTAAGTGTCTAAGCTATCCGCTGTGGAATTAAGTCATCCGCTGTGGAGGTTTTCTCATCCACTGTGGAGAAGACTATTCATCTGCTGTGCATACTTGGTTGTTCATCCGCTGTGGATGCTTGGTTGTTCATCCACTGTGGATGCTTGGTTGTTCATCCACTGTGGAATGTTCATCCGATGTGGATGAACATCCGCTGTGGATGTTGTCCGTTGTAAAATGTTCATCCGTTGTTGATTAAACATCCGCTATGAACACTTGTGTGTTTTTGCTTGTCTGTTGTCCGCTGTATGTTCTTCATCCGCTGTGGGATTATTTCATCCGCTGCACACACTTAGATGAATTTTCTTCATCCGCTGCTAATGATCTTCATCCGCTGCGAACACTTAGTCAAAATTTATTTTATCTACAAATCTGAAAAAGAAATTTAAACAAATGTTAGTGATTGTTATGAATGTTAATAATGTTAGTGTGTTATAAATGATTGTTTTGTATGTTAAAACACATTAAGTTGATATATGTCTGATATGGCAAGCATCATACTTTTATGCATTAATTCTTAATGCACTTGTTGAGTCCAACAATACTCTCCCTAAGTATGATGTTGCCACTGAATTAATGATTGCTTGTTACTATTTTGTCTGTTAGAAACAATGTGTGGGTGTTGGTGCTTGTTAATGATTTATTTGTTAGGAAAATGTGTGTGTGTTTGATATGGAAGATTGTACTGATTGTGTGTTATCGCTTAAACTGTTTTGTTTGTTCACAGCAGATGAACATTTGTTCATGCGCTGTGGACACATGAAATGTTTTGATGATTGTTTACAGCGGATGAACATTTGTTCATACACTGTATACACTTGCACTTTTTCTACAACGGGTGACTTTTGTTAGTCATGCGCTGTGGAACACCTGAATGATTGAGTGAATATACACAGCGGATGAACCTTATTCATGCGCTGTGGATACTTTGAATAGATTGAATGCTTTGTTCACAGCGGATGAACAATGTTCATGCGCTGTGGAACACTTGGTGATATGAATGGTACAGTTCCTACAGCGGATGAAATATTTGTTCATCCGTTGTGTGAACAGTTGTCAAAATTTTAAAAATTTTGTATGTTTAGAAGTCATTTCTTCCGAAGCAAATATCTTGCTTCCGAAGCACATAAAATTGCTAATTTGTTTGTTTTTCTTGCAAAAGAAGATTCTGAATGTTAAATTTTGTTTAAATCAAGATATTTGTTTAAAAATTTTGAATTAAATTGTATGTTAAAATATTGAATTTTAACATATTCAATATATGGATGTTTTGATATCACTCATAAGCAATATTGTGTAATAAAATAAACAAATGTATGTGTGTCAACCTGCTGTTTGTTAGTGTTGGCTTGACTTGACTTTGTTTATTTTTCAAAATTTGAAAATATCAAAATTTGAAATGTATGATAATGCATAATTCTGCTGCCTTTGATATTTCCATGTTCAATTTCTCCCCCTAAATTTTTGCATAGTTATAAAAATCTTTTACAAAATGATAAAAATTTGTATGATTTTAAGTGGAAATTATCAAAGTCCAATTGATTGCTTGCTTGATAAAAGTTAGAAAGATAATGCCTTATCTAACTAATAAATGAATGATTTTCATGTTTGAACATGAATCTTTTGCATATACCATGAGATCATACTAGTCTACATTTCTCACTAAGTTGTTTGTATGATTTGGAGAATAGACATAGACAAGTACAATGCGTTGTGGGATTCTTTCATCCGCTGCACACACTTAGATGAATTTTCTTCATCCGCTGCTGATGATCTTCATCCGCTGTGGAGACTCTTCATCCGCTGCGAACGCTTGGTCAAAATTTCTTTTATCTACAAATCTGAAAAAAGTAATTTAAACAAATGTTAGTGATTGTTATGAATGTTAATAATGTTAGTGTGTTATAAATGATTGTTTTGTATGTTAAAACACATTATGTTAATATATGTCTGATATGGCAAGCATCATACTTTTATGCATTAATTCTTAATGCACTTGTTGAGTCCAACAAACGTGTCAGAATTATAAAACCATCTCAAAATCAGTTTTGTCGTTTGAGTTCCATCGATTACCTTCAATCCAGGATTAGTAACCTTCTCAAAGAATTGGTCACTATATGCATCCAAAAATTTTTCTTCTTCTTCAGATTTATCACCACTTTTCCTCTTGCTTTTCAATGACTTGAAGTATTCCTTATCTTCTTGTTCACATCTCGTTTTAAGAAATGATTCCATCCTTGACATACCTCGATTCAATAATTTAACAAGATTTTCACCTCTATTTGCCTTTAATGGATTGATCAACTTCAATTTGTTTAATTCTTTTAGATCTTGGACTAGAAAAGCAATAATGCTAGTGTAGAAGTGATACACATCGCAAATAGCATTTACGCCCTTAATCAAAAATGCATCAAATACATCATCATACTTCCATGCCATGATTTTCACATTCTTGGTATTCTCAGGAACAATCATTGCATTTAGCAGTTCAGAGATTGATTGTCCTCTCTGTAGAATGTTCCTTATAATATCACCTGTAGTTCTTGCTTTGTTCCATAATTGCTTTTGTTCAATAGATACTTCATAAGCTAGCTTTTCTTCAGGAAACATTTTCATCAATTCTTTCCTGCTTTCATGTTCATTCCTTTTCAACGCCATTGACTTGATCTCTTGTGGTTTTAAAATTCTTTTTTTAATGATCTCCAAATATTGTGGATTGTCCATATCAAGCACGATCATTCTGTTGTTTTGTTTTTCAGTCTCTTGGAAACTTTTCACCAAATTCCTCAATGATTCAGCTTGTAATCTGTTTAGCTTCTTCCTAGGATAGTTTCTTGATTGCAGCCATAATCTGAGCTTATTGTGTTCATGTTATCAGGGTCAGGATGATGTATCTCCGATGTTGAAAGTTCCTCAATGTTAATACTTTCATGTAGAGGATTCCATTCACCATGTTTAACAATAGTCTCATCTGGATCCACAGGAGCAATTGACTCAGCTGTCACACATTTCTCATATTCTTCATTTATTTGTGACACTATGAGTCCATCCAAGAATACCCTGTTATACTTTCTCTTTATCAAGTAATTATATCTCTTATTAACATCACAGGTATATCTTCAGATACAGTTTCAAATGGAGAATAACTTGCTTCAACAATATCTTCATCTTCTAAAACTTCATCATACCATGCGTCAGAGACATCTGGTTCTAAATCATCTAAGGCATCGATTATCTCTTGCACTTTTGTTTCTTCACTATCATGACTTAAAGTTTCAGATGCAATCTTATGCATTTTACATGATGGTTTAGCTATAATTGATACATCAATATCATCTATCTTTCTTTTGCCTTTATCCACCTTATATATCTTTTCAATATCAATCAGATTTACTTTAGCCACAATCTTTACTTCAGGAGATGGAGATTTCAATCTTTCCTTCATACTTTCAAATTCTTCTTTCAATAACTCATTACTTTCTTTTAACTTCTTAAATTTTTCTTCCATGAGATCATAATCTTTGAGCATCACTTCAGAGTTTTGTAAATTTGCTTCTTTATCTTTTTCAAGATCAGCAATCATTAAATCTTTCTTCAACAGTTCCTCTTTCAATTTTTCATTTTCTTCCTTCAGCTTCTCAATTTGCTTAAGCTGATTTAAGTTTTCTTCTTTCAATGAATCAATTATCTGCTGAGTATTTACTTCCTTAGTCAGAACTGTGTCATGTTGACTTAACCTTTCAATTTCTTCTGGGAGAACAGACTCAAAGGTTTCAAAATTTTGAACATCATCATCAACTTCTTGTTGTACATCAGTTTCAACATTTTCTTCAATCATTTCTATTGATTCGTCAACGCTTTGAATTTCTTCATTCATACCTTCAACCTTTTCTACTTCAGGAACAACATCTTCATATACTTCTTCTATGACATTTCCTTTATTTCTATCATTATTGTCATCATCACTATCATCATCAGTTGAACTATAACTTTCATCATCAACATCTTCATCATCATTATCTTCATCTTCAGACTGTTCTTGTGGAACTTCTTCTATCAGATCATTAGGATCTACTGGCTCATCTTTAATGCTTTTCATTTATGTTTACTTCATCTCGAGCAACTGCTCTCATATATTCAAACAAAGGAATATTTTGAGCACCAGTGATCATTGCCATTTTTTTGTAAGTCATCTCAGTCATATTCTCCAATATTAAAATTTCTCCACTAAATCCATATGCATGGAAATCTAGATTAGCTTCATTAATAATCATTTGCAGAAATCTCGGGTACATCATGTATTTGTTTCTAATACGCTTCTCCAAATTATAAATGAATCCATTCATTATCCATCTAGCCATGTTAGATCTTCTGTTTGTGGCTAATGCAACAATAGGAGATGCAATGTCTACCTGGAAAGAATTCCATCCGGCACTCCTTTTTGACATACTACGTTGGAAAATGTAACATAGAAGCTTCTAATGATTATACACTCTAGCTCTAAAGAATTGTTTCTTTGGAAAATGGTCTGGATGACCCATAGCTAGGAATGTTTCTCTACATATATTGAAAGAAAACTCAGCTAAGTCTTGTTCATCATTATGTCCCACCTTAGTGCTTCTCTTATCGATTCCTCAGATACTTTGATCATACGATGATAAGTGATAAATCCTCTAAGCACTTTTCTTCCAGCTTCATCTCGTTCAATTTTAGAAGTGTGCCAAAATCTCTTGATTAATCTAGCATAGTTCACAGATCAGTAACACATGGCATACACATACTTAGTCCTTAATAAGAATCTTATCATCTCTTCATATCCCGTAGCTTCACGAACATCTTCATCAAGAAATGCAGCTATATTGTGTTTTGGTTCAAATTTGAATTCAGCCATCTGAAAGTATATAACATAAAGAGAATTAGTCACTTGAATTTTCAAACCTAAAATCAAATTGTGAAATATCAAATATGACCATAACACTCAAAAATTTATAAGTGTTTATACAACTTATTACTTGAATAAGTGTATATTGGTTCAAATTTTGATTTAACCCAATTTGTTACGTAACAAGAAATTTTGCATCAAGTAACTTGTAAATTTATTGAATTTTAAATGAATTATCATGTTTTAAATCTTTTAACCTAACTTTCACCTTGAAAAATTTTCTAAGTCTTCATGTATACTGTCAAAGACAAAATACATTCAAGTTGAAGTTTAAATGATTTCAAACATATCAAATTCACTAAAATTTTATTACAATCAGGTTAATGAACAATTTTAATGATTAATTTG
The DNA here is from genome assembly GCA_025506505.1 of Flaveria sonorensis. NCBI lineage: Eukaryota > Viridiplantae > Streptophyta > Magnoliopsida > Asterales > Asteraceae > Flaveria > Flaveria sonorensis. The sequence goes on along the minus strand of CM046438.1, from coordinate 34,474,079 downwards.
ACATTTTTTGATAAAAATTGAACAACTGCCTATTCATATTCTGTTCTTATGAACATCCGTATGAACGCTCAATCATCAAGAATAATTTTCGATGCAATTCGAATTTGATTATCACAAAATGTTCGAAATCAGACTTTAACAGTCATTTAGTGTTCAACTTTTATCATCAATTCATGTTTTAGACACAAATTTCAAATTTTCAGTTCATCTAGGGTTCGAAACGCCTGAACAGAGGTGAAATGTCTATTCAAATTTGAACTTTAAACTTGAAATTAGATGTTGTTAAACATGAACTTACGTTTAGAATCAGTGAAACTATTAGTCGATTACAAGATTTAAACTGAAACAATCAATGATGATGAAATGGTGAATTGAAGGTTTGAGAGTATCGGGTGCTATGTTCAGAGTGTTTGTGAGTGAATGAAGAACTAAAATCACAAGTGTTGTATTTATACAAGTGAAAATTTTTAGGCGCATGAGCACTGTTTATGGGCATGAATGAATTTTACACTAAGTATTTAGGCGCATGAGCACTGTTTGTGCGCATGAGGTTTATACGCATGGGTACTGTACAGGTGCATAAGCACTAATTAGGTGCTTGGGTACTGTTCAGGCGCATGAGACTAAATGAAATGCCTAACACTTGGTGTTTTCATCACTTCAAACGTCTACACTTGGAAAGTATTGAAACACTTGGAAAGTATTGAAACTGTTTAGGCGTATGAGCATAAGATGATACACCCAACACTTAACCAATTTTTCAGACACATGACAACTATTTAGGCGCATAAGTTTGAATGAAATGCCCAACACTTGTGCAAATTTCTGAAAATTCACCATACTCCTGATCTAGACTTATGAGAACTGTTCAGGCGCATGGGATCATTTCCATGAGTCTTGATATTTGAACTTTTCTCATCATCTATCTGAACACTATTTAAACACATTAGCACTGTTCACACTCAATTTTTTAACACTTAGTCAAAATTATTTGACTATCACTCAAAATTTTCATTAATTTCCCTCAATTTTAACGTTTTTGAAATTCAAACTTTTTTTTTGTTTTTGACCATTATTTTAATTTTAAAATTTCAAAAATTAATTTCCCATCATTTTAGTCTCTATTTAATTTTTTTACACACAAATAATCTCATTTTGTTTACAAGAAGCTTTTCCACTGAATTTGAATTATTTTTCAGGTTCATTTTTACATCATATCAAACACACATATGCTTGAAATTGCAGCTTCATCCTTTCATCCAAAACACTTTATTTTTTATTTTTCACTTTTTGAAAATCAATTATTCAATTATTTTCTCTTTTTCATTTTTACTCCCCTTAAACTTTTAAGTTTTACAAACTTAAAAGTTTCTTTGACCTTGTAAGAAAAGGACACTAATAATTATCAACATGCCTACACACAGAAAAATATAATGCAAAAAAATCAAAAATAAAGCAGAATAAAAAATCTACTATATACAATTGAATCACATGCCTGCAGTGAGATCATATTAGTTAAGATCAGCACACTAAAATAAAATAAGATGATGGATAGTCATAGACAGTGATTAAATCCTGATCAAGTGTGTTCCAGGTCAGCATTTCTGCAGCAAAGGAGACACGAGATCTAAGGACAGAAAATGAGTGCTTTTGGCAAGATACTCAGCACACTTACTTTTTTAATTCTTGGATTGATTAAGGTACGATTAGATACGACATTATATAAGTCACACTTAGATTTAGAGAGTTCAACCCTCGTCAAGATATGCAAGAAATCACTTTTCTCAACTTGTTAACCTGACATATACTTATAACCAGATCTCATGTTTAGATTGTGCACATTGGCATCTTTTGCATCAACTGAGAATATCCAGGACTATAATGACTTACAACAGAGGATATCTCATTACTTCAGGTCTATGATGACTCATAACAGAGAAGTGAATAGATGCTTCAAATTATTAGAGCTTAATGGTTATATCACCACCAGGTGTGAGTTTATGACTTAACAAGCAATCAGTCTGAGAACTCAACACTACTCATTGGTACTAAAATGGACAAACATGAATGCATGATTGATTTAGTTTGATCACAAGAATTTAGTTTTTTAGTATAATTACATAAGCTTACCTGCACATCATATCTGATCACGTCAGACTTTAGAAGCGAGTGAAGTATGAAAGTGATCATAACTAATGTATCTATCATTTCTCACAAATTGCAAAGACAGATTCAGTCCTAAACACTTAACTAACAAGAAAACTTTATTTTTGTGTTTTTGTTTTATATTTTTTTCTATTTTGATTTTGCAATTTTCTATTTTTGTATTTGCTTTTTCATTTTCTATTGAACATACACACACAATATATACAATCAGGCAGTTAACTTTGATAGTTTCTCTATATTCAAGATTAAGCTAAGGGAGGGTTTATTATCATTTTTAATAAATTAAACAACTGAATTAAACTCAAAACCAGTTTTTAAACATGATTAATAAGTTCAATTGACTCGACCAAATATTCAAATCGACCTGGTAAAAAGCCTTTTGTAAATAGGTCAGCCAACTATTTTTCAGTTGCGATTTGAATCAAAATGATTTAACCTTTTTTAGAGTTATCTCTGAGAAAATGATATCGAATTTCGATATGTTTTGCTTTTGAGTGCTGGACAGGATTAGCTGTAATAAACATAGCAGCAGTGTTATCAATGTAAATAGGGTTTTAAGAAAATTGAACCCGTAATCCAGCAGTTGGTTTTGTAACCAAATGATTTGAGAACATCCTGCTGATGCAGCAATGTACTCAGCTTCTGCGGTTGAAACAGAGATATTTGTTTGTTTCTTACATTGCCATGAGACTAATCTAGGACCTAAAAAATGACAACCACCCGTCGTAGATTTACGATCTTGGCAACATCCCCCACAATCACTATTTGTATATCCATGTAAATCGAAGTTTCCTTTATAAGGATACCATAACCCTAAAGCTGGTTTTCCTTTAAGATACCTGAATATTCATTTAACAGCGATTAGATGAGATTCCTTTAGGTCAGATTGATACCTGGCACAGACACAAACAATATACATTATATCAGGTCTAGATGCAGTAAGATACATCAAAGATCCGATCATAGATCTGTGTAGAGTTTGGTCAACTGATTTTCCTTTAGAATTAGGTTCAATCTTGGTATTTACGTCAGCTAGAGTTCTGATGGATTGATAATCTTGCAGTTTAAATTTCTTCAATAGTTCTTCAACGAATTTCTCTTGATTGATAAAAATTCCATCTGCAGATTCTTCACTTGAAGACCAAGGAAAAAGTTAACTTCTCCTATAGAACTCATTTGAAACGAGACTTTATGATTTCTTCAAATTCATTGCATAACTTTGGACTTGTAGAACCAAATATGATATCATCAACATACACTTGAACACATAAGAGATCATTAGCATCCTTCTTAATAAACAAAGTAGGATCGATTTTCCCTCATTTGTATACATGTTAGATCAAATGTTGTGATAATGTTTCATACGAAATTCGAGGAGCTTGATGCAGACCATACAATGCTTTGCTAAGCTTGTACACACGATGAGGATATTCTGAATCTTCAAAACCTGGAGGTTGCTTGACATACACATCATCGGTGATTGGTCCACATAAGAAAGCACCTTTAACGTCCATTTGATACACCTTGAATTTCATGAATGATGCATAAGCCAGGAAGACACGAATTGATTCAAGTCTTGCAACTAGAGCAAATACTTCATCATAATCTATTCCTTCTTCTTGGGTGTAACCTTGTGCAACGAGTCTCGCTTTGTTGTGAACAACAATTCCTCGATCGTCTGTTTTTGTTTTTGAACAACCATTTTGTGCCTATGGCATTTTCTCCTTCAGGTAAATCCACAAGCTTCCACACTTCTTGTTTATGAAATTACAATAACTCTTCTTGCATTGCTTCAATCCAACTATTGTCCTTTAATGCTTTAGTGATATTTTTAGGAATAATTTGAGATAGAAAACACGAGTATAAGCAGAGATTTGCTTTTTCTGAATGACTTCTCGTTGTTCTCTCATTCAATGGACCGATAATCTGAGATGTAGGATGGTTCTTGTGAACACGAGATGTTGGAATCTTATTCACCTGAATATGAACATCCAGATTAGATTGGTTCAAATCATAAAGCTAATGCAATAAGTTCGAAGAATATGCATTGAAATTAGGAACTTGAGTTGGTGAGTTGATAAAGTAATCAAGATTATCTGTAACAACTACATCATCAGAAATCGATGACGTTCCGGACTCAGGTTGTATAATTTTAGGACCATCATTAGGAATAGGTTGTGAAACATTGGAATTTTCAGACAAGGAATGTTCTTGAGCTTATTGAGGTTGATAATAAGTTTCAGACTGAAATATAGGATCTTTCACAAAAGAGAAAAATGGATAATCTGGGCTTGAGTCATCCATATCAGCAGAATCAGAATCATCACTGAATGATCTGAGATCTCCTTCTTGTTTCTTTGTGACACCCCATATATATTTTTTTCGATTAACATCGTAACTCCATAAACTACATTTTTTTCTCTAAATGGAAGTAATAATAATTATGATAATTATTACTAAATGCTATGCTAACCTAAAACAAATAAAAACAAATTAAGGTTCAACAAAGTAATTAACACTAAATTAAGGGAGTTAAAGTGTAGTTTGTTTAAGAATTCCTATTAAATCGAAACCTCCTCTCCGAACCTCCCTTTTAACCCTGAAAACCTGCTGCCTCTCCTCTCCCGTAACCCTAGTGCAGCCGCTACAAGTCTCCCTCGATAGCCTTCTGCTCCTTGCGACTTTCGGTTCGTAACGCCCCATCGCGAGCAGCCCCATTACGTCAACCGGAGCCCAAGTTCGCCGACATTTCTTGGCAGCTTCCTTCTTGGTGGCAGCAAGCTTTCGATTATCAACAACCTCCCTGGAAATCGCGAGAAGCAACCGAAGCAGCCCAGGTCGGTACGATTTTCCTCTTTCGTTTACTCGTGTCCGTTACGATACGGTTTCGGGTTTCGGTTATGGTTATCGCGTATGTTGGTGTTTGGGCTTCAAGGGGTGTGGTAATCGATATGTATACATATATACGTGTGTACAGTGCGTTGTGGGGGTGTTTTTTCCATTGAATGTGTCCTCGGTGGTGCATGCGTAGGCATGTGCAGTGTGTGCTCCTGCATGTGTGTATATAGATATGTATGCATGTGATTATGTATGTGGTGTGAGTCCGAATATGTGTAAGTATATGTGGTATGCACGTGGGTGTGTGTAAGGTTTGTCATGCATGTGGGCAGTGACGTGTAGGTGTGTATGAATGGTTGGGTGGGTCCTAGTGGGTTATTGCATGGTGTGTAATGGGTGTGATTGTATGTAAGTATGTATAGCGGGCGCATGGATGTATAAACATCCAATACGGAAGGCGCATGGGCATGTGTCGAAGGTATGTGAATGCTAGTGGTGTTGGTGTGCGACTGTACGTGTGTGTGTTCTTTGTGTATAGATTTCTGCGATGCACATAGGTATTTATATGGATGCATGCATGGATTGTGTTTCATGTGTATAGGTCATGCACCATGTGCATGTGTTCTACATTTTAAATCGGGTATGCTTAATGAAGTGGGATGCATTCGGTGGGTTTTGGCATATGGGTTGGTACATGTCATGTGGTGGTGGCATAAAATATATATATATATAGTGCATATGTGAGTATGTATGCATGAATGGTTGCATGTGTATGTAATGTATATTATGTATGTGTGTATAGTATATATTGTGTGGTGTTATATAAATATATATTAAATGTTATGCTAGGTTTGTGCGTGGTATATATACTTTGTCGTGTGCATGTGGGAATGGGATATTGATAACCAACACTGTAACCGAACCGTGAACGCTAAACCATACAATCTATTATTAATATTTAATATTTGATTTTAATTATATAATAACCGTGCATTCAGGTTATTCGGAAACCTAATTCTTTGTGTTCGCATTTACTAATTTGCTGTGCTTTCAAGGTGAGTTACAGCCCCACTTTTCATTCTATATTCTCTTTTGGGGGAGAGAAACATGCTGTTTTCATATACTGTTCGTTACTTAGATTTGTAATACTGCATATACTTGTGTACTATGGTGTTACCACTACGCCTCATTCGGACCGTTAATATGGTATTAGCGAGGTGATTGTTAGTAGATCTACTGGGTTTGACAAACCCCACCCGGGCTAGTCGCGCTAGCTTGACTGGAGGTCGAACGGGTGAATGGTTAGCCTGTTATACAGTGTTGTGGTTTGGTACCCACAGCCGGGGCATTCATTACATTACATTACTGTCAGCTCGGTCATGAATTCATACACATAGTGACTTGTAGTAGGTTAGCTACCTACTGATATGCTTTGATTACTAAATCTGATTTTCAATGTTGATGATTACTGTTTTCTGTAAACTCTGTGAACTCAACAACCTTGTGTTGACACTTTAGCATGTTTCTTTCAGGTTCACAAGACTCGCACGCTTAGGATCATCATTCATGCATTTATCATCTCACGTGATTTAATGACAACTTTTAAATGAATTTCCTTTATTTATTTTGCGCATGTTGCGCAGGTGAAAGATTTATGATTTATTTATGCTTCCGCAATTGCTATTACATTTACGTTAATAACTTTGCCTTGGAATATATTTTAAACGTTAACAAGTAATTATGTTTTGTAATTAACGTGTCGTTTGGTGTAACTAGTGGCTGAGATCCTGGATGTCACACGCCTAACAGTAATACCCCGTTTGTGGAAATTGAGGGTGTGACAGATTGGTATCAGAGCCATTGGTTATAGCGAACTAAATTGACATTGCATTTCATTTGCATTGCATTTAGACTATAGCCTGATGCATTAGTTACACACATATAGACACGTTTAGCTTTGTTAGTTAGCCTTGTTTGCTTTGCTTGCTGGATTGCTTGCTTTTGCTCATTCTAGTGAGCGTTCGACTACATGGATGGTGTCTTCATCTTCTTATGCTAAGTCTGGGGGAAAAGGAAAGTTCGTCCTGATTCCCCGTTGTGACCGCCTGTTCCTTAGCGCGGGTGAATCAGAGTTACTGTGAAGCAAGAGAAGGTTAATTATGATTAATGATTTACCGTACCTTTTACATCATACCTTTCGTAATCGGATACAATACCATTGGTACCTGACTTGGATGGTTCATCGGGAGCATGTTCTGCCTCCTGTGGAATACTTTCTCAAACGAGAGCTATTTCTATCATACTTTCTCTACCTCCCTTGCCATTTCACTTCCCTGCCCTGTGGAGCAGGAAATAGCTGCACTAGCGGTTATCATAGACATTGGGAAGAAACGTATCAAGGTTTACTTATGATAATACTATCTTACCCATCTAACCTGAGTACATCGACTATTTCTTGCCCAAGTGAATGTTTTCCTTACTGATTCCTTCGTACAACCTTGGTTAATTGACCTTTGGTTTAATGACAATATCTTTGATACTTCTATCGTTGATAACACTCTGTACTTGACAAGGTATGTTAGCTCGGATAGGAGGAACCAGGGGTGACCATGCAAAGTAAATTATCATTACGGGTGCACACGTAATTATAATTTATCGTGCATGAGAGGTCTGGCGAACTCTGTCAGGTGATAACAGTCATAGTCAGTACAAACTTTCATTTCTATACTTTGGGACATGAGAGTCTCGATTCTCATAAAACTTCACTATTGATATGGAAACAATCCTTCATTTCTACTCGTATGAAAGTTCTCATCTACCTCGAGCCTTAACGAGATTCGTATTATGGCATTAGTCCTAGCCTCTATGAGACGTTGCTCTTTCTAGCATTTTAGTGATCATGCAATACTAACTAACTACAACGTGTATGGTCCTCGAAAAGTAGTAACGGAGTGATGACACTCACTGAATATGTATGTTCTAATCGTTGGAGTGATCTTAAGACTTAGATTGCACATTCTAGCATTCATTTCATATGGTATTTATCATGTTTTTTGCGTATGTTACGTTTCCCAATGGTTAGATTCAAATTGGATTTTCCTGGTTGACTACATTGGGCGTATGATCGATTAGCAAGGTGTTGTGATGACCCCATCCTTACCTCTATGTGTTTCCGCTTGCAACAAGTGCATCTAGCATCGCAATGGACCATGCAATAAGAACATCTGTGAGCGTTGTAGGAAATTTGGTCGTGCCATTAAGAACTGTCGTGTGAACGTCCTGACCAAGTCACCTCAGCCACAAGAAGTACAATGAGATGTTATGAGTGTGGACAATATGTGTATTTCAATAGAAGCTATCCAAGGCTCAAGAAGAAGGAAAACCGATAGGAATGGTTGTTTCGCCTTAGTATTCTTGATTCGGGTGCCGACAGAAGCTACGTATCCAATAAGTTTAGTAATCTGCTATGGGTAGTGCCTACTGACTTAAGTTCTGAATTTACGATAGAGATAGCTGATGGTAGAATTACAGTGGCTACCCAAGTATATAGCAGATGTAAACTAGGCTTATCTAGACATTCATGCGATATGAATCTGATTTCCTGATACACTCGGTAGCTTTGCTGTTGTGGTTGGTATCCATGAACCAAGCAGAGATTGTTTGTGGAGACAAACTCATTAAGTTACATCTTCCTAGTGGTGAGACACTCGTTCTGGAAGGTGACAAAAGGGACGTTATGGTCGGCATCATCTCTTACATGAAGGCCCAGAAATGCCTATGGAAAGGGCATCCGACGATTTTGGCTTTGATTACTGAGAAAGTCACCCAAGAGAAACGACTAGAGGACATTACTGTGGTTGGGGATTTTCCTGAGGTATTTCTAGAAGACTTTCCTGGCCTTCCTCCTCACAGGCAAGTGGATTTTCAAATTGAGTTTACACCTGGAGCTGCTCCGATCGCTCGGGCGCCGTATCGTTTGGCACCAAACGAATTGCAAGAGTTGTCTAAGTAATTACAGGAATTACTAGACAAGGGATTCATACATCCTAGCTCTTCACCCTAGGGAGCTCCAGTGATTTTTATGAAGAAGAAAGATGGAATTTTTAGAATGTGCATTGACTACCGAGAGTTGAATAAGGTGACGATCAAGAACAGGTATCCACTCCCGCACATTGATGACCTATTTGAGCAATTGCAAGGATCAAGATACTATACCAAGATCGATTTGAGATCAGGTTATCATCAGTTACGGGTTCGGGAGGAAGACATCCCGAAAACAGAATTCCGGACTCGTTATGGACATTTTGAGTTCGTGGTTATGCCTTTTGGACTGACCAATGCCCCAGCGGTTTTCATGGACCTCATGAACTATGTTTGCAAGGCATACTTGGATAAGTTTGTCATTGTCTTTATTGATGACATACTAATCTACTCGCAGAATAAAGAGGATCATGAGGAACATCTGAGAATCATTCTAGATCTGCTGAAGGATGAACAACTGTATGCAAAGTTTTCAAAGTGTGAATTCTGGATGCGAGAAGTGCAATTCCTTGGCCATGTAGTGAACGAAAAGGGAATACATGTAGATCCTTCCAAGATAGACGCAATCAAGGATTGGCCGACACCAAAAACACCTACTGAAGTACGACAATTCCTTGGTTTGGCGGGTTATTACAGGCGATTCATTGAAGGATTCTCAAAGTTGGCACAACCTTTGACTACCCTGACTCACAAAGGAACCATTTACAAGTGGGGCAGCAAGGAGGAGACGGCGTTTCAGGCGCTCAAAGACAAACTCTACAGTGCACCAATTTTGGCGTTACCAGAAGGGACTAATGACTTTGTTGTTTACTGTGATGCATCCATCCAGGGTTTGGGATGTGTACTGTTGCAACGCAACAAGGTCATTGCTTATGCATCTAGACAACTCAAGGTGCATGAGAAGAACTACATAACGCATGACCTGGAATTGGGAGCTATAGTGTTTGCCTTGAAGATCTGGAGGCACTACTTATATGGAACCAAATGCACGATCTATACAGATCATAAGAGTCTCCAGCACATATATGATCAGAAGGATCTGAATATGCGGCAATGACGATGGTTAGAATTACTCAATGACTATGATTGTGCAATCAAGTATCACCCAGGTAAGGCTAATGTGGTAGCCGACGCCCTCAGTAGAAAGGAAACACCAAAACCCCGTCGGGTGCGCGCATTACAAATGACCATCCATTCGGATCTGTCTGCGCAAATCAAGGCTGCTCAATCCGAGGCCTTGAAAATTGAAAAGCTGAAGGCTGAATCCATGCGGGGCATGGAGAAACAACTGGACCTAAAGACAGATGGAATTCGGTATTTTATGAAACGAATCTGGGTGCCACGGCATGGGGATTTACGAGAGCTAGTAATGGATGAAGCTCACAAGTCACGCTACTCGATTCATCCGGGTTCAGACAAGATGTACCAAGACTTGAAGGAATTCTACTGGTGGCCAAACATGAAAGCTGAAATTGCCACCTATGTAAGCAAATGCCTGACTTGTTCTAAGGTTAAGGTGGAATATCAGAGACCGTCCGGCCTACTGAAACATCCAGAAATTCCAGTGTGGAAATGGGAGCAGATTTCGATGGATTTCATCACGAAGTTACCTAAGACTCCTAGCGGATGCGACACCATTTGGGTTATTGTAGATCGCTTAACGAAATCCGCATAATTTTTGGCAATCCGAGAGACGGATCGAATGGACAAGTTGACACGGATATATTTAAGGGAAATAATCTCTCGGCATGGTGTGCTAGTATCCATCATATCTGATCGTGAGGCTCGATTCACTTCTCATTTTTGGCAGTCTTTACAGCGAGCATTGGGAACTCGTCTGGATATGAGCACTGCGTATCATCCACAAACCGATGGTCAGAGTGAGCGTACGATACAGACACTGGAGGACATGCTGCGTGCCTGTGTGATTGATTTTGGTAGCAATTGGGAAACTCATTTACCATTGGTGGAGTTTTCCTACAAAAACAGTTATCACACTTCAATTAAAGCTGCACCATTTGAGGCACTGTATGGATGTAAGTGCCGATCACCGGTCTGTTGGGCAGAAGTTGGAGAAAGCCAACTTACGGGTCCTGAACTTGTGAACGAAACAACTGAGAAGATCGTGCAAATTCATAATCGTATGGCAGCGGCACGTGATCGACAGAAAAGTTACGCAGATAAACACCGCAAGCCATTAGAATTTCAGATTAGTGACAAAGTACTTCTGAAGGTTTCACCTTGGAAAGGTGTAATCCGGTTTGGGAAACGAGGAAAGCTGAATCCATGCTACGTGGGACCATTTGAGATTATCAAAAGGGTTGGTCCAATAGCCTATCAGCTGAACTTACCTGACGAGCTCAGTGGAATACATGACGTGTTTCACGTATCCAATCTGAGAAAATGTTTAGCTGATGAATCATTAGTTGTACCATTGGAAGAACTGAAGATTGATGATCAATTACATTTCATCGAAGAACCAATAGAGATTATGGATCGTGAAGTCAAAACCCTAAAGCGTAGCAAGATACCTATTGGGCGCGTTAGGTAGAATTCAAAGCGTGGGCCCGAGTTTACCTGTGAACGCGAAGATCAGATGAAGAAGAAGTACCCGTAACTATTCAAAGATCAGGCATCCACTTCTTAAAGAAATCCCAGAAACCGTATGTAACCTGGTGTTCCTCGATTAATGTTCTAATTTTCGGGACGAAAATTCCTCCAACAAGGGGATGATGTGACACCCCATATATATTTTTTTCGATTAACATCGTAACTCCATAAACTACATTTTTTTCTCTAAATGGAAGTAATAATAATTATGATAATTATTACTAAATGCTATGCTAACCTAAAACAAATAAAAACAAATTAAGGTTCAACAAAGTAATTAACACTAAATTAAGGGAGTTAAAGTGTAGTTTGTTTAAGAATTCCTATTAAATCGAAACCTCCTCTCCGAACCTCCCTTTTAACCCCGAAAACCTGCTGCCTCTCCTCTCCCGTAACCCTAGTGCAGCCGCTACAAGTCTCCCTCGATAGCCTTCTGCTCCTTGCGACTTTCGGTTCGTAACGCCCCATCGCGAGCAGCCCCATTACGTCAACCGGAGCCCAAGTCCGCCGACGTTTCTAGGCAGCTTCCTTCTTGGTGGCAGCAAGCTTTCGATTATCAACAACCTCCCCGGAAATCACGAGAAGCAACCGAAGCAGCCCAGGTCGGTACGAGTTTCCACTTTCGTTTACTCGTGTCCGTTACGATACGGTTTCGGGTTTCGGTTATGGTTATCGCGTATGTTGGTGTTTGGGATTCAAGGGGTGTGGTAATCGATATGTATACATATATACGTGTGTACAGTGCGTTGTGGGGGTGTTTTTGCCATTGAATGTGTCCTCGGTGGTGCATGCGTAGGCATGTGCAGTGTGTGCTCCTGCATGTGTGTATATAGATATGTATGCGTGTGATTATGTATGTGGTGTGCGTCCGAATATGAGTAAGTATATGTGGTATGCACGTGGGTGTGTGTAAGGTTTGTCATGCATGTGGGCAGTGACGTGTAGGTGTGTATGAATGGTTGGGTGGGTCCTAGTGGGTTATTGCATGGTGTGTAATGGGTGTGATTGTATGTAAGTATGTATAGCGGGCATATGGATGTATAAACATCCAATATGGAAGGCGCATGGGCATGTGTCGAAGGTATGTGAATGCTAGTGGTGTTGGTGTGCGACTGTACGTGTGTGTGTTCTTTGTGTATAGATTTCTGCGGTGCACATAGGTATTTATATGGATGCATGCATGGATTGTGTTTCATGTGTATAGGTCATGCACCATGTGCATGTGTTCTACATTTTGAATCGGGTATGCTTAATGAAGTGGGATGCATTCGGTGGGTTTTGGCATATGGGTTGGTACATGTCATGTGGTGGTGGCATATATATATATATATATATATATATATATATATATATATATATATATATATATATTGCATATGTGAGTATGTATGCATGAATAGTTGCATGTGTATGTAATGTATATTATGTATGTGTGTATAGTATATATTGTGTGGTGTTATATAAATATATATTAAATATTATGCTAGGTTTGTGCGTGGTATATATACTTTGTCGTGTGCGTGTGGGAATGGGATATTGATAACCAACACTGTAACCGAACCGTGAACGCGAAACCGTACAATCTATTATTAATATTTAATATTTGATTTTAATTATATATGCATTCAGGTTGTTCGGAAACCTAATTCTTTGTGTTCGCATTTACTAATTTGCTGTGCTTTCAAGGTGAGTTACAGCCCCACTTTTCATTCTATATTCTCTTTTGGGGGAGAGAAACATGTTGTTTTCCTATACTGTTCGTTACTTAGATTTGTAATACTGCATATACTTGTGTACTATGGTGTTACCACTACGCCTCATTCGGACCGTTAATATGGTATTAGCGAGGTGATTGTTAGTAGATCTACTGGGTTTGACAAACCCCACCTGGGCTAGTCGTGCTAGCTTGATTGGAGGTCGAACAGGTGAATGGTTAGCCTGTTATACAGTGTTGTGGTTTGGTACCCACAGCCGGGGCATTCATTACATTACATTACTGTCAGCTCGGTCGTGAAATTCATACACATAGTGACTTGTAGTAGGCTAGCTACCTACTGATATGCTTTGATTACTAAATCTGATTTTCAATGTTGATGATTACTGTTTTCTGTAAACTCTGTGAACTCACCAACCTTGTGTTGACACTTTAGCATGTTTTTTTCAGGTTCACAAGACTCACATGCTTAGGATCATCATTCATGTATTTATCATCTCACGTGATTTAATGACAACTTTTAAATGAATCTCCTTTATTTATTTTGTGCATGTTGCGCAGGTGAAAGATTTATGATTTATTTATGCTTCCGCAATTGCTATTACATTTACGTTAATAACTTTGCCTTGGAATATATTTTAAACGTTAACAAGTAATTATGTTTTGTAATTAACGTGTCGTTTGGTGTAACTAGTGGCTGAGATCCTGGATGTCACACGCCTAACGGTAATACCCCGTTTGTGGAAATTAAGGGTGTGACATTCTTCTTCTGACCTGTAGATTCAAACAAGTTAGAATTGAAAGAGTTTGACAAAGAATCTAAATCAAATAACCAAGCTGGACCATTTGCAACTGATGGAAAAGAGTTTTCAAGAAATTTAACGTTGAAAGTTTCATGTATAACATTTTTCTTAGAGTTATAAACTCTAAAAGCTTTTGAAACCGATGAATATCCTACGAAAAATCCTTCATCATATTTCGCATCAAATTTTCCTAGCTGATCACTTGAATTTAAAATCAAAACTGGACAACCAAAAGATTTAAGAAAATCTATATTAAGTTTCCTACCAAACATCAACTCATAAGGAGTTTGCTATTTATCTTTCACAAGCAATGTTTGATTTTGCACAAAACATGCAGTTGATATGGCTTCATCCCAGAAAATGATTGGAATTTTGGCATCTGCTAACATAGATCGTGCTGCTTCAATCAAAATTCTGTTTTTCCTTTCAGCAACTCCATTTTGTTGTGGAGTTTTAGGAGCATTGAACTGACGAGCAATACCTTTTTCGGCACAAAACATGTCAATATTAGCATTTTTAAATTCCATTACATTATCACTTCTAATTATTTTGACCTTTTGTTCTAATTGATTTTCTACTTTAATGATGAATTCTTTTAATAATTTAGCTGTTTCAGATTTAGCATGCATAAAGAAAACCCAAAAAAATCTTGTAAAGTCATCAATGATAACTAAACAATAAGATTTCTTTCCAATACTCCGAACATTTGTTGGTCCGAATAGGTCCATATGCAACATCTGGAGAGGTTTGGAATTTGAGTTTATCTGCTTGGGCTTATAAGACGCTCTGTGTTGCTTTCCTTTTAAACATGCTGAGCAGAGATCAGTTGTGGCAAACTTCTTTGTTGGAAGACCTACAACATGATTTCCTGATACAAGCTTGTTCATGTTCTTGAAATTAGAAGGCCTGAGACGTCTATGCCAAAGCTAACTTTCATCATTTGATGCTTGAGCAATTAGGCATGTTGTTTCTGTAGAAGGATCAACTTGAGACATATCTAATTTGTATACATCTCGATCTCGAACAGCTTTAACAACTACCCATTCTTTGCTTATCTGAAAACCTGGCTTCAAAATATAACAAAAAGAATCATCAAATAGAACAGAATAAGATTTGTCACAATTTTGGGAAACACTTAAAAAATTAAAGTTCAACTGTGAACAGCAGTTGACTTATCAAAGCTAATAATCCCATCGGACACCGTTCCATCTCCTGTTATTTTTCCACCTGCATCACCTCTGAATGCAACATGTGTACCATCTTTTAATTTAAATTCTTAAAGCAAGGCATGGTTGCCTATCATATTGTAACACTTGGAAAATTTTAAAAGACTAGAAAGAAAGAAAACACAATTTAACCCAAGTTGAGGGGCTAAATGTGTCAAAAGGACAAAAAGAATAAAAGTGGGTGCAAAAAGGTGATGGCCGCCCACACCTCTCTGCATATTTTCTTTTCATTAGGATTGTAGAGAGCAAAAGAGCAGAGTTCGGATTTTGAAGAAGGAAGAACAAGAAACCGAATTCCAGGTAAGAATTCTTGGTTTTAAGTTGTTCTTGGCCGGCCTATGCCTTGGTTATATGCTTATGTGTGTTTTGTTGTGTTCGGGTGTGTGTTTTTGGTGGGTTTCTAGGTGTTTGAACTCATTTTCAAACGGGTTGAAGGAAGTCATACTCGAGGGCTGCTAAGGTTAGTTCTAGAACCCCTTTTTACATGTTTTAACTGATTTTGGGGCTGGAAATGCATGTATGTATGTTTTTACGAAAATGGGTTTTGTACCCGTATGAATGTGTATGTGTGAATGTGGGTGGGTTATGATTTGGGTGATTTATGATGTTATGTTCATGTTATGATGCTTAGACTGCTAGAACTAAGTTAGAACATGATGAATTGATGATTTGGGACTGATTATGATGTTATTAGTATGTGTTGGTTGCCCATGCGCCTGGATTTGGCCCATGCGCCCAACGGTTGAATTTGCCTAAGTGTCCCCTATGCGCCCAAAACCCATACACCCGAATAGTATCCATGCGCCTAGAACAGGCTGAATCTGACTAAGTGTTCCATGCCCCAAAACTGCCCATGCGCCTAGGCACTCACGCGCACGAATAGTGCCCATGCGCCTAGAAATTTGCCCAGGAGACTAAGTGTTGGGTCATGCTCCCAAATAGTGCCCATGCGCTTGAAAGTTCCCCATGCGCCTAAGTGTTCCCATGCGCCTGCATAGAGCTCATGCGCCTATGCCTTAGAATATTTTCTGAAATTTTAGGGAAAATGTAAAGTGTAGGCTTTCACTTGGGATGTTCCCGGGGGTAATGTAAGTTGACTTTATGATGTCATATGTGATGTGATGATGATGTTATGTATGGTATGGTTATGTTTATGTTATGTTCTTTATTATGTATGTTTATTTTCCGTGGCTTTACGTGGTTTGATTATGAAAGTATTATGTAACGTAAAGCGGAAGATAATGAAAAAGGGAACGTAAAGAATGAAAGAATGCATGCATTAATGAATGAATGATGTAATGAAAAGTCTTGCAAGCAATGTATGGAGGTTCACACCCAATGAAGGGTGTTAGCTCAACTGTGTGCGGGTTAGCTACCCCGGAAGGATGCACACTGGGGTCTAATCTTTGTGATTGACCATATGTATGGGACCCTTGCCGCTTGCCCTAGGTACTGGATTCAGCTTCGTGCATAATGTTTGAGGTCTATGATAGACCTCAGGCCCAGTAACCAGCTTCGTGTACAATGTTCGGGGTATAGCACATGGCACTGGTTCGAAATGAAAGATGAATGATAATGATGAGTGTACTTGCCCCAGGCCCAAGGGTCAGCTTCGTGCACAATGTTCGGGGTATAGTACATGTCATCGGAAGTTAATGAATGTACGTATAGTACGGTAAGAAAGATAATGAATGATAAGATGACGTACGATGATGAATGAACGGAAGTCAACGAACGACGATGAAAGATAATAATAAATTATTATCTATATGTACGTATGATGCATGATCACATGTGAAAGTAGAGAAAGAATGGTTTTAAATGAAAGAAAAGTATTTTAATTTTATAAAACTAGAACTCACTCAGCAACGCTGACTTTTATGTGTTTACAGTTGGCAGATAATGTTGCTGAGGATGGCATGGGGCAGCTACTTGGCATTTTTGGATGGCATCCGTTGTTTAAATTATAAGGTTTTTATGATGTAATGCAATGAGTAATATTTTGTAATCTGTCAACGATGTATTATTTTGCAAAAGCATATATATATAAATGAAATGGTTTGTTTAAAAGAATTCCGCTGTAATACTTTAGTAAAGTTAATGTATGTTTTATGCTTTGTGTGCAATGATTGACCAGCTGTAAGCGTTCCGGGAAGGGGCCTTACAAGTTGGTATCAGAGCCAAAGTTTAAGTGAATTGGGTAAATATTTTCAAAAGAAACCTAAACTTAAACTGAGAATGGGACAAGGGGAAGGGATGCGAGTCCGAGTAGCTGCGTGCCATCAGGTATTTTCTTAATGTTAACTGGTATTATGTGCACATGTTATGTGGTTTATGTGCTTCTTAGTAGATTTAGATACTGATGTAGTCAGGATAGGGAAATGCTTGGGGTATGAAGAGTAAAGTAAGTGGCTAATCACAACTGGCCACTATAATTAGAGACTTACTATACTTGACATAAACTGAGCTATTACCTTGAATGACCATGTTAGTGTTTGAATCGTATAGCGTGTTAGAGGATGGCCGGTGGTAGATCTTCAAAGGCTTCTCGAGGTGGAGGTCGTGGTGGACGTGGTACGGGACCACGAGTCACGAGAGGAAGGCCTAGGGCTGAAGAGGTGGCTCATGAAGAGCCTGAGATCCCTCATCCGGAGGGCGGTGACGAAAGTGCTAACTTAAGGGCCTCGGTGAAGGAGGCTGTTGTAGAGGAGGTTCATCAGGTCATGCAGAGGATCTTACCGTCTGTGGTGACCAAAGTGATAAAGGCTGTGAGAGAAGGAGAAAGGAAAGAGAGCAATAGGTCCTCAGGAGTAAGGGAGCAACCGGGGACTGAGACGGTTGTCTCAACTGATGAGGAAGAAGAAGAAGAGCCTGTGCCAGAGGCAGCATGAGGCTGTAACTATAGGGCATTTCAAAGATGCAAGCCCCCGACTTTCGATGGCAACGGCACTGCTGCTGTTGCTCACCGGTGGGTGAGAGAGATGGAAGCTGTACTTGATATCAGCGAGTGCCGGGAGGATCAGAAGGTGAAGTTTGCCACTCATTCATTGGGGGACTCGACTCTATACTGGTGGGACCATATCGTCCAAGCCAAGGGTAGTAGGCCAATTGGAAGAATGAGGTGGCTAGAGTTGAAGAAGCTGGTGATCGAGGAGTTCTGTCCTCATAGGGAGCTCGACAAGGTTGAGAAGGAGTTCCTGCATCTGGAGGCGGGAACCATGACGCATCAGCAACACACCACCAAGTTTAACGAGATGGCACGACTGGTGTCGGATCAGGTGACACCTCTGTCGCGAAAGATCAAGAGGTATATTCAGGGCTTGCCGTCGGATATTCACAGGCATATGATCGTTGCTCGGCCAAGTACGTTTAGGTCGGTGGTCGATCTGGCGGGAAAGCTGTACGACGAGAGGGAAGCGGTGGTGGCTGAGGTGAGCAAGAAAGGCGGTGGTGACCGAAACTGGAATGGGAAGAGGTTTGGTCAGGGTGGTGCCCCGGCAAACAACAAGAATGCACGGGTATTGTTCATACATTGTTAAACAACCTATCAACATACCACGTGTTAATAGGTCTTCTCGGGCATACCTGCATTTTAAAAAGATTTAAGTTGAGTTATCAAGCCAAGCCGAGATGGTCTTGGGCTTGCCAAATTTACCAACAATGGTAAACTATTTAAAGTGAAGCTTCTTCAAATCAGGCTTATTGTTAACAAATTTACCAATTCCGTTTCTTACAAATTTTTGATTATCTTTGATTTGTTTTGTCCTTAAAACATTGTAATGTTTTTCAAGATCATCATCAAGATATTTCAAATCATCAAACAAAAAATTTTGTTTACCAAACTTCCCACCATTCATTCTCACAGATCGTGGAATGAATTTTCCTTGATTATACTGTCTTGATTTTGCAGCATAAGAATCATCATATACAGAATCATTTCTTCGAAAAGATCTCAAGCCTAAGGAAGGTTGTTTTGTCAATCTTTGAAAACCAACACTTTGATTTCTTTGGAATTATGGATTGACATATCCATTTCTTAACTATGGATTAACATATCCATTCCTCGGCGAGTTCTTTCTGAAGTAGCAATTCTTAGTTTTGTGAGTTCTTTCATCACAATAGGTACAATATTTGTTGAAATAACAATCAGCTGTTTAATGGTTTTTCATATCACAAATGTGACAGTACCAGCTAAAGAAACATTCTTCAATCTTATGATTGTACATATCACATATATCACAGTACCTTTGATGAAATTTAATCATCTGTTGATTAACTTTTGATGTGGAGGCCATATTTGATCCTTGTTTAGATTTAGGAGTTGAAAAGTTAATCTGTTGTTTTTGATTTAAAAGTTTGTTCTTTTGAAATTTGGGTTTTGCCTTTTGCTCATTAACACCCTTTCTTGACTCTTTAGATACAAATTGTTTATTGACAGCGGAAGACTTAGGAACTGAACCTGTTTTCAGATTAGAGTTAGATTTGTTCTTTGAGTTAGATTTGATTTCTGGAATTTTGTTCATGTCAAAAGTACCCACAGATACAAACTTTATTGGTTTAAACTGATTAGTTTGATTTGTTCTTTGAGTTTGATTGTTTTGAGAAGAGTCAGATTTAGCATTTTTTCTTCTCCTTCTTTGAATTCTTGATCTTGATGATTTTTGTTTACTTTGAGATTGAACATCTTCAGTAGACAACTCTTTTGCATTTTTTTTATCTTTTTGTTCTTTTTGCCATTTAATGAAATCTGGATAACAGAAGTAAATCTGGATTGTTTATCTTTTTGTTTACTTCATCTAGTTTTGCTTTCTCTTTATTCTTTGAGTTTTGTTTGTCATTCTTTACCATCACTTCTTCAATAACAGACTCTTTTGGAACAAACATCTTCTTATTCTTTAGTCGTGGTTCATAAGATTTTACTTTTATAGGATGACCAGTTTTAATCTTCTCTAAATTTTGTTCCTCAAATATCTCAATATTTGTTTCCTCTTCATCACTTTCACAATTCTTTCTCTTGTTTTGAAAGGCTTTTAGATTATCTTTGTTTTCAGGTGAGTGATCATGTGTGTTAAAGTTTTCTGGTAGAGTGGTTGTGATAGAATCAGGCTTTAGTTCATGTGTAAATCCTAGACCTATTTTATTTTTATCTTTCCTCTGATTTACCAGCTGTTCTACAATAGTTTTAGAATTTTTAACTTTAGCTAGATCCACCTGAGTTGCAGCATGAGCTATTTTTTCTTCTTCTAAATTCTTTGTCATCTCTTCAAGTTGTTTCTTCACAAGTTCAAGTTCTTTTAGAGTTTTATTCCATGAGGTTTGTAAAGATAATATCTTTTCATCAGAGACTTTGTGATCATTTTTTAGTTTATTGTGCATTACTTCTTCTTGTTTAAGTTTATCACAAATCTTATATGAATATGTTTTGTAATGCTCAACTTGATCTAAACATGCTTTTATACACATTTTCTCTCTAACTTCAACAGGAATTTCAGGATAACTTGAAGATGAAGTCTTAGAGTCAGATGATGGATTCTCAACCTTTGTTTGGTCAAACTAAGCTATAAGTGCAATCTCTTCTGAATCCTCTTTTGGGTCAGATTTGTCACTCCAGTCATAGTCTTCATCTTCATTTTCTGAATCACTATCAGCCTTTGGATCATTATCTTCAGACCAGTCTTAATTTTGAATATCTGTAACAAGAGATAAACTAGAGGTTAGATCAGCTCTAAATTGTTCAGCATAAGCACTCCAGTCATATCCATCTTTAATGCTAACAACAAGAGCATTCTTTGGCTCTTCAGATGATTTTGATTCATCTTTAATTTCTGGCATAGGAAGACTTTGATAAGGCTTTTGGAAGGTTTTTTGAGACTGCTGATGATATCTTTGACTGCTAGAACCTGCTTGACTATTTCCTCCTTGGTTTTTGGGAGCTTTACATTCTCTCGAGAAATGACCATAGCTATTGCAGTTGAAACACCTTGATTTTGATTTGTCAAAGCCAACAGATTTGTTATCACTTGGCTTGTAGTTCTTGTTAACATAAGAGTGTTTCTGAGTTCTATATGCAATCATCACCATCTGCCAGTTCAAGTCCATCTCTTCCACATCATCATGATCCATCTTGAACAAATCCCGCAAAACAAGATCTAATTGTGTTAAATGACTACCTTGATAAGCTTGAAAACTTGCCATAAAAGCAGTAAAAGCAGATTTAGACTCATCATCTTGTAAGAGGATGTTAATAACATCTTTAACTTTGCTAGTTTTAGTAGAGTTAGAAGATGGAGTCTCAGTTTGAGGTTTAGGAGTTTGAGTTTTAGGAGGAGACTGAGATTGAGATTGAGTTGCATAAACAGGAGCACTTGTGTAAGAAGAATCTGTAAATACACTAGCTCCAACGAACAAATCACCCTCTTCTTCCGGAGATTTATCATCTTTGGCCAGAAAAGCATTCTCCACTGTATTAGCTGGAGATGCAACATACTTATACTAAGACACTGAAGCAGCTCTATCATTATTTCTGGAGCTCTCATCAATCTCAACTGATTCAATCTTGGCAATCAAAAGATCTAGATCCAGAGGAAACTTTTCAGTATGGTTTAACAATGTAACTGTTTGTTTCCATGAAGATGGAACAATACTGAGAAGTCTAAAATTTAGATCTTTTAGATCATTTTTGATACCAGCCGTTGACATCTAATTAGTTAGTTGCACTAATCTATTCATCATTTGATTTATTGTTTCCCCAAAAATATGCTCAAACAACTCTAACTGCCTCTTAAGTTTATGCTTTTTGAGATCTTGTATCTCTTTACCTCCTTCACATATGATTTTCAAAGCCTTGTACATAGTGTACCCATTTTGATAACCATCAAGTCTAGTCAAGACTTCTAATGGTAATCCCTTACACATCAGTGAATAAGCTTTGATATCATTCTTTACTTTCCTTAAGTCATCACCTTGCAGACCATCCTTAGGATAAGGTTCTTGAGTGTCTTTTGTGTAAACAAATTCTCTATCAGGACCATCAGATGTAATTGAGATATGAGGTCCTTTCTCTATTGACTTCCACAATTCAGTGTCAATAGAATTTAAATGATGCTTTAGTCTTAAAGACCAGTTCTTGAAATAAGCTCTGTTCTTTAGCTTTGGAACCCTGTTCTCAGAATCTTTAGACTTAACCATTTTGTATTTTTGAATTTAAGAAAAAGACTTGATTTTGTTGTTTTAAGTTTTGAATTAAAAACTATGAAATGAAAATATTTTTGGATTTTAGTTTCTAAAAAAAATAAAAAATTTCTAAGTGTAAATTGATACGTCTGAAAGCTGATGCGCCTGAATAGTTGACAAGCGCCTACATAGTAGTGAAGTGCCCAAGGGAATGCCTTAGTAGAATTCTGAAAAACACCCAACTGAAATCCGGCTGAACAGTTGCAATGCGCCCAAACAGTTCTTAAATGCCTGGGGTCCAAACAGTTCAAATGCGCCTAAACAGTTGAAATGCGCCTAGAATTACTTTGTTTCTGCAAAGTCACTAAGTGTCCAAATAGTCTCAAAATGTCTTAACAGTGGTCAAACGCCTGATCTGAAATACACAGTATCAAAACGCCCAAATAGTAGAAATGCGCCTAGATACTTAGACAATTTTCAGCAGTTTTCAACCATAATGCGCCTAATTCATCAGCTTCAGCGAACTCAGATCTTATGAAAATCTTCAAAACTTGATTAATTGATCTAAAAACTTCCAATTTGGTATAAATTAGGTCGATTAACAATCCTTAATCCTTAATTTGCTCAAACAACAACAACAAATCAGTATTCTGATTGAATTTCAGCCCGAATATGATAAACAAAGTTCGAACACTAATTCGATCAATTTCTCAGATTTGAACGAATTGAACACAAAATTGTTATTCAAATCATGTTTCTATGAATGAAACACAACTGAAAACAACAATTAATTGATCAAATTTGCAATCAATCACAGATTTCAAGTGATTCAAAGAACTCAAAATGTCGATATGCTCTAATCACTGAACCGAAGGCTCTGATACCAATTGATCGGTTCAAACGGATTGAATCTGTGATGAATTCATGATGCAATGATCAATTCAAACACAAAGTAATCAAACATAAGCAATTACATCAAAAAAAATCATAGATTTCATGGATAGCAAATGCACGGATACAATGTGTAGGGTTACAGTTCATTCAACTGATTCTAACTGTTTCTTAGATCTGAGATGTCTAAGATCTAGTCTCTCTCTCTCTTGTCTACCCTGCACATACATAAAATATCCTATTTATACTATCAAGAAACTAAGGAACATATATTTACAAATAAGTCCCTATACTATTACAAAAAACAACATAAAGACAAAATGTTAATCTTTCAATAAGTCTAACATTAACATAGTGGAAGAAACAACAAATGTTGTTTTTAATGAACATTATTTCACTAAGAAAGTCAATCGATCAGGCTGGTTGTTTGATATTGACTCATTAACAAAATCATTTGATACATCTTACTTTGATGTTTTAGGTACCAGGGATGACAATAAGTATCCAATGGTTCCACCAACAACCATTGATGTTCTTTTAACTATAGATCTTCCAAGGAGAACAAACATCACTGCTTCCAGTACCATAGTTACCACTCCTCCAGAACAAACAAACGCAACACAAGGAACATCACCAAACACACCTTCTTCATCAACTCTAGTGACCACTCAACCACAACCGAACAACCAAACAAAGTCACATCAACCAGCCATAGTTGAAGAAGATGATGATTATCATTCATTACCTGATACACATCATGAAGATGAAATATTAGATTTCTTTCATGATTCACCATAAACATTCAATGAAATCACAAAGCCAGACAATCAAACAACAACAAATATCCTTGCTCATCCATTAACACCCAATCAAACAATCACCAATCTTGATTCAACCATCCCTATTGATCAAATTGAAACAACCAGAGTTCACAAATACCATCCTTTAGAAAACATCATAGGTGACCTCAATACCAGATTGACACGAAGTCAATCTGACACAACAAACATTTGCTTGTATTCCTGCTTCCTATCTCTAACTGTACCCAAAAACATCACAGAAGTACTCAAAGACAACAGTTGGATAGAAGCAATGCAAGAGGAATTATAGCAATTCAGAAAGCAAGAGGTATGGAAGTTGGTTGACCTACCTGAAGGACAATATGCCATTAGCGTAAGATGGCTATTCAAAAACAAAGCAGATGATGGAGGGATTGTTATAAGAAACAAAGCAAGGCTAATTGCCTTATACTCAAGAGGAAGGCATTGATTATGATGATGTCTTTGCTCCTGTAGCTAGACTCGAAGCCATCCGAGTGTTCCTTGCATATGCCTCATCCAAATACTTCACTGCCTTCCAAATGGATGTCAAGTGTGAATTCCTCTATGGAAAGATAGATGAAGAGGTATATGTTGCTCAACCACCAGGGTTTGAAGACCCAAAATTCCCTCACAAAGTCTACAAGTTAGATAAAGCGTTGTACGGTCTTCACCAAAGCACCTAGGAAGTGGTATGAGACTTTATCCAAGTTTCTACTACAGAATGGGTACACCCGAGGGAAAATAGATCAGACATTGTTCTTAAAGAGAAAAGTACAAGACTTTAGTGGTTCAAGTCTATGTGGATGACATAATTTTTAGCTCCACTAACATCCAACTTTGAAAAGAGTTTGAAACTCTTATGCAATCAAAATTCCAAATGTGCTCAATAGGAGAACTTACCTTCTTCTTTGGTCTTCAAGTTCAACAATCTGTTGAATGAGTTTTTATCAATCAGAGCAAGTACGTGAATCACATATTAAAGCAATACAACATGTCTGATTGCACATCTAGCAAAACATCATTTCCAACTGGATTGAAATTATGGCCCGATCCAGAAGGAACATCAGTTGATCAGAAGCTCTACAGATCCATGATAGGCTCCCTGATGTACTTAACAACAAGCAGACCAGACATCATGTATGCAGTTTGCATGTGTGCCAGATACCAAGCAGATCCAAAATAATAACACATAAATGCTGTAAGGAGAATCTTCAGATACTTAAAAGGCAAACCAGCACTTGGCCTATGGTATCCAAAAGATGGATATTTCTCTTTATATGCACACACAAACAGTGATTATGGAGGATGCAACAGCAACAGAAAATCCACTACTGGAGGTTGTTAGTTTCTTTGATCAAGATTGATCTCCTGGCAGTGCAAGAAACCAACAAATTTCTCTGTGTCAACAGCTAAAGCAGAATCCATAGCTGCTTCTGCATCATATTCTCAAGTGCTTTGTATTCAAAACCAAATGCTTGATTATGGGTTTAATTTTCTTAAAACACCAATACACATTGACAATTCTGATGCCATGTTTATCACTAACAATCCAGTTCAACATTCAAAAACAAAATACATATATATCAGATTTCACATTCTGAGAGATTGCTCAGAAAAGGGTTTGATCAAGTTGATTAAAGTCCATACAGACAATCAATTGGCTAATCTGTTTACCAAAACATTTGTTTCAAAAAGATTTGAATTTCTTGTTCAGTCACTTGGTATGATCAACTATGAACCAAACAAGTAATGTTTTCAAAACATTAATTTCAAACAAGCTTGATTTTGTCAAAGTCCAAGTTTAACAACCAACAAGCATCTTTAAAATTCAAGATATCAAACAAACATTCATGATTTCAATTCATAAACAATTTGAATCACACATAACCATTCATGAGAAATGATAGTACACTAGATTATTTCTTCACTTGAGTCATTTTCCACTAATAAAGACTAACAATACTTTGTTTGATATGTGGATAGGCTCAGCATGGGACACCTACCTAACATCACATACAACAGTGAAGAACTAAATTCTCATGATTATGTGGTCAGCAACACACATCTTGGTTTATGGTGAGTATTGGTCTAACCAATATAGGTTGCTTATAAAGTAACTACAATACACTAAGTGAAACAGTTTATAAACTGCTCAATTATACAAGTGTCTCCTTTGTTATGATTATCATAGACCTGGAGTACACTAAGGCATTCTTTGTTGTGATGAGCACATACCTAAATGACCTACATCATGATCCAAAAAGATTCTCAATGAGGAACACATCCATTAAGGATGAACAATCAAAAGAATCCCTAAGAGGATCACCTTCCAAAGTGAAGTGAAAAAGAATCCCAATATGGATCAAACAACATGGATCAAATTGATCATTTATACTCCTAAGTAGCTAGGTCATAAGTATTGATAGTGCTTTCTAGCATATCTTGAGGAGGATTGATCTTAACATACAATCAGATGTGGGGTACATACAAATCATCTTAATACACCCAAAACATGATCATCACTAACTGTTTCAATCAATCATTAATACCATGCATGAGTTTAAATGGATCACAATATCTCCAATCAACATTGTATTAGTCTATGTTTATTCTCAAAATCATTCAAACAACTTAGTGAGAATTAAAGACTAGTATGATCTCATGTTATGTGAAATTGATTGATGTCCAAACAGGAAAATCATTTATTTATTAGTTAGATACAGTTATATCATTCTAAAATTTTATCAAGCAAGCAATCAAATTAGACTTTGATAATCTCCATTCAAACACATTCAAATTTTTGTCATTTTATAAAAGGTTTTTTTAAATACACAAAAACTTAGGGGGAGAAAATGAACACAGAAATATCAAAGGCAGCAGAATATGTGCATAATTATACAAACTTTTAAAATTTGAACTTTTTTAAATTTTGAGTTTTAAATAAAGCCAAGTCAAGCAAGCACCCAAACACAACAGTTTGACACACATACATATGTACAATATTGCATAATATTGCTTGTGAGTGATTCTTTAACATCCATAGATTGATCATGTTAAAATTCTAAAACTTTAACAAACATTCAAATTTTGAAACATTTCAGATGATTTTATCAAACATGTTTCGAAAGAAAAATTTTCAAAATTAGCTTCAGAAGAAATCATTTCAAAACAAACAAAGTTTTAAATTTTTGACAACTGTTGTCACCGTGGACATACAAACATACATCCGCTGTAGCTACAGTAACCATCAAAACATGCAAAATACACAAAGTGTATATAGCAGACAAAACAAACATACATCCGCTATGCACTAGTGAACATACAAGTGTTCATAACGCATGATGTTGGTAAGACATCCGCTATGAATACATTGCCTTTCACAGCAAATGACTAACACTAGTCATCCGTTGTAAAAATAGTACAAGTGTACACAACGTATGTACACAGATAAACATACGCTGTACATCATCATCAACATTCACAGCGCATGACAATAAGTCATCCGGTGTGAATATATCTTGAACAAACAAAGTTTACACAACGCATGAACAAATGCTCATCCGCTGTGTATAACCAACCAAACAAACAAAGTTTATACAACGCATGAACAAATGTTCATCCGCTTTATGAATAGTGAACAACACACAACGTACGACTATTTAGTCATTCGTTGTAATTTTCTTTAATCATTCAAAGTGTCCACAGCGCATGTGAAATGTTCATCAACTATGAACAACGAAACAGTTTTTCAAAGGGTCCACAGCGTATGAACAAATGCTCATCCGCTTTGTATAAACAAACAAACAAATAAGGTTCCACAGTGCATGAATAATTGTTCATCTGCTTTGAAAAGTGGTCAACCATAGCATATGACTGTTTAGTCATCAGTTGTAAAATTTCGAATTCCACCCAAGTGTGCACAGCGCATGACCAAATGACCATGTGCTGTGAACACAGTCAAACATTTAGAGTCCACAGCGCATGACCAAGCAGTCATCCGTTGTATACTAAGTCAACTAGTCAAAGGGGTCCACAACATACTAGTTTAAAATTGTACAGCAAACACACTGTGTCACACCCCGGGCCCAGAAGAGGGTGTGACATCGCAGACTAGTAACATACATGGCATTGGAAACAAACCACACAAGAGCACACAAGGAGAGAAAATCACAATGGCAATACATTACATAAATTTTATCCGGGTTAACACAGTCAAGCCCAAAATAAAAATAATCCCTTACAAAAATTAACCTAAATTAGTTTCCAACAATTCCAATTGTTTCAGAAGTTTTAAAAGTCCTAGTAATGCCAGGGGGTAGTCACGGTGCTAAGCCATCTTAAGAGTCTCCATAAAATCCAAGCCCATCAAGGATTACCTAAAACATCCTCAAAAAGACTTTGTGTTAACTATAAAGTTGGTGAGTTCAAGTGCTTAAAGTTTAAAAACAAAAGGACTCATTAAATCCATAGTTTAGTTTAAAAACATAGTATCACAGTTGTGGGATCATAATCAACCCTGCACTCAGCCCCGGCTAGCGTCTTCTAAACTTGTGTTTACCGGAAATCCCATAAGGGAAACTGAGCCTCAAAACAGTATACCATACCTGCCGATTGGTACACCATAGTATCTTATAAAAACCTGTTACATGCCATAACGACCCCGCAGGATCTTAGTGTGGTACCCTTCTCATCGGAAGGCACTATGCATGGGGGATTACCCAAGTAGATCTACCCATATAATCAAGCGGTTCACATAGAGTTAATGATTGTAACAAAAAGATGCAGGTTCTAACCATAGCCACAACATATAATAACATCGCATAATAGTACTCAAATAAGTTTGGTTCAAACAG
This sequence comes from Flaveria sonorensis, assembly GCA_025506505.1. Taxonomy (NCBI): domain Eukaryota; kingdom Viridiplantae; phylum Streptophyta; class Magnoliopsida; order Asterales; family Asteraceae; genus Flaveria; species Flaveria sonorensis. Next base: position 34,444,943 of record CM046438.1, on the reverse strand, counting down.
AGCATGCTTCATCCCAAATCAATAGTAAAAAGGGAACACTAGAAACTCACCTTAGACAGATCAAAGATTCTTCACACAAACAGATTCAGGTCCTAGCACCCTATGAGCAAGATATAAGCATAAGCTATGGTTTCTTAGACTATTGGGAGGGTAATCAAGGGTAAAATATGTTTAAAAATACATATGACCACATCCCTTAGAAATTTGTGTCAAAAAGTTTCATTTTTAGGAAAGTTAGGGTTTTTGGCGTAAAACGACCAGTTTTTAGTTTCCCACAAGTTCTTACATGAAAATAAGTATAATAGTAGCTTCTGGTTATACATTTTACTGAAATATGGTCAAATTTTCCGAATTTACACTTTAGTTCCTCAAGTTTCCAAAATTACAATTTTTACCCACGAAGTTGGTTCTTTTAATTTCTTGACATAATATGGCTCTTATAAGTATCTAAGGGTCCTTAAATTACTTTTAGACCAGTATTATAAAGAGTTGTGGGGTCCTTAGTACAAAAGTCTTGTTTCAAACGTTTAACCCGTTAAAACCCATTTTTACCCGGATCGGCATTTTAGACTACTCTCTTTAAATCCTTTCATCAAAATAAGAGTTTGAGGCCCCCTAATTTACTGAAATATTATGATTCTTAGGCTTGTTACATTATTTTTAGAATTTCATAGAATTAACATGTTATCCCAAAATTTCACCAAGTCCGGTTTTAGCCACTGATTTATTAGTCTTAGGGCCTGAAAATTTTGTTTATAACAAGTTGTTAAGAATTTGGCCATTTCTAGGTACCTCCATCACCTATTCGGGTCCCTAATCATGCTTTCTAAGGTCCATAACACCATACCAAATCTTCCATTCCAATAATATTATTTTAGCATCATCCAACATTCTGGAAATTCAGGTCATAAGATGTTTATAAGTGTTTTTAAACCGGTTTTTAGTGTAGAATGAAGTTTAGCTTCGGGACAGAAGGGTGGAAAGGTCCTGAAAACCCAAGAAAAAGGGGTTTTCGGGTAGATATCATGGCACTAACACAAGGTAAACGAGTATGATGAAGTGTGTACCTTTTGAGGAGCTCTAAGTCACACCAAAGCAATAACTGGGTCATGGGTTTTTGCCTTTGAATAAGGAAATAAGATTCAAAGGAAAGAAAAGTAGGAAAAGCGACAATAGTGGTTTGTTCGGGTATAAGAAAACTTACACGCAAGATAACCCGTGTCCGAAGAAGGTTTAGAGGGTGTAAGAGCTGTTGGTCCGAGAGTCTTGAAGCATTGGCCGGTTTGGAGGTTGGCAGACCGGGTCAAAAGGTTTCTAGAAGGGTTCTAAAATTTTAAAATGATAAGTGTTGCTCGGGCCGCCTGAACACTACCCATGCGTCCACATTCAGGACGCCTGAACAGTAGTCACACGGCTAAACAGTGGAAATGCACCAACTGTCAAATGCGCCCGAATAATTGTCATGCGCCTGAACAGTTGTCATGCGCCTGAACAGTTGTCATGCGCTCAAGTGAAAATTCAAAGAAATGCAGATGGAAATCAGAGAAATGCGGGTGAAGGCTTAGAAATGCGGATGAACAACCCAAAATTTTTACTTTTATTTTAAAGAATTGTTAAGGTGGTTTAGTCATTTACATTTTCAATCATTATAAATTAGTTTAGAGACTAAGGCAAAACATACTAGAATCATACAGGTAAGATTAAATTACAAAAAGAATCAATCATAAAGAAGAGGGTACATTAAACGAATGAAATCTTGAAAAAGAAACAAGTCTCAAATTACATTTAAGGCTTTGGAAATTTCATCCCGAAATTTTAGCTTCGATTAGATTCGGACGAGTGGGCTTAAAGAGGTGTTGATACTCTTTCCTCATCACATCTTCTCATTCCCATGTGAATTCGGGTCCTCGCCTAGAGTTCCATCTTACTTTGATCTTGGGTATACTACTTCAACTAAGTTTCTAGACAAGTCGGTCAGTAATCTCTATGGGCTCTTCCACAAACTTCAACTCATTGGCATCTTTCAATGGAAAGTTCCAAGGCCTTGTCTACGAAACACTTCTTCAAGTTTGACACATAAAAAGTGTCATGTACGTAGCTCAACTCTTGGGGTAGCTTTAATTAGTATGCTACCGGGCCAACTCTCGATAAAATTTCAAATGGTCCAATGTATCTCGGGCTTAATTTGCCCTTCTTACCAAATCTCACTGTGCCTTTCCATGGTGCGACTTTTAGCATCACTCTATCGCCCACTTGAAATTCCAGGGGCTTCTGCCTTCTATCAACGTACTTCTTCTAACGATCTCTGGCTACTCTTAGTCATTCCTTAATCTTGAATACGTTATCCATGGTCACCATTACAATATCAGGCCCCATTATTTTGCTATCACCAATCTCAATCCAACTCAAAGGTGACCAGCACTTTCTGCCATACAGGGCTTCATAGGGAGTTGCTTTTATATTTGCGTGGTAGCTATTATTGTAGGAGAATTCCACTAGAGGAAGGTGGTTATCCCAACTTCCCCCAAAATCAATCACGCAAGCTCTCAACATGTCCTCCAATGTTTGAATGGTTCTTTCACTTTGCCCATCAGTTTGAGGGTGGTATAAAGTCCTTAAGTCAAGACGTGTCCCCAGGGCTTGTTGGAGAGACTTCCAGAATTATGAAGTGAAACGACTATCATGGTCTGAGATTATCGATAGGGGCACTCCATGTTTTGTTACTATCTCGTCGATGTATAGTCGTGCTAGCTTCGGTAAGTCGTAATCTTCTCGTATGGGTAGGAAATGAGCTGATTTGGTTAGTCTATCCACTATTACCCATATTGCATTATGCCCACCAGAAGTTCTTGGCGATTTTGTAACAAAATCCATCGTAATGTTATCCCATTTCAACTCAGGGATTTCGGGCTGTTGTAAGGTTCCTGATGGCTTTTGGTTCTCGGCCTTTACCATTGCACACGTCAGGCATTTCCCCATATAGTTGGCAATGGATTTCTTTAACCCGGGCCACCAGAAAAGAACCCTTAAGTCCTGATACGTTTTGTCACTTTCCAGATGTACCGAGTATCTAGATTTGTGTGCCTCATCCAAGACTATCTTTCTAATTCCTCCATGATTCGGCACCTAAGTTCTTCCCTTGTTCCTATACAGCCCGTCACTACACAACGCCAAGCGTTTTTCCATTCCTGTTAGCATTTCTTCTGCTAGTTTGTCCTTTCTCAAGGCTTCCTTTTGTGCTTCTATCAATCTAGCAGTAAGGTTGGTGTACACGCTCATTCTCAGAGCACGGACACGAAGGGGTTTCTCCCTTTCCTTTCTACTTAGAGCATCAGCTACCACATTGGCCTTTCTTGGGTGGTAGCGAATCTCGCATTCATAATCTCTCAGCACTTCTACCCACCTTCGCTGGCGCATATTTAGCATCTTTTGGTTCATAATGTGTTGCAGACTTTTATGGTCTGTGTAGATGACACATTTGGTACCGTAAAGGTAGTGTCTCCACATTTTGAGGGCAAACACCATGGCACCTAGTTCCAGATCATGTGTAGTATAGTTTCTCTCATGCTTATTCAATAATTTGGACGTGTAAGCAATTACCTTATAACGCTGCATCAACACACATCCCAGCCCCTGACGCGACGCTTCGCAATAGACCACGAAATCATCAATACCTTCGGGTAGGGAGAGGATAGGTGCACTACACAGCTTCTCCTTGAGTAATTCGTATGCTTCATTCTGCTCCGTACCCTATATGAAGGTTGCAGTCTTCTTGGTTAAAGTGGTTAGTGGTTGTACAATTCGTGAGAAGTCCTTAATAAACCTTTGGTATCCAGCCAAACCAAGAAATTGCCCTGTCTTTGTAGGGGTTTCAGGAATCTTCCAGTTTTTAATGGCTTCAATCTTTGACGGGTTGAATTCCCTCTTTGTTCACCACATGGCCTAAAAACTAGATTTCGCGCATCCAAAACTCACATTTGGAGAATTTTGCATATAGCTATTCATTGGTTCAAGAATCAGTCTGAGGTGCTTCACATGTTCTTCTTGGCTATGGGAGTAGATCAAGATGTCATCGATAAACACAATGACAAATTTGTCTAGGTATGGACGACACACTCGATTCATAAGATCCATGAATACGGCGGGTGCATTAGTCAGTCCGAAGGGCATGACTAAAGTATTCATAGTGTCCATACCTCGTTCAAAAAGTTGTTTTGGGTACATCTTCTTCTCTTACCTTTAGTTGGTGATATCCCGATCTCAAGTCTATTTTGGAGAAGTAGCTGGCTCCTTGCAGTTGGTCGAACAAGTCATCAATTCTTGGGAGAGGATAGCGATTCTTGATTGTAAGCTTGTTAAGATCGTGATAATCAATACACATTCGAAGGGTCCCGTCCTTCTTCTTAACGAACAATACAGGTGCACCCCACGGAGAAACACTTGGCTGAATGAATCCCTTATCCAGAATTCTTTGATTTGCACCATTAGCTCCATCTCGGGTGGAGCGAGTCGGTAGGGTGCCTTGGCCACTGGTGCGACACCAGTTACTAGATCTATCTGGAATTCGACCTGTCTAGTCAGAGGTTGTCCCGGTAGGTCCACGGGAAAAACTTCTGAGTATTCAGCCACCACCGGTATATCTTCGATCCTCTTTTCCTTCTTGCTTTCATAACGTAGACTATGAAGGCTGAGCATCCCTTTCGGAGGCTCTTGGTAGCCTTCAAGTGGGAAATCATAGGATATAGCGTGTTGTTTTGGTCATCGTGGATCGTTAGCGTGCTTCCATCAGTTAAAGGTATCCTAAGCAAGTGTTCACCACATACAATTATATCCTTATACTTTGCTAACCAACCCATTCCCATGACTGCATCAAATCCTCTTAGCGTAATAGGCATCAAGTCTATTTTAAACGGGTTACCCTCTAATTCTATCGTGAAATCTTTGATAATCTCACTGGTTTCTATTATCATGCCATCAGCTAATTCTACCGCGTAAGCATCAGTTAAGGCATAAGCTTCCAAATCAATTAAATGGCTAAAGGTAGTAGAAACAAAACTACTAGTTGCGCCAGTATCAAACAAAACAGTAGCAGGGTGGTTATTAATAAGGAACGTACCGTTTACCACGTCGGGGTCCTTGCGGGCACCATTGGGGTCCATCACGAACGCTTTCCCTTTAGGCTTGTTAGGCCTAGCATCCTTGTCTCTTGCTAGCTTGGGGCACTTGTTTCGCATGTGTCCCGGATCCCTGCATTCGTAGCATTGCTTCCCGGGCTCGAAAGTGCAATCCTTTATCAGGTGGCCGGTTCGTTTGCACCTAAAGCAGGGCAAATGATTGCGTTTCCTTGGTGGTGCAGTTTGCACTTGGTGCATAAGGGGTTGGTACCTACGTATAGCTTTCGGCCTCTTGCCCCCTGCTCATCCCGTCTCGCCCCTTCATCGGCCCTCCTGTTTGAGCTACTACCACTGCCACTGGCCCTTCTAACATCGATCCACCTTCTCTTCTCAACCGATAACCTCTTCTTATCTTCACTCCTTCCCTAATCTGTCCATCCAGCCCTGATCAGGTCATCCGTTAAGCTGCCAGTAAGATCGACAACCGATTGGAGGGTTGTAGGCCTGGCAGATCGGACCATGCCACGGACTTTGGGATGCAGTCCCCAGATAAATCGGGCTACGCCTTTAGATTCGGGAGTTACCAAGTGAGGCACAAGTTTTGACAGAGCTGAGAATCAGTTTAGGTGTCTATTGCTCCGTCAGTGCCGAAGAAGTCTTTTGGCTTGCATGACATGAAAGTTTTGTAAGAACACCCGGTTCTTACCTCTTCAGCATTCTAAGCATTTCCCATATTGTTTCCGGGTCCATCATTCCAGGTTGTGTTTCCCCGATCAGCATTTATTTACGCGATGATGGTGGGGATAGCATTTGCAATCTGTTGGGCCACCAAGTTGGCGATCCTTTCATCGTTTATGTGGTTAGCGTCTTCTTCATGATTAGTTCTTGGTGGAGTGGGTGGTCGATTCCCACCTAGACTTCCGATGCGAGTTCCTCTTCTAGGCAGCATTCTGGTGTCAATCATAGATAAATCTCATTTAGTGTCTCATAATCTAATTCGAGTATCCCACACACCAATTGACTCTCTAAGGTCGCTCCACAACACACAAGGATTCTTATAACACACAATAAGTCATACATAGTCTCATGCATACATAAAGTCAATTAGCAATTCAAAAAGGCAATCAAATTAAATCCTTAAAATATACTAATGCATATCCCAAACAGGCAACCAACAATAGATAAGATGGTATCATAAAAGAAGTTCATTCAAAAATAGCATAACAATCATCAAACAGAGTCTGTAGTTTCGTAGCAATACAAGCTGGAAGGTGCCATCACCCCCAAATAATAGTATCAAAAATAAATAAGTAGTTTCTCATAGATAGTATCATTCAAATAATCAACATCACTCCATCACTATTGCCATCTCTTCTTTAACCACCCAAACTAGCCTGACCCCTTCTTCTTTTGTTCTTGCTCCAACCGCTGGAAACCATGGGACGCCATAAGTGCTTGAAATTGGGCGGACTGCGAGGTCCGCGTGGCGTGCTGAAGTGTGAGCTCATGGCGCTGAATGGTCCTCAGAATGTCGCTCAACGTAGGGTCGGAGGGACCAAAGTCACTAGCACGGCTGCTGGACTGCGAGTAGTGATCTCCTGCTAACACGCTCGGGCCATCGTACATGTTGCGCCTCGGAGGTATCCAAAACTCGTCCTGACGTAGGCGTCTAGGTGGTCCCATCATAGAAGGCGCTGGTGCAGGAGCTGACGTAGGAGGAGGTGGCATTCTGAACGAAACAGAAGCTCCGGGTTGAGTGCTCTTCCGCGGCCGAGTAATGACTCGCGTGCCCCTATTCCCAACAGGTGGGATGGACGAATGGGTAGGCGCTGCGACATGGGGTGAGTTGGAGCGGGTCCGGCTCCTCGCCTGAGATGTCGGGGATGAATCATCCGATGGCTCCGTGTTGTCCGACGTAACAGATACCCATCCAAGGTGGCTGCATCGTCTCATATACGCTTCATATTGCGAGGGAGAAGTCGCCCTCCTCAGCTGTCCTACAGGAGCGGTCTCATCCACGGGTAGTGCGGGTGCTTTTCCGTTGTTGGCCATTGATCTCGAATTCCTATAAAATCATCATGAGTAATTTGGTTTCTCATAGCTCATGGCAATAGTGATGATAGTATCTCATAATAATAGTTACAGCAGTAACCATGGTAATAGTATCCGTAATAATGAAAGCACAGGTTACCGCAGGGACAAAACAAAGTTTAGAACACAAAACATTTTCTATGCAGAAGAAAAGATTCTAACACCAAATAGGGGATCGTGCTGGAATTCATGCATTTGGTAAATTCATGATTACGTTGATCAAGTGTAATAATCAATTTACCCAACCCACTCATCCCAACACACTCTAAAACAAGGACAGTCCTAGGGTATCAGGGTTGTAGCCTAGGGTCTACTAAGGTATTCCTGATTTCTCTACAACCTGTTGCTCTGATACCAATCTATCACACCCCAAGCCTAGAAGAGGGTGGGACGTCGTAGACTAGTAACATACATGGCAGCGAAAACAAACTACACAAGAGCACACAAGGAGAGAAAATCACAATGGCATAACATTACATAAATTTTATCCGGGTTAACACAGTCAAGCCCAAAATAAAAATAATCCCTTACAAAAACTATCCTAAATTAGTTTCTAACAATTCCAATTGTTTCAGAAGTTTTAAAAGTCCTAGTAATGCCAGGGGGTAGTCAAGATGCTAAGCTATCTTAAGAGTCTCCATAAAATCCAAGCCCATCAAGGATTACCTGAAACATGCTCATAAAGACTTTGTGTCAACTATAAAGTTGGTGAGTTCAAGTGCTTAAAGTTTAAAAACAGAAGGACGCATTGAATCCATATTTTAGTTTAAAAACATAGTATCATAGTTGTGGGATCACAATCAACCCTGCACTCAGCCCCGGCTAGCCTATTCTAAACTTGTGTTTACCGGAAATCCCATGAGGGAAACTGAGCCTCAAAACAGTATACCATACCTGCCGATTGGTACACCATAGTATCTTATAAAAACCTGTTACATTCCATAACGACCACACAGGATCTCAGTGTGGTACCCTTCTCATCAGAAGGCATTGTGCGTGGGGGATTACCCAAGTAGATCTACCCATATAATCAAGCGGTTCACATAGAATTAATGATTGTAACGCAAAGATGCAGGTTCTAACCATAGTCACAACATACAATAGCATCGTATAATAGTACTCAAATAAGTTTGGTTCAAACAGAGCATGCTTCATCCCAAATCAATAGTAAAAAGGGAACACTAGAAACTCATCTTAGATAGATCAAAGATTCTTCACACAGACAGATTTAGGTCCTAGCACCCTATGAGCAAGATATAAGCATAAGCTATGGTTTCTTAGACTATTGGGAGGGTAATCAAGGGTAAAATATGTTTAAAAATACATATGACCACATCCCTTAGAAATTTGTGTCAAAAAGTTTCCTTTTTAGGAAAGTTAGGGTTTTTGGCGTAAAACGACAGTTTTTAGTTTCCCACAAGTTCTTACATGAAAATAAGTATAATAGTAGCTTCTGGTTATACATTTTACTGAAATATGGTCGAATTTTCAGAATTTATACTTTAGTCCCTCAAGTTTCCAAAATTACAATTTTTACCCACGAAGTTGGTTCTTTTCATTTTTTGACATAATATGGCTCTTATAAGTATCTAAGGGTCTTTAAATTACTTTTAGACCAGTATTATAAAGAGTTGTGGGGTCCTTAGTACAAAATTCTTGTTTCAAACGTTTAACCCGTTAAAACCCGTTTTTACCCGGATCGACATTTTAGACTATTCTCTTTAAATCTTTTCATCAAAATAAGAGTTTGAGGCCCCCTCATTTACTAAAATATTATGATTCTTAGGCTTGTTACATTATTTTTAGAATTTCATCCAAAAATCCCCCGGTTAGGCCCGTTTAAGCCAATTAGAATTAAAATGTTATCCTAAAATTTCACCAAATCCTGTTTTAGCCACTGATTTATTAGTCTTAGGGCCTAAAAATTTTGTTTATAACAAGTTGTTAAGGATTTGGCCATTTTTAGGTACCTCCATCACCTATTCGGGTCCCTAATCATGCTTTCTAAGGTCCATAACACCATACCAAATCTTCCATCCCAATAATATTAGTTTAGCATCATTCAACATTCTGGGAATTCAGGTCATAAGATGTTTATAAGATGTTTTTAAACCGGTTTTTAGTGTAGAATGAAGTTTAGCTTCGGGACAGAGGGGTGGAAAGGTCCTGAAAACCCAAGAAAAAGGGGTTTTCGGGTAGATATCATGGCACTAACACAAGGTAAACAAGTATGATGAAGTGTGTACCATTTTAGGAGCTGTAAGTCACACCAAAGCAACAACTGGGTCATGGGTTTTTGGCTTTGAACAAGGAAATAGGATTCAAAGGAAAGAAAAGTAGGAAAAGCAACAATAATGGTTTGCTCGGGTATAAGAAAACTTACACGCAAGATAACCCGTGTTCGAAGAAGGTTTAGAGGGTGTAAGAGCTGTTGGTCTGAGAGACTTGAAGCTAAGAATCCTTGTTCTTGCTTGGTTGAAGACTGAAAAAGTCTCGGGTTTAGTTGTAAAAATTTACCGAGAGAGAAAAACCGAGAGTAGAGAGTTCTAGTGAGTGTGAAAAAGGTGGAATGGAGTGGGGATTCGGTTTTTGAAAGGAAGAGGTGGAGTGTGGGTTTGGTTTAGGGAGGACCGAGGAGTGAAGAGGTTGGTCGAATGGGTGGACGAATGCATGGAAACATCCCATGCATTGGCCGGTTTGGAGGTGCGCAGACCGGGTCAAAATGTTTCTAGAAGGGTTCAAAATTTTTAAAATGCTAAGTGTTGCTTGGGGAACCTGAACAGTGCCCATGCTTGCACTTTCAGGATGCCTGAACAATAGTCATGCGGCTAAACAGTAGAAATGCACCAACTGTCAAATGCGCCCGAACAGTTGTCATGCGCCTGAACAGTTGTCATGCGCCCAAGTGAAAATTCAAAGAAATGCGGATGGAAATCAGAGAAATGCGGGTGAAGGCTTAGAAATGCGGATGAACAACACAAAATTTTTACTTTTATTTTAAGGAATTGTTAATGTGGTTTAGTTATTTACATTTTCAATCATTATAAATTAGTGTAGAGACTAAGGCAGAACATACTAGAATCATACAGGTAAGATAAAATTACAAAATTAATCAATCACAAAGAAGAGGGTACATTAAACGAATGAAATCTTGAAAAAGAAACAAGTCTCAAATTACATTTAAGGCTTTGGAGCTGGACCTAGGAGTCAGTTGTTACACACTGTTCACACAGCGCATGTGTATTTCACAGCCCATGACTTAAAATTAAATTTTAAGTTAAACTATACACACAGCATACAAATACACTGTACACACAACGAACAGTCATTTTGTCCATTGTATATATACATGAAGACTTGTCAATTTTTCATTTGTCACGAGTGTGAGAGCGAAAATTAAATTTCTGAAACGGTACGAACAGTGTGTTAAACCCTTAAAACCCCTAATCAACCAAAACCTAAATTCTATTTGATTTCTCTTCTGATTCACGATCAAATAGGTATAACAACACTATTCTAATCATCAACCAATCATTAAAACATCTTGTTCATTGATTACGATTGGAACATTGCTAGACCTAAGTCGAATAGTGAACCGAAATCAAAACATAAATCTTTTGATGTTTTAAAGCAAATCTAACATTGAATATGTGTTAGATGACCTTAGTTGAATGTATTAGGACTGTTGTTTTGATGTAATTTGATTAAGTGTTCATCGGGTTCATGAACAGTCATGATGTTCTTGCCAAAATCATACCAAAACTGATGTTTGATCTTTGAAAATGTTTAAACTTACTTGAAACATGTTATAACTTGGTAAACATGTTCAAAAGTTTGTAACTAACATGTAAAATCAGTTAATTTGGCATGACATTGACCACACCAATATTAAATGCATATTCATTCAATGTGCATTCAATGAATGTTTGACTTCAACAGTCAAACTGAAATGTTCAAGTTGAGTTGTTATGAAATGAAATCAGTGTATAATACGACACAAACAACTCTTTGTGATAAAACAAACATAATGCAAAACAATTTGGATCAAAACAAATTGACTCAAACAAGATTTTCATGACCAAAATTTACCAAGCAGATGACTTTGGATAAGTCAAACTGACTTAGTGGTTGATACCAATCAAACATACACTTTAAACAAGTCACTAAGTGTTAAGTATACATAATTCATCATTTCATAAGAATCACGACAGTCCAGTGAACACTTGATCAATATTTCATCATCACACATCATTAACATACAAGATACTAACATTAATTTCTTTTTCATTGCAAATATGGCAAACCTAGTGTTTGTCAGAGATCACAACCTTTGTGCCTTTCTCAATGCTGATTCACCCAAAGTTGAGAATTACAGTGATATTATTCATGCTATTAGACAAACAATGCTGGTTTATGCTATGGCAGTAAGACCAGAGATTTTTGAGGATCACATAGTCCAATTCTAGACTCATGCTCACCTAGAACAGATGAATGATGAGCAAGTAGTAGTCTCCAAAGTTCATGATCATCAGATTACTATCTCTAAAGAAGTAACTAGGAGAGTATTACAGCTTGGCAATGAAGAAGCTGAAGGTCCAGTGGAATTTGATGAAAACTATGTTCTCCAAAGAAGTAATTAGCAAGTAGTAGTCTCCAAAGTTCATGATCATCAGATTACTATCTCTAAAGAAGTAATTAGGAGAGTATTACAGCTTGGCAATGAAGATACTGAAGGTCCAGTGGAATTTGATGAAAACTATGTTCTTCATGTTTTTAGGCAAATAGGCTATACTGGTACCATAGAAAGGAAATAGATTAAGAAGTCATACATGTCTGCCTAATTTAGATTCCTCATGCACACATACCAAAAGACTATTTGAAACAGAAAGACTGGATGGGATGCCACTTCTCTAAGGATCTCATCAGCCATTGCAAGCATCATAGCTAGAAGACCATTTAATTTTGCTGCACAAGTATTAAATGGGATGGTCTACAACTTAGCTGAGGTGAGGAACAAGTTTTAGATGTTTCCAAGATTCCTTTAGGTGATTATTGATGATCTCCTACTAGGCATCCCAAGTGAAGGTGCCATTTTTCTGCCTGTTCACTTTAATGAACTTGTTTTCACATGGATTAAGTCAAGCTTGTATCATGGAGCTGAAGGCATGTTCCTGCTCACATGATTGATCATAACCTCCCTATACGAGACATTTTCATGAGGATTCCAGGACAAGGTGAACCTCATATGATGTTCCAAAATGTTATTCATCAACAACCAATCATCCATCCAGCCCCAATCATACAAGAAGAGCAAGCTGCTCCTGAGCCTGAACCAATTATACATAATCCAATTGCACCAGAACCTGAACCAATCATACATCATCCTATTGCACCAGAAACAGAACCATTCATTCAACAAGAACAACAAGATGTTCAAGAACAAGAGCATATTCACTTTAAACATCAGTTTCCTTCTCCACCTCAAAGCCCAAACTTATCTGATCAACAAACATTGTCCTCTCTTTTGAGAGACATTGATGCATCTTTGGAAGAACACACAAGTCAACAAGAAGAAGTTGGCACCTTATTAGCTCAAGAACATGATCTAGAATTGCAAAACACTACTGAACCTATTGAAGGTGAAGAACAGGGCAATGAGATACCCACAAAAGAAGAGATTGAATACTCTAAAGTGTTTTTATTCATCAAGTATAATAAGGTGATTGGGAAGTCAAACAACAGAGCAAGAAAGCTAAAAGATAAACTCAAAGAAAAGGATGAAGATCTTAAGAAATTTTCATCTGATCAAACTGCTCAAAGATTGATTGTTTAATTTTTGGAACAACAACTGGAAAAATAAAAGGAAGAGATCAAGATGAAAGAACATGACCTCAGTAGTGCAAGACTAGACATTTCCTACTTGACTAAGCAAACAGACTCAAAAGATGTTGAGATTGATAAACTAAAAAGAATAATCTCTACTGAATCTGAAGAGATAAACATACTAAAAAGAGAGTTAGAACTCAAAGAAACTCAACTGAATGAGGAAGAACATTCAGAAGGTCAAGAAGATGACCTGGGTGATGACTTTAAGGAATAGATTATGACTCAAGCAGAAGAAACAAGAACTCAGGAACAACATACAAAACTAGCACTCATTATTCCTGAAGAGCCATACCCTATGGATCAACTATTTGGTGAGGAAAACCCATTTGAAAACATACACTATTCACCCATCCTCCGACAACATTTCCATACTATAGAAATTCAAACTACTGAAACAACCATTGCAGTTATAGATCCACTATCTGAAAAACAAAAAGAGCTAATCAAGCAATTTGCTAAATCTCTGAAAGCACAACCCATATCATCCAAAGATCAAACCTCATCATCATCATAGCCTTCCCTAAAAACATATAAAGAAAGAGAAAGAGGATGTACTTTGCTTCTTTGAAAAAGGGAAAGCAGCAGGTTTAAGAACAAGAAGAACCTGAATCACCTCCACTAAAGTTGTTGAAAGTCAAAGCTGAACTAGTCGATGATGAACCAAAACAAATAACATCTAAGGTTGCAACTCTAGAAGAAGGAGAAATTGATCAAACTCATGATCAACAGCCAATTATCATCTTGAGTGACTCAGATGATGAAGACGAAGATAGTGATGAAGATGTTATGCAGAACATACAAGAACTCTTCCCAGATGATCTAGAAACTTTAATGGGAATTGAGTTAACAGTTGGAGGATTTTTCAGGATCGGGTAAGGGTGTTAACTACAATTAGTTCCACAAGAGGAATAATCTTAGATCACTTAACAGTTCAAATAGGGAACATGATACTTTGAAGATACAAAGAACACAAGTAACAACAAAACAAAACTTAGAACAATAACACAAGTATTAGTTTTCAAGGATGTTGTATATTGATCTCAAGTTCTATTACAAGTGTTCAAAGAAAAATTTAAAATACAAGGACCTGAGACTCTTTTATACTACAACCTACAACCATCAATACTTGGAAGGACAGTTGGAATTGACTGATATAGACAACAAGATCAATCTTGAGTCAAAAGGCAAATTGCCTTTTGACTAGTGACTATGACATGCCATAGCTCACTGGCTTTTCCTATTACAAAAAGTCTAAAGGAACAAAAGAAGGAAATTACAAACAAAGACATTATCTACTATTCACTAAAGCATGAAAGTTTCACCAACTCATACAAGTTGGTGAGTTATCAGAGTTGCAGTAGAAAGTTGGTCAGCTTTATTAAAAGTAGATCAGAGAAAGCATCTTTTCACTGTCTTCCGAAGAAATCAGTCTTCACAGCAAAATGGCTTCAGAAGACTTCATCTTTGGCTTCGGAAGAACTTGGCCTCTGGCTTCGGAAGTTTTTTTACTCTTATAATATTTTTTGTTAACTGTAAAGCTTCCGAAGTAATTTCTTCTGAACTTTTGGCTTCGGAAGATTTTACGCTTAGAGTTTTAGAGAATGTAAAGCTTCCGTAGCAAGTTCATGTTTATTCCTTAGTGAATGTTGGAAGATCTTTGGTTGCATCAGCCTCATAATCTTCAGATAGATCCCTACAAACTCCCCCTAGGCTGATGCGACCAAAATAGAGAGATTTTTCAGATGTTGATAGTCCTCATTAGGATCAGCAACAAACCTCTCTTCATCATATGGTAAAGATCCTTCAGACTCTCATAGAATCTTCTCATGTCATAGAGATCATGCAAAGGAAGGGCAAGCATGTCTTGCTAAAAGTATACATCTTGACCTCCTTGATTTCTAGTGACATACCATCTGTCTGGATTGTTAGCAAAACTCCAGGACACGATGGGTCTTCCAACTGTAAGAGGATCTACTCTTATAGGAGTTGGTTGAGCAGCCTCTTCATGCACTTCCTCTGGATGTTCTGACTCATCCTGAGGTGTAGAGGTGGATGCTTTAGTTTTCTTTTTCTTTGTAGGGGTTCTTCTGGCCATCCTTTTTCTCCTCTTTGATGATTTCAACTAAGAGGACTGGTCTTCAGCACCAGATTGTTTAGTAGTGTCCCACTCTGTTGGGTTCTCTTCTCTCACAGGTTTAGAAGCAGAGAGAATAGGATCCTGTTGTGGATCAGAAGATGAAGTTGGCTGAGATGCAGCTCTAGGTTCAAGTTGTGTTGTCTTAGTGGGTTCACCCTTTACCTTAACTTCAGGTTGAGCTGGACTTGCTGGAGAATGTAATTCCACAAGCTCTCCCCTTTTGATCTTCTGCTTGATCACCCTTATATGCTCATCCACTATGGATAGAGACATAGGACCAAGCCTCCTTCCAGAGAATCCATACAGCTTCAAGAAGTTCATCGTCCTTTGTCTGTCAACAAACTTCTTTTGGCTTTTGTGGGTGACGGCTCTTGACTTTGCAGCTTCTTCCTTGAGCTTTCTCTTAGCAGCCTTTTTTTCTTTCGTGACTTGTTGCTCTAGCAGCTTGAGATATTCAAACTCTACATACTCATAGGATAGCGAAAGAAGTGCAGATGCCTGATAGAGGCCTGTGGCACTCAGGTAGTTGATCATATTGATTTTATCGGATTCCTTGTCTACCTGAGGTTATGCAGTTGCCACATCCTCTATCTCAGGGCTTTCTTGAGCTGGGGAGAGGACAGAAGCCTGTTTATAAAGCCTCTTCAGTCTTTTTTCTTCCTTAGCCTTAAGGAGCAATGCTACATCCTCTGCCTACCTCCTTTCCTTTGACAGCTCAGTGTCAGCCAGCTCATTCAACTCTTCTAAGAGGAGAGAGATAAGTTTATCTATGTTGTAGTTCTTGGTCCCCAGGTAGCTTAGCCTTTCTACCCTTAACTCATCTTCTTGAGTATTTGGCCTAGGGGCAGCCCGGATTGCAGCTTCCATGAAGCCTGGGGACCTACTTGAACTCTCTCCCCATAGCTCCTCTTCCTCTCTCTCTTCTCCTCCTCCATCTCCTCAGGAGTTAATTTCCTTTTCCCTTTGTCAACCACAGGGCTTGGTGACTCAGGATGGAGAGAACATTGGCCCTCATTGCTTGGTTTAGCAGTCAAGCTCTGGCAAGAGAGAGGTTGTGAGACACCTTCACCAGCTGGTGCCTCAGTGAGGGTACTGGGTGCAGAGGGAAATCCTGTCTCAAGGTTCACAGGCTCAACCTCTGGACCTTCAGTCAAGGTTTTCCCTTCGAAGCTAATCTTAGGGTCCACCTCAACATCCAGTTGACCAAAGATCTCACCTGCTAGCCTCTGTCTATATAATTTTGATCTCAATATGAATTCCTCTAACACCCTATCTTGAATCCGGTCTGCTAATCTCTCAGCTTGTCTGTTGTGGCTTGGGTTGACAAGTGGAATATTCACCAGATTGATGCACTCATAGAAACTCAGGTGTGAGAAGTTGAAGATTTCTAATTGATCCTGAGCTCTAGAGATCACAAGAGCTCTTCTGTTGGTGTCATACCCCCATCCCATAATTGGATTCTCAGAGGGAGCAGACATTGCTCTTGGAATTCATTCCTCACACAAGTGTTGAATGAGTAAGTCTATGTTCATGACTTGAGGAGGTTGCTGAGTCTGGACAATTGCAAGAGAGGTTGGTGACTACTCTATGTCCATACTCTAGGAGGCACTCCCAGGTTCTGTGCTTGTGAGGACTTTCTCCCCCTTTTTGGTAGCATCACCTTCTTGCATAGGTGAGCTGGGGTGTCATCCATCACTTCCATAGGTTCTTGTGGACTTGGTTGAGTCCTCCTTAAGGGTCTCTCAGCTAACTAGCCCTTGAGATCAGTGATCTCAAGTTGCTGGTCATTGATCCTCTTTTGCAAGATAGTCACCTGAGATTCCAGGTGAACTATCTTTGAAACTAGATAGGTGCAGGTGTTTGTTAGTTTGTGCACCCTATGTTTTAGACTCCCCTCATCTTCAATTGACGAATCACTAGGGGATGAGAAAATTGGACCAAAGTCTTCTTCCTCATCACCAGCATAGTGTTCTTGGCTGTTAGATTTCCCCTGCATCATGACAACTTCCAGAGAAGTGTCAAGAGACTGGGTTGCCATGGTTGAGGTCTTACTGATGTAATCACTTTCTAAAGTGAGAGCCTCTTCCATATGGATCTCTTGAGCATGTTCAGGAAGACCCACCTTAGTTGTGGGTTGATGATGTGGGCTAGACCTGGGTGATTCAGGAGTACTCATTTCTCCTTGAGTGTGGGAAGAGAGGAGAGACTCATGGTACTCACTGAAACCCAAGTCCTCATCATTATAGAAATCAAGGTTGGGAATTTGCTGGTTTAAGTCTAGCAGCTGAGGGTGGTAATTATCCCCTGAAGGCTGATCACTTGAGTGTTGAGACTCAGAGTGATGGCTTAAGGCTATTAGGGATGTGAGCTCATCAAGCTGAGCATGAGGAACCTCAGCACTGATCATTTGAGAGATGGGAGTGGTCTGCTCCTCAGGGGAAGTGGGAGCTCGAGATTCCACTTCCTCTTGTATGGATTATGATATGGGGACCTGCACATGCTTAGTAGCAGGTGCAGGGGTTTGTTTGGTTTTTCTTTGGTAGGTGATTGTAAATTTAGGCTGTGGGGGTGGAGTTGAGGTAGAGGGTGTGGGTTCAACACTAGCTGGTGCTGCTAGGTTACCACCCTGAGCAATGAGCTCAAATATTTTTGGAACCAGGGCTGTTTCTACCCCAGAGAAGCCAACTGTAGGCTTTTTAGTATTTTAAAGATGCTGGGATTCATCTGACCCAATTTAAGAATATTACCCGTTCCTCTCAACTGTGAGCTCAGTTCACAGTTGAGAATGTGCAGGACATATCACGGGCAGTGTTGTAAAAATTGTTAGGCGCTAGTCTGGCGGTGAGGTAGGGACTAGGGATTAATCAGGATTAATCAGGATTAATAGAATCAGACTATTATGTATAATTTTGCAAATATATATAATTTTATACTTTTTTATGAATTAATTTACAAGTTTAGGGGATAATTTGTAAATTGGTGAATCTTGTGGGGGTTAAATGTAAAAGTACACAAACTTAATTAAATCATTTAACCCTAAAGTTAAAACAGCATTCCCCCTTCCATCGTTCCATCACCGCTGGTAGCACCCTTTTCTCGTTCCTATCACCGGAGTCGCAAATCCTCGCCGGAATCAGCAAATCCGCCGCCGGAATGGGAAAATCCGGCAGTTATCTTCTCTGGAACACCACTGATTAGGACAATTTGGTCCAGCTTTGACCAACTTTGACCGACTACCACCCAGCACCTCCGATTTGATGAAATCAAAGCGGCCAACCTCCGATTAGCGACTAATCGGCGACTAGTCGGAGGCTAGTCGCGATTTTTACAACACTAATCACGGGAACATGTAGTATTCTAAGGAGTCTAAATTAGCAAGTAAATTTGTATATACAAATTGAGAGTACCTGAATTTGACCCCCTGAACCATTCCATGAACTATGAAGGAGAGGTCCTCTGGAACTTGATCCCATCCTCCATGCTTGTTGGAGAGACTGTGTATGATGACATGGAGGAGGTATTTCCATTTGGATGAGACCTTCCCCTTCCTGAAGGTTTTGACTGAGAAGTCACCCTCATAGCCTATCTCCTGAAAAGAATGGTTGACAGCAGCTTTCGGAAAGGAGAACTCACCTTCTTCATCATCCAGCTGAAGGTGTCAGTATATGATGGCCAGAGTGATGAAGATTGTCCTCCCCTATAGTATAGCAGATAGTGCCTTCTCCCCATCCATGGTGACCTCTTGGCAGGTTCTCCAAAATGCAAGTAATCGATCCCCATAAAGAGGAGGATCAACGGCAAGGGAGGTGAAGTAGTGAGACGCAGAAAGGTATCGACAGACCTCTGAGAAATGAGGATCTTTCTCAGAGTCTAACAGAGCAACCTGATTGTGTGTTGTCTATGAAGGTGCATGGTAAAACCCGGTTGGTTTCGTCATTCAATGTTTGCCATGAAGGAAGTTTGTTAGTGAAGAAGAAGGTTAATTTTGGAGAATTTAGGTCAAAAATTTGTGGAAGAAGAAGAGAGTGAGAAGAAGGGGAACCGTTGAGAATATATATGAAATGGATTTAAGACAAAGTTAATGCAAAAGGATAAACTTTGAAATCCGAAACTAGATCCCACTTATGAAAAAAAAGCCCAAAAAGGTAGTTTTCTTAGATGTTGAAAATCTTCCAAAGGTAATTTTTTACTTCGGAAGTTTTGAGAAAAAGCTTTCGAAGCCAATTTGGCTTCGGAAGATATTCTTAAGAAATGTGAAAATTTAGCTTCGGAAAAAAATACTTAGAGAGTTTTTCTTCTAACACATATTTGATTTCGGAAGATATTAAATCTTGGGAGTTTTATTCTAAAGAGAATAAATCTTTTGAGACTTAATTTTTTTCGGAAGTTATTTGTCCTTCAAATACATGCAAGTACTTAGAAGCATATTTAAGCTTCGGAAGATATTCTTAGAATTTCTTCTGAAGGTAAATTTCTTATAAGTAGTTCTTGATTTGAAGACATAAATTTCTTCCGAAGGCAACTTGAAATCTTCTGAAGAAAAATATGTTTTGAAAAATTTTCAAAAATCTAAGAAATATCATTAAAATTTTTCTTCCAAAATAAACTACGCTTATGAAGGTGATAAAATATACAATTTAGGACACGCAGGTTTTAGAAATAAAGTTGATTAAAGTTTTTTTAAGAATAAATTACTCAAAGTTAATCATCCTAATAGTTGATACAAGATATTTGAATCTCTGTTCATCAAAAGCTTTAGTGAACAGATCAGCATATTGTTCATTTGTGTTAACTTTGACTAATTTGATTAATCCCTTCTTAAAATTATCTCTAATCAAATGATACCCGATGTTGATGAGTTTGGTCCTTGAGTGCTACACAGGATTCTCTGCGATGGAGATAGCACTGTTGTCTATGTGGATGGGAGTCTCTTTGAAGTTGAATCCATAGTCCAGCATCTGATTCTGAATCCAAAGCACTTGAGCACAGCAACTTGTAGCAACAATGTATTCAGCCTCAATAGTTGATGCAAAGACATAGGATTGTTTCTTGCATTGCCATGAGACAATCCTTCCACCAAGGAATTGACATCCCCCAGATGTAGACTTTGCAGTCATGTTGCAACCACCATAGTCACTATCTGTATAAGCATACAGATTGAAGTCAGAACTCTTTGGATACCAAAGGCCAAGCTTGGGAGCACCTTTGAGATATCTAAGAATCCTCTTGACAGCAACCAGGTGTGACATCTTGGGGTTGGCTTGATATCTTGCACAAATGCATGTGGCAAACATGATATCAGGCCTGCTGGCTGTTAGGTACATATGAGGCCCAATCATAGCCCTGTAAAGATGTTCATCCACACACTCCGCCTCAAGATCAGGTCCTATGGAGTGGTTTCTAGCTATGGGTGTCTTAGCAACCTTACATTCAGTCATGTTGAATCTTGTAAGTATGTCTTGTACATACTTTGACCGACTTATGAAGATGCCATTGTCAACTTGCTTCACTTGAATTCCCAGAAAGAAATTTAGTTCCCCCATGGAATTCATTTAAAATCTGTTCTTCATTAGCCTCTTAAAGTCTTTGTAGAGCTTTGGATTAGTTGACCCGAAGATAATTTCATCCACATATACTTGAACCAGCATTAAGTCATTCCCTGTCCCTTTGATGAAGAGAGTTCCATCTATAGTACCCCTCTTGTGTTTGACAGAGATACTGAGATAGTGTTTCATACCACTTCCTTGGAGCTTGGTGTAGCCTATAAAGAGCTTTATCAAGCTTACAGACATAATCAGGATGACCTAGGTCTGCAAAGCCAGGTAGTTGTTTGACATACAGGTCTTCATCAATCACCCCATACAAAAAAAGCATACTTGACATCAAGTTGGTAGACCTTGAAATCCTTCGATGCAGCAAAAGACAAGAATATTCTTACAGCTTCAATTCTTACCCCAGGAGCAAAAACATCTGTGTAATCAATTCCCTCTTCTTGTGTGTACCCTTGAACAACTAGTCTTTCCTTATTCTTGATGACAAGTCCTCTATCATCCTTCTTGTTCCTAAAAACCCATTTGGTTCCTATGACAGTCTTCCCTTGAGGAAGAGGACATAGGTACCAAACCTTCTATCTTCTAATTTGAAGTAGCTCTTCTTGCATAGCTTCAACCTAGCTTCCATCTTCAGAGCTTCATCAACTTTATTTGGCTCAATCTGGGACAAGAAATAAGAGTGTAGACAAACATTTTGGTCATGGGTTTTGTCCTCTTATTCTTACCCCAGTCTCAATATTTCCAATGATGTTTGTGATGGGGTGTGACTTATGGATCCTTAGTTGAGGGATCACAGCATGTTGATTGGACATATCCAAATTAGAGAAATTTAGATCTGGCAATGGAGTGTCACCCACCATATTAGCACACTCATCAAGTGAGACTTGATCCAATGAATGTGTGACATCATTTATGTTGTCTTCTATGGAGTGGTTATCAACATCAAGAAATTCTTGATCACTATCACCACCTCTATTTCCTCTTATATTTGAAGCTCCTTCACCCGAGTTTTGAACCTCTGAGCTGGAATTTGAAGGCACCTCAGATGTATCAGCTGAATTTGTCATGTTTGTGCTGATAGGATCTTCATTTGCAAGGTTAGTCACTAAAAGAGCTGAAGTAGTAATCTTGCTTGGTCTTCTCAGCTCAAATCTTAGGATCTCTTGTTGATATATTATTTGTAGATCCTGAAACATTCTCACAAGACTTGTTAAAACTGTTGGTAACTAAGTCAAGATCAAATAGCCAATCCGGACCAGAACCTTTCACACTAGGAGTGTGCTCATTGAAGGTCACATTGGCTGACTCCTCAACTACTCTAGTTCTGAGATTGTAATAAGCCTTAGCTTGGGAAGAATATCCAATAAAGTGTCCATCATCTGACTTCTCATCAAATTTGGCTACTTGATCTTTGGTATTCAAGATGGTGCAAGGACATCCAAATGACCTGAGGAAACCAATAAATGGTCTCCTTTTGTGCCATAGCTCATAAAGAGTTTTACTATGAGTCTTAACTACTAAAACTCTGTTATGCACATAGCAGGCTGTGTTAACTGCCTCTGCCCAGAAAGTGATGGGCAGTTTAGAGTCAGACAATATGGTTGTTGCAGCTTCAATAAGTGTCTGTTTCTCCTCTCAGCAACACCATTTTGCTGAGGAGTCCTGGGAGCACTATATTGTCTTGTAATACCCTTTTCATCAAAAAATGTATCAAGGATTTGGTTCTAAATTCTGTTCCTTGATCACATCTTATGGTCTTGACCTTATGATCAGATTGATTCTCAATTTTTAGAATGAAGTTCTTCATGATCTCAGGGGTCTAATCCTTAGTTCTAAGGAAAAAGACCCAAGTGAATCTTATGAAATCATCTGTGATCACTAAGCAGTAAGAGGTCCTTCCTAAACTCATTACACTGGTGGGGCCAAACAAATCCATATGTAATAGGTGTAGGGGAGTAGTGATGGAGTTCATTTCCTTTGGCTTTTAAGACACTTTGTGTTGCTTCCCTTTCAAGCATGCAACATAGTGGTCATCACTTGTAAACTCTTTCTTTGGAATTCTAGTTACCAAATCATTCTTAATCAATTTATTCATGTTCTTAAAGTTTACATGGCACATTGTTTTATGCCAAAGAAAAGACTCATCTCTATTTGATTTAGACAGAAAGCAAGAAACTTGTCCCGAGGGAGATGTTTCATGTAAATCCATCTTGTACATGTTCCCTCTCCTGGGGGCTCTAAGCAGGATATGCTCTTGAGGAATGGCCACCCCGAGCTTGAGAACAATGCACTCATGCTTAGTGAAGAGCATATGGTATTTCTGATCACAAAATTAGGATACACTCAGAAGATTGTATCCAAGCTCCTTGACAAAGTTTACCTTCTGAATGCTGAGCTTACCATTTGTGACTCTGCCCCTTCCAGAAATGTAACCACCAGTATCTCCTCCAAAAGCAACTGGTCCTCCATCAATTTTCTCAAAATTTTAAAGCAGAGAACCATTTCTAGTCATGTGCCTGGAATAGCCACTATCAATAATCCAAACATTCTTCTTGGTCTTTAACTATTCCTACAAAAAAAGAGGTGATTAGTTACACTTACAAACCCAATCCTCATTGGTCTTGGGCTTATTAAAATGAGTTGAAGACAATGCAACAGTAAGTGATCCTATATTCAAGCTTTGAGGATCATTTACTGTTGTTGATGAAGAACTTTCAGTTACATGGTATTCCTTCATCTTCCACACCACCTTTGGAAGATTGGGCCTGACCTTCAAAGCTTCTGAAGTTTTGACAACTTCAGAAGTTTTGACAACTTCGGAAGTTTTGACAACTTCGGAAGTTTTGGAGACTGGACCTTCGGAAGATCTTGTTATCACTGCAGCAAGCTTCAGTACTTCGAAAGCATTCCTTCCTTTCGAGACCAACTTTTCTTCTGAAGGCAAGTTTTCACTTGTCTTCTTCTTCATTTTGGAGCTTCCAAAGGAAGCATATTTTCCTTTCGAACCTGTTTGTTCATTCTTCTGCTCAGAATTATTCTTCTTGGTCATGTGGATGGTACTTTTGGGGTTGTACTTGCAATCCTTAGCCAGATGAGGAGTACTACCGCACATGAAACAATCAAGTTCCTTCCTTCTAAGAGTCTTCTTTTGAGAGCAAGATTGAGTTTGATCACTTTCTTTCTCCATCTTTATCTTTATAGATGATGCAACAAGCTTCTTAGGGAGAGGCTTGCTCTTGGAGCTGGATGGTTCAGGCTGTGTAATAATGGTACACAGCTGGTCAGTCTTCTTCTTCTTGCTGGAATGATTTGGAACTAAACTAGAACTCCTGGTACTAGAGTTCATAGTTGAGTCTTCAGTCTTTACCACTTCAAAACCTGCAGAAATGAACACTTGTTTCTGCTTTAAGTCAAAAGTGGCCTTGATTTCTTGAGCCTTCTTTGATCTTCTCTTAGCTCTTCTAATCAAGTTCTTTCTCTTTGACTTGGTCATTCCTGACTCTTTCCTCTCCTCAGGAGAATAGTGACCCTTCTTAGGATGATCTTCTTCACTCTTCTCAGAGTCAGCCTTCACTATCTTCTCTTCATCCTCTTCAACAATGGGGTCTATGAGGGGAAGCCCATCTTCACAAGTTCCATACCTTGGAGATCTTACAGATAATAGAGTGTGTAGAGGAGCTATCTTAGTAGATCCCAGTCCCTGCTTATTCTGATAACAAACTCTTGCATGTAGGGATGAGGATATTATGTTCTTGAAGGTCTCTTCTTCAAGAACACATTTTTCTGCCCTGGCTTTGCTGATCACAAACTCAGCCTGGCATTCAGTTAACTTTGAGATGAGATCTTTGATTTGAGTCTTGTAGTTAGTGTGCTCATGCTTAAGAGTTGAAATGGTTTTCTCTAGATCTTCTATCTTAAGTTTATAATCATTTTCAGCTCTTTTAAAGTTAGCTTTTAAGATATTTGAGGACTCAAGATCAGATCTCATCTCTAAGTTATAGGACCTGTATCTATTAACTTTAGCAATGGATTCAAGAGTATAAAGATCTTCCAATACCTTGGCTTCATCATGGTCTGCCATTAGTGCTTGGTTTAGAGAAACATCCTCAACTTGAAAGCTCCAGTCAAAGCCTCCTTCTTCAATAACAACTGCAGCTTGTTGTCTTTGCTTCTTATTCTGGTGAGCTCCCTCGGTGTAGTTTGGCCTGGATTGTGCTTGGCCATCATTTGAGTTTGGTGCGTTGCATTATCTGGCAAAGTCTCCCATTTGGTTACAATTGTAACACTTCACCTTGCTTTTGTCCAGTCCAAACTTTCCACTGGCTGCATTGTTGGGAAACCTTCTCCCAGTCCTCTTGTAGAACTTTTGGGCTCTATGAGTGAGTAGAACCATCTGCTAGACTATATCCATATATTCTAGATTATCTAGATGGATACAGTCCAGGTCTTCAAGAATGAAGAGAAAGTTGCCTAAACTTTCATCAGAAGACATAAAAGCTTGTGAAGAACTTGTCTCCTGGAATGGGCTTCCAGGGATGTAGCCTTCCCTTGGTGTCTCCGGAAAGGTGATGAAAGAACCCTTTTGTGATTTGTCTGGGTAGCAGTGAGATGGTGATGTGGTTCTCTACAATCCCTTTCAACCATATGAAGGGCTAAACTCTGATGAGTGTTGGAGTTACCAGATGAGTTCTGCATGCTCATCTCCATTTGGTATCCACTGAGTATTCCATATAACTCAGTGAGAGTAAGAGTCTTAAGGTTTTCAGTCCTCTTAATGACCATACAGTAGTATGTCCATTGTTTGGGAAGAGAGGAAATGAACTTGCTAACAATATCTCTATTCTCAGTGGTTACCCCAACATCAGCTAGAGTATCCACAATCTCAACGTACCTGAAGTATTGTTGATTCATGGTTTCACCTGTCTTGAAGGTGAAAATTTCAAACAGCTGCTTCAAGAGGTCCGTCTTATTCTTTTTGGCTTCATTGGACCCTTCATACATCAGCTTCAGTGCATCCCATAGCTGTTTAGCGGTCTTGCACTTCTTGAAACCTCTGTAGATAGAGTTAGAAAGAGCAGTTTGAAGGGTTGTCATAGCTTTCTGATCAACACCAATTTTCTTCCAATCTTCTTTAGAAAAATCATCCCTTTCCTTTGGTATCATACCACCACCAGTAGTAGCTGAAGTGGTGTATGGTACATGAGGTCCATTGGCAACAGACTCCCACATCCTGGAATCTTGAGACTTGATGAAGCCTTCCATTCTTTGGCACCAAGTATCAAAATCCTCAGGAGTGATCAGTGGGGACTTTGTCATAGTTCCAGTTTCCATATCAGCCTTTGAGATAGCTGCCATTTGAAAAGTTAAGTGAAGTGTGAAACTAAGAGGATTTAAGATGGTGAGATCTTACAATCAAGAGCATGGAATGCTCTGATACCAATTGCAGGACCGGGTAAGGGTGTTAACTACAATTAGTTTCATAAGAGGAGTGATCTTAGATCACTTTACAGTTCAAATAGGGAACATGATACTTTGAAGATACAAAGAACACAAGTAACAATAAAATAGAACTTCGAACAATAACACATGTATTAGTTTTCAAGGATGTTTTATATTGATCACAAGTTCTATTACAAGTGTTCAAAGCATAATTTAAAATACAAGGACCTGAGACTCTTTTATACTACAATCTACAACCATCAATACTTGAAAGGACAGTTGGAATTGACTGATCTAGATAACAAGATCAATCTGGAGTCAAAAGGCAGATTGCCTTTTGACTAGTGACTATGACATGCCATAGCTCACTGACTTTTCCTATTACGAAAAGTCTAAAGGAACAAAAGAATAAAACTACAGACAAAGACTTTATCTACTATTCACTAAAGCATGGAAGTTTCACCAACTCATACAAGGTGGTGAGTTATCAGAGTTGCAACAGAAAGTTGGTCAGCTTTATCAAAAGTAGATCAGAGAAAGAATCTTTTCTCTATCTTCCGAAGAAATCATTCTTCGCAGCAAAATGGCTTCAGAAGACTTTGTCTTTGAAGCTTCGAAAGACTTCATCTTTGGCTTCGGAAGAACTTGGCCTCTGGCTTCGAAAGTTTTTTTACACTTGGAATATCTTCTGTTAAGGGTAAAGCTTTCGAAGTAATTTCTTCTGAACTTTTGCCTTCGGGAGACTTTACACTTTCAGTTTTAGAGAGTGTAAAGCTTCCGCAGCAAGTTCATCCTTGTTCCATTGTGCATGTTGGAATATCATTGGTTGCATCAGCCTCATAATCTTTAGATAGATCCCTACAGATTTCCTTATGAATCATTCATACATCTTAACCTCTTTGAGGTTAAAGACTTGCTCAAAGACTTTCAAGAAGTCATGAAAGATGAACAAGAGCAAACATACAAAAGATACAAGGAAATCAAGGATCAATAAGAGTTTGTCAAACAGACCATACTTATGTCCACTAGTTCATAGTTGATTCTTCCAAAGCTAAATGGCTTCAGAAGAATAAGTTCTTCCGAGGCCATTTATACTTCAAAAGAAACAACTTCTTCCGAGTCTTCTACAGGTCTTTATGACTTTATTCTTCGGAAGACTTTGTCTTGGATCTCCTAAGTGTGAATGCTTCGAAAGGAGAACTGCTTGGTCTTCGGAAGATTATGTTCTATCCTTCGAAAGTTCTTCATATACTTCAGAAGGAAAACTACTTAGTCTCAGAAGACTTAGTTTACCTCCGGAAGCTCTTCAGAAATAATGCTTCGGAAGATCTTTGACATAGTTGCGAAAGAGTAGTTTTGTCTTTGGAAGACTTCTTCAACTTGTACACAAAATTGTTCTAAGTGTTGTTTTGGTTGCACCAGCCTCATATGATCCAACACATACATATCTAACCTTTCAACAAACAAAACAATCAAACATACATAAAAGACGACAAACACATCAGAACATCAATCATTCATGTAAATCATACATAATCATCAAACATAACAAACAATCAAGTAAATAACAAGTCATACTAGTAAACATACATAAATCAAACATACAAGGCAATCTGATTACACATGTTTAATCAGTGAATCATATAAGTAAATCATGCAATCATACATGTAAGTAGTTTATCAAACAAATAAGTAAACATTCATGTAATCAGACAAACAGACAATCATTCATACATGTAATCGTAACAAACTGTTAATCATTCAATCATTCAATCATGCATAACATGACATGCAATCAAACATTGTAAGTCAAGCACACAATCATTACAATCAGTCATAACAAACTCACAGACACATAGTTACTAACAAACATAACATTAACAAGCAATCATTAAAGAGATGGCAACATCATCCTTAGGGGGGGTATTGTTGGACTCAACAAGTGCATTAAAAGGATAATGCTTGCCATAATCAAACATAATGTGTTCTAACATCCAAACAATCAATAACTAACACATTAGTATCATTAACATTCATAACATACACTAATGTAGTTTAAATTTCTTTTTCAGGACTGTAGATAAAAAGGAATTTTTGCTAAGTGTCTGCAGCGGATGAAGACCTTCCACAGTGGATGAACAAGAGTCTGCAGCGGATGAAGAAAAGCTTCTAAGTGTCTATAGTAGATGTCCAAAGCATACACAATGGATGACTAGTCCATAGCTGATGAACTGTCCACAGCGGATGTTCATCCATAACGGATGAACACTCCACAACGGACAACATACAAAGCAATCACACATCAAGTGTTCACAGCAGAAAACATCCAAGACATAGTGGACAGCTTGTTAACCATTCACAGTGGACAACTGATCATGCAGAGCGGATAGTCTATCATCCACAGTGGAAAACTTATAGACTTAGGATTATTTATGTAATTTTGTTTTACATAATGGTATTCTTGTAATTGTTAGCTATCCGTATAGGCTATAAATAACATAATATCCTAATCCTTTGTAAGCCTTTGAACATTTAATACAAACAAGCAGTTTAATTATCATTCAAGCATTCAATCACTAGCTTGTTTTGGGACTGAAAACTATGAATCAATTAATTAATGTTGTGAACCGGAAGACTAAAATCCAACTAACTGTTTTGGGACTGAAAATTGGAATAAACCAAGTGTTTAATTAAAGTTTTCAACAATTACAATATGGAATAAACGTTCTTTAAGTACTTTGGTGGATAATGGTCAA
Source organism: Flaveria sonorensis (assembly GCA_025506505.1). Classification (NCBI taxonomy): domain Eukaryota; kingdom Viridiplantae; phylum Streptophyta; class Magnoliopsida; order Asterales; family Asteraceae; genus Flaveria; species Flaveria sonorensis. The sequence goes on along the minus strand of CM046438.1, from coordinate 34,415,968 downwards.
ATATTGAGGTTTGGGATGCAAAGGAACAAGACTAATGAACCGGACAGTTTGCTATCTGAAAAATGAAACATTTTGTACAGGTCATAACTTTGTTATGGTAAGCCCAAATGGGGCAAAATTTTGTTCTAAAATCAAGTTAAATGAGTCCTCTAACTAACCCAATTGGTCTCGTATAGTTTCGACATCGTTTGGTCCTCCAAACATGGCAAACAAAACTGAAGGTCAAAACTGACGAATCTGGACAGCAGGTTGGTCTGTCTAGTCATATCTTCCTCATATTTTATCCAATGAGGATGATTATTTTTCTGAAGTTTAATTTAAATTCTTATCTTTCAAATTATACCTATTATGCAATGGTTCGTTGCCGTTTCTATCTCCAAACAACATATGCAAAACTAGTACGCAATCAGATATACGTGCTAAAATATTTTGATAAACTTAAAAATAAGATTTGAAACTAAATAATCAATCGAAGACAAGTATTGTATTTAAAAGTTGTTAAATAAATTTTTAAAAGAATACAACTTTCAGGCATTATGAAGTTAATAATTTCTATAATTCATCAAATATGGACTAATAGATGTTCATTGAAGGGTGTTAATAAATTAATATCAAGTGACAATAAAAACCCTTAGTATGGCAAGTTTTAAAGTTTATATTCAACATTGGACCTGTTCCATTAGTATATCATGTTTCATAAAATAACAACCTTGATGGGCGTTAAGGACTGGGTTACAAGGATTACACCCGTGTTGGTCATTTTTGTTCTTTAGTAATCTGATCGGGTTTGAGATGCGAATCTGAGTTGATGTGACTAAACTAGGATCGAATATAATGATTGAGTCAATGATTATGTAAAGTAAATACATAATCAAAGAACATTTAATGCTGAAAATTCTAATAAATGCTTTGTATATTGATATTGGTAAACAAGATACAAAGTGTGCTAGGGTTTGCAGCACAAAACAAAAGCTTCTAATTATCATCATCTTACATTTAGTGTATACTATTCTATTTATAGGCTGATACAATGCCTGCACAAAATGACTAAACTACCCTAACAATTAGACATCAGAATACTAGTCTAAGTACAAAATATTGATCAGCATTTGTAATGATCATCCGTATTAGTTAATGCGGATGTGTTGATCTTCATCAGCATTACTTCAGTTGTACATCCGCATTAAGTATGTCATCAGCATTGACCAATGCGGATGACCAATTACTTAGCCGTATTCGGTTATGCTTATTCGCATTAGTAAATGCGGATGAACAAATACTTGGTCGTATTTGTTCTTTCTCATCCGCATGACTAATGCGGATAGCCGACACTTGGTCTTTTTCTTCTATTATCTTCACCCGCATTACATCTTGGAGTTGTGCAGATTCTACCAACCAAAACAACCTTCAACCACTTCTTAAATTGGCATGTATGATCCTTTCAGGGTCCAATAATACTCCTCCCAAGGATTATACAGTCTATGTACTTTAAGGGTTTGAAGATGGTGGAGGTTGTGAAGATTCTGGAGGTTCTTCTATTGTAGTTGCTTACTTCTCAGGAACTTGGACTGTTGATAGAGTTGGTGCTGGTTCAGGCTCAAAAGACTGTGGTGGTTCGGCTAATAAAGGATCCAGTATTGCTTTGATCTTTTTAGAGAAGTCTTTGGCATCATTCATCTTGTCTCTACTAAGAACATGGATCTTCATTTGACTCATGGAGTGAACTGCCTCAATAGGCATCTGTCTAAGAGATATGGGTTCCCACACAGATACAGTGGATGACCCATCTCTATGAATCAGCAATGAACCATCAGCATCTACTTCCAACTTAACAATGTTTCCCAGCTGAAGAGGAACTCTTTTCTTTTTCTTTGTTCTTTCTTCCTATTGATTCTGTCATAGGCTATCTTCAGTATCTTGATGCATTTTAAAAAGAAATACATATCAGCTTCTACCAGCTTGTTATCTATTTCTCTGAAGTGTCTTGTGAAGATATAGTGGATATAGGATTCATCTAGCAGTCTACCTCATACCCACTAACTGATCTTAGAACCTTCTTTTCCTCCCCATTTTCTTTCAATTACCAACTCATAAGTCTTCTCATCATAGAATACATTAGAGATTGGTTTGGACTTGTAGGTTCCAGCATCCATCTTTCTTTTTAGAGATTCAGTTGGTTTTACATTCAATTTTGGAAATACCAACTCTTCGGTTCCTTTCTTCTTCTTCTTTTCCAGAGGATTGTTGAAAGATTTGTCTTTTCTTATGCATATTGCCTTTAGAGACTTGAAGTTGTTTGTTTTCTTAAACATCTATAATATATCTTCAAACTCATATCCTCTGTACATAGCATTATGATTGATTAATTCCAGCTCAGCTAATTCTTTCAGATCATGTATCTGCAGGGAGTTCAGTAGAGCACTATACTAAGTGAAGAATAGAACTAGCCCTGAGATCTTTTTCACCATGAACATATTTCAACCACTATCATACTTCCAGGCAATTATCTTCATATACACCTTGCCTTCTGGAGCAAACACACCCCTAATCATTTCTGAAGTGGTTAACCCTTCACTTAAATCCAATTGAGAGGGTTTAATAAACCATTTAGGGTTTTTGTGAAGCACGGGTGCCAAGACATCATGATCTTTGGTAGTGAGTTAGATATCTTGAGCTGAAATTCTTGTTCTTGGCTTCCTCCCTACAATCTCTTCTTTTATAGTCTTCAGTCTTTCTTTCTTTTCCTTGACTATTTTGAGGATTGTAGCCCGGAGGGAATTTGTCTTCATGTTACGCAGCTTTCCTTTGGTGAATCCTTGATCAGATAGATAGTCCTTCATTTCCCTATCTGTCATGTTGTAGGGATCAGGATATTAGGATTAAGGCACTTGGGTCCTTTGAGGTTGTGTTGGAGTGAAATGGATTGGGAATCTGACTGTTTCATCATGCTTTTTTAGCGTTGTTTCTTTCTCATTTCTCTTCTTTTCATACTCGGTCATAAAGGTAGGATCTAGAAGTTTATGCATTTTGTTCACTCCCTCTACCATTCCCTCATAGGTCATTCCAAACACTTCTCAGCATCATAACCCTGATTAATCAAGAACATGGCTTTAACCATCGGATCATTGGTTTATGCCTTCTCAACCATCTCCTCAACAGATGACTTAACCTTTGTGGGACTATCCCTAATCAAGGGTCATCAAGGATGCTTTCATCATATCCTCCCTCTATCTCTCCTTCTTCCAGGACAATCACCTCAAGTTTATTTTTTAATTGTTTCCCAGCCTTTTCATGCTCCTCTAGAAACTGAGCAATAGCAGCAAGGCTTCTTGGATCATCCTTTTCTTTTTTGTAAGCCATTCCTCTTCTACCATTGGTAGTTTGCCTTTGGCCTTCTCAGATAATACTTTCTCTTCCTAGAGTATGTATCGAAACATGGACCAGAAAAAGAGGGTATAGAGGCTTCGGCTTCCTTTTCTTTCCTTTCTCTTTCAAGTTTTTTAGTTTCTTCCCTTTGTTTTTTAGTAGTTTCCTTTTCTTTAAGCTCTTCACATAGCTTCATGACAAGTTCCTTTTGTTCATCAGTCAAGGTGACTACAGGAACAAGCTGTAGGCTAAATTCTTCTTCTAATGGCACAGGATTAGGGGGAATTACAACTATTGGTTCAACTGGAGCTCTAAGGTCTCTAATAAAATCCCAAAAGTCTTCATCAATAATAAACTCTCCAGAAGAATACATGTCTAAGTCTTCAATAAGCTCTTTCATCTCAGATCCCTCGTCAATTTTTCTTTAGAAGATGGATCAGAATAGACAACCATAGCTAATTTTTCTTCTTTCTCCCTAATCTCACTTTGTTGTGATTGCTGAACAGTTTCTGTCATCTTTTGTCTGTTTGAAGGTGTAGAGCCATCATTATCATCACTGCTCCCACCAGAGACATCTTTATCTTCTTTCAATTCTTTTTCTTTTTTAGTCTCATCATCTTTGTCCTTATCATTCTCATCATCTCCCTTCTCATCCTTTTCTTTTGCCAATTCGTCTTTTATCTTAATCAACATCTCAAGTTCAGACACTCTCTTTGTTAAAGCTTCAATCTGTTAGTGGAGATTAGAGATTATATCAGTTTAGATGTCAAAAAGATCCTCTTGTTTTCAATGGCAAGAGTTTAGATGCTTGCAGCATCCAAGTGTCCACTGATTTCTTGTTTGGCATGTTTTAAGGCTGCTTTAAGTCTATCAATCTCTTTATCCTTTTCTTCTTTATCAAATTGATATTTGGCTTTTAGTTCTTTTAATTCTTTCTCCTTTTCATCAAGTTCAAGGAGTGTATCTCTTATGATGCCAGATCTTGTATCCAAAAGTTTCTCCATTCTTGCTACTTTCCGTAATAGCTCAGAGATCATTTCATCCTTAGCATCAGGTCGGTTGACTTCAGATTCTGTAAAGCTTTCTAAAGGACTGTCCTCTGAGTGTACTTGTCTCACAGGCATTTGAAAACCTAAATGAGGATCCTCCTCATCTTAAGATGATTTAGACTTATTTGATGAACTGGTAGATTCACCAGATTCAATGGATGCAGCAAAAACTTCTGGTGAAGAATAGACAGGAGACACATGATGAGATTGAACAGGAGTCATTCTGAAAGGTGATGGAATATCAGCATCTTGAGCTGAAGGCACAGTGTGAAGATTACCACCTACATCAACTTGTGGTGACACTTGCCTCAGTTCTTCTTCTACTGGTTCAGCATGTTTGTCAACAGTTTGTTGATCATGAGCAGTTGTATGTTCCTCTATAATCTCATGCTCATTAGCAGGAACATTATCATGAGCCTGTTCCTTAACATCAAGAATAACTTCTTCATCTTCTTCTTCTTGAACTTCTTCTGGATTGATCTGTTGTAACATCCATGGAAATAAAGGAAAGAAAGTTCCACTGTAAATGTTCCTTGGATCTCTCTTCTTGATGTACTTGTATGATTTGGCATTATAGTGAGGAATGTCCATCACAGGGCCTTCTGGTACAAGATCAGGAAATGCTTCATTGATGAAGCATTGAATAAATCTAGGATACATCAGGAACATATGCCTTCTTCCTTCCTGAATGTTTGACAACAGGACATTGAACACATAGGCAGACATGTTGAATTGTTTGTTAGTGCACAAGGCAAAAATGGCTAATGATGTATTAATAGGTATGTCATTTCAACCAGTCTTCCTTTTTGACATATAATGTTGGAATAGATGAATCAAGAATCTCCATCGTAAGTCAACTAACCTTTGACAATCTGTTTTCCTTCAAATCCACCTTCATAACCAATGTTGGCAAAGAAGGTCAAAATGTCATCTTCTTTTAGTTCTTGGGGAGAGTTGGCATCATCCCCAAACTGTAGACACTGTCTCACAGTTTGTTTAGAGATAACTAGAGTGTGATCATCATTGATCCTTCCTGAAATGGTCCTCACACCATCTACTTCATTCACTTTAGCTGTTCCCTAAAAAGATTTGATGAAGTTCTCATAGATGATGGGTCTAAGAGTGATTGCATGTGCTATTCTTGTTGTTGAGATGAATCTGATCATGTCTCTTAATCCCTCAGATTCTGGCACATCTATATCAAGATATCCATTGACATTGTGGAGTTTGCTCCAGGTTAGGATTGTCATAGATTCTGCAATAGAGACATATGTGTTAGTAATGTACTAGCAAATATCAGATTGTGCAAGTAAGAGCAGGTTATACTTTCTCAGTTTGACTTTCTCAGGTCAAAATTGAGAGTTCAAGGTCACTGTTGCATAGCAATTTGTCCTATCATTGATTTTATGTTTTTTAACCATTTATTATGTTTGTTTATGATGATCTTTGATTATGTTCATTGTTTTAATCATCTTATAACACTGAAACGTTGGATTTGATTTCAACATTTTTAAGTTTTAGTTTTCGCTGTTCACCTTGGTTAACCTAGGGTTTCTGAATCGATTGTTACTTGTTGTAAGCATCGAAATCAGTTTCGTTAAACTCAAAACTGTCTTTGAAATCCATTGTGCATGGTTAATTTTGATTGTTCTAAACCTAGGGTTCTATGTTCATTACAGGTTCGGTATTCAGAGTTCGCAAATCCACCGAGAATCACCTTGTTTCGAAACTACTTGTGCTAAGAACTGAAATACAGATGAAATGAGGCTGAATGAACAATCAACAAGCAACGTTTATGATGATTTGAATGTTTGATGATGAACAGTTGAACAACGCTCGTCTTACTTTAGTTCACTCAAATTTGAAAAGTATTAAATGATGCTGATTGATGTGTTTAAATCATCATTTTAATGAATTTCTCAAATTTTGCAAGTGAAGGGAGAAATGCAAAAGTTTTAATTTTGGTACTATAGCAAATGCGGATGCTTGAACTTATACGCATTTGAGTACTGAGACAAACGCGGAAGCGTAAATCTGTCAGCATTCACTCTGTACTAAATGCGTGTTGAAGCTCTTGAAAGATTAACATTTTGTCTATTTTCTCTTTTTAACTTTTTTGTCATAGTATAGGGACTTATTTTGTAAATATATGTTCCTTTGTTTCTTGATAGTAAAAATAGGATATTTTATGTATTGTGCAGGGTAGAGATCTAAGACATCTAAGACATCTAAGACATCTGAGACATCTTAGAGAAAAATAGTTAGAACAAAACGAACTGTAACCCTTACACATTGTATCCTGTGCATTTGCTATCAATGAAATCTATGAATTTTTTTGATGTAATGGCATGTGTTTGATTACTTTGTGTTTGAATTGATCATTGCATTATGATATCATCACATATTCGTTCCTTTTGAACCGATTAATTAGTATCAGAGCCTTCGGTTCAGTGATCAGAGCATATCGACATTGTTGAGCTCTTTGAATCAGTTGAAATCTGTGTTGATTGCAATTTGATCAATTAATTGTTGTTTTCAGTTATGTTTCATCCATAGAAACATGATTTGAATCACAATTTGGTGTGTAATTCGTTCAGATCTAAGTAATTGATCAAATTTGTGTTCTAACTGTGTTCTTTATTTTCGGACTTCAATTCAATCAAAAAACAGATTTGTTGTTGTTGTTTGATCAATATGATGATTGAAGATTGTTAATCGATCTACTTACAACCTAATTGGAAGTTTTTAGATCAATTTAACAAGTTTTGAAGAATTTCATAAGATCTGATTTTGTTGAAGATGATGAATTAGGCGCTTGAGTTGTGAAAAACTGCTGAAATTTCCTAAGTGTTCAGACGTCTGACAACTGTTTAGGGGTTTTTGAACTGTTAAGGCGTTTTTAGTTTAGGCGTTTTACAACTGTTGGTACGTTTTGCGAATGTGTGGTCGTATTGAGACTTTGCTGAAACAAAGAAATTCTAGGCGCACGAGGACTGTTTGGGCGTTTTTAACCCAGGCGTTTGACAACTGTTTGGGCGTTTGATAACTATTCAGGCGCTTCATCAGTCAGGCATTTCAGAATTCAACTAAGGCATTCCCTTAGGAGTTTCTAGTTCAAAGTTCAGGCATTTCAGAAGTTTCAGGCGCTTGGTTATTCAGACTTATCAACAAACACTTAGAAATTTTTTCAAAGACTAAAATCCAAAAATATTTTCATTTCATAGTTTCTTTTTAAAATTTTAAAAACAACAAAAACAAGTCATTTTCATTAATTCAAAATACAAAATGGTTACGTCTGAAGATTCTGAGAACAGGGTTCCCAAGCTCAAAAACAGAGCTGATTTCAAGAACTGGTCTCTTAGGTTGAAGTATCATCTGAACTCTATTGACATTGACTTGTAGAAGTCAATAGAGAAAGGAAAACATATCCCAATTACATCTGGTGGTCCTGACAGAGAATTTTTTTATACAAAAGACTCTCCGGAACCTTATCCAGAGGATGGTCTGTAAGGTGATGACTTAAGAAAGGTTAAGAATGACATCAACGCTTATTCATTGATGAGCAAAGGGTTACCATTGGATGTCTTGACTAGACTTGAAGGTTATCAAACTGGTTACACCATGTACAAAGCTTTGAAGATCATTTGCGAAGGTGGTAAAGAGATACAAGATCTCAAAAAGCAAAAACTCAAGAGTCAATTGGAGTTATTTGAGCATCTTTCTGGTGAAACAATCAATCAGATGATGAACATATTTGTGCAATTAACTACTGAGATGTCAATTGCTGGTATTAAAAATGATCTCAAAGATCTAAATGATAGACTTCTAAATGCTCTTCCATCTTCTTGGAAACAGACAGCCACTCTGTAAAAGCATACAAAAAAGTTTCCAATGGATCTAGATCTTTTGATTACCAAAATTGAATCTATTGAAATTGATGAGGGCTCTAGAAACAATGATAGAGCTGTATCAATGTCTTAGTATAAGTATGTTGCATCTCCAGCTAACACAGTGGAGAATGCTTTTCTGGCAAAAGATGATAACTCACCAGAAGACGAGGGTGATTTGTTCATTGGATCTGATTTCTTTACAGATTATTCTTACACAAGTGCTCCTGTTTATACAACTCAACCTCAACCTTAGTCGCCTCCTAAAACTCAAACTCCTAAACCTCAAACTGAGACTTTATCTTCTAATTTTGTTAAAACTAGCAAAGTTAAAGATGTTATTAATATTCTTTTACAGGATGATGAGTCAAACTGTAACACCAGGATTTTTTTTTTTAAAAAAGAAGAAAACAGGAGAAAAAGAAAAGAAAAGAGAAATACAAAGCAAGAAAGGTGAAATAACCCAAGTTGAGGGGTTAAAGTTGTAAGAGGCAAGCTTTAATATTATTATGATTAAAAAGTGGGCATGGCCGCCCACTCCCTCTGCTTCGAAAGCAGCAAAAGAAGAAAAGCAGAGTTAATTGGTTTTCTAGAGAGAAGAAGAAGAAGATCGTCTAGAAGGTAAGATTTTATGTGTTTTGTTCGGTTTCAGCTGGGTTTTCAGCTTGTAGACTGACTCTTATGTGTTTCTCTGTCTTCGGTTGTGTGTTTTTGGTGTGTTTAGGTGTTTGAACTCTAAGTGCTCTCGGGTTTGGAGGAGTTTTACTCGAAAGCTATTGTAGGTGAGTTCTAGATCCCTGGTTTTTCTGTTTTAAACATGTTTTGGGGCTGAAATGCATGTAAACTGTTATTTTTGAAAATTTCAGTATGTAACCGTATGTAGCACCACTGTTTTTATGTGCGTATGTGTGTTTGTGAATGTTTGACTGAATTATATGGTTGTATGCTTGTTTTATGAGCTTAGTATGCTAGATTTGGGTTAGGAATATGTTAGGATGATGATCGGGACTAAAATTTGCATAAGTTAGAACTGGTATAGTGCCCATACGCCTAAGTAACTGCCCATACGTATAAGTGTTGCTCATGTGCCCAAGTTTCCCATGGGCCCAAGTACTCATGCGCCTGCATAGTACTCATGCGCGTGCATAGTTCCCATGCTCCTAAGTTTTTCTCCATGAGCCCAAGTGTTCCCATACGCCTAACTATTCATGAGCCTGCATAGTGCCCATGCGCCTACATAGTGATCATGAGCCTAAGTTGCCTTAGAAATTTTCTAAAATTTTGGGAAAAATGGAAAATTATGATGAAGCTCTGGAATGTTTTGGTGGATTATGTTTGTTCATGTTATGCATGTTGTGGCCTGTCATTGATGTTCCTTATTACGTATAATTACGTGACTTTATGTGGTGTGTTAATGCTCTTATACGTGAAGTATTATATAATGAAAGTGAAAGACATTATTAACAAAGTGGAACCTAATGAACAAATGTAAAGTCTTGCAAGCAAGGAGGTTCATAACTCATTGAGGGGTTGTTAGCTCAACGGTGTGCTGTTTAGCTAACCCATGAGGATGCGCACAGGGGTCAATCCTTATGATTATACAATATGTATGAAACGGGACCCTTGTTGCTTGCCCTGGTACTGGAGTCAGCTTCGTGCACAATGTTAGGGGTCTATTTATAGACTTCGGCCTAGTACCAGCTTCATGCATAATGTTTGGGGTATAGCATATGACATGGGTCTAGATGAAAGTGAAGGATAATGATGAAAGTACGAAATGAATGAAAAGAATGTTGAAAGATAATAATGATATTATCAAGTTGTACGTATGATGTGTGATCACGAACGAAAAGGTTTTTACTAAAGGTTAAGTATTTTATTATATAAAATTAGAACTCACTCAGCAACGTTGACTTTTCATGCATTTTCAGTTGGCAGGTAACTTGTTGCTGAGGATGGCACGGGGGGTGAAGCTACTTGGCAGGCAAGACTGGCATCCATCTCATGCAGTAATAACGATGTTGTATTGTAATACAACTAACTGATATTTTGTAATCTTGTAAACAATGATGTATTACTTGGCAAATATGTTTATTAAAGCATGAAATGGTTTTTGATGAATTAAGAGAAATGGGTTAATAATTTCAAAACCTAAACTGATAATGGGACCGAATGGAGGGATGCAAGCCCAAGTAGCTACGTGTCATCAGGTAATTTACTTTCTTAAGGTTAACCGGTATTATGTGTGTGTGCTATCTGATTTATGTGCTCTTAGTAGATTTGGATACTAATGTAGTCAGGATAGGCAATGCTTGGGGGATGAAGAGTATAGTAAGTGGCTAATCATAACTGGCCACTGTAATTAGGGACTTACTATACTTGACATAAACTAAGCTATTACCTTGAATGATCGTGTTGGTGTTTGAATCTTATAGTGTTTAGAGGATGGCGGGTGATAGATCTTCGAAGGCTTCGCGAGGATGTGTGCAGGGTGGTCGTGGTGCTAGGCCACGTGTCACCGGGAACAAGGCTAAGGCCACTGAGATGGCTCCTGCAGAGCCTGAGCTTCATCACCAGGAAGGCGGTGATGAAAGTGCTAATTTGAGAGCCTTTGTGAAGGAGGCAGTTGTGGAGGAGGTTCATCAGGTCATGCAGATGATCCTGCCGTCTGTGGTGACCGAGGTTATTCGTGCGGTGAGGGAGGATGAAAAGAAACAGAAAGAGGAGAGGAGGATGACCGCTGGGAAAGGTTCAGGAGAAAGGGAGCAACTAGAGACTGAGACGGTTGTCTCCAGTGATGATGATGAGGAGGAAGCGGTGCAGGAAACCGCCAAGGGGTGTAGTTATGGGGCATTCTAGAGATGCAAGCCCCCAACTTTTGATGGGAATGGTAATACTGCTGCTACTCACCGATGGGTGACGAAGATGGAGGTGTTCCTCGATATCAATAAGGTTCGAGAGGACCAGAATGTGAAGTTTGCTACACACTTTTTCGTGGACTAGGCCTTATGCTGGTGGGACAACATTGTCCAGGCCGAGGGTAGCAGGGCGGTTGGGAGGATAAGGTGGAGTGAGCTAAAGAAGTTGGTGATTGAGGAATTTTGTCCTCATAGGGAGCTCTATAAAATTAAGAGAGAGTTTTTACAGCCGGAGGCGGGAACCATGACACACCAGTTGTAGAAGCCTCTTGAAGATTAACATTTAGTCTTCATTGTCTTTATTAATAGTTTTGTCATAGTTTAGGGACTTATTTGTAAATATATGTTCGTTTTTGTTTTCTTTGATAGTATAAATAGCATAGATTATGTATTTTGTAGGTAAGCACAAAGACTAGACGAGTGCATATTAGAATCAATTGAACGAATTGTAACTGTTTTCTTTACACTTGTATTTCTATGCTTTCTATCAATGAAAAACTATGAATTTTTCTGAATGTTTGCATTGATTTGATTACTTGTGTTTGTTTTGATTCAATTGTATCACAATATCATAACAGATATCCATTTTGATCCTATCAAATGGTATCAGAGCTGTTGTTCCAGTGATTTGAGCTTATCGACATTTTGAGCTCTTTGAATCACTTGAATTTGTGATTGATAAGCAATTTGATCAAAAAAATGTTTAATTCAGTTGCGTTTCATCAATAGAAACATGATTTGAATCACAATTTCATGTTCAATTTATTCAAATCTGAAAATTTGACCTAAATTCTATTCGAACCTGTTCTTCGTATTTAAACTGTATTTCAATTAGAAGATTGAATTGTTGTTGTTGTTTGGTGAAATTGAAGGTTAAGGATTGATTATCGACCTATAAATTACCTAATTAGAAGTTTTTAGATCAATTCAACAAGTTTTGAAGATTTTTAGAAGATTTGAGTTCGTTTGAATCTGTTGAATTAGGTGCATTAGGTTAAAACACTGCTGAAAATTGCCTAAGTGTATAGGCGCTTGACAACTGTTCAGGTGTTTGAACACTATTCAGGCGTTTTTGGTCAAGGCGTTTGACCACTATTGAGGCGCATTACAACTGTTTGGACACTTTGAAACTTTCAGAAACCAAGTAATTCTAGGTGCATAACCACTGTTTAGGCGCATTAGAACTGTTTTGGCGTTCTACAACCCAGGCGCTTGACAACTGTTTAGGCGCATTACAACTTTTCAGGCGCATTATCAGTTGGGCGTTTTGTGAACTCTACTAAGGCAGTCCCTTAGGCGTTTCTACATCAAAGTTGGGTGTTTGACAACCGTATGGGCGCTTCATCACTGTTTAGGCGCATCAACTAAACACTTAGAAATTTTTTTAAAAAAATTTAAAAAATCCAAAAATATTTTCAATTCATAGTTTTTAATTCAAAAATTAAAAACAATAAAAACAAATCTTTTTCTTAAAAATAAAAATTCAAAATGGTCAAATCTGAAGATTCTGAGAACAGAGTTCCTAAGTTGAAAAACAAAGCTGATTTTAAGAACTGGTCTCTTAGATTGAAACATCATCTTAATTCTATTGAGACTGACTTATGGAAGTCAATAGAAGAAGGACCTCATATCCCGATTACATCAGATGGTCCTGATAAAGGTTTTGTCTACACAAAAGACTCTCCAGAACCTTATCCTGAAGATGTGTTACAAGGTGATGATCTAAGAAAGGTAAAGAATGACATTAATGCATATTCGTTGATGTGTAAAGGATTACCACTAAAGTCTTAATTAGACTTGATGGATATCAAACTGGATATACTATGTATAAAGCTTTGAAGATAATATGTGAAGGTGGTAAGGAGATTCAAGATCTCAAGAAGCAGAAACTAAAGAGGCAGTTAGAGTTGTTTAAGCATTTATCTGGTGAAACTATAAACCAAATGATGAATAGATTTGTGCAACTTACAACTGAGATGTCAACTGCTGGCATCAAAAATGATCTTAATGATCTAAATTTCAGACTTCTCAATGCTCTTCCATCCTCATGGAAACAAACAGTGACATTGTTGAAGCACACTGAAAAATTCCCTATGGATCTTGATCTATTGATTGCCAAAATTGAGTCAGTTGAGATTGATGAAAGCTCAAGAAACAATGATAGAGGAGCATCAATGTCTCAATACAAATATGTTGCATCTCCAGCTAGCACAGTGGAGAATGCCTTTATGGTAAAGAATGAGAATTCACCAGAAGAAGAGGGTGATCTATTTGTTGGAGCAGGGTTCTTTACAGATTCTTCATATACAAGTGCTCCTGCTTATGAAACTCAACCACAACCACAGTCTCCTCCCAAACCTCAAAACTCTAAACCTCAAAATGAGACTCCATCTTCTAACTCAGCTAAAACTAGCAAAGTTAAAGATGTTATTAACATCCTATTACAGGATGAAGAGTCCAAAACTGCTTTTACTGCTTTTATGGCTAGTTTTCAAGCTTATCAAGGTAGCCATTTAACACAATTAGATATTGTTTTGCAGTACTTATTCGAGATGGATCCAGACGATGTAGAAGAGATGGACTTAAACTAGCAAATGGTGTTGATTGCATATAGAACCCAAAAACATTCTTATGTCAACAGGAACTACAAGCCAAGTGCTAACAAGACTATTGGATTTGATAAATCAAAGTCAAGGTGTTTCAACTGCCATAGCTATGGCCACTTCTCACGGGAATGCAAAGCTCCCAGAAACAAAGGAGGGAATGGTCAAGCTAGTTCAAGTAATCAAAGATATCCATAACAGTCTCAGAAGACATTCCAAAAGCCATATAAAAGTCTACCAATGCCTGAACTTAAAGATGAATCTAAGTCTTTTAAAGAGCCTAAGAAATCTCTTGTCGTGGGCATCAAGGATGGATATGACTGGAGTGCGTATGCAGAGCTGTGTACAGCTGACATAACCTGTAGTTTATCTCTTATTGCAAAGGTTGAAGGTGAAGACTGGTCAGAAGACAATGATCCAAAGGCTGAAGATGACTCTGAAAATGAAGAAGAAAAGTATGACTGGAGAGATAAATCTGATCCTAAAGAGGATTCTGAAGAAGTTGCATTAATGCCACAGTCAGATCAACCAAAGGTTGAAAATTTATCTTCTAACTCTAAGACTACTTCACCAAAATATCCTAAAATACCAGCTGAAGTAAGAGAAAAACTATGCACCAAATCTTGCTTTGAACATGTAGAATATTACTGAAATTACTCATACAAAATTTGTGAAAAGCTCAAGCAAGAGGAATTAATGCATAATAAACTTAAAAATAATCACAAAATATCAGATGAAAAGATCATTTCTATACAAACTTCATGGAACAAAACTTTGAAAGAATTAGAAATTGTTTCCAGATAAATTAAAGAAATGACTAAGAACTTGGAAGAGCAGAAAATAGCACATGCTACTACACAAGTTGATCTTGCAAAAGTCAAAAGTTCTAAAACAATTATGGAACAACTGGTAAGTGAACGAAAGGACAAACAAAAAGCAGGCTTAGGTTTTACACACGAACCAATGCCTAAATCTATAACAAACACTTTACCAGAGAACTTCAACACGCACGATCATTCTTCTAAAAATAAAGCTAAACTTAAAGCTTTCCAAAACAAAAACAACAAGATTTCTGATAGTGAAGAAGAGAAAACAATGTTGAAATCTTTGAAGAAAAAGATACTGAAAAGATCAAAACGATCATCCAGTAAAAGTAAAATCATATTAACCATGACCGAAAATTAAGAAAATATTTGTTCCCAAAGAATCTGTTTTGGAAGAAGTGATCATTAAAAATAATAAAAAAAACTCCAAAAACAAAGATAAAGCAAAACAAGAAGAAGGAACATCAGAAGATTCAAACTCTTATGGTCTAAATAATCCAGAGTTTATTAAAAGGCAAAAAGATCAGAAAGAGAAAGAAACTGAAAAAGAATCTTCACCTGAAGATGTTCAATCTCATATAAAATCAAATTCTACAAAATCAAGGAACCAAAGAAGAAGAAGAAGAAAATTGACTAAAGCACAAAGACTAAACGAGTGCACATTAGAATCAGTTGAACGAGTTGTAACTGTTTTCTTTACACTTGTATTTTTATGCTTTCTATCAATGAAAAACTATGAATTTTTCCGATATGTTTGCATTGATTTGATTACTTGTGTTTTTTTTTAATTCAATTGCATCACAATATCATCATAGATCGATCCATTTTGATCCTATCACCAGTAGTATACAACCTAGTTCAATGAGATGGCAAGGCTGGTGCTGGATCAGGTGATGCCGGTGTCAAGGAAGATCAAGAGGTATATTTAGGGTTAGCTGGCAGACATCCTCAGGCACATGATCGCCGCTCGGCAGAGTACTTTTAGGTAGGTGGTTGATCTGGCAGGGAGGTTGTATGATGAAAGAGAGGTGGAAATGGCAGAGGTGAATAAGAAAGGTGATGGTGATAGAAATTGGAAGAGGAAAAGATTTGGCAGTGGTGGTTTCACCCCCAAAAGCAAAAAGGCAAGAATGGATGATAGGAGGGTGGTGACGGCAGGTACTGGGTCAAGGATATGTAACAAGTGTGGGAAGGAGCATGCGGGGGAATGCAAGTGGGGATCAAATATCTGCTTTAAGTGTGGGAAGCCCGGTCATAGGGCAAGGGATTGTGGAGTGACGAGGTGCTACAATTATGGCGAGACTGGGCATACGTGTAGAGATTGCAGGAAGCCGAGGGCCGAGAGTTCTGGGGCAAAGAAGGGGACCAAGAAGGATGGGCATGGAGCAAAAGCTAGAGCATTCACGATGACTCGGGAGGAGGCTAGAATAGACCCTGATGTCGTGTCAAGTACGTTCCTAGTAAACCAAAATTGTGCCTTGGTATTATTTGATTCTGGTGCTAGGAAGAGTTTTATTTCTGCTGCCTTCTGTGCTAAGTTGCCTGTTACGAGTAGAAAGATTGATGAGCGCTTCGATGTAGAAGTGTCATTGGTAAGTCTACCAGGATTTCTGATCCGATAAAAAATTATGATATAGAGTTGGAAGGCCATAGGTTCTCTGTTAATTATTCGTGATGCCCCTAGACAGATTCGATGTGGTGCTAGGGATGGATTGGTTAGTAGCCAATGAGGCAAATATTGTGTGTCGTAAGAAAATGATCCAATTGAGTGCGCCTGATGGGAGTTTGTTGACCATCTACGGTGATCGAGTTACTACGGTTCCGAAGGTGATTTAGATGGTGGTGGCAGAGAAGTGCATGAAACGTGGATGTAATGCCTACCTGGCTTACGTGAAGGATGTCGATATGTCAGTACCATAATTGGCAGACGCACCTGTTGTGTGTGACTTTCCAGATGTGTTCCCAGAAGATTTACCAGGTGTGCCATCGGACCGTAAGATCGAGTTCCAGATCGACTTGATACCTGGTGCTTAACCTGTTGCTAAGGCACCATATTGATTGGCTCCGTTTGAGATGAGGAACTAATGGTTCAGTTGTAAGAGTTGTTGGACAAAGGGTTCATTCGATCGAGTATCTCTTCCTGGGATGCTCCGGTCTTGTTTGTAAAGAAGAAGGACGGTAGTAAGAGGATGCGCATCGACTACCAGGAGTTAAACAAGTTGACGATGAAGAACCGATATCCACTACCCAGAATTGATGACTTGTTTGATCAGCTCCAAGGTGCCAGTTGGTTCTCGAGGATAGATCTTCAATCTGGTTACCATCAGTTGATGGTGAAGGAGCAGGATATCCCTAAAATAGCTTTTCGCACGCATTATGGACACTACGAGTTTCTCGTTATGTCTTTTGGTCAAACTAACGCGCCAGCTGCCTTTATGGATTTGATGAACCGGGTGTGTCGGCCGATGTTGGATAAATCAGTGATTGTGTTTACCGATGATATCCTGATTTATTCGAAGAGCAAAGAAGAGCATGCCGGTCACATTCGTGAGGTATTAAAGACACTTAGAAGGGAGAAGCTGTATGCTAAGTTCTCCAAGTGCACTTTCTGGTTGCGCGAGGTTTAGTTTTTGTGTCATGTCGTAAATTCCGAAGGGATCATGGTAGACCCGAAAAAGGTAGAGGCGGTGATGCAATGGAAGACTCCAAAGACGCCATCCGAGATCCGCAATTTCTTGGGTTTAGTGGGCTATTACAGGAGATTCATTCAAGACATTTCTAAGATAGCCTCACCATTGACCAAGCTGACCAGCAAGGAGGTGAAGTTTGTATGGGGTCTGGAATAGGAGAATGCTTTTGAGGAGTTAAAGGCAAGATTGACTCAAGCTCCTGTTTTGATGTTGCCCAAAGGGAATGAAGACTTGGTGGTCTATTCAGATGCTTCCTATTCAGGATTGGGTTGCGTGCTGATGCAACGGGGAAGGGTTATAGCCTATGCGTCCCGACAGTTGAAAATCCATGAAGCTAATTACCCTACTCATGACTTAGAGCTAGAGGCTATGGTCTTTCCATTGAAGATTTGGAGGCACTACTTGTACGGGATGAAGTGCAGTATCTTCACTGACCATAAGAGCTTGAAATACTTCTTTGAGCAGAAGGACCTCAATATGAGGCAAAGGAGGTGGTTAGAGTTGATCAAGGATTATGATTATGAGATCCACTACCATCCGGGCAAGGCCAAAGTAATGGCGGATGCCCTTAGCCGAAAGGAGAGACCCAAGCCAATCCGAGTGAAAGCTTACCAGTTGGTGATTACCTCCGATGTGATGAGTCAGGTCAAGGGGTTCTAAGATGAGTCGTTAAAAGAAGAGCACCTTCACTCCTAATGGATGAGAGGTCTAATCTCGGAGTTGGGTGAGAACACCCTCGGAGTTAGAACCCGCTTATGGCGGATGTGGATCCCTTGTTATGGAGACCTACGGGGGAAAATCATGGATGAAGCTCATAAGACTCGATACTCTATTCATCCTGGTGCTACGAAGATGTATCATGATATGAAGAAAGTTACTGGTGGTCGGGTATGAAACGCGATGTAGTGGAGTATGTGAGCAAGTGCCTTACTTGCTTGTAAGTGAAGGCTAAGCATCAGAAGCCATACAGGAAGATCCAACCTTTGAATATACCCAAGTGGAAGTGGGAGCACATCACCATGGACTTCATTAAGAAGTTACCGCGTATGGAAAGAGGGTATGATGCCATATGGGTGATAGTAGACCGTCTGATGAATAGTGTTCATTTCTTGCCAATCCATGAGACGTATTCATCTGAGAGGTTGGTAGATCTGTTCATTAAGGAGATTGTGATGCATCATGGTGTACCAGTGTCTATCGTGTCAAACCATGACACTCGGTTAACATCTGAGTTATGGAAGAGATTCCACGACGCAATGGGGATGAGGCTACATATCAGTACGGCGTACCATCCTCACACAGATGGTCAGTTAGAGAGGACGATTCAGACACTGGAAGATATGCTACAGGCATGCATGATCGATTTTGGAGGAAGTTGAGATGAACACTTACCGTTTGCTGAATTCTCATACAACAACAGTTATCATGCCAGCATTGGTATGCCACCATATGAGATGCTATACGGTAGGAAGTGTAGAACACCTGTATGTTGGGGTGACATCGGATAGAAGGAGTTGGTGAGTGTGGAAGTGATCTAGGCTACGACTGAAAAGTTGGAGAAGATCAAGGCCTTTATGAAGGCAGCAAAAGATACGCAAAAGTCGTATGCTGACAAGAGGCGTAGACCGATTGAATTCAAGGTGGGTGATAGAGTTATCCTGAAGGTTTCACCTTGGAAGGGGATCATTCAGTTCAGAAAGCATGGTAAGCTGAGCCCGAGGTATATAGGACCTTTCTGAATTATTGCTCGAGTAGGAGAGGTGGCCTATAGGTTGGAGCTACCCGATGAGTTAAGTGGAATTCATCCAACATTCCATGTATCTCATCTGAGAAAGTACTTAGCCGACGAGGATATGATTGTGCCACTGGAGGATATTGAGGTGGATGAACGGCTCAATTATATGGTGCAACTGGTGGCCATCATTGACAGAAAAGCGAAGAGGCTACGGAACAAAGTGATTCCACTGGTCCGAGTAAAGTGGAGGCACAGGAAGGGATCCGAGTCTACGTGGGAGACGGAGGAAGAGATGAGACAGCATTATCCACAACTGGTCGAGGAGTGACAGGTTTCGGGGATGAACCTATATAAGGGAGGTGGACTTGTAACACCAGGATTTTTTTTTAAAAAAAAAGAAGAAATGAAGAGAAAAAGAAAAGAAAAGAGAAATACAAAGCAAGAAAGGTGAAATAACCCAAGTTGAGGGGTTAAAGTTGTGCAAGAGGTAAGCTTTAATATTATTATGATTAAAAAGTGGGCATGGCCGCCCACTCCCTCTGCTCACCAACTGCCTTCGATAGCAGCAAAAGAAGAAAAGCAGAGTTAAATGGTTTCCTAGAGAGAAGAAAAAGAAGATCATTTGGAAGGTAAGATTTTATGTGTTTTGTTCGGTTTCAGCTGGGTTTTCAACTTGTAGACCGAGTCTTATATGTTTCTCTGTGTTTGATTGTGTGTTTTTGGTGTGTTTAGGTGTTTGAACTCCAAGTGCTCTTGAGTTTGGAGGAGTTTTACTCGAAAGCTACTGTAGGTGAGTTCTAGATCCCTAGTTTTTCTGTTTTAAACATGTTTTGGGGCTGAAATGCATGTAAACTATTTTTTTTGAAAATTTCAGTATGTAACCATATGTAGCACCTCTGTTTTTATGTGGGTATGTGTGTTTGTGAATGTTTGACTGAATTATGTGGTCGTATGCTTGTTTTATGAGCTTAGTATGCTAGATTTTGGTTAGGAATATGTTAGGATGATGATCGGGACTAAAATTTGCATAAGTTAGAACTGGTATAGTGCCCATACGCCTAAGTAACTACCCATACGCATAAGTGTTGCTCATGCACCCAAGTTTCCCATTGGCCCAAGTACTCATGCGCCTGCATAGTTCCCATGCGCATAAGTTTTTCTCCATGAGCCCAAGTGTTCCCATCCGCCTAACTGTTCATGCGCCTGCATAGTGCCCATGCGCCTACATAGTGATCATGCGCCTAAGTTGCCTTAGAAATTTTTTGAAATATTGGGAAAAATGGAAATTTATGATTAAGCTCTGGAATGTTTTGGTGGGTTATGTTTGTTCATGTTATGCATGTTGTGGCCTATCATTGATGTTCCTTATTACGTATTATTACGTGACTTTACGTGGTGTGATAATGCTCTTATACGTAAAGTATTATATAATGAAAGTGAAAGACATTATTAACGAAGTGGAACCTATTGAAAGAATGTAAAGTCTTGCAAGCAAGGAGGTTCACAACTCATTGAGGGGTTGTTAGCTCAACTGTGTGCGGTTTAGCTAACCCATGAGGATGCGCACAGGGGTCAATCCTTGTGATTGACCAATAAGTACGAAACGAGACCCTTGTCAAGTGCCCCGGTACTGGGGTCAGTTTCGTGCACAAGTCTATTTATAGACTTCGGCCCAGTACCAGCTTCGTGCACAATGTTTGGGGTATACTATATGACATGGGTCTAGATGATAGTGAAAGATAATGATAAAAGTACGAAATGAATTAAAAGAATGTTGAAAGATAATAATGATATTATCAAGTTGTACGTATGATGTGTGATCACGAACGAAAAGGTTTTTACTAAAGGTAAAGTATTTTATTATATAAAACTAGAACTCACTTAGCAACACTGACTTTTCATGCATTTTCTATTGGCAGGTAACTTGTTACTGAGGATGGCACGGGGGATGAAGCTACTTGGCAGGTAAGACTGGCATCCATCTCATGCAATAATAACGATGTTGTTTTGTAATACAACTAACTGATATTTTGTAATCTTGTAAACAACAACGTATTACTTGGCAAATGTGTTTATTAAAGCATGAATTGGTTTTTGATGAATTATTCCGCTGCAATATTTTAGTTACTTAATAAAATTTAATATGTTTTGATATAAATGAGGTTGTGATTGGCCAACTATGTGGTTCCTGGGAACGGGGCCTTACACAAAATCTGCTTTTACTGCTTTTATGGCAAGTTTTCAAGCTTATCAAGGTAGTCATCTAACTCAATTAGATCTTGTTTTGCACGATTTGTTCTAGATAGATCCTGATGATGTGGAAGAGATGGACTTGAATTGGCAGATGGTAATGATTGCTTACAGAACTCAGAAACACTCATATGTTAATAGAATTACAAGCCAAGTGCAAACAAAACTATTGGCTTTGATAAATCAAAATCAAGGTGTTTCAACTGCAATAGTTATGGTCATTTCTCATGAGAATGTAAAGCTCCCAGAAACCAAGGAGCAAATGGTCAAGTAGGTTCTAGCAGTCAAAGATGCCAACAGCAGTCTCAGAAGACCTTTCAAAAGCCTTATCAAAGTCTTTCCATGCTAGAACTTAAAGATGAATCAAAATCATCTGAAGAGCCATAGAAAGCTCTTGTTGTTAGCATCAAAGATGGATATGACTGGAGTGCTTATGCTAAACAATTCACAACTGATCTAACATGTAGTTTAGCTCTTGTTGCAGAAGCTCAAAATGAAGACTGGTCTGAAGAAAATGATCCAAAGGCAGATAATGATTCAGAAAATGATGATGAAGATTATGATTAGGGTGACAAATCTAACCCAAAAGAGGATTCAGAAGAAATTACACTCATGGCTCAGTCTGAGCAACCAAAGGTTGAGCATCCATCATCTAACTCTGAGACTTCATCTTCAAGTTATCCTGAAATTCCTGTTGAAGTCAGAGAGAAAATGTGCACAAAAGCATGTTTTGATCAAGTTGAGCATTACAGAACATATTCATTTAAGATCTATGACAAACTTAAACAAGAAGAAGTAATGCACAACAAACTGAAAAATGATCACAAAGTCTCTAATGAAAAGATCCTATCTCTACAAACCTCATGGAACAAAACTCTAAAAGAACTTGAAATTGTTAAAAAACAACTTGAGGAGATGACTAAAAGTTTAGAAGAGGAAAAAATAGCTCATGCTGCAACTCAGGTGGATCTAGCTAAAGTTAAAAGTTCTAAAACTATTGTGGAATAGCTGGTAAGTGAGAGGAAAGACAAAAACAAAACACGTCTAGGTTTTACACATGAACCAATGCCTGAATCCATCACAAACACTCTACCAGAAAACTTTAACACACATGATCACTCACCTAAAAACAAAGCTAAGCTAAAAGCCTTTCCAAATAAGAAAAAGATTTCTGAAAATGATGAAGAGAAAACAAATGTTGAGATATTTGAGGAACAAGATTCTGAAAAGATTAAAAATGGTCATCCAGTGAAAGTTAAATCTTACGAACCATGACCAAAGAATAAGAAAATGTTTGTTCCCAAAGAGCATGTTGTTGAAGAAATCATTGTTAAGAATGACAAACAAAACTCAAAGAATAAAAAGAAAGCAAAACTAGATAAAGTAACATCTGAAGATTCATTTTCTTACGGATTAAACAATCCAGACTTCATCAAATGGCAGAAAGAACAAAAAGACAAAGAAAATGCAAAAGAGTCTTCTATTGAAGATGTTCAATCCCAAAGCAAACAAAGATCATCAAGATCAAGAAATTAAAGAAGGAGAAGGAAAAATGCTAAATCTAACTCCTCTCAGAACAAAAATCAAAACAATCAAAATCAAAGAACAAATCAAGTTCATCAGTTTAAACCAGTGAAATTTATGTCTGCGGGTACTTTTGATATGAACATAATTCCAGAAATCAAATCAAATTCAAAGAACAAATTTAACTCTGATCTGAAAACAGGTTCAGGTTCAAAGTCTTCCGCTGTTAACAAAAGATTTGTATCTAAAGAATCTAGGAATAGTGTTAATGAACAAAAGTCAAAACCCAAATATCAAAAGAACAAATTCTCAAATCAAAAACAACAGATTAACTTTGTAACTCCTAAATCAAAACAAGGATCAAATGTGGCTTCCACATCTAAAGTTAATCAACTATTGTTTAAATTTCAACAAAGGTACTATGAAATATGTGATATGTACAATCATAAGACTGATGAATGTTTCTTTAATAGATACTGTCACGTTTGTGATATGAAAAACCATTCAACAGCTGATTGTTATTTCAACAAGTATTGTACCATTTGTGATGAAATAAATCACAACACTAAGAATTGCTACTTCAGAAGGAACTCGCCAAGAAATGTATATGTAAATCCATAATTTCAATGAAATCAAAGTGTTGGTTTTCAAAGATTGACAAAATAACCTTCCTTAGGCTTGAGATCCTTTCAAAGGATTAATTCTGAATATGATGATTCTTATGCTGTGAAAACAAAGAATTATAATCAAGGAAAATTCATTCCACGATCTGTGAGAATGAACAATGCAAAATTTGGTAATCAAACTTTTTCAAAAAATGGTTTTACTAATGGTTTTAATAACCTTGATGATGATCTTGAAAAACGCTATCATGCTTTGCGGATTAAACAAATAAAAGATAATCAAAAATTTGTTAAAAATGGAATTGGTAAATTTACACAACAAAAGAAGCCTGATTTGAATACACTTCATTTTAAACAATTTACCATTGTTGATAAATTTGGCAAGCCCAAGGCCATATCTGCTTGGGTTGATAACTCAACTTAAATTTCTTTGAAATGAAGGTAGGCCCAAGAAGACCTCTTAAGACGTGGTATGTTGATAGTAGGTGTAGCCGACATATGACAGACAACCATGCCTTGCATCAAGATTTTAAGTTAAAAGATGGTACTCATGATGCATTTGGAGGTGATGCAGGTGGAAAAATAACAGGAGAAGGAACAGTGTCCATCGGGATTATTAGCTTTGATAAAGTCAACTACTATTCACAGTTGAACTTTAATCTCTTAAGTGTTTCCCAAATTTGTGACAAATCTTACTCTATTCTATTTGATGATTCTTTTTGTTATATTATGAAACCAGGTTTTTAGATAAGCAAAGAATGGGTAGTTATTAAAGTTGTTCGTGATCGAGAAGTATACAAGTTAGATATGTCTCAAGTAGATCCATCTATAGAAACAACATGCCCAATTACTCAAGCATCAAATGTCGAAAGCCAGTTGTGGCATAGACGTCTCGGGCATTCCAATTTCAAGAACATTAATAAGCTTGTAGCAGGAAATCATGTAGTAGGTCTTCCAACAAAGAAGTTTGCTACAACATATTACTGCTCAGCATGTTTAAAAGGAAAGCAACATAGAGCGTCTTATAAGCCCAAGCTGATAAACTCAAATTCCAAGCCTCTCCAGATGTTGCACATGGACCTATTCGGACCAACAAATATGTAGAGTATTGGAATGAAATCTTGCAGTTTAGTTATCATTGATGACTTTACAAGACTTTCATTGGTTTTCTTTTTGTATGCTAAATCTGAAACTGTTGAATTGTTAAAAGAATTCATCATTAAAGTAGAAAATCAATTAGATCAAAAGGTGAAAATAATCAAAAGTGATAATGGAACAGAATTTAAAAATGCTAATGTTGACAGGTTTTGTGCAGAAAAAGGAATTGTTCATCAGTTCAGTGCTCCTAGAACTCCACAACAAAATGGAGTTACTGAAAGGAAAAATAGAACTTTGATTGAGGCTGCACGTTTCATCTTAGCAAATACAAAGATTCCAATTACTTTCTGGGATGAAGCCATATCCACTGCATGTTTTGTACAAAATCGAATATTGCTTGTGAAAGATAAACTAAAAACTCCTTATGAGTTGATGTTGGCCAGGAAACCTAATATAGTTTTTCTTAAATCTTTTGGTTGTTCAGTTTTGATTTTAAACTCAAGTGACCAGCAAGGTGTAGATGCTTCTTTTAAAGATTAACATTTGTCTTTGTATGTCTTTTACATTTTTGTCATAGTATAGGGACTTTTATTGTAAATATGTTCCTTTGTTTTCTTGATTAGTATAAATAGGCTGAATATGTATTGTGTAGAGACATCTAGACATCTAGACTTTTAGACATCCAGACATCTAGAGACATCTAGAGATTAAACTTTCAGTTTAGAAACTTACACTTTGTATTCGTCTCTACTAATCAATGAAAACTTCTATGAATTTTTGTTGATTTCGTGTGTTGAATTGAATACTTCTATGTATTAGATTGAATTGCGTTCTTATATCATCACAGATCGATCCATTTTGAGCTCATCAAATGGTATCAGAGCTTTCGGTTCAGTGATTGAAGTTGTTCTTCAACTGTCGAACACTCATAATCACTTGAATCTATGATTGATAAACAATCCAATCTTAAAATTGTTGAATTAAGATCTATTTCAGCATCAGAAACATGATTTGATTCACAATTAGCAGTACAATTCGTTCAAATCTGTGAATTTGAGCAAAAAGTCTTCGAACTGTTCTTAGTTTGTTCGAACTGTTCTTTGAATCAAAACATTAATCTTTGTTGATTAATTGATGAAATTGATGTTAGAGGATTGTTAATCGATCGATTTCAGACCTAATTGGTGAAATTTAGATCAAATAATCAAGTTTTGAAGAAATTGAAAGAATCTAAGTTCGTTGAAGATGATGAATGTGGCGCATTAGGTCAGAAACACCTTGAAAATCATCCAAGTGATAGGCGCATAACAGCTGTCTAGGCGCTTTACAACTGTTCGGGCGTTTTTCAGTTAGGCGTTTTACCACTGTGTGGGTGCATTTCAATTGTTGGGACACTTTGGGCGTATCACAAAACTAAGTAATTCCAGGCGTTTTTCAACTGTTGAGGAGTATTTGAACTGTTTGGGTGTATCACAACTGTTCAGACACATCTCAACTTGGGCGTTTTTTGGAATTTTTCTGAGGCAATCCCTTAGACGTTTCAGGGTCAAAGTCAAAAGGTGTACTCCAACTATTTGGGCGTTTCACTATTGTTTGGACGCATCAGCTTTCACACTTAGAAATTTTTAGAAATTTTTCAGAAACTTTAAAATCCAAAAATATTTTCATTTTATTGTTTTAATTCAAAACATTAAAAACAACCAAAACAATTCACTTTTAAAAATCAAAAAATTAAAAATGGTAAAATCAGAAGACTCAGAGAACCGAGTTCCCAAGCTGAAGAATAGAGCAGATTTCAAGAATTGGTCATTGAGATTAAAACACCATCTGAATTCTATTGATACTGATTTATGGATATCAATAGAAAAAGGTCCTTACATTCCAATCACATCTGATGGACCTGATAGAGGATTTGTGTATACAAAGGAATCTACTGAACCTTATCCAGAAGATGATCTACAAGGAGAAGACCTCAGAAAAGTTAAAAATGATATTAAAGCATATTCCTTAATGTGCAAAGGTCTACCTCTTGAAGTTCTTACAAGGCTTGATGGTTATCAGACTGGATACACCATGTATAAGGCCTTGAAAATAATATGTGAAGGTGGAAAAGAGATTCAGGATCTGAAAAAGCAAAAGCTAAAGAGACAATTAGAACTTTTTGAACATGTGTCTGGTGAAACAATAAATCAAATGATGAACAGATTTGTTCAACTGACTATAGAGATGTCGACTGCAGGGATCAAGAATGATTTAAAAGATCTTAACTAAAGACTTCTCAATGCTCTTCCATCTTCATGGAAGCAAACAGTCACTCTGTTAAAGCATACTGAGAAATTTCCAATGGATCTAGATCTCTTGATTGCTAAAATAGAATCTGTCGAAATTGATGAAAGTTCTAGAAACAACGACAGAGCAGCTTCGATGTCACAATATAAGTATGTTGCTTCTCCAGCAAACACTGTGGAGAATGTATTCATGGCTAAGAATGAAACTTCACCAGAAGATGAGGGTGATTTATTTGTTGGTGCAGGGTTCTTCACTTGTAAGGCCTCGTTCCCGGGACGCTTACAGCTGGTCAATCATTGCACATAAAACATAAAACATATATTTAGGCGTACTAAAACAATGCAGCAGAATAATTTAAAATCATTTCATTCATTGCTTTTGCAAAATAATACAACATTCCCAATCATTACAAAATATTGTTTGTTCGCATTACAATGCAAAAACATCATAATTTAAACAATAGATGCCATCCCAAAAACGCCAAGTAGTTGCCCCGTGCCATCCTCAGCAACATTACCCGCCAACTGGAAAATACATAAAAGTCAGCGTTGTTGAGTGAGTTCTAGTTTTATAAATAAGATACTTTTCTTTCGTTTAAAACCGTACTTTACTTTCGTAAGCGATCATACATCATACGTACAAATAGATAATCTCATTATTATCTTTCATCATCATCAGCTTACATTCATACATTCTCTTTCTTATCGTATATTTCATTCGATCATTATTACTTTCACTTCTCTATGCTCCAGGCTAATGCTTCACTTCTCTATGCTCCAGGCTAATGCCTCGAGCTATACACCAAACATCATGCACAAGGCGGGTACTGGACCGAAGACTATAAATAGACTTTAAACATCATGCCCGAGGCGGGCCCAGCACCGGGTATCATCATTTGGACCATGCCATGTGCTATACCCCAAACATCATGCACAAGGTGGGTACTAGACCGAAGACTATAAATAGACTTCAAACATCATGCACTAGGCGGCCAACACCGGGGTAAGCGACAATGGTTCGTACGTATGATCAGTCACAAAGACTAGACCCCAGTGTGCATCCTTCTGGGGTAGCTAACCCGCACACCGTTAAGCTAACACCCTTCACTGGGTGTGAACCTCCTTACAGTGCTTGCAAGACTTTTCTTACTTCCGATTATTCATTAATGCATGCATTCGTTCTTTGTTACTCCACGTTAGTTATCTTCCACTTTCGTTAAGTAATACTTTACATAAGCATATTCATACGTCACACCACGTAAGGTCACGACATAACATAACATGGAATAACATCATCACAACAGCATACAAAGCATGCAAAACGAAAACAAGCACAGTCCCTCATAAAACCTCCTTTCTTAACACTTAAGCTCTACATCCCAAAATCTCAGAAAATTCTTTCTTAAAGAAATGCGGATGAGCAAACAAATGCGGATGAACAGACAAATGCGGATAAGTAACCAAATGCGGATGGATAGACAAATGCGGATGAGTAACCAAATGTGGATGAACACCTCAGAAAATATTCTAAGTGTCCAATGAAGTGCTCATGAACCAAATGCGGATGAACTTACCACAAATGCGGATGACTAGAGCAAATGCGTATGAACAAAACAAATGCGGACGAACATACAACGAATGCGGATGAACATACAACAAATGCGGATGAACAACACTTATGCAAACATCTAAACTTAATGCGGATGATCAACTAACCTGAAACCGCATCTTACACTATAATCAGTTCCCAATCCTTATTCTTATACATCCATCACACCAATCTAGCATGCTAATCACTTAGAACAAGCATACAATCACGTAAACCTACAGGCCCAAACACACCCACTAAAGAACAGGGTCAAACTTACAGTACAAAATACTGGTCATATAAAAAGTTAGTTACATGCATTTCCAGCCCCAAAACAGGTTTAAAACATAGAAACCGGGGATCTAGAATCTCACATTTGCAGCCTTCGAGTATGACTTCCTTCAAACCCGTTTGCCCTATGAGTTCCACCACCTAGAAACCCACTAAAAACACACACCCGAACACAACAAAACACACATAAGCATGCAACCGAGGCATAGGCCGGCCAAGAACAACTTAAAACAATGAATTCTTACCTTGAATTCGATCTCCTTGTTCTTCTTCTTCAAAACCCGAAAGCTCTGCACTTTCTCTCTCTAGAAAATCCGGTGAAAATAAGATATGCAGAGAAGTGTGGGCGGCCATGCCCACTTTATGCACCCACTTTTATTCTTTTTGTCCTTTTGACACATTTAGCCCCTCAACTTGGGTTAAATTGTGTTTCTTCCTTTTTCTGCATGTTTATACTTTCTTTCTCGCCTTTTAAAATTTTTTGGGTGTTACAAGTCCATCCCCCTTATATAGGATTCGTCCCCGAAACCTGTTATTCCTCAAACAGATGTAGGTAATACTGCCTCATCTCTTCTTCAGTCTCCCACGTAGACTCGGATCCCTTCCTGTGCTTCCACTGTACACGCACCTGAGGAACCACTTTATTCCTTAACCTCTTCTCCTTGCGATCAATGATTGCCACTGGTTGCTCCACATAATTGAGCCTTTCATCAACTTTAATGTCTTCCAGTGGTACAACCATATCTTCATCAGTTAAACACTTCCGCAGATGAGATACATGGAATGTAGGGTGAATTCCACTTAACTCATCGGGTAACTCCAACCTGTAGGCCACCTCTCCTACTCGAGCAATGATTCGGAAAGGCCCTATGTATCTCAGGCTCAACTTGCCCCGCTTTCTAAACTGAATGATCCCCTTCCATGGCGAGACTTTCAACATAACTCTATCTCCCACCTTGAACTCAATCGGTCTACGTCTCTTGTCAGCATATGACTTCTGCCTATCTTTAGCTGCCTTCATAAAGGCTTTGATCTTTTCAAGTTTCTCAGTCGTAGCCTCAATGACCTCAATACTTCCTAACTCCTTCTGACCAATATCACCCTAACAAATGGGTGTCCTACATCTCCTACCGTATAGCATCTCATAAGGGGGCATACCAATCCTGGCATGATAACTGTTATTGTATGAGAACTCCGCTAACGGTAAGTGGTCATCCCAACTACCTCCAAAGACAATGACACATGCCCGAAGCATATCCTCAAGCGTCTGAATGGTTCCCTCCGACTGACCATCCGTCTGTGGATGATAAGCCGTGCTGATGTGTAACCTTGTCCCCATAGCATCATGAAATCTCTTCCAAAACTTGGATGTAAAACGGGTGTCACGATCAGAAACAATAGACACCGGTACACCATGACGAGTTACAATCTCTTTGATGAATAGATCCGCTAACTTCTCAGATGAATACGTCTCTCGGATCGGTAGGAAGTGAGCACTCTTCGTCAGACGGTTGACTATCACCCATATGGCATCATATCTTTTTTGCGATGCGCGGTAGCTTCGTGATAAAGTCCATGGTGATATGCTCCCACTTCCACTCGGGTATATCCAAAGGTTGGATCTTCCCGTACGGCTTCTAATGCTCTGCCTTCACTTGCAAGCAAGTAAGACAGTTACTCACGTACTCCACTACGTCACGCTTCATACCCGGCCACCAATAATCTTTCTTCATATCCTGATACATTTTCGTGGCACCGGGATGAATGGAGTATCGAGTCTTATGAGCTTCGTCCATGATCTTCCCACGTAGATCCCCATAACGAGGAATCCACATTCGTCCTAATCGGGTTTTAACACCGAGAGTGTTTTCACCCAACTCCGCGACTAGACCTCTCATCCTTTCAGAGTTAAGATGATCTTCCTTCAACGCCTCATCTTGAAACGCCTTGACCTTCTTCATCACATCGGAGGTCAAAATCAGTTGGTAAGCCTTCACCCGGATTGGTTCAGGCCTCTCCTTTCGGCTAAGGGCATCCGCCACTATGTTGGCTTTGCCCGGATGGTAATGGATTTCACAATCATAATCCTTTATCAGTTCCAACCATCTCCTTTGCCTCATGTTCAAATCCTTCTGCTCGAAAAAGTCCTTCAAGCTCTTATGGCCGGTGAAAATGGGGCACTTCGTCCCATACAGGTAGTGCCTCCAAATTTTTAATGCAAAGACCACAGCTGCTAGCTCCAAATCATGAGTAGGGTAATTAGCCTCATGAACCTTCAATTGTCAGGATGCGTAAGCTATAACCTTTCCTCGTTGCATCAGTAAGCAACCCAATCCCGAGTAAGAAGCGTCCGAATAAACCACCAGATCCTCGCTCCCTTCGGGTAATGATAAGACAGGAGCTTGAGTCAACCTCGTCTTCAACTCTTCGAAAGCCTTCTCTTGCTCTTGACCCCAAACAAACTTCACACCCTTACGGGTCAACTTGGTCAGTGGAGAAGCTATCTTAGAGAAATCTTGGATGAATCTCCTATAATAGCCCGCCAACCCCAAGAAACTACGGATCTCGGATGGCGTCCTTGGAGACTTCCATTGCATCACAGCTTCCACTTTTGTCGGGTCTACCATAATCCCCTCGGGATTCACCACGTGACCCAAAAACTATACCTCGCGCAACCAGAACGCGCACTTGGAGAACTTAGAATACAACTTCTCCCTTCTCAACGTCTCCAATACCTCTCAAATATGACCGGCATGTTCCACCTCGCTCTTTGAAGAAATCAAGATATCATCGATGAACACAATCACTGATTTATCCAACATTGGTCGACACACTCGATTCATCAGATCCATAAAAGCAGCTAGCGCGTTGGTTAAACCGAAAGACATAACGAGGAACTCGTAGTGTCCATAATGCATACGAAAAGATGTTTTAGGAATATCCTGCTCCTTCACCTTCAACTGATGGTAACCAGATCGGAGATCTATTCTCGAAAACCAACTGGCACCTTGGAGCTGATCAAACAGGTCATCAATCCTCGGCAAAGGATCCCGATTCTTCACCGTCAACTTGTTCAGCTCGCGGTAGTCAATACACATCATCATACTTCTGTCCTTCTTCTTTACAAACAAAACCAGGGCACCCCATGGAGAGATACTTGGTCTAATGATCCCCTTATCAAGCAACTCTTGCAGTTGCTCCATCAATTCTTTCAGCTCAGAGGGGGCTAACCGATACGATGCCTTAGCAACAGGTTGGGCACCGGGTATCAGTTCGATCTGGAACTCAATCTCACGGTCCGGCGGTACACCTGGTAAATCTTCACGAAACACATCGGGGAAGTCACACACAACCGGTACATCAGACAGTTGTGGTGTTGGCGTATCAACATCTTTTACGTAGGCCAAGTAGGCACTACATCCACGCCTCATGCACTTTCCCTCCACCGCCATCGAAATCACCTTCGGAACCGTAGTAACTCGATCACCGTAAATCGTCACCGAACTCCCGTTAGGCGCTGTCAGTCCAATCATCTTCTTGCGACATACGATATTCGCCTAGTAGACCGCTAACCAGTCCATTCCCAAGACTACATCGAAACTGCCTAAGGTCATCACGAATGGTTTAACAGTAAATTTATGACCTTCTACTTCTATGATACAGCCTTCCATAATCTCAGAAATCCTGGTAGACTTACCTATGGCAGTTTCTACATCGAAGGGCTTGTCAATACTCCTACTCCTTAAAGGCAACTTAGCACAAAAGGCAGCATAAATAAAGCTCTTACTAGCACCGGAATCAAATAACAAGGAGGCAAGAGTTTGGTTTACTAGGAACGTACCTGACACAATATCGGGGTCCGTCCTAGCCTCCTCTTGGGTCATCGTGAATGCTCTGGCGCTTGCTTTCTGCCCTTCAGTTCCGGTCGTCTTCTTCGCTCCGGAACTCTCAGCCCTTGGCTTCTTGCATTCCCTACTCATGTGGCCCTCTCCACCATAGTTAAAACATCTGGCCATACGACAATCCTTTGCTATATGCCCTGTCCTCCCACACAGGAAGCATACATTCAATCCCTGCCTACATTCTTCGAAATGTTCCTTTCCACATTTGCCACACCTCTTCGACCCCGCACCAGATGTGACCACACGGCGGTCATCCACCCCGTGCACGCTTGTTGTTTGTCGGGGCACCACCCTTACCAAACCTCTTCCCGTTCCAGTTCCGGTCACCACCACCTTTCTTACTCACCTCAGCCACCACCACTTCCCGTTCATCATACAGCCTCCCTGCCAGATCAACCACTAACCTAAACGTGCTCGGTCGGGCAGCGATCATGTGCCTGCGGATGTCCGCCGGCAAACCCTGAATGTATCTTTTAATCTTTCATGATAAGGGTGTCACTTGTTTCGGCACCAGCCGTGCCATCTCATTGAATTTGGTGGTATATTGCTGATGTGTCATGGTTCCCGCCTCCAGCTATAGGAACTCCCTCTTAACCTTGTCAAGCTCTCGGTGAGGACAAAACTCCTCGATCACCAGTTTCTTCAACTCATTCCACCTCATTCTTCCAATCGCTCTACTACCCTCGGCCTGGACAATGTTGTCCCACCAATATAGGGCTGAGTCCACAAATGAGTGGGTGGCAAACTTCACCTTCTGATCTTCCTGGCACTCGCTGATATCTAGAACAGCTTCCATCTCTCTCACCCACCGGTGAGCAACAGCCGCAATGCCATTTCCATCAAAAGTCGGGGGCTTGCATCTTTTAAATGCCCCATAGTTACAGCCTCGTGCTATCTCCTGCACAGGCTCTTCTCCTTCTTCTTCACTGGAGACAACCGTCTTAGTCTTCGGTTGCTCCCTTTCCTCCGCGGGTCTCCTCCTTTCCTTCCTCTCTCCTTCCCTTACGGCCTTGATCACTTCAGTCACCACAGACGATAGAATCGTCTGCATGACCTCGTGAACCTCTTCCATCACCGCCTCCTTCACTGAGGCCCTTAAATTGGCACTCTCATCACCACCCTCCGGATGAGGGGTCTCGGGCTCTTCATGAGCCACCTCTTCAGCCCTAGGCCTTCCTCTCGTGGCCCGTGGTCCAGTACCACATCCACCACGACCTCCATCGCGAGAAACCTTTGAAGATCTACCACCGGCCATCCTCTAACACACTATAAGATTCAAACACCAACACAGTCATTCAAGGTAACAACTCAATTTATGTCAAGTATAGTAAGTCCCTAATTACAGTGGCCAGTTGTGATTAGCCACTTACTTTACTCTTCATACCCCAAGCATTTCCTATCCTGACTACATCAGTATCTAAATCTACTAAGAAGCACATAAATCACATAACATACGCACGTAATACCGGTTAACATCAAGAAAATACCTGATGGCACGCAGCTACTCGCACTGGCATCCCTTCCCTTAGTCCCATTCTCAGTTTAAGTTTAAGTTTCTTTTGAAAATATTTACCCGTTTCACTTAAACTTTGGCTCTGATACCAACTTGTAAGGCCCCGTTCCCGGGACGCTTACAGCTGGTCAATCATTGCACATAAAACATAAAACATATATTTAGGCGTACTAAAACAATGCAGTGGAATAATTTAAAATCATTTCATTCATTGCTTTTGCAAAATAATACAACATTCCCAATCATTACAAAATATTGTTTGTTCGCATTACAATGCAAAAACGTCATAATTTAAACAATGGATGCCATCCCAAAAATGCCAAGTAGCTGCCCCGTGCCATCCTCAGCAACATTACCTGCCAACAAGAAAATACATAAAAGTCAGCGTTGCTGAGTGAGTTCTAGTTTTATAAATAAGATACTTTTCTTTCGTTTAAAACCGTACTTTACTTTAGTAAGCGATCATACATCATACGTACAAATAGATAATCTCATTATTATCTTTCATCATCGTCAGCTTACATTCATACATTCTCTTTCTTATCGTATATTTCATTCGATCATTATTACTTTCACGTCTCTATGCTCCAGGCTAATGCCTCGAGCTATACCCCAAACATCATGCACAAGACGGGTACTGGACCGAAGACTATAAATAGACTTCAAACATCATGCCCGAGGCGGGCCCAGCACCTGGGTATCATCATTTGGACCATGCCATGTGCTATACCCCAAACATCATGCACAAGGCGAGTACTGGACCGAAGACTATAAATAGACTTCAAACATCATGCACTAGGCGGGCCCAGCACCGGGGTAAGCGACAATGGTCCCGTACGTATGGTCAGTCACAAAGACTAGACCCCAGTGTGCATCCTTCTGGGGTAGCTAACCCACAAACTGTTGAGCTAACACCCTTCACTGGGTGTGAACCTCCTTACACTGCTTGCAAGACTTTTCTTACTTCCGACCGTTCATTAATGCATTCATTCATTCTTTCTTACTTCACGTTAGTTATCTTCCACTTTCGTTAAGTAATACTTTACATAAGCATATTCATACGTCACACCACGTAAAGTCATGACATAACATAACATGGAATAACATCATCACAACAACATACAAAGCATGCAAAACGAAAACAAGCACAGTCCCCCATAAAACCTCCTTTCTTAACACTTAATCTCTACATCCCAAATTCTCAGAAAATTCTTTCTTAAAGAAATGCGGATGAGCAAACAAATGCGAATAAACAGACAAATGCGGATAAGTAACCAAATGCGGATGGATAGACAAATGCGGATGAGTAACCAAATGCGGATGAACACCTCAGAAAATATTCTAAGTGTCCAATGAAGTGCGCATGAACCAAATATGGATGAAGTTACCACAAATGCGTATGAACAAAACAAATGCGAACGAACATACAACGAATGCGGATGAACATACAACAAATGGGATGAACAACACTTATGCAAACATCCAAACTTAATGCGGATGATCAACTAACCTGAAACCGCATCTTACACTATAATCAGTTCCCAATCCTCATTCTTATACATCCATCGCACCGATCTAGCATGCTAATCACTTAGAACAAGCATACAATCACGTAAACCGAGCAAAAATACAGGCCCAAACACACCCACTAAAGAACAGGGCCAAACTTGCAGTACAAAATACTGGTCATATAAAAAGTTAGTTACATGC
The DNA here is from genome assembly GCA_025506505.1 of Flaveria sonorensis. NCBI lineage: Eukaryota > Viridiplantae > Streptophyta > Magnoliopsida > Asterales > Asteraceae > Flaveria > Flaveria sonorensis. The sequence continues at coordinate 34,380,109 of CM046438.1, read as the reverse complement.
ATTTCCAGCCCCAAAACAGGTTTAAAACATAGAAACCGGGGATCTAGAAACTCACCTTTGCAGCCTTCGAGTATGACTTCCTTCAAACCCGTTTGCACTATGAGTTCCACCACCTAGAAACCCACCAAAAACACACTCCCAAACACAATAAAACACACATAAGCATGCAACCGAGGCATAGGCCGGCCAAGAACAACTTAAAACGATGAATTCTTACCTTGAATTTGATCTCCTTGTTCTTCTTCTCAAAACCAGAAAGCTCTGCACTTTCTCTATCTAGAAAATCCGATGAAAATAAGATATGCAGATAAGTGTGGGCGGCCATGCCCACTTTATGCACCCACTTTTATTCTTTTTGTCCTTTTGACACATTTAGCCCCTCAACTTGGGTTAAATTGTGTTTCTTCCTTTTTCTGCACGTTTATACTTTCTTTCTCGCCTTTTAAAATTTTACAGGTCTTACATCACTGATTCTACTTACACAAGTGCTCCTGCCTATACAAATCAGAATAAACCTCAATCTCCTCCTATGCCTAAAAGTTCTAACTCTCAAGCAGAGACTCCATCTGTTAACTCTGCTAAATCTAGCAAAGTTAATGATGTAATAAACATCTTATTACAAGATGAAGAGTCAAAAACTGCTTTTACTGCATTTATGGCAAGTTTTCAAGCATACCAAGGTAGCCATTTAACTCAACTTGATTTTGTTTTGTAGGATTTATGTGAAATGGATCCATACGACGTTGAGGAAATGGACTTGAATTGGCAGATGGTAATGATAGCATACAGAACTCAAAAGCATTCCTACGTCAACAAAAATTATAAACCAAGTGTAAACAAGACAGTAAGTTTTGACAAGTCAAAGCAAGATGCTTTAACTGTAACAGCTATGGTCATTTGTCTAGAGAGTGCAAAGCTCAAAGGAATAAAGGAGGAAATGGTCAATCAAGCTTAAGCAATCAAAGATTTCAGCAATCATCACAGAAGACATTTCAGAAACCTTATCAAAGCCAACCAATGCCAGAATTGAAAGATGATTCTAAAGCAACAGAGGAACCCAAGAAAGCTTTAGTTGTCAATATTACTGATGGTTATGATTGGAGTGCCTACGCTGAACAATTTACTGCTGATCTAACTTCCAATTTATCTCTTGTTGCAGAAATACAAAAGGAAGATTGGTCTGAAGTGAATGATCCAAAAGCTAATGGAAACTCTGAGAACGAGGAAGAGGATTATGACTGGAGTGATAAGTTTGATCCCAAGGAAGATTCAGAGGAAGTTGCTTTGATGGCAAAATCTGATCAGCCAAAGGTTGAAAGCTCTAACTCTGAAACGTCTCCTCCTAAATATTCTGAAATTCCATCAGAAGTCAGAGAAAAGTTATGCACAAAGTCTTGCTTCGAACATGTCGAATACTACAGAAATTATTCTTATAAGATTTGTGAAAAACTTAAGCAAGAAAAAAAATGCATACAAGCTGAAAAAGAATCATAAAACATCTGATGACAAGATTATCTCTCTTCAAAATTCATGGAACAAAACTCTAAGAGAACTTGAAATTGTATCAAAACAACTCAAAAGTAAGCAAAGGTTATGTTAATCCGCAATATAAAAGAAACCAAAATGTCGATTTTCAAAGATTAACACACAAAACCTCCTTAGGTTTGAACTCTTTCAAAAGAAATAATCCAGTGAGACCTAAACAATACTTCAATGATAATTTCATTCCAAGGTCAGTAAGAATTAATAACAAAAGTTTTGAAAACAAAAAATTTTCAAACAATGGTTAGTCAAAAAGCATGAATTTTCCAAACAAGCATAATTTTGTTACAAATAACAGAATTGGTAAATTCATAAAGAATAAACCTGATGTCAACAAACTTCACTTTAAACAATTTACTATTGTTGACAAGTTTGGAAAACCCAAGACCATTTCGGCTTGGGTAGATAATTCAACTTAAATTGTTTTGTTTTGCAGGTTTGCTCGAGAAGACCAATCAACACTTGGTATGTGGATAGCGGGTGTAGCCGGCATATGACAGGCAATCGGGTCTTATTACAAGAATTTAAGTTAAAAGATGGAACGCATGTCGCCTTTGGTGGTGATGCGGGAGGAAAAATAACCGGAGAAGGAACAGTATCCAACGGGATTATAAGCTTTGATAAAGTCAACTTCTGTTCACAGTTGAACTTTAATTTGTTAAACGTATCCCAAATTTGTGATAAATCCTTCTCTGTACTTTTTGATGATTCTTTCTGTTATATCTTAAAGCCAGGATTTCAGATAAGCAAGGATAGCGTGGTTGTTAAAGCTGTCAAACACCTAGACTTATACAAACTGGATATGTCTCAAGTGGATTTTTCTATAGAAACAACTTGTCTTTTTGCTAAAGCATCAAATGATGAAAGCCAGCTATGGCATAGACGTCTTGGGCATTCAAATTTCAAAAACATAAACAAGCTTGTAGCAGGAAATCATGTTATTGGCCTTCCATCAAAGAAGTTTGCCACAACTGATTTATGCTCAGCATGTTTAAAAGGAAAACAGCACAAAGCGTCTTATAAGTCCAAGCTGATAAACTCAAATTCCAAACCCCTTCAGTTGTTGCATATGGACCTTTTTGGACCAACCAACGTGAAGAGTATTGGAAGAAAATCTTACTATTTAGTTATCATTGATGACTATATAAGATTTTCATGGGTTTTCTTTCTAAATGCAAAATCTAAAACGGTTGAATTAATAAAAGAATTTATCATAAAAGTAGAAAATCAACTAGATCAAAAAGTAAAAATAATTAGAAGTGATAACGGGACGGAATTCAAAAATCTAACTCTTAACATGTTTTGTGCAGAGAAAGGAATAGCTCATCAGTTCAGTGCTCCCAGAATTCCTCAACAAAACGGAGTTGCTGAAAGGAAGAACCGAACATTGATTGAAGCAGCACGATCCATGTTAGCTGATGCTAAAATTCCGATCACATTCTTGGATGAAGCAATATCAACTGCATGTTTTGTTCAGAACCGTTCATTAATTGTTAAAGAAAAACTGAAAACTCCCTATGAGTTAATGTTTGGAAGGAAACCAAACATAGATTTCTTTAAATCTTTTGGTTGTCCGGTTATGATTCTGAATTCAAGTGATCATTTAGGAAAATTTGAATCAAAATCTGATGATGGATTTTTCATTGGATATTCATCTGTTTCAAAGGTCTATCGAGTTTATAACTCTAGGACTAATGTTATAGTTGAAACATTCAATGTTAAATTTCTTGAAAACTCTTTTCCATCAATGTCAAATGGTCCTGCATGGTTATTTGATTTAGATTCATTGTCAAACTCTTTTCAATCAAACTTGTTTATCAATCTAACTTGCTTGATTCTACAGGTGCAAAGAAAGTTCAAGGAGATCTCGGTTCATTCAGTGATGATTCGGACTCTGACGATGCAGATGATTCAAGCTCAAACTATCCCTTCTTTTCCTTTGTTAGAGATTCTATTATTTAGTTTAATAATGAAGATCATCAAGACAATTCTCATTCAGTTTCAGAAGACCAAAATGTGTCTCATCAAATTCCTAATGATGGTTTAGAAATTGTTCAACTTGAGTCTGGAACATCATCTATCTCTGGTGATATAGTTGATTCCGGTAATCTTGATTACTTTATCAACTCACCGACTCAAGTTCCCAATTTCAATCCACATTCTTCAAGCCTATTGCATCAGCTTTCCAATCTGAACCAGTCTAATCTAGATGTTCAAGTTCAAGGAGATGAGATTCCGACAACTCGTATTAACAAGAACCATCCAACATCTCAGATTATTGGTCCTTTGAGTGAGAGAACGACGAGAAGTAAATCAGAACAAGCAAACGTCTGCTTATACTCTTGCTTTCTTTCTCAAATTGTTCCTAAAAATGTTATCGAAGCGTTAAAGGACAATGGTTGGATTGAGGCTATGCAAGAAGAATGATTACAGTTCCGCAAACAAGAAGTGTGGAATCTGGTGGATTTACCTGAAGGAGAAAATGCTATTGGCACAAAATGGTTATTTAGAAATAAAACTGATGATCGAGGAATTGTTATCCGAAATAAAGCGAGATTAGTTGCACAATGATACACTCAAGAAGAAGGTATTGATTATGATGAAGTATTTGCTCCAGTTGCAAGACTTGAATCTATTCGTGTCTTCCTGGCTTATGACTCATTCATGAAATTTAAAGTGTATCAAATGGACGTAAAGGGTGCATTTTTGTATGGTTCTATCACCGATGATGTGCACGTGAAGCAACCTCCAGGTTTTGAAGATGCTACATATCCACATCGTGTGTACAAGTTGAGAAAAGCTTTATATGGACTACATCAAGACCCTAGAATCTGGTATGAGACATTGTCGTAACACTTAATCCTACATGGATACACGTAAGGGAAAATCAATTCGACTCTGTTTATCAGAAAGGATGCTAATGATCTCTTATGTGTACAAGTGTATGTTGATGATATCATATTTGGTTCTACAAGTCCAAAAATGTGGAATGAATTTGAAGAAATCATGAAATCTTGATTTCAGATGAGTTCTATGGGAGAGATAAATTTCCTTCTTTGACTTCAAGTTAAGCAATCTGCAGATGGTATTTTTATCAACCAAGAGAAGTTCGTCGACAAACTCTTGAAGAAATTTAAGCTGCTATATTGTCAGTCAATTAGAACTCCAACTGATGAGAACACCAAGATTGAGCCTGATCCGAAAGGAAAATCAGTAGATCAAACACTATACAGATCGATGATTGGTTCTTTGATGTATCTCACTGCATCTAGACTGGACATTATGTATGTTGTTTGTGTCTGTGCAAGGTATCAATCAGACCCAAAAGAATCCCACTTAATTGCTGTCAAACGAATATTCAGGTATCTTAAAGGTAAACCAACTTTAGGGCTATGGTATCCTTACGAAGGAAATTTTGAGTTACATGGGTATACTGATACTGATTATGGCAGATGTTGTCAAGATAGAAAATCAACAACGGGTGGCTGTCAATTTCTTGGACCCAGATTAGTCTCATGGCAATGCAAAAAACAAACAAATGTCTCTGTTTCTACTGCAGAAGCTGAGTACATTGCTGCTTCAGCAAGATGTTCTTAAATACTTTGGTTACAAAACCAACTACTGGATTACGGGTTCAACTTTCTTAAAACACCTATTTACATTGATAACATAGCTGCTATGTTTGTTACAGCTAATCTTGTCCAACATTCTAAAACAAAACATATCGAAATTCGATATCATTTTCTCAGAGATAACTCTGAAAAAGGTTTAATCATTCTGATTCAAATTGCTACTGAAAAACAATTGGCCCACCTTTTTACTAAAGCCTTCTTACCAGGACGGTTTGAGTATTTGGTTGAGTCAATTGGTCTTATTAATCACACTTAAAATTGGTTTTTGAGAATTTCAGTAAATTGAGTCTAAATTTGATCAGAACCCTCCCTTATATGAATAGGACACTGTTAGAGAACCTGTCAAAGTTAATTGCCTGAATTTATTTTTGTGTGTGCATGTTCTTTATAAAAACAAAAACCAAATACAAAAATTGAAAATTGAAAAATAAAAGATAAAAAATATAAAACCAAAAATCACAAAAATAGTGTTTTTCCTTATTAATTATATAGGAATGAATTTGTTTTGCAATTCGTGAGAAATTATAGTACATTAATATGATCAGTTGCATACATCGCTTTCGACTACAGTCTGACATGATCAGATATGATGTGCAGGTAAGTTCATGCAATTATACTAAAAAAGTAAATTTTTGTGATTAAACTAAATCACTCATGCATTCATGTATGTCTATCTTAGCACTAATGAGTAGTGTTAATTTCTCAAATTGATTTCTTGTTAAGACATAATCTCACACCTGATGGTGATATGAATAACCATTGAGCTCTACTTATTTAATGCATCTAACACTTCTCTATTATGAGTCATCATAGACTGAAGTGATGAGATATCCTTTGTTGTAAGTGAATACAGACCTGGATATTCTCACTGATGTAACAAGATGCCAATGTGCACAAACACCAAATGAGATCTGGTTATAGTATATGTCTGGTTAACAAGTTGAGAATAGTGACTTCTTGCATATCTTTATGAGAATTAACCTCTCTAAGTCTAAATGTGACTGTATAATGTCATATCTAATTGTACCTTAAACAATCCAAGAATTGAAAAAGTAAGTGTGCTGAGCCTCTTACCAAAAGCACTCATTTTCTATCCTTAGATTTAGTGTCTCCTTTGCTGCAGAACTGCTAACCTGGAACACAGTTGATCAGGATTTAATCACTATCTGTGACTACCCATCATTTTTTTATTTCAATGTGCTGATCACTACTAATATGATCTCACTGCAAACATGATTCATTGTGAATATTAGATTTTTATTCTGTTTTCATTTTAATTTTTTGCATATTTTCTATATGCAGGCAATTTAACAATGATTAGTGTGCTCTTCATGTGACAAATTTAAGAAACTTATAAGTTTTATCAAACTTAAAAGTTTAGGAGGAGTAAAAAGAGTTTAAAAGAAAATGACTGTAAAATTTCAAAATATATAAAATCATGAAAAATAAAAATCTAATGTTTTGGATGGAAAGGACGATGCTATAGATGTTCAAGCATGTGTGTGTAACAAAATGAAAAATGAACCTGAAAAACATTTTAAATGGAAAAGCTTCTTGCAAAAGTGAAATGAGAGTTTTTGTTAATTTTAGATACTAAAATAACGTGAAACTAATTTTGAAACATTAAAAAAAAATTAAGTTAAGGGTTAATTTGAAAATTTTGGGTAAAAGTCAAAATTTGACTTATTAAAGTCAAAACTTGAAAGTTGTTTAAATATTAGTATGTGAACAGTGCTAATATGTCTAAACAGTGTGCAAGTGGAAGATTATGAAAATTTGAAAATTTACAAATGTTAGACTCATGGAAGTAATCTCATGCGACTAAACAGTGGTCAAAAGTCCAAATGTAGGAGCATGATGATTTGTTCAGAATTTGTGCAAGTGTAGATGTTTTTGACTACTTCATGCGGACAAACAGTAGTCATGCGCCTAAACAGTTGTCATGAGTCTGAAAATATTGTTAAGTGTTGGGCGTTTTACATTCCCATGCGCCTAAACAGTTCTAATGTGTCTAGGTAGAAACTAAGTATTGGGCGTTTCTACTTAGTTCATGTGTCTGAACAGTGCAAAAGCGACTGAACAGTGCCCATGCGCCTAAGCTCATACGTACAAACAATGCTTATGAGTCTGAACAGTTCTCATGCGCCTAAGCCCATGCGCATAAACAGTGCTCATGCGCCTGAACTTTTTCACTTAGTATATAAACAACACTTTGTGTTTCACAGATTTCATTCTCAAATCTCCCCTAACACTCAGTTTCTCAAAACCCATACATTCCGATAAACCATAAATCCTAATTGTGATTGATTTTTGTGTTGTTGTTGCACTCAAAAGTGATAGAAATCGATTCTAAATGTAAGTTCGAACTCAAAATCACACAAATTTCAGATTAATAAGCTGATTGATTTAGGCGTTTCGAACCAGTTTAGGCGTTCGAACCCTAATGATTGAATCTGGTAAAATGTGATTTCACAAAGGATATTGAATGAAAATTGATGATTATATGATGAAATGAACTGGATTGCGAACCTGTTTGTGCATTCAAATCGAGTATTCATCAAAGTTGAATGTTTGATGATAATCAAGCAGTCGACTTGAAGATGAACAGTCAAGAGAAAATTTATAAAAAAAATAAATAAATAATAATAATAATAAAAATAAAATAAAATGGAAAATAAATTAAAATCTATATTGAAAATTGTTTTGAATAAAAGTCAAAATGTAAAATGATAAATCTAAGAAACAAAATTGTTTGAATGTGTGTAATTCATCAGAATATAAAAATCTCATCAAATTCAAGCATTAAAGTGTTAAAGTCAAAAACTTCAAATTGAATGAAAATATAACTTTCAAAATTTAAATTTCTTTGTTTTCTTTGCAGATGGCAGATTTAAAATTTGAGCCCAAACATAATGTGGCTGCTCTTCTCAATGAAGAAGTTAGAGATGCCATCGGATACGAAGAGATTATCAGATTTCTGCTGAGAACCAAATATGTATATGCTATGTGTTACCAGCCTGTTATATATGCTCATCCGATTCGAAAGTTCTGGAGCACTGCATATATTGATACTGATGATAATGGAAGGAAAGTAGTTAGAGGGTTTATAACCAACATGAGGATGATTGAAGTTTTAGAAGATTCTATAAGATATCTTTGAGATTAGGTCAAAATGATGCTGAAGATTTATCTGAAATGAAATTTGATGAATGTAGTCAAACATTCATGGAAATGGGTCATCCTAATCAATTTTCAAAGAAACAGTTCTTCAGAGCCCGTGTATTCAACCACTGGAAACTTCTGTGCTATATATTCCAACATTGTATGTCCAAGAGGAGTGCAGGATGGAATTCTTTTCCTGTTGACATTGCTTCTCCGATAGTAGCACTGGCAACAAACAGGATATTTAACATGTCCAAGTGGATCATGAGTGGGTTTATTTGTAATTTAGAAAAGGGCATAAGGAATAAGTATCTGATGCTTCCAAGATTCCTTCAAATGATCATTAATGAAGAATATCGTGACATAAGGGTAAATGGTTTTAGTGGAGAAACATTGATTCTTGAACACATGTCAGAGATATCATACAAAAGATTGTCTATGGTGACAGGTGCTCAGAATGTTCCTCTATTTGATTACATCAAGAATGTGGCAAATGATGAAGTTGATATCACTATAGATCACTATCATCTAACTGAAGAAGAACCACTAGATCCAGCTGATATTATTGAAGAAATTCCAGCTGATGATGATGAAGAAGAAGATGATGATGATGATGAACATGATGAAGCTGATGATGAAAGTTCTAGTTCAACAGATGATGATAATGGAGATGATGGTAATGAAGGTGATGATAATGTTGAAGCTATGGAAGTGATCCATGAGCAAATACAAGAATCTGAGCATGTTGTTGAAGAGGCACATGAAGAAAGTCATGATGTTGTTAAAGAAATAGATGGTGATACTGAGGAAATTGATGAAAATATAGAAGAAAACATCCAAGAAGTTGATCAAATTACTGAAGAGCTAGTAGATGAAAGTCAAACAGTTGAAGAAATAACTGAAATGATAGAGGAAATGGTTGGTGGTGAAGAACAGATTGTATTAACTGAGTTTGTACAAGAGTCTATTCATGAAGAAAATGTGAATAAGGAAGAAGAGTTACAAAAACAAATTGATGAACTTAAAAAGGATAATGAGAATCAAGTTAAGAGAATTGAAGAGCTGAAAGATGCTAATAAAAAGTTAATTGAAGAGATGAAAGAGAAAGAAAAATTGATTGATGAGTTGAGGAAGAGTAAAGAAGAAGATTTGAAAACTTTTGAAGTTATGATGGTTGATTATGATTTGATGGAAGAAAAGTTAAAGAAGATGAGTGAGGAGAATAATATGTTGAAAGGTGAACTAAACAAGTTGAAAGAAACTCAAAAGTCTCCATCTCCTAAGGTAATAATTATGTCTGAGATTGCTCCAGTTGAGGTTGAAAAGATTCCATCTGTAGATAAAGGGAAAAGGAAAGTGGATAAGATTGATGTTTCAGTTTTACCTGAATCATCGTCTAAAATACAAAAGGTGAATGTTGAGGAAGGTGAAGCTGACATTCAAGAGACGATCAGAGCTCTAGATGACATAGAGTCTGAATTTGATGATAATTGGTACAATGAAGTACTTGATGATGAAGACATTCATGAGGCTAATGTTGAAGAACATTTTTCTCCAAGTGGATTAAGCCATGATGACATACCTGTTGATATTGAAGATAGATATAATTATCTGGTGAAAATGAAATACAACAGAGTATCCTTAGATGGATTAACTATCTCACAAATCAATGAAGAAATTGAAAAGTGCATAGCAGCTGAGTCAAGTGCACCGATTGATCCTAATGAGATTATGGTTGAGCATGGTGAATGGAATCCTCTAAGTGAAAGTATAAATGTTAAGGATATTCCAACATCAGAATTGCACCATCCGAATCCAGACATCATGAATGTAACCGAGTTAAGGATGTGGTTGCAATCAAGGAACTATCCTTGGAAGAAATTAAAAAGATTACAAGCTGAATCCTTGAGAAACTTAGTGAGAAGCTTTCAAGAGACTGAGAAACAAACAAACAAGATGATCATTCTAGATACTGACAATCCTCAGTATTTAGAAATAACTAAAAGAACAAAGACTTTGAAGCCACATGAGATTAAATCAATGGCTCTGGATAGTTCAAAATATGAAAGAAGAAGAGAGCTAATAAATTTCCACAAACAAAAAGTCAAAGATATGACGTTCCTTTGGAACAAAGGCAATTATGGAACAAAGCTCGATCTGCGGGTGACTTTGTACGAAATGTTTTACAAAAAGGACAATCTATCTCAGAGTTATTAAATGCTATGGTTGTTCCTGACACAACAAAAGAGGTCAAGATTGTAGCTTGGAAATTTGATGAAGTGTTTGATGCATTTTTGATTAAGAGAGTTAATGCTATATGTGACGTGTATCACTTTTTCTCAAGCATTATTAAGCTCCCAGTACAAGATCTGAAAGAATTAGCAAAATTGCCTTTGATAAACCATTCTAAAGCTAAGCGTTGAGAGATATTTGTAGAGCTTCTTCACCGAGGAATAAACAGAATGCCATCCTTCTTGCAAACATGTTGTGATCAAGAGGATAAAGAATATTTCCAAAAGTTAAAGAAAAAGAAAAAAGGAGTAGAAAAGGATGTGGGTGAAGAAAAGTTCCTTGATGCGTATAGTGATGCATTTTTTGAAAAAATCACTAATCCGGGACTTAAAGTAATTGAAGGATCACAGCAGTCCAAACCAATCCTAAGATGGTTCTATAATGTTGATACTTTTGAGATGAAGTTAGTTCGAGACCTGAATGATTGGGACAATGAGATGATCACTTTGTTTGGAATATTTGAACTCAAATTACTTCATCCGAGTTCTATTTCATTTTTGTCCATTCAGAAGTTTGAGAAGGTATTTCCCGAGAATGTAGAAAATGATAAGAAATATTTCTATCCATCATCAAAGTTATGAATGCAGCAATGGAAAGAATATCTTTGAGGAAAGCAATGGCGTATGCAAATATAGTAAAGAAAGATCTTAAAGACATTGACTTTATGAGAATATCAAGTAAAGGTGTACTGGAAATTTATTGCAAAGATAATCCAAATCCAACAGAATGCTATGCAAATGTGGATATAGCCGGATTATCTAAGAAAACGTTGGAAGTGATGAAGTCTATGGAGATAAAAACAAATGAGAAGAAGCCTAAACAAGGTGTGCTTGCTGAGAAATTTAAAGCTGCAATTGCAAAGGCTATAAGGGAGCAAGAGACTTATAAGGAGAAACCAGTATTTAAAGTCAAGGAAGAACCTGAAGATTTATTTGATGTCTGAAGACTGAGGATCAAATTGGAGACTGAAGACTTGACTGAAGAGTAAAGGATGAAGACCAGATTGAAGATTAAAGATTGAAGATCTAAAGCCCAAAGATTTTTAATACCTAAGACATGTAAATCTTAGGGAGAGTATTGTAGATGCTTCTTTTAAAGATTAACATTTGTCTTTGTATGTCTTTTACATTTTTGTCATAGTATAGGGAATTTTATTGTAAATATGTTCCTTTGTTTTCTTGATTAGTATAAATAGGCTGAATATGTATTGTGTAGGGACATCTAGACATCTAGACACCCAGACATCTAGAGACATTTAGAGATTAGACTTTCAATTTAGAAGCTTTGTATCTGTTACTTACACTTTGTATTCGTCTCTACTAATCAATGAAAACTTCTATGAATTTTTGTTGATTTCGTGTGTTGAATTGAATACTTCTGTGTATTAGATTGAATTGCGTTCTTATATCATCACAGATCGATCCATTTTGAGCTCATCACAAGGAAAATTTGATGCAAAATCTGATGAAGGATTTTTCGTTAGATATTCATCAGTTTCAAAATCTTTGAGAGTTTATAACTCTAGGACAAATCTTATCCTTAAAACTTTCAACGTTAAATTTCTTGAAAACTCTTTTCCATCAGTTGCAAATGGTCCAGCTTGGTTATTTGATTTAGATTCTTTGTCAAACTCTTTCAATTCTAACTTGTTTAAATCTACAGGTGAGAAGATAAAACAAGAAGGAGATCTCAGATCTTTTAGTGATGATTCTGACTCTGATGATATGGATGATTCAAGCCTAGATTATCCATTCTTCTCTTTTGTTAAAGATCCTGTATTCAGTTCTGAATCTCATGATCAATCTAGCTATCAACAAGCACAAGAACATTCCATGTCTGATAATACCAATGTTTCACAACCTATTCCTAATGATGGTCTTGAAATTGTACAACCTGAGTCTGGAACTTCATCAGTTTCTGGTGATGCAGTTGTTGCAGATAATCTTGATTACTTTATCAACTCACCGACTCAAGTTCCTAATTTCAATCCATATACTTCGAACTTATTGCATCTGCTTTTCAACTTGAACCAATCTAATCTGGATGTTCATGTTTAAGGAAATGAGATTCCAAAGTCTTGTATTCATAAGAATCATCCTACATCTCAGATCATCAGTCCATTGAATGAGAGAACAACAAGAAGTCATTCAGAACAAGCAAACCTCTGCTTATACTCATGTTTTCTATCTCAAATTGTTCCTAAAAACATCTCTGAGCGTTAAAGGACAATAGTTGGATTGAGGCAATGCAAGAAGAGTTATTGCAATTTTGCAAACAAGAAGTATGAAAGCTTGTGGATTTACCTGAAGGAGAAAATGCCATAGGCACAAAATGGTTGTTTCGAAACAAGTCAGATGATCGGGGAATTATTGTTCGCAACAAAGCGAGACTCGTTGAACAAGGTTACACCCAAGAAGAAGGAATAGATTATGATGAAGTATTTGCTCCAGATGCAAGACTTGAATCAATTCTTGTCTTCCTGGCTTATGCATCATACATGCAATTCAAGGTGTATCAGATGGACGTTAAAGGTGCTTTCCTGTATGGACCAATCACTGATGATGTGTATGTCAAGCAACCTCCAGGTTTTGAAGATTTAGAATATCCTCATCATGTGTACAAGCTTAGTAAAGCATTGTATGGTCTACATCAAGCTCCTAGAATTTGGTATGAAACGTTATCACAACATTTGATCCAGCATGGATACACGCGAGGGAAAATTGATCCAAATTTGTTTATAAAGAAAGATTCAGATGATCTCTTATGTGTTCAAGTGTATGTTGATGATATCGTATTCGGTTCTACAAGTCCAAAATTGTGCAATGAATTTGAAGAAATAATGAAGTCTCGTTTCCCAATGAGTTCTATGGGAGAAATTAAATTTGTCCTTGGTCTTCAAGTGAACCAGTCTGCAGATGGGATTTTTATTAATCAGGAGAAATTCATTGAAAAACTCTTGAAGAAATTTAAACTGCAAGATTATCAATCCATCAGAACTCCTGCTGACGTAAATACCAAGAATGAACTTGATCCGAAAGGAAAATCAGTTGACCAAACTCTATACAGATCTATGATAGGATCTTTAATGTATCTTACTGCATCTAGACCTGATATAATGTATGTTGTTTGTGTCTATGCCAGGTACCAATCTGACCCGAAGGAATATCATCTAATCGCTATTAAACGAATATTTAGGTATCTCAAAGGAAAACCGGCTTTAGGGTTATGGTATACTAATGAAGGAAACTTCGAGTTACATGGATATAAGATAGTGATTATGGGGGATGTTGCTAAGATCTTAAATCTACGACGGGTGGTTGTCAGTGTTTAGGTCCAAGATTAGTCTCGTGGCAATGAAAAAAACAAACAGATGTCTCCGTTTCAACCACAGAAGCTGAGTACATAGCTGCTTCAGTAGGATGTTCTCAAATCCTTTGGTTACAAAACCAACTGCTGAATTATGGGTTCAATTTCCTTAAAACTCCTATTTATATTGATAACACTGCTGCTATGTTTATTACAACTAATCCTGTCCAGCCCTCAAAAACAAAACATATCAAAATTCGATATCATTTTCTCAGAGATAATTCTAAAAAAGGTTTAATCATTTTGATTCAAATCACAACCTGGCCTATTTGCAAAAGCCTTTTTACCAGGTCGATTTGAATATTTGGTCAAGTCAATTGGACTTATTAATCATGTTTAAAAACTGGTTTTTGAGTATTTCAGTTGTCTGAATCATAAAAATGAAAAGAACCCTCTCTTAGCTTAATCATGAATGTAGAGAAACTGTCAAAGTTAACCGCCTAATTGTATATATTGGGTGTGCATGTTCAATAGAAAATGAAAAAGCAAATACAAAAATAGAAAATTGCAAAATCAAAAGAGAAAGTATAAAACAAAAAGCTACAAAAAATAGAGTTTTTCTTGTTAGTTAATTGTTTAGGACTGAATCTGTCTTTGCAATTTGTGAGAAATAATAGATACATTGGTTCTGATCAGTTGCATACTTCATTCGCTACTAAAGTCTGACGTGATCAGATATGATGTGCAGGTAAGCTCATGCAATTATACTGAAAAAGTACATTCTTGTGATCAAACTAAATCAATCATGCATTCATGTTTGTCCATTTTAGTACCAATGAGTAGTGTTGACTTCTCAAATTGATTGCTTGTAAAGTCATAAACTCACTCCTGGTGGTGATATGAATAACCATTGAGCTCTAATTATTTAAAGCATCTATTCACTTCTCTGTTATGAGTCATCATAGACCTGAAGTGACGAGATATCCTTTGTTGTAAGTCATTACAGACCTGGATATTCTCACTTGATGCAAAAGATGCCAATGTGCACAATCTAAACATGAGATCTGGTTATAAGTATATGTCAGGTTAACAAGTTGAGAAAGGTGATTTCTTGCATATCTTGATGAGGATTGAGCTCTCTAAGTCTAAGTGTGACTTACATAATGTCATATCTAATCGTACCTTAATCAATCCAAGAATTGAAAAAGTAAGTGTGCTGAGTATCTTGCCAAAAGCACTCATTTTCTGTCCTTAGATCTCGTGTCTCCTTTGCTGTAGAAATGCTGACCTGAAACACACTTGATCAGGATTTAATCACTATCTACGACTATCCATCATTTTATTTTCTTTTTATGTGCTGATCTTAACTGATATGATCACACTGCAGGCATGTGATTCAAATGTATATAGTAGATTTTTTATTCTGCTTTAATTTTGATTTTTGCATGATTTTCTGTGTGCAGGCATGTTGATAATGATTGGTTTGCTCTAGTTGCAAAATAAAAAAAACTTCTAAGTTTGTGAACTTAAATGTTTAGGGGGAGTAAAAATTGTAAAAGAGAAAATCAATGGAAAATTTTCAAAATGTGAAAAAGAAATCAAACATAAAGTGCTTTGGATGAAAGGTTGAAGTTAAATATTCAAGCATGTGTGTGTTTGATATGTTGCAAAAATGAACCTGAAAGGAATTTAAAAGTGGAAAAACTTCTTGCAAACAAAATGAGATTATTTAAAGTTTTTAAAGGAAAGACTAAAATGACAGGAAATTGTTTGAAAAATAAAAATTTGATTCAAAATTGATTATGAAAATATGATTGATTGGTGATTAATTTGAAAATTCATGTTCACAAACAAAAATTTTGAATTTCACATGACGTGTAATTGAGGGTAATTAATGAACTTTTTGAGTGATAGTCAAAAAAATTTTGATTAAGTGTTGAGATAATGCGCATAAATAGTACAAATGTGCATAAACAGTTTTCATATGGATGATGTGAAAATTTTCAAAGTGTTAGACTCATGGAAGGTTCTCATGCGCCTGAATAGTTCTGAAAAATCCAAATCAGGAGTATGATGAATTTCAGAAATTTGTACAAGTGTTGGGCGTTTTGCTCTAGTCCATGCGCCTAAAAAGTTGTGATGTTCTGAAAATGTTCAATTATTGGGTGTATCAACATATGCTCATGCGCCTGAACAGTTATACTTTCCAATGTGGTTAGACGTTTGAAAGTGATGATTTCTCCAAGTCTTAGGCGTTTCATCAATTCTCATGCGCCTGAACAGTGCCCATGTGTTGGGTCTGAAAAAGGATAGTCTATATTATAAACACAGTCAAAGTCAACAAAGGTCAATGTCACTGTCAAAGTCATCGGAAAAGACAAACAGAAGCGTTCGAGACGAAGAACCAAGACGAGACGTTGAAGATATATTTGACTAGGAGTTTATTGTTAATAAATATATTTTGTGTCAACAAAATATATTTATTTATGTTTAAGTCATTTTTATGTTTTATATGTAATTTCTCTAATTGTCTAATTCTAGGGGCTTAATATGTCATCAGTGCATATTATCATTATATATTTATTAGTGACAATTAGGTTCAGAAGCTTGAATGAGCTAGATTTAAGGGTTTCCATGTAAACAATATCTTATGCAATCAATATAGACCAAACAAGGGTTTTATTGAATGTTCTTGAGGTGTTCATCTTGTTCATCCTTATTTTATAGTGTTTGATCTATTTTGTACACAAATATCATTGATATTTGTGTTATCAGTGGGATTTGTTTGTGTTTGTCAATCAAGTGCACTATATCAACAATCAGAAGGACCAACAATCCCTTACCCTTTCCTTTGATGTACCCCTTGCCTTTGGCAACATTTGCCTTGGGTTCAAGGTGATGCCTCTTCTTGTTGCCACCCTCATTGATCGTGAGAACTGGTAAAACCCTTTTACCCATCCCTGCCTTAGCTGTTTTGAGCATTGCATGAAGTTCCCCAATGCTCCTGTTATCACACCCTCAAAATCCGCGAGCGGGGTTTTACCGCGAGGCGGGTGACATACCAGGATCTCAGTCATTAGTTACCAAGAACGACTCTATATGATTAATAAACAAAACCAGAGTTAACGTTTAAAATACTGCGGAAGCGTTTTTAAAACAAAAAACCCAAAACAAGTAGTATGTAAAGAGAATGCGCAAAACATACGCGCCCCAAACACAAATGTTTAATATGAAAATAATCCCAAATTTGTAAACAAACAAATGTAGACAACTCAACGATGCTGGTGTGCGTGCTCCTAGGCAACTGGCAACCTTAACCTGAGAATAGCATACTAAACAAGTCAACACATGGTTGGCGAGTTCAAGAGTTTGCGTTAAAATATAAACCAGTCAACAGTTTCCAGAGCATAAGTAGTGTATTGCAATAGATAGCTAGTCTATTAACATAAAAATATTAATCATAGTGATTTCGCGATCGAAGCTGACTGTGTTACGTTTGTTGCCTCCCGTCACGACTTACCAGGTCGTGACGAATATGTGTTAGGACAAAATTGCACCCGTTTGACCTCGAGTCGCACAGGTGGGGCTCGTCAGACCCAGTAGTACTACCCAAAATTTCCCCGCTATTCAATATTAACAATCCGAAAGTGTGAGGACTTTTCCATGGTAAACAGCACTATATCAATATTATACACACTCATATATAAAAGCGTTTGTGATCAACAGTATGCTATCTCCCCAAAAGAGATTATGTAAAATGAGTGGGGCAAGAACTCACCTGATACGCGCAAGAATTAACTTAGAGCTTAACTTGAAAGAAAGAAGGAAAGACAACCTTCAAAGGTCACCTAGAACACATGAGTACATAAGTACGTGTACACAGAATCAATATGAAACCCTAAGTGCTTTACAAACCAAGGAACTAAGGTTTTAGAAAGACAAGACACATTTGACCCAGTTGACCCGTTTGACCCGTTGGTGACATTATAGGTGATAACTCGTTAATACTAACACAACAGCATGTCATACATGTTCACATACAACTTGATTACATATAGCACTTCATTAACCACATATACTACCTAGATCATCATGCAACTAGATATCACACAAGTCATGCGAATCACAACAGGCCAAAACAGGTAACAAACCAAATCAACATCCCTATAACCTAAACAACACATTTCATCACCTTAGAAATCATCCATGAACACACTAGCATGATCCTAATATCCCAAACATGCTCAAATCATCCAATTCAAGGATTTGCACAATTAAAGTTTCCCTTTTGGGAAAGTTCATCCCAAATTCATCAAACTCACACTACATTCATGAATTCATCAATTATATACCAATTCAAGTCCATGACAACATCTAGTATGATCAGAACACCAAATCATCATGATTCATCAACATTCAACACCAAAAGTTACTATTTTTAGCAATGTATGAACTATAAGACATCTTCTTGATTTTAAATTGTTCATAACATCAACTTAGCATCTAATCATCATCACAAACACATCCATAACATTCATACATCATCAAATCATCAATTCATGCAAAATAAAGTTACTATTCTTAGTAACCTATGAACCATAAATCAAAATCGAAGCTTTCTTGCAAAATCGACGTTAACCAATATGCATACAACCTAACTAGCATCATTACAACATCAAACAAGCAACATTCAACATCCAATTTGATCCAAAATCGCCTCAACCTCTCGGCCAAAGATGATCATGTGAACAAACAACCAAAATCCAAACTTTCTTGCATAATCAGCGTTAACTAGCATATATACAATCCAACTAACATATTAACATCACCAAACAAACAAGAATCGACCTTCAATTGCAGGTTTCGAACTAGGGTTCGGCCAAGACTAAAAATCCATGAAAACCACAAAGAAACTAACCTTTAATCATGTAATGGATGAGAATTGAAGCCTCTAACGTGTTGTAGTTCTTGGAATCGACCAAAACCGAAGCACAATTGCTTGTTCTAGGTTGAATTCGTAGGTGTGTGTGTGTGGAGGTGATGATCGCGGCCGAGAATGGTGTGGGGGGCTAGGGTTGGGTTTTTTTTTTTTTTTTAATTACTCATAATTACCCTTTTAACCCTTATAATTTGTATTTTTATAAAACTAGGCTTTTAACACCCTTTTAAGATGTTTTTAACCAAAATAATAAACACATGAACTAGTAATAACAATTATATGCTTTATCTTTACTAGTCACACAATCCACGAATTAAATACACACGTTTCCACGTTACGCGATAAAATTCACAATAAACATTTAAATCACATAATCACAACTAATAATCAACATAGAAATTATTGTTTAACATTATTAATTATTATTATGTCACCAACGTTCAACGACAACTAGTGTGTGCTCCCGACACGTGTATGCAAGAGTTAACGGAACAAACGGAGTTTGGTAACTGAAAATTACCAGATGTCATATTATCCCCATGTTGAAAGAATTTTCGTCCCGAAAATTACGTTACATGGTGAGTGTTTCATCACTGGTCTACTGCATTGGCACAAGGAAATCGAAATCGTGTGAGTTTTGGATGAGTTGTCACATCATCCCCATGTTGAAAGAAATTTCGTCCCGAAATTTAATCAATACCTTCGCCGGCTGGCATCGTCCTTTCGAATAGCTGAGGGTACTTAAGCTTCATTTGATCTTCACGTTCCCACATGAATTCTGGTCCACGTCTCGAGTTCCAACGAACTTTGACAATGGGTATCTTGCTTTGCTTAAGCGTTTTCACCTCACGATCCATCACTTCGACAGGTTCCTCAATGAAACGTAATTGTTCATCTACTTGAACTTCTTCCAGTGGTACGACCATCGTTTCATCCGTTAAACATTTCTTTAGATTTGAAACATGGAATACATCATGGATTCCACTCAATGAATCAGGTAAGGCTAGTCGATAAGCCACTGGACCAATTCTTTCCACTATCTCAAATGGTCCAACGTATCTCGGATTTAGCTTTCCTCGCTTACCAAACCAAACTACGCCTTTCCACGGTGAGACTTTTAATAAAACCTTGTCACCTGTCTGAAATTCCAAAGGTTTTCGTCGTTTGTCAGCATAGCTTTTCTGTCTGTCTCGCGCTGCGGCCATGCGGTTTCTTATCTGAACAATCTTCTCAGTTGTCTCGTGTACGAACTCAGGACCCGTTAATTGACTATCACCAATTTCAGCCCAGCAAACTGGCGATCTACACTTTCTCCCATACAAAGCTTCAAAAGGTGCTGCCTTTATGCTAGTGTGATAACTGTTGTTGTAAGAAAATTCCACCAATGGTAGGTGAACTTCCCAGTTATTCCCGAAGTCAATCACACAAGCACGTAACATGTCCTCCAAAGTCTGTATAGTACGCTCGCTTTGACCATCAGTCTGTGGATGATAAGCAGTACTCATATCCAATCGCGTACCTAAAGCTTTCTGCAACGACTGCCAGAAGTGTGATGTGAAACGAGAATCGCGATCAGAAATGATTGAGATCGGTACTCCATGCCTCGAAACGATCTCCTTCAGATAAAGTAGGGTTAACTTCTCCATCTTATCTGTTTCCTTTATCGCTAGGAAATGAGCAGATTTTGTCAATCGATCCACGATAACCCATATTGTATCACAACCAGTAGAAGTACGAGGTAACTTAGTAATAAAATCCATTGATATCTGATCCCACTTCCACATAGGGATCTCGGGTTGTTGTAGTAAACCAGATGGTTTCTGATACTCCACTTTCACCTTCGAGCAGGTCAGACACTTACTCACATAAGTAGCTACATCTGCTTTCATGTTAGGCCACCAATAGTGCGCCTTCAAATCGTGGTACATCTTGTCAGATCCAGGATGTATAGAATACTTGGACTTGTGAGCCTCACTCATCACCAAGTCTCTCAGATTTCTGTGTAGAGGTACCCATAGTCTATCCATGAAGTAACGAATTCCATCCGCTTTTACTTCCAATTGTTTTTCCATACACCTTAACGATTCAGACCCAATGTTTTCTGCTTTCAAAGCTTCTGTTTGAGCCTCTCGGATTTGTTCAGGTAATTGCGTACTAATCGTTAGTTGCAGAGCTCGCACTCGTAGAGGCTTAGCAGTCTCTTTTCTACTCAGCGCATCAGCAACTACATTTGCTTTCCCCGGGTGGTACTTAATAGCATAATCATAGTCGTTTAACAATTCCACCTAGCGTCTTTGCCTCATGTTCAACTCCTTTTGCTCAAAGATGTGCTGAAGACTCTTGTGATCGGTGTAGATGGTGCATTTGGTACCGTACAAGTAATGTCTCCAGATCTTTAAGGCAAAAACTACCGCACCCAGTTCCAAGTCATGGGTGGTATAGTTCTTCTCATGAATCTTCAATTGTCTAGAGGCGTAAGCTATCACTTTATCCCGCTGCATCAGGACGCATCCAAGTCCTTGAATAGACGCATCGCAGTAGACTACGAAGTCATCACTACCATCCGGTAACGCTAATATTGGTGCGCTACACAATTTATGTTTCAGCAACTGAAAAGCAGATTCCTGACTCTCACCCCATTTGTACGTCGTTCCCTTGTGAGTCAAGGCTGTGAGAGGTTGTGCAATCTTAGAGAATCCTTCAATGAATCATCGATAATATCCTGCTAATCCAAGGAATTGTCGTATCTCACTCGGTGTCTTAGGAACAGACCAATTCTTTATCGCTTCAATCTTAGCAGGGTCAACATGTATTCCCTTCTCGTTGACAATATGACCCAAGAATTGTACCTCACGTATCCAGAAATCACACTTAGAAAATTTTGCATACAATTGTTCCTCTCTAAGTAATTCCAAGATTAAACGTAAGTGCTTCTCATGTTCTTCCTCGGTCCTTGAGTATATCAGTATGTCATCAATAAAGATGATAACAAACTGATCAAGATAGGGTTTGCACACGCGATTCATGAGGTCCATGAATACTGCTGGTGCATTCGTCAACCCAAATGGCATGACCAAAAATTCATAGTGACCATATCGTGTACGGAAAGTAGTCTTCGAGATGTCCTCTTCTCGAACTCTCAGCTGATGATACCCAGACCTCAGATCAATCTTAGAGTAATAGCTTGATCCTTGCAGTTGATCAAACAAATCATCGATACGAGGTAAGGGATATCTATTCTTGATAGTAACCTTGTTCAGTTCCCTATAGTCAATGCACATTCGAAATGTACCATCCTTCTTCTTCACAAATAGAACTGGCGCTCCCCAGGGCGACGAACTCGGTAGGATGAACCCTTTATCCAACAACTCTTGTAGTTGGGCAGATAATTCCTGCAGTTCGTTCGGAGCTAACCGGTACAGTGCTCTCGCAATTGGAGCGGCTCCTGGAGTCAACTCAATCTGGAATTCAACTTGACGATGAGGCGGTAATCCAGGAAGGTCTTCCAGAAACACCTCAGGAAACTCACGAACTACGGGAATATCCTCTATCCTCTTTTCCTCGACCTGTTTATCTGTGACGAGTGCTAATATGGCCAGTCGACCCTTTCGTAACAACTTCTGTGCTTTCATAAACGAGATGATGCCTATCACCGCACCACTCCTATCACCTCTGACCGTAAGGACTTCTTCACCAAAGGGAATCCGTATGATCTTCTCGTGGCATATGACTTCTGCTTGTTTATCGGAAAGCCAATCCATGCCTACTACCACATCGAAACTTCCTAGTGTAACAGGCATGAGATCTATGGTGAATGTATGACCAGCAAGCTCTATCTTGCAGTCTCTAAGAATATGCGTTACGTGAATCTGTGTACCGTCAGCTAACTCTACGGTGTATTTAGATTCTAAGGCTGAGGGCATATCACTTAAAAGACTACAGAACCTAGTGGACACGAAACTTCTATCGGCTCCGGTATCGAATAATATGGTAGCAAAACAACCATTAACCGAAAATTTACCAGTTACTGTTATAGGATCGTTTAGAGCCTCACCTGAGCCAATGACGAAGGCTCTTCCTTTGGCTCCATTGTTGTTTCCACCATTGTTGTTGCCATTACCATTGTTGTTGTTATTGTTGTTGCCATTGTTATTGTTGCTGTTGTTCCCATTGTTGTTGTTGCCATTACCATTCCTCTTAAGTTGGGGACAGTTGCGCCTGTAATGGCCTTCTTTTCCGCACTCAAAACAACCTTTTGGAGTGTCTTGTGATTGTTGAGGCTTCTTCATCAGTTCACCCCGACAGTCTTTGGCTGCATGACCAATCTTCCCACAACGTTGGCACTTGAAGTTATCACATCAACCCACATGGTGGTAGTTACACCGGTTGCACTTTGGCAGTCTTCCCCCATACCCACCGGGTCCTTGATTTGAGTGAGTCGCCTGGTTGAAGCTTCGGTTGTTATCGAACTTCTGTTGCTGTTACTGACTTTGCTGCTGTTGTTGAGGTTGAGATTGGCTGTCGGATGACGATCCCTTGTTGCTTGAACCATCCCACTTGCGTTTCTGGTCGGGCACGCTTGCCACCGCACCTCGTTTGGGTAACCGTCCTTGCTCAACTGTCTGGTCAGTCAGCCTGTGGGCTGTTCGGATAGCTTGTTGTATGGTAGTGGGGTTAGAGGCAGTTACCATACTTTGAATTTCGGGCACCAATCCCCGTATATAATGCTCCACCCTCTTGTGCATTTCATTCACCATCCCTGGGCATAAAGTGGCTAACTCATGAGTACGAGTCGTGTAGGCTTCAATTTCCGAGCCTTGCATTTTGAGTTGCCAGAACTCAATCTCCAGTTTCTGCACTTCATTTCGGGGGCAGTATTCTTCGGTCATAATCCCCTTAAACTCATCCCAAGGTAGTTCATTGGCCATGGCTTGACCCAGCATTTGTACCTGGGCATTCCACTAGGAAAGTGCTGCGCCTTCCAATGTCCCGGTGGCATACTTCACCTGATCAGCAGGCGGGCAGTTGCATTTCGCGATGACAGACTCTGTCTTCTCAAACCACCTTACAAGCCCTACAGCTCCTTCCGTCCCACTGTAGGTATGGGGTTTACAGTCCATGAAGGACTTGTAGGTACATGGTGGTGGTCCTGTTTTGACAACCCAAACATTAGTCAGATATCCTAGGCAATTAACTAGGATAATCAGCTTAACCTCTTGTCATCATTTACCTGCTAGTTGTCCCGGTTGGACAGCAGCCACTGCCGCCTGAACATGTTCGTTAATTAATGCCGCCAATTCCGCAGGCATCATGTTTATGGCTCCGGCTCCACGGCCTCCGGCGCCACGTCCACGACCACGCCCACGTCCTCTTCCATGTGCGTCCATATTTCACTTTAAAATTCACAATTACAATAATGAGTAACATCCAACACATTAATCTCATCAAGGTACAGTAAACAATAAGAAATAATGCATTCACCTCAACCACCGTGACATACCAGGATCTCAGTCATTAGTTACCAAGAACGACTCTATATGATTAATAAACAAAACCAGAGTTAACGTTTAAAATACTGCGGAAGCATTTTTAAAACAGAAAACCCAAAACAAGTAGTATGTAAAGAGAATGCGCAAAACATACGCGCCCCAAACACAAATGTTTAATATGAAAATAATCCCAAATTTGTAAACAAACAAATGTAGACAACTCAACGATGCTGGTGTGCGTGCTCCTAGGCAACTGGCAACCTTAACCTGAGAATAGCATACTAAACAAGTCAACACATGGTTGGTGAGTTCAAGAGTTTGCGTTAAAATATAAACCAGTCAACAGTTTCCAGAGCATAAGTAGTGTATTGCAATAGATAGCTAGTCTATTAACATAAAAATATTAATCATAGTGATTTCGCGATCGAAGCTGACTGTGTTACGTTTGTTGCCTCCCGTCACGACTTACCAGGTCGTGACGAATATGTGTTAGGACAAAATTGCACCCGTTTGACCTCGAGACGCACAGGTGGGGCTCGTCAGACCCAGTAGTACTACCCAAAATTTCCCCGCTATTCAATATTAACAATCCGAAAGTGTGAGGACTTTTCCATGGTAAACAGCACTATATCAATATTATACACACTCATATATAAAAGCGTTTGTGATCAACAGTATGCTATCTCCCCCAAAAGAGATTATGTAAAATGAGTGGGGCAAGAACTCACCTGATACGCGCAAGAATTAACTTAGAGCTTAACTTGAAAGAAAGAAGGAAAGACAACCTTCAAAGGTCACCTAGAACACATGAGTACATAAGTACGTGTACACAGAATCAATATGAAACCCTAAGTGCTTTACAAACCAAGGAACTTAAGGTTTTAGAAAGACAAGACACATTTGACCCAGTTGACCCGTTTGACCCGTTGGTGACATTATAGGTGATAACTCGTTAATACTAACACAACAGCATGTCATACATGTTCACATACAACTTGATTACATATAGCACTTCATTAACCACATATACTACCTAGATCATCATGCAACTAGATATCACACAAGTCATGCGAATCACAACAGGCCAAAACAGGTAACAAACCAAATCAACATCCCTATAACCTAAACAACACATTTCATCACCTTAGAAATCATCCATGAACACACTAGCATGATCCTAATATCCCAAACATGCTCAAATCATCCAATTCAAGGATTTGCACAATTAAAGTTTCCCTTTTGGGAAAGTTCATCCCAAATTCATCAAACTCACACTACATTCATGAATTCATCAATTATATACCAATTCAAGTCCTTGACAACATCTAGTATGATCAGAACACCAAATCATCATGATTCATCAACATTCAACACCAAAAGTTACTATTTTTAGCAATGTATGAACTATAAGACATCTTCTTGATTTTAAATTGTTCATAACATCAACTTAGCATCTAATCATCATCACAAACACATCCATAACATTCATACATCATCAAATCATCAATTCATGCAAAATAAAGTTACTATTCTTAGTAACCTATGAACCATAAATCAAAATCGAAGCTTTCTTGCAAAATCGACGTTAACCAATATGCATACAACCTAACTAGCATCATTACAACATCAAACAAGCAACATTCAACATCCAATTTGATCCAAAATCGCCTCAACCTCTCGGCCAAAGATGATCATGTGAACAAACAACCAAAATCCAAACTTTCTTGCATAATCAACGTTAACTAGCATATATACAATCCAACTAACATATTAACATCACCAAACAAACAAGAATCGACCTTCAATTGCAGGTTTCGAACTAGGGTTCGGCCAAGACTAAAAATCCATGAAAACCACAAAGAAACTAACCTTTAATCACGTAATGGATGAGAATTGAAGCCTCTAACGTGTTGTAGTTCTTGGAATCGACCAAAACCGAAGCACAATTGCTTGTTCTAGGTTGAATTCGCAGGTGTGTGTGTGTGGAGGTGATGATCGCGGCCGAGAATGGTGTGGGGAGCTAGGGTTGGGTTTTTTTTTTTTTAATTACTCATAATTACCCTTTTAACCCTTATAATTTGTATTTTTAAAAAATTAGGCTTTTGACACCCTTTTAAGATGCTTTTAACCAAAATAATAAACACATGAACTAGTAATAACAATTATATGCTTTATCTTTACTAGTCACACAATCCACGAATTAAATACACACGTTTCCACGTTACGCGATAAAATTCACAATAAACATTTAAATCACATAATCACAACTAATAATCAACATAGAAATTATTGTTTAACATTATTAATTATTATTATGTCACCAACGTTCAACGACAACTAGTGTGTGCTCCCGACACGTGTATGCAAGAGTTAACGGAACAAACGGAGTTTGGTAACTGAAAATTACCAGATGTCACACCTGTCCTATCCATTCATGTTATATCATGATAAAAGTCTCAAACTTTTTGGTTAGACCATTGAGTATCAAATCCGTGGCCAACTCTTTTGAGACGGGACAATTTAGCCTTTCGAGGTGATCAATGTGGCTTTTCATCTTTATCACATAAGATGATACAGATTGGGTTTCTTCCATTCAACATGCATGAAGCGCTCGAACCGGTTCAAAGGGCTCTACCCTTGCTTGTTGAAGA
Source organism: Flaveria sonorensis (assembly GCA_025506505.1). Classification (NCBI taxonomy): domain Eukaryota; kingdom Viridiplantae; phylum Streptophyta; class Magnoliopsida; order Asterales; family Asteraceae; genus Flaveria; species Flaveria sonorensis. The sequence continues at coordinate 34,353,096 of CM046438.1, read as the reverse complement.
AACATTTCCTTCAGCTGGGTAATCATGTCATATGCCCCGTGCCCCGTGATGTTCAAAATCCTTTTGAAGCTTGGGAATCATGGTTCCGAACATGAGGAAAGAAACTTGCACAGAATCCTCAGTGTGCTTAACCCAATTCTCGTAGGCATCAACATCATCAATGTTGTGTTCATCGGGAATAGGATCGTCCAACACGTATGATTTCTTTTCCTGCTTGAGAACAATTCTCAAGTTTTGAAACCAATCCATGAAATTATTATGGTTTAGATGATCCTTTTCAAGAATAGTTCTCAGTGATAGGTTATGGATGGTCGGGGAGGTAGCGTTGTTATTATTAGCGGCCATAACTATAATATAAACAAAGTTCAATTTTAGTATTTATAAAAAAAGACATTTTAACTATTAATACCCTTTCATGTCTCATAGACAATTACTAATTAAAATCTAGAATCCAACATTACATTCAAATAATGGTTAGGTGACCTTTATCTCATTATTTAAATTAACAAGGTAGTCAACTTTTGACAATTGCAACCCTTTGCAACTTCTAGTTTATGGGATCGGTTAAACATCTTTATGTTTAGTTGGCATGTTTAATCCCATCAAAACCATTGTACGCCATGCTTCGGTGACCCTATTCACATGGTTTCCTATTCAAGTCATCCTACTTACACACACATGTGAGTTTACACATACAGATGGTTAGGTGACCTTTATCCCACAAATATGTTAAACCCACCTCAAACACATAAGTTCTCTAAATGTGGTTAGGTGACCTTTATCCCACAAATAGTTCCCAAGTGATTCGAGTGTTGTATAAAAGGATGGTGTTAAACTTGTTTAAAAGGGATTTAGTTTCCATTAATTCTAGTTATGAAAAACATTTTGTATCTTACATTTGCATGCATTCAAATGCGTGGTATGCGAGTGAAACCAATTTCCAAGGTTCTTTTAATAAAACCCAATTTATTGCAAAAACATTAACCTTTAATAAAACCATTTTATTACCCATGTTAATGTTTCCAAAAGAACAATTTGCAGCTTGTTGTTGATTTGAAATTGTTTAATAGTGCATATTCAAATATCACATGAATAATAAATTAAGTCAACCATACAAGCAACACATACAACAACAAGTTCATAACCATAGCCAACTAATTTAGCATCACTTGTTGGCCGAAACAAGTGATTTATTAGGTCCTTCCTAAGGGTAACACTTGTGTCGGTGAACTCCCACTTGATCCCGCATCCAAATGCTTCAAGTGTTCACTTTGTGTTGTGATTCTTCAATTCGATTTGAGCTTCCAAATGGACTTAAATTCTGCACCAAATTTTCGGTTATTGGGCTTAAATCCCATTAAGAGCCATGAAGCCCTTTGGGCACAAAATTGGCCCAAACCGAAAAACATTCTTGTTGCATCTTCTTTTACAAAATTATATTTTACATACCAAATGAAAATCCGAATACATTTTCTAGTAAAAGTGAAATGCAACTAATCTATTTATTTTACATACCAAATAAAAATAAATAAATTACATAGCCAATAGGAAGAACAAATAAATTTAATTATTACAACCCTTTGAATAATCAAATACAAATCACAACACAATCAAACACAAGGTGTCGGCTAGGTTATGAACATCAAGATACATATCCAATATGTAAGCAAAAATCCGAGAGTTTCCCCTTTGAATCATAGACTTTTGGTTAATGTATAAACAAACCGAAAATCATGATTCTTGTCCAAATAACTTAAATCATCCAAATGATTAAGATTTTTCAAGATTACAATATGCATGTAAAGTAGAATCTTGAAAAACAGGGGAAATATAGACCTGAATTTTCGGTCTGTTGGTGAATAACAATAAGAAACCGAGAATTCAGTCCAGATGAAGCATGTATCCATATAACCGGCTCTGATACCACTGTAGGGTTTATCACAAGTTTATCAAAGTCATTTTATCCTTATAAAATGAAAACGCAACGGAAATTGAATGAAAAACTTGTTACAGTTAATTATAAACCAATTTATAATGTCTGTTAAAAGAAAACCCATAATGGATCGTTATATGAAAAACCATGCTTACAAACAACCATAGGGTGCTTAGTAATCTACCTCTCGAATGGGACAGAGGAGAAAGATCTTTGATTGGCAGCTTCCAAAGCAGGAAACCTCATGATTGTCTACCCCAAGCCTCCAACAATACACCAGGTTGCTAGGATTTTCTTGAGTCGGGTTCTGTTCTTGGTTTTCCATGACCGATCGAGAGAAAAGCTACAGTAGCACACCGATTGCACCTTTGTGTGTGTTGTAAGTTATCAGAGAGAGTGGTTGAATGCAATCATACATTGCACGTCCTATGAAACTGAATTTTAGAGTGAGAGAAAAGTGGGCGGCTCCCATCATTTTAACCCATCTGCATTTCTCTAATATTCATCTGCATTAGTAAATGCAGATGAACAAACTCTAACCGCATTTGTAAATGCGAAAGAAAGAACTTCATCCGCATTTCCTAAATGTTCATCCGTATTAGTCAATGCGGATAAGTAACTCCAGCATTTCATAAATGCTCATCCGCATTTGTAAATGTGGATGATCAGTCTCATCAGCATTTCCTTAGATGCATATCTGCATTAGTCAATGCGGATGAAGTAATTCCTTCAGCATTTCCCCAAATGCACATCCACATTAGTAAATGCGGCTGAGGAACATTCATCCGCATTTCCTCAGTAACACATCCGTATTAGTAAATGCGGATGAACAAAAGAAATGCGGACAAAACACTTGTATTGTTTGTTCAACCATTTGAATAATAATACAAAGTACTCTCTCTCTCTCTTTAGAATAAATTATCTATATAATTTATTCATAACACTAGTGCAAATATTTAGAAACCCAATTTCTAAATAGTTCAAGTGTCAATATTTATTTACATGATCATATCATAAAGCAAATATTGTAGGTGTTTGTCTAGCTTGTTATTAGTTATGACCCAACTTGGATCATAACGTACTAGGCACATCAATTCAATATGTGTCTTGGGCAGACCGTTCCCAACAATTATGTAAGTCACACTTAGACTTAGAGAGCTCAACTCTCGTCAAGATATGCATGAAAGCACTTTTCTCAACTTATTAACCTGACATATACTTATAACCAGATCTCATGTTTAGGTTGTGCACTTTGGCATCTTATGCATCAAGTGAGAATATCCGGGTCTGTAACGACCTACAACAAAGGATATCTCGTCACTTCAGGTCTATGATAACTCATAACAGATAACTGAATTGATGCTTTAAATAATTAGAGCTCATGGTTATTCATATCGCCACTAGGTGTGAGGTTATGACTTTACAAGCAATCAATTTGAGAAGTCAACACTACTCATTGGTACTAAATTGGACAAACACGAATGCATGATTGATTTAGTTTAATCACAAGAATTTACATTTTAAGTATAATGGCATGAGCTTACCTGCACATCACATCTAATCATGTCAGACTTCAGAACTAATGTATCTATCATTTCTCATAAATTACAAAGACAGATTCAGTCCTAAATAATTAACTAACAAATAAACTCTATTTTTATGGGTTTTTGTTTTATAATTTTCTCTTTTGATTTTAGAATTTTCTATTTTTGTATTTTCTTTTTCATTTTCTATTGAACATGTACACACAATATATACAATCTGGCAGTTAACTTAGAGAATTTTCTCTATAAATCTTCTTATTCAGCTAAGGGAGGGTTCTTTATATTTTTATGATCCAGACAACTCAATTACTCAAAACCAGTTTTAAACATGGTTAATAAGTCCAATTGATTCAACCAAATACTCAAAACGACCTAGTAAAAAGGCTTTTGTAAATAGGTCAGCCAACTATTTTTTAGTTGTAATTTGAATCAAAATGATTAAACCTTTTTTAGAGTTATCTATGCGAAAATGATATCGAATTTTGATATGCTTTGTTTTTGAGTGCTCGACGGGATTAGTTGTAATAAATATAGCAGCAGTATTATCAATGTAAATAGGAGTTTTAAGAAAATTAAACCCGTAATCCAGCAGTTGGTTTTGTAACCAAAGGATTTGAGAACATCCTGCTGAAGAAGCTATGTACTCAGCTTCTACGGTTGAAACAAAGACATTTGTTTGTTTCTTACATTGCCACGAGACTAATCTGGGACCTAAACACTGACAACCACCCATTGTAGATTTACGATCTTGACAACATCCTCCATAATCACCATCTATATATCCATGTAACTCGAAGTTTCCTTCATAAGGATAACACAACCCTAAAGCCGGTTTTCCTTTGAGATACTGATAGAGTGGTAAATTCAAGATTTAATTGATCTAAATGTTTGATTTTACATCATAATTATGGTGGAGTAGTTTCAAGTTGATTGTGTTTTGATTTATAGGTGTTAGGAGCTAAAGGAGGCTTATTTGGGAGAAAAATGAGCAAAACACAAAACTACAAGGACTAAAGATGTAAAAATCATATGTTACAAAAAAGGCACCAAATTAGGCATACCAGCGTATCATAGGCTAGGTATGGGCGTATAATACATCGGTCGGTGTATGGGCGGCATATCGGTGGGCGTATTTGACAAAAATTACAGAAAGTTGGGCATAGGATGCTGAGGGGGGCGTATGATACGCCGCCCCTGGGCGTATCATACGCCGGTCTTCAACTAACACCCGGATTTTATGGATCTTGATGTCTACATAAACCTATCCAACCCAAACTCAAAGTACAACTCCTCCCAGCCAAAATCTAGTAAATTCAAGGTGCTTTTGGGTGCTTTCAAGCTTCCCAACACATACCAAATCCTCATTGATCATCATATAATCAAGATTGAAGATTCAATGAAGACCATGAGGGGCTAGTTCTTGTTGATTGCTTTCGGGAGCACAATTCATGTTAAGTGAAACAATTGGTATGTTTGATTAGGTTTTTGTATTGAACAATTGATTAATAAAGGAAGCATTATTTTTTGATTGATTTAAAAAGTTTACTTATAAATAAAGTTGTGTGCTTGATTATCAGTTTTTGGTTTCCTTGCATCGTGAGCTCATTAAGAAAAGTAGACAATGTGATAGAGGTGAATTAGTAACTTTGTGAATGAACGAGTCTTAAAAGATTATTCCTTTGTTACCACTTTAATCAAAAGCTAAGATCTTTAAGTATTGTTTCTTACTAACCCTAATTTAAAAGTATCAATTGTGGATCTTGTGGAATCGGAAACCCGGAAGTGATTGTTTCTTGTTATTTAATCAAATTCGTTTCAAAGGTTCTTGATTTTTGCAATAGTGTTCATTATTTCATTCAAAGTTTTAATATATAATTATAAAGTTTGCGTTTTTTAGTTAATAGAGTTACAATTGTTAAACAGTTTCCACATATTCCCGGTGGGGACGACCTTACTTACCCTAACACAATAAAGGTAGCTAAGACCGATATAATAAATTATTTTTGATCGAGTCTCGACAACCAGATCAAAGTGGCGCCTTTGCGGGGGAATTAGTGCGCAAAGTATTATTTTTTGTAATTTTTTTTGTTTTATTTTCTTTCTTTTGTTTTGTTTTGTGCGGTACTACGCTAGGTGTTTTATGTCTTGTAGGCTATTCTCAAGAAGTTAAACCTAACCATGAATCGAGTCTATTATTCATGTACTGGTTACGGAAGTCCAGTTCACACATAAGATGATTGTCCTGAGTACTTTCAAAAGTGTGAGGATGCAAGAAGAAAATTATATATATTGGATGTTTATTATGATTATGTACCATCATCTTATCCTTACTATGAGGCATCTTGTAAAGCCCCATTCCCGGGAACCCTACAGTTGGTCAATCACAGCCTTATTTATAATAAGACACAATAAATTTCATAAAAACATTGCAGCGGATTAATTTATCAAAAAACCATTCATGCATTAATATTTGATGTTGACAAATAATACATCATTGTTTTAAAAGAGTTACAAAAGAATATTCATATTGTATTAAAGAACAACAACATTATCATGCATGAAATGGATGCCAGTCTTTGCCTGCTAAGTAGCTTCACCCTCATGCCATCCTCAGCAACAAGCTACCTGCCAACTGAAAATGCATAAAAAGTCAGCGTTGCTGAGTGAGTTCTAGTTTTATAAATAAGATACTTTTCTTTTGCTTAAAACATTTTCTTTACTTTCGTACATGGTCATTCATCGTACATACATCAAGGTAATATCATTATTATCTTCAATTATCGCACATATTCGTTCGTTTCGCACTTTTTCATTATCTTTCACTTCTATCTAGATCCTGTCATAAGCTATGCCCTATCGTTAGGCACGAAGCCACCTCAGTCTTGGGGTTAAGCGACAAGGATCCCGTTTCGTACGTATGGATTAGTCATCAAGACTGACCCCCCTGTGTGTACCCTCATGGGTTAGCCAAGATCGCATGCTACATAGCGCACAGTTAAGCTAACAACTCTTCAATGAGTTGTGAACCTGTTTAAATTTGCTTGCAAGACTTTCATTTATTCGTTATGTTCCACTTTTCATTATCTTTAATCTTTCACTTCTTTTATGATAATACTTTACGTATAAGAGCATTAACACACCATGTAAAGTCATGTAATAATACGTAATTAGGAACATCAATAATAGATCACAAACATGCGTAACATGAACAAACATAAACCACCAAAACATTCTAGAGCTTAATCATTAATTTCTATTTCCCAAGATTTTAGAAAAATTCTAAGTCAACTTAGGTGCATGGCCACTATGTAGGCGCACGGGAGTTGGGAGCATGGGAAAAACTTAGGCGTATGGAAACACTTGGGCGCATTGGAAAAACTTAGGAGCATGGGAACACTTGGGCGCATGGGAAAAATTTAGGCGCATGGGCAAAGTGCTAGGCGCATAGGCAAGTGTTAGGCGCATGGGCAGTTTAGCAGTTCTAACTTATACTAATTTCAGTCCCCATTTATCATCCTAACGTATTCTTAGCCCAAATCTAGCATACTAAGTAGTTAGAACAAGCATACAACCACATGACTCGGTCAAACATTCACAAACACACACCCCCACGTAAAACAGGGGTAAACATATGGTTCCAACACACTGAGTTGTAAAATGATAGTTTATATGCATTTCAGCCCCAAAACAAGTTTAAAATAGAAAAATCGGGGACCTAGAACTCACCTAAAGCAGCCTTCAAGTAAAACTCCTCCAAACTCGATAGCACTTGGAGTTCAAACACCTAAACACACCAAAAACATACATCCAAACACAGAGGAACATATAAGACTCGGTCCAAAAGCTGAAAATCCAGTTGAAACCGAACAAAACAAATTAAAAGCTCACCTTCAAGCCGATCTTCTTCTTCTCTTTAAAAACCAATGGAAACTCTGTTGTTCTTTTTTTTTTTGCAGCTGAAACAGTTGGTGGAGCAGGGTAGTGGGCGGCCATGCCCACCTTTTAAACATCATAATAATAAAGTTTGCCTCTTGCACAACTTTCACCCTATTTCACCTTTCTTTCTTTATACTTCTCTTTTCTTTTCTTTTTTTTTCGTAAATTTTCGGGTGTTACAAGTCCACCCCCCCTTATATAGGTTTCGTCCTCGAAACCTGTCACTCCTCGAACAGTTATGGATAATGCTATCTCATCTCTTCCATAGTCTCCCAAGTAGACTCGGATCCCTTCCTGTGCCTCCACTGTACTTGCACCAGTGGAACCACTTTATTCCGTAATCTCTTCTCTTTTCAGCCAATGATTGCCACTGGTTGCTCTACATAATTGAGTCGTTCATCCACATCAATGTCCTCTAGTGGTACAATTATATCTTCATCAGCTGGGCACTTTCTCAGATGAGATACATGGAATGTTTGATGAATCCCACTTAACTCATCGGGTAACAACCTATAGGCCACCTCTCCTACTCAAGCAATGATTCGAAAAGGTCCTATATACCTCGGGCTCAGCTTACCCCGCTTTCTGAACCGAATGATCCCCTTCCAAGGTGAAACCTTCAGCTTAACTTTATCACCCACCTTGAATTCAATCGGTCTACGTGTCATGACCCGCCGGGCACGGTGTTTCCCCGGCCGTGACTATCCAAATATCAACACAATGCAGCGGAAGGGTAAAGGTACATGTAATACTAGATTCAATTCATTTAAAAATCATATAGTTATCCCCAAGATAAATAAGGTCTAACATTTGTTAAAGTGTTCTAAAGATCATCATATATATTGTATCAATAGAAAATCATCTAAAACTAGGAGGCGATAGCTATCTCCAAATGTCCTAGTCAACCTCCTAGCCAGCTTACTCATGCCAATCAGTCTTCTCCTGAAATACACACCCAAAAATACGTCAATATAATGTTGGTAAGATCATGAGTTTATGACATAAGTCTCCACATATAAAATAAGTTTACAAAGTTCATGATGCACTAAAGAAAAGTATCATAATCAAACCTGGACCCGGGTGACCCTCCCGAGTGCTAGAACATCCCCTAACCCATACCTCTTATTGTTATGGGCTCAGATGTGTCCTGCTATGCACATGTATTTCTGTAATAATTTGTGACACATTGATTTTTCGATCTCAATGGGGGATTTCTCTATCCACAGGGCCCATTGTGTGCGGGGGATTCCCCAAATAGTACTATCCACAAATCAAGCGGCTCTTACAAGAGTTAATGATTGTGCTCACGTTTGGGGACAAGATCAGGTAGTGTTGTATCGCTACAAATTTATAACCAAGAGTATGTATTTCACCCCAAAAGTGTATCAAGTAAAAAGGGGGTCATGAGACTCACCTTAACTTAGTTGTCACGAGAGTGTTCATGGGTTTTAGCCACCGACCGGCAAGGTTTCTAAGTTCATATTTACAGTTGTTAGTTCCATTTCAATCAGTTAGGTAAGCCTAGACTTTCTAGTTCAAGTTTGCCTCACGCGACAAGGCGGTTTTCCGTTACACATGTGTAATTTGGTGTATTCTTGTAATTTGAGGTCTTAGGTTTGAGAGTAGGACATGTTTGAGTTATTATAGATAAATTTCAGATTATTAAGGTTATTATATTAGTGTTTTATTCCCAAAACAGCAAGTTTTGGTCGTTGTCATGATTGGTCCTTCAACTTTGTTATATTGACGGTTTTAACCCTTATATTTTAGAATTTAGCACTTGAGTTGTTTATTATGGGTTTTATAGTTTTGAGTGCGGTAAGCTACTGTAATTAAGTGGTTTTTATGCTTCTCAAGGTTTTGAAACTTATTTATCTTATTGTTTTGCTAGTGTGATGCTCGGTTTTTGTATTTTAACATTATTTTTGTATTAATTCTTAGGAACTCATATAATTGATAGTATTTGGTTTGCAGTCTGATTTTATCATTATAAGACCCATAGCTACTTTATTTTTAGGTTTAGGTTGTTTTATATCGGTTTTGCTATTCTAACGCTCGGGTTCAGTTTTTAACTGGTTCTTAGATTCGGTTCAACTTTTTGGTCCAACTTAGCTTTATATTATTCTAATATACTTATGATAAGTGTTTGAATCTGAAAGTTTGGGTTTCTTAGTCTAAGAATATATTTTTACGAATTTTCATTTATTTAGAATAAATAAATTTTATATTTTTGTTTAATAGGCAAACTAACTCTAAAGGTCATAAAATTTTATTTCTAAGCAATATTTAACAATATGTACCTACTGTAATTTTTTAAATCAGATTTTATGTGTGGTTGGTAATTTCGTTATATTAGCCGGTTAGTTCCGTTATGTGTTCGTTAAGTCTCGGTTTTGTCTTTATATGCGTTTTAATCTGATTTTACCTATTTTAACAGTTTCTATATCATAAATATAACCTATATGAACTTATAATTCTAGTAATTTATATTAATCATGTTTTACATATTTTTAAGAATTTTTCGAGTTTTTATATATATTAATTTTATAAAAATTGTTCTTTTGTAAAATGTACATTCTTTTGTTTAATATAATTCATGGTGATTTAAATATTTAAGACAATAGAAGTGACACAAAATTGATTGTGTCACTAGCAAGATGATATAACAAAATGCCGAGAGTTTTTCGGGTGGTGACGTTTACCTTGATGAAGCTGTGAAACGGGGCAAACAGATGAAGCTGTGAAATAGGGCAAACAGATGACGCTATGAAACAAGGCAAACAGGAGGCTGCAGATGAACACGGGGAGGCTGCTAGAAATGAAGATTCAATCCATGTTTGCAGATTGATTAGAGGTGCAGAAGTGAGGAGGAGATTATGTAAATAAGTTGAAAAAAAAAAGAAGAAAAGAAAAAAACTTGCCTCAAAGTTCGAAGGATACTTCTGCAAGAGAAAATAAAAAACAGAAATAGAAGTGGTGAACTCTCTATTTATAGGGAGAAAGTGGAGGTTGAGATGTGAATCGGCCGAAGTGTGTTTGGGGCCCACTTTCTTGATAAGAGAAATCTTGGTTAGTGAGAGATTTCAGATACTACAACAAGTTAGCATGGCTTAGGAAGCTAAGCCATGCATTGGACAGTTTGGGTGGTGATTAGTCAAACCACCTTCTAGAAGGTTTTTAAGATTTTCAGAATGTTTCTAAGTGTTTAGACTTCGGATGATAGAAAATTTTTGGGCTGCACAGTGCTAATGCACCTGTACAGTGCCCATGCGCCCACTGCTCATGCGCCTGTACAGCGCCAATGCGCCTGTACAGTGCTCGTGCGCCTAGTGTTCCTTAGTTTTTCCGAAGGAAAAGTGGCCGCACAGTGTTAATGCGCCTGTACAGTGCTCATGCGCCTAAGAGAAAAATAAATGCGGATGAAGTAACCAAATGCGGATGAAGGGATCAAATGCGAATGAATGGATCAACAAATGCTGATGAAGTATACCAAATGCGGATGAAGGGATCAAATGCGGATGAACGGATCAACAAATGCGGATGACTTTAGACTTAGAATTTATTATTATTATTATTATTTTGGTAACTCTTGTTTATTAACTTTTTGCCACAACTATTACTAGGGCTTTGGGCCCAAGGCCCACTAGTGTTGGTAGCTCACGAACAAATCCATCACATGGCCCATTGGCCAATCCAAAGTTTGATGGGCCTAGCCATTAAGGTGTGTGTGTATACCCAAAGGTTTGATCATGTTGGGCCCATCACCACTAAGGTTTCTAAATTTTTTTTTCTGGTCTCAAAACCAGGGTTGTCACACCCTCCCCTACTTACAAAAAATTCATCCTTGAAATTTGCTTACGTCTAGATTAACACTCTATTCTAATTCTATAGATGCAGTAGGGTGAGGTAATCATCATGGTTTATTTAATGCAAAGCTTCAATTACTAAAATAGGTGCATATATATTAAATCAATTCAGTGTGATGCCTGGACGGGGGTTTTACCGACTCTTTCTTGTGTTCTACTACTAGGGTCTTCAGGGTTGAAAAGGTGGGGGTACTTCTTTCTAATTTCCTTTTCTGGTTCCTAGGTGAACTCAGGACCTCTTTATGAGTTCCATTTGACCTTTACAATTGGGACCTTACTTCATCGAAGTTTCTTTTCGTGTCGTTCCACTATTTCCAGTGGTTCCTTAATGAATTGAAGCTTGTCATTGATTTGGATCTCTGTGTGGGGTACTATCAAGTTTTCATCGGATAGGCACTTCTTGAGATTTAAGATGTGGAATGTGTTGTGTATCCTGCTTAGTTCCTCAGGTAGTTCTAACCTGTAGGCAATGGTTCTAATTCTCTCAAGGATTTGGAAAGGTCCAATGTATCTTGGGCTTAATTTCCCATGTTTCCTAAATCTGATTAACCCTTTCCATGGTGACACCTTCAGCATCACACGGTCTCCTACTTGAAATTCCAAGGGTTTTCGCCTGTTGTCAGCATAGCTCTTTTACCGATCTCTTGCTGCAGCTAGGCGTTCTCTTATTTGGTGAATCTTGTCAGTCGTTTCTTGTACTATTTCTGGTCCGGTTAGCTGACTTTATCCTACCTTAGCCCAGCAGACTAGTGATCTACACTTACGTCCATAAAGTGCTTCAAAGGGTGCAGCTCCTATTCTGCTGTGGTAGCTGTTATTGTAAGAAAATTCAGCTAGTGGAAGGTGGGTGTCCTAATTCCCACCAAAATCTAACACACAAGCCCTCAACATGTCCTCAAGGGTCTGAATCGTCCTTTCACTTTGACCATCGTTTCAGGGTGGTAGGCTATGCTTAAATCGATGTGTGTTCCTAGTGACCGTTGAAACGCTTGCCAAACTCGGGAAGTGAATCGACTATCCCGGTCTGAGATAATTGACAAGGGTATTCCATGTCGGGACACTATTTCATTAACATATATTCTTGCCAGCTTTTCCATCTCATAATCTTCCCTAATGGCCAGGAAGTGTGCTAACTTAGTCAATCGGTCTACTATTACCCATATAGCGTTATGCCCTCTCTGAGTTCGGGGTAATTTCATGACGGAATCCATTGTAACCCTTTCAGATGAGCTCAAATTGGATCGATCTGTGATGATTTATGAACACAATTCAATCTAAAACACACAAGTATTCAATTCAACACAAGCAAATCAACAAAAATTCATAGAGTTTTCATTGATTAGCATATAGAAGAATACAAAGTGTAGTAAACAGTTACAAAGCGTCTCAATCACTCTAAAAACTTAAAACTTACCTACACAAAACATATCTATGCTATATACACTAATCAAGAAAATAAAGGAACATATTTACATAAAAGTCCCTATACTATGACAAAAATATAAAAGACACATAAAGACTAATGTTAATCTTTTAAGAAGCATCTACAATACTCCCCCTAAGATTCACATGGTCTTCGGTATTCAAAAATCTTTAATCTTCAAATTTCTTTCTTCAATCTTTGTCTTCAATCTTTAATCTTCTTTCTTCAGTCTTATTTCTTCAGTCTTTATACTCCTCTCTAATTTCTCCGTTAAGAAGAGCAGCCACATTGTGTTTTGGCTCAAACTATAAATCAGCCATCTGCAAAATGAACAAGAAATTTAGACTTTTGAATGTTGAAAATTAACTCATTGAAAGTTTATTGATTTTTTAAGAATTTGTGTAGTTTAACCATTTTTACCACTTTGCACTTGAAATTTCTAAGTGTTGAACATTCTGTTCAACATCGGAAATTCTTTCAAGTTTAGTTTCATTATGATTAACACACTTTAATTCTCAATTTTTTTATTTTAAAAACAGATTTAAATGTGAATATTTTTTTTATTATTTTTAATCAATTTTTCATTTTTATTTAAAAAAATATTTTGAATGACTGTTCATCTTCATCCTCGGTCGATTAAGATTCATCACTGAATCAACTTTGATGAACAAACGATTTGAATGCAACATTCTGATCGAAATCATGTATATATCATCATTTTAACTTCAATTTCACTTTAGATTATCATTTCAATTCGACATTTTACATATTTACACAAGTTACAGTTTCGAACGCCCAAATAGGATCAAAACGCCCAACTTAATTCAACATGTTAAACTGAAATTTCTGTGATTTTAATCATCAACTTACATTTAAACTCTGATAATATCACTATTGAATGCAAAACAATATCAAAAATCAATCAAAGTGAGTGAATCAGTGGTATATCGAGTGACTGGTTTTGAGAGAGTTTAAGTGTTTAGGGAAATGATTGTGAATGAAATGAGAAATCACAAAGTGTTGGTTATATACTAAGTGAAAAAATTTAGGCGCATGAGCACTGTTTGTGTGCATGGACTCAAGCGCATGAGCATTGTTTGTGCGCATGGACTTAGGCGCATGAGCACTGTTTGTGCGCATGGACGTAGGCGCATGAGCACTTTTCAGACGCATAAGCACTGTGTAGGCGCTTTTGCACTGTTCAGTCGCATGAGCTTAGCTGAAACGCCCAATACTTAACACTTGCTGTTTACACTTGGAAGCATGGGAACTGTTTAGGTGTATGGGAAAGTTGAAACGCCCAATACTTAACCACATTTTCAGACTCAAGACAACTGTTTAGGCGTATAAGAGTGTCTAAAACGCCCAACACTTGTACAAATCTAAAAAATTCATCATGCTCCTGGTCTTTGACTTTTGACCACTGTTCCGGCGCATGATATTACTTCCATGAGTCCAACACTTGTATTTTTTCAGATCTTCCACCTGTACACTTATTTAAACATATTAGTATTAATCAAATACCAATGTTTAAACAATATTCAAATTTTTGACTTTAATTAGTCAAATTTTGACTTTAATTAGCCAAATTTTGACTTTCACCCAATATTTTCAAAATTAACCCTCAATTTTGAACATTTGACTTTTAAATTTTTATTTTTATTTTGAAATTTTTTTTTTATTTTTGACCATTTTATTTTGATTTAAATTTTCAAAATAATTTCCCGTCATTTTAGTCTCTAATTTTTAACAAAAAAAATCTCATTTAATTTTTGCAAGAAGCTTTTCCATTTAAAATGTTTTTCAGGTTCATTTTACATTTTGTTACACATACATGCTTGAACATATGTAGCATCCTCCATTCCATCCAAAACATTAGATTTTGATTTTTTATGATTTTACATATTTTGAAATTTGTCAATCAGTTTTAACTCTTTTTACTCCCTCTAAACTTTTAAATTTGATAAAACTTAGAAGTTTCTTGAATTTTGTCACGTGAAGAGCACACTAATCATTGTTAAATTGCCTGCACACAGAAAACATGCAAAAATCAAAATGAAAGTAGAATAAAATCCTAATATTCACAATGAATCATGTCTGCAGTAAGATCATATTAGCAGTGATCAGCACATTAAAATAAAAATTGATGGATAGTCACAAACAGTGATTAAATCCTGATCAAGTGTGTTCCAGGTCAGCATTTCTATAGCAAAAGAGACACAAGATCTAAGGACAAAAAATGAGTGCTTTTGGCAAGGTACTCCGCACACTTACTTTTTCAACTCTTTGATTTCTTAAGGTATGATTAGATATGACAGTATGTGAGTCACACTTGGACTTAGAGAGCTCAACCCTCGTCAAGATATGCAAGAAATCACTTTTCTCAACTTGAAAACCCGACATATACCTATAACCAGATCTCATGTTTAGTTTGTGCACATTGGCATCTTTTTGCATCAGGTGAGAATATCCAGGTCTGTAATGACTTACAACAAAGGATATCTTATCACTTCAGGTCTATGATGACTCATAACAGAGAAGTGTTAGATGCTTTAAATTAATGGTATAAACAGATCTCATGGTTATTTATATCACCATCAGGTGTGAGTTTGTGACTTTACAAGTAATCAATTTGAGAAGTCAATACTACTTATAGGTACTGAAATAGACAAACACTAATGCATGAGTTATTTAGTTTGATCACAAGAGTTTACTTGTTCAGTATAATTGCATGAGCTTACCTGCACATCATATCTGATCACGTCAGACTGTAGTCGTAAGCGAAGTATGCAACTGATCATACTAATGTACTATCATTTCTCACGTATTGCAAAACAAATTCATTCCTATATAATTAATAAGGAAACCCACTATTTTTGTGGATTTTGGTTTTATATTTTTATCTTTTGTTTTTCAATTTTCTATTTTTGTATTTGGTTTTTGTTTTTCTAATAAACATGCACACACAAAAATACAATTAGGCAATTAACTTTGACAAGTTCTTTGACTGTGTCCTATTCATATAAGGGAGAGTTCTGATCATATTTAGACTCAGTTAACTGAAATACTCAAAAACCAGTTTTTAGATGTGGTTAATAAGACCAATTGACTCTACCAAATACTCAAACCGTCCTAGTAAGAAGGCTTTAGCAAAAAGGTCGGCCAACTGTTTTTCAGTAGCAATTTGAATCAATATGATTAAACCTTTTTCAGAGTTATCTCTGAGAAAATGATATCAAATTTCGATATGTTTGTTTTAGAATGTTGGACAGGATTCGCTGTAACGAACATAGCAGTTGTGTTATCAATGTAAATAGGTGTTTTAAGAAAGTTGAACCCGTAATCCAGCAGTTGGTTTTGTAACCAAAGGATTTGAGAACATCCTGCTGAAGCAGCAATGTAATCAGCTTCTATAGTAGAAACAGAGACATTTGTTTGCTTCTTGCATTGCCACGAAACTAATCTGGGTCCTAGAAATTAACACCCACCCGTTGTTGATTTTCTATCTTGACAACATCCACCATAATCACTATAAGTATACCCATGTAACTCGAAGTTTCCTTCGTAAGGATACCATAGCCCTAAGGTCGGTTTACCGTTAAGATACCTGAATATTCTTTTAACAGCAATTAAGTGGGATTCTTTCGGGTCTGATTGATACCTTGCACAGACACAAACAACATACATAATGTCTGGTCTAGATGCACTGAGATACATCAAAGAACCAATCATCGATCTGTATAATGTTTGGTCTACTGATTTTCCTTTCGGATCAGGCTCAATCTTGGTGTTCACATCAGTTGGAGTTCTAATTGACTGATAATCTTGCAGCTTAAATTTCTTCAAGAGTTTGTCCACGAACTTCTCTTGGTTGATAAAAATACCATCTGCAGATTTCTTAACTTGTAGACCAAGAAGGAAATTTATCTCTCCCATAGAACTCATCTGAAATCGATATTTCATGATTTCTTCGAATTTGTTGCACATTTTTGGACTTGTAGAACCAAATATGATATCATCAACATACACTTGTACACATCAAAGATCATCAGCATCCTTCTTGATAAACAAATTCGGATCGATTTTCCCTCGCGTGTATCCATGTTGGATTAAGTGCTGTGATAATGTTTCAAACAAGATTCTAAGGGCTTGATGTAGACCATATAAGGCTTTGCTCAACTTGTACACACGATGTGGATATGTAGCATCTTCAAAAACTGGAGGTTGCTTCACGTACACATCATCGGTGATAGAACCATACAAAAATGCACCCTTTATGTCCATTTGATACACTTTAAATTTCATGAATGAGGCATAAGCCAGTAAGACACGAATAGATTCAAGTCTTGCAACTGTAGCAAATACTTCATCATAATCAATACCTTCTGCTTGAGTGTATCCTTGTGCAACTAATCTCGCTTTATTTCAGATAACAATTCCTCGATCATCAGTTTTATTTCTAAATAAACAATTTGTGCCTATAGCATTTTCTCCTTCAGGTGAATCCACCAGATTCCACACTTCTTGTTTGCGAAACTATAATAATTCTTCTTGCATAGCCTCGATCCAACCATTGTCCTTTAACGCTTCGAAAACATTTTAGGAACAATTTGAGAAAGAAAGCAAGAGTATAAGCAGACGTTTGCTTGTTCTGATTTACTTCTCATCGTTCTCTCACTCAAAGGACCAATAATCTGAGATGTTGGATGGTTCTTACGAATACGAGATGCCGGAATCTCATCTCCTTGAACATGATCAAGATTGGTTTGATTCAAGTTGTAAAGCTGATGCAATAGGCTTGAAGAATGTGGATTGAAATTGGGAACTTGAGTCGGTGAGTTGATAAAGTAATCAAGATTACCAGAATCAACTACATCACTAGAGATAGATGATGTTCCAGACTCAGGTTGTACAATTTTTGTACCATCATTAGGAATTGATTATGACACAACTTGGTTTTCTGTAACTGAATGAGCATTATCTTAATGAGAATGATCTTCATTATAAGACTGAATAATAGAATCTCTAACAAAAGAAAAGAAGGGATAGTTTGGCCTTGAATCATCTGCATCGTCAGAATCCGAATCATCACTGAATGAACCGAGATCTCCTTGAATTTTCTTTTTACCTGTAGAATAAAGCAAGTTAGATTGATTAAACAAGTTGGATTGAAAACAGTTTGACAATGAATCTAAATCAAATAACCATGCAGGACCATTTGACACTAATGGAAAAGAGTTTTCAAGAAATTTAACATTGAATGTTTCAACTATAACATTAGTCCTAGAGTTATAAACTCGATAGGCATTTGAAACAGATGAATATCCAATGAAAAATCCATCATTAGATTTTGATTCAAATTTTCCTAAATGATCACTTGAATTCAGAATCATAACCGGACAACCAAAAGACTTAAGAAAATCTATATTTGGTTTCCTGCAAAACATTAACTCATATGGAGTTTTTAGTTTGTCTTTAATAATTAATGAACGGTTCTGAACAAAACATGCAGTTGATATTGCTTTATCCCAGAATGTGATCGGAATTTTAGCATCGGCTAACATGGATCGTGCAGCTTCAATTAATGTTCGGTTCTTCCTTTCAGCAACTTTGTTTTGTTGAGGAGTTCTGGGAGCACTGAACTGATGAGATATTCCTTTCTCTGCACAAAACATGTCAAGAGTTAGATTTATGAATTCCTTCCCATTATCACTTCTAATTATTTTTACTTTTTGATCAAGTTGATTTTCTACTTTAATGATGAATTCTTTTATTAATTCAGTCGTTTCAGATTTAGTATTTAGAAAGAAAACCTATGAAAATCTTGTATAGTCATCAATGATAACTAAACAGTAAGATTTTCTTCCAATAATCTTCACGTTGGTTGGTCCAAAAAGGTCCATATGCAACAACTGAAGGGGTTTGAAATTTGAGTTTATCAGTTTGGACTTATAAGACGCTCTGTGCTATTTCCCTTTTAAACATGCTGAGCATAAATCAATTGTGGCAAACTTCTTCGATGGAAGGCCAATAACATGATTTCCTGCTACAAGCTTGTTCATATTCTTGAAATTTGAATGCCCCAAACGTCTATGCCATAGCTGGCTTTCTCATTTGATGCTTTAGCAAAGAGACAAGTTGTTTATATAGAAGAGTCCACTTGAGACATATCCAGTTTGTATACATCTCGGTCTCTGACAGCTTTAACAACCACGCAATCCTTGCTTATCTGAAATCCTGACTTCAAGATATAGCAGAAAGAATCATCAAATAGTACAAAGTAGGATTTATCACAAATTTGGGATATGCTTAACAAATTAAAGTTCAACTGTGAACAGAAGTTGATTTTATCAAAGCTTATAATCCTGTTGGATACTGTTCCTTCTCTGGTTATTTTTCCTCCTGCATCACCACCAAAGGCGACATGCGTTCTATATTTTAACTTAAAATCTTGTAATAAGGCCTGATTGCCTGTCATATGCCGGCTACACCCGCTATCCACATACCAAGTATTGATTGGTCTTCTCGGGCGTACCTGCAAAACAAAACAATTTAAGTTGAATTATCTACCCAAGCCGAAATGGTCTTGGGCTTTCCAAACTTGTCAATAATAGTAAATTGTTAAAGTGAAGTTTGTTGACATCAGGTTTATTCTTTATTAAATTTCCAATTCTGTTATTTGGAACAAAATTATGCTTGTTTGGAAAATTCTATCTTTTTGACTGACCATTGTTTGAAAAACTTTTGTTTTCAAAACTTTTGTTATTAATTCTCACTGACCTAGGAATGAAATTATCACTTAAGTATTGTTTAGGTCTCACTGAATTATTTCTTTTGAAAGTGTACAAACCTAAGGAGGGTTGGTGTGTTAATCTTTAAAAATCAACATTTTGGTTTCTTTTATATTGTGGATTAACATAATCTTTGCTTACTATTAAGGTGGCAAATACTCTCCTCTGTGAATTCTTTCTAAAGTAACAATCTTTAGTGTTATGAGTTTGTTCATCACAGTAGGTACATTATTTGTTAAAATAACACTCTGAAGTTGAGTGATTTCTCATATCGCAAATGTGACAGTATTTTGTTAAAGAAACATTCAGACGTTTTGTGATTATACATGTCACATATGCTACAATACCTCTGTGGAGTCTTGAATAATTGCTTATTAACCTTTGACGTTGACGTAACATTAGAAACTTGTTTACTTTTAGGTGTCAAAGAGTTAATTTGTTGTTTTTGATTTGAAGAATTATGCTTTTGATTTGAACCACTTTTCTTTTGCATAATTTGTTTTTGTTTTTGAACACAAATTTCATTCTTGTTTTCCTTAGATACAAATATTTTAGCTATAGCGAAAGTCTTAGAATCTGAACCCATTTTCAGATCAGAGGTTGATTTGTTCTTAGGATTTTCTTTAACATCTTGAATGGAGTTCACATTCAACAAACCAGCAGATACAAATTTAATTGGCTTTAATTTTGTTGCTTGATTTGTTTCTTTTGTCTGATTTTCCTGAATTTTTATTTGTTCATTTTTAGCTTTATTTATCTTTTTTCTTCTTCTCTGGTTCCTTGATTTTGTAGAACCGGTTTTTGGTTTAGATTGAACATCCGCAGTTGAAGATTCTTTTTCACATTCTTTCTTTTTCTGGTCTTTTTGCCATTTAATGAATTCTGGATTATTTAGACCAAATGAATTTGAATCTTCTAATGTTTCTTCATCATTTTTGTTTTGAAAATCTGAGTTTTGGTTATTAGTTATAATATTCACTTCCTCCAAGACTGACTCTTCAGGAACAAAAACTTTCTTTGTTTTAGACTTCGGTTCATAAGATTTTACTTTAACAGGATGACCATTTTTTATCTTTTTGTTATCTTTTCTTCAAAAATTTCCACATTTGTTTTCTCTTCTTCAGCATCAGCCATCTTGGTCTTGTTTTGAAAAGCTTTTATTTTGCCTTGTTTTCTGGAGAGTGATCATGAGTGTTAAAATTTTCTGGTAAGGTATTTGTTATTGATTTAGGCATCGGTTCATGAGTGAAACCCAATCCTGTCTTTTGTTTATCTTTTCGTTCATTTACCAGCTTTTCCACAATGGTTTTAGAACTTTTAACTTTGGCGAGATCAACTTGAGTAGCTGCATGAGCTATCTTCTCCAGTTCAAGATTTTTTGTCATCTCTTCAAGTTGTTTTGATACAATTTCAAGTTCTCTTAGAGTTTTGTTCCAAGAATTTTAAAGAGAGATAATCTTTTCGTCAGATACTTTATGATCATTTTTAAGTTTGGTATGCATTAGTTCTTCTTGCTTAAGTTTTTAACAAATCTTGTAAGAATAATTTCTGTATTATTCTACATGCCCGAAGCAAGACTTTGTGCATAATTTTTCTCTGACTTCTGATGGAATTTTAGAATATTTAAGAGGAGAAGTTTTAGAGTTAGAGCTTTCAACCTTTGGTTGATCAGATTTTTCCATCAATGCAACTTCCTCTGAATCTTCCTTGGGATCAGACTTGTCACTCCAGTCATAATCCTCTTCCTCATTCTCAGAGTTTCCATCATCTTTTGGATCATTAAATTCAGACCAATCTTCTTTTTGTATTTCTGCAACAAGAGATAAATTGGAGGTTAAATCAGTAGTAAATTGCTCAGCGTATGCACTCCAATCATAACCATCTTTAATATTAACAATAAGAGCTTTCTTGGGCTCCTCTGATGATTTAGAATCATCTTTCAATTCTGGCATTGGTAGGCTTTGATAAGGTTTCTGAAATGTCTTCTGTGAAGATTGCTGAAACCTTTGATTACTTGAGCTTGATTGGCCATTTCCTCCTTTATTCCATGGAGCTTTGCACTCTCTAGAGAAGTTACCATAGTTGTTACAGTTAAAACACCTAGATTTGGACTTATCAAAACCAACAGACTTGTTTTCACTCGGCTTGTAGTTTTTGTTGACATATGAGTGTTTCTGAGTCCTGTAAGCTATCATAACCATTTGACAGTTGAGATCCATTTCTTCAACATCGTCTGGATCCATTTCAAACAAATCCTACAAAACAAGATCAAGTTGAGTTAGATGACTACCTTGATAAGCTTGAAAGCTTGCCATAAATGCAGTGAAAGCAGTTTTAGACTCTTCATCCTGTAATAGGATGTTTATTACATCGTTAACTTTGCTAGTTTTAGCAGAGTTAGCAGATGGAGACTCTGCTTGAGATTTAGAACTTTTAGGCATAAGAGGAGATTAGGGTTGATTCTGAGTTGTATAGGCAGGAGCACTTGAGTAAGTAGAATCAGTGAAGAACCCTGTGCCAACAAAAAGATCACCCTCATCTTCTAGTGAAGTTTCCTTCTTAGCCATGAATGCATTCTCCACAGTACTTGCTGGAGAAGCAACATATTTATATTGTGACATCGAAGCTGCTCTGTCATTGTTTCTAGAACTTTCATCAATTTCAACAGATTCTATTTTAGCAATCAAGAGATCAAGATCCATTGGGAATTTCTCAGTATGCTTTAACAGAATGATTGTTTGCTTCCATGAAGATGGAAGAGCATTGAGAAGCCTAAAGTTAAGATCTTTTAAATCATTCTTGATGCCTGTAGCCGACATCTAAGTAGTTAGTTGAACAAATCTGTTCATCATCTGATTTATTGTTTCACCAGATAAATGTTCAAAAAGTTCTAATTGTCTCTTTAACTTTTGCTTTTTCAGATCCTGGATCTCCTTTCCACCTTCACATATTATTTTCAAGGCCTTATATATGGTGTATCCCGTCTGATAACCATCAACCCTTGTAAGGACTTCTAGTGGCAGTCCTTTGCACATCAAAGAATAAGCTTTTATATCATTTTTAACTTTCCTGAGATCATCACCCTGTAATCCATCTTCAGGATATGGTTCCTGAGATTCTTTGGTGTAAACAAAACCTCTATCAGGACCATCTGAAATTATAGGAATATGAGGTCCTTTTTCTATTGATTTCCATAGATCAGTATCAATAGAATTCAAGTGATGTTTTAATCTCAGTGACCAATTCTTGAAATCTGCTCTATTTTTCAGCTTGGGAACTCTGTTCTCCGAGTCTTCTGATTTTACCATTTTTAGTTTTTGATTTTTAATAGAAATTTGTTTTTGTTGTTTTTAATGTTTTGAATTAAAACAATGAATTGAAAATATTTTTGGATTTTTTTAAGTTTCTGAAAAATTTCAAAAATTTTCTAAGTGTTAAAACTGATGCGTCCAAATAGTGGTAAAACGCCCAAACAGTTGTGGTACTTCCTTTGAATTTGACATTGAAACGTCTAAGGGATTGCCTTAGAAAAATTCCAAAATGCCCAAGTTGAAAAACGTCTGAACAGTATCAAAACGCCTGAACAGTTGTCAGACGCCTGGTTGGTAAAACGCCCAAATAGTTCAAAAACGCCTCAACAGTTGTAACAAGCCTGGAATTCCTTAGTTTCAGCAAATCTTCAGTGTCCACAGTTGAAAAACGCCTAACTGAAAAACGCCCAAATAGTGAAAAGCGCCTAAACAGTTGTTATGCGCCTAACACTTAGGCAATCTTCAGCAGTGTTTTTGACCTAATGCGCCACATTCATCAGTTTCATACGAACTTAAATTTTCTGACTTCGTTCAAAACTTGATTAATTGATCTGAAATCCTCAAATTATGTATGAACTTGATCAATAATCAATCCTTCAACTTCAATCTCTTCAATTAACAACCAAAATTGATCTTTTGATTCAAGAACAGGTTCGACAAATGAAGAACAGGTTCGAAGAGCTTTTTGCTCAAATTCACTGATTTGAATGAATTGTACTGCTAATTGTGAATCAAATCATGTTCCTGATGATGAAACCAACTGAATTCAACAATTATATGACTGAATTGTTTATCAATCACAGATTCAAGTGATTTTGAGAGTTCGACAGTTGAAGAACTTCAATCACTAAACTGAGAGCTCTGATACCATTTGATGAGCTCAAAATGGATCGATCTGTGATGATTTATGAACACAATTCAATCTAAAACACACAAGTATTCAATTCAACACAAGCAAATCAACAAAAACACATAGAGTTTTCATTGATTAGCATATAGAAGAATACAAAGTGTAGTAAACAGTTATAAAGCATCTCAATCACTCTGAAAACTTAAAACTTACCTACACAAAACATATCTATGCTATATATACTTATCAAGAATACAAAGGAACAAATTTACATAAAAGTCCCTATACTATGACAAAAATATAAAAGACACATAAAGACTAATGTTAATCTTTTAAGAAGCATCTACACTTTCCCATTTCCATTCCGGTATTTCTGGTTGTTAGAGTAACCCGGATGGCTTTTGGTCTTCTGCCTTTACTCTGGCACACGTTAAACATTTCCCTACGTAGGTGGCTATTTCTCTTTTCATCCCAGGCCACCAATAGTTTATTCTTAAATCCTGGTACATTTTGTCATTCCCGGGGTGAATGGAATATTTGGACTTATGAGCTTCATCCAAGATGGTTTCTCTCAGTCCTCCCCATGTTGGGATCCAAGCCCTTCCATTCAACCTCATTATACCATCCTCTGAGGTGTTTAATTGTTCCTTTATCCCCTTTAATCCTTCCCCTTCACAGTTCTCCTCCTTTATAGCTTCCTTTTGATTCCTTTGTATCAGATCTTTCAAATCAATTCGTGCCTCCATTCGCAAGGCCCGAACTCTAAGTGGTTTAGGCCTTTCCTTCCTACTCAAGGCATCGGCCACCATGTTTGCCTTCCCGGGGTGGTATCGGATTTCACAATCATAGTCATTTAACAATTCCACCCATCTTCTTTGTCGCATATTTAACATCTTTTGATAAAAAATGTGTTGTAGGCTCTTGTGATCGGTAAAGATCACGTACTTCGTGCCATACAGGTAATGTCTCTAGATTTTGAGCGCAAAGACTATGGATCCTAATTCCAAATCGTGTGTGGTGTAATTTTGTTCATGCACCTTCAATTGTCGTGATGCATATGCTATCACCTTTCCTCTTTGCATCAGGACACATCCTATTTCGTGGAGTGAGGCATCACAATACACGGTGAAATCGTCATTTACTTCGGATAGGGATAGGATCGGTGCACTACATAGTCTCTGTTTTAGGGTCTCAAAGGCTTCTTGTTGCTTTGGTTCTTATTTGAATTTAGTGCTCTTCTGGGTTAGGTACATCAATGGCTTGGCAATTCTTGAGAAGTTTTCTATGAATCTCCGGTAGTAACCGGCCAACCCTAGAAATTATCGTACTTTGGTAGGGGTCTTAGGTGATTCCCACTTCTTAATGGCTTCGATCTTGGAGGGATCAACCTGAATTCCTTTCTCACTCACAATGTGACCCAAAAATTGTACTTCCTGCATCCAGACCTCACACTTGGAGAACTTGGAATATAGTTGCTCAATTCGTTGTAACTCCAAAATCACCCTTAAATGTTGTCGGTGCTCCTCCTCGGTTTTGGAGTAAATTAGAATATTGTCGATAAATACTATCACGAACTTGTCCAAGTATGGTTTGCACACTCTATTCATGAGGTCCATGAATACCGCTGGGGCTTTGGTTAGACCGAAAGGCATTATTAAGAATTCATAATGCCCGTACCTAGTCCTAAATGCGGTTTTCGGTACGTCATCCTGCTTGATTCTTAACTGATGATACCCTGACCTCAGGTCTATCTTAGAGTAATATCGTGATCCTTGGAGCTGATCAAACAAGTCATCAATCCTCAGGAGTGGGTATCGTTTTTGATTGTGATTTTGTTTAGCTCTCGATAGTCAATGCACATCCTTAGGGTTCCATCCTTCTTTTTGACAAATAATACCGGAGCTCCCCATGTCGAGAAGCTTGGCCTAATGAACCCCTTATCCATAAGTTCTTATAGTTGTGCCATCAACTCCTACATCTCTTACGGGGCTAATCTATAAGGTGATTTAGCTACCGGTGCGGCTCCTGGTATTAGGTTGATGCAAAACTCAACCTGCCTGTGTGGAGGGAGACCCGGTAATTCATCGAGAAATACCTCCTTGAATAACAGTATAGGGACGTCTTCTAGCCGTTTTTCCTCTTCAGTGGTCATTATGTAGCCTAGGTATGCTATGCATCCTTTCCTCAGGCACTTATTGGCCTTTATGCACGAAATGAGATTCATGTCTCGTCTTGGTATCTCACCATATATCACGAGAATCTCTCCTTTAGGTAGGATAATTTTTACTAGTTTCTTATCACATATGATTTCGGCCTTATTCTTCGCCAGCCAATCCATTCCCACTACTATGTTGAATCCTCCTAGTTCTATAGGTATTAAGTCTATGGGGAATTCGTACTCGTCTAGTTCTATCGTGCACCCTACGATTATTTCATCAGCTCTAACTAACGTTCCGTTAGCCAGTTCTATGGTATACGTGTCGGCTAGCCTAGAGGAACTTAGTTCAATTCTTGGTCTAAAACTTGTGGAAACAAAGCTTCTATTGGCCACGGTGTCAAATAGTACATATGTATAATGATTATTTACTAGAAACGTACCAGTGACAACTTCGGGCTCCTCCCTAGCGACTTCCGCATTCATCATGAATGCTCTCCCCTTAGGGCGTCCTACCACTGGTTTCTTGGCTTTAAGCTTGGGGCAATCAGGGCGGGTATGCCCGGTTTCACCACACTCGTGGCATCTCATAGGTCCTGTGGCTTCAGATTTGCATTCCCTTGCAAAGTGACCCGGTTTG
Source organism: Flaveria sonorensis (assembly GCA_025506505.1). Taxonomy (NCBI): domain Eukaryota; kingdom Viridiplantae; phylum Streptophyta; class Magnoliopsida; order Asterales; family Asteraceae; genus Flaveria; species Flaveria sonorensis. The sequence continues at coordinate 34,326,647 of CM046438.1, read as the reverse complement.
TTGCACTTGTAACACACGACGGTCTTGCCCTCCTTGACCTGTGGTTTAACGGCCACTCTCACCTTACACATCCCTAGGTGATGAAGTCCATATTTCCCATAAAAGGGTTGTCTTCCTAGGTAAGGTTCTTTCCATCCTGGGGTCGGGTTGTTGTATTCCTTTCACTTGAACTCCCGCTCATGGAGCGGAAATTCTCCCACGTTCGCTTTGTTCCTACCATATCTGCTCCTTTAGTACCCTCGCATCTTACCACCTCATTATTCAACATCACTGATATCTCCACCTTCTCCTGAAATGTTCTTGGCTTGGCTGCCTTCACCATTCCCCTAATCTTTGGGGTCAAACCCCACACATACCTGCCAATCTTCTTTGATTCAGGGGTTACCAAATGGGGTACAAGCAATGACAGCCAGTTAAACCGGTTGGTGTATTCCATGTGCGTTGTGCCCTTCATCTCCAACCCTAAGAATTAGCTTCCATTTTCTCAATTTCGTTGATCAGGCAGTATCGCTCCACCATTAAACTCTTGAATTCCTCCCATCTCATGCGATTGACCGTATTTCTTCCTCGGGTTTGTAGTAACGTGTTCCATCAATTTAACGCTCCATTTTGAGGGAGTGGGTGACGAATCTCACCTTGTTTTCCTCAACACAGTTTCTTATATCTAGAACAACTTCCATTTCTTCCAACCACCTGATTGTTCCAGTTGCGCCTTTGTTCCCGTAGTAGTCTCTCAATTTACAGGCCATGAATGCCTTGTAGGTGCAACCGGTTCGAACGCGGGCTTCTTCCCGTTCCTCTTCATTATTGTTCATATCCTTGTTCACCTCCCACTCGCGGGTAACTTCTCGGCTTCGCTCAGCATTGACATGAGCGGTTATGGTGGGAAGAACGTTAACAATAGCTTCGGCTATCAGTTGTTGCAACCTAGCTTCTTTGTCAGTGTTGTGGTTGGTGTTGAGGCCATCATTGGTGTGGTTTGTGTTATTGGTGTTGTCAGCCGTGTTTTCATCAGGTTGGTTAGTACGTGTTCCTGATCGTGTAGTGACACCATCCCTAGCATTCGGAGTACGGCCTCGTCCTCTTCCCTCGGCATAGCTAAAGTAGACATTATATTTGTGTTTCAAATTCAAAGGCTTTATGATCAATAGTCATTATAGCATCACAAGCAATAACATTATCACATAATACAAATAGAAGGGATCACATCACAACAAATAACCATCATTAGTTTTTGACCATAGCCATATTGTTAAAATCACAAAATTAAGTTCAAATTACAATCGAGTGTGGTATGAGTGAACATTCACTTATACTCTACAAAATACATAAGTTTAAATAAATGCTCAAAAGTGTTGAAATAAATAATTCAGAGACATGTCAATGGCGGCGACGGCTACGGGTCCATGGATTGAGCACGCACTTGTGGGCGGCTCGGTACAGCTTCCTCCTCATCTTGGCCAGTAGGGATACTGCCTCGTCCATCTCCTCCTTCAAGGTATCATAGTGCTGGTGTCGTCGCCATACCTCTTCCATAGTGGAGTCTCCAACTAGTGGTCCTGAGAAGTACTGGGGTGGATCAACGAACATCTGGTGAGAGGCATTGGAGTAGCATGTCGATTCATTGTAAGGGTCCGCGTAGTACCTTGATGGAGCTAAATGGAAGCTATGACGTGCCATCACGTCATGCTCATAGGGTCCAGTCGAATGCTGTGAAGCTAGTGTTGGTGGCAATGGTGGGACAACCGGCTGTGGCGGTGCCCCGGTCAGTCCTGTAACCAAGTTACCCCATTCCTCCTGGAATGTGGGGACGTGTCGGACGAACATTCGTGAGGTTTGCCTCGCACGAGGTGCCACGTCTTCATCCTTGTCAGGTCATAGGGAACTAACCCGGACAGTCGTCGACGATGCAGATGTATCCTCCGATGCAGACGTATCCTCTGACGATGCAGATGCTAGGAACTACCCTCAGATCATAGCTTAAAGGCATCTATTCCTAGGTTCCTAAATTACCTAACGCGTGGTTAAAGCCTAGGTATCTTCTAGGCAAGATCCTAATTCGCTGTACCCATTGGCTCTGATACCAAACATGTCACGACCCGCCGGGTACGGTGCTTCCCAGGCCGTGACTATCCAAATATCAACACAATGCAGCGGAAGGGTAAAGGTACATGTAATACTAGATTCAATTCATTTAAAAGTAATACAATTATCCCAAAGATAAATAAGGTCTAACATTTGTTAAAGTGTTCTAAACATCATCATATATATTGTCTTAACAGAAAATTATCTAAAACTAGGAGGCAGGCTATCTCCTTATGTCTAATTCTAGTCAACCTCCTAGCCAGCTTACTCATGCCAATCAGTCTTCTCCTGAAATACACACCCAAAAATTCGTCAACATAATGTTGGTGAGCACATGAGTTTATGACACAAGTCTCCCCATATAAAATAAGTTTACAAAGTTCATGATGCACTAAAGAAAAGTATCACAATCAAACCTGGACCTGGGTGACCCTCCCGAGTGCTAGGACATCCCCTAACCCATACCCCTTATTCTTATGGGCTCAGATGTGCCCTACTATGCACATGTATTTCTGCAATAATTTGTGACACAATGATTTTTCAATCTCAATGGTGGGTTTCCCTATCCATAGGGCCCATTGTGTGCGGGGGATTCCCCAAATAGTACTATCCGCAAATCAAGCGGCTCCCACAAGAGTTAATGATTATGCTCATGTTTGGGGACAAGAGAAGGTAGTGTTGCATCATTACAAAGTTATAACCAAGAGTATGTATTTCACCCCAAAAGTGTATCAAGTAAAAAGGGGGTCATAAGACTCACCTTAACTTAGTTGTCACGAGAGTGTTCGTGGGTTTGAGCTACAGGCCGGCAAGGTTCCTAAGTTCATATTTACAGTTTTTAGTTCCATTTCAATCAGTTATGTAAGCCAAGACTTTCTAGTTCAAGTTTGCCTCACGTGACAAGGCGGTTTTCCATTACACATGTGTAATTTGGTGTATTCTTGTAATTTGAGGTCTTAGGTTTGAGAGTAGGACATGTTTGAGTTATTATAGATAAATTTCAGATTATTAAGGTTATTATATTAGTTTTTTATTCCCAAAACAGTAAGGTTTTGGTCATTGTCATGATTGGTCCTTCAACTTTGTTATATTAACGGTTTTAACCCTTATATTTTGGAATTTAGCACTTGAGTTGTTTATTATGTGTTTTATAGTTTTGAGTGAGGTAAGCTACTGTAATTAAGTTGTTTTTATGCTTCTCAAGGTTTTGGAACTTATTTATCTTATTGTTTTGCTAGTGTGATGCTCGGTTTTTGTATTTTAACATTATTTTTGTATTAATTCTTAGGAAATCCTATAATTGATAATATTTGGTTTGTAGTATAATTTTATCATTATAAGGCCCTTACTGTATTTTTAGGTTTTAGGTTGTTTTATATCGGTTTTGGTATTCTAACGATCGGGTTTGGTTTTTAACGGGTTCTTAGATTTGGTTCAACTTTTTGGTCCAACTATGCTTTATATTATTCTAATATACTTATGATAAGTGTTTAAATCTGAAACTTTGGGTTTCTTAAAATATATTTTTACGAATTTTCATTTATTTAGAATAAATAAATTTTATATTTTTGTTTAATAGGCAAACTAACTCTAAAGGTCATAAAATTTTATTTCTAAGCATTATTTAATATTATGTACCTACTGTAATTTTATAAATCAGATTTTATTTGTGGTTGGTAATTCCGTTATATTAGCCGGTTAGTTCCGTTATGTGTTCGTTAAGTCTCGGTTTTGTGTTTATATGCGTTTTAATCTGATTTTACCTATTTTAACAGTTTCTATATCATAAATATAACCTATATGAACTTATAATTCTAGTAATTTATATTAATCATATTTTACGTATTTTTAAGAATTTTCCGAGTTTTTATATATATTAATTTTATAAAAATCGTTCTTTTGTAAAATGTACATTCTTTTGTTTACTAGAATTCATGGTGTTTTACATATTTAAGATGATAGAAGTGACACAAAATTGATTGTGTCACTAGCAAGATGATATAACAAAAAGCCGAGAGTTTTTCGGGTGGTGACGTATATCTTGATGAAGCTGTGAAACGGGGCTAACAGATGAAGCTGTGAAACAGGGCAAACAGATGACACTGTGAAATAGGGCAAACAGGAGGTTGCAGATGAACATGGGGAGGTTGCTAGAAATGAAGATTCAATCCATGTTTGCAGATTGATTAGAGGTGTAGAAGTGAGGTGGAGATTTCGGTTACTACAACAAGTTAGCATGGCTTAGGAAGCTAAGCCATGCATTGGGCAGTCTGGGTGGTGATTAGACTGGTCAAACCACCTTATAGATGGTTTTTAAGATTTTTAGAATGTTTCTAAGTGTTTAGACTTCGGAAGATAGAAATTTTTGGGCTGCACAGTGCTAATGCGCCTATACAGTGCCCATGCGCCCGCTGCTCATGCGCCTGTACAGTGCCAATGCGCCTGTACAGTGCTTGTGCGCCTAGTGTTCCTTAGTTTTTCCAAAGGCCGCACAGTGTTAATGCGCCTGTACAGTGCTCATGGGCCTGTACAGTGCTCATGCGCCTAAGAGAAAAACAAATGCGGATGAAGTATACCAAATGCGGATGAATGGATCAAATACGGATGAACGGATCAACAAATGAGGATGAAGTATACCAAATGCGGATGAAGGGATCAAATGCGGATGAACGGATCAACAAATGCGGATGAAGCATACCAAATGCGGATGAAGGGATCAAATGCGGATGAACGGATCAACAATTGCGGATGACTTTAGACTTAAAATTTATTATTATTATTATTATTCTTTTGGTAACTCTTGTTTATTAACTTTTTGCCACAACTATTACTAGGGCTTTGGGCCCAAGGCCGACTAGTGTTGGTAGCTCACGAACAAATCCATCACATGGCCCATTGGTCAATCCAAAGTTTGATGGGCCTAGCCCATTAAGGTGTGTGTGTATATTAAATGGTTTGATCATGTTCGGCCCATCACATGGGCTCTGGTTGATCATTGTGTGGCCCACTATGGTTTCTAAATTTTTTTTTCTGGGCCCAAAACCAGGGTTGTCACACTACGCCTCTTGTCAGCATACGACTTTTGCCTATCTTTTGCCGCCTTCATAAAGGCCTTGATCTTCTCCAACTTTTCAGTCGTAGCCTCGATCACTTCTACGCTCCCCAACTCCTTCTGTCCGATGTCACCCTAACATACGAGAATTCTACACTTCCTACTGTATAGCATCTCATATGGTGGCATACCAATGCTGGTATGATAATTGTTGTTGTATGAGAATTCAGCTAACGGTAAGTGTTCGTCTCAACTTCCTCTGAAATCAATGACGCATGCTCGAAGCATATCCTCAAGCGTCTGTATAGTTCTATCAGACTGACAATCCGTCTGAGGATGATAAGTTGTACTGATGTGCAACCTCGTCCCTATCACATCATGAAATCTCTTTCAAAACCTGGATGTAAACCGAGTGTCACGGTCAGACACGACAGACACGGGTACACCATGATGCGTCACAATCTCTTTGATGAATAGAGTTGCCAACCTCTTAGATGAATATGTCTCGCGGATTGGTACAGACGGTCAACTATCACCCATATAGCATCGTACACCCTTGCCGTACGTGGTAACTTCCTAATGAAGTCCATGGTGATATGCTTCCATTTCCACTCGGGTATATCCAAAGGTTGAATTTTTTCATATGGCTTCTGATGCTCTGCCTTCACTTGCAAGCAAGTAAGGCACTTACTTACATACTCCGTTACTCACGCTTCATACCCGGCAACCAGTAACCTTTCTTCATATCATGATACATCTTTGTAGCACCGGGATGAATGGAGTATCGAGTCTTATGAGCTTCATCCATGATTCTCCCCTGTAGGTCTCCATAACGAGGGATCCATATCCACCCGAAGCGGGTTCTAACTCTGAGAGTTTTTTCACCTAACTCCATGACTTGACCTCTCATCTTTCGGTGTTAAAGCGATCTTCTTTCAACGCCTCATCTTGGAACCCCTTGACCTGTGTCATCACATCGAAAGTCATCACCACCGGTAAGCTTTCACCCGGATTGGCTCGGGTCTCTCCTTTCGGCTAAGGGCATTCGCTACTACGTTGGCCTTGCCCGGATGGTAGTGGATCTCACAATCATAATCCTTGATCAACTCTAACCACCTCCTTTGCCTCATATTGAGGTCCATCTGTTCAAAGAAGTATTTCAAGCTCTTATGGTCAGTGAAGATAGTGCACTTCATCCCGTACAAGTAGTGCCTCCAAATCTTCAATGCAAAGACCACAGCCGTTAGCTCCAAGTCATGAGTAGAGTAATTAGCCTCATGGATTTTCAACTATCGGGACACATAGGCTATTACTCTTCCCCGTTGCATTAGCACGCAACCCAATGCCAAATAAGAAGCATCCGAATAGACCACTAAGTCTTTGCTCCCTTCGGGTAATGCCAAGATAGGAGCTTGGGTCAATCTTGCCTTAAACTCTTCAAAAGCTTTCTCCTGTTCTAGACCCCATACAAACTTCACATCTTTGCGAGTCAATTTAGTCAATGGTGAGGCTAACTTAGAAAAGTCTTGGATGAATCTCCTGTAGTAGCCCGCCAAACCCAAGAAACTGCGGATCTCGGATGGCGTCTTTGGAGACTTCCATTGTATCACCGCCTCAACCTTTGCTGGGTCTACCATGATCCCTTCGAAATTTACCACATGACCCAAAAACTGAACCTCGCGCAACCAGAAAGCGCACTTGGAGAACTTAGCATACAGCTTCTCTCTTCGAATAAATCAGGATATCTGCCGAGAGACCTGGTTCATCAAATCCATAAAGGAAGCTGGCGCGTTAGTTAGACCAAAATACATAACGAGAAACTCGTAGTGTCCATAACGAGTGCGAAAAGCTGTTTTGGGGATATCTTGCTCCTTCACCTTCATCTGATGGTAACCAGATCGGAGATCTATTCTCAAAAACCAAGTGGCACCTTAGAGATGATCAAACAAGTCATCAATTCTGGGTAGTGGATATCGGTTCTTCACCGTCAACTTGTTTAACTCATGGTAGTTGATGCACATCCTCATACTACCGTCCTTCTTCTTTACAAAGAAGACTGGAGCACCCCAGGGAGAGATACTCAATCGAATGAACCCTTTGTCCAACAACTCTTGCAACTGAACCATCAGTTCCTTCATCTCAGATGGAGCCGATCGATATGGTGCCTTGGCAGCAGGTTGAGCACCAGGTATCAAGTCGATCTGGAACTCGATCTCGCGGTCCGGTGGCACACCTGGTAAATCATCTGGGAACACGTCTGGAAAGTCACACATAACTGGTACGTCGGACAATTGTGGTACTGACGAATCCACATCCTTCACGTAAGCCAGGTAGGCACTACATCCACGTTTCATGCACTTCTCTGTCACCACCATCGAAATCACCTTCGGAATTGTAGTAACTCGATCACCGTAGATCGTCACCGAACTCCCATCAGGCGTAGTCAATCAGATCATCTTCTTGCAACACATAATATTTGCCTCATAGGCTTCTAACCAATCCATCCCCAGAACCACATCAAACCCACCTAGGGGCATTATATTAGTCGAGAACCTACAGCCTTCCAATTCTAAGTCATCACCCTTTATCAGATCAGAAATCCTGGTAGACTTACCAATGGCAGTTTCTACATCAAAAGGCTCATCAATACTTCTACTTCTAACAGGCAACTTAGCACAGAAGGCAGCAGAAATGAAATTCCTACTAGCACCAAAATCGAATAATATAGAGGCACAAGTTTGGTTTACTAGGAACGTACTTGACATGACATCAGGGTCCACCCTAGCCTCCTCCCGGGTCATCGTGAATGCTCTGGATTTTGCTCTCTGCCTATCTTTCTCGGTCCCCTTCTTTGCCCCAAAACTTTCAGCCCTCGGCTTCTTGCAATCCCTACTCAGATGGCCCTCTTCACCACAGTTATAACATCTTACAACCCCACACTCTCTTGCCATATGACCGGGCTTCCCACACTTGAAGCAAAGATTGAATCCCCACTTACACTCCACTGTATGTGTCTTCCTGTACTTACCACACCTCTTTATTCCCGTACTTGATGTTACTACCCTTCGATCATCCACCCTTGCCCACTTGTTATTTGGAGTGAAACCACCACGACCAAACTGCTTCCCATTCCAGTTCCTAACACCACCACCCTTCTTACTCACCTCTACCACTGCCACCTCTCTCTCATCATACAACCTCCCAGCCAGATCAACCACCGACGTAAAAGTACTCAGCTGGGCGGCGATCATGTGCCTGCGGATATCCACCGGCCTGGATAAACCTCTTGATCTTCCTTGACACCAGCGTCACCTGTCCAGCACCAGCCTTGCCATCTCATTGAACTTAGTAGTATACTGCTGGTGTGTCATGGTTCCAGCCTCCAGCTGTAAGAACCCTCTCTCAATCTTGTTAAGTTCCTTGTAAGGACAAAACTCCTCGATCACCATCTTTTTCAGTTCACTCCACCTCAACAGCCCTGCTGCCCTCGCCCTGGACAATATTGTCCCACTAACATAAAGCCGAGCCCACGAATGCGTGGGTAGCAAACTTCACCTTTTGATCCTCCCTACATTCGCTGATCTCCAACACAGCCTCCATTTCTTTCACCCATCGGTGATCAGCAGCAGTATCCCCGTTACCATCAAAAGTCGGGGGCTTGCATCTTTGAAATGCCCCATAACTACACCCCTTGGAAGTTTCCTGTACCTCTTCTTCTTCCTCTTCATCGTTGGAGACGACCATCTTGGTTTCTGGTTGCTCCTCTTCATCTGAACCTCTCTCCTCACGCCCTCTCCTAACAGTCCTTCTCCACTCCTCCTTCTCTTTCTTTTCATCCTCCCTCACAGCGCGAATAACCTCGGTCACCACAGATGCTAGGATCGTCTGCATGACCCGATGAACTTCCTCCACAACTTCCTCTTTCACAGAGGCTCTTATATTAGCACTCTCATAACCGCCTTCCTGGTGATGAAGCTCGGGCTCCGCAGGAGCCGTCTCAGTAGCCTTAGCCTTGTTTCTGGTGACACGTGGTCTAGCACCACGACCACCCTGTACACCACCTCGAGAAGCCTTCGAAGATCTACCACCAGCCATCCTAAGCGCTATAAGATTCGAACACCAACAAAATCATTCAAGGTAATAGCTCAGTTTATGTCGAGTATAGTAAGTCCCTAATTACAATGGCCAGTTGTGATTAGCCACTTACTTTACTCCTCATCCCCCAAGCATCCCCTATCCTGACTACAACAGTATCCAAATCTACAAAGGGCACATCAATCAGATAGCACGCACACATAATACCGGTTATTTAAGAAAAAATAAATTACCTGATGGCACGTAGCTACTTGGGCTGGCATCCCTCCATTCGGTCCCATTCTCAGTTTAAGTTTAGGTTTTTGCAAATAATTTACCCAATTCTCTTAAACTTTGGCTCTGATACCAACATGTAAAGCCGTTCCTGGGAACCCCACTGTTGGTCAATCACAGCCTTATTTATAATAAGACACAATAAATTTCATAAAAACATTGCAGCGGATTAATTTATCAAAAAACCATTCATGCATTAATATTTGATGTTGAAAAATAATACATCATTGTTTTAAAAGAGTTACAAAAGAATATTCAGTTGTATTACAAAACAACAACATTATCATGCATGAAATGGATGCCAGTCTTTGCCCGCCAAGTAGTTTCACCCTCGTGCCATCCTCAGCAACAAGCTACCTGCCAACTGAAAATGCATAAAAAGTCAGCGTTGCTGAGTGAGTTCTAGTTTTATAAATAAGATACTTTTCTTTCGTTTAAAACATTTTCTTTACTTTCGTACATGGTCATCAATCTTACATACATCAAGGTAATATCATTATTATCTTCCATTATCGCACATAATCGTTTGTTTTGCACTTTTTCATTATCTTTCACTTCTATCTAGATCCTGTCATAAGCTATGCCCCATGGTTAGGCACGAAGCCACCTCAGTCTTGGGGTTAACTGACAAGGATCCCATTTCGCACGTATGGATCAGTCACCAAGACTGACCCCCCTATGTGTACCCTCATGGGTTAGCCAAGATCGCATACTACATCGCACACAGTTGAGCTAACAACTCTTCAATGAGCTGTGAACCTCTTTAAATTTGCTTGCAAGACTTTCATTCATTTGTTATGTTCCACTTTTCAGTATCTTTAATCTTTCGCTTCTTTTATGATAATACTTTATGTATAAGAGCATTAACACACCATATAAAGTCACGTAATAATACGTAATAAGGAACATAATAACAGATCACAAACATGCGTAACATGAACAAAAATAAACAACCAAAACATTCCAGAGCTTAATCATTAATTTCTTTTTCCCAAGGTTTTAGAAAAATCCTAAGTCAACTTAGGCGTATGGGCACTATGTAGGCGCATGGGTACTATGTAGGCGCACGGGCAGTTGGTCGCATGAGAAAAACATAGGCGCATGGGAAAACTTGGGCACTTGGGAAAAACTTAGGCCCATGGAAACACTTGGGCGCATGGGAAAAACTTAGGCGCATGGGCAAAGTGTAAGGCGCATGGGCAAGTGTTAGGTGCATGGGCAAGTGTTAGGCGCATATGTAGTTTACCAGTTCTAACTTATACTAATTTCAGTCCCCATTCTTCATCCTAATGTATTCTTAGCCCAAATCTAACATACTAAGCACTTAAAACAAGCATACAACCACATGACTCGGTCAAACATTCACAAACACACACCCCCACGTAAAACAGGGGTAAACATACGGTTCCAACACTCTTAGTTGTAAAATGATAGTTTATATGCATTTCAGCCCCAAAACAAGTTTAAAACAGAAAAATCAAGGACCTAGAACTCACCTACAGCAGCCTTCTAGTAAAACTCCTCCAAACTCGAGAGCACTTGGAGTTCAAACACCTAAACATACCAAAAACACATAACTAAACACAGAGGAACACATAAGACTCGGTCCAAAAGCTGAAAATCCAGCTGAAACCGAACAAAACACACGAAAAGCTCACCTTCAAGCTGATCATCTTCTTCTCTCTAAAAACCGATAGAAACTCAGTTGTTCTACTTTTTTTTGCAGCCGAAACTGTTGGTGGAGCAGGGTAGTGGGCGGCCATGCCCACCTTTTAAACATCATAATAATAATGTTTGCCTCTTGCACAACTTTAACCCCTTAACTTGGGTTATTTCACCTTTCTTTCTTTATACTTCTCTTTTCTTTTCTTTTTTTTTTTTTGTAATTTTCTGGGTGTTACACATCTTCTTTATAATATTAAGGATATTATCAGTCAGAGGCGAATTACAACTTTGAGCAAGATTTGTATTACAAAAATTATGAACCAGAGATGAAACAAAGCTCAAGTTATAAGGAAGATCATAATGACTATCATCAAGAATACTCTCAGGCAATATACGTGGATGTTAATAGGTATAATCAAGGACATTCTGATGGATGATCGAACCACTCAAATACTTCTCAATGTTTTGATCAGAATCAATGTCAATTTCCTAAACAAGAGAATGTTATCCAGAATGTTGTGCTATTTCAAAATGATTTTCAATCTGAGGAGGAAGAAAGTATTGCTCAATTGGAGTTGATATTGCCCAAGATCAATAAGTTGTTATCACAACATCATCTTTCAGATCAGGAACAACTTTACTACTTAACTATCAAGCGTGATGCATTATTATTGAAAATAGAATTAGAAGAGTCCATCTCACCATCTGTAAAAGTTAAGGATGAGGCCATGGAGAATAATACCACACAAATTCTCTCATTTGTTGAAGAGCCATATAAAGTATGAGTGGTGGTTGATAGTTATGATGATAATGTGGAAGAAGAGCCGATGGATCTTTTAGAGCAAGAAAATGAATATGCAGTCTCACTTGAAGATAAGAAATCTTCTAAAAAGTCAATGATAGATATGATCAAAGTTTATTCTAAGCCTTCTCATATACTTATTATACCAATCAACAAAGTTGTGAAAGAAGGTGTGAAGATAAAGAATAGGAAAGTGGGAAAGGAAGATGCCAGGAAATTTATTATAAAGTGGAAATGCAACAATTTCTTAATTTACATGCCTATAATTGGGAAGCAACTATAGTCATGTCAATTATCAAGTATTTGTTGGGAACTCGGTAGGCAAATGCACACTTCGACCACCTTAGTGGTGACAAGTACGGTCTGACTGAAGACCTAAAACTTAGCACTTGCGGGAGGCAACCCGAGAACTTTGTGGGTGTGTTCACTAGAAACCCTCATGAGACTACAACTCGTCCACTTGGGTATACCGAGGGGTTTAAAGGCTTGTTGCATACGCTAAATGCAATCGTGATTCCTATGAAACTGAGTTTTAATTCTTTTATTATTTTTTGTTTTTTTTCTTTGGTTTGCTTTGTTTTGCTTTGATAGTCAATCACGAGACACAAGCACTCAAGTATGGGGAGGCACAAGTTGGTTGATGAAGGCTTTTAATAATGATTATGATCAGGTCCATGTGCACTTTCCACTACTTTGGTTTTGAACAATATTCTTTTCATGCTTTTGTTGAAATTGATTGATAATATGTTAGGATATGGCATACTAGTCTCCCTTCATAATGAATTGTCTTGATTAGCAATAATAGAAATGAAATTAAGAATCTACTTCCATATGCTATGAAAATACCAATTGTGACTACCATACATTGAGGACAATGTATCTCAAGTGTGGGGATAAGGGAAGAATAGAAAAAATTGAACCTTTGAAAAAATTGAACCTTTTTGAAAAATAAATCAAATAATAAGTTTAATTGTGCATGAGACCTAATTTTTTTTTTCATACATGGTTAATTATCACTTGTTTGTGCATGTATAGATCCCTTAGCATGCTTGTTTTGAAATTATAGTAAGCCACTCCCGTCATGAGCTTTTATAAAATTAGGTAGAATTCTTAGAAGGCATAACAAACCGGATGGTATTTGACATATGTGCTTCACATTTTTAACCCTTTCCCACCGTTTCTGTAAGAATTTGAGCCTAATTGAGCAATTCATAGCATATGTTGATTTGCTTTATATTTTTGTAAAATAAGGGAAACCATAATGTGCATTTAAGTTAGAACTCGTGTAATTGATGCATGTCAAGATCATGAACCAATATGTGCATAAATGTGATAGAGGTGTTAGGAATGAACCATTTGTTGAACCTTTTCTTTTGAATTTCATACCTTGATAAATTTCCTTTAGACACCATGTTGAGCCCTAACTTGTCGTTTGTATAACCCAACACAATAAGCCTACAAGCCTTAGCCTTTTTATGAAACCATGGGTGATGAAGTTCAATCCATGACTTGTTTAGAAGTGTCTTTTAAGTATTAGTTCAATAATAGTATAATTAGTTATGAATGTGTGAAAAAAAGAAGAAGAAGAAAAAAAAAAGAGAAAAAAGACTAAATATGAGGTCAAAATGACCAAAATATGAAGCAACAAAAATAATGTGAGAATTCGGTGATATTATTGCAACTAGATGATAGAGATTGATAAATAAGACGTCTAGCATGTTTAAATAGAATGTCATTCACCATTAGCCACTATAAAAATCCCTATTCTATCCCACCTTAAGCCTTAGCCTAACATTACAACCCATGAAAGACCTCTTGATTTATGTATTATATTATGTTAATTGATGGTGATATGATTAATACACAAGCTTATGATGAAGATGTACAATCTTGGTTTGAGAGTTCCAGATATACTAGTATATAATCACTAGTCCACAAAACAAACCGAGAGGAGTGTTCATTGTGAGGAATGTGAATGCATGAATGCTTGAAACAAAAGGTGAAGTTATGCCAATTAAGGTGATTCTAAGTTTAAAACATGAATGATATTACATGTTGGGTTGTGAATCTTACATGATGAAAGTTTAAAACTAAGTAGACCTTGGGACCTTAACTTATACAAAGTTGTGATAACTTAGCATGTTTGATTAAGTAAGGTCAATTGTGCAAATAATTTTGTTTGAGGACAAACAAAAAGTTAAGTGTGGGGATGTGATAAAGTGGTAATAATTCAAGGTATAATTGATCTAAATGCTTGATTTTACATTATAATTATTGCAGGACCGTTAAAGGGTTCTTAACACTTAGTTAACACACTTAGGAGGATATTAATATCACTTAACAGTTCAAATAGGGAACTGAGAACTTTTACAGATGCTGCAATGCACAACACAAGTAAGTAAAGAACAAGAACACAAGATCTAAGTTTTCAAGGAAGTAGTATATTGCTTCTCAAGTTCTATTACAAGTGTTTGCACTCCATGCTAAAATACAAGAACCTTAGACTCTTTATACTAATCCTACAACCATCAATTTACAAAAGACAGTTGGAAAGTGACTAATCTAGACAACAAGATCAGCCTAAAATCAAAAGACAGATTGCCTTTTGACTAGTGACTATGACAGGCCATAGCTCACTTGACTTTTCTACTACAAAAGTCCAAAAAGAAACAAATACAGAAACTTGCAGACAAAGACCTTATCTACTTTATCATAAAGCATGGGAGTTTCACCAACTGATGATAGTTGGTGAACCACCAGAGTGGCAGCGGACAGATGGTTGCTTTATGATAAAGTTGATGGAAAATGTGACTTTTCTCTCTCTTCTAAAGGTAAATTAGTCTTGTATTTATTCAGCTTTGGAAGACTTTGTCTTGAGAGCTTCTGAAGACTTCATCTTTATACTTCGGAAGACTTGACACTTAGTGTAAAGCTTCCTTATCATTTTCTTCAGAACTTATCCTTGGAAGATTTCACACTTGGCATTCTTCTTTGTATGCATAAATCTTTCGAAGTTAGTTCTTCTTTGTTCCTTAGTGCATGTTGGAAGACCTGGTTGTTTTGGAATCTTTTGGTTGATCCTTTGGTTGCATCAGCCTCTTAACCTCAGAAGTTTCTACAAACTCCCCCTAGGCTGATGCTACCAAAACAGAGAGGTCTTCAGATTGGGATAGTCCACATGAGAATCTTCAGAACTCCTTTCTTCATCAGTAGATCAGGATTCTTCAGACTCATGAAGTACCTTCTCATGTCATAGAGATCATGCAGAGGGAGTTCAAGCATGTCACTAGTGAAGTAGATATGTTGTTCTCCCTAATCTCTAGTGACATACCATCTATCTGGGTTTTCATTAAATGCCCAGGATAGAATTGGTCTTTCAACAAAGAGAGGCTCTACTATGATAGGAGTTGGTTGAGAGCCCTCTACATGCACTTTCTCAGGATGTTCTGACTCATCCTGAGGTTGGGAGGAGGATGCCTTTCTTGTTTTCTTCTTGAAGATCTTCTTCTGGCCATCCTCTTTCTTCTCCCAGATGATTTTGACTGAGAGGGTTGGTTTTCTCTACTAGGTTCTTCAGTGGATTCCCTCTCAGTTGGGATCTCCTCTCTCCCAGGTTCAGAAAGAGAGGGAGAAGAAAACTGCTGTGGGTTAGAAGATGAAGTTGGCTGTTGTGTAGCTTTAGGTGCAGGTGGTGTTGTCTCTGTAGGTTCCACCTTTACCTCAACTTCAGGTTGAGCTTGACTTGATGATGAATGAAGATCCACAAGCTCTCCCCTTTTAATCTTCTGCTTGATCATCCTTATGTGCTCATCCATTGTAGATAGAGACATAGGACCAAGCCTCCTTCCGGAGAACCCATAAGCTTCAAGAAGCTCATCATCTTCTGCCTAAAACTTTTTCAGACTTTTCTGGATGATGGCTCTTGATTTAGCAGTCTCTTCCCTTTGCCTCTTTCTAGCAGCTTGTTTTTCTCTTTTAGCTCTCTTTTCTAGCTGCTTGTTATATTCAAATAAGATGTAGTCATATGGCAAGGGAAGAAGTGCTGGTGCCTGATAGAGACCTGTGGCACTCAAGTAGTTGATCATCTTTAATCTTTCTTCTTCATCAACTACTTGAGGTTGTTCAGCAGCCATAGTCTCTTCCTCAGGACTTTCCTGAACTGGGGAGAGAATAGGAATGTCCTTATAAAGCCTTTTCCTCCTCAATTCTTCTTTGTTTGAGGTTTAAGGCTGCATCCTCAGCTTCCTTTCTCTCCTTTGACAGCTCTGTGTCTGCCAGTTCATTTAACTCATCCAAGGGGAGAGAGATGAGTTCATCAACATTATAGTTCCTGGTCCCCAGATAATTGAGTCTGGCTGCCCTTAGTTCATCTTCTTGAGTGTTTAGAATAGGGCAGCCCTGATTGCAGCTTGCATAAATCCTGGGGAACCACTAGAACTCTCTCCCCTTAGCTTCCTCTTCCTCTCTCTTTTTTCTTCTTCAATCTCCTCAGCAGTGAGTTTTCTTTTGCCTTTGTCTGCCACAGGCTGAGGAGAGCTTTGGCCTTCATTGCTTGGTTCACAGACAAGATCTGGCCAGAGAGAGGTTGTGATGCACCATCACCAGCTGGTGCCTCACTGAGGGTATGGGGTGCTGGAGGAGATGTTGTCTCAAGGTTCAAAGTTTCAGCCTTAGGGCCTTCAGTCAAGGCTTTCCCTTTGAAGCTAATCTTAGGGTCCACCTCAACATCAGTTGACCAAAGGCTTCCACTGCTAGCCTCTGTCTATATAGTGCTGATCTCCTTTTGAATTCTTCCAGCACCTAATCTTGAATTTTACTGGCTAGTCTGGCAGCTTGTCTGTTATTTCTTGGGTTGACAAGTGCCAGATCTACCAGATTTATACCCTCATAGAAACTCAGGTTTGAAATGTTTAAGATTTCTAGTTGACCTTGAGCTCTAGAGAGTACAAGAGCTTTCTTTTCACTATCATGGATTGGGTTCTCAGAAGGGGCAAACATTTCTCTTGGTACTCCCTCCTCAAACAGTTGTAGTATTAACAAATGTAGATCACTGTCTAGAGGAGGTTGCTGAGTATGGACAACTGCAAGAGAGGATGGTGAGTCCTCTATGTCTATACTCTGAGAGGAACTCCTAAGTTCTGTGATTGTTAGGATTTTCTCCCCCTTTTTGGTAGCATCACCCTCTTGCATAGGTGAGCTAGGAGATTATCCATGACATCCACAGGTTCTTGTGGACCTGGATGAGTTGATCTCATTGGTCTCTCAGCGAGCTTACCCTTGAGATCGGTGATCTCAAGTTGCTGGTCATTGACCTTTTCTGCAAGATAGTCACCTGAGATTCCAGGTGAGCTATCTTTGACACAAAGTAGGTGCACATGTTTGAAAGTTTGTGCACCTTTTGTTGCAGACTCCCCTCATCTTCAGATAAAGAATCATAGGGGGATGAGAGGATTGGACCTGAGTCTTCTCCCTCATCACCAGCATAGGTTTCTTGGCTGCTGGATTTCCCCTGCCTAATGACATCTTCAAGAGAAGTGTCAAGAGGCTGGGTTGCCATGGTAGAGGTCCTAGTGATGTTATCACTGGCAACAGTGATAGCCTCTGCCATATGGATCTCCTGGACAATCTGAAGATCCACCTCAGTTTGGGGCGTCTGATGTGGGCTAGAGATAGGTGAGGTAGGAGCACTCATCGCTCCTTGAGTGTGGGAAGAGAGGAGAGACTCATGGTACTCATTGAAACCCAAATCTTCATCAGAGTAGAAGTCAAGGCTAGGAAGTGGTTGATTTAAATCAAGAGGCTGGGGATGGTAACTTTCCCCTGAAGGTTGATCACTAGAGTGTTGAGACTCAGAGTGATGGCTTAAGGCTATTTAAGAGGGTGTGAGCTCATCAGGCTGAGCATGAGAAACCTCAGCACTGATAGTTACAAAGATGGGAGTGGTTTGCTCCTCAGGGGAAGTGGGAGCTCTAGTGTCCACTTCCTCCTTTGTAGGTTGTGATATGGGGGCCTACACATGCTCAATAGTAGGTGCAGGGGTTTGTTTGGATTTTCTGGTGTAAGTGATGGTAATGTTTGGCCTTGATGGTGGTTGAGAAGTGGAGGGTGTTGGTTCATCACTAGCTGGTGCTGCTAGGATGTCACCCTGAGCAATGAGCTCAAACATTTTTGGAACTAGGGCTGTTTCTACCCCTGAGAACCCAATAGATGGCTTTTTCATTGTTTTGAAAATGCCGGGCCTCATATGTGCAAGTTTAAGAACATTGCCTGTTCCCCTCAACTGTGGTCCTAATTCATAGTTGAGAATGTGTTGAACATACCTGGGGAACATGTAATATTCTAAGGAGTCCAAATTTGCAAGTAAATTTGTAAAAACAAACTGAGAATACCTAAATTTGACCCCTTGAACCATCCCATGGACAATGAAGGAAAGGTCTTCTGGAATCTGGTCCCATCCTCCATGTTTATTGGATAGGCTGTAGATAATGACATTGGTATGAGACCTTCCTCTTCTTGAAGGTCTTGACTGTGAAGTCTCCTTCATATCCCATCTGCTCAAAGGAATGGTTTACAGCAGTCTTTGGGAAGGACATTTCACCTTCCTCATCATCCAGCTAAAGATGGGTGTTTATGATGGCTGGAGTGATGAACAGTGTCCTCCCCTGCACTGTGGCAGATAGTGCCTTCTCCCCGTCCATGGTAACCTCTTGACAGGTCCGCCTAGAACTCAAGCAATTGATCCTCATAGAGAGGAGTATCGATTGTAAGGGAGGTGTAGTAATGAGACAAAGAAAGAAACCTACAAACATCTAAGAAGCTTGGATCCTTCTCAGGGTCTAACATAGCAACTTGGTTGTGTTGCCTATGCAGGTGCATGGAGAAATCCGGGTCGTTACCACGATCAGGGTTGGCCATTTGGAAGCTTTGTAGTGAAGGAAGATAGAAGAAGATGAAATTTGGGGGTAAGTTAGGTTAAAGATCAATGAGAGAGGTGTGATGAAAGAGAACCGTTCGGAAAGATATACACTGGATTTGAGACAAAGTTAATTGAAAAGATAAACTTTGAAATCCGGATGTGGGTCCTACTTTCAAAAAGCACCCAAAAAGTTAGTTTTCTTGGAAGTAGAAAATAACTTCCGAAGACAATTGTGGCTTCGGAAGATTTGAAACAAAGCTTCCGAAGGTAAATTATGCTTCGGAAGATATCCCCAAGAATTTTGAAAATTTTGACTTCGGAAGAAATGAGTAAGTCTTCCGAGACTAAGTTGCTTTCGGAAGAAATTTGTTCTTAAAATACATTAAATTGTTTATAAGAGACTTAAGCTTTCGAAAGATACTTCAAGAATTTCTTCCGAAGGTAAATCTTAGATAAACAAGTTGAAGGATTTTTAGGACGTAAATTTCTTCCGAAGACAATTTCATTTCTTCCAAAAGTAAATTTTTTTTATCATTCTAAGGAATATCAGTTTAAAATTTTATTTTCTTCCAAAGATAACTGGGCTTATGAGGTGAGCTAATAGACAACTTAGGACACACAATTTTTAGGAGAAAAATTTGATTAAGTTATTTCAGAAAATCTATTCAAAGTTAATCATCCCAATAGCTGATACAAGATATTTAAATCTCTGTTCATCAAAAGCCTTTGTGAATAGATCAGCATATTGTTCATTTGTGTTAACTTTGATTAGTTTTATCAAACCCTTTTCAAAGTTATCCCTAATCAAATGATACCTGATGTTGATGTGTTTGGTCCTTGAGTGCTGCACAGGATTCTCTGTAATAGAGATAACACTGTTGTTGTCTATGTGGATGGGAGTCTCCTTGAAGTTGAATCCATAGTCAAGCATCTGATTCTGAATCCAAAGCACTTGAGCACCAGCTTGCAGCAGCAATGTATTCAGCTTTAGCAGTTGATGCAGACACACAAGATTGTTTCTTACATTGCCAGGAGAGTATCCTTCCACCAAGAAATTGACATCCCCCAGAGGTTGACTTTGCAGTCATATTGCAACCACCATAATCACTGTCTGTATATGCATACAAACTGAAGTCAGAATTCTTTGGATACCAGAGGCCTAAGTTTGGAGCACCTTTGAGATACCTAAGAATCCTTTTAACAGTGATAAGGTGTGACATCTTAGGGTTGGCTTGATATTTGGCACATATGCATGTAGCAAACATAATATCAGGCCTGCTAGCAGTAAGGTACACGAGTGACCGAATCATGGCCCTGTAGAGATGTTCATCAACAGACTCTCCCTCAAGATCAGGACCAACGGAGTGATTTCTGGCTATGGGTGTTTTTGTAACCTTACAGTCAGTCATCTTGAATCTTGTGAGTATGTCCTGAACATACTTTGACTGACTTATGAAGATGCCATCTTCAACTTGCTTCACTTGAATACCCAAAAAGAAATTGAGTTCCCCCATGGCACTCATTTCAAATCTGTTCTTCATCAGCATCTCAAAGTCTGTGCAGAGCTTTGGATTATTTGAACCAAAGATGATGTCATCCACATACATTTGAGCTAGCAATGTGTCGTTTCCTGTTTCTTTGATGAAGAGAGTCCCATCAATAGTACCTCTTTTTTATCCATGCTGACGGAGGTATGTTGATAGTGTCTCATATCACTTTCTTGGAGCCTGATGTAGCCCATATAGAGCTTTATCAAGCTTGCAGACTTAATCAGGATGATCCGGGTCTACAAAGCCAGGTGGTTGTCTAATATAGACTTCTTCATCAATCACCCCATAGAGAAAGGCACACTTCACATCAAGATGGTAGACCTTGAAGTCCTTAGATGCAACATAAGCTAGAAATATTCTTACAGATTCGAGTCTAGCTACTGGAGCAAAGACATCAGTGTAGTCAATTCCTTCTTCTTGAGTGTATCCTTGGACAACTAGTCTTGCCTTGTTCTTGATGATAATCCCTCTATCATATTTCTTATTCCTAAAAACCCACTTGGTACCTATAACAGTCTTCCCTTGAGGAAGAGGGCATAAGTTCCAAACCTTCTGTCTTTTGTTTTGAAGCAATTCTTCTTGCATTGCTTCAATCCAGCTTCCATCCTTTAGAGCCTCATCAACTTTCTTTGGCTCAATTTAGGATTAGAAACAAGAATGTAGACAAACATGACTGTCATGAGTTTGTGCTCTTGTTCTCACCCCTAAGTCAACATTTCCAATGATATTTGTGGTGGGATGTGACTTGTGGATCCTGAGTTGAAGGATCACAGCAAGTTGGTTGGACAGATCAAGATTAGAGAAATTTTGATTGGCAAAGAAGAGTCCCCCACCACATCAGCACACTTATTAAGAGAAACTTGATCCAATGAGTGTGTGATATCATTGATGTTGTCTTCAATGGAGTGGTTATCAGTATCAAGAAATTCTTGATCACTGTCACCACCACCAGTTCTTCCTGCATTAGAGGTTCATTCTCCTGAATTCTGAGCCTCTGAACTGGAATTTGAGAGTAATTCAGTTGAATCAGCAGTATTTGTCATGCTTGTGCTGATTGGAGCCTCTATGACAGGGTTAGTCCCCATTGGAGCTGAAGTAGTCTTCTTGTTTAGTCTTCTCAGCTCAAATCTTGGGTCAGGATCTTCTGTTGACCTGTTATCCATAGATCCTGAAACATTCTCACAAGATTTGTTAAAACAGTTGGTAACTAAATCAAGATCAAATAGCCAATCCGGACCAGAACCTTTCACACAGGGTGTGTGTTCATTGAAAGTTACATTGGCTGACTCCTCAATGATTCTAGTTCTGAGATTGTATACTCTGTAAGCCTTAGCTTGAGAAGAGTATCCAAAAATGTCCATCATCTGATTTCTCAGCAAACTTAGCTATTTGATCTTTGGTATTCAAGATGGTGCAAGGACATCCAAATGTTTGAGAAAACCAATAAATGGTCTCCTTTTGTGCCATAGTTCATAAGGAGTCTTACTATGTGTCTTAACTACCAAAACTCTGTTCTGCACATAGCAGGCTGTGTTAACAGCCTCTGCCCAGAAGGTGATGGGCAGTTTAGAGTCAGACAACATGGTTCTTGCAGCTTCAATAAGTGTCCTGTTTCTTCTCTCAGCAACACCGTTTTGCTGAGGAGTCCCAGGGGACACTATATTGTCTTGATATACCCTTTTCATCACAAAATGCATTAAGGATTTGGTTTTTAAATTCTGTTCCTTGATCACATCTTATGATCTTGACCTTGTGATCAGATTGACTCTCAATTCTTAGAATGAAACTTTTCAAGATTTCAGGGGTCTCATCCTTAGTTCTAAGGAAGAATACCCAAGTAAATCTTATGAAGTCATCTGTGATCACCAAACAGTATGAGGTCCTTCCTAGACTCATTACACTGGTGGGGACAAACAGATCCATATGTAACAAGTGTAGGGGAGTAGTGTTAGAGTTCATTTCCTTTGGCTTGTGAGACACTTTGTGTGGTTTACCTTTCAGGCATGCAACACAATGGTCATCACTTGTAAACTTTTTCTTTGGTATTCCAGTTACCAAATCATTCTTAATCAGTTTATTCATGTTTTTAAAGTTTACATGGCACATTCTTTTATGCCAAAGGAAAGACTCATCACTATTTGCTTTAGATAGAAAGCAAGACACTTCTCTAGAGGGAGTGGTTTCATGCAAATCCATCTTGTACATGTTCCCTCTCCTGGGAGCTCTGAGCAAAATATGCTCCTGAGGAATGTCAACCCCGGGCTTGAGAACAATGCACTCATGCTCAGTAAAGAGCATGTGATGTTTTTGGTCACAAAATTGGGACACACTCAGAAGATTATATCCCAGCTCCTTGACAAAGTTTACCTTCTCAATGATGAGCTTGCCATTTTATAACCTTGCCCTGGCCAGTAATGTAACCTCCTGCATCTCCACCAAAGGCAACTGGTCCTCCATCAAATCTTTCAAAGTGTTGAAGCAATGACTCATTGCCAGTCATGTGCCTAGAGCAGCCGCTATCAATAATCCAGACATTTCTGTTGGTCTTTAGCTGTCCCTGCACAAAAAGAGATGATTTAGTTACATTTGGAAACCCAAGCCTCTTTGGTCTTGGGCTTATTAAGTTCAGATGAAGGCAATGGAATAGTAAATGATCCAATGTTCAAGCTTAAAGGATCATTTGTTGTTGCTGCAGAAGAACTTCCAATCTCAAGATCTTCCTTCATCTTCCACACCACCTTTGGAAGATTAGGCTTGACCTTAACTGCTTCGGAAGATTTTGAGAAATCCTTCGGAGGATTTTGCTTTCACTGTAGCAAGCTTTAGTGCTTCAGAAGCATTCCTTTCTTCCGAGACCAACTTTTCTTCCGAAGGCAATTTCTTCTTCGCCTTCTTCTTTATTTTGGAGCTTCCGAAGGAAACAAATTTTCCTTCCGAAGCTTGTTGTTCTTTCTTCTTCCTAGAAGTCTTCTCTTTTATCAAGTGGACAGTACCTTTGGGATTGTAGATACAATCTTTAGCCAAATTAGAGATACTACCATACAAGACACAGATCATTTGCTTCTTTCTGGGAATCTTCTTATCTGAAGAGGACTGATATTGAACACTTCCCTTCTCCTTTTTCATCTTTTCAGATGATACATCAAGCTTTTTAGGGATAGGCTTGCTATTGGAGATGGGTGATTCAGGCTGTGCAGCAGTGACACACAGTTTATCTGTCTTCTTCTTATTGTTGCTGGAGTGAGTTGAAGCTGAAGTAGAACTCTTGGTACTTGAATTCTTAACAAGATCTTCAACTTTTATCACCTTGAACCCTGCAGAGACAAATACTTGTTTTTGTTTGGGATCAAAGGTGGTCTTGACCTCTTGAGCTTTTCTTGATCTTCTTTTTGCTCTTCTGATCAAGTTCTTTCTCTTGGTCTTACTCAAACCATCTTCTTTTTCCTCCTTAGGAGCATAGTGAGCCTTTTTGGATTGACTCTCTTCACTCACCTCAGAGTCATCCCTCACCTTCTCCTCTTCATCCTCTTCATCACTGGGTCTATGGATGGAAGCTCATCTTGACCAGTTCCACACCTTGGAGATCTAACTGATAGTAGAGAGTGTGGAGGAGCTATTTCACTAGAGCCTAGTCCCTGCTTGTTCTGATAACACACTTTTGCATGTAGCGATGAGGATATCATGTTTTTGAAAGTTTCCTCTTCAAGAACACATTTTTCTGCCCTGGCTTTGCTGATCACAAGCTCAGCCTGGCATTCAGTCAACTTGGTAATGAGATCCTTAATTTGAGTCCTGTAATTTGTTTGCTCATGTTTAAGAGTTAAAACTATTTTCTCTAGATCTTCTATTTTAAGTTTATAGTCATTTTCAGCTCTTTTAAAATCAGCTTTTAAAATATTCAAAGACTCAATGTCAGATCTCATTTCCAAGTTGTAGGACCTGTATCTATTAACTTTAGCAATACATTCAAGAGAGCAAAGATGTTCAAGTACCTTAGCTTCATCATGATCTGCCATGAGTGCTTGGTTTGGAGATGCATTTTCAGCTTGTAAGCTCCAGTCAAAGCCTCTATCTTCAACTGCAACTACAGCTTGCTGTCTTGGCTTCTTATTCCGGTGCCCTCCTTCAGTGTAGTTTGGCCTGGAAGAAGCTTGGCCACCATTAGATGTGGGTGCCTTGTGTTCTCTAGCAAAGTGTCTCATCTGGTTACAGTTGTAACACTTGACTTTGCTCTTGTCCAGCCTGAACTTGCTACTGGCAACATTGATAGGAAACCTTCTCCCAGTCCTCTTGTAGACTTCTGGGCTCTGTGAGTAAGAAGAGCCATCTGCTGAACTATCTCCATATATTCCAGATCATCTGGATGGATACAGTCTAGGTCTTAAAGAGTAAAGAGAAAGTTGCCTGAACTTTCATCAGTGGAAACAAATGCTTGAGAAGAGCTTGTCTCTTGGAAGGGACTTCCTTAGATGTAGCTCTCTCTGGGTGTCTCCGGGAAGGTGATGAAAGGTCCCTTCTGTGAAGTCTCAGGGTAGCAGATGAGATGATGCTGTGGTTCTCTGCTATCCCTTTCAACCACATGAAGGGCAGAACTCTGGTGAGTGTTAGAGTTACCAGATGAATTTTGCATGTTCATCTCCATCTGGTATCCACTGAGTATCCCATATAGCTTAGTGAGAGTGAGGGTCTTGAGATTTTTAGTCCTTTTATTGACCACATAATAGTGTGTCCATTGTCTTGGAAGAGAGGACATAGACTTTCTTACCATATCCCTATTTTCAATGGTCACTCCAATATCAGCCAGAGTATCCATAATCTCAACATACCTAAAGTATTGTTGAGTCATGGTTTCACCTGTTTTGAAGGTGAAATTTTCAAACTGCTGCTTCAGGAGATCTTTCTTGTTCTCCTTGGCTTCATTTGAACCCTCATACATGAGTTTCATTGCATTCCATAGCTGTTTGGTGGTCTTGCACTTCTTGAAACCTCTGTAGATGGAGTTTGGAAGAGCAGTTTGGAGGGCTGTCATAGCTTTCTGATCAATATCAATTCTTTTCCAGTCTTCAGCAGAAAAATCAGCCTTCTCCTTTGGTATCATGCCACCCCCAGCAGCAGATGAAGAGGTGCATGGTACATGAGGTCCGTTGACAACAGACTCCCATATCCTGGAATCTTGAGACTTGATAAAGCCTTCCATTCTTTGACACCAAGTGTCAAAATCTTCAGGAGTGATCGGTGGGGATTTTGTCATGGTTCCAGTTTCCATATCAGCTTTTGAGATAGCTGCCATTTGAAGAGTTTAAGTGATGTGTGTTACTAAGAGGTTTTGAAGATGGTGAGATCTTGTAAACAAGAGCCTGAATGCTCTGATACCAAATGAAGGACCGTTAAAGGGTTCTTAACACTTAGTTAACACACTTAGGAGGATATTAATATCATTTAACAGTTCAAATAGGGAACTAAGAACTTTTACAGATGATGCAATGCACACCACAAGTAAGTAAAGAACAAGAACACAAGATCTAAGTTTTCAAGGAAGTAGTATATTGCTTCTCAAGTTCTATTACAAATGTTTGCACTCCATGCTAAAATACAAGAACCTTAGACTCTTTATACTAATCCTACAACCGTCAATTTACAAAAGATAGTTGGAAAGTGACTAATCTAGACAACAAGATCATCCTAAAGTCAAAAGACAGATTGCCTTTTGACTAGTGGCTATGACAGGCCATAGCTCACTTGACTTTTCTACTACAAAAGTCCAAAAAGAAACAAATACAGAAACTTGTAGATAAAGACCTTATCTACTTTATCATAAAGCATGGGAGTTTCACCAACTGATGATAGTTGGTGAACCACCAGAGTGGGCAGCGGACAAATGGTTGCTTTATGATAAAGTTGATGGAAAAGGTGACTTTTCTCTCTCTTCTAAAGGTAAATCAGTCTTGTATTTATTCAGCTTTGGAAGACTTTGTCTTGAGAGCTTCTGAAGACTTCATCTTTATACTTCGAAAGAGTTGAGTCTTTGGCTTCGGAAGACTTGACACTTAGTGTAAAGCTTCCTTATCATTTTCTTCAGAACTTATCCTTCAGAAGATTTCACACTTGGCATTCTTCTTTGTATGCGTAAATCTTTCGAAGTTAGTTCTTCTTTGTTTCTTAGTGCATGTTGGAAGACTTGGTTGTTTTGGCATCTTTTGGTTGATCCTTTGGTTGCATCAGCCTTTTAACCTCCGAGGTTCCTACAATTATGGTGGAATAGTTTCAAGTTATTTGTGTTTTGATTTATAGGTGTTAGGAGCTAAAGGAGGCTTATTGTAAGGCCCCGATCCTGGAAACCCCACAGTTGGTCATTTATAGCACTTTTAATATTATAAACACATCCAGATTCATCAAAACAAGAAAGCATTGCAGCGGAATAGTTTAATAAAGCCATAACATTCATTATCCATTACTTTGTCCAAAAATACATGGTTATGCTAGTTAGAAAAGAACATCTAGTAGCATTTTAAAACAAAATAACTTTTCACTGTGCCATGGATGCCAGTCTTTATTTGCCAGGTAGCTTATATCTTGTGCCATCCCCAATAACTCCATTACCTGCCAACTGATATGCATATAAAAAGTCAGTGTTGCTGAGTGAGTTCTAGTTTAATAATATAGAAAAAGATACACTTCTATAAACTTCACTTGGTGATCATTCATCAATATACATAATCAATCATTAAGAGATTCATTATCTTTCTTTCTTTCATTATCTTTCTCTTTTATTAACTAGGATTGCACAAAGCAAGAGCCTACATTGTTGGTTGGTAACAGATGTCGAACCCCTGTCGGCAAACATTTATCATGGTAGCAATGAGACAAAACTTAGAACAATAGCACAAGTATTAGTTTTCAAGGATGTTGTATATTGATCTCAGGTTCTATTACAAGCGTTCAAAGCATAAATAAAATACAAGGACCTGAGACTCTTTTATACTACAACCTACAACCGTCAATACCTGGAAGGATAGATGGAATTGACTAATCTAGACAACAAGATCAATCTAGAGTCAAAAGGCAGATTGCCTTTTGACTAGTGACTATGACATGCCATAGCTCACTGACTTTTCCTAGTACAAAAAGTCTAAGGGAACAAAAGAAGAAAATTACAGACAAAGACTTTATCTACTATTCACTAAAGAATGGAAGTTTCATCAACTCATACAAGTTGGTGAGTTATCAGAGTTGCAGCAGAAAGTTGGTCAGCTTTATCAAGAGTAGATCAGAGAAAGCATCTTTTCTCTGTCTTCCAAAGAAATCAGTGTTCACAGCAAAGTTGTTTCGGAAGACTTTGTCTTTGAAGCTTCGAAAGACTTCATCTTTGGCTTCGGAAGAACTTGGTCTTTGGCTTCCGAAGTTTTTACACTTGGAATATTTTTCTTGTTAAGTGTAAAGCTTCCGAAGTAATTTCTTCTGAACTTTTGGCGTCGAAAGACTTTAAACTTACAGTTTTCTTTAGAGAGTGTAAAGATTTCGAAGCAAGTTCATCCTTGTTCCTTAGTACATGTTGGAAGATCTTTGGTTGCATCAGCCTCATAATCTTTAGATAGATCCTTACTAACTCCCCCTAGGCTGATGCTACCAAAATAGACAGATTCTTCAAATGTTGGTAGTCCTTATTAGGATCAGCAGCAAACCTCTCTTCATTATATGGTTAGGATCCTTCAAACTTTCATAGAATCTTCTCATGTCATAGAGATCATGTAAAGGAAGGGCAAGCATGTCTTGCTAAAAGTAGACATCCTGACCTTCTTGATCTCTTGTGACATACCATCTGTCTGGATTGTCAGCAAAACTCTAGGACATGATGGGTCTTCCAACTACAAGAGGCTCTACTCTGATGGGAGTTGGTTGAGCAGCCACTTCATGCACTTCCTCAGGATGTTCTGACTCATCCTGAGGTGTAAAGGTGGATGACTTAGTTTTCTTTTTCTTTGTAGGGGTTCTTCTGGCCATCCTTTTTCTCCTCTTTGATGTTTTCAACTGAGAGGACTAGTCTTCAGCACCAGATGGTTCATTAGTGTCCCTCTCAGTTGGGTTCTCTTCTCTCACAGGTTCAGAAAGAGAGAGAAGAGGACCCTGCTGTGTATCAGAAGATGAAGTTGGCTGAGATGCAGCTCTAGGTTCAGGTTGTGTTGTCTCAGTGGGTTCAACCTTTACCTCAACTTCAGGTTGAGCTGGACTTGGTGGAGAGTGTAAGTCCACAAGCTCTCCCCTTTTGATCTTCTGCTTTATCACCCTTATATGCTCATCCATTATGGATAGAGACATAGGACCAAGCCTCCTTCTAGAGAATCCATACAACTTCAAGAAGCTCATCATGCTTTGTCTATCTTCAGACTTCTTTTAGCTTTTATGGATGATGGCCCTTGACCTTGCAGCTTCTTCCCTTAGCTTTCTCTTAGCAGCTTTTCTTTCTTTTGTGGTTTTTCCTCTAGCTGCTTGAGATATTCAAACTCTATATACTCAAAGGATAAGGGAAGAAGTGCAGGTGCCTGATAGAGTCCTATGGCACTCAGGTAGTTGATCATATTTATTCTTTTAGCTTCCCTATCTACCTGAGGTTGTGCTTGTGCCACAGTCTCTGTCTCAGGACTTTCTTGAGCTGGGGAGAGGACAGGAGCATGTTTGTAAAGTCTTTATAATCTCCTTTCTTCTTTAATTTTGAGGAGCAATGCTGCATCCTCTACCTCCCTCCTCTCCTTTGACAGCTCAGTGTCAGCCAGCTCTTTTAACTCTTCTAAAATAAGAGAGATGAGTTCATCTATATTGTAGTTCCTGGTCTCCAGGTAGTTTAGCCTGGCTGCCCTTAACTCATCTTCTTGAGTATTTGGCCTATGGGCAGCCCGGATTGCAGCTTCCATGAAGCCTGGGGACCTACTTGAACTTTCTCCCCTCAGCTTCCTCTTCTTTTCTCTCTTCTCCTCCTTTAACTCCTTAGGAGTTAATTTCCTTTTCCCTTTATCAACCACATGCCTTAGTGACTCATGATGGAGAGAACTTTGGCCTTTATTGCTTGGTTCAACATTCAAGCTCTGGCTAGAGAGAGGTTGTGAGACACCTTCACCAGCTGGTGCCTCACTGAGGGTACTAGGTGAAGAGGGAGATCCTGTCTCAAGGTTCATAGGCTCAACCTCTAGGCCTTCAGTCAAGGTTTTCCCTTTGAAGCTAATCTCAGGGTCCACCTCAACATCCAGTTGGCCAAAGCTCTCACCTGCTAGCCTCTGTCTATATAATTTTGATCTCAATTTGAATTCCTCTAGCACCCTGTCTTGAATCCGGTCTACTAATCTCTCAGCTTGTCTGTTGTGGCTTGGGTTGACAAGTGGAAGATACACCAGATTAATGCACTCATAGAAACTCAGGTGTGAGATGTTGAAGATTTCCAGTTGACCCTGAGCTCTAGAGATCACAAGATCTCTTCTGTTTGTGTCATACTCGCATCCCATAATTGGATTCTCAAAGGGAGAAGACATTGCTCTTGGAATTCCCTCCTCAAGCAAGTGTTGAATGAGTAAACCTATGTTCATGACTTTAGGAGGTTGCTAAGTCTGGACAATTGCAAGAGAGGTTGGTGACTCCTCTATGTCTATACTCTGGGAGTAACTCCCAGGTTCTGTGGTTGTGAGGATTTTCTCCCCCTTTTTGGTAGCATCACCTTCTTGCATAGGTGAGCTGGGGGTGTCATCCATCACTTCCATAGGTTCTTGTGGACCTAGTTGAGTCCTCCTTAAGGATCTCTCAGCTAACTGGCCCTTGAGATCGGTGATCTTAAGTTCTGGTCATTGACCCTTTGTTGCAAGATAGTCACCTGAGATTCCAGGTGAACTATCTTTGAAACTAGATAGGTGCATGTGTTTGTCAGTTTTTGCACCCTATGTTTCAGACTCCCCTCATCTTCAGTTGATGAATCACTAGGGGATGAGAGAACTGGACCTAAGTCTTCTTCCTCATCACCAACATAGTGTCTTTGGCTGTTGGATTTCCCCTGTATCATGACAGCTTCCAGAGAAGTGTCAAGAGGCTGGGTTGCCATGGTTGAGGTCTTACTGATGTAATCACTTTCTAAAGTGAGAGCCTCTTCCATATGGATCTCCTGAACATGTTCAAGAAGACCCACCTCAGTTGTGGGTATATGATATGGGCTAGACCTGGGTGAATCAGGGGTACTTATTTCTCCTTGAGTGTGGGAAGAAAGGAGAGACTTATTGTACCCACTGAAACCCAAGTCCTTATCATTATAGAAATCAAGGCTGGGAATAGGGTGATATAAGTCTAGCGGCTGGGGGTGGTAACTATCCCCTGAAGGTTGATCACTTGAGTGTTGAGACTCAGAGTGATGGCTTAGGGCTGTTCGGGATGTGAGCTCATCAGGCTGAGCATGAGGAACCTCAACACTGATCATTTGAAAGATGGGAGTGGTTTGCTTCTCAGGGGAACTGGGAGCTCGA
Organism: Flaveria sonorensis; assembly: GCA_025506505.1. Classification (NCBI taxonomy): domain Eukaryota; kingdom Viridiplantae; phylum Streptophyta; class Magnoliopsida; order Asterales; family Asteraceae; genus Flaveria; species Flaveria sonorensis. The sequence continues at coordinate 34,295,713 of CM046438.1, read as the reverse complement.
GATTCCACTTCCTCCTGTGTGGGTTGTGATATGGGGACCTGCACATGGTCAATAGCAGGTATTGGTTTTTCTTTTGTAGGTAATGGTAATTTGAGGCTGTGGGGGTGGAGTTGAGGTAGAGGGTGTGGGTTCAACACTAGCTGGTGCTGCTAGGTAGCCACCCTGAGCAATGAGCTCAAACATTTTTAGAACCAGGGCTGTTTCTACCTTGGGGAAGCCAACAGTAGGCTTTCTCAGTATTTTAAAGATACTGGGCTTCATCTATCCCAATTTAAGAATATTACCTGTTCCCCTCAACTGTGAGCCTGGTTCACAGTTGAGAATGTGCTAGACATATCGCGGGAACATGTAGTATTCTAAGGAGTCTAAATTAGCAAGTAAATTTGTATAGACAAATTGAGAGTACCTGTATTTGACCCCCTGAACCATTCAATGGACTATGAAGGAGATGTCCTCTGGAACTTGATCCCATCCTCCATGCTTGTTAGAGAAACTGTGTATGATGACATGGAGGAGGTATTGCCATTTGGATGAGACCCTCCCCTTCCTGAAGGTTTTGACTGAGAAGTCACCCTCATAGCCCATCTACTAAAAAGAATGGTTGACAGCAGCTTTTGAAAAGGACAACTCACCTTCTTCATCATCCAGCTGAAGGTGTGAGCTTATGATGGCTGGAGTGATGAAAATTGTCCTCCCCTACACTATTGCGGATAGTGTCTTCTCCCCATCCATGGTGACCTCTTGGCAGGTCCTCTAGAATGCAAGTAACTGATCCTTATAAAGAGGAGGATCAATAGTAAGGGAGGTGAAGTAGTGAGACGCTGAAAGGTATCGACAAACCTCTGAGAAACGAGCGTCTTTCTCAGAGTCCAACAGAGCAACCTGATTGTGTTGTCTGTGAAGGTGCATGGTGAATCCCGGTTGGTTTCATCGATCAATGTTGGCCATGAAGGAAGTTTGTTGGTGAAGAAGAAGGTTAATTTTGAGAGAATTCTAGGTCAAGAATTTGTGGAAGAAGGAAAGAGTGAGAAGAAGGGGGACCGTTGAGAGTATATATAGAATGGATTTAAGACAAAGTTAATGCAAAAAGGTAAACTTTAAAATCCAAAAGTAGGTCCCACTTCTGAAAAAGCGCCCAAAAAGGTAGTTTTCTTGGAAGTTGAAATCTTCCGAAGGTAATTTTTGCTTCGGAAGTTTTAAGAAAAAGCTTCTGAAGCCTATTTGGCTTCGGAAGATATTCTAAAGAAATTTGAAAATTTAGCTTCGGAAGAAAAATTCTATAGAGTTTTTCTTGCGACACATATTTGATTTCGGAAGATAGAAAAATTGCTTTTGTAATATATTTGTCCTTCAAATACATGCAAATACTTAGAAGCATATTAAGCTTCAGAAGATATTCTCAGAATTTCTTTCGAAGGTAAATTTCTTCTAAGTAATTCTTGATTTGAAGACATAAATTACATCCAAAGGCAACTTGAAATCTTTCGAAGGAAAATATGTTTTTTAAAAATTTTTCAAAAATCTAAGGAATATCATTAAAAAAAACTTTATCTTCTAAAATAAACCGGGCTTATGTAGGTGATAAAATAGACAACTTAGGACACAGTTTTTTTTATTTAGAAATAAAGTTGATTTAAGTTTTTAAGAAAAAGTTACTCAAAGTTAATCAATCCAATAACTGATACAAGATATTTGAATCTCTTTTCATCAAAAGCTTTAGTGAACAAATCAACATATTGTTCATTTGTGTTAGCTTTGACTAATTTAATTAATCCCTTCTCAAAATTATCTCTAATCAAATGATACCTGAAGTTGATGTGTTTGGTCCTTGAGTGCTGCATAGGATTCTCTGTAATGGAGATAGCCCTGTTGTTGTCTATATGGATGGGAGTCTCTTTGAAATTGAATCCATAGTCCAGCATCTGATTCTGAATCCAAAGCACTTGAGCACAGCAACTTGTAGCAGCAATGTATTCAGCCTCAGCAGTTGATGCAGAGACACATGATTGTTTCTTGCATTGCCATGAAACAATCCTTCCACCAAGGAATTGACATCCCCCAGATGTAGACTTTGCAGTCATGTTGCAACCACCATAGTCACTATCTGTATAAGCATACAGATTGAAGTCAGAACTCTTTGGATACCAGGTGTGACATCTTAAGGTTGGCTTGATACCTTGCACAAATGCATGTGGCAAACATGATATCAGGCCTGCTGGCTGTTAGGTACATAAGAGACCCAATCATAGCCATGTAAAGATGTTCTTCCAAACACTCCCCCTCAAGATCAGGTCCTAGGGAGTGCTTTCCGGCTATAGGTGTCTTAGCAACCTTACATTCAGTCATGTTGAATCTTGTAAGTATGTCTTGCATTTACTTTGACTGACTTATGAAGATGCCATTGTCAACTTGCTTCACTTGAGATCCCAGAAAGAAATTTAGTTCCCCCATGGCACTCATTTCAAATCTATTCTTCATCAGCCTCTCAAAGTCTTTACAAAGCTTTGGATTAGTTGACCTGAAGATAATGTCATCCACATATACTTGAACCAGCATTAAGTCATTCCCTGGCCCTTTGATGAAGAGAGTTCCATCTATAGTACCCCTCTTGTAACCATGTTGGTAGAGATACTGAGATAGTGTTTCATACCACTTCTTTGGAGCTTGGTGCAGCCCATAAAAGAGCTTTACCAATCTTGTGGACATAATCAGGATGATCTGGGTCTACAAATCTAGGTGGTTGTTTAACATACACCTCTTTATCAATCACCCCATACAGAAAAGCACACTTGACATCAAGTTGGTAGACCTTGAAATCCTTGGATGCAGTAAAAGCCAAGAATATTCGTACAGCTTCAAGTCTTGCCACAGGAGCAAAAACATCTATGTAATCAATTCCCTTTTCTTGTGTGTACCCTTGAACAACTAGTCTTGACTTGTTCTTGATGACAAGTCCTCTATCATCCTTCTTGTTCCTAAAACCCATTTGGTTCCTATGACAGTCTTCCCTTAAGGAAGAGGACATAGGTTCCAAACCTTCTGTCTTCTGATTTGAAGTAGCTCTTCTTGCATAGCTTCAACCCAGCTTCAATCCTTTAGAGCCTCATCAACTTTCTTTGGCTCAATCTGGGACAAGAAACAAGAGTGCAGATAAACATTTTGGTCATGGGTTTCTCCTCTTGTTCTCACCCCAGTCTTAATATTTCCAATGATGTTTTTAGTGGGGTATGACTTGTGGATCCTTAGTTGAGGGATCACAGTAAGTTGGTTGGACAGAACCAGATTGGAGAAATTTAGATCTGGTAATGGAGTGTCACCCACCACATCAGCACATTTATCAAGTGAGACTTGATCCAATGAATGTGTGACATCATTTATCTTGTCCTTTATGGAGTGGTTATCAGCATCAAGAAATTCTTGATCACTATCACCACCTCCATTTCCTCCTGTATTTGAAGTTCATTCTCCTGAGTTTTGAACCTCTGAGCTGGAATTTAAAGGCACCTCAGATGTATCAGTTGAATTTGTCATGTTTGTGCTGATAGGATCTTCATTTGCAGGGTTAGTCACCAAAGGAGCTGAAGTCATAATCTTGCTTGGTCTTCTCAGCTCAAATCTTGGGTCAGGATCTCCTGTTGATATATTATTTGTAGATCCTGAAACATTCTCACAAGACTTGTTAAAACAGTTGGTAACTAAGTAAAGATCAAATAGCCAATCCGGACCAGAACCTTTCACACTTGGAGTGTGCTCATTGAAGGTCATATTGGCTGACTCCTCAACTACTCTAGTTCTGAGATTGTATACTCTATAAGCCTTAGCATATGAAGAGTATCCAATAAAGTGTCCATCATCTGGCTTCTCATCAAATTTGGCTACTTGATCTTTGGTATTCAAGATGGTACAAAGACATCCAAATGACCTGAGGAAACCAATAAATGGTCTCTTTTTATGCCACAGCTCATAAGGAGTCTTACCATGAGTCTTAACCACTAAAACTCTGTTCTGCACATAGCAAGCTGTGTTAATTGCCTCTGCCCAGAAGGTGATGGGCAGTTTAGAGTCAGACAGCATGGTTCTTGCAGCTTCAATAAGTGTCCTGTTTCTCCTCTCAGCAACACCATTTTACTGAGCAGTCCTGGGAGCACTATATTGTCCTGTAATACCCTTTTCATCACAAAATGTATCAAGGATTTTTTCTTAAATTTTATTCCTTGATCACATCTTATGGTCTTGACCTTGTGATCAGATTGATTTTCAATTTTCAAAATGAAATTCTTCAAGATCTCAGGGGTCTCATCCTTAGTTCTTAGGAAAAAGACCCAAGTAAATCTTGTGAAATCATCTGTGATCACTAAGTAGTAAGAGGTCCTTCCTAAACTCATTACACAGGTGGGGCCAAACAAATCCATATGTAATAGGTGTAGGGGAGTAGTGATGGAGTTCATTTCCTTTGGTTTGTGAGACACTTTGTGTTGCTTCTCTTTCAGGCATGCAACACAGTGGTCATCACTTGTAAACTCTTTCTTTGGCATTCCAGTTACCAAATCATTCTTAATCAATTTATTCATGTTCTTAAAGTTTACATGGGACATTCTTTTATGCCAAAGGAATGACTCATCACTATTTGCTTTAGATAGAAAGCAAGAAACTTCTCTTGAGGGAGATGTTTCATGTAAATCCATCTTGTAGATGTTCCCTCTCCTGGGGGCTCTGAGCAGGATATGCTCTTAAGGAATGGCCACTTCGGGATTGAGAACGATGCACTCATGCTCAGTGAAGAGCATATGGTGTTTCTGATCATTAGATTGGAATACAATCAGAAGATTGTATCCAAGCTCTTTGATAAAGTTTACCTTTTCAAAGCTGAGCTTACCATTTGTGACTCTGCCCTTCCAGAAATGTAACCACCAGAATCCCCTCCAAAAGCAACTGGTCCTCCATCAATTTTCTTAAAATTTTGAAGCAGAGAACCATTGCCTACCATGTGCCTGGAACAACCACTATCAATAATCCAAATATTCTTCTTGGTCTTTAGCTATTCCTGCACCAAAAGAGGTGATTAGTTACACTTAGAAACCAAATCCTCATTGGTCTTGGGCTTATTAAAATGAGTTGAAGACAATGTAACAGTAAGTGATAATCTAGTATAGGTTGGACTCACTATAGTTGATAGGTTTATTTTGTTATGTAATAGGATAAATGTTAATTTTCTCTTGTATTTTGTATTTTTGATGTACTTTTGTGTTCCAGTGAAACTACGGGTGAAACTATAGTTTCACCCGGAGTAAGCTGTTTCTGAACACCCGGTGGAACTGTAGTTCGCTGCCGGGTGAATCTAGTAGATAGTCAGGTAGTTTCGCTAGTCATCGAATCTAGGGTTGCTTATATATTGTAATTTTTCTATCTTTGTAACCAACTTTTGGCAAAAACCCTAATATGAAATATCATTGTTGCAATTGTGTGTGTGTGGCTGGAAGCTTATTATCATTATCATTGAGCCTTTTGGTTGATTATTATTGTTTAGATTCAAAATAGTTCATTGTGTTATTGAGTTAATTGTGTTAAATCAGTGGTAAATCTTTGTTATACATCAAGTACATTGTTGAATCAGTCATCAGGACCAATAATATGGTATCAGAGCCATTGTGCTCTTGATTAGTTGGTTTTTATGCTCTATTGAAGACTAGTTACTGTTCAATCGATTTTGACTACTGATTTGGGTGTTTTTGTTATGGAAATTGATTGAGGATTGTACGTTTTGAATGTAAGAAGCTACTGTAATCATCAGATTTCAAATTTGTTGTGCTTTGAATGAGATAGGGTTGATTTTGTTTTGAAAAGGCTTTTTAGATTCATCGGGCGAATTTACAATTCGTCTAGCGAATTTACCAGCGAATCTAAGGATTTGGTGATTTTCAATTCAGGTGTTATTGTCAGTGAAAGTAGCCCACTTTTGAATGAAAGTTCAACTTCCTGCTAGTAATTACAAGCGAAAGTGCTGGCGAATTCATTTTAGAACGTAAGTGCTACTAGTCTCAGCGAAAGTATCAATGAAACTAGAGTTTTCGATCATTGGTTCGGGTGAAACTGCTGCTTGTTTGCCAGCGAATCTAGGAGCAAATTTGTTAGCGAAGTTACCAGCGATTCTATAAGCGAATTTACTAGCGAAACTGCCTTTTGTCAGCGAAACTATCTCCTTTTAGCAAATGACATCCACCAATATCACCATATCAGACTTGGAGAGTGTTGCTCCTAATAGGCCACCGAGGCTTATAAATGGTGATAACTTTGAGGACTGGAAAAGATGTTTGAAAGCTTTCTTTTACTACACTGATCATAATCAATGGGAATCAATTGTAAATAGTCCTCACACTCCAACTGTCATTGTTGGTCAAGTTATTTCACCAAACACCGATCCATCTACCTTCATTGAAAGAGATCTCAAGCTAATTGATCGTGATCAGAAAGCTTTTGGAGCTTTAACTCTCTGCTTATCCCAAGATATCTATAACCGCTTTGCTGAACACAAGAATGCAAAATCTTTGTATGACTCCTTGTGTGAATTCTATGATGGAAACAAGGATCTGAAGAAAGACAAGAAAGCTCAAGCTGAAAAGGAGTTTAATTCATTTGTAGGACACAAAAATGAAAGCCTTACTGACATAACAAATCAATTTTTGTCCATCTCAAGCATCTTAAAGAAATATGATGAGCAGTTGGGAAATCATGAACAAGTCTTTAAACTCTTGGACTCACTCCCACCTCAATGGAGCCTGCAAGTTAGGATGTTGAAGTAGGAAAGAAACTTTGCTGATTACAAACTTATGGATGTAATCAACAAATTGAAATCTTTTGATTTGGATTTAAAGAGGAGAGAATACAATCAATCCATGATGCCAACCACTGTATATCCACAAAATTCTACATTAATGTCATCCGCTGCAAACTCGTCTATGTATGGTTCATCTTAAGGTGGTTTTACAGGATTTGGTGCTTCAAATATGTCTAGTGGGGGGTCTACAGGTGTTGGTTCAAGCTCAAAGCCATCTTTCACTGCTCAAATTCCATCAGATACTATGGCATTATTTGGGATGTTTGTGTACAGTTATGAGGCTCTAGTTGCTGGGGAGTTAAAGGGAAAAGGAATGACCGTTGAAGACATGTATCAAGTCGATCCAGATGACTTAGAAGAAACAGACATCCAATGGCAAATGGCCATGCTCACACTACATGCAAGAAGATTCATGGAACGAACTGGTAGAAGGAGCTTCGGAAATCAGAATCAGAATTCTAAGCTTGGTTTTGATAAGTAGAAATTAAGATGCTTCAATTGCAAACAGCTGGGGCACTTTAAAAGAGAATATCCAAATCCTATCATTACTGAACCACGAACTTCTGGAACTTCTAAAGTTATCCCAATCACTAACAAGGAAGAAGTCAAGTCAAAGAAGAAAACAACTCTCATCTCAAACTCTGATTGGGGCACTGAGATTAAGGTAACTGAAGAAGAAATCAATCATGCACTAGTGGCTGAGTTAGTGAACAGTGATGTGGATTCTATTGACAACCTTGATCCTTTTAGAGAGTTTAAGAGTGAGACTCAAGAGGTCATTGGTGAAAGTAACGAGCAAAGGGTTCAGGTTGAAGAGAAAAAAGTTGAGAAAGCTGAAGTTGAAGAGGGTGAATATGAGAAAGCTAGTGTTGAAGTTGAAAAGAAGGTGACAATTGGTGAAGATTATGAAAAGAAGACAAGTGTATCAAAAGAAGAATTGAAAGAGGATAGTGAGGCTGAGAAGAATAGCAGGAAAGTAATGGAGGATGAAGAAGACAAGAAGAATACTCCGGTTTGTTAGTGTAACAAGGCCCTGGCTGCTGAAAAGGTAGTTATGGGTCTCCCTTATGAGGTAGTTCAAGACATGTGCTCTCCTCCTTGCAAAATTCATTTATTTGGGGTTTATAAGGCAAACAGACTGTTATTGGATAATGAAAAAGAATTGAAACAATTTAATAAGGAACTTAAAACAAATGAGTCTAAATATTTTGTTAAGTTAAATGAAGCATTAAAAGAAAATGAACATTTAAAAAGAAATCTTTTGGAAAGAAACATTGAAATAAATGCTTTAACTGAACGTGTAGCACTTGCTGAATTTGAAACAAAGAAGTTAAAAACCAAACTTGAAAAATGGACAATCTTTGGGATGAAACTTGAGGAGCTTTGCATGAATTAAAGGGGGGCTAGAATTAAGACTGGTTTGGGAAGCAAAGAAACCACTCATGTTTATCCTCCACCTAGCACTTATTGTTATTCTCCTATGCCTACACCTCATCCAACTAATGAATTAATTCAAAAGGATACTGACAGTTTGTATGTAGGTTTAGAAGGAGTTAATCAAAAGGAGATTTGAGAGGAATATGATTATGGTGCAAGTAGTGGTCTGGGTAGCTCTAGTTTTAACATTTCAGATTCCAAAAAGTCTTCCATAGACAATAGTTTAAGTAGATTTGTTTCCCAAACGTCTGTTACAGACAGTAGTTTATGTAGTTCTAGTTCTAGTTCATCTTGTTTATCCTCAGATGTTGATGAATCAAACGATGATGTTTTAAATTCTCAGTTAATGGTAATGATAATTGTTTAAGTAAAGGTTCAAACAGACATTCTCACCCAAATTATTTTGAAAAATTTCTTTCTCATCCTATCCCATTTTTTACACCAAGTCGGATTTCTAACCCTAAAGATATTGAGACAACTTCCTCAAATGTTAACAATATTAACGAAAATGAATCAAGATTTGCTAAAATAAAGGTCACAAAGGGAATATTAAAAGAATCATATAACTCGTGTAGCAATTCAGATTGTCACACGTCTGAATATTAGGAAGAAATCTTAACTGATCAAGAATCTATTTTAAAATGTAATAAGAAAGGTTTAAAGTCTCGATGTTTTAGATGTGGAAAGGATGATCATATTATTAAAATTTGTCCTGCTTTTGGTAATAGAAATATAAATAATAGTTCCTTAGGAAGTCGATTAAATCATTTTGTAAATAATTTTTTTTGTAAAAAGTCTTCTGTTCCAAGACCTAAGTCAGTCAAGACTTGGGTCCCAATTTCCAAGTCTTAACAAATTTTTTCTTATGCCAGGAACATTCCAGAAGAGCTATCAATAGTTTTGGGCATGTTGATAGTGGATGTTCAAGGCATATGACCGGGTTGAAGGACTTACAAATTATCGAATAATTAATGGAGGATATGTTGCTTTTGCTGGAAATAAGAAGGGTGGAAAAATGATTGGTCAGGGAGAAGTCTCAAACGGTTCTTTAACTCTGGAGAAAGTAAATTATGTTCTCGAATTAGCATTCAATCTACTAAGCGTATCACAAATTTGTGATAAAGGTATACCAGTGCTGTTTATGTTAAATGAATGCTTATTTCTTAAACTAGAGTTCATTATTCTAGAAGATTTAGTAATCATGCGTGCTCCAAGAAAGAATGATACTTATCTTCTAGATATGGGATCACAAGAGTCTACATCCACTGTGACATGTCTTCTGTCCAAAGGGTCTTCTTCTGAATCCTTCTTGTGGCATAGACGATTAGGACATGTTAATTTTAAAAATATAAATAAGTTAGTTAAGAATAATCTTGTGAGGGGACTACCACTTAAAGATTTTTCAGTGGTAGAAAAATGCATGGCTTGTGCTCAAGAATAATCTTGTGAGGGGACTACCACTTAAAGCTCGAATTGTTACATACTGATTTATTTGGTCATATAAGTGTTAAATCGATTGCTAAGAAATCTTATTGCTTGGTTGTTACAAATGATTATTCCAGATACTCTTGGGTGAGGTTTCTAGCAAGCAAGGGAGATACTACCAAAGAGCTTCAAAAGCTGATCCTTTCCATTGAGACCGTCAACAAAAGGAATGTTATAGCCATCCGAAGCGATAACGGTACTGAATTCAGGAATCATATCTTTGACTCATTCTGTGCAAGCAAGGGGATTCTCAGGTAGTTTAGTGCTGCTAGGACACCTCAACAAAATGGTGTTGCTGAGTGGAAGAATCGAACGCTCATCGAAGCAGCAAGAACTATGCTGATTGAGTCAAAGCTTCCAATAATTTTTTGGGCTGAAGCTGTCAAGTGTGCTTCTTATGTACTTAACAGGGTTCTCATTGTGAAAGGCAAAAGGAAGACTTCCAGTGAGCTTCTTCATAAACGGAATCCCTTGATTAACTTCTTTCGCCCTTTTGGTTGCTCGTGTACCTTTCTAAACACTCAAGCTCAGAAGTCAAAGTTTGGTGCAGTTTCTGATGAATGTTTCTTCATTGGCTATTCTTCCTCACAAAAAGCGTATCGGGTCTACAACAAAAGAACGCGTATTGTGTAGGAATCATTCTATGTTGATTGGCAAGAGTCAAATTCTCCTAACATGGGATCTGATCCTGCATGGTTCTATGACTCAAATACTGTCTTCAAATCTTTCAATCTTCTAGTTTTTGATGATGATGTTGTTTCTCAAACCAATGTAGAAATCATACCTCCAACTGAACCCCTTCCACCTGCACGTCATCCACAACCACCAATCGACCATCACCCTTAACCTCCATTTGATGTTCCACCTACACCTCCACCACAACCACCTTCTCCTTCACAACCCACTTCCCCATCACAACCTTCACAACCCACTTCCCCATCACAACCATCACTAACCACCTCCTCATCTTCATCCAATCCGTTAACCCTTAACACAAATTTTAAAACCTTAAAAGATCACCCATATGATTACATCATTGGTTCCATTACTGATGGAGTGAGGACACGAGTCAATCTGGATTGATAAATGAATGTCTCTATGCATGTTTCTTGTCTCAAACTATTCCAGAAAATGTCTTAGCAACACTTCAAGACCCAAGTTGGGTTGAATCTATGCAAATGGAGCTTCAGCAGTGTAGGAAACTAAAAGTTTGGCAATCAATTGATCTTCCTCCAAACAAGTTCCCTATTGGTACTAAATGGGTATTCCGGAACAAACCTGATGATCGGGACGTAATAGTTAGAAACAAATCTAGGTTGGTTGTTCAGAGTTTTGCTCAGGAGGAGGGAATTGACTATACTAAAGTGTTTGCTCCAGTTACTTGCATTGAAGCCATCAGAATCTTTCTTGCTCATGCGGCTCACAAAAACTTTAAAGTTTTTCAGATGGACGTAAAGTGTGCATTTCTCTACGGGAACATTGATGAGGAGATTTATGTTTGTCAACCATCAGGTTTCGAGGATCCAGATTTTCCAGACAAAGTGTATAAACTTGACAAATCCTTATATGGATTGCATCAAGCCCCTCGGATCTGGTATGAAACTTTGACACAGTATCTGCTTAGTAAAGGTTTCTCTCATGGTTTGATAGACATGTCTCTGTTCAAGAAAGAGGTTGATGGTGAAATGTTGATTGTTCAAGTGTACGTTGATGACATCATTTTCGGGTCAACAAATGAGAAACTATGCAGCGAATTTGAAGAGGTCATGAAGGATCATTTCAAAATGAGCATGATAGGGGAGTTATGCTTTTTCTTAGGACTACAAGTTGAACAAAAGCAGACTGGTATTTTGATTCATCAAGAAAAGTACGTTCTGGAGATTCTCAAAAAATTCAAAATGGATGATTCTTCTCTAGAACTTACTCCATTCACTACCCAGACTTGCTTAACTCCAGATGATAATGGGAAATCCGTGGATGCTCATCGCTATCATTCTATGATTGGATCCCTCATGTATCTTACGGCCAGTCATCCTGATATTACATTCGCTGTGTGCTATTGTGCTCGTTTTTAGGCCAACCCAAAAGAATCTCATGAAAAAGCTATTAAAAGATTTTTTTGTTACTTAAAGGGTTCCTCCCGTTTGGGTCTTTGGTACTCAAAAGGAAGTAACTATGACTTACATGCATATTCTGACAGTGATCATGGTGGTTGCAGGGTCAACCGAAAATTCGTCACTAGTGGATGTCAATATCTGGGAAATTGTCTCATTTCTTGGCAAAGTAAGAAGCAAACTACAGTATCTTTGTCTACGGGAGAAGCTGAATATGTTGCTTCCTCCAGTTGATGTTGCCAAGTGCTGTGGATACAACATCAAATGATGGATTATGGGATAAATTTTCTTCATACACCACTTTTCTGTGATAATGAAGCTGCTATTGGGATTGCCAAAAATTCAATTCATCATACTCATACCAAGCACATTGAAACGAGAATTCATGCTATCCGGGACGCTCAGGAAAAGGGTTTTATAGATATTATTCCGATTGACACAAAAAATCAACGAGTGGATCTTTTCACTAAAACATTTGATAAACCGTGTTTTATGAATTGATCTCTATGTTGGGTCTAATATCTTTTTAAAATAAAAAATAAAAAAAAACTCTTTTCTTATCATAATGTATATAGTTCTGTAAATAACTCTTTTTTGTTTATAACCTTTTACTGATAAACTTCTATGTCCCATATGTCTTCACATCTTTGCTTTGTTTGTTTCAACTTACATTAAAAACACAAAAAAAATTAAGAGAAGAAATTTTTTTTTGTTTCGTGGTTGCTAAAAAGAAATTTCGGGGGAGAATAAAGATTTACTTTTTAACTTTTCAGGAACTTCATGGAAAAGAAGTTTGAAGGAGAATCAATAGCATTGTTTGGGATATGCATGGTAGGCTTAGCCTGATATCAAAGTAACAATGATCGTGTAGCTTAATTGAAGTCTAAGAACTTGACGACAAGGATTATCCTCATGATATCTCAGCCTGCACAAAGCTACAAGGCCTTGTCTAAAATGGGTTGAGAGTTTCAAATCTATGCTTTGATGCAAAAACAAAATGTTATTATAAAATGGGTGACATATCTTGTGCTTATCTTCTCTGCTATGTGTGAACATTGACCTGGAGTGATGATCTCCTCTGTTATACGTGAGTATAGACCTGGAGCTCTCATCAGCACATTCTTATGATCTTCTCTGCTATACGTAAGTATAGATCTGAAGCTCTCATCAGCGAGATAAAATGATCATCTCCTCTATTATACATAAGTATAGACCTGGAGCTCTTATCATTTGTCCCCAAAATAAATACACAGCGATTCTTATATATATATATATATTTTAAGTTTTAGGTTTCAGCGAAACTACAGTTTTGCCAAGCGAATCTATAGATTCACCCAGCAGTATCGCTGCTCACTGAACACACGAGTTCTTTTGTGATGCCGTGCGAAACTAGGACTTATATATTTCACAGTGTGAAACTCGTTTCACATAATTTTGTGCGAATCTAAACCCTAGTTTCTCTCTGAACGAAACTACTTGATTTCATTTGCATGATTTGCGTCAAGTTTGTTTGATTCTAAACTACTGGTAGGCATTGCGACCCTGTTTCTATGGTTTAATCATGGTTTTAATCCTTAATCAGTGGTTTTGTATTGATTCCCTGGTACCAAACTTTCCAGCGAAACTGAACGAAAGTTCACTGTTGCGAGCGAATCTATCTTGTTATGCTATCCAAGCATATTTGACAGTTTCCCTCGAATAATGCCTGCGAAACTATACATTCGCTCCGTACATAATCTGTTATGTTGGGCTCAGCGAACTTACAACTTCGCTGTCGTATGAATCATAAGTTTGTCCTTAGCAAAAGTGTAGAATCGCTTAAACTCATGGTCTAGGGCTGAGTTATAGAGAATGTACACTTTTGATTGGTCGAAACTTAGGTTCAATCAACAACGAATCTATTATGTTGTGCTTGGCGAAACTATAGTTTCGCCTGTCAGCGAAACTGTTGAACTTAGTTTTAAACCACAACAATGTTGTCTTGCTGTGCATGGTGAAACTATAGTTTCGTCATGACAGCGAAACTATTATTTTTTTTGTTTTTATTGTTTAATTGTCTTTATGTTATAACTAACTTACCTATGTTTATATTTTATAGTTCACATGGCAAACTTAAAGTTCGACGAGAAGACTAATCTTGTGGCATTATTAGACGACAGCAATCCAAAGACTGTTGGATTCCGAGACTATCTAAGGTGGTTGAAGCAGTCTCCCATTCACTATGCCATATCTCATTTACCCACGATCTATGACATTCATATAAGAGACTTCTGGGTAAATGCAGAATGTGATCTGGGATCAACTCCACACAAAATTAATTCCAGAGTCCTTGGGGAGGATATAGTTGTTAGTTCTGAGACTGTTGCAAGGGTTTTGAGGTTAGAAGAAGACTGTGTTGATGAGGTTGTCATGACAGATGCTGAAGTCCTTAACAATAGAAGTATTGGGTATGAAGGACCTTTTTTTGGATCCAAGAAGGAAATCAAAAAGTCTTTTCTGTCTAAGGAGTGGAGATACATTGCTCATGTGTTTATTATGTGCTTGGATCACAAAAAGGGAGGATCAGATGGATTGAATGCATAATGGGCTAAGGCTATGATTGTATTCTGTAGAGGACAAAAGGCCAACATTGCCAGATTAAACTTTGACTGTATGACTAAGAATGTTATGGCTTTAAAGAAGGACAAATGGTTGTTATATCAAAGGTTTATCCAGATGATCATGAATGATGAGAAACCTAATTTGCCAAGACATGGGGAGGTTAAAAGGCTGATGCAGATGAATACCAGAATATTTGCAGATTGCTCAGCAGTTAGGCATGACTTCTGTGTGAAAATAACTTATTTGCTAGAAAACATGTACCTAGCTGAGAGGTGGAACTATATTAAAAGGCTGATTGAAAATGAAAACAAGAATGCTAAAGAAAACCAGGAAAAACAAGCTAAAGCAATAAAGAAGAGAAAGAGGTATGCAAAGGAGAAGGAATATGATCTAGAAGCTGAGATTGATGAGGTTGAAGAGGAGCTACGGGCTCAAAGAGAGAGAAGGTCCAAAAAGAAGTCTGATCAAGGGGAACTGGCTCATGAAACTAAAAGGAGAACCAAACATAAGTAGCCAGTGTTTGAAGAAAGGAGGGATTCCCGATCTGAATTGGACCAAGATATCATTAGAAATGTGAATGCATCGTTGGCAAATGAATTGAGCCTGATAAAGACTAAGCTGGTCAATCAAGAACTGAGAGAAAAAGAGAAAAATGAGCAAATGGAGAGCATGAAAAGAATGATGATTGACTAATAGGAATTGATTAAAAGACTACTGAAGGAGGTTAATGAGCTCAAGGGCAAAGTTGGTCTGCCAAACCAGTTATCATAAGAGGAGCTAGATGATCTGACCGACACATCTAAGTATTCATTCCTAAAAGTAGGAAAGTCATCTTGGATAGGGGGAGAAGCAAGTACAGCAGGAGGTGATGCAAGTGGTAGTGGTAATGGAGGTCCAAAGGTTGTTAAAACAGAGGCTGAAAAGAGAGTTGGTGAAGGAAGTAATTTGAGAGAGGAGCCTGTGATTGCTGAAGCTGAGTTTGTTGATTTGGGGTTTGACATAGAAACAGACTTGATTGGTCCTGAGGTGCTTAGAGAAGATACTACTGAAGGAACCAAGAAGGATACAGGGAAGAGCCTTATTGATGAAGAAGAAGAATACGAGGAACAGTTGGTTGACTATGATTAGGAACCTGAATATTATGAAGTGGATGAGCGTCCAATGACTTATGTGGCATAAAGGGATTCTGTTGAAGGAGATGTTTTTAAATTGAGTAAAGAAGACTGGTTTGAGAAAGAGAAAGAACCAGAACAGTTGAAACCACTGTTCCAAAACATCAGCGAACCAAGCAAGAAGATATCTGATTAGAAAATTGTAAGTTGGAAATACAACCCCGATTTGAAAATGTTTATGATTAAACGAAGGGGTGGGGATATCTCTTATATGCATAAAAGGAAGGCGTTCAAGACCTTGCCTGGATGGGACTTGAGGAGATTATCTGAGATTCAACTTTTGGTTGCACATTTGAGTGAACGTGCTATGATGTTGGAGAAGGAAATCAAGGCATGAATGAATGATAATTTTGAAGCTTTTGGGTTTATGAGGACTGAAAGAAGAAGGTCGAAGAAAGACTTGGATTGGGCAACTGGCAAAGGAAAGATTGTTTTGAAACTAAAGCCAGCTAAAACTGTGAACAGGATAAGAGTGCCCAATCCACTTCCCCCTAGACTACAAAAGTTTGAGAAATGGTTCTATGACAACAATACTGGGGAAGCAGTAATTAGAGTGCAAGGTGGAGCTGAGATTAAACTTTTTGATCCAATGGAGGTGTTTTCTTTTTGTGATAAGGACTTAGTGAGTCTATGTGAGAATCACATCAAAGTGGGAGCTAGAGCTAAAACAAGGAAAGAAGCCAGTTTGTTTATGAACGTGGTGAATAAAGCTCGTGGAGTCAGGGCAGAGGTCAGGGAGCTAACTAAGAAAGTATCTAAGGCTGATGAGTTAAAGTTGGACATGCAGGATCTTACAAGACAGTTCGCAAGGGCAAGTGTAAGGACTGAAGAGGAGAGTACAGCAGGAGCAGATCAAGAAACATCTGATAAAGTTGAAGAGGAAGCAAGAGAGGAGCCAGAAGACCGAGAGTGAGGTCCAACCTAGGGGAGAATTAATAATCTAGTATAGGTTGGACTCACTATAGTTGATAGGTTTATTTTGTTATGTAATAGGATAAATGTTAGTTTTCTCTTGTATTTTGTATTTTTGATGTACTTTTGTGTTCCAGCGAAACTACAGGTGAAACTATAGTTTCGCCCAGAGTAAGCTGTTTCTGATCACCCGGCGAAACTGTAGTTCGCTGCCGAGTGAATCTAGTAGATAGTCAGGTAGTTACGCTAGTCAGTGAAACTGCCAGCGAATCCAGGGTTGCTTATATATTGTAATTTTTCTATCTTTGTAAGCAACTTTTGGCAAAAACCCTAATACGAAATATCATTGTTGCAATTGTGTGTGTGTGGCTGGAAGCTTATTATCATTATCATTGAGCCTTTTGGTTTATTATTATTGTTTAGATTCAAAATAGTTCATTGTGTTATTGAGTTTATTGTGTTAAATCAGTGGGAAATCTTTGTTATACATCAAGTGCACTGTTGAATCGATCATCAGGACCAACAGTAAGTGATCCTATATTCAAGCTTTGAGGATCATTTGCTGTTGTTAATGAAGAACTTTTAGTCACATGGTCTTCCTTCATCTTCCACACCACTTTGGAAGATTGTGCCTGACCTTCAAAGCTTCAGAAGTTTTGACAACTTTGGATATCTTGGAGACTAGACCTTCGAAAGATCTTGCTTTCACTGCTGTAAGCTTTAGTACTTTGGAAGCATTCCTTTCTTCTGAGACCAACTTTTCTTCCGAAGGCAATTTTTCACTTGTCTTCTTCTTCATTTTGGAGCTTTCGAAGGAAATAGATTTTCCTTCCGAAGCTGTTTGTTCCTTCTTCTTCTCAAAAATGTTCTTCATGGTCATGTGGATGGTACTTTTGGGATTGTACTTGCAATCCTTAGCCAGATGAGAAGTACTACCACACATGACATAGTTGAGTTCCTTCCTTCTGAGAGTCTTCTTTTGAGAGCAAGATTGAGTTGGATCACTCCCCTTCTCCATCTTCATCTTTGCAGATGATGCAACAAGCTTCTTAGGGAGAGACTTGCTCTTGGAGCTGGATGGTTCAGGCTGTGTAGTAGTGGTACACAGCTGGTCAGTCTTCTTCTTCTTGCTGGAATGATTTGGAACTAAACTAGAACTCCTAGTACTAGAGTTCATAGTTGAGTCTTCAGTCTTTACCACTTCAAAACCTGCAAAAATAAACACTTGTTTCTACTTTGAGTCAAAAGTGGCCTTGATTTCTTGAGCCTTCTTTAATCTTCTCTTAGCTCTTCTAATCAAGTTCTTTCTCTTTGACTTGGTCATTCCAGACTCTTTCCTCTCCTCAGGAGAATAGTGACCCTTCTTAGGATGACATTCTTCACTCTTCTCTGAGTCATCCTTCACTATCTCCTCTTCATCCTTTTCAATAATGGTGTCTATGAGGGGAAGCTCATCTTCACAAGTTCCATAACTTGGTGATCTTACAGACAATAGAGTGTGTGGAGGAGCTATCTCAGTAGATCCCAGTCCCTGCTTATTCTGATAATAAACTTTTGCATGTAGGGATGATGATATTATGTTCTTGAAGGTCTCTTCTTCAAGAACACATTTTCTTGCCCTGACTTTGCTGATCACAAGCTCAGCCAGGCATTCAGTTAACTTTGAGATGAGATCTTTGATTTGAGTCCTGTAGTTTGTATGCTTATGCTTAAGATATTTAAGTTATAGGACCTGTATCTGTTAACTTTAGCAATGCATTTAGGAGTACAAAGATGTTCTAATACCTTGGCTTTATCATGATCTGCCATTAGTGCTTGGTTTAGAGAAGCATCCTCAACCTGAAAGCTCCAATCAAAGCCTCCTTCTTCAATAGCAACTGCAGCTTGCTGTCTTGGCTTCTCATTCTAGTGAGCTCCCTCAGTGTAGTTTGGCCTGGATTGTGTTTGGCCACCATTTGACTTTGGTGCCTTGCACTCCCTGGCAAAGTGTCCCATTTGGTTATAGTTGTAACACTTCACCTTGCTTTTGTCCAGCCTAAACTTTCCACTGGCTGCATTGCTGGGAAACCTTCTCCTAGTCCTCTTGTTGAACTTCTGGGCTCTATGAGTGAGTAGAGCCATCTGCTGGACTATTTCCATATATTCCAGAACATCTGAATAGATACAGTCCAGGTCTTCAAAGGTGAAGAGAAAGTTGCCTGAACTTTCATCAGAAGACATAAAAGCTTGTGAAGAACTTGTCTCCTTGAATGGGCTTCCAGGGATGTAGCCTTCCCTTGGTGTCTCCGGAAAGGTGATGAAAGGACCCTTTTGTGATTTGTCCGGGTAGCAGATGAGATGGTGCTGTGGTTCTCTGCAATCCCTTTCAATCACATGGAGGGCTGAACTCTAATGAGTGTTGGAGTTACCAGATGAGTTTTGCGTTTTCATCTTCATCTGGTATCCATTGAGTATTCCATATAACTCAGTGAGAGTAAGAGTCTTGAGGTTTTCAATCCTCTTAATGACCACACAGTAGTGTGTCCACTGTCTAGGAAGAGAGGACATGAACTTCCTAACAATATCTCTATTCTCAGTGGTTACTCCAACATCAGCTAGAGTATCCACAATCTCAACGTACCTGAAGTATTGTTGAGTCATGGTTTCACCTGTCTTGAAGGTGAAATTTTCAAACTGCTACTTCAAGAGGTCCTTCTTGTTTTCTTTGGCTTCATTGGACCCCTCATACATCAGCTTCAGTGCATCCCATAGCTGTTTGGTAGTCTTGCACTTCTTGAAACCTTTGTAGATGGAGTTAGGAGAGTAGTTTGAAGGCCTATCATAGCTTTCTGATCAATATCAATTTTCTTCCAATCTTCTTCAGAAAAATCATCCTATTCCTTTGGTATCATACCACCACCAGCAGCTGAAGTGGTGCATGGTACATAAGGTCCATTGACAACAGACTCCACATCCTGGAATCTTGAGACTTGATGAAGCCTTCCATTCTTCGGCACCAAGTATCAAAATCCTCAGGAGTGATCAGTGGGGACTTTGTCATAGTTCTAGTTTCCATATCAGCCTTTGAGATAGCTGCCATTTGAAAAGTTAAGTGAAGTGTAAAACTAAGAGGATTTAAGATGGTGAGATCTTACAATCAAGAGCCTGGAATGCTCTGATACCAATTGCAGGACCGGTTTGGGTGTTAACAACAATTAGTTTCATAAGAGGAGTGATCTTAGATCACTTAACAGTTCAAATAGGGAACAGGAAACTTTGAGATACAAGGAACACAAGTAACAATGAGACAGAACTTAAAACAATAGGACAAGTATTAGTTTTCAAGGATGTTGTATATTGATCTCAGGTTCTATTACAAGTGTTCAAAGCATAAATAAAATACAAGGACCTGAGACTCTTTTATACTACAACCTACAACCGTCAATACTTGGAAGGACAGATAGAATTGACTAATCTAGACAACAAGATCAATCTAGAGTCAAAAGGCAGATTGCCTTTTGACTAGTGACTATGACATGTCATAGCTCATTGACTTTTCCTAGTACAAAAAGTCTAAAGGAACAAAAGAAGAAGATTACAGGCAAAGGCTTTATCTACAATTTATAACGAATGGAAGTTTCACCAACTCATACAAGTTGGTGAGTTATCAGAGTTGCAGCAGAAAGTTGGTCAGCTTTATCAAAAGTAGATTAGAGAAAGCATCTTTTCTCTGTCTTCCGAAGAAATTAGTCTTCACAGCAAAGTTGCTTCGGAAGACTTTGTCTTTGAAGCTTCGAAAGACTTCATCTTTGGCTTCAGAAGAACTTGGTCTTTGGCTTCGGAAGTTTTTACACTTGGAATATTTTTCTTGTTAAGTGTAAAGCTTTCGAAGTATTTTCTTCTGAACTTTTGGCTTCGGAAGACTTTACACTTAGAGTTTTCTTTAGAGAGTGTAAAGCTTCCGAAGCAAGTTCATCCTTGTTTCTTAGTGCATGTTGGAGGATCTTTGGTTGCATCAGCTTCATAATCTTCAGATAGATACTTACAGGAACCCTTCTTGTGTCTCCACTGTACTCACACAAGTGGAACCACTTTATTTTATAGCCTCTTCTCTTTTCTATCAATGATGGCCACTGGCTGCTCCACATAATTGAGCCGTTCATCCACCTCAATATCCTCTAGTGGCATGATCATATCTTCATCGGCTAAGCACTTTCTTAGATGAGATACATGGAAGGTTGGATGAATCCCACTTAACTCATCGGGTAACTCTAGTCAATAGGCTACCTCTCCTACTCGAGCAATGATTTGGAAAAGCCCTATGAACCTTGGACTTAACTTTCCCCACTTCTTAAACCGGATGCTCCCTTTCTAAGGCGAGACCTCAGCATGACTCTATCACCCACCTTGAATTCAATCGGTCTACGTCTCTTGTCGGCATACGACTTCTGTCTATCTTTTGCCACCTTCATAGAGGCCTTAATCTTTTCCAACTTTTTGGTCGTAGCCTCGATCACCTCAATGCTCCCTATCTCCTTCTGCCCGATGTCACCCCAACATACAGTCGTTCTACACTTCCTACCATATAGCATCTCATATGGAGGCATACCAATGGTGGCATGATAACTATTGTTATATGAGAATTCGGCTAACCGAAAGTGTTCGTCCCAACTTCCTTCGAAATCAATGACGCATGCTCGTAGCATATCCTCCAGCATCTGAATTGTCCTCTCCGACTGACCGTCTGTCTGAGGATGGTAAGCCGTACTGATATGTAACCTCGTCCCCATCACGTCATGAAATTTTTTCTAAAACTTAGATTTAAACCGAGTGTCACGGTCAGACATGATAGATACCGGTACACCATGACGAGCCACTATCTCTTTGATGAAAAGATCCGCCAACCTCTTAGATGAATACGTCTCGCAGATCGGTAGAAAGTGAGCACTCTTCGTCAGATGATCAACTATCACCCATATGGCATCGTATCCCCTTGCTGTACGCGGTAACTTCATAATGAAGTCCATGGTGATGTGCTCCTATTTCCACTCGGGTATATCCAAGGGTTGGATCTTCCTGTATGGCTTCTGGTGCTCCGCCTTCACTTGTAAACACGTAAGGCGCTTACTCACATACCCCGCTACATCGTGCTTCATTCCCGGCCACCAGTAATCTTTCTTCATATCATGATACATCTTTGTAGCACCGGGATTAATCAAGTATCGAGTCTTGTGAGCCTCATCCATGATCTTCTCACGCAGACCCCCATACGAGAAATCCACATCAGCCCCGACCAAGTACGAACACCAGGAGTGTTCTCCCCCAACTTGGCGACTAGACCTTTCATCCTTTCGGAGTTAATCTGATCTTCTTTCAGCGCTACACCCTGAAATTCCTTAATCTGCTTCATTACATCGGAGGTTATAACCAAGCTTTCACCCGAATTGGCTCAGGTTTCTCCTTTCAGCTAAGGACATCCGCCACCATATTGGCCTTGCTCGGATGGTAATAGATCTCGCAATCATAGTCTTTGAGCAACTCTAACCATCTCCTCTGCCTCATGTTAAGATCCTTTCGCTCGAAAAAGTACTTCAAACTTTTATGATCAGTGAAGATGGTGCACTTTGTCCCGTACAGGTAGTGCCTCTAAATCTTCAATACAAAGAGCACAGCTGCCAACTCCAAGTCATGAGTAGGGTAAGTAGCCTTATGAATCTTCAACTGTAGGGTCGCATAGGCTATAACCCTTCCCCGTTGCATCAACACACAACCCAATCCTGATTAAGAAGCATCTTAATAGACCACCAAGTCTTCATTCCCTTTGGGTAATGTCAAGACAGGAGCTTGATTCAATCTTGTCTTTAACTCTTCGAAAGCATTCTTCTGCTCTTGACCCCATACGAACTTCACATCCTTACGGGTAAATTTGGTCAATGGTGAAGCTATCTTGGAGAAGTCTTGGATGAACCTTCTATAGTAGCCCGCCAAACCTATGAAACTGCAGATCTCAAATGGCGTCTTCGGAGTCTTCCATTGGATAACCACCTCCACCATTGCCGGGTGCACCATAATCCCTTCAGAATTAACCAAATGACCCAAAAACTGAACTTCCTGCAACTAGAACTCACATTTGAAGAACTTAGCATACAGCTTCTCTCTTCTAAGCATGTCCAATACCTCGCGAATGTGACCGGCATGCTCTTCTTCACTCTTCGAATAAATCAGGATATCATCGATAAACACAATCACTGATTTATCCAACATCGGCTGACACACCCGATTCATCAAATCAACAAAAGCAGCTGGCGTGTTGGTTAAACCGAAAGACATAACGAGGAATTCGTAATGCCCGTATCGTGTTCAAAACGCGGTCTTCGGGATATCCTGTTCTTTAACTTTTAGCTGATGATAACCAGATCGAAGATCTATCCTTGAGAACCAGCTGGCGCCTTGGAGCTGATCAAACAAGTAATTAATCCTCGGTAGTGGGTACCTGTTCTTCACCGTCAACTTGCTTAACTCATGGTAGTCGATGCACATCCTCATGCTACCGTCCTTATTTACAAACAAGACCGGAGCACCCTAAGGAGAGATACTCGGTCGGATGAACCCCTTATCTAACAACTCTTGCAACTGGGTCATCAATTCCTTCCCCTCAGAGGGAGCGAGATGAAACAGAGCCTTTGCAACAGGTTGGGCACCAGGTATCAGATCAATTTGGAACTCAATCTCGCGGTCAGGTGGTACCCCTAGTAGGTCTTCGGGAAACACATCAGGGAAATCGCATACTACCGGCACGCCTGACAGTTGACGCACTGTAGCATCCACATCCTTCACATAGGCCAAGTAAGCACCACACCCTCATCTCATAAACTTCTCTGCCATGATCATCGAGATTACTTGTGGTGTAATGCACTTTTTGTCTCCATGTACCGTAACCAAACTGCCATCGGGCGCAGTCAAATAAATCGTCTTCTTTCGGCACACGATGTTCGCTTCGTAGGCCACCAACCAATCCATCCCTAACAACCTCCTAAGGCTATCACATACAATCTTGCAGGAAACTTACAACCATCCAACTCTATGAGGCAATCGTCTATCCCATCAGTCACTTTGGTAGACTTTCCTATTGCTGTCTCTACATAGAAGGGCATGTCCATATTCTTATTCCTACCATGCATTATACTACAAAAGGTAGCAGATACAAAACTTCTAATAGCACCCGAATCGAAGAGCATAGAAGCATACAATTGGTTTACCAAAAACATACCTGAAACTACTTCAGGGTCCACTCTAGCTTCTTCCCAGCTCATGTTGAATGCCCTTGCCTTGGCTTTGGTGCTCCCACTCCTCCTTTTTTGACCCATAGTCGGGGTCCCTGAGCTCCCTGCACCACCCTTCTTGCAATCTCGGCCCAAGTGGCCTACTTCCCCACACTGATAACATCGCGGTACTCTGCATTCTTTAGCATAATGGCCTTCGCCTCCACATTAAAACACCGATTCGTCCCCACTCTACACTCACCCATGTGAACCTTTCCACACTTCTTACATTCCTTCCTCTTGTTCCCCTTACCTAATCCTGGGCAACGATTGCCAATCCTCGTCTTCTTTTCCCCTATCCAATAGTGTTCACCCCTGAACCTCTTCCCATTACCGTTCTTGTTCCAACTCTTCTCAACATACAACCTTCCAACCAAATCAACTGTAAACCTGAAAGTGCTCAGTCTAGCAGCTATCATGTTCTCCTAATATCCACAGGCAAACCCTGCATGTACCTCTTAATCTACTTGGACTTTGGAGTTACTAGATCCGGCACAAGTCTTGCAAGTTCATTGAACTTGGAGGTATACTCTTGATGAGTCATGTTTCCAGCCTCCAAATGAAAGAACTCCTTCTCAATTTTGTCCAACTCTCGATATTGATAATACTCCTCCAGTACCAGTTCCTTCAAATCTGACCACCTCATCCTTGCAATAGACCATTTCCCCTCAGCTTGGACAATGTTGTCCCACCAGCATAATGCCGAGTCAACAAAAGAATGGGAGGCAAACTTCACCTTTTGATCCTCCCAGCACTCACTGATGTCTAGGACCGCCTCCATCTCTCGAACCCAACGATGAACAGCAGTAGCATTGCCATTACCGTCAAAGGTCGGGTGTTTGTACCTCTAAAACGACCCATAGGTGCATCCTTGAGCGGTCTCCTTCTCCCCCTCGCTATCATCATCATGAATTACCACCTTTGGGCTAGATGGATCTTCCTCTATTTTCTCCTTCCTCCCAGCATCATCTGTTATTTCACCCTCCTTTACAGCCCTTAACACTTCGGTCACCACTGAGGGCAACACATTCTGCATGACGTTGTAGACCTTGTCAGCAATAGCTTCCTTTACCGTGGACTTGAGGGTAGCTGATCTTGCACCCTCTTGGCGGCTATGGAGGTTTGTGTCCTCATGAATTGTTTCAGGAGCCTTAGCCTTGCTCCTGGTGACACGTGGCCCAGTAGTACACCGGCCACGAGCACCGCCTTGGGTTGCCTTCCTAGATTTCCTACCCGCCATAAGACCTACCTCCTATAAGATTCAAACACTAACAAAGTCATTCAAGGTAATAGCTCAAATAATGTCAAGTATAGTAAGTCCCTAATTACATTGGCTAGTTGTGATTAGCCACTTACTTTACTCTTCATTCCCCAAGCATTCCCTGTCCAGACTACATCAGTGTCCAAATCTACTAAGCACATAACTCAAATAGCACACGCACGTAATACCAGTTAAGTTATCAAAAACTACCTGATGCCACGTAGCTACCTGGGCTGGCATCCCTCCATTAGGTTCCATTTTCAGTTTAAGTTTAGGTTTTGTAAAATAATTTACCCAATTCTCTTAAACTTTGGCTCTGATACCAACTTGTAAGGCCCTGATCCCGGAAACCCCATAGTTGGTCATTTATAGCACTTTTAATATTATAAACACATCCAGATTCATCAAAACAAGAAAACTTTGTAGCGGAATAGTTTAATAAAGCCATAACATTCATTATCCATTACTTTTGTCCAGAAACACATGGTTATGCTAGTTACAAAAGAACATCTAGTAGCATTTAAAAAAAATAACTTTTCGGCATGCCATGGATGCCAGTCTTTATTTGCTAGGTAGGTTCAATCTCGTGCCATCCCCAGTAACTCCATTACCTGCCAACTGATAGGCATACAAAAAGTCAGCGTTGCTGAGTGAGTTCTAGTTAAATAATATAGAAAAAGATACACTTTTATAAACTTCACTTGGTGATCATTCATCAATATACATAATCAATCATTAAGAGATTCATTATCTTTCTTTCTTTCATTATCTTTCTCTTTCATTAACTAATATTGAACAAAGTAAGAGCCTACATTGCTGGTTGGCAACAAATGCCGAACCCCTGTGGGCAAATGTTTATCATGGTAGCTAACCCTTCGACACATGACCCACACTGCTAGGCACGAAGCCTGCTCATGAATACGGGTCCCATTCATCATACATTGGTCAATCACAAGGATTAGACCCCATATATACATCCTCATGGGCTACACAGACGCACATCAGTTGAGCTAACGACAACAAGGTCGTGCACCTCCATTCATTGTGCCTGCAAGGCTTTTCATTCATCATAAGGTCCCGGGGGTAACATTCATTAGGTTACACTGTCTCTTTTTATTTCTTTGTGTCCACTTGGTTAGGAATAATACTTTGAAAATATTCATTGTTTTTAATAATTACATACCATGGAACATAATAAATATCATCCATAACCGCAGGCCATAAGAAGAGAAATAAACATTAAAAACATTAAACAAGCATAATCTTTCCTTATTCATCAATACTTAACACTTAGATTCTATTCCTAAAATTTTAGAATAATTCTAAGTCCCTAAAGAAATGTGGATGAAACAAGTGCAAATGAACTATAGCTAATGTGGGTGAAAGTCTTAAGAAAATATCCTAAGTGTCCAAAGAATTGCTGGTAGAACAAACACGGATGAGCATAAACCAATGCGGATGAATACTTAGTATATGCGGATGAACACTAGGCAAATGCGGATGAACACTTAGCAAATGCGGATGAAGACTTGGCAAATGCGGATGAACACTTAGCAAATGCGGATGAACACTTGGCAAATGCATATGAAGACTTAGCAAATGCGGATGAACACTTGGCAAATGCGTATGAAGACTTAGCAAATGCGGATGAACACTAGACTTAACTGTTAAATACGGATGAACACTAAAACTAACCTGCAATGCAACTTATGCCATTACCAGTTCCCAATCATCATTTTAACATGAACAATGCTTAGATCTATTAGTCTAACACTTAGAACATCGTGAACATTAAACGATCATTAAAAGAATCACATAACATAACTATATCATCATAATCGCCCGTACCATACATGGAAAACCATAACTTGCTTCGAAAACATCAGTTAAATATGCATACCAGCCCCAAATAAGCAGAAAACATTTAAAAGAGGGGATCTAGAACTCACCTCTAACTGCTTTCGAGTAAAACACCTCCAAACCCAAGAGCAACCTGGAGTTCTAGCACTAAACACACAAAATCAAGCTGCCAAACATAAAGAACTCATAAAGATCGGTCCAGAAGCTCAACCCAACTGAAAACCAAACAGAAAACACAAGAAAACCTCATCTCTAGGAGAATTCAGCTTCTCACGCACAAAACCCAGTTAAAGTTTCTCTTCTTCCTCTTGCAGCCGAATTCAGTTGGGGAAATGGGGTGTGGGTGACCATGCTTCTTTTTAGATCCCATAATGGGCAAGTTTGCCACTTGCACAACTTTAACCCCTTGACTTGGAATATTTCACCTTTCTTTCTTTTTCTTTTGCTGAAACTTTCCGAGTATTACACTTATTAGGGAGAAAAAGGAGCAAAACACAAAACTACAAGGACTAAAGATGTAAACATCAAATGTTACAAAAAGGCATAAAATTAGGCGTACCGGCGTATCATACGCCGGGTATGGGCGTATAATACGTCGATCGGCGTATGGCCGGCGTATCGGTGGGCGTATTTGACAAAAACTACAGAAAGTTGGGCATAGGATGCTGAGGGGGGCGTATGATGCGCCGCCCCTGGGCGTATCATATGCCAGTCTTCAACTAACACCCGGATTTTGTTGATCTTGATGTCTACTTAAACCTATCCAACCCCATCTCGAAGTACAACTCCTCCCAGCCGAAATCTAGTAAATTCAAGGTGATTTTGGGTGCTTTCAAGCTTCCTAACACACACCAAATAATCATTGATCATCATATAATCAAGATTGAAGATTCAATGAAGACCATGATGGGCTAGTTCTTGTTGATTGCTTTCGGGAGTACAATTAATGTTAAGTGAAACAATTGGTATGTTTGATTAGGTTTTTGTATTGAATAATTGATTAATAAAGGAAGCATTATGTGATTGATTTAAAAAGTTTACTTATAAATAAAGTTGTGTGCTTGATTATCAGTTTTCGGTTTCCTTGCATCGTGAGCTTATTAAGAAAAGTAGACAATGTGATATAGGTGAATTGGTAACTTTGTGAATGAACGAGTCTTAAAAGATTGTTCCTTTGTTACCACTTTAATCAAAAGCTAAGATCTTTAAGTATTGTTTCTTACGAACCCCATTTTAAAAGTATCAATTGTGGATCTTGCGGAATTGGAAACCCGGAAGTGATTGTTTCTTATTATTTAATCAAATTCGTTTCAAAGATTCTTGCTTTTTGCAATAGTGTTCATTATTTCATTCAAAGTTTCAATCTTTAATTATACAATTTGTGTCTTTTAGTTAATAGAGTTACAATTGTTAAACACTTTCCACATATTTCTTGTGGAGATGACCTTACTTACCCATACACAATAAAGGTAGCTAAGACCGATATAATAAATTGTTTTTGATTGAGTCTCGACAACCAGATCAGATACCTGAATATATGTTTAACAGCGATTAGGTGAGATTTCTTCAGGTCAGATTGGTACCTGGCACAGACACAAATAGCATACATTATATCAGGTCTAGATGCAGTAAGATACATCGAAGATCCAATCATAGATCTGTTTAGAGTTTGGTCAATAGATTTTCCTTTCGGATCAGGTTCAATCTTGGTATTTACGTTAACTAGAGTTCTGATGAATTGACAATCTTGCAGTTTAAATTTCTTCAAGAGTTTTTCAACGAATTTCTCTTGATTAATAAAAATTCCATCTGTAGACTGCTTCACTTAAAGACCAAGGAAAAAGTTAATTTCTCCCATAGAACTCATTTGGAAATAAGACTTCATGATTTCTTTAAATTCATTACACAATGTTGGACTTGTAGAACCAAATATGATATCATCAACATACACTTGAACACATAAGAGATCATCTGCATCCTTCTTTATAAACAAAGTTGGATAAATTTTCCCTCGCTTGTATCCATGCTGGATCAAATGTTATGATAACATTTCATACCAAATTCTAGGGGCTTGATGGAGACCATACAATGCTTTACTAAGCTTGTACACACGATAAGGATATTCTGAATCTTTGAAACCTGGAGGTTGCTTGACATACACATCATTAGTGATTGGTCCATACAAGAAAGCACCTTTAATATCCATCTGGTACACCTTGAATTTCATGTATGATGCATAAGCCAGGAAGACACAAATTGATTAAAGTCTTGCAACTGGAGCAAATACTTCATCATATTCTATTCCTTCTTCTTGGGTGTAATCTTGTACAACGAGTCTCGCTTTGTTGTGAACAACAATTCCTTGATTGTCTGACTTGTTTCTGAACAACTATTTTGTGCCTATGGCATTTTCTCCTTTAGGTAAATCCACAAGCTTCCACACTTCCTGTTTACAGAATTTCAATAACTCTTCTTGCATTGCCTCAATCCAACTATTGTCCTTTAACGCTTCGGTGACGTTTTTAGGAACAATTTGAGATAGAAAACATGAGTATAAGAAGAGGTTTGCTTGTTCTGAATGACTTCTCATCGTTCTTTCATTCAATGGACCGATAATATGAGACGTAGGATGGTTCTTGTGAATACGAGATGTTGGAATCTCATTTTCTTGAACATTGACATCCAGATTAGATTTGTTCAAGTCGGAAAGCTGATGCAATAAGTTCAAAGTATGTGGATTGAAATTAGGAACTTGAGTCGGTGAATTGATAAAGTAATCAAGATTATCAGTAACAACTACATCATCAGAAACCGATGAAGTTCCAGACTTAGGTTGTACAATTTCAGGACCATCATTAGGAATCGGTTGTGAAACATTGGAATTTTTAGAAATGGGATGTTCTTGTACTTGTTGAGATTGAGATTGATCATGAGTTTTAGAACGAAGTATAGGATCTTTAACAAACAAAAAGAATGGGTAATCTGGGCTAGAATCACCCATATCATCAGAATCAGAATCATCATTGAAAGATCTGAGATCTCCTCCTTGTTTCTTTTTCTCACCTGGAGAGTCAAACAAGTTAGAATTAAAAAAGTTTGACAAAGAATCTAAATCAAACAACCAAGCTGGACCATTTGCAACTGATGGAAAAGAGTTTTCAAGAAATTTAACCTTAAAAGTTTCAAGTATAACATACGTCCTACAGTTATAAACTCTAAAGGCTTTTGAGACCGATAAATATCCAACAAAAAATCCATCATCAGATTTTGCATCAAATTTTCCTAGCTGGCAACTTGAATTTAAAATCAAAACTTGACAACCAAAAGATTTAAGAAAATCTATATTAGGTTTCCTGCCAAACATGTTGCATAAAGAGTTTTCTGTTTATCTTTCACAAGCAATGTATGATTCTGTACAAAGCATGTAGTGGATATGGCTTCATCCAAGAAAGTAATTAGAATCTTTGCATCTGCTAACATAGAACGTGTGACCTCAATCAAAATTCCGTTTTTCCTTTCAGCAACTCCATTTTGTTGTGGAGTTTTAGGAGCACTGAACAGACAAGCAATTCCTTTTTCTACACAAAACATGTCAACATTAGAATTTTTAATTATAGTTACATTATCACTTCTTATAATTTTCACCTTTTATTCTAATTGATTTTCTAGTTTAATGATGAATTCTTTGAACAATTCGGCAGTTTTTGATTTAGCATGCAAAAAGAAAACCCATGAAAATCTTGTAAAGTCATCAATGATAACTAAACAATAATATTTCTTTCCAATACTCTGCACATTTGTTGGTCCGAATAGGTCCATGTGCAACATCTGGAGAGGCTTGGAATTTGAGTTTATCAGCTTGGGCTTATAAGACGCTCTGTGTTGCTTTCCTTTTAAACATGTTGTGCAGTGATCTGTTGTAGAGAACTTCTTTGTTGGAAGACCTACTACATGATTTCTTGCTACAAGCTTGTTCATGTTCTTGAAATTGGAATGCCCGAGACGTCTATGCCATAAATGGCTTTCGACATTTGATGCTTGAGCAATTAGGCATGTTTTTTCTGTAGATTGATCTACTTGAGACATATCTAACTTGTATACATCTCGATCTTGTACAGCTTTAACAACTACCCATTCTTTGCTTATTTGAAAACCTGGCTTCAAAATATAACAAAAAGAATCATCAAATAGAACAAAGTAAGATTTGTCATTGATTTAGGAAACACTGAAAAGATTAAAGTTCAACTGTGAACAATAGTTGACTTTATTAAAGCTAATAATCCCATTGGACACCGTTCCTTTGCCTATTATTTTACCACCTGCATCACCTCTGAATGCAACATGAGTACCATCTTTTAACTTAAAATCTTGAAGCAAGGCATGGTTGCCTGTCATATGCCGGCTACACCCACTATCAAATACCACGTGTTAATAGGTCTTCTTGGGTGTACCTGCATTTCAAAGAGATTTAAGTTGAGTTATCAACCCAAGCTGATATGGTCTTGGGCTTGCCAAATTTATCAATAATGGTAAACTATTTAAAACGAAGATTATTCAAATCAGGCTTCTTTTGCTGTTTAAATTTACCAATTCCGTTTCTGACAAATTTTTGATTATCTTTGATTTGCATAGTCCGTAAAGCATGGTAACTTTTTTTAAGATCATCGTCAAGGTAATTCAAACCATCAGAAGAAACATTTTTAGAAAAATTTTGATTAGCAAACTTTGCATTGTTCATTCTCACAGATTGTGGAATGAATTTTCCTTGATTATAATTCTTTGTTTTCACATCATAAGAATCATCACAATCAGAATCAATCCTTTGAAAAGATCTCAAACTTAAGGAGGTTGATTTGTCAATCTTTGAAAACCAACACTTCGATTTCTTTGAAATTATGGATTGACATATCCATTCCTTGGCAAGTTCCTTCGGAAGTAGCAATTCTTAGTTTTGTGATTTCTTTCATCACAAATGGTATAATACTTGTTGAAATAACAATCAGTTGTTGAATGGTTTTTCATATGACAAATGTGCCAGTACCTGTAAAAGAAACATTCATCAGTCTTATGATTGTACATATCACATATTTAATAGTACCTTTGTTGAAATTTAAACAACTGTTGATTAACCTTAGATGTGGAAGCCACATTTGATCCTTGTTTTGATTTAGGAGTTACAAAGTTAATTTGTTGTTTTTGATTTGAGAGTTTGTTCTTTTAAAATTTAGGTTTACTTTTGTCCATTAACACCATTCCTAGACATCTTAGATACAAATCTTTTGTTGACAGCGGAAGACTTTGGACCTAAACCTATTTTCAGATCACAGTTAGATTTGTTCTTTGAATTTGATTTGATTTCTGGAATTATATTCATATTAAAAGTTCCCGCAGACACAAACTTCACTGGTTTAAACTGGTTAGATTGATTTGTTCTTTCATTTTGATTATTTTGATTTTTATTCTGAGGATTTTGCTTTAGCATTTTTCCTTCTCTTTCTCTAGTTTCTTGATCTTGATGATCTCTGCTTGCTTTGTGATTGAACATCTTCAATAAAAGACTCATTTGCATTTTCTTTATCTTTTTGTTCTTTCTGCCATTTGATGAAGTCTGGATTGTTTAATCCATAAGAAAATGAATCTTCAGATGTTACTTCATCTTGTTTTGCTTTCTCATTATTCTTTGGGTTTTGTTTGTCATTCTTTACAATGACTTCTTCAACAACATACTCTTTGGCTACAAACCTTTTCTTATTTTTTGGTCGTGGTTTGTAAGATTTAACTTTCACTGGATGACCATTTTTAATCTCTTCATAATCTTGTTCCTCAAATATCTCAACATTAGTTTTATCTTCATCACTTTCAAAATTCTTTTTCTTATTTTGAAAAGCTTTTAGCTTAGCTTTGTTTTTAGGTGACTGATCATGTGTGTTAAAGTTTTCTGGTAAAGTGTTTGTGATAGATTCAGGCATGGGCTCATGTGTAAAACCTAGACTTGTTTTGTTTTTATCTTTCCTCTCACTTATCAATTGTTCTACAATTGTTTAAGAACTTTTAACTTTAGCTAGATCCACCTATGTTGCAACATGAGCTATTTTTTCTTCTTTTAAATTTTTAGTCATCTCATCAAGTTGTTTTTTAACAAGTTTAAGTTCTTTTAGTGTTTTATTCCATGAGGTTTGTAGAGATAAGATCTTTTCATCAAAAACTTTGTGATCCTTTTTCAGTTTGTTATGCATTACTTCTTCTTGTTTAAGTTTGTCATAGATTTTAAATGAATATGTTCTGTAATGATCAACTTGATCAAAACATGCTTTTGTGCACATTTTCTCTCTGACTTCAACAGGAATTTCAGGATAACTTGAAGAAGAAGTCTTAGAGTTAGATGATGGATGCTCAACCTTTGGTTGTTCAGACTAAGCCATGAGTGCAATTTCTTCTGAATCTTCTTTTGGGTCAGATTTGTCACTCCAATCATAATCTTCATCATCATTTTCAGAATCACCATCCGCCTTAGGATCATTTCTTCTGACCAGTCTTCATTTTCAACTTCAGCAACAAAAGCTAAACTAGATGTTAGATCAGCTATGAATTGTTCAGCATAAGCACTCCAATCAAAGCCATCTTTGATGCTAGCAATAAGAGCTTTCTTTAGCTCTTTAGATGATTTTGATTCATCTTTAAGTTTTGGCATGGGAAGACTTTGATAAGGCTTTTGAAAGGTTTTCTGAGACTCCTGTTGGTATCTTTGACTGCTAGAACCTGCTTGACCATTTCCACCTTGATTTCTAGGAGCTTTACATTAAAACACCTTGACTTTGGTTTGTCAAAGCCAACAGTTTTATTCACACTGGGTTTGTAATTTCTATTAACATATGAGTGTTTTTGTGTTCTGTAGGCTATCATTACCATCTGCTAATTCAAGTCCATCTCTTCCACATCATCAGGATCCATCTCAAACAAATCTTGCAAAACAAAATCTAACTGGTTTAGATGACTACCTTGATAAGCATGAAAACTTACCATGAAATCAGTAAAAGCAGATTTTGACTCATCATCCTGTAACAGGATATTAATAAGATCTTTAACTTTGCTGGTTTTAACAGAGTTAGAAGATGAAGTTTCAGTTTGAGGTTTAGGAATTTGAGTTTTAGGAGGAGACTGAGGTTGAGTTATATAAACAGGAGTACTTATGTAACAGAGTGACTGTCTGTTTCCATGAAGATGGAAGAGCATTTAGAAGTCTGTAATTTAGATCTTTGAGATCATTTTTGATACCAGCAGTTGACATTTTAGAAGTTAATTGCATGAATCTGTTCATCATTTGATTGATTGTTTCACCAGAAAGATGCTCAAATAACTCCAATTGTCTCTTGAGTTTCTGCTTTTTGAGATCTTGTATCTCTTTACCACCTTCACAAATAATCTTCAAAGCTCTGTACATGGTGTAACTAGTTTGATAACCTTCAAGTCTAGTCAAGACTTCCAATGGTAACCCCTTGCACATCAATGAATAAGCTTTGATGTCACTCTTAACCTTCCTTAAGTCATCACCTTGCAGACCATCCTCTGGATAAGGTTCTGGAGAGTCTTTTGTATAAACAAATCCTCTGTCAGGACCATCGGATGGGATTGGAATATGTGGTCCTTTCTCTATTGACTTCCACAAATCAGTGTCAATGGAGTTTAGATGATGCTTCAATCTGATAGACCATTTTTTGAAATCAGCTCTATTTTTGAGCTTGGGAACCCTGTTCTCAGAATCTTCAGACTTAACCATTTTCTATTTTTTAATTAATGAAAATGACTTGTTTTTGTTGTGTTTAAAATTTTAAAAAGAAACTATGAAAAGAAAATATTTTTGGATTTTAGTTTTTGAAAAATTTCTAAGTGTTTACTGATAAGTCTAAATACGGATGCGCCTGAAACTTCTGAAACGCATGACTTTGAACAAGAAACGTCTAAGTGAATGCCTTAGATTAATTCTGAAACACCTGATTGATGATGCGTCCGAACAGTTCTCAAACGCCTAGAAAGTGTACAAACGCCTGAGGTAAAAATGCCCAAACAGTTCTCAAACATCTAGAATTGCTTAAGCTACAACAAAGTCTCAATGCGACCAAACAATAACAATACGTCCCAGTAGTTGAAAAACTCCAGTTCTGAAAATGCCTTAACAGTGCTAAAACGCCTAAACAGTTGCAAGGCGTCTGAACACTTAGCAAATTTTAGTAGCTTTTCACAACTCAAGCGCCTAATTCATTGTCTTCAACAAACTTAGATCTTATGAAATTCTTTAAAACTTAGTCAACTGATCTAAAAACTTACAATTAGGTAGTAAACAGATCGATTAACAATCTTCAATCAACATTTTGATCAAACAACAACAACAAATCTGTTTTCTGATTGAATT
Organism: Flaveria sonorensis; assembly: GCA_025506505.1. NCBI lineage: Eukaryota > Viridiplantae > Streptophyta > Magnoliopsida > Asterales > Asteraceae > Flaveria > Flaveria sonorensis. Next base: position 34,260,325 of record CM046438.1, on the reverse strand, counting down.
ACAGTCCAAAAATGAAGAACAACTTTTCGCACACAAATCTAATCAATACTCAGGTCTGAATGGATTCAACACCAAATTGTGATTCAAATCATGTTTCTATGGATGAAACACAACTGAAATCAACAATTAATCGATCAAATTGCAATCAACATAGATTTCAAATGATTCAAAAAGCTCAATAATGCCGATAAGCTCTATTAACTAAACCGAAAGCTCTGATACCATTTGATAGGTTCAAATGGATCGATCTGTGATGATATTATAATACAATGATCAATTCAAACACTATGTAAAAAAACACAAGCAATTACTTCAAAAATTCATAGATTTCACTGATAGCAAATGCTTAGGATACAAAGTGTAAGAGTGAGTTACAGTTGTTCAGATCTCTAACTATTTTCATTGTCTTCCCTACACAATACATAAACTATCCTACTTATACTATCAAAGAAAATCAAGGAACATATATTTACAAAATAAGTCCATATACTATGGCAAAACGCCAAAGACAAATGATAATCTTCTAAGGGCTCCAACACAGTAGATGGTTCTGCTGAAGGAGTAGGCAGTGTACTAGGACAAGCCTCAGTTGAGAAACTCTGACTTTGTATTTCTTGTCTAACAGGATCAGCTTACAATGGAACTTCTTGATCAGGTTGATTTGGAGAAGATGGAGGAATCATTGGAAAGTCATCCCTTCTCTCTAATGTTCCAGAAGATACAACTGATTGTAGGTTACCTGCATTTGACACGTGAAACTTATCAAAAGATCTTGTAAACAAGTCAATATCTAACAACCAATCGGGACCATTAATTGACTTAGGAAAGGAGTGCTTGTTGAATTGAACATTTGTTTATTCATTAATAATGTTTAATCTAGGATTAAACACTCTGAAAGCCTTTGATACTGAGTAATAACCTACAAAAAAATCCCTCATCAGACTTAGGAGCAAACTTTCCTAAATGGTCTCGGGTGTTTAATATTGAGACAAGACAACCAAATGACTTGAAAAATCCAGTAACTGGTTTTCTATGAAAAAGAAGTGCATAAGGTGTTATGTTGTTTTCTTTGACTATCAAAGTTTGATTTTGCACAAAACACGATGTGTTGACTACTTCGGCCCAAAAGGTAATTGGTATCTTAGCATCGGCTAACATTGTTCTTGCTATTTCAATCAGTGTTCTGTTTCTTCTTTCAGCTACCCCATTTTGTTGAGGAGTTCTAGCTGCACTGAATTGATGAGCAATGCCTTTGAGTGTGCAAAATGAACTTAGTTTTTTATTTTTAAATTATGTCTCGTTATCACTTCTGATTGAGTTTACCTTTTGATCAAGTTGATTTCCAATTTTTATGATAAAATCTTTTATTATTTGGGATGCTTCGTTTTTATGAAGTAGGAAGAAGACCCATGTGAATCGTGAAAAGTCATCAATGATCACCAAACAATACTGTTTCTTGCTAATACTCATGACATGAGTTGGTCCAAAAAGATCCATATAAAGTAACTTCAATGGAGTATTGATTGTGTTCACAAGCTTTGGCTTATGGGAAGATTTATGATGTTTTCCTTTGAGACATACAGAATAGTGGTCAATAAAATTAAATTCCTTTTGAGGTAAACCAATTACATGATTTCCTTTTACCAATCCATTCATGTTTTTGAAATTTGTGTGTCCTAAACATCTATGCCAAAGCTGTGACTCATCAAATGATGCTTTAGACAAAAGACATGTTTCGTCTATTGGTTGTGCAGAATTAAGGTCCAAGACATAGGTGTTATTCTTTCTCGGAGTCTTAAAGACAACTTATTCTTCAGGAATTTGAAATCCTGGTTTCAGAATGTAGCAATGAGTGTCTGTGAAATAAGTGGAATATTTCTTGTCACAAATCTGAGACACGCTGAGGAGATTGGAATTCAGTTGCTCGCAGTAAGTTCACTTTGTCAAAGCTCAGCAGTCCATTTGTTACAGACCCTTCCCAATAATTCTGCCACCTTGTGAGCTTCCACCAAACGCTACAGTAGTTCCTTGTATATGCTTGAATTCATGAAGGAGAAAACTATCTCCAGTCATGTGTCGGGAGCATCCACTATCCACATACCATAAGTTGTTGGACCTGTATGGATGACTCTATAAGCATAAAACAACTAGTTAGAATGTGGAACCCAAGCCATGATGGTCTTAGGTTGCCTATTTCTATCCATTACTGTAACCCTTTGATACTTGCCTCTAGGTTGTGATTTAGAGGTTGATGCTTTGAATAATTTATGTGAAGTCCTTTTTGTTTTTATTTCATCAATTTCAACATAGTTGTCTGGAAAGTAGTCAAATCTTTCATCCCGGTTTCTTTGTAGAAATTGGGCATGTTTTTGATTTTCAAAAGTCACTTTTGTTTTAATTTTTGGGTGAGAACCAAGTGATTATTTCCTATTATGATTGAGATTTCTTTTGACACTCTTTGACTACCATTGATCATAAAAGTCATCATCAGAATTTGAAACCCGTGTTTGTTTAATGTGTGATAGACTTTTGTGTTTGACCTTGTCAGTTGAAATTGGTGAAATAGGCTTGTTTTGTGGGATTCTCAAGCCTTCTGTTTAAATAAACAATCAGATGTATTGTGATTTGTCATATCACATACAGAACAATACTTGTTAAAATTGTAGTTTTTAGTAGAATGATTGTTCATGTCACAGATGGAGCAATATTGATTAAAATAACACTCATCTATGTTGTGATTAGACATGTCACAAATATCACAATACATTTGTTTGTCTTTTGATTTTGATGTTGAGGCTTCATTTGATTTAACAGATTTTAGATTAGCCTCAGATTTTGTTTTTGATGAAGAAGCAAATTCAGCCTTCTTAGTTTCTGTAGATTGTTTCACAATTCTACTTTGCTTGGTCTTTGGAGACTGCTTTTGCTTCCTTATTCCCTTACTTAACTCCTTTTCAAATTGGTCTACATCCTTTTTATTGAAAATATCAAAACCGACCCCCTGTTTTGACTTTGTTGATGATATTGGTTTAGTTTTTACTTTTGATTTTTGAACCATCGAAGATTTTCCTTTGGATGATAGGAATGCTATTGCATTGCTTTTGGATTTTAGTGAAACCTTTTCTGATTTGCTTGAAGTTTTAGGAGATTTAATCTCACTATTAGATCTGCTTTCAGCAGAAGATTTCACTGATACTTCAGCATTCTTCACCACCTTGAAATTTTCAAGGATGAATTTCACAAATGGCATAATGGCTTTGACTGGGCTGTTTGGTTTCTTGACCACTACAGGTTTGTATGAGAACTCTTTGATTTCGATTGTGTGACCCAACTTGATTTTATCCTCATTGGTATCAATATAAACACTTGGTTTGTTTTGAGGATTGGTTATTTGAGAAACAATTGTTTTAGTTTCAATAACTTTAGGTTTAGTTGAATCAGAATGAGTGAGTGCCTCAGGCATAGTCGTATAGTTGTCATTGTATGGAGGTGGATAAGAATTGTATCCTATCCTAGTCATATCCTTTGGCTCTTTCTGTGAGTCAAGTAACTCTTATAGCTTAGTAGAAGAGAATTGAAACTTTTCAAGTTTCACTTCTGTAGCTGATTGCTCAGCTTTGGTTTTTGTTAACAATTCAGTTAACTTCTCATTCTCAGCTGCTCGAGTGTACTTTTCACCATGGATTTTTTCAATATTTGAAATAAGTGATTTGATTTTGATTTCAAAACTTTTCATCTCATGTTTTAACATTTCAGATTTCACCTTTTCTTCTTTGAATTTAAGAGCCAACTTGTGATTATATTCTCTATATCCCTGTACTTCTTGAATGCATTTGTCATTACAGAGATAGGATTTTACCTCAGTTGGCATTGGAGTTGGACCATCATTAATGTGAGCCATGAGAGCATGGTTCTAGAAGTAAGGCTTGACTTCCTCTGCATATAGGCTACAGTCACAGACTCTATCTTGTCTGATGACAAGTGCATTAGAGGTTGGTTGGTTGCTTCCTCGAGCTTGATGAGTAAGTTATGGTTGATTGTGATGAGTTTGTTGATGCTAATTTTGTTGTTGATTGCTTGTTTGAAAGCTTGAATTGGATTAAGATGATGGCTGACCATGTGAAGTTCTTTGGTAATTGTTGCTACTTCTTCTGGGAGCATTGCATTCCCTAAAGAAAAGGCCAGTCACACCATAATTAAAACACTTTACCTTGCATTTGTCATATCCAAGTTTTGTGTTCTCATTCAGACTCAGTTTCTTCCTTTTTCAGAAGAATTTCTTGGCTCTCATTGCAATCATGGCCATCTGCCATTGCAAGTCCATTTCTTAAACATCATCTGGATCCATTTCTTCTAGATCTTCCTGAATCAGATGTGCTGAAGTAAGTCTTCCTCCCAGATATGCCTCAATACTAGCAATAAAGGCATTGTAAGTTGCCTTTTGCTTTTTAGATCTTTGATCACTAGGCATGCATGTGGATGTTGCAGTAGATGGAGTTGAAGATGATTGCTTGTTTTGTTGTGAAGCAGCAATGAATCCAATTGTTCTTGCTTGAACTTTGGAAGACAGGAAATCTTCTTCTTCTGTCACAAAGGCATTTTCAGCAGAATGAGTTTATGATGGAAACTTATATGCCTCAATGACTTGTGGTCCACTAAGATTTCTGCTCCTCTCATCTAACTCAAGAGCTTCAATCTTAACAATCATGATGTCTAAGCTGGTGCTCTCCAAGTCAAGAGTGTTCTTCAACATTGTAACATTTTGCTTCTAGTTTTCTAGCAAACTGTGCAGCATCTTCTTGTTCATCGCCTTCTCTTTATATGTTACCCCCATGATTTTCAGATCATTCATGTCACATCCCGGCGGAAAGAGATGCTTGGGTGTGACTTTTGTCTCATAACACATTGATTACAAAGATATATATTCAAAACAGTTAAATAAACCAAACTTTCATTATATATATATATGGATTACATCATAATACAAAATTTGTCTCACATGAGACTATTACATTAGTTCTTATCACCCATCATCAAAAGATTTAACATTTCCCATCTAATAATGGACGTGAACGTCCACAAAGAGGCTGAAATCCATCAAATCTACCGTCAACCAAACGCACAGCTGCCCTATGTACTCTTGCCACTCATTGAACAAGTTGAACGTGTAAACGAAATTATAAAACATGCTGATTTCCTGAAAAAGCATACTCAAAATTGTCAACATAAAGTTGGTGAGAACATAGGTTTAATAACTTAACAAAATTTTCTTACTGATGCAACATAAACAAGACCACAACCAAACCTACTTACATGGCAAGTGATTCATAACTGTCACATATATGAATCACAGAATCAAATAATATAATGTCACAACACTTATTCGACAGTCTTAACTGAGTCCAGTCGGTGCAGGAAACATGTTCCTAAGTAGCGCTACCTACATTATCTGACGGTTCCTTATGCGAATTAACAGTTGTGACTTTTGGCAATTAATGACAGTAACTTATCAAAATTCTTATTCACATTAGCATCAACAGTAAAATACATAGTACGTTTTTTCCCCTAAAACTTATAAATAAAAAGGGGCTATATTACTCACATTTGATTCAGCAAACTGATCAGATACTTCCTTTAAAACAATTATTTGTTAGAACAATTTCTTTTTGTAATAATCAGAAATATCTTTAATTTAGACTTAAATTTTGAAAACAGTAGTTAAAAGTCACTAAAATTTATAAAATTTTACAAACAAAAGCATCTTCATACCAAGATTATCATATAAAAATTTCAGTTCATATATCCTTACCGGTATTTTTCTGAAATTTTTACAATATTTTGAATTAATAGAAAAATTGCTATTTATCTCTAAAAATTCTGAAAATCACACAAAACGTTCTACACAATATCTAACATTTTATGTAAAGTTTTTGTGATTTTTCTACTAGTTTACTTTTATTTTTTATTTTTCTTCTTATTAATTGTTCTAAAATATAAAACTTAATCATACTAATGAATTAATTCACGAATTTTATTTTGTAACTTCAGTATATTATTGAGATTGTTATATTATTTTTCCAGATTTTTATTAAGTCTTGATCTCCTATTTGATATTTTTCTTTTATTTTCATATTTCAATTATATAAAACAATATATCTCATATAGGTACTTTATATTTTCTAGTTAATTATTTTATATATAAAAATTTTATTCTCACAATCACAGTCAATTGAGTATTCAACCTAGTATTGCCTAGTTAATCATGTAATAACAATTAGACTACCATCTTTAAACCCTTTATTTAAATCTTTTGTTTTTATTAATACCTTTGAAACTTTCTATTTTGTAAACTTAGTTACTGATTTTAGTTGGAAATCAAAGTTTTTATGAAATTTGTAATTAGTTTTTGATGATATATAAGGGTTCAATTGTATGTTGCACACTTATATAATTTCACAAGTTTTTTAGTTGTAGAGTTTCATAAATCTAACCTTGATTGTAAATGAAAAAAAGGTGAAAAGGACGGTTGATGAAGACTTCAATCTCCTTGAGTTCCAAAGAAGGAAGGTATTCTTGAACTTGGATAATTCCTCAAAGGATTTTGATGATGACTTGATGATGGTTTCAGTGGTATAATAACCAAGAGAAAGAGAGGGTGTTGGAGGTGAGAAGGTTGTTTTGGTTTGTGATGGTTGCCGAGAGAAGTAGAGAAAGGTGGGTTGTAGTGGTGGTGCACGAAGGTGATGGTGGTGTTGATAGGTTTGGATGAAGGACAAAGAGTGTGTTAGTAGCTTGTAATGATTACTTAGCCTTGGTGAGGTGTTATGTAGGCTTAATGTGTGTCAAGTTAGGGGTGTGTGTGTCAAACTACCGAGAGGATTGAGTGGCAATGGGGATAGGTGTCATTTCCCCATGCTAATATGTTTATGTGTTTAGTTAATGATTAATTTCAAATAAGTATTCTAGTAATCCATTGATTTGGATTAGTTTGTGTAAACATCTTAATAATCAAGTGACTAATATTAGCCTAAGTGTATAAGTTTATTGCTATACATCCACAGTGGACCCTTATTCATCCGCAGTGGACCTTTATACATCTGTTGTGGAACCTTTATACATCTTTTGTGGAACCTTACATGTCCGCTGTGGAATGTTAGATGTCCGCTGTGGACCCTTAGGCGTCCGCTGAGGACCCTTACGCGTCCGCTGTTGACCCTTACGCGTCCGCTGTGGACCCTTACACGTCCGCTGTGGACCCTTACACATTCCCTGTGGACTTTTACACGTCCGTTGTGGGCCCTTACACGTTCGTTGTGGGCCCTTACACGTCCGCTGTGGGCCCTTACACGTCCGAGCTGTGGGCTCTAATACGTCTGCTGTGAACTATTGTTAAAATTATTTTAAGTTTTGATCTTGTTCATCACTTAATAGTAGTATGCTTGTGTATTAAATATCTTATGGTGCACTTACATGATTCGGTAACTCATATACCTATCCTTAACAAGTTCATATCCCCAAATATACACATATATAATCACGTATATAATTATGCATGCATGCACGTTAAAGAAACATATACACATATTTATACATACTAAAACATATAGATAACAATTTTTATCAAATAAAGTCATCTTAGCAATCCTTAATATAATATGTATAGCTATGATACTAACTTATAATAATTCCTAAAATTTTAATTTGTCTAACCTTAGTTTTAGGGTCGTCATAATTCACCAACTGTACAAGACGATGTAGCTGCTTGGAGATTTATTCACCCTTGGTATGATGAAAGGTTTCATATTGGTTCACCAGTTTGTCTTTATTGATTTCTGTCACCTCACTGCTTCCTTCACACATAATCTGCAGTGCATCCCAGACACCTTTGACTGTCCCATACTTTTCTAGTCTTTTGAGAACATCCATTTTCAATGCCTGAGTTAGAATGGTGTATTCTTTGAGATCTATCTTGATTTTCTTGTATTCCTCATCATCAAGATTTAGATTAGGATCATCAATATGAATTCTAGTAGTTCTGTACTGAGCATCATGATCAACATTGAGAGACACAAGAATGTACGGTCCTTTGCAAATGGATATCTAGTAGTCGGGATCCACACTATAATGTAGTTTCTAAACCTTATTTTTCACTGCTTAAACTTAGACTTATGTTTAAGCATTGGAGGTTTAGATGCATGACCAAGTTCAGAAAAGTTAGCAGAAACCATTAGAGTAAACTTGATTTTAGGTGGTTTGAATATTGATTAAGTTGATTTTTTATGTCCAGAAGGTCAATTAGTCCAAAGCCAAGAGTTTCTTGTCAATATTCAGTGACAGCAGCAGCAGTACGGTTGATTTTAGGTTAATTTTTGGTCAATGTTTAGTGATTATGAGTTGTTTTTGTCTAATTTTGTTGAGAATCAACAATCGAACAGTGTTCTTGAGTTTGTCGATCAGAAGAACATCAGCGGTTGATGAAGCCCCAAGTAATTTCAGTAAGAATGTTTATTAGAAGTCTAAAACATACTAATAAACAACTCAATCAACCGTTCAATCGATTTTTGTTCAAGATCTATGTTGATTTTGAGACGAATTCAAGAGTTGAGCCTCTGATACCAATTGACCGGGTTTGAGATGTGAATCTAAGTTGATGTGACTCAACTAGGATCGAATATGATGATTGAGTCAATGATCATGTAGCAGAAATACAGAATCAAAGAACATTTAATGTTGAAATACTAATAAATGCTTTGAATATTGATATTGGTAAACAAAATACAACATGTGCTAGGGTTCGCAGCACAAAACAGAAGCTTCTAATTATCATCGTCTTACTTTAGTGTATACTATTCTATTTATAGGCTGATACAATGCCTGTACAAAATGACTAAAATACCCTGACAACTAGACATCAGAATACTAGTCTAAGTACAAAATGTTGATCAACATTTGTAACGAACATCCGCATTAGTTAATGCGGATGTGTTGATCTTCATCAGCATTTCTTCAGTTGTGCATCCGCATTAAGTATGTCATCAGCATTGACTAATGCGGATGCCCAAATACTTAGCCGTATTTGGTTATGCTTATTCACGTTAGTAAATACGGATTAACAAATACTTGGCCGTATTTGTTCTTGATCATCCGCATTGACTAATGCGGACAACCGACACTTGGCCTTTTTCTTCTATTGTCTTCACCCGCATGACATCTTGGACTTGTGCAGATATTACCAACCAGAACAACCTTCAACCACCTCTTGAATTAGCATGTATGATCCTTTTAGGGTCCAACATAATCCTTTTGTGATTTGTACTTTTATGCTTGTCTTGCATATTATGGGATTTGGACTGTACTATTTCAAGGTGAGTTTCATGGCTCCTTTTTAATATGTTTTACTTGGGGGAGAAGCTTGCTCACTATTTTGGAACATTGTATGTGGTTTGGGTCATGGGTTGAGTCTAGATGTTCATTCATGAGTGTGTGCTTGTGCTTGTTCTTGTTCTTGTACTTGACTGTCATGGAGAGGTATTGTTAGTACTAATAGGTAGACATGCCACCCCTGTCATCGGTATGCTAGTTGAGACTGACTTGCCTATGTGTGCCCTTGGGTGAATATAATTCGGGTAATTGGACTTGGACTAATCTTAAACTTGTGTTGATATCTATGACTGCTATGCACTCTTACTCACATACAACTTTCGGTACATATTATACACGGAAAATTATTTGTACTTTTAAACCTGTGAACTCACCTAATGTTTGTTGAATTTTTAGAGCATGTCTTTTCAGGTAATGAAGCTTAAGTGCTTGGCTATGGACTTTAGACAAGACCGCTCCCTTGGGAGCAATAAACAATTCATGGGACTTTTGGACCTGTTTTGGATTTGTTTGTTTATTGGATTGTAATTGTTGGATTTGTAATTGGGATTGTTTTGGTACTTTTGCTTGTTCGTTCCTGAATGGAACTATGGATTATTTATGCATTTATGGTATGACGTTTTTGGATTGACTGTACTTGACACGTGTTCCTATATGTTGGGCGTCGTCATGATCCATTTACGGAGAATGCCTTTAGTGATTCTCTTTGACCCCCCAATGTGTTATGATGATCCCGTCCATCGCATCCTCGTGTTTCTGCTTCTAGCGAGGGTGTGACAGACTCAGAGAATGAGGAGATGTCACCTGGCCCGTCGATGTAGGTGAAGCTAGCAGTAGTTATGTGTGGGCATAGACCGATGACGAGGTCTATGACGAGGTGCTTTAGACTCTATGGATTTGGAGCACCCAAGGGAGAATATGCTGTGAAGAGCACCTTCCCTCACCCAGGGGATGTCGTACCACCCCAAGGAGTTATAAGGGATATTCCTGAGTCACCACCTGATTCTTCTAGATCTGTTAGCAGTTGTGACAGTCATGTGGGACCTATATGGGAGGTGGCTATGCACCCATCGATTATTCATGACGATGGTGGCAATTTGCCGGCCCCTCCGGCCCTAAAGGGCAAGAGAGAGTTTGCGCGTCGCACAACAGGAGGACTTATCGTTCCTTGCTCATGGAGCAATAAGAAGGATTGAACTGGGAACGCTTCATGCTATTGCTGATATTATCGGGATTAGTAAATTTGACTTTGGTTTTTGGTATTTGGAATATTATGGATATTATGGATTGATATTATTAAAGTTATTCTATTATGGATTTTGGATGCGTGAGTGTAACACCCGAAAATTTCAAAGAAATGAAGGCAGAAAGAAGTTTTCGCGTGAAAGGAGGTTCTCATGCGAGAACCTCATGCAAAAAGTGTTGTTGGGTATAAATAGCTGAGAACACCCAGTCTGACTCTATTTTTGCGTGAGAAGTGCTACTGCTAGAGAGAGAAAGCGGCTGCGTAGAGAGAGAAGTGAAGAATACAAGTGTTTGAGGTATGTAACTCGTGTAGTAACTCATGTTATGTACTAAGAATGGATTATTGATGAATATAATGCATGGTTAGGTAGTTTTCGCTCAATAAAGGCTTTGGGAAGGTTGTGTTTATGCTAGAACTTCAAGAGGTGAGTTTCTATTCCCTTTTTACACAAGTTTTTGTGTTTTGAGGCTATTATGCATACTAACACGTTTGAAAATGCTCGTTTATGCTTAAGTTGATGTTGTTATGATGTTAAGCATGTTAGAACAGCCTTTGATGCGATAAGTTATGATTGGGAGGAAAAAACTCGTAGTTTTCACGCGAGCAGTTAAGTTGACCTTTATGAAATTTAAATTTGCAAAGTTCTCGCGCGAAAGAAGGTAGTTCTCGCGTGACAGGTAGTTCTCGCACGATAGGAAGTCCTCGCGTGATATGTATGTTTTCACGTGACATGAAGTTTTCACGCGACAGTTCTCATGCGACGTCAGCTTCGGCATGACGTGGGGGTTTATTTATAAACCGCGGCACAGTACTAGCTTTGGCATGACGTGGGGGCATTGCATGTGGCAGGATCTATATATAAAGATGAATGATGATAATGAATGAAACGAATGATGAATGATGACGAATGATGATGAACGATGATGAAAGATAATAAATAATTATTATCAAGATGTATGTATGATGTATGATCATGTACGAAAGTAAAAGAAATGTTTTAATGTAAAGTAAAGTATTTTATTATAAAACTAGAACTCACTAAGCGTCGTTGACTTTTGTATGCATAATAGTTGGCAGGTAATTATTGATACTGAGGAGATGCAGGCATGGATGCATAAGCTACTGGGGATGATTCGAGTCTGGCATCCATATTTTGGAGAATGTTATTGTATTAATACAATTTTTGAGATGTAAATAAAATGACGTGATGATTGGACACGATTTAATTTATTAATGAAAAGTTATATTTCCGCTACAAAATGATGTGTTTTAAATGTTTTATGCGATGATTTTACCAACTATAAGCGTCCCGGGAACGGGGCCTTACAAGTTGGTATCAGAGCCAAAGTTTAAGAGAATTGAGTATAATATTTCCAAAAATAAACCTAAAACTTAAACTGAGAATGGGGGGAAAAGGAAGGGATTCCAGTCCTAGTAGCTACATGCCTGCAGGTAAACGTTTTATGTAAACGTTTTATGTACATTGATGGAAAAAGGAATTTATGTGCGCGTGTTATGTGATTTATGTGCTTCTAGTAGATTTGGATACTGATGTAGTCAGGATGGGAAATGCTTGGGGGATGAAGAGTAAAGTAAGTGGTTAATCATAACTAGCCACTGTAATGAGGGACTTACTATACTTGACATAATCTGAGCTATTACCTTGAATGACTATGTTGGTGTTTGAATCTTATAGTGATTAGAGATGGCTGGTGGTAGATCCTAAAAGGTTTCCCGAGGAGGAGTACGTGGTGGATGTGGTGCTGGACCGCGTTTCATGAGGAATAGGGATAGGACTGCCGAAACGGCTCCTGAAGAGCCCGAGCTTCATCACCATGAAGGCGGTGATGAGAGTGCTAATTTGAGGGCCTCAGTGAAGGAGGCGGTGGTTGAGGAGGTTCATCAGGTCATGTAGACGATTCGACCGCTTATGGTGACCGAGGTTATTAGAGCCATAAAGGAAGACAAGAGGAAGGAGAAACAGGAGAAGAAGAATGCCGCTAGGTGAGGGGGCGAAGAAGGAGGTTCAGGGGAAAGGGAGCAACCAGAGACGGAGATGGTTGTTTCCAGTGATGATGCGGAAGAGGAAGCTGTGCAGGAAACTACAATGAGGCGCAACTATGGGGCATTCTAGAGATGCAAGCCCCTGACTTTTGATGGGAATGGGAATGCTGCTACTGCTCACCAATAGGTGAGGGAGATGGAGGCGGTACTTGATATCAACGAGTGTCGAGAGGATCAGAAGGTGAAGTTTGCTACCCACTCGTTTGTGGATTCGGCCTTATGCTGGTGGGACAACATTGTCCAGGCCAAGGGTAGCAAGGTGATTGGAAGGTTAAGGTGGAGTGAGCTAAAGAAGCTGGTGATCAAGGAGTTTTGTCCTCACAGGGAACTCGACAAGATCGAGAAAGAGTTCCTGCAGTTGGAGGCGGGAACTATGACGCACCAACAGTACAAGACAAAGTTCATTGAGATGGCAAGGCTGGTGCCAGATCAGGTGACTCCCATGTCATGAAAGATAAAGAGATACATCCAAGTTCTGCCAGCGGATATCCACAGACATCTGATCGCCGCTCGGCCAGGTACGTTCAGGTCGTTGGTCGATCTGGCGGGGAGACTGTATGACGAGCGAGCGGTGGTGGCGGTGGTGGATGTGAAGAAGAAGTGGGGCAATGATAGGAATGGGAATGGGAAGCGGTGTATTGGTGGTGGTTCTATGGTTGGAGGTAAGAAGATGAGGGTGGATGATCGGAAGGCATTAACAGGGGGAGAGAAGGCATGCAGGAAGTGTGGGAAGGAGCATGCGGGGGAATGTAAGTAGGGATCGAATCTCTGCTTTCAGTGTGGAAAGGAGGGCCACATGGCAAGGGATTATCACATGATGAAATGTTACAACTGTGGCGAGACTAGGCACATGAGCAGGGACTGTAAGAAGTCGAGGGCTGGGAGTTTCGGGGCAAAGAAGGGGATTGAGAAGGAGAATGTGGGGTAGAGGGCGAACGCCAGGGCATTCACTATGACCCGGGAGGAGGCTAGGGTGTACCCCGATGTTGTGTCAGGTACATTCCTAGTAAACCAAACTTATGCCTTTGTGCTTTTTGATTTCGGTGCTAGTAGGAGTTTTATTTCTGCTACCTTTTGTGATAAGTTACCCGTTATGAGTAGGAAGATTGATGAGCCATTCGATGTAGAAACTGCCATTAGTAAGTCTACTAGGATTTCTGATGTGGTAGAGGATTATGACATAGAGTTGGAAGGCCATAGGTTCTCTGCTAGGTTGTTCGTGATGCCCTTGGGCGGATTTGATGTAGTCCTAGGGATGGATTGGCTGGCAGCTTATGAGGCCAATATCGTATGTCGCAAGAAAATGATTCGATTGACCGCGCCGGATGGGAGTTCGGTGACGATCTATGGCGATAGATTTAATACAGTTCCGAAGGTAATTTCGATGGTTGCAGTAGAGAAGTGTATGAGGCGTGGATGTGGTGCCTATCTGGCCTATGTGAAGGATGTGGATGAGTCAGTACTACGATTGTCGGACGTACCAATCGTGTGTGACTTCCTAAACGTATTTCTGGAAGATCTATCAGCTATGCCACCTGACTGCGAGATCGAGTTCCAGATCGATTTGATACCTGGAGCCCAACCTGTTGCAAAGGCGCCATATCGTCTAGCTCCCTCTGAGATGAAGGAACTAATGACTCAGCTACAAGAGTTGCTGGATAAGGGGTTCACTCGACCGAGTATCTCTCCAAGGGGTGCTCCGGTCATATTTGTAAAGAAGGACAGTAGTATGAGGATGTGCATCGACTACCGAGAGCTAAACAAGTTGACGGTGAAAAATCGGTATCCATTACCGAGGATTGATGACTTATTTGATCAACTCCAAGGTGCCAGTTGGTTCTCAAGGATAGATCTCCGATCTGCTTATGACCAACTGAAGGTGAAGGAGCAGGATATTCCTAAGACAGGTTTTCGTACGTGTTATGGACACTACGATTTTCTCGTGAAGTCTTTTGGTTTAACCAACACGCCAGCTGTTTTTATGGATCTGGTGAATTGGGTGCATCAGCCTATGCTAGATAAATCAGTGATTGTGTTTATCGATGATATTCTGATTTATTCGAAGAGCGAAGAAGAGCATGCCGGTCATATTCGAGAAGTGCTGGAGACGCTTAGAAGGGAGAAGTTGTATGCTAAGTTCTCCAAATGCGCGTTTTGGTTGTGTGAGGTTTAGTTTCTGGGTCATGTGGTCAACCCGAAAGGGATCATGGTGGACCCAGCAAAGGTTGAGGCGGTGATGCAATGGAAGCCTCCAATGACGCCATCTAAGATTCGTAATTTCTTGGGTTTGGCGGGCTACTACAGGAGATTCATCCAAGACTTCTCCAAGATAGCTTCAAGGAGATGAGGCAAAGGAGATGGTTTGAGCTTATCAAGGACTATGATTACGAGATCCACTACCATCCGGGAAAGGCCAACATGGTGGTGGATGCCCTTAGCTGAAAGAAGAGACCCAAACCAATTCAAGTAAAGACTTATCCGATGATCATGAACTCTAATGTGATGAAGAAGGTAAAGGAATTTCAGGATAAGGTGCTGAAAGAAGATCGGATTAACTCCGAAAGGATATGGGGTCTAGTCGCAGAGCTGGGTGAGAACACTCTCGGTGTTAGAACTCGATCCGGGAGGATGTGGATTTCTCGTTATAGAGATCTATGGGGGAAGATCATGGATGAGGCTCATAAGACTCGATATTCGATTCACCCCGGTGCCAAAAAGATGTATCAGGATATGAAGAAAGATTACTGGTGGCCGGGAATGAAGCGCGATGTAGTGGAGTGTATGAGTAAGTGCCTTACTTGTCTGCTTGTGAAGGCGGAGCATTAGAAACTATACGGGAAGATCCAACCATTGGATATACCAGAGTGGAAATGGGATCATGTCACCATGGACATATTTATAAAGTTACCACGTACGGGGAGAGGGTATGATGCCATATGGGTGATAGTAGACCGTCTGACAAAAAGTACTCACTTTCTACTGATCCATGAGGCGTATTCATCTGAGAGTGCAGGATCGGTTAAAGGGATGGTCATTACAATCAGTCTCATAATGAGGAGAGTTTTAGAACACTTAGAAGATCAAATAGGGAACCAGAATTGTGTAAATGATACTATGAATACAAGTAAACAATGAGACAGAACTAAGAACAAGAACAGAGTAATATGGTTTTCAAGGATGTTGTATATTGCTCTCAAGTTCTATTACAAGTGTTACAAAGCATAAAAAGAAATACAAGGACCTGAGATACTTTATACTACATCCTACAACCATCCATACTATGATAGACAGCTGGAAACACTAATCTAGACAACAAGATCAATGCAAAGTCAAAAGGCAGATTGCCTTTTGACTAGTGACTATGACATGTCATAGCTCACATCTTTTTCTATTATAAAAAGGATAACATGTACAAAGTAGGAAGTTACAGACCCAAGACGATAATCTACAGTTTACAAAAGCATGGACCTTTTCACCAACTTGTATAAGTTGGTGAGTCTTCAAAGTTGTAGCGGAAAGTAAGTCAGTTTTATGAAAAAGTAGATCAGAGAATGCATGTCCTCTCTATCTTCGGAAGAAATCAGTCTTCACAACATTTGGCTTCGAAAGACTTTGTCTCTGAAGCTTCGAAAGACTTCATCTTTGGCTTCGGAAGATTTGGACTTTGGTTTCAGAAGATTTTACACTTAGAATAATTTCTGTGATGAGTGTAAAACTTTTGAAGCAACTTCTACCTTGTATATTAGTGCATGCATGCTGGAAGCACCTTGGTTGTTTTGTCTTCCTTGGTTGGATCAGCCTTCTAATATAACCTTACAAACTCCCCTTAGGCTGATGCTACCAAAACAGAGAAGTTATTTACATGTTAACAGTCCTCATTAGGATCAAGACCATACCTTTCTTCATCATCTGGTTAGGATCCCTCAGACTCTCATAATATCTTCTCATGCGATGGATATCATATAGAGGAAGTGCAGGATCGATGTTGGTCTCTCAACACAAGTTTTGTATCTCACAAACTCACTAAGTCTCACTCGGTTAATGAAGAGGAATCTCTAACTAAGTTGATAATAATATAATAAGTTAATTAAAACAAGAATGGTTTTCAAGATACTTGTATATATTATTTCTCAACTTAGTATTACAAAACTCTTACAAGCATGGTTACTTAAGTTTCAATGAGAAACTATATATACTACTATCTACAGCTGGTTATACTTGGAAAACCAGCTGGAATTTACCGCTAAGCAAATACTACATTGCTAGAAATAAAGTGTCTAAGATAAAATAGTATCCTAGATTAGGTAGTCATGACAGGTCCATGACTTACCTTTTGTCACCAAAGTATGGTAGCCATACTAACTGAAAAAGGTAAACAGTGGATTAAAGTATGGTCAACTACATGGGACTGGGAAAACACCATGAAGTGTATCAGAGTTGTCAGCGGATGTCAGACAGCCCATACTTAAGTCCACTATTTCATAGTTGATTCTTCCAAAGGCAAAATGGTTTCGGAAGAATAAGTTCTTCCGAGGCCATTTATACTTCGGAGGAATCAACTTGTTGGATCATATGAGGCTGGTGCAACCAAATCAACACTTAAAATAATTTTGTGTACAAGTTGAAGAAGTCTTTCTAAGACAAAACTACTCTTCCACAGCTATGTCAAAGATCTTCCGAAGCATTATGTCTGAAGAGCTTCCAGAGGAAAACTAAGTCTTCTGAGACTAAGTAGTTTTCCTTCCGAAGTATATGAAGAACTTCCAAAGGATAGAACAAAGTCTTCCAAAGACCAAGCAGTTCTCCTTCCGAAGTACTCACACTTAGAAGATCCAAGATAAAGTCTTCCGAAGAATAAAGTCATAAAGACCTGTAGAAGATTCGAAAGAAGTTTTTCTTCCGAAGTATAAATGGCCTCAGAAGAACTTATTCTTCCGAAGCCATTTAGCTTCGGAAAAATCAACTATGAATCAGTGGATAAAAGTATAGACTGTCTGACAGACTCTGATATACTGCATGGTGCTTTTACTAACCCATGTAGTTGACCATACTTTATTCCGCTGTTCACCTTTTCAACTTAGTACAGATACCATCATTAGTTGGTCCCAAAAGGTAAGTCATGGACCTGTCATGATCACCTTATCTAGGATATTATTTTATCTTAGATACTTTACTTCTAGCAATATAATATTTGTCTAGTAGTAGATTCTAGCTGGTTTTCCAAGTATAACTGGCTGTAGATAGTAGTATATATAGTTTCTCATTGTAACTTATGTAGAATGAGCTTAAGAGTCTTGTAATACTAAGTTGAGAAGTAATATATACAAGTATCTTGAAAACCATTCTCTTGTTCATTAACTTCGTATATTATTATCAACTTTAGTTTGAGATTCTGAGTTTCATCGATCCAGTGAGACTTAATGAGTTCTGTGTTTAGAGTCAAAACCGATCCTGCAATTGGTATCAGAGCTTCAGGCTATTGTGAGATCTAACCATCCCAAATCATCCTTGTTTCTTCACACTCACTCACTCACCCCACTTTAATGGATCTTAACTAGAAATTTTTTGAGTCCAAAATAGGAACCATGACCAAGGCTCCTAATCACTCTTGATGATTTTGGAACTTTGTGTAAATGTATTGAAGGGTTCATCAAGTACCAAGATAGCCGCATGTGGAAATCTGTCACTCATGGTCCTTACATTCCTAAGGTAGCAGCCCCACTGGGTAATGGTGCCATGATAGAGAAGGCCATTGAAGACTACTCTGATGAAGACTTCAAGAAAATAGATAATGACTGCAAAGCAATGACTGGTTTGCTAACAACCATACCAAACTCCATAATGGTTGGCTTTCAGCAATGCTAGTCATCCAAAGAACTCTTTGATGCTTTGAAGCTGATGTACTCTGGTTCCACTGAATCCAAGGATTCCAACAAGGATCTACTGAAGTAGAAGTTTGAAAACTTCACATATATCATTGGTGAGACCTTTAGAAGAGAGACATTGTAAGGAAATTCATGAGTGCACTTCCTCATGAATGGACTTTCTATTGTGTTTCTATCAAGAGAACTAACAATTTTAACACTCTTACCATGACTGAACTATATGAAATCCTTGATGGATACCGTATGGAAATGGAGACTCAGAAAAGCCAACAGATGAACCGACCCTCAAATCCTGCTGTCAGCAATGCTCTACATGTTGCTGAAGGATCAAGACAACCTCAGTTGTACCTGAACTATCCCTAACAGCCATCATCTTCCTCTGGGCCATACATCACTTTCCCTGAGACACACAGGTCTCAATAGGCTCAACACACTCCTTTTCAGGATAATTGTGCCTTTGTCTCAGGAAGTGAACACTCTGGAGATTTTCAATTTACTTTGATGATCTAGAGTGCTTTAGCCTAGATGACATTGAGTATATGGACATTGTCCAACAGATGGCTCTCCTGACCTATAGAGCAAAGAAGTTCTTCAAAAGAATAGGAAGGCAGTTCCCTCAGAATCCAACCAACAACAAATTTGGATTTTACAAAAGCAAAGCCAAGTGTTACAACTGTAACCAGCTTGGTCACTTTGCTAGGGAATGCAAAGCTCCAAGATCCAATCCTAGAGCAACTCAAGCCTCCCAACATCCTACCACCTCAAGCGCTGTACCAAAACTTACTGAGCAGCAAACTGCGGCTGTTGCTCAAGAAGTTCACTGGAGCTTCATGGTGCAAGATCTCACTCCTGCTCAAGCACTCATGGCTAGAACTAAAGACAGCAACGTGTTGGACTCAACAAGTGCATTAAGAATTAATGCATAAAGTATGATGCTTGCCATATCAGACATATATCAAACATAATATGTTCTAACATTCAAACAATCATTTACTAACATATTAGCATCATTATCATTCATAACAAACACTAATATTTGTTTAAACTTCTTTTTTCAGAATTGTAGATAAAAGAAATTTTGACAAGTGTCTACAGCGGATGAAGAAAGAGTCCACAACGGATGAAGATCATCAGCAATGGATGAAGAAATCTGTCTTAAGTATGTGCAGTATATGAACATCCATCCCACATCGGATGAAGAACATACAGCGGACAACATTCATAGCGGATGTTCATCCATAGCGGATGAACATTCCACAGCGGACAACATACAAGCAAACACACAACTATCCACAGCAGATGAACATTCCACAGCGGATGACCAGTCTACTCCATAGCAGATGAGATATCTTCCACAGCAGATGACTTATTCTCCACAGCGGATGACTTGTAGACTTAGGATTATTTTCAATGTAATTTTATTTACATAAGGGTAGTTTAGTAATTGTATATAGCTCTTGTGTATAGGCTTTAAATAGCACACTACCCTAATCCTTTGTAAGCTTTTGAACAATCAATCAATCAAACAAATATCATCATCCAGGCACTCACAATCACACAATCACTCACACACACTGACTTCATAGCATCTATCATGGGTTTTCGTACCATGGTTCATGTTTGTTGATTATTGAGAGATTTTGAAAAGATCCTTGGGGGAATCAACATGTGTTTAAGTTGATTTCATCACAAGGTATATGAAAACCTCTGTACTCCAACTTATATTGCTAAGGTTAAACTTTATCAGGATTACAATAGGGAAATTAAATATGATATTGAGTCCTTGAACTTCCTAAAATCTGATTTCAAGAAAGCAGAATCTGACTATAAACTCAAAACTGAAGAGTTAGAGAAAACTGTTTCTTCTTTAAAACAAGAACATACAAACTACAGGACTCAAATAAAGGATTTGATTTCTAAGTTGACTGAGGCTCAAACCCAGCTAGTAATAGCTGAGGCTAAAGCAAAGAAGTATGCTATTGAAGAGCATAACTTCAACACCATCATTGCATCATCCTCCCATGCAAAGGTGTGTTATCAAAACAAAAGTGGGTTGGGAACCAATGAAATTGCTCCACCACACTCTTATGTGTCTGTTAGACAGCAAACATATGGCACTCATGAGCAAGAGGTTCCAACTGCTGACCCACTACCCAATGAGCAAAAGAATGATGCAACTATGGTGACCATTACAGGGAAGGATAAGGTAGAAAACCTCATTCCCATAGCTAACGTCCTACCTCTAACCACCAAAGAGAGAAAGAACAAAATCAAGGTAGCAAAGAAAACTACCAAGAAGGTGATTGAGTCTAGGATGAAGATAGATCCCAGACAAAAGGGTGTATTCATTTCAGCCGGATTCCAAGTGGTTGGAAACTCTAACCCAGGAAAGGAATGTAGTACCAGCATTCCTGTTCAACTGAAGGGTCAGAAGTTAAAAGGGAAAGTTGTTAAGGAAAAGGAGTGCAAGAACCAACAGCCATCACGCCCTATCAAGAGTAACATTAAGTTCATACTCTGTGGTTGAAATAACCATATGGCTAAAGATTGTTACTACAATCCTGCAAGCACACATTATGCAACCAATGTTAAAAGAGAAGGAGTCAAGGAAGGTTTCATGTTTGGACCTTATCACATGGTCCAAGTGACCAGAAAAGCAAAGCTTGTTTCTGAAGCTAAGTTGCTTTCAGAAGAAAATCATTCTTTCGAAGGAAAAATAGCTTCAGAAGACAAGCCAAAGAACAAACAAAGGAACAAAAGGAATCCTTTGAAATCTTCTGAAAAGAAAGTAGTCTCGGAAGAAGGTCATGCTGCTCAATCCTCTTCAGGATCATCTACACTCGTCAACCATAGGATGGTATGGAAGAACAAAACAGATGCTGCAGCCAGTACCTCTTCCTCACAAACACAAATTGAACCCACTTGCCTATACTTTGGTTCAATTAAATCATCTACATTGGAAGAACCCAAGACCAACAAGGCTTGGATTTACAATAGTAACTAATCATCTCACTTTATGTGCAGGGACATCCACATGACAAGAATAGATTTATATGGATTGTGGACAGCAGATGCTCCAGGCACATGACAGGGAACAGATCTCTTCTTCAACAATTTGAATATTTTGATAGAGGTCCTGTTTAGTTTGGAGGTGAAGCCGAAGGATACATTTCTGGTAGAGGTAGTGTATCCAATGGTAAGTTAAAAGTTGACAAAGTAAACTTTGTCAAACAGCTTGAACATAATCTGTTAAGTGTTTCTCAATTTTGGGACAAAAAGCACCAAATGCTTTTCACGGAACATGAGTCCATTATCCTTAAACCGAAGATGACAATTCCTCTGGAATTGGTGCTTCTTAGATCTCCTAGAAAAGGGGATTTGTACAAGCTGGATATGAACAATGCTTCCCCACTAGGTGAAGTATCATGCTTTCTTCCCAAAGCCAATGGTGATGAGTCAACTCTTTTGCATAAAAGAATGTGCCATGTTAATTTTAAAACCATGAACAATTTGGTTAAAAATAATTTGTTACATGGTGTGCCTAAAAAGGAGTTTTTCTATAAAGACAACTGTATTGCTTGCCTAAAAGGAAAACAACACAAGGTCACTCACAAATCCAAAGAAGTTAACTCTATCACCACTCTATTACACTTATTGCACATTGGAAGGAAATCATACTACCTTGTGATTGTTGGTGATTTTACAAGATTCACTTGGGTATTATTTTTAAGAACTAAAGATGAAACAGCTAAAACTTTAAAATCTTTTATTCTTAAAATTGAAAATCAAAAGGATCACAAGGTGAAAATCATTAGAAGTGATCAAGGGACTAAGTTTAAGAATCAAGTTCTTGACTCATCTAGAACTCAAAAGGGATTGCCAGACAATATAGTGCTCCTAGAACTCCTCAACAGAATGGTGTTGCTGAGAGGAGAAACAGGACACTTATTAAGGCTGCAAGAATAATGTTAGCTGATTCAAAGCTGTCTCTAACTTTCTAGGCAGAGGCAGTCAGCACTGCATGTTATGTGCAAAATAGAGTTCTCATTGTTAAGCCTCATGGGAAGACCCCTTATGAGCTATGGAACAAGAGGCCACCGTTCATTGGCTTTCTTAGGTCCTTTGGTAGCAGGTGTACCATACTCAACACAAAGGACAATTAGCTTCGTAGGCCACCAACCAATCCATATCTAACACCACATCAAAACCTCCTAGGGCCATCACATACAATCTAGCAGGAAACTTACGACCATTCAACTCTACTAGGCGATCGTCTATCACATCAGTCACTTTGGTAGACTTTCCTATCGCTGTCTCTACATAGAAGGGCACGTCTATCTTCCTATTCTTACCATGCATTTCACGACAAAAGGTAGCAGATACAAAACTTCTACTAGCACCCAAATCAAAGAGCACAGAAGCATACAATTGGTTTACCAAAAACATACCTGAAACTACTTTAGGGTCCACTCTGGCTTCTTCCTGGGTCATGTTGAATGCCCTTGCCTTGGCTTTGGTGCTCTCACTCCTCCCTTTCTCGCCCATAGTCTGAGTCCCTGAGCTCCCTGCTTCACCCGTCTTGCAATCTCTGCCCGAGTGGCCTACCTCCCCACATTGATAACATCACGGTACCCTGCACTCTTTAGCATAGTTGCCTTCTCCTCCACACTTAAAACACCGGTTCTTCCCCACTCTACACTTACCCATGTGAACCTTCCCACACTTTTTTACATTCCCTCCTGTTGTTCCCTTTACTCAATCCTGGATGGCAATCATCAATCCTCATCTTCTTTTCCCCGATCCCATAGTGGTCACCCCTGAATCTCAGTGCTCAGTCTAGCAGCTATTATGTTCCTCCAGATATCCACGGGCAGACCCTGCATGTACCTTTTAATCTTCTTGGACTCTGGAGTTACTAGGTCTGGCACAAGTCTTGCAAGTGCATTGAACTTGGAGGTATACTCTTGATGAGTCATGTTTCCAGCCTCCAAATGCAATAACTCCTTCTTAATTTTGTCCGACACCTGATGTGGACAATACTCCAATACCAGTTCCTTCAAATCTGGCCACCTCATCCTTGCAACAGACCGTTTCCCCTCGGCTTGGATAATGTTGTCCCACCAGCATAATGCCGAGTTAACGAAAGAATGGGAGGCAAACTTCACCTTTTGATCCTCCCGGTAGTCACTGATGTCTTGGACTTCCTCCGTCTCTCGAACCCAATGACGAGCAGTAGTAGCATTGCTGTTACCGTCAAAGGTCGGGGGTTTGCACCTCTGAAACGCCCCATAGGTGCACCCCTTAGCGGTCTCCTTCTCCCCCTCGCTATCATCATCATGAATTACCACCCTTGGGCTAGATGGCTCTTTCTCTGTTTTCTCCTTCTTCCCAGCATCATTAGTTCTTTCACCCTCCTTTACAACCCTTTAACACTTCGATCACTACTGAGAGCAACACATTTTGCATGACGTTGTAGACTTCGTCAGCAATAGCTTCCTTTACCGTAGACTTGAGGGTGGCTGGTCCTTCACCCTCTTGGTGGCTATGGAGGTCTGTGTCCTCATGAATTGTCTCAGAAGCCTTTGCCTTACTCCTAGTGACACATGGCCCAGTAGTACGTTCGCCACGAGCACCGCCTCGGGTTGCCTTCCTAGATTTTCTACCCGCCATAAGATCTACCTCCTATAAGATTCAAACACTAACAAGGTCATTCAAGGTCATAGCTTAGATTATGTCAAGTATAGTAAGTCCCTAATTATAGTGGCCAGTTGTGATTAGCCACTTACTTTACTCTTCATCCCCAAGCATTTTCTATCCTGACTACATCAGTATTCAAATCTACTAAGAGCACATAATTCAAATAGCACACGCACGTAATACCAGTTAACTTTATGAAAAATTACCTGATGGCACTTTGCTACTTGGGCTGGCATCCTTCCATTCGGTCCCATTCTCAGTTTAAGTTTAGGTTTTGAAAAATGATTTACCCAATTCTTTAAACTTTAGCTCTGATACCAACTTGTAAGGCCTGGTTCCCTGGAGACCTCACAGTTGGTCTTTCAAAGCATCATTCATTATTAAAAACACCTTAAATCACATTATTATAAGAAAACAATCGCAGCGGAATAATTTAACCAAAAACCATTTCTTGCATTAATGATTACTTTTGCCAAATAATACATCGTTGTTTAGAGTTACAAAAGAATATTTAGTTGCATTACAATACAAAAATGTCATAATTGCATAGATGGTTGCCAGTCTCAATTCACCAAGTAGCTTCAGCCCCGTTCCATCCTTAGCAAAAACCTTACCTGCCAACTGATATGCATATAAAAAGTCAGTGTTGCTGAGTGAGTTCTAGTTTAATAATATAGAAAAATACACTTTTGTAAACTTCACTTGGTGATCATTCATCAATATACATAATCAATCATTAAGAGATTCATTATCTTTCTTTCTTTCATTATCTTTCCCTTTCATTAACTAGGATTGCACAAAGCAAGAGCCTACATTGTTGGTTGACAACAGATGCTGAACCCCTGTTGGCAAACGTTTATCATGGTAGCTAACCCATCGACAGTTGACCCACACTACTAAGCACGAAGCCTGCTCATGAATACGAGTCCCATTCATCATACTTTGGTTAATCACAACGATTAGACCCCAGATGTGCATCCTCATGGACTATACATCCTGCTAACGACAACAAGGTCGTGCACCTCCATTCATTGTGTTTGCAAGGCTTTTCATTCATCATAAGGGACTGGGGGTAACATTCATTAGGTTACACTGTCCTTCTTTTATTCCTTTGTGTCCACTTATTATGAATAATAATTTTATAATTTTCATTACCTTAAATTTACATATCATGAAACAGTAATAATTATTCGTAGTAAGCAGCCCAAAGAAGGTAAATAAAACATTAGAAACATAGAACAAGCATAAACTCCCATTAAACATAAGTTCTTAACACTTAAACTCTATTCCCAAAATTTTAGAAAATCCTAAGTGTTCACAGCGCATGAGTGGAGTATGCAGCGGATTGCTTAAAGTACTAAGTATCCACAGCGGATAGCCTAAGTCTACAGCGGACAGCCAAGGTCCACAGCGGATGAGTAAAACACTAAGCGTGTTCACAGCGGATGAACATAGTCCAATGCAGATGGCCATAGTCCAATGCGGGTGAATAACATCCACAGCGGATAACTAAAAGTGTACAGCAGACGTGCAAGTCCACAGAGGACGGCAAATCTTTCTAAGTGTTCTCAGCGGACAGTGTCCATAGCGGATAACCAACATCCACAGTGGACACACATTCATACTATAGTGTCCACAGTGGATGACCAACATCCACAACGAACGACCAACATCCTCAGCGGACAACTTGTTCATGCCAAAGTGTCCACAGCGGATGACCAACATCTCCAGCGAACCACTAATTTACTTAGAACTTAACTTACACGATTTCTAGTCCCCAAATACCATTGTTAATCATCTACTTAGCTTAGATCTAACAAGTTACATCTTCAAAACATAAGAAACATCACAAATAAACATATAACACTTGAAGTAGCATCTTTTATGGATAGTTGTTTTTTTTAACAAATAATGGTTCTATTTATTAAAACACTAGTAATATCCACATAAGCCCCAAACATATATAAAACAAGTAAAAGAGGGGATCTAGAACTCACCTCTTAGCAGCTTTCTAGTGAAACACCACAAACCCGAGAGCTAACAAGTATAACTAGCACCTAAACACATAAAACAAAAACCAACATAAGAAAACACATAAAATAGGTTCATAATCTCGAACCACGTAGAAAATCGAGAAGAAAAATTCTGGAAATTTCACCTTATCGAAGAACTTGAGCTTTCTCTCTCTAAAACCGGATGGGGTTTTCTTTTCCAAGTCTTTAGCTGAATTGTGCATGAGAGAGAGGGTTATGGGCGGCCTTACCACCTTTTGACACCCATTATGGAAAATTTGACTCTTGCACACTTTTGTAACACCCGAAAATTTGTTTAAAATAAAGGAAAAGAAAAGTATTTTGAAAAAAAAGATAATGGATGCAAGTGGAGGGGGGTAAAGTGTGCAAGGTGCAAATCACTATTATTTTATGTTTAAAAGGGGTATGGTCGCCCATGCATCTACTTTTTCTACACCCACTTTCGGCTGGAAACAAGAAAGAAGAAGGAAGAGCAGTTCTCTCGGGTTTTTCAAGAAGAAGAAGCTAATATTTTTGAAGGTAGGTATTTTCTTGTGTTTTTGGTTCGGTTTCAGCTGAATTTTCAGCTTGTGGACCGATTCTTATGTGTTATTGTGCTTGGTTATGTGTTTTTGGTGTGTTTAGGTTGTTTGGACTCCTTGTGCCCTCAAGTTTGGTGGAGTTTTACTTGAAGGCTGCAATTGGTGAGTTCTAGATCCCCAGTTTTATGTTTTAAACTTCTTTTGGGGCTGAAAATGCATGTAAACACGTTTTACAACTTATATGTATGTTAATCGTATGTACGTATGTATGGATTCTTGTATGTTGTGGGGTTATGCTGGTTTTAGGTGCCTATAATGCTAGATTTAAGTTAAGGACGTGTTAGGATGATGATTTGGGACTGAAAATTTATAAGTTTTAACATAACTGCTGCTCATGCGCCTGAAATTAGCTCAGACGATCAAGTCCCATCTCATGCGCCCAAAGAGGGCTCATGCGCCTGAGAATTTTGCCAAAAAGCCTAAGTACCAGCCCATGCACCTAATGCCTTAGAAAATTTTCTGAAAATTAGGGAAATAGAAATTTTAAGACTTAACCCTGGGGTGTTTTGGTGGTTATGATTGTTGATGTTATGCTTGTTTGCGGCATGTTCTTATGTTCCATTATGTGACTTTACGTGGTGTGTTTATGCTCGTATACTTAAAGTATTATCATAAATGAAGTGAAAGATTAATGATAATGAAAAGTGGAACTTAACAAATGAATGAAAGTCTTGCAAGCAAAATGAAAGGAGGTTCACAGCCACAGGTTGTTAGCTCAACTGTGTGCGGGTTAGCTACCCCATGAGGATGCATGCATGGTCAATCTTTGAGATTGACGGGACCCTTGTTGCTTGCCCCAGGTACTGGAGTCAGCTTCGTGCATAATGTTCGGGGTCTATTTATAGACCTCGGGCCCAGTACTAGCTTCGGCCCAATGTTCGGGGTATTGCACATTGGTCTGGTAGAAAGTGAAAGATAATGATAAAAGTACGAAATGAATGAGAAGAATGATGAAGGATAATAATGAATATTATCTTGTTGTACGTATGATGTGTGATGACGTACGAAAGTAATGGATTTATGAAAAGGAAGTATTTTAAGAAAATGATATTTCTATATATTTAAACAAGGGATTTTAATTCTAAAACTAGAACTCACTCAGCAACGCTGACTTTTATGCATTTTCAGTTGGCAGGTAACTTGTTGCTGGGGATGGCACGCGGGTGAAGCTACTTGGCAGGCAAAACTAGCATCCATTTGTGCATAATGATATTATTGTTTTATAATGTAACCGAACGATTCTTTTGTAACTCCTAAAATCCAATGATGTACTATTTGGCAACATTAAATATTAATGCATGAATGGCTTTTGTTAAAATTAATCCACTGCTATGTTCTATGATATGTATGTATTTTTATATAATTAATGCTGTGATTGACTAACTGTGAGGTTTTTGGGAACAGGGCCTTACAACTTTTAACCCCTTGCTTTTGGACTATTTATCTTTTCTTCTTTACTTTTCTTATCTTTTAATTTTTTGGGTGTTACAATGTTACACACTATAGATTGGTGAATCAAAGTATTTACGAAAGCTTAACTAAATAAATGGGAAATGAACTAGTTATATAAAAACATTAAACAAAAATAGTTCAGGCACGGTAAGTTTGTTGCTTTTCGTAACAACCTCCGAGACTATGGAGTTTTGATTCTCAGACCTTCTGAACACACTCGTATACCAATCTAATCACATCTGGTTATAATACACATTGGAATCATACAAATCAATCATAAATGAAACATAGTATCTATTCTGTAAATCAAACCAAAACCAAACCTGAAACCATACGAATAAGCACTGAAATCAATACACTCAAACCCCAAAATCATCCAGAAAATTTCACAACCAACTTCAAACACTCTTGCTTCAAAAATCCACCGAATGAATCCAAATGAGAACTATGGATTCACGAAATACTTTATTACCATCTAGGCAAGGAAACCCAAGTGTAAAGAAACAAGAAACTACTCGTATTTACTCAAAAAGAATCAAGAGTAAAACTACACGGGCGGAATGAAAGAAATCAGACATCACACAAGAAACGCAATGCGTGATTGATGAAAAAGAACTCAAATCAAGGTAACACGATTAAAGAAATAAGATTTACTTGTATTTTAATCAAAATGGTGCCACTATAGATTGGTGCATAAAAGTATATACGAAAGCTTAACTAAATAAATGGGAAATGAACTAGTTATATGTAACATCCCGAATTTTTATTTAAAAGAAAACAAAAAGAAAAGAGTTCAGAAAGAAAAGATAATGGCCACAAGTGGAGGGGTTAAAGTTGTAAAAGGACAAAACTTTAGTATTATTGTGTTTAAAAGAGGGCATGGCCGCCCATGCCCCCACTGTTTTCCCTGCTCTCGGTCGAAAAAGGAAGAAAAGAAGAAGAACAAAATTCTTCGTCGGTTCTAGTGAAAGAATTGGCATCAAAGGTGAGTTTTCTTGAATTTATGCTCGGTTTCAGCTGGGTTTCGGGTTTTAGATCGAGATTTTGAGTATAGTGCCTATTTTCATGGGTTTTAGTAGTTGGATTTGCTGGTGGAAATGTTATGCTCGAAAGTTGCTTCAAGGTGAGTTTCTAGACCCCTCTTTTACAGATTTCAAAGTGTTTGGGGCTATTATGCATACCGAAAAAGGTTTTTCATGGACAACCGTATGTTTCAGCTTGTTGTTTGATGTTATGTGCTATGGTTGTATGTTCTATGCTTGTTTATGGATTAGTATTATGCTTGGTAAGTTTTAGATGCCCTTAGTATGCTAGATCTGTGTTTGGGTTATGTTGGAATGATATTCGGGTGAGTTTGGCAGTGTTAGACATATTTCAGAATGTCCTCATGTGCCCAAGTGTTATGTGTCTAAGTGTTCTCATGTGCCCAAGGGTGGTGCGTCTGAACAAGGCTGATGCGCCCAGCGTGCCCATGCGCCAGTGTAGGTGGTGCGCCTGAGCAGTGGTTCATGCGCCCAGGAAGTGTGGAATTGGCTAAGGGTGGGTCATGTGCCCGAACAATGGTTCATGCGCCCAGAAAGTGAAAACGGCTGTGTGGGCCATGCGCCTGCATAGTGCCCATGCGCCCAGAATTGTTTCTGTGGCTAAGTGTTGGGACGCCCGAAAGGGCTCATGCGCCCAAATAGTACTGATGCGCCCAGGAGCTTTTATACTTAGAATCTTCTGCTGATGCGCCTAGAATGACCTGTTGTGCCTAGTTTTTGACTTAGGGATTTCTTAGGTGCTTTAAGAGGTGATGTTTGAGATAGGTCCCGTTGGGATGTGATGGTTTATGCTTGGTGCACGCTTGGTGTTGTGTGTGGTGTGTTGTCTTTCTTCGTTAAACGGTTTTCAAAACGTATGTATTATGTTTATAATACGTTATGTACGATGTATGACTTTATGTGATTTGATGTATGGCTATGAATGAACGTAAAGTATTATGTAACGAAGTGAAAGATAACGATAATGAAAAGCGGAACGTAAAGAACGAAGGGAGTCTTTATGACTCGAAGGGAGTCCTTGTTGCTCGAAGGGAGTCCTTGTGACTCGAAGGGAGTCTTTGTGACTCGAAGGGAGTCCTTGTGGCTCGAAGGGGGTCCTTGTGACTCAAAGGGGGTCTTTGTGACTCGAAGGGAGTCCTTGTGGCTCGAAGGGAGTCCTTGTGGCTCGAAGGGAGTCTTTGTGACTTGAAGGGAGTCCTTGTGGCTCGAAGGGAGTCTTTGTGGCTCGAAGGGAGTCCTTGTGACTCGAAGGGAGTCCTTGTGGCTTGAAGAGAGTCCTTGTGGCTTGAAGGGAGTCTTGTGCTCGAAGGGAGTCCTTGTGCTCGAAGGGAGTCCTTGTGGCTCGAAGGGAGTCCTTGTGGCTCGAAGGGAGTCCTTGTGGCTCGAAGGGAGTCCTTGTGGCTCGAAGGGAGTCCTTGTGGCTCGAAGGGAGTCCTTGTGGCTCGAAGGGAGTCCTTGTGGCTCGAAGGGAGTCCTTGTGGCTCGAAGGGAGTCTTTGTGGCTCGAAGGGAGTCTTTGTGGCTCCAAGGGAGTCTTTGTGTCTCGAAGGGAGTCCTTGTGGCTCGAAGGGAGTCCTTGTGGCTCGAAGGGAGTCCTTGTGGCTCAAAGGGAGTCTTTGTGACTCGAAGGGGATCCTTGTCGCGTACCCCGGTACTGTCGGTCTTCGGACATGAGTCGGGGGTATTGCATGAGACAGGATCCAGATTACCGTGAAAGATAATGATGAAAGTACGAAATGTACGAATTGAACAATGATGAAGATAATAATAATATTATCAATGTGTATGTACGATGAGTGATCGCATATGTTTACAATGGATATGTTTTAACGAAAGTAAAGTATTTTATTTATAAAACTAGAACTCACTCAGCGTCACTGACTTTTTGTATGCATGATAGTTGGCAGGTATTTTGTTGATGCTGAGGAGTTGCAGGCATGGATGCATAAGCTACTGGGAGTGTTTCGAAGACTGGCATCCACATTTTGACATGTTATTGTATTTTGATATGTAAATGATTTATGTAATGAGATAACATGTTTTAATTATTATGAAAGCTTTTGAATTCCGCTGCAAAAGTAATGTTTGTTTTAAATAAATATGTGATGACGGTCCAGCTGTAAGCGTCCCGGGAACGGGGCCTTACAAGTTGGCATCAGAGCTAAAGTTTAAGAGAATTGGGTAAATATTTTCAAAAAGAACCTAATCTTAAACTGTGAATGGGACGAAAGGAAAAGGATGCCAGTCCTAGTAGCTACATGCCTACAGGTAAAAGTTTTATGTAAATGTTTTATGTAAAAGGTTTTCTGTAAGTTAATGTTAACCGGTATTATGTGCGCATGTTATGTGGCTTGTGTGCTTTTGTGTAGATTTAGATACTGATGTAGTTAGGATTGGAAATGCTTGGGAAATGAAGAGTAAAGTAAGTGGCTAAACACAACTGGCCACTGTGATTAGGGACTTACTATACTTGACATATCTTGAGCTATTACCTTGATTGACTGTGTTGGTGTTTGAATCTTGTAGTGTTTAGATGGCTGGCAGTAGGTCTTCTGAGGCTTCACGAGGTGGAGGTCATGGTGGATGTGGGGTTAGACTGCGTGTCACGAGGAGCAGAGCTAAGACTGCTGAGACGGCTCCTGATGAGCCAGCGCTTCGTCACCAGTAGGGTGAGGACGGGAGTGCTAATATGAGAGCCTCAATGAAGGAGGCAGTAGCAGAGGAAGTCCAACAGGTCATGTAGACGATTTTGCCGACTGTAGTGACCGAGGTCATTAGAGCTGAGAAGGAGGATGAGAAGAAGGAGAGTGAGAAGAGGAGAACCGCACGACGCGGAGGTGAAGCTGGAGGTTCTAGGGGTATGGAGCAACCCGATGCTGGCATGGTTGTCTCAAGTGATGACGAGGAGGACGAGGAAGCTGTGGAGGAGACTGTGATGGGATGTAGCTATGGAGCATTTCAAAGGTGTAGGCCTCCTGTGTTTGATGGAAATGGGAGTGCTGCTGCTACACAACGTTGGGTGAGAGAGATAGAAGCGGTACTTGATATCAACGAGTGCCGTGAGGATCAGAAGGTGAAGTTTGCTACCCACTCATTTTTGGATTCAGCCTTATGCTAGTGGGACAACATTGTCCAGGCGGAGGGCACCAGAGCAATCAGGAGGATGAGATGGAAGGAGCTGAAAAGGTTGGTGATCGAGGAGTTTTGCCCTCATAGAGAACTTGACAAAGTTGAGAGGGAGTTCCTGCAGCTGGAGGCGGGGACGATGACTCACCAACAGTACACCACAAAGTTCAACGAGATGGCAAGATTGGTGCCAGATCAGGTGACGCCTATGTCACGAAAGATTAAAAGGTATATTCAAGGTCTGCTGGTAGATATCCGCAAACATCTGGTCGTTGCCCGGCCAAGCACGTTTAGGTCGGCGGTTGATTTGGCGGGGAGGCTGTATGATGAGCGAGAGGCGGTGGTGATGATGGATGAGGAGGATGAGCAGAGTTATGTTAAAGTGGGAATGAAAGACGGGATGATGATGATGGTGAATTTGAGGCTGGTGGTAAGAAGTTAAGGATGGATGATCCAAGGATGTTAACAAAGGAAGCGAGGGCATGCAAGAAATATGGGAAGGAGCATGCAGGTGCATGTAAGCGGGATCAAATCTCTATTTTCAGTGTGGAAAGGAGGGCCACTTGGCGAGAGATTATCGTGCAATAAGATGTTACAGGTGTGGTGAGAGTGGACACATGAGCAGAGACTGCACGAAGTCAAGGGCTGGAAGCTCCGGTGCAAGGAAGGAGAGCAGAAGATGAAGGTTAGAGCATTTGCCCTGACCAGGAAGAGGCTAGAGCGGACTTCGACACGACGTCAGGTACGTTTCTGGTAAGTTAAATTTGTGCCTTGTGCTTTGACTGTGGTGCTAGTAGTAGTTTCATTTCTGCTACCTTTGTGTTAAGTTGCACGTTAGGAGTAGGAGGATCGATGCATCCTTCGATGTAGAAATTGCTATTGGTAAGTCCACTAGGTTACCGGATGTCCTAGAGAATTACGCGATAGTATTGAGAGAGCACGTGTTTCCTGCCAGTCTGTTCAGGACAGACCTGGATGGATAGACGTGCGCCTTCGGAAGGATTGGCTAGCAGCCTATGAGCCAAACACCGAGTGTTGCAACAAGGTGGTTTGAATAGCCGCGCCCGACAAGAGTTCTGTGCTGACCTACGGCGATGGAGTAATGATGAAGGCCTCGTTTTGGGAGAGAAGATCACCCGATTTCGAAAGTGAGTGAAGCTAATACTGAGGTGTAAAGAACTAATCTGAACTGTTGCTCAGGTAGGAGAAGTGGCATGTCAACTGGAGCTACTCGACGTGTTAAGTGAAGTTATCCGACATTTCATGTGTCTCATTTAAGAAAGTGCTCAACTGATGGGGATGTGATCGTGCCGCTAGAGAATACCGAGATGGATGAACGATTCAACTACGTGGAGCAACTAAGGGTCTTTTCTTATAGAAGGGAAAGAAGGGCTAAGGAGAATGGTGGTTTTATTTATGCGAGTACAGTGGTGCCCAGAAGGAGACTAAGCCTATGTGTAAGATCAAGGAAGATGTGAGACAGCGTTACCCGTAACTGTTCGAGAAGCGACAGGTTTAGGGGACGAAACCTATATAAGGGGTGTGGACTTGTAACATCCTGAATTTTTATTTAAAAGAAAATGAAAAGAAAAGAACTCAGAAAGTAAAGATAATGGCCACAAGTGGAGGGGCTAAAGTTGTAAAAGGACAAAACTTTAGTATTATTATGTTTAAAAGAGGGCATGGCCGCCCATACCCCCACTGTTTTCCTTGCTCTCGGTCGAAAAAGGAAGAAAAGAAGAAGAACAGAATTCTTCATCGGTTCTAGTGAAAGAATTCACATCAAAGGTGAGTTTTTCTTGAATTTATGCTCGGTTTCAGCTGGGATTCGGGTTTTAGACCGAGATTTTGAGTATAGTGCCTATTTTTGTGGGTTTTAGTAGTTGGATTTGCTGGTGGAAGTGTTCTGCTCAGAAGTTGCTTCAAGGTGAATTTCTAGACCCCTCTTTTACAGATTTCAAAGTGTTTGGGGGCTATTATGCATACCGGAAAATGTTTTTCAAAGACAACCGTATGTTTCAGCTTGTTGTTTGATGTTATGTGTTGTGGTTGTATGTTCTAGGCTTGTTTATGGACTAGTATTGTGCTTGGTAAGTTTTAGATGCCCTTAGTATGCTAGATCTGTGTTTGGGTTATGTTGGAATGATGTTCGGGTGAGTTTGGCAGTGTTAGACATATTTCAGAATGTCCTCATGTGCCCAAGTGTTATGTGTCTAAGTGTTCTCATGCGCCCAAGGGTGGTGCGCCCGAACAGGGCTGATGCGCCCAGCGTGCCCATGCGCCCATGTAGGTGGTGCGCCTGAGCAGTGGTTCATGCTCCCAGGAAGTGTGAAATTGGCTAAGGGTGGGTCATGTGCCTGAAAAGTGGTTCATGCGCCCAGAAAGTGAAAACGGCTGTGTGGGCCATGCGCCTGCATAGTGCCCATGCGCCCAGAATTGTTTCTGTGGCTAAGTGTTGGGACGCCCGAACAGGGCTCATGCGCCCAAATAGTACTGATGCACCCAGAAGCTTTTATACTTAGAATCTTCTGTTGATGCGCCTAGAATGACCTGTTGTGCCTAGTTTTGGACTTAGGGCTTTCTTAGGTGCTTTAAGAGGTGATGTTTGAGATAGGTCCCATTGGGATGTGATGGTTTATGCTTGGTGCACGCTTGGTGTTGTGTTATGGTTCTTGGTGTTGTGTGTGGTGTGTTGTCTTTCTTCGTTAAACGGTTTTCAAAACGTATGTATTATGTTTTATAATACGTTATGTATGATGTATGACTTTACGTGGTTTGATGTATGGCTATAAATGAACGTAAAGTATTATGTAATGAAGTGAAAGATAACGATAATGAAAAGTGGAACGTAAAGAACGAAGGGAGTCTTTGTGACTCGAAGGGAGTCCTTGTGGCTCGAAGGGAGTCCTTGTGACTCGAAGGGAGTCCTTATGACTCGAAGGGAGTCCTTGTGGCTTGAAGGGAGTCCTTGTGGCTCGAAGGGAGTCCTTATGGCTCGAAGGGAGTCCTTGTGGCTCGAAGGGAGTCCTTGTGGCTTGAAGGGAGTCCTTGTGCCTCGAAGGGAGTCCTTGTGCCTCGAAGGGAGTCCTTGTGCCTCGAAGGGAGTCCTTGTGGCTCGAAGGGAGTCCTTGTGGCTCGAAGGGAGTCCTTGTGACTCGAAGGGAGTCCTTGTGGCTCGAAGGGAGTCCTTATGGCTCGAAGGGAGTCCTTATGGCTCGAAGGGAGTCCTTGTGGCTCGAAGGGAGTCCTTGTGGCTCGAAGGGAGTCCTTGTGGCTCGAAGGGAGTCCTTGTGACTCGAAGGGAGTCCTTGTGCTCGAAGGAGTCCTTGTGATCGAAGGGAGTCCTTGTGGCTCGAAGGGAGTCTTGTGGCTCGAAGGGAGTCGTTGTGGCTCGAAGGGAGTCGTTGTGGCTCGAAGGGAGTCGTTGTGACTCGAAGGGAGTCGTTGTGACTCGAAGGGAGTCATTATGACTCGAAGGGAGTCCTTGTGGCTAGAAGGGAGTCCTTGTGGCTCGAAAGGAGTCTTTGTGGCTCGAAGGGAGTCCTTGTGGCTCGAAGGGAGTCCTTGTGCCTCGAAGGGAGTCTTTGTGACTCGAAGGGAGTCTTTGTGACTCGAAGGGAATCCTTGTCACGTACCCCGGTACTGTCGGTCTTCGGACATGAGTCGGGGGTATTGCATGAGACAGGATCCAGATTGTCGTGAAAGATAATGATGAAAGTATGAAATGTATGAATTGAACAATGATGAAGATCATAATAATATTATCAATGTGTATGTATGATGAGTGATCACATACGTTTACAAAGGATATGTTTGAACGAAAGTAAAGTATTTTATTTATAAAACTAGAACTCACTCAGCGTCGCTGACTTTTTGTATGCATGATAGTTGACAGGTATTTTGCTGATGCTGAGGAGTTGCAGGCAGGGATGCATAAGCTACTGGGAGTGTTTCGAAGACTGCCATCCACATTTTGACATGTTATTGTATTTTGATATGTAAATGATTTATGTAATGAGATAACATGTTTTAATTATTATGAAAGCTTTTGAATTCCACTGCAAAAGTAATGTTTGTTTTAAATAAATTATGCGATGACGGTCCAGCTGTAAGTGTCCCGGGAACGGGGCCTTACATTATACAAAAACATTAAACAAAAATAGTTCACGCATGGATAGTTTGTTTCTTTACGTAACAACCTCCGATAATATGAAGTTTTGATTCTCAGGCCTTCTAAACACACTCACAAACATATCTAGTCATATCAGATTATAATACTCATTGGAATCACACAAATGAATCATAAATGTCACATAAGATCTATTTTGTAAATCAAACCAAAACCGAACATGATACCATACGGTTGAGCAGTGAAATCAAAACACACATGCCCGAAACACATCCAGAACATTTCACAACCAACTTCAAACACTCTTGCTTCAAAAATCCACCGAATGAATCAAAATGAGAACTGTGGATTCACGGAATACTTCATTACCATCTAGGCAAGAAAACCAGGTGTAAAAAAACAAGAAACTACTAGTATTCACTCAAAAAGAATCAAGAGTAAAATTGCACGGGCAGAATGAAAGAAAACTAATGTCAACCAAGAAACGCAATGCGTGATCGAAGAAAAATAACTCAAATCAAGGTAACACAATTAAATAAAAAAGATTTACTTGTTTTAATGGTACCAATGTAGATTGGTGCATCAAAGTACATACGAAAGCTTAATTAAATAAATGGGAAATGAACTAGTTATACAAAAACATTAATCAAAAATAGTTCACGCATGGATAGTTTGTTCCTTTACGTAACAACCTCTGATACTATGAAGTTTTGATTGTCATGCGTTCTAAACACACTCGTGAACCTTTCAAATCATATTTGATTATAATACTCACTGGGATCAGACAAATCAATCATAAATGTCACATAAGATCTATTTTTTAAATTAAACCAAAATCGAACATGAAAACTACGATTAAGCACTGAAATCAATACACACGTGCCCCAAACTCATCTAGAACATTCCACAACACAGTTCAAACACTCTTGCTTCAAAAATCCACTGAATGAATAAAAATGAGAACTGAGGATTCACGGAATACTTTATTACCATCTAGGCAAGGAAACCAGGTGTAAAGAAACAAGAAACTACTAGTATTCACTAAAAAAGAATCGACAATAAAATTACACGGGCGGAATGAAAGAAATCAGATGTCAAACAAGAAACGCAATGCGTGATCGATGAAAAAGAACTCAAATCAAGGTAACACGATTAAATAAATATGATTTACTTGTATTTTAATCAAAATAGTGCCACTATAGATTGTTGCATCAAAGTATATACAAAAGCTAAACGAAATAAATGGGAAATGAAGTAGTTATACAAAAACATTAAACAAAAATAGTTCACGCATGGATAGTTTGTTTCTTTACGTAACAACCTCCGATACTATGAAGTTTTAATTCTCAGACTTTCTAAACACACTCGTGAACCAATCTAATCATATTTGATAATAATACTCGTTGGAATCACACAAATCAATCATAAATGTCACATAAGATCTATTTTGTTAATCAAACCAAAACCGAACATGAAACCATACGATTGAGCACTGAAATCAATACACACGTGCCAAAACTCATCCAAAACATTCCACAACAAACTTCAAACACTCTTGCTTCAAAAATCCACCGAATGAATAAAAATGAGAACTGTGGATTCACGGAATACTTTATTACTATCTAGGCAAGGAAACCAGGTGTAAAGAAACAAGAAACTACTAGTATTCACTCAAAAAGAATCGAGAGTAAAATTACCCGGGCGAAATGTAAGAAAATAGACGTCAAACAAGAAACGCAATGCGTGATCGATGATAAAGAACTCAAATCAAGGTAACATGTTTGAATAAATATGATTTATTTGTATTTTAATCAAAATAGTGCCATTATAGATTGTTGCATCAAAGTATATACTAAAGCTAAACGAAATAAATGGGAAATGAAGTAGTTATACAAAAACATTAAACAAAATAGTTCACGCATGGAAAGTTTGTTGCTTCAAGTAACTATCTCCGATACTATGAAGTTTTAATTCTCAGGCCTTCTAAACACACTCGTGAACCTATCTAATCATATCTGATTATTATATTCATTGGAATCACACAAATCAATCATAAATGTCACATAAGATCTATTTTTTAAATTAAACCAAAATCGAACTTGAAACCATATGATTAAGCACTGAAATCAATACACACGTGCCCCAAACTCATCCAGAACATTCCACAACAAACTTTAAACACTCTTGCTTCAAAAATCCACCGAATGAATAAAAATGAGAACTGAGGTTTCACGGAATACTTTATTACCATCTAGGCAAGGAAACCAGGTGTAAAGAAACAAGAAACTACTAGTATTCACTCAAAAAGAATCGACAGTAAAATTACATGGGTGGAATGAATGAAATCAGATTTCAAACAAGAATTGCAATGCGTGATCGATGAAAAAAAACTCAAATCAAGGTAACACGATTAAATAAATAAGATTTACATGTATTTTAATCAAAATGGTGCCACTATAGATTGGTGCATCAAAGTATATACGAAAGCTTAACTAAATAAATGGGAAATGACTAGTTATACAAAAACATAAAACAAAAATAGTTCACGCATGGATAGTTTGTTGCTTTACGTAACAACCTCCGATACTATAAAGTTTTGATTCTCAGGCCTTCTAAACATACTCGTGATCCTATCTAATCATCACTGATTATAATACTCATTGGAATCACACAAATCAACCATAAATGTCACATAAGATCTATTTTGTAAATCAAACCAAAACCGAACATGAAACCATACGATTGAGTACATAAAACAATAGACACGTGCCCCAAACTCATCCAGAACATTTCACAACCAACTTCAAACACTCTTGCTTCAAAAATCAACCGAATGAATCAAAATGAGAACTGTGGCTTAACGAAATACTTTATTACCATTGAGGTAAGGAAACCAGGTGTAAAGAAACATCAAACTACTAGTATTCACTCAAAAAGAATCAATACAAGGGCAGAATGAAAGAAATCTAACGTGAAACAAGAAACGCAATGCGTGATCGATGAAAAAGAACTCAAATCAAGGTAAAACGATTAAATCAATCAGATTTACCTGTATTGTAATCAAAATGGTGCCACTATAGATTGGTGCATAAAAGTATATATGAAAGCTTAACTAAATAAATGGGAATGAACTAGTTATACAAAAAAATTAAACAAAAATAGTTCACGCATGGATAGTTTGTTGCTTTACGTAACAACCTCTGATACCATGAAGTTTTGATTCTCAGACCTTCTAAACACACTCTTGAACCTATCTAGTCATATCTGAACATAATACTCATTGGAATCACACAAATCAATCATAAATGTCACATAAGATCTATTTTGTAAATTAAACCAAAACCGAACATGAAACCATATGATTGAGCATTGAAATCATACACACGTGCACCAAACTCATCCAGAACATTTCACAA
The DNA here is from genome assembly GCA_025506505.1 of Flaveria sonorensis. Classification (NCBI taxonomy): domain Eukaryota; kingdom Viridiplantae; phylum Streptophyta; class Magnoliopsida; order Asterales; family Asteraceae; genus Flaveria; species Flaveria sonorensis. The sequence continues at coordinate 34,220,273 of CM046438.1, read as the reverse complement.
TCAACTTCAAACACTCTTGCTTCAAAAATCCACCGAATGAATAAAAATGAGAACTGTGGATTCACGGAATACTTTATTACCATCGAAACCAGGTGTAATGAAACAAGAAACTACTAGTATTCACTCAAGAAGAATCCAGAGTAAAATTACACCGGCAGAATGAAAGAAAATAGACGTCAAGCAAGAAACGCAATGCATGATCGATGAAAAAGAACTCAAATCAAGGTAACACAATTAAATAAATATGATTTACTTGTATTTTAATCAAAATGGTGCCACTATAGATTGGTGTATCAAAGTATATACGTAAGCTTAACTAAATACATGGGAAATGAACCAGTTATACAAAAACATTAAACAAAAATAGTTCACGCATGGATAGTTTGTTGCTTTACGTAACAACCTCCGATGCTATGAAGTTTTGATTCTCAGGCCTTCTAGACACACTCATAAACCTATCTAATCATATCTGATTATTATATTCATTGGAATAACACAAATCATTCTTAAATGTCACATAAGATCTTTTTTGTATATTAAACCAAAACCGAACATGAAACCATATGATTGAGCATTGAAATCACTTCACATGTGCCCCAAACTCATCCAGAACATTCCACAACAAACTTCAAACACTCTTGCTTCAAAAATCCACCGAATGAATAAAAATGAGAACTGTGGATTCACGGAATACTTTATTACCATCCAGGCAAGGTAACCAGGTGTAAAGAAGCAAGAAACTACTAGTATTCACTCAAAAAGAATCAAGAGTAAAATTGCACAGGCAGAATGAAAGAAAACTGATGTCAAACAAGAAACGCAATGCGTGATCGAAGAAAAAGAACTCAAATCAAGGTAACACGATTAAATAAATAAGATTTACATGTATTTTAATCAAAATGGTGCCACTATAGATTGGTGCATCAACGTATATATGAAAGCAACTAAAAAATGGGTAATGAACTAGTTATACAAAAACATTAAACAAAAATAGTTCACGCATGGATAGTTTGTTGCTTTACGTAACAACCTCCGATACTATGAAGTTTTGATTCTCAGGCCTTCTAAACACACTCGTGAACCTATCTAATCATCACTGATTATAATACTCATTGGAATCACACAAATCAATCATAAATGTCACATAAGATCTTTTTTGTAAATCAAACCAAAACCGAACATGAAACCATACGATTGAGCACAGTAAACAATACACACGTGCCCCAAACTCATCCAGAACATTTCACAACCAACTTCAAACACTCGTGCTTCAAAAATCCACCGAATGAATCAAAATGAGAACTGTGGATTAACAGAATACTTTATTACCATCTAGGAAAGGAAACCAGGTGTAAAGAAACAACAAACTACTAGTATTCACTCAAAAAGAATTGATACAAGGGCAGAATGAAAGAAATCTGACGTTAAACAAGAAACGCAATGCGTGATCAATGAAAAAGAACTCAAATCAAGGTAAAACGATTAAATCAATCAGATTTTGTAACGCCCGAAATTTTGTCACATAAAACAAAAGAAAAGAAAGTATTTTGAAGAAAACTAAAAGAAGCCAAAGATGAGGGGTGTTTTGTGTAAAAGTACACAAAAGTCAAAAAGTGCACTTTATATGGGCATGGCCGCCCATATCACCCCTGCTGCTATTGTGTTCGACTGAAACAAAAGAAGAAGAAGAAATTGAAGTTCTCTTGGTTCTAGAGAGAGAAAGAGGTTGTTTTTGATCTTGGTAAGTATTTCTATGCATAATTGGTTCGGTTTTGTGGGTTTTCTTGACCCTAAAACCGATTTATATGTGTTTATATGTTTTGTTGTTTGTTTTTGCTTGTTTTAGGCGTTTGAACTCTTGTGTAAGCAGGTTCGGTTGAGTTTTACTTGTTTGCTGCACTAGGTGAGTTCTAGACCCCGTTTTATATGTTTTTTAAACTAACTTTGTGGCTGAAAATGCATTTTTAAGGATTTTCAAACTTGTACTTATGTACCCGTATGTTTATGTATGTTTATGCTTATGTTCTATGCTTGTTTATGTGTTATGGTTGCTTAGAATGACGGGTACAAGCATAGAACATGTTAGTATGCAGTTTGGGGTTCGAATGTAAGTTTGAAATATACACAACAGGTAGTCATGCGCCCAAACAGGGCCCTTGCGCCTGAGATTTTGACTTAGAAACGCCTAAGTACGGGCCATGCGCCCAAACAGGGCCCATGCGCCTGGAAAATTTGCCTTAGAAACCGTAGGAGGGCTCATGCGGCCCTATAGTGCTCATGCGCCCAAAATGTTGGCCTGAAAATACTAAGTGAAGACTCATGCGCCTAAATAGTGTCATGCGCCTAAATAGTGTCATGCACCCAACCTTTGTTCAGGCGCCTAAGTGCTAGTCCATGCGCCCAAAAATATAAGCTAAAATGCCTAAGTGTAGGATTCATGCTCCTGAATAGTATTAATGCGCCTAAGCAGGGCTCATGCGCCTGCATAGTGCCCATGCGCCTAAACACTTAGAAAATTTTCTGGAATTTTGGGAAATTAGAATTTTAGTGTTTGACCCTGGTTTGACTTGGTGTTATTATTTGATTATTTTATTTGTGTTTTGGGCCGTTCTTGTGTTCCTTATTATTATACTATTACATGACTTTATGTGGTGTGATTTTATCCGTATCCGTAAAGTATTATTATTAAAGAAAGTGGAAAGATTAATGGAAGTGGAACATCAAGAACGGAAGAAAGTCTTGCAAGCAAATTCACATGAGGTCCACAACCATTAGGTTGTTAGCTCAACTGTATGCGGTTTAGCTAACCCGCTGGATGCACACAGGGTCAATCTTTGAGATTAAGGGGACCTTTGTTGCTGCCCCGGTACTGGAGTCAGGTTCGTGCACTAGTTTGGGGTCTATTTGTAGACCTCAGCCCAGTACCAGTTTTTTGCGCATTAATCGGGGGCATAGCACATTGGTCCGGATTAAGTGAAAGATTAAAATAAAGGTTCGAATGAATGATGATGGAAATGGTAAAGAAGATAATCGATGTTATCTTAACTGTACGTATGATGTGTGATCGCGTACGAAAGAAAAGTATATTATTTTAGAAGGATATTTTCATATACAAATCTTTCAAGGTATTTTAACATTTTAAAACTAGAAAACGCTGACTTTTATGCATTTTCAGTTGGCAGGTAATATTGCTGAATATGGCACTCGGGGAAGCTACTCGTCGGGGCTAGACTGGCATCCGTTCACGCATACTAATATTGTTGTTTTGTAATGCAATTAATATGATCTTTTGTAACTATTAACAATTAACAATGTATTGCTTAGCAATAGTATTTATTAATGAAGTGAATGGCTTTTGATATTAATTCCGCTGAACTGGTTTATGAACTATGAAATGTTTTATATATATTATGCTATGATTGACCAACTGTGAGGTCTCCGGGAACAGGGCCTTACAAGTTGGTATCAGAGCCAAAGTTTAAGAGAAATAGGTAAATATTTTCAAAACCTAAACTTAAACTGAGAATGGGACGAATGGAGGGATGCCAGCCCGAGTAGCTATGGATCAAGTATTTCTTTTCTTAATGTTAACCGGTATTATGTGTGTGTGCTATTTGATTTATGTGCCTTAGTAGATTTGAATACTAATATAGTCAGGATAGGAAATGCTCGGGGGATGAAAGTAAAGTAAGTGGCTAATCACAACTGGCCACTGTAATTAGGGACTTACTATACTTAACATAAACTGAGGTATTACCTTGAATGACCATGTTGGTGTTTGAATCTTATAGTGTTTAGAGGATGGCTAGTGGAAGGTCATCTAAGGCTTCTTGAGGTGGAACACGGGGTGGTCGTGCTGGTAGGCCACGGGCCGTGAAGAACAAGATGAGGACTGCAGAGACGGCTCCTGGTGAGCCTGGGCTTCATCACCTGGAGGGCGGTGATGAGAGTACAAATCTGAGGGCCTCAATGAAAAAGGCAGTGGTGGAGGAGGTTCACCAAGTCATGCAGACGATCCTACCGTCTGTAGTGACTGAAGTCATTCAGGCTGTTAGAGAAGATGAAAGGAAAGAGAGGGAAGAGGAAAGGAGGACGGCTGCTGGTAGGAGGGGTAACGTGAGGAATCATAATGATGAGGAGGAGATGAATGCTGGAAGGGGAGCCTCTAGTGATGAAGAAGAGCTGGTGGTGCGGGAAACCACGAGGGGATGTAGCTACGGGGCATTCCAATGATGTAAACCCCCTACTTTTGATGGTAATGGCAATGCTGCAGCTGCCCACCGCTGGATAAGGGAGATGGAGGTAGTATTGTAGATCAGTGAGTGTCGGGAGGACCAGAAAGTGAAGTTCGCCACTCACTCATTTGTCGACTCCACACTATGTTGGTAGGACAGTCTTGTCCAAGCCGAGGGTGACAGGGCCATCAAGAGAATGAGATGGCTCCAGCTGCAAAGTTGGTGATTGAGGAATTTTTTCCTCACCGAGAACTCAATAAAATCGAAAGGGAGTTCTTGCAGCTGGAGGCGGGAACTATGACCCACCAGCAATACACTGCCAAGTTTAACGAAATGGCGAGGTTGGTACTGGATCAGATTACGCCGGTATCGAGGAAGATCAATCAGTACGTCCAGGGACTACCGGCTGACATCCGCAGACACTTGATCGCCGTCCAACTAAACACTTTTAGGTCGGCAGTGGATTTGGCGGGAATGTTGTATGATGAAAGGGAAGTAGCGGTGGTTGAGGTGAAGAAGGCAAATGGAGGTGATATGAACTGGAGAGGTAAGCGGTTTGGGTGTGGTAGTTACACCCCAAACAACAAGAGGAGGAGGATGGATGATCTGCTTGTGGTGTCATCAGGCCCAGGGTTGAGGAAGTTCGACCGATGTGGTAGGGAGCACACTGGTGATTGTATAAGGGGATTGACTGTGTGCTTCAAGCGTGGGAAGCCCAATCATATAGCAAAAGATTATGGAGTGCCGAAGAGCTTCAACTGTGGCGGGACTGGCCATAGGAGCCACGAGTACAGGAAGCCTAGAGCTGAGAGCTCTAGGGCAAGAAGGGGGCTGAAGAAAGAGGACAGAGGGCAAGTGCTAGAGCCTTCACGGTGTCCAGAGAAGAGGCCCGGGTAGACCCAAGCGTCATGTTAGGTACGTTTCTAGTAAACCAAACTTGTGCCTCTGTATTATTTGATTCTGGTGCTAGTAGGAGTTTCATTTCTGCTGCTTTCTGTGCTAAGTTGCCTGTTAGTAGTGGGAATATTGATGAACCATTTGATGTAGAAACTGCTATTGGTAAGTCAACCAGAATTTCTAAGATGATTGAGGATTGTGGCATAGAGTTAGAAGGCCATAGGTTCTTTGCTAAACTATTTGTGATGCCCCTAGGCGGATTTGATGTAGTACTAGGTATGGATTGGTTAGCGGCCTATGAGGCGAATATCGTGTGTCGCAAGAAAATGATTCGACTAATTGTGCCCGATGGAAGTTCAGTGACGGTCTACGGTGATCACGTCACTACGGTTCCGAAGGTGATTTCGATGACGGTGGCAGAGAAGTGCATGAAGCGAGGATGTAGTGCCTACCTGGCTTATGTAAATGTAACACCTGAAACCTTGGTCAAAATAAAAAGAAAAGAAAAGTATTTTGAAGAAAATAAAAAGAAGGCAAAGTTGAGGGGTGCTTTGTGTAAATAGTACCAAAAAGTCAAAAATGCACTTTATATGGGCATAGCCGCCCATATCATCCTGCTGTTGCTGTTGTTCGACCGAAAAGAAGAAGAAAGAAGACGAATTTTTGCTTTCTCTCGGTTTGTTGGAGAAGAAGAGGCTGAAAATCTTCAAGGTAAGTGTTGTTTGTATATTTGGCTCGATTTTTGTTGGGTTTTCAACTTTAAAACCGATTTATATGTGTTCTATGTGTTTTGGTGCTTGCTTTTGCTTGTTTAGGTACTTGAACTCGTGTGCAAGCAGGTTCAGTGGAGTTTTACTTGTTTGCTGCACTAGGTGAGTTCTAGACCCCGATTTACATGTATTTTAAACTAACTTTGGGGCTGAAAATGCATTTTAAAGGATTTTCAAACTTGTACTTATGTACCCGTATGTTGTGTATGTTTATGCTTATGTTTATGTTTGTTTATGTGTTGTGGTTGCTTAGAATGTTAAGTTTCTGCTTAGAATAGGTGCAAATACAGATCTGGGTTAGTTTTTATTCTGAAAAATGTATAACAGGTGGTCATGCGCCCAAATAGGGCCCATGCGCCTGAGAAGACTTAGAAAAGTCCCATGCGCCCAAACAGGGCCCATGCGCCTGGAAAATTTTCCTTAGTAAAATTATGTGGGGCTCATGCGCCCCAATAGTGCCCATGCTCCCAAAGTTTTGTCTGAAATTGATAAGTGTAGACTCATGCGCTTGAATAGTTCATGCACCCAGAAGTGAGCTGAAATGCCTAAGTGTAAGATTCATGCGCCAATATAGTGTTAATGCGCCTAAGCAGGGCTCATGCGCCTGCATAGTGTCCATGCGCCTAAACACTTAGAAAATTTTCTGGAATTTTGGGAAATCAGAATTTTAGGGTTTGACTTGATGTTATTATTTGATTATTTTATTGATGTTTTGGGCTGTTTTGTGTTCCTTATTATATTATTATGTGACTTTATGTGGTGTGATTTATCCGTATACGTAAAGTATTATCATTAAAGAAAGTGGAAAGATTAATGATAATGAAGTGGAACATAAAGAATTGAAGAAAGTCTTGCAAGCAAATTCACATGAGGTTCATAACCACTAGATTGTTAGCTCAACTGTGCGTGGTTTAGCTAACCCGTTGGATGCACACAGGTCAATCTTTGAGATTGAAGGGACCCTTGTTGCTGCCCCGATACTGGAGTCAACTTCGTGCATCAGTTTGGGGTCTATTTGTAAACCTCGGCCCAGTACCAGTTTTGTGCGCAATATCGGGGGCATAGCACATTGGTCCGGATTAAGTGAAAGATTAAAATAAAGGTTCGAATGAACAAAATGAACGATGATGGAAATGGTAAAGAAGATAATAGATGTTATCTTAACTGTACGTATGATGTGTGATCGAATACGAAAGAAAATTATATTATTTTAAAAGGGTATTTTTATATACAAATCTTTCAAGGTATTTTAACGTTTTAAAACTAGAGTTCACTCAGCAACGCTGACTTTTATGCATTTTCAGTTGGCAGGTAATTTTGCTGAGGATGGCACTCGGGGAGGCTACTCGTCGGGGCTAGACTGGCATCCGTTCACGCATACTAATATTGTTGTTTTGTAATGCAATTAATATGATCTTTTGTAACTATTAACAATTAACAATGTATTGCTTAGCAATAGTATTTATCAATGAAGTGAATGGCTTTTGATATTAATTCTGCTGCATTGGTTTATTAACTATGAAATGTTTTATGCTATGATTGACCAACTGTGAGGTCTTCGGGAACGGGGCCTTACAGTAAAGGATGTGGACGCGTCAGTACCATAGTTGTCTGAAGTATCCGTGGTGTGTGACTTCCCAGACGTGTTCCTAGATGATTTACCAGGTGTGTCACCGGACCGTGAGATTGAGTTTCAGATTGAGTTTCAGATTGATCTGATACCCGGTGCTCAACCAGTTGCCAAAGCACCGTACTGATTAGCTCCGACTGAGATGAAGGAACTAATGGTTCAACTGCAGGAGTTGATAGACAAGGGATTCATCCGACCGAGCATCTCTCTTTGGGGTGCTCCGGTCTTGTTTGTAAAGAAGAAGGACGATAGTATGAGAATGTGTATCGACTACCGAGAATTGAACAAGTTGACGGTGAAGAATCGATATCCCCTACCTAGAATTGATGACTTGTTCGACCAGCTCCAAGGCGCCAGTTGGTTCTTGAGGATAGATCTCCAATCTGGTTACCATCAGTTGAAGGTTAAGGAGCAGGATATCCCTAAGACAGCTTTTCGCACGTGTTATGGACACTACGAGTTCCTCGTTATGTCTTTCGGTCTGACTAACGCGCCAGCTGCCTTTATGGATTTGATGAACCGAGTGTGTCGGCCAATGTTGGATAAGTCAGTGATTGTGTTTATTGATGATATACTGATTTATTCAAAGAGCGAATAAGAACATACCAGTCACATACGCGAAGTGTTGGAGACACTTAGAAGGGAGAAGCTTTATGCTAAATTCTCTAAGTGTGCTTTCTGGTTGCATGAAGTTCAATTTTTGGGTCACGTGGTGAATCTTGAAGGAATCATGGTGGACCCGGCGGAGGTTGAGGCAGTGATGCAATGGAAGTCTCCAAAGACACCATCCGAGATTCGTAGTTTCTTGGGTTTGGCGGGCTACTACAGAATGTTTATCTAAGACTTTTCCAAGATAGCCTCACCTTTGACAAAATTGACGCGCAAGGAGGTGAAGTTTGTGTAGGGTCGAGAACAGGAGGATGCTTTTGAGGAGTTAAATGTGAGATTAACTCAAGCTTCTGTCTTGATACTGCCCGAGGGGAACGAGGATTTAGTGGTCTATTTGGATGCCTCTTATTCGGGATTGGGTTGCGTGCTAATGCAACGTGGGAAAGTGATAGCATACGCATCCCGGCAATTGAAGACCCATGAGACCAATTACCCCACTCATGACTTAGAGCTAGCAGCGTGGTTTTTGCATTAATGATTTGGAGGCACTACTTATACAGGACGAAGTGCACAATCTTCACGGACCACAAGAGCTTAAAGTATTTCTTTGAGCAAAAGGATCTCAACATGAGGCAGAGGAGGTGGTTGGAATTGATCAAGGATTATGATTATGAGATCCACTACCATCCAGGTAAAGCCAATATAGTGGCTGATGCCCTGAGCCAAAAGGAGAGACCCGAGCCAATCCGGGTGAAGGCTTATCAATTGGTGATGACCTCTGACGTGATGACACAGGTCAAAGAATTTCAGGAAGAGGCATTGAAAGAAGATCACCTTAACTTTGAAAGGATGAGAGGTCTAGTCGCGGAGTTGGGAGAAAATACCCACGAAGTTAGAACCCGCTTCGGGCGGATGTGGATTCCCCGATATGGAGATCTACGGGGGCGAATTACGGACAAAGCTCAAAAGACTCGATACTCCATTCATCCCGGTGTTACCAAAATGTATCAAGACATGAAGAATGATTACTGGTGGCTGGGAATAAAGCGTGATGTAGTGGAGTATATGAGTAAATGCCTTACTTGTCTACAAGTAAAGGCAGAACATCAGAAGCCATACGAGAAGATCCAACCATTGGATATACCCGAGTGGAAGTGGGAGCACATCACCATGGACTTCATTATTAAGCTACCCCGTACGGCGAAGGGGTACGATACCATATGGGTGATAGTTGATCGTCTGACAAAGAGTGCACACTTCCTACTGATCCACGAGACGTATTCCTTCTAGAGACTGGCGGATCTGTTCATCAAGGAGATTATGGCTCGTCATGGTATGCCGGTGTCTATTGTGTCGGACCGTGACACCCGGTTCACATCAAAGTTTTGGAAGAGATTCCACGATGCGATGTGGACGAGGCTACACATCAGTATGGCTTATCATCCTCAGACAGATGGTCAGTCTGAGAGGATAATTCAAATGCTCGAGGATATGCTCCGACCATGCGTGGACTTTGGAGGAAGTTGGGATGATCACCTACCTTTAACAGAGTTCCCGTACAACAACAGTTATCATGCCAGCATAGGCATGCCACCATATGAGATGTTATACGGTAGAAGATGTAGGACGCCCGTATGTTGGGGAGACATCGGGCAGAAGGAGTTGGGAAGTACTGAGGTGATGAGGCTACGACGGAGAAATTGGATAAGATCAAAGCCTTTATGAAGGCGGCGAAAGATAGACAAAAGTCATATGCCGACAAAAGGCGTAGACCGATTGAATTCAACGTATGTGATAAAGTTATGTTGAAGGTCTCGCCTTGGAAGGGAATTATTTGGTTCAGAAAGAGAGGCAAGCTAAGCCCAAGATACATAGGGCCTTTCTGAATCATCGTACGAGTAGGAGAGGTAGCCTATCGCTTAGATTTGCCTGATGAGTTAAGTGGAATTCATCCAACCTTCCATGTATCTCATCTGAGAAAGTGCTTAGCCGATGAAGACATGATTGTACCACTGGAAGATATCGAAGTGGATGAACGACTTAACTATTTGGAGCAACCAGTGACAATCATCGACCGGAAGGAGAAGAGACAGAGAAATAAAGTGGTTCCACTTGTGCGTGTGCAGTGGAAACATCGGAAGGGTTCGGAGTCTACGTGGGAGACCGAAGATGAGATGAGACAGCATAACCCACAGTTATTCGAAGAGTGACAGGTTTTGGAGACGAAACCTCTTTAAGGGGGGTAGACTTGTAACGCCCGAAATTTTTTTACATAAAATAAAAGAAAAGAAAGTATCTTGAAGAAAACTAAAAGAAGCCAAAGATGAGGGGTGTTTTGTGTAAAAGTACACAAAAGTCAAAAACTGCACTTTATATGGGCATGGCCGCCCATATCACCCCTGCTGCTGCTATGTTCGACTGAAACAAAAGAAGAATAAGAAGAAATCAAAGTTCTCTCGGTTCTAGGGAAGAAAGAGGCTGTTTTTGATCTTGGTAAGTATTTCTATACATAATTGGTACGGTTTGTGGGTTTTCTTGACCTTAAAACCGATTTATATGTGTTTATGTGTTTTGTTGTTTGTTTTTGCTTGTTTTAGGCGTTTGAACTCTTGTGCAAGCAGGTTCGGTGGAGTTTTACTTGTTTATTGCACTAAGTGAGTTCTAGACCCCTTTTTATATGTGTTTTAAACTAACTTTGGGCCTGAAAATGCATTTTTAAGGATTTTCAAACTTGTACTTATGTACCGTATGTTTATGTATGTTTATGCTTATGTTTTATGCTTGTTTATGTGTTATGGTTACTTAGAATGATGGGTATAAGCTTAGAACATGTTAGTATGCAGTTTGGGGTTCGAATGTAAGTCTGAAATATACACAACAGGTGGTCATGAGCCCAAACAGGGCCCTTGCACCTGAGATTTTGACTTAGAAACGCCTAAGTACGGTCCATGCACCCAAACAGGGCCCATGCGCCTGGAAAATTTGTCTTAGAAACCGTAGGAGGGCTCATGCGCCCAAAATGTTGGCCCGAAAATACTAAGTGAAGACTCATGCGCCTAAATAGTGTCATGCGCCCAACCCATGTTCAGGCGCCTAAGTGCTAGTCCATGCGCCTGAACAGTTCATGCGCCCAGAAATGTAAGCTAAAATGCCTAAGTGTAGGATTCATGCGCCCGAATAGTTTTAATGCGCCTAAGCAGGGTTCATACGCCTGCATAGTGCCCATGCGCCTAAACACTTAGAAAATTTGAAATCAAATTTTAGTGTTTGACCCTGGTTTGACTTGGTGTTATTATTTGATTATTTTATTTATGTTTTGGGCTGTTCTTGTGTTCCTTTTATTATACTATTACGCGACTTTACGTGGTGTGATTTTATCCGTATCCGTAAAGTATTATCATTAAAGAAAGTGGAAAGATTAATGGAAGTGAACATAAAGAATAGAAGAAAGTCTTGCAAGCAAATTCACATGAGGTCCACAACCATTAGGTTGTTAGCTCAACTGTGTGTGGTTTAGCTAACCCGTTGGATACACACAGGGTCAATCTTTGAGATTGAGGGGACCTTTGTTACTGCCCTGGTACTGAAGTCAGCTTCGTGCACCAGTTTGGGGTCTATTTGTAGACCTCGGCCCAGTACCTGTTTTGTGCATATTAATCGGGGGCATAGCACATTGGTCCGGATTAAGTGAAAGATTTAAATAAAGGTTTGAATGAACGATGATGGAAATGGTAAAGAAGATAATGGATGTTATCTTAACTGTACGTATGATGTGTGATCGCGTACGAAAGAAAAGTATATTATTTTAAAAGGGTATTTTCATATACAAATCTTTCAAGGTATTTTAACGTTTTAAAACTAGATCTCACTCAGCAATGCTGACTTTTATGCATTTTCAGTTGGCAGGTAATATTGCTGAGGATGGCACTCGGGGAGGCTACTCCTCGGGGCTAGACTGGCATCCGTTCACGCATACTAATATTGTTGTTTTGCAATGCAATTAATATGATCTTTTGTATCTATTAACAATTAAAAATGTATTGCTTAGCAATAGTATTTATTAATGAAGTGAATGGCTTTTGACATTAATTTTGTTGCACTGGTTTATGAACTATGAAATGTTTTATATATATTGTAATATGATTGACCAACTGTGAGGTCTTCGGGAACAGGGCCTTACAGATTTACTTGTATTTTAACCAAAATGGTGCCACTATAGATTGGTGCATAAAAGTATATACGAAAGCTTAACTAAATAAATGGGAAATGAACTAGTTATACAAAAAAATTAAACAAAAATAGTTCAAGCATGGATAGTTTGTTGCTTTACGTAACAACCTCTAATAATATGACGTTTTGATTCTCAGACCTTCTAAACACACTCGTGAACCTATCTAGTCATATCTGAACATAATACTCATTGGAATCACACAAATCAATCATAAATGTCACATAAGATCTATTTTGTAAATTAAACCAAAACCGAACAAGAAACCATATGATTGAGCACTGAAATCATACACACGTGCACCAAACTCATCCAGAACATTTCACAATCAACTTCAAACACTCTTGCTTCAAAATCCACCAAATGAATAAAATGAGAACTGTGGATTTACGGAATACTTTATTACCATCTAGGCAATGAAACCAGGTGTAAAGAAACAAGAAACTACTAGTATTCACTCAAAAAGAATCAAGAGTAAAATTACAAGGGCGGAATGAAAGAAAATAGACGTCAAACAAGACACGCAATGCGTGATCGATGAAAAAGAACACAAATCAAGGTAACACGATTAAATAAATATGATTTACTTCTATTTTAATCAAAATGGTGTCACTAAAGATTGGTGCATAAAAGTATATACGTAAGCTTAACTAAATACATGGGAAATGAACCAATTATACAAAAACATTAAACAAAAATAGTTCACGCATGGATAGTTTGTTGCTTTACGTAACAACCTCCGATACTATGAAGTTTGATTCTCAGGCCTTCTAGACACACTCGTGAACCTATCTAATCGTATCTGATTATTATATTCATTGGAATCACACAAATCATTCATAAATGTCACATAAGATCTTTTTTGTATATCAAACCAAAACCGAACATGAAACCATATGATTGAGCATTGAAATCAATACACACATGCCCCAAACTCATCTACAACATTCCACAACAAACTTCAAACACTCTTGCTTCAAAAATCCACCAAATGAATAAAAATGAGAACTGTGGATTCACGGAATACTTTATTACCATCCAGGCAAGGAAACCAGGTGTAAAGATACAAGAAACTGTTAGTATTCACTCAAAAAGAATTGAGAGTAAAATTGCAGGGGTAGAATGAAAGAAAACAGATGTCAAACAAGAAACGCAATGCGTGATCATAGAAAAAGAACTCAAATCAAGGTAACACGATTAAATAAATAAGATTTACATGTATTTTAATCAAAATGGTGCCACTATAGATTGGGGCATCAAAGTATATACGAAAGCTTAACTAAATAAATGGGAAATGAACTAGTTACACAAAAACATTAAACAAAAATAGTTCACGCATGGATAGTTTGTTGCTTTACGTAACAACCTCCGATACTATGAAGTTTTGATTCTCAGGCCTTCTAAACACACTCATGAACCTATCTAATCATATATGACTATTATATTCATTGGAATCACACAAATCCTTCATAAATGTCACATAAGATCTTTTTTGTATATCAATCCAAAACCGAACATGAAACCATATGATTGAACACTTAAATCAATACACACGTGCCCCAAACTCATCCAGAACATTCCACAACAAACTTCAAACAGTCTTGCTTCAAAAATCCACCGAATGAATAAAAATGAGAACTGTGGATTCACGGAATACTTTATTATCATCCAGGAAAGGAAACCAGGTGTAAAGAAACAAGAAACTATTAGTATTCACTCAAAAAGAATCGAGAGTAAAATTGCACTGACAGAATGAAAGAAAACAGATGTCAAACAATAAACGCAATGCGTGATCGAAGAAAAAGAATTCAAATCAAGGTAACACGATTAAATAAATAAGATTTACATGTATTTTAATCAAAATAGTTTGACTATGGATTGGGGCATCAAAGTATATACGAAAGCTTAACTAAATAAATGGGAAATGAACTAGTTATACAAAAACATTAAGCAAAAATAGTTCACACATGGATAGTTTGTTGCTTTACGTAACAACCTCCGATACTATGAAGTTTTGATTCTCAGGCCTTCTAAACACACTTGTGAATCTATCTAATCATATCTGATTATTATATTCATTTGAATCACACAAATCATTCATAAATGTCACATAAGATCTTTTTTGTATATCAAACCAAAACCGAACATGAAACGATATGATTGAGCACTGAAATCAATACACACATTCCCCAAACTCATCCAGAACATTCCACAACAAACTTCAAACACTCTTGCTTCAAAAATCCACAGAATGAATAAAAATGAGAACTGTGGATTCACGAAATACTTTATTACCATCCAGGCAAGGAAACCAGGTGTAAAGAAACAAGAAACTATTAGTATTCACTCAAAAAGAATCGAGAGTAAAATTGCACGGGCAGAATGAAAGAAAACAAATGTCAAACAAGAAACGCAATGCGTGATCGTAGAAAAAGAACTCAAATCAAGGTAACACGATTAAATAAATAAAATTTACATGTATTTTAATCAAAATGGTGCCACTATAGATTGGGGCATCAAAGTATATACACAAGCTTAACTAAATAAATGGGAAATGAACTAGTTATACAAAAACATTAAACAAAAATAGTTCACGCATGCATAGTTTGTTGCTTTACGTAACAACCTCTGATACTATGAAGTTTTGATTCTCAGGAAACACACTCGTGAACCTACCTAATCATATATGATTATTATATTCATTGGAATCACACAAATCATTCATAAATGTCACATAAGATCCATTTTGTGTATCAAACCGAAACCAAACATGAAACCATATGATTGAGCACTGAAATCAATACACACGTGCCCCAAACTCATCCAGAACATTCCAAAATAAACTTCAAACACTCTTGCTTCAAAAATCCTCCGAATGAATAAAAATGAGAACTGTGGATTCATGGAATACTTTATTACCATCCAAGTAAGGAAACCAGGTGTAAAGAAACAAGAAACTATTAGTATTCACTCAAAAATAATCGAGAGTAAAATTGCACGGCAGAATGAAAGAAAACAGATGTCAAACAATAAACGCAATGCATGATCAAAGAAAAAGAACTCAAATCAAGGTAACACGATTAAATAAATAAGATTTACATGTATTTTAATCAAAATGGTGCCACTATTGTGACATCCGGTAATTTTCCGTTACCAAACTCCGTTTGTTCCGTTAAGTCTTGCGTACGTGTCGTGCACACACACTAGTTGTCGTTGAACGTTGGTGACTTAACAATAATCAGTAATGTTAAATTGATGATAATTAAGTTAACAATGTGATTATTAAGTTATGCTTATGTGATTTAAATGTTAACTGTAATTTTATCGCGTAACGTGGAAACGTGTGTATTTACTTTGTAAATTTTGTAGCTTGTAAAGATAATACATATAATTGCTACTACTAGTTTATATGTTTATTATTCTAGTTAAAAACATTTTAAAGGAGTGTGTAAAAGCTTAATTTTTATAAAATACAAATTATAAGGGTTAAAAGGGTAATTATGGATTATTAAATAAAATAAAATCAAAACCTAACCCTAATCACCTCTTTCGGCCGCGACACCTTCAAACACACACACACACTTCG
Source organism: Flaveria sonorensis (assembly GCA_025506505.1). Classification (NCBI taxonomy): domain Eukaryota; kingdom Viridiplantae; phylum Streptophyta; class Magnoliopsida; order Asterales; family Asteraceae; genus Flaveria; species Flaveria sonorensis. The sequence continues at coordinate 34,204,318 of CM046438.1, read as the reverse complement.
GTTTTCATCAAGAACAAGCAATTCCATTCGATTTTGGACCGATTTCAAGCATCACAACAAGTTAGAATCATCAATTGCAAGCCATTACACGTTTAAAGGTTAGATTTTTACATGTTTTTGATGGTTTTTCATGGTGGCCAAACCCTAGTTCGAAAATCTGCAATTGAATGTTAAATTCTTGGTTGTTTGGTGATGTTATGATGTTAGTTAGGTTGTATTGATGCTAGTTAACGTTGATTATGCAAGAAAGTTTGGATTTTGGTTGTTTGTTCATATGATCATCTTTGGCCGAGAGTTTGAGGCGATTTTGGATCAAATTGGATGTTGAATGTTGGTTGTTTGATGTTGTAATGATGCTAGTTAGGTTGTATGCATATTGGTTAACGTCGATTTTGCAAGAAAGCTATGATTTTGATACGTTGTTCATAGGTAGTAATAATAGTAACTTTATTTTGCATGAATTGATGATTGGATGATGTATGAATGTTATGGATGTGTTTGTGATGATGATTAGATGCTAAGTTGATGATATGAACAATTGAAAATCAAGAAGTTGTGTTATAGTTCATACATTGCTAAAAATAGTAACTTGTGGTGTTGAATGTTGATGAATCATGATGATTAGGTGTTGTTGATCATGTTTAGATGTTGTCATGGACTTGAATTGGTATATAATTGATGAATTCATGAATGTAGTGTGAGTTTGATGAATTTGGGATGAACTTTCCCAAAAGGGAAACTTTAATTGTGCAAATCCTTGAATTGGATGATTTGAGCATGTTTGGGATATTAGGATCATGCTAGTGTGTTCATGGATGGTTTCTAAGGTGACTAAATGTGTTGTTTATGTTGTATGAATGTTGATTTGGGTTGTTACCTGTTTTGGCCTGTTAGTGGAAAAATCATGGTATGAGTTATATAGGTAAGCTAAGACTTTTGTGGATTGATGATTGATTAAGAATGAACATTTTAGATGTTATGAGCATGATAATAGTTGAGTTTCGCATGACTTGTATGATATCTAGTTGTATGATGATCTAGTTGGTACATGTGGTTAATGAAGTGCTATATGTAATCAAGTTGTATGTGAACATGTATGATATGCTGTTGTGTTAGTATTAACGAGTTATCACCTATAATGTCACCTACGGGTCAAACGGGTCAACTGGGTCAAATGTGTCTTGTCTTTCTAAAACCTTGAGTCTCTTGGTTTGTAGAGCACTTAGGGTTTCATGCTGATTTTGTGTACACGTGCTTATGTACTCTTGTATTCTAGGTGACCTTTGAAGGTTGTCTTTCCCTCTTTCTTTCAAGTTAAGCTCTAAGTTAATTCTTGCGCGTATCAGGTGAGTTCTTGCCCCACTCATTTTACATAATCTCTTTTGGGGGAGATAGCATACTGTTGATCATAAACGCTTTTATATATGAGTGTGTATAATATTGATATAGTGTTGTTTACCATGGAAAGTCCTCACACTTTCGGATTGTTAATATTGACTAGCGGGGAAATTTTGGGTAGTACTACTGGGTCTGACGAGCCCCACCTGTGCGACCCGAGGTCAAAACGGGTGCAATTTTGTCCTAACATATATTCGTCACGACCTGGTAAGTCGTGACGGGAGGCAACAAACGTAACACAGTCAGCTTCGATCGTGAAATCACTATGGTTAATATTTTTATGTTAATAGACTAGCTATCTATTGCAATACACTACTTATGCTCTGGAAACTGTTGATTGGTTTATATTTTAACGCAAACTCTTGAACTCACCAACCATGTGTTGACTTGTTTAGTATGCTATTCTCAGGTTAAAGTTGCCAGTTGCCTAGGGGCACGCACACCAGCATCGTTGAGTTGTCTACATTTGTTTGTTTACAAATTTGGGCTTATTTTCATATTAAACATTTGTGTTTGGGGCGCGTATGTTTTGCCCATTCTCTTTACATACTACTTGTTTTGGGTTTCCTGTTTTAAAAACGCTTCCGCAGTAGTTTAAACGTTAACTCTGGTTTTGTTTATTAATCATATAGAGTCGTTCTTGGTAACTAATGACTGAGATCCTGGTATGTCACACGCCTCGTGGTAAAACCCCGCTCGCGGATTTTGAGGGTGTGACAGATTGGTATCAGAGCCATTGGTTATAGGGAACTAGGTTGCATACACACACTAGACTATAATCGTATAGTTGTTAGTTACTTATCGCTTACTCTCCTTACTGTATACTCATTGGCATACGCAACACGTACTTCGCAGCATGTCATCGTCGTCCAGAAATTTAGGCAAGAGACCTGCACGATCTGATTCACCTCCTACTTCTCCCGTACCGGATAGGGGATTTAACTGGCCTCGACATCCTTATCCTCCTGGCGAGATAGACTGGGATCAGCCTTTCATACCTCCTGAGCTCGATCCTCCACGTAACTGGGATTTCTACCCCACTTACATAAACCGTATGGCTTATAGAGAACGCGTACCATCAGTAGCACCTACACGACCTAGGACTAGGTCATCAACCGCCTCCACTTTGCCTAAACTTCCTACTTTGAGCATTCCTCTGGAGCAGGCATTTGCAGCCCTAGTAGCCACACTGGACACAGAGCGACAGCGGATTAGAGGACTCACTGATGAGAACTCTGCATTACGATCTGAGATGCGTCAGCTGCGTTTCCAGGTAGAGACGCTTCAGGAGAGACTTTCGATGGCCATTGGTGGACATCATATGCTGGCAGGCAACGTGGTAGCACTTAGTGAGCGCATGGACGCACGGGATCACCATAACATTGTGATCGATGATAGGTTTGCTGATTTAGAGGCACAACTAGCAGCACTTCAGGTTGCTGAAGCCCCTGCACCTTTGGTGGACCCTGATGAGGAGGACCCAGAAGAGGAACCCGAGGAAGCCCCCGAAGAAGAACCAGTAGAGATGGATGAGGACAGTGACGGATCTGATGTACTGGACTGATCCTACCTTTTAAATGACTTAGACTATGTAGTGTTTCTTTTCTTTGAAACCTATGTGGGAAGGGTTGTTTCCCACCCAACTGACAAACTTAAATTTTGACATTGATGGAATATTTTGTGACTCAATTGCAATTTATTTATCTTTGATTATTATTTCTGTTATAAATGTTGTGGTTGTGGTGAATGCATTATTTCTTATTTTTACTATACCTTGATGAGATTAATGTGTTGGATGTTACTCATTATTGTAATTGTGAATTTTAAAGTGAAATATGGACGCACGTGGAAGAGGACGTGGGCGTGGTCGTGGACGTGGCGCCGGAGGCCGTGGAGCCGGAGCCATAAACATGACGCCTGCGGAATTGGCGGCATTAATTAATGAACATGTTCAGGCGGCAGTGGCTGCTGCCCAACCGGGACAACCAGCAGGTAAATGATAACAAGAGGTTAAACTAGTTATTCTAGTTACTTGCATAGGATAACTGACTAATGTTTGGGTTGTCAAAACAGGACCACCACCATGTACCTACAAGTCCTTCATGGACTGTAAACCCCATACCTACAGCGGGACGGAAGGAGCTGTAGGGCTTGTAAGGTGGTTTGAGAAGACAGAGTCTGTCTTCGCGAAATGCAACTGCCCGCCTGCTGATCAGGTGAAGTATGCCACCAGGACATTAGAAGGCGCAGCACTTTCCTGGTGGAATGCCCAGGTGCAAATGCTGGGTCAAGCCATGGCCAATGAACTACCTTGGGATGAGTTTAAGGGAATTATGACTGAAGAATACTGCCCCCGAAATGAAGTGCAGAAACTGGAGATTGAGTTCTGGCAACTCAAAATGCAAGGCTCAGAAATTGAAGCCTACACGACTCGAACTCATGAGTTAGCCACTTTATGCCCAGGGATGGTGAATGAAATGCATAAGAGGGTGGAGCATTATATACGGGGATTGGTGCCTGAAATTCAAAGTATGGTAACTGCCTCTAACCCCGCTACCATACAACAAGCTATCCGAACAGCCCACAGGCTGACTGACCAGGCAGTTGAGCAAGGACGGTTACCCAAACGAGGTGCGGTGGCAAGCGTGCCCGACCAGAAACGCAAGTGGGATGGTTCAAGCAACAAGGGATCGTCATCCAGCAGCCAATCTCAACCTCAACAACAGCAGCAAAGTCAGCAACAGCAACAAAAGTTCGATAACAACCGAAGCTTCAACCAGGCGACTCCCTCAAATCAAGGACCCGGTGGGTATGGTGGAAGACTGCCGAAGTGCAACCGGTGTAACTACCACCATGTGGGTCGATGTGATAACTTCAAGTGCCAACGTTGTGGGAAGATTGGTCACGCAGCCAAAGACTGTCGGGGTGAACTGATAAAGAAGCCTCAACAATCACAAGAAAGTCCGAAAGGTTGTTTTGAGTGCGGAAAAGAAGGCCATTACAAACGCAACTGTCCCCAGCTTAAGAGGAACGGTAATGGCAACAACAACAATGGGAACAACAGCAACAATAACAATGGCAACAACAATAACAACAACAATGGTAATGGCAACAACAATGGAGGCAATAACAACAATGGAGCCAAAGGAAGAGCCTTCGTCATTGGCTCAGGTGAGGCTCTAAACGATCCTACAACAGTAACTGGTAAATTTTCGGTTAATGGTTGTTTTGCTACCGTATTATTCGATACCGGAGCCGATAGAAGTTTCGTGTCCACTAGGTTCTATAGTCTTTTAAGTGATATGCCCTCAGCCTTAGAATCTAAATACACCGTAGAGTTAGCTGACGGCACACAGATTCACGTAACGCATATTCTTAGAGACTGCAAGATAGAGCTTGCTGGTCATACATTCACCATAGATCTCATGCCTGTTACACTAGGAAGTTTTGATGTGGTAGTAGGCATGGATTGGCTTTCCGATAAACAAGCAGAAGTCATATGCCATGAGAAGATCATACGGATTCCCCTTGGTGAAGAAGTCCTTACGGTCAGAGGTGATAGGAGTGGTGCGGTGATAGGCATCATCTCGTTTATGAAAGCACAGAAGTTGTTACGAAAGGGTCGACTGGCCATATTAGCACTCGTCACAGATAAACAGGACGAGGAAAAGAAGATAGAGGATATCCCCGTAGTTCGTGAGTTTCCTGAGGTGTTTCCGGAAGACCTGCCTGGATTACCGCCTCATCGTCAAGTTGAATTCCAGATTGAGTTGACTCCAGGAGCCGCTCCAATTGCGAGAGCACCGTACCGGTTAGCTCCGAACGAACTGCAGGAATTATCTGCCCAACTACAAGAGTTGTTGGATAAAGGGTTCATCCGACCGAGTTCGTCGCCCTGGGGAGCGCCAGTTCTATTTGTAAAGAAGAAGGATGGTACATTTCGAATGTGCATTGACTATAGGGAACTGAACAAGGTTACTATCAAGAATAGATATCCCTTACCTCGTATCGATGATTTGTTTGATCAATTGCAAGGATCAAGCTATTACTCTAAGATTGATCTGAGGTCTGGGTATCATCAGCTGAGAGTTCGAGAAGAGGACATCTCGAAGACTGCTTTCCGTACACGATATGGTCACTATGAATTTTTGGTCATGCCATTTGGGTTGACAAATGCACCTGCAGTATTCATGGACCTCATGAATCGCGTGTGCAAACCCTATCTTGATCAGTTTGTTATCGTCTTTATTGATGACATACTGATATACTCACAGACCGAGGAAGAACATGAGAAGCACTTACGTTTAATCTTAGAATTACTTAGAAAGGAACAATTGTACGCAAAGTTTTCTAAGTGTGATTTCTGAATACGTGAGGTACAATTCTTGGGTCATATTGTCAACGAGAAGGGAATACATGTTGATCCTGCTAAGATTGAAGCGATAAAGAATTGGTCTGTTCCTAAGACACCAAGTGAGATACGACAATTCCTTGGATTAGCGGGATATTATCGACGATTCATTGAAGGATTCTCTAAGATTGCACAACCTCTCACAGCCTTGACTCACAAGGGAACGACGTACAAATGGGGTGAGAGTCAGGAATCTGCTTTTCAGTTGCTGAAACATAAATTGTGTAGCGCACCAATATTAGCGTTACCGGATGGTAGTGATGACTTCGTAGTCTACTGCGATGCGTCTATTCAAGGACTTGGATGCGTCCTGATGCAGCGGGATAAAGTGATAGCTTACGCCTCTAGACAATTGAAGATTCATGAGAAGAACTATACCACCCATGACTTGGAACTGGGTGCGGTAGTGTTTGCCTTGAAGATCTGGAGACATTACTTGTACGGTACCAAATGCACCATCTACACCGATCACAAGTGTCTTCAGCACATCTTTGAGCAAAAGGAGTTGGACATGAGGCAAAGACGCTGGGTGGAATTGTTAAACGACTATGATTGTGCTATTAAGTACCACCCGGGGAAAGCAAATGTAGTTGCTGAAGCGTTGAGTAGAAAAGAGACTGTTAAACCTCGACGTGTGCGAGCTCTGCAACTAACGATTAGTACGCAATTACCTGAACAAATCCGAGAGGCTCAAACAGAAGCTTTGAAAACAGAAAACATTGGGTCTGAATCGTTAAGGGTATGGAAAAAGAATTGGAAGTAAAAGCGGATGGAATTCGTTACTTCATGGATAGACTATGGGTACCTCTACACGGAGACCTGAGAGACTTGGTGATGAGTGAGGCTCACAAGTCCAAGTATTCTATACATCCTGGATCTGACAAGATGTACCACGATTTGAAGGCGCACTATTGGTGGCCTAACATGAAAGCAGATGTAGCTACTTATGTGAGCAAGTGTCTGACCTGCTCGAAAGTGAAAGTGGAGTATCAGAAACCATCTGGTCTACTACAACAACCCGAGATCCCTATGTGGAAGTGGGATCAAATATCAATGGATTTTATTACTAAGTTACCTCGCACTTCTACGGGTTGTGATACAATATGGGTTATCGTGGACCGATTGACAAAATCTGCTCATTTCCTAGCGATAAAGGAAACAGATAAGATGGAGAAGTTAACCCAACTTTATCTGAAAGAGATCGTTTCGAGGCATGGAGTACCGATCTCAATCATTTCTGATCGCGATTCTCGTTTCACATCACACTTCTGGCAGTCGTTGCAGAAAGCTTTAGGTACGCGATTGGATATGAGTACTGCTTATCATCCACAGACTGATGGTCAAAGCGAGCGTACTATACAGACTTTGGAGGACATGTTACGTGCTTGTGTGATTGACTTCGGGAATAACTGGGAAGTTCACCTACCATTGGTGGAATTTTCTTACAACAACAGTTATCACACTAGCATAAAGGCAGCACCTTTTGAAGCTTTATATGGGAGAAAGTGTAGATCGCCAGTTTGCTGGGCTGAAATTGGTGATAGTCAATTAACGGGTCCCGAGTTAGTACACGAGACAACTGAGAAGATTGTTCAGATAAGAAACCGCATGGCCGCAGCGCGAGCCAGACAGAAAAGCTATGCTGACAAACGACGAAAACCTTTGGAATTTCAGACAAGTGACAAGGTTTTATTAAAAGTCTCACCGTGGAAAGGCGTAGTTCGGTTTGGTAAGCGAGGAAAGCTAAATCCGAGATACGTTGGACCATTTGAGATAGTGGAAAGAATTGGTCCAGTGGCTTATCGACTAGCCTTACCTGATTCATTGAGTGGAATCCATGATGTATTCCATGTTTCAAATCTAAAGAAATGTTTAACGGATGAAATGATGGTCGTACCACTGGAAGAAGTTCAAGTAGATGAACAATTACGCTTCATTGAGGAACCAGTCGAAGTGATGGATCGTGAGGTGAAAACACTTAAGCAAAGCAAGATACCCATCGTCAAAGTTCGTTGGAACTCGAGACGTGGACCAGAATTCACGTGGGAACGTGAAGATCAAATGAAGCTTAAGTACCCTCAGCTATTCGAAAGGACGATGCCAGCCGGCGAAGGTACTGATTAAATTTCGGGACGAAATTTCTTTCAACATGGGGATGATGTGACAACTCATCCAAAACTCACACGATTCGATTTCCTTGTGCCAATGCAGTAGACCAGTGATGGAACACTCACCATGTAACGCAATTTTCGGGACGAAAATTCTTTCAACATGGGGATAATGTGACATCCGGTAATTTTCCGTTACCAAACTCCGTTTGTTCCGTTAAGTCTTGCATACACGTGTCGTGCACACACACTAGTTGTCGTTGAACGTTGGTGACTTAACAATAATCAGTAATGTTAAATTGATGATAATTAAGTTAACAATGTGATTATTAAGTTATGCTTATGTGATTTAAATGTTAACTGTAATTTTATCGCGTAACGTGGAAACGTGTGTATTTACTTTGTAAATTTTGTAGCTTGTAAAGATAATACATATAATTGCTACTACTAGTTTATATGTTTATTATTCTAGTTAAAAACATTTTAAAGGACTGTGTAAAAGCTTAATTTTTATAAAATACAAATTATAAGGGTTAAAAGGGTAATTATGGATTATTAAATAAAATAAAATCAAAACCTAACCCTAATCACCTCTTTCGGCCGCGACACCTTCAAACACACACACACACATCGGTTTTCATCAAGAACAAGCAATTCTATTCGATTTTGGACCGATTTCAAGCATCACAACAAGTTAGAATCATCAATTGCAAGCCATTACACGTTTAAAGGTTAGATTTTTACATGTTTTTGATGGTTTTTCATGGTGGCCGAACCCTAGTTCGAAAATCTGCAATTGAATGTTAAATTCTTGGTTGTTTGGTGATGTTATGATGTTAGTTAGGTTGTATTGATGCTAGTTAACGTTGATTATGCAAGAAAGTTTGGATTTTGGTTGTTTGTTCATATGATCATCTTTGGCCGAGAGTTTGAGGCGATTTTGGATCAAATTGGATGTTGAATGTTGGTTTTTTGATGTTGTAATGATGCTAGTTAGGTTGTATGCATATTGGTTAACGTCGATTTTGCAAGAAAGCTATGATTTTGATACGTTGTTCATAGGTTACTAATAATAGTAACTTTATTTTGCATGAATTGATGATTGGATGATGTATGAATGTTATGGATGTGTTTGTGATGATGATTAGATGCTAAGTTGATGATATGAACAATTGAAAATCAAGAAGATGTGTTATAGTTCATACATTGCTAAAAATAGTAACTTGTGGTGTTGAATGTTGATGAATCATGATGATTAGGTGTTGTTGATCATGTTTAGATGTTGTCATGGACTTGAATTGGTATATAATTGATGAATTCATGAATGTAGTGTGAGTTTGATGAATTTGGGATGAACTTTCCCAAAAGGGAAACTTTAATTGTGCAAATCCTTGAATTGGATGATTTGAGCATGTTTGGGATATTAGGATCATGCTAGTGTGTTCATGGATAGTTTCTAAGGTGACTAAATGTGTTGTTTATGTTGTATGAATGTTGATTTGGGTTGTTACCTGTTTTGGCCTGTTAGTGGAAAAATCATGGTATGAGTTATATAGGTAAGCTAGGACTTTTGTGGATTGATGATTGATTAAGAATGAACATTTTAGATGTTATGAGCATGATAATAGTTGAGTTTCGCATGACTTGTATGATATTTAGTTGTATGATGATCTAGTTGGTACATGTGGTTAATGAAGTGCTATATGTAATCAAGTTGTATGTGAACATGTATGATATGCTGTTGTGTTAGTATTAACGAGTTATCACCTATAATGTCACCTACGGGTCAAACGGGTCAACTGGGTCAAATGTGTCTTGTCTTTCTAAAACCTTGAGTCTCTTGGTTTGTAGAGCACTTAGGGTTTCATGTTGATTTTGTGTACACGTGCTTATGTACTCTTGTATTCTACGTGACCTTTGAAGGTTGTCTTTCCCTCTTTCTTTCCAGTTAAGCTCTAAGTTAATTCTTGCGCGTATCAGGTGAGTTCTTGCCCCACTCAGTTTACATAATCTCTTTTGGGGGAGATAGCATACTGTTGATCACAAACGCTTTTATATATGAGTGTGTATAATATTGATATAGTGTTGTTTACCATGGAAAGTCCTCACACTTTCGGATTGTTAATATTGACTAGCGGGGAAATTTTGGGTAGTACTACTGGGTCTGACGAGCCCCACCTGTGCGACCCGAGGTCAAAACGGGTGCAATTTTGTCCTAACATATATTCGTCACGACCTGGTAAGTCGTGACGGGAGGCAACAAACGTAACACCGTCAGCTTCGATCGCGAAATCACTATGGTTAATATTTTTATGTTAATAGACTAGCTATCTATTGCAATACACTACTTATGCTCTGGAAACTGTTGATTGGTTCATATTTTAACGCAAACTCTTGAACTCACCAACCATGTGTTGACTTGTTTAGTATGCTATTCTCAGGTTAAGGTTGCCAGTTGCCTAGGGGCACGCACACCAGCATCGTTGAGTTGTCTACATTTGTTTGTTTACAAATTTGGGATTATTTTCATATTAAACATTTGTGTTTGGGGCGCGTATGTTTTGCGCATTCTCTTTACATACTACTTGTTTTGGGTTTCCTGTTTTAAAAACGCTTCCGCAGTAGTTTAAACGTTAACTCTGGTTTTGTTTATTAATCATATAGAGTCGTTCTTGGTAACTAATGACTGAGATCCTGGTATGTCACGTGCCTCGCGGTAAAACCCCGCTCGCGGATTTTGAGGGTGTGACAACTATGGATTGAGGCATCAAAGAATATACGAAAGCTTAACTAAATAAATGGGAAATGAACTACTTGTACAAAAACTTTAAACAAAAATAGTTCACGCATGGATAGTTTGTTGCTTTACGTAACAATATCCGATACTATGAAGTATTGATTCTCAGGCCTTCTAAACACACTCGTGAACCAATCTAATCATATCTGATTATAATACTCATTGGAATCACACAAATCAATCATAAATGTCACATAAGATCTACTTTCTAAATCAAACCAAAACCGAACATGAAACCATACGATTGAGCACAGAAAACAATACACACGTGCCCCAAACTCATCCAGAACAATTCACAACCAACTTCAAACACTCTTGCTTCAAAAATCCACCAAATGAATCAAAATGAGAACTGTGGATTAACGGAATACTTTATTACCATCTAGGCAAGGAAACCAGGTGTAAAGAAACAAGAAACTACTAGTATTCACTCAAAAAGAATCGACAGTAAAATTACACGGGCAAAATGAAACAAAATCAGACGTCAAACAAGAAACGTAATGCGTGATCAATAAAAAAGAACTCAAATCAAGGTAACACGATTAAATCAATAAGATTTACTTGTATTTTAATCATAATGGAGCCACTATAGATTAGTGCATAAAAGTATATAGGAAATCTTGTCTAAATAAATGGGAAATGAGCTAGTTATACAAAAACATTAAACAAAAATAGTTCACGCATGGATAGTTTGTTACTTTACGTAACAACCTCCGATACTATGATGTTTTGATTCTCAGGCCTTCTAAAGACACTCGTGAACCTATCTAATCATATCTTCATTATAATACTCATTGGAATCACACAAATCAATCATAAATGTCAAATAAGATCTATTTTGTAAATTAAACCAAAACCAAACATGAAACCATATGACTGAGCACTGAAATCATACACACGTGCACCAAACTCATCCAGAACATTTCACAATCAACTTCAAACACTCTTGCTTCAAAAATCCACCGAATGAATAAAAATGAGAACTGTGGATTCATGGAATACTTTATTACCATCTAAGCGAGGAAACCAGGTGTAAAGAAACAAGAAACTACCAGTATTCACTCAAAAAGAATCGAGAGTAAAATTACATGGATGGAATGAAAGAAAACAAACGTCAAACAAGAAACGCAATGCGTGAACGATGAAAAAGAACACAAATCAAGGTAACACGATTAAATAAATATGATTTACTTGTACTTTAATCAAAATGGTACCACTATAGATTGGGGCATCAAAGTATATATCAAAGCTTAACTAAATAAATGGGAAATGAACCAGTTATTCCAAAACATTAAACAAAAATAGTTCACGCATGGATAGTTTGTTGCTTTACGTAACAACCTCCGATACTATGAAGTTTTGATTCTCAGGCCTTTCTAAACACACTCGTGAACCTATCTATCATATCTGATTATAATATTTATTAGAATCACACAAATCATTCATAAATGTCACATAAGATCTATTTTGTATATTAAACCAAAACCGAACTTGAAACCATACGATTGAGCACTGAAATCAATACACACGTGCCCTAAACTCATCCAGAACATTTCACAACCAACTTCAAACACTCGTGCTTCAAAAATCCACCGAATGAATAAAAATGAGAACTGAGGATTCTCGGAATACTTTATTACCATCTAGGCAAGGAAACCAAGTGTAAAGAAACAAGAAACTACTAGTATTCACACTAAAACCATCGACAGTAAAATTACACTGTCGGAATGAAAGAATCAGATGTCTAACAAGGAACGCAATGCGTGATCGATGAAAAGAACTCAAATCAAGGTAACACGATTAAATAAATAAGATTTACTTGTATTTTAATCAAAATGGAGCCACTATAGATTGGTGCATCAAAGTATATACGAAAGCTTAACTAAATAAATGGGAAATGAACCAGTTATACAAAAACATTAAGCAAAAATAGTTCACGCATTGATAGTTTGTTGCTTTACGTAACAACCTCCGATACTATGAAAATTTGATTCTCAGGCCATCTAAACACACTCGTGAACCTATCTAATCATATCTGATTATAATACTCTTGGAATCACACAAATCAATCATAAATGTCACCTAAGAACTATTTTGTAAATCAAACCAAAACCAAACATGAAACCATACGATTGAGCACTGAAATCAATACACACATGCCCCAAACTCATCCAGAACATTCCACAACAAACTTCAAACACTCTTGCTTCAAAAATCCATCATATGAATAAAAATAAGAATTGTGGATTCACATAATACTTTATTAACATCTAGGCAAGGAAACCAGGTGTAAAGAAACAAGAAACTACTACTATTCACTCAAAAAGAATCGAGAGTAAAATTACACGAGCGGAATGGAAGAAAACAGACGTCAAACAAGAAACGCAATGCGTGATGGATTAAAGAGAACTCAAATCAAGGTAACTTGATTAAATAAATAAGAGTTACATGTATTTATCAAAGTATATATGAAAGCTTAACTTAATAAGTGGGAAATGAACTAGTTATACAAAAACATTAAACAAAAATAGTTCATGCATGGATAGTTTGTTGCTTTACGTAACAACCTTCGATACTATGAAGTTTTGATTCTCAGGCCTTCTAAACACACTTCATGAACCAATCTAATCATATATGATTATAATACTCATTGGAATCACACAAATCAATCATAAATGTCACACAAGATCTACTTTCTAAATCAAACCAAAACCGAACATGAAACCATATGATTAAGCACTGAAATCTATACACACGTGCCCCAAACTCATCCAGAACATTTCAAGACCAACTTCAAACACTCGTGCTTCAAAAATCTACCGAATGAATAAAAATGAGAACTGAGGATTCATGGAATACTTTATTACCATCTAGGCAAGGAAACCAGGTGTAAAGAAACATGAAACTACTAGTATTCACTCAAAAAGAATCGACAATGAAATTACACGGGCGGAATGAAAGAAATCAGATGTCAAACAAGAAACGCAATGCGTGATCGATGAAAAAGAACTCAAATCAAGGTACACGATTAAATAATTAAGATTTACATGTATTTTAATTAAAATGGTGCCATTATAGATTAGAGCATCAAAGTATATACGAAAGCTTAACTAAATAAATGGGAAATGAAGTAGTTATACAAAAACATTAAACAAAAATAGTTCACGCATGGATAGTTTGTTGCTTTACGTAACAACCTCCGATACTATGAAGTTTTGATTCTCAGGCCTTCTAAACACACTTGTATACCAATCTCATATCTGATTATAAAACTCATTGGAATCACACAAATCAATCATAAATGTCACATAAGATCTATTTTCTAAATCAAACCAAAACTGTAACACCCGAAACTTGGTCAAATAAATAACAAGAAAAGTATCTAGAAGAAATAAAAGAAGGGGCAAAGATGAGGGGTGTAAAGTGTAAATAGTACACCAAAAAGTCAAAAGTTTCACTTATAAAGGCATGGTCGCCCATGCCCCATCCTGCTGCTGCTACTACCAAAAAGAAAAGAAAAGAAGAAGCTGCCTTTTAAGGTTTTCTCTCGGTTGTGAAGAATAATAGGGCTGCAATCTTCGAAGGTTAGTATGTTTATATGTTAATTGGTTCGGTTTCTTTGTGGTTTCACCCTTAGAAATTGATTATTAAGTGTTTTTGGTGTTTTGGTGCTTGTTTATGTTTGTTTTTAGGTGTTTGAACTCTAGTGCAGGCAAGTTTGGAGGAGTGTTACTTGTTTGCTGCTATAGGTGAGTTCTAGACCCCGTTTTATACATGTTTCAAACAACTCTTGGGGTTGAAAATGCATGATTAAAAATGTTTTACAGCTGATTTATGTTTACCCGTATGTATATATATGTTTATGCTTATGTTCTATGCTTGTTTATGTGTGTATGGCTGCTTAGAATGTTGGGTATAAGCTTAGAACATATTAGTATGCAGTTTGTGTGCGAATGTAAGTCTGAAATATACATAACTGATGGTCATGCGTCAAAACAGGGCCCATGCGCCTGGGATTTTAACTTAGAAACGCCAAGTTCAGGCCATGCGCCCAAACAGGGCCCATACACCTGGAATATTTGCCTTAGAAAAATTATGTGGCGCTCATGCGCCCCAATAGTGCCCAAGCGCCCAAGGTTTTGCCTGAAATTGACAAGTGTAAACTCATGCGCCTAAATAGTTTCATGCGCCCAACCCTTTGTTTAGGCGCCTAAGTGCTAGTCCATGCGCCTGAACAGTTCATGCGCCCAGAACGTAAGCTAAAATGCCTAAGTGTAAGAGTTCATGCGCCCAAATAGTGTTGATGCGCCTAAGCAGGGCTAATGCGCCTGCATAGTGCCCATGCGCCTAAGCACTTAGAAAATTTTCTTGAATTTTCGAAAATCAGGATTTTTAGGGTCTAACCCTGGTTTGGCTTGGTGTTTATATCTGATTATTTTATTTATGTTTGGGTTTGTTCTTGTGTTCCTATTTATTATATTATTATGTGACTTTACGTGGTGTGATTTATCTGTATAACGTAAAGTATTATCATTAAAGAAAGTGGAAAGATTAATGATAATGAGAAGTGGAACATAAAGAACAGAAGAAAGTCTTGCAAGCAAATTCACATGAGGTTCACAACCACTAGGTTGTTAGCACTGTCTGCGGTTTAGCTAACTCGTTGGATGCACACAGAGTCAATCTTTGAGATTGAGGGGACCCTTATTGCTGCCCCGATACTAGAGTTAGCTTAGTGCACTGGTTTGGGGTCTATGTGTAGACCTCGGCCCAGTACCAAGTTGCGCGCATTAATCGGGGGCATAGCACATTGATCCAGATTAAGTGAAAGATTAAAATAAAGGTTCGGATGAACGATGATGAAAATGGTAAAAATAAGATAATGGATGTTATCTTAACTGTAAGTATGATGTGTGATCACGTACGAAGGAAAGTATATTATATTTTTTTAAAAGAGTATTTTCATATACAAACCTTTTAAGGTATTTTGTGGTTTTAAAACTAGAGCTCACTCAGCAACGCTGACTTTTATGCATTTTCAGTTGGCAGGTAAATTGCTGTGGATGGCACTCGGGGAGGCTACTCGTCGGGTCTAGACTGGCATCCGTTCACTCTTAATAATATTGTTGTTTTGTAATGCAATTAACTGATCTTTTGTAATTGATAACTAACACAAATGTATTGCTTGACAACAGTGTTTATTAATGAAGTGAATGGTTTTGTTGTTAATTCCACTGCATCGTTTTAAGAATTATGTAATGTTTTTATTTAATTATGATGTGATTGACTAACTGTGAGGTCTCCGAGAACGGGGCCTTACATAAACCAAACATCAAACCATATGATTAAGCACTGAAATCAATACACACGTGCCCCAAACTCATCCAAAACATTTCACAACCAACTTCAAACACTCGTGCTTCAAAAATCCACCGAATGAATAAAAATGAGAACTGAGGATTCACAGAATACTTTATTACCATCTAGGCAAGGAAACCAGGTGTAAAAAAACAAGAAACTACTAATATTCACACAAAAAGAATCAACAGTAAAATTACACGGGCGGAATGAAAGAAATCAGACGTCAAACAAGAAACGCAATGCGTGATCGATGAAAAACAACCCAAATCAAGGTAACACGATTAAATAAATATGATTTACTTGTATTTTAATCAAAATGGTGCCACTATAGATTGGTGCATCAAAGTATATACGAAATCTTAACTAAATAAATGGAAAATGTACTAGTTATACGAAAACATTAAACAAAAATAGTTCACGCATGGATAGTTTGTTGCTTTACGTAACAACCTCTGATACTATGAATATTTGATTCTCATGCCTTCTAAAAATACTCATGAACCTATCTAATCATATCTGATTATAATACTCATTGGAAGCACACAAATCAATCATACATGTCACATAAAATCCATTTTGTAAATCAAACCAAAACCAAACATGAAACCATACGATTGAGCACTGAAATCAATACACATGTGCCCTAAACTCATCCAGAACAATTCACAAACAACTACAAACACTTGTGCTTCAAAAATCCACCAAATGATTAAAAATGAGAACTGTGGATTCACGGAATACTTTATTACCATCTAGGCAAGGAAACCAGGTGTAAAGAAACAAAAAAACTGCTAGTATTAACTCAAAAAGAATCAAGAGTAAAATTACACGGGCGGAATGTAAGAAAAGAGACGTCAAACAAGAAACGCAATGCGTGATCGATGAAAAAGAACTCAAATCAAGGTAACACGATTAAATAAATAAGATTTACATGTATTTTAATCAAAATGGTGCCACTATAGATTGCTGCATCAAAGTATATACGAAAGCTTAACTAAATAAATAGGAAATGAACTAGTTATACAAAAAAATTAAACAAAATAGTTCACACTTGGATAGTTTGTTGCTTTACGTAACAACTCCGATACTATGAAGTTTTGATTCTCAGGCTTTCTAAACACACTCATGAACCTATCTATTCATATCTGATTATAATACACATTAGAATCACACAAATCAATCATAAATGTCACATAAGATCTATTTTGTAAATCAAAACAAAACCGAACATGAAACCATACGATTGAGCACTGAAATCAATACACACGTGCCCCAAACTCATCCAGAACATTTCACAACCAACTTCAAACACTCGTGCTTCAAAACACTCATATATAAAAGCGTTTGTGATCAACAGTATGCTATCTCCCCCAAAGAGATTTTGTAAAAAGAGTGGGGCAAGAACTCACCAGATGTGTAAAGATAATGACTAAAGAGAACTGGTGTTATGTGACATCCGGTAATTTTCCGTTACCAAACTCCGTTAGTTCCGTTAAGTCTTGCATACACGTGTCGGGAGCACACACTAGTTGTCGTTGAACGTTGGTGACTTAATAATAATTAATAATGTTAAACAAAAATTTCTATGTTGATTATTGGTTGTGATTATGTGATTTAAATATTAATTGTGAGTTTTATCGCGTAACGTGGAAACGTGTATATTTATTTCGTGTGTTTTGAGGCAAATAGAAATTATGCATGATTATTATTTGTGACTAATGATAATTGTGTTTAGTAGTTAAAAATTGTTTAAAAACTATTCAAAGAGTCTAATTTTTATAAAATACAAAATGCAAGGGTTTAAAGGGTATTTATGCAAAATTAAATTAATAAAACAAAAACTCTAACCCTAACCACCATAATCGGCCGTGATCGACCTCCCCTCTCCCTCTCCTCTTCGAATTCAGCCCAAGAACAAGCAATCACCTTTGAATTTGATCGATTACAAGGCATACAACAAGTTAGAACCTTCAATTGCAAACTATTACACATTTAAAGGTTAGATTTTTTATATGATTTGATGATGTTTCATGATTGGCCGAAAGTTCTATGCGAAAACTGCAATTGGTGGTCGATTGATGCCTAGTGTTGATGTTAATGTGTTTACTAGATAGATTACATGTTAATTAACGTCAAGTATGCAATAAAGGTTGGATTTTTACAAGTTTTTATGGAAATTACATTAGGGCCGAAACCCTAACTCGAAAATCTGAATTTGATGTTAGTTGTTGGTTGTTTGTTGATGCTATTATGTTAGTTGGATTGTATAGATGCTAGTTAACGTCGATTTTGCAAGAAAGCTTTGATTTTGATTCATGGTTCATAGGTTACTTAGAATAGTAACTTTATTTTGCATGAATTGATGATTTGATGATGTATGAATGTTATGGGTGTGTTTGTGATGATGATTAGATGCTAGGTTGATGATATGAACAATTGAAAAACAAGAAGATGTCTTATAGTTCATACATTGCTAAAAATAGTAACTTTTGGTGTTGAACGTTGATGATTAGGTGTTGTTGATCATGTTTAGATGTTGTCATGGACTTGAATTGGTATGTAAATGATGAATCCATGAATGTCTTGGATGTTTGATGAAATTGGGATGTACTTTCCCAAAAGGGAAACTTTATTTGTGCAAATTCTTGAATTGTATGAATTGAGCATGTTTGGGATATTAGGACCATGTTAGTATGTTCATGGATGATTTCTAAGGTGATTAAATGTGTTGTTTAGGTTATAGGGATGTTGATTTGGTTTGTTACCTGTTTTGGCCTGTTGTGATTCGCATGACTTGTATGATATCTAGTTGTATGATGATCTAGGTAGTACGTGTGGATAATGAAGTGCTATATGTAATCAAGTGGTATGTTGATCATGTATGATATGCTGTTGTGTTTGTATTAACAAGTTATCACCTATAATGCCACCAACGGGTCAAACGGGTCAACTGGGTCAAATGTGTCTTGTATTTCTTAAACCTTGAGTCTCTTGGTTTGTAGAGCACTTAGGGTTTCATGTTGATTCTGTGTACATGTGCTTATGTACTCTTGTGTTCTAGGTGACCTTTGAAGGTTGTCTTTCCCCTCTTTCTTTCAAGTTAAGCTCTAAGTTAATTCTTGCGCGCATCAGGTGAGTTCTTGCCCCACTCATTTTACATAATCTCTTTTGGGGGAGATAGCATACTATTGATCACAAATGCTTTTATATATGAGTGTGTATAATATTGATATAGTGCTGTTTACCATGGAAAGTCCTCACACTTTCGGATTGTTAATATTGACTAGCGGGGAAATTTTAGGTAGTACTACTTGGTCTGACGAGCCCCACCTGTGCGACTCGAGGTCAAACGGGTGCAATTTGTCCTAACATATATTCGTCACGACCTGGTAAGTCGTGACGGGAGGCAACAAACGTAACACAGTCAGCTTCGATCGCGAAATCACTATGATTAATATTTTTATGTTAATAGACTAGCTATCTATTGCAATACACTACTTATGCTCTGGAAACTGTTGATTGGTTTATATTCTAACGCAAACTCTTAAACTCACCAACCATGTGTTGACTTGTTTAGTATGCTATTCTCAGGTTAAGGTTGCCAGTTGCCTAGGAGCACGCACGTCAGCATTGTTGAGTTGTCTACATTTGCCTTTTTACAAATTTGGGATTATTTTCATATTAAACATTGTGTTTGGGGCGCGTATTTTTGCGTATTCTCGTACATACTACTTGTTTTGGGTTTTCTGTTTTAAAAACGCTTCCGCAGTATTTTAAACGTTAACTCTGGTTTTGTTTATTAATCATATAGAGTCGTTCTTGGTAACTAATGACTGAGATCCTGGTATGTCACGCGCCTCGCGGTAAAACCCCGCACGCGGATTTTGAGGGTGTGACAGATTGGTATCAGAGCCATTGGTTATAGGGAACTAGGTTGCATACACACACTAGACTATAACCGCATGGTTGTTAGTTACTTATCGCTTACTCTCCTCACTATATACTCATTGGCATACGCAACACGTACTTTGCAGAATGGCATCGTCGTCCAGAAATTTAGGCAAGAGACCTGCACGATCTGAGTCACCTCCTACGTCTCCCGTACCGGATAGGGGATTTAACTGGCCTCGACATCCTTATCCTCCTGGCGAGATAGACTGGGATCAGCCTTTCATACCTCCTGAGCTCGATCCTCCACGTAACTGGGATTTCTACCCCACCTACATAAACCGTATGGCATATAGAGAGCGCGTACCACCAGTAGCTCCTACACGACCTAGGACTAGGTCATCGACCGCCTCTACTTTGCCTACACTTCCTACTTTGAGCATCCTTCTGGAGCAGGCATTTGCAGCCCTAGTAGCCACACTGGACACAGAGCGACAGCGGATTAGAGGACTCACTGATGAGAACTCTGCATTACGATCTGAGATGCGTCAGTTGCGTTTCCAGGTAGAGACGCTTCAGGAGCGACTTTCGATGGCCATTGGTGGACATCATACGCTGGCAGGCAACGTGGTAGCACTTAGTGGGCGCATGGACGCACAGGATCACCATAACATAGTGATCGATGATAGGTTTGCTGATTTAGAGGCACAGCTAGCAGCACTTCAGGTTGTTGAAGCCCCTGCACCTTTGGGGAAGACCCTAATGAGGAAGAACTAGAAGAAGATCCGGAGGAAGAACTGGATGAAGTCCAGAAGTTGGAGGCTTTCTGGCAATTAAAGATGGAAGGAATCTGAGATCGAGGTTTACACCATGAGGTCACACGATTTGGCAACGCTTTGCCCAGGCATGATCAATCCGCCGATCAAATGAATTGAGCTTTATCAGCGTGGCTTGGTTCTGGAGATACAAAGCATGGTGACTGTTGTGAACCTCACCACTATCTAGCAGGTTATTCGATTGGCTCACAAGCTTACTGACCAAGCAGTGGAGCAGGGAAAGCTACCCAAACAGGGCGCTATGGCAAGCGTGCCTGACAATAAATGCAACTGGGACAACTCTGGCAATAAGGGATCTTTGTCAAACAACCAATCTCAGCAACATCAGCAGCAACAACAGCACACTCAGCAGCATCAGCATCCATAGCAACAAAGGAGGTTTGATAACAACCGAAATTCCAATCAGCCTCCTCGGCATCGCAGGGACAAGGAGGCTATGTGGGGAAAAGTCCTAAGTGCAATCGATGCAACTACCATCACACCGGCAGGTGTGACAACTTCCAATGCCAACGCAGTGGTAAAGTTGGGCATGCGGCCAAAGACTGCCGGGGTGAACTGATGAGAAAGCCACAACAATCACAAGACACTCCGAAAGGTTGTTTTGAGTGCGGAAAAGAAGGCCATTACAAACGCAACTGTCCCCAGCTTAAGAGGAATGGTAATGGCAACAACAACAATGGGAACAACAGCAACAATAACAATGGCAACAACAATAACAACAACAATGGTAATGGCAACAACAATGGTGGAAACAACAATGGAGCCAAAGGAAGAGCCTTCGTCATTGGCTCAGGTGAGGCTCTAAACGATCCTACAACAGTAACTGGTAAATTTTCGGTTAATGGTTGTTTTGCTACCGTATTATTCGATACCGGAGCCGATAGAAGTTTCGTGTCCACTAGGTTCTGTAGTCTTTTAAGTGATATGCCCTCAGCCTTCGAATCTAAATACACTGTGTAGTTAGCTAACGGCACACAGATTCACGTAACGCATATTCTTAGAGACTGCAAGATAGAGCTTGCTGGTCATACATTCACCATAGATCTCATGCCTGTTACGTTAGGAAGTTTCGATGTGGTAGTAGGCATGGATTGGCTTTCCGATAAGCAAGCGGAAGTCATATGCCACGAGAAGATCATACGGATTCCCATTGGTGAAGAAGTCCTTACGGTCAGAGGTGATAGGAGTGGTGCGGTGATAGGCATCATCTCATTTATGAAGGCACAGAAGTTGTTACGAAAGGGTCGACTAGCCATATTAGCACTCGTCACAGATAAACAGATCGAGGAAAAGAAGATAGAGGATATCCCCGTAGTTCGCGAGTTTCCCGAGGTGTTTCCGAAAGACCTGCCTGGATTACCGCCTCATCGGCAAGTTGAATTCCAGATTGAGTTGACTCCAGGAGCCGCTCCAATTGCGAGAGCACCGTACCGGTTAGCTCCAAACGAACTGCGGGAAATATCTGCTCAACTCCAAGAATTGTTGGATAAAGGGTTTATCCGACCGAGTTCGTCGCCCTGGGGAGCGCCAGTTCTATTTGTGAGAAGAAGGATGGTACATTTCGAATGTGCATTGACTATAGGGAACTGAACAAGGTTACTATCAAGAATAGATATCTGTTACCTCGTATCAATGATTTGTTTGATCAACTGCAAGGATCAAGCTATTACTCTAAGATTGATCTGAGGTCTGGGTATCATCAGCTGAGAGTTCGAGAAGAGGACATCTCGAAGACTGCTTTCCGTACACGATATGGTCACTATGAATTTTGGTCATGCCATTTGGGTTGACGAATTCACCAGCAGTATTCATGGACCTCATGAATCGCGTGTGCAAACCTATCTTGATCAGTTGTTATCGTCTTTATTGATGATATACTGATATACTCAAGGACCGAGGAAGAACATGGAGAGCACTTACGTTTGATCTTGGAATTACTTAGAGAGGAACAACTGTATGCAAAGTTTTCTAAGTGTGATTTCTGGATACGTGAGGTACAATTCTTGGGTCATATTGTCAACGAGAAGGGAATACATGTTGATCCTGCAAAGATTGAAGCGATAAAGAATTGGTCTGTTCCTAAGACACCAAGTGAGATACGACAATTCCTTGGATTAGCGGGATATTATCGACGATTCATTGAAGGATTCTCTAAGATTGCACAACCTCTCACAGCTTTGACTCACAAGGGAACGACGTACAAATGGGGTGAGAGTCAGGAATCTGCTTTTCAGTTGCTGAAGCATAAATTGTGTAGCGCACCAATATTAGCATTACCGGATGGCAGTGATGATTTCGTAGTCTATTGTGACGCTTCTATTCAGGGACTTGGATGTGTCCTGATGTAGCGGGATAAAGTGATAGCTTATGCCTCTAGACAATTGAAAATTCATGAGAAGAACTATACCACCCATGACTTGGAACTGGGTGCGGTAGTGTTTGCCTTGAAGATCTGGAGACATTACTTGTACGGTACCAAATGCACCATCTACACCGATCACAAGAGTCTTCAGCATATATTTGAGCAAAAGGAGTTGAATATGAGGCAAAGGCGCTGGGTGGAGTTATTGAATGACTATGATTGTGCTATTAAGTACCACCCGGGGAAAGCAAATGTAGTTGCTGATGCGTTGAGTAGAAAAGAGACTGCTAAACCTCGACGAGTGCGAGCTCTGCAACTAACGATTAGTATGCAATTACCTGAACAAATCCGAGAGGCTCAGACGGAAGCTCTAAAAACAGAAAACATTGGGTCTGAATCGTTAAGGGGAATGGAATTCGTTACTTCATGGATAGACTATGGGTACCTCTACATGGAGACCTGAGAGACTTGGTGATGAGTGAGGCTCACAAATCCAAGTATTCTATACATCCTGGATCTGACAAGATGTACCACGATTTGAAGGCGCACTATTGGTGGCCTAACATGAAAGCGGATGTAGCTACTTATGTGAGCAAGTGTCTGACCTGCTCGAAGGTTAAAGTGGAGTATCAGAAACCATCTGGTCTACTACAACAACCCGAGATCCCTATGTGGAAGTGGGATCAAATATCAATGGATTTTATTACTAAGTTACCTCGTACTTCTAGGGTTGTGATACAATATGGGTTATCGTGGACCGATTGACAAAATCTGCTCATTTCCTAGCGATAAAGGAAACAGATAAGATGGAGAAGTTAACCCGACTTTATCTGAAGGAGATCGTTTCGAGGCATGGAGTACCGATCTCAATCATTTCTGATCGCGATTCTCGTTTCACATCACACTTCTGGCAGTCGTTGCAGAAAGCTTTAGGTACGCGATTGGATATGAGTACTGCTTATCATCCACAGACTGATGGTCAAAGCGAGCGTACTATACAGACTTTGGAGGACATGTTACGTGCTTGTGTGATTGACTTCGGGAATAACTGGGAAGTTCACCTACCATTGGTGGATTTTCTTACAACAACAGTTATCACACCAGTATAAAGGCAGCACCTTTGAAGCTTTGTATGGGAGAAAGTGTAGATCACCAGTTTGCTGGGCTGAAATTGGTGATAGTCAATTAACGGGTCCCGAGTTAGTACACGAGACAACTGAGAAGATTGTTCAGATAAGAAACCGCATGGCCGCAGCGTGAGACAGACAGAAAAGCTATGCTGACAAGCGACGAAAACCTTTGGAATTTCAAGTTGGTGACAAGGTTTTATTAAAAGTCTCACCATGGAAAGGTGTAGTTCGGTTTGGTAAGCGAGGAAAGCTAAATCCGAGATACGTTGGACCATTTGAGATAGTGGAAAGAATTGGTCCAGTGGCCTATCGACTAGCCTTACCTGATTCATTGAGTGGAATCCATGATGTATTCCATGTTTCAAATCTAAAGAAATGTTTAACGGATGAAACGATGGTCGTACCACTGGAAGAAGTTCAAGTAGACGAACAGTTACGTTTCATTGAGGAACCTGTCGAAGTGATGGATCGTGAGGTGAAGACACTTAAGCAAAGCAAGATACCCATTGTCAAAGTTCGATGGAACTCGAGACGTGGACCAGAATTCACGTGGGAACGTGAAGACCAAATGAAGCTTAAGTACCCTCAGCTATTCGAAAGGACGATGCTAGCCGGCGAAGGTACTGATTAAATTTCGGGACGAAATTTCTTTCAACATGGGGATGATGTGACAACTCATCCAAAACTCACACGATTTCGATTTCTTGTGCCAATGCAGTAGACCAGTGAAGGAACACTCACCATGTAACGCAATTTTCGGGACGAAAATTCTTTCAACATGGGGATAATGTGACATCCGGTAATTTTCCGTTACCAAACTCCGTTAGTTCCGTTAAGTCTTGCATACACGTGTCGGGAGCACACACTAGTTGTCGTTGAACGTTGGTGACTTAATAATAATTAATAATGTTAAACAATAATTCTATTGGTTGTGATTATGTGATTTAAATATTAATTGTGAATTTATCGCATAACGTGGAAACGTGTATATTATTTCGTGTGTTTTGAGGCAAATAGAAATTATGCATGATTATTATTTGTGACTAATGATAATTGTGTTTAGTAGTTAAAAATTGTTTAAAAACTATTCAAAGAGTCTAATTTTTATAAAATACAAAATGCAAGGGTTAAAGGGTATTTATGCAAAATTAAATTAATAAAACAAAAACTCTAACCCTAACCCATAATCGGCCGCGATCGACCTCCCCTCTCCCTCTCCTCTTCGAATTCAGCCCAAGAACAAGCAATCACCTTCGAATTTGATCGATTACAAGGCATACAACAAGTTAGAACCTTCAATTGCAAACTATTACACATTAAAGGTTAGATTTTATATGATTTGATGATGTTTCATGATTGGCCGAAAGTTCTATGCGAAAACTGCAATTGGTGGTCGATTGATGCTAGTTGTTGAGTTAATGTGTTTACTAGATAGATTACATGTTAATTAACGTCAAGTATGCAATAAAGGTTGGATTTTTACAAGTTTTTATGGAAATTACATTAGGGCCGAAACCCTAACTCGAAAATCTGAATTGATGTTAGTTGTTGGTTGTGTGTGATGCTATTATGTTAGTTGGATTGTATAGATGCTAGTTAACGTCGATTTTGCAAGAAAGCTTGATTTTGATTCATGGTTCATAGGTTATTAGAATAGTAACTTTATTTTGCATGAATTGATGATTTGATGATGTATGAATGTTATGGGTGTGTTTGTGATGATGATTAGATGCTAGGTTGATGATATGAACAATTGAAAAACAAGAAGATGTCTTATAGTTCATACATTGCTAAAAATAGTAACTTTTGGTGTTGAACGTTGATGAATCATGATGATTAGGTTGTTGATCATGTTTAGATGTTGTCATGGACTTGAATTGGTATGTAAATGATGAATCCTGAATGTCTTGGATGTTGATGAAATTGGGATGTACTTTCCCAAAAGGGAAACTTTATTTGTGCAAATCTTGAATTGTATGAATTGAGCATGTTTGGATATTAGGACCATGTTAGTATGTTCATGGATGATTTCTAAGGTGATTAAATGTGTTGTTTAGGTTATAGGGATGTTGATTTGGTTGTTACCTGTTTTGGCCTGTTGTGATTCACATGACTTGTATGATATCTAGTTGTATGATGATCTAGGTAGTACGTGTGGATAATGAAGTGCTATATGTAATCAAGTGGTATGTTGATCATGTATGATATGCTGTTGTGTTTGTATTAACGAGTTATCACCTATAATGTCACCAACGGGTCAAACGGGTCAACTGGGTCAAATGTGTCTTGTATTTCTTAAACCTTGAGTCTCTTGGTTTGTAGAGCACTTAGGGTTCATGTTGATTCTGTGTACACATGCTTATGTACTCTTGTGTTCTCGGTGACCTTTGAAGGTTCTCTTTCCCCTCTTTCTTTCAAGTTAAGCTCTAAGTAATTCTTAAGCGCATCAGGTGAGTTCTTGCCCCACTCATTTTACATAATCTCTTTTGGGGGAGATAGCATACTGTTGATCACAAACGCTTTTATATATGAGTGTGTATAATATTGATATAGTGCTGTTTACCATGGAAAGTCCTCACACTTTCGGATTGTTAATATTGACTAGCGGGGAAATTTTGGGTAGTACTACTGGGTCTGACGAGCCCCACCTGTGCGACTCGAGGTCAAACGGGTGCAATTTTGTCCTAACATATATTCGTCACGACCTGGTAAGTCATGACGGGAGGCAACAAAGTAACACAGAGTCAGCTTCGATCGCGAAATCACTATGATTAATATTTTTATGTTAATAGACTAGCTATCTATTCAATACACTACTTATGCTCTGGAAACTGTTGATTGGTTTATATTCTAATGCAAACTCTTGAACTCACCATCCATGTGTTGACTTGTTTAGTATGCTATTCTCAGGTTAAGGTTGCCAGTTGCCTAGGAGCACGTACGTCAGCATTGTTGAGTTGTCTACATTTGCCTTGTTTACAAATTTGCGATTATTTCATATTAAACATTTGTGTTTGGGGCGCGTATGTTTTGCGCATTCTCTTTACATACTACTTGTTTTGGGTTTTCTGTTTTTAAAAACGCTTCCGCAGTATTTTAAACGTTAACTCTGGTTTTGTTTATTAATCATATAGAGTCGTTCTTGGTAACTAATAACTGAGATCCTGGTATGTCACGCGCCTCGCGGTAAAACCCCGCACGCGGATTTTGAGGGTGTGACATGATAGGTGCAAAGACAACCCTTCAAAGGTTACCTAGAATACAAGAGTACATAAGTACATGCACACAGAAACAACATGAAACCCTAAGTGCTCTACAAACCAAGGAACTCAAAGTTTTAGAATACAAGACACATTTGACCCAGTGACACGTTTGACCCGTTGGTGACATTAGAGGTGATAATCGTTAAAATTAACACAACAGCATATCATACATGATCAACATACAACTTGATTACATATAGCACTTCATTAACCACATGTACTACCTAGGTCATCATACAACCAAATATCATACATGTCATGCGAATCACAACAGGCCAAAACAGGTAGCAAACCAAATCAACATTCATATAACCTAAACAACACATTTAATCACCTTAGAAACCATCCATGAACACACTAGCATGATCCTAATATCCCAAACATGCTCAAATCATCCAATTCAAGAATTTGCACAAATAAAGTTTCCCTTTTCAGAAAGTACATCCCAATTTCATCAAACACCCAAGACATTCATGGATTCATCATTTACATACCAATTCAAGT
This sequence comes from Flaveria sonorensis, assembly GCA_025506505.1. Classification (NCBI taxonomy): domain Eukaryota; kingdom Viridiplantae; phylum Streptophyta; class Magnoliopsida; order Asterales; family Asteraceae; genus Flaveria; species Flaveria sonorensis. The sequence goes on along the minus strand of CM046438.1, from coordinate 34,176,260 downwards.
CCATGACAACATCTAAACATGATCAACAACACCTAATCATCATGATTCATCAACGTTCAACACCAAAAGTTACTTTTTAGCAATGTATGAAATATAAGACATCTTCTTGTTTTTCAATTGTTCATATCATCAACTTAGCATCTAATCATCATCACAAAAAACATCCATAACATTCATACATCATCAAATCATCAATTCATGCAAAATAAAGTTATATTCTTAGTAACCTATGAACCATGAATCAAAATCGAAGCTTTCTAGCAAAATCGACGTTACCAATATGCATACAACCAACTAGCATCATTACAACATCAAACAACCAACATTCAACATCCAATTTGATCCAAAATCGCCTCAACCTCTCAGCCAAAGATGATCATATGAACAAACAACCAAAATGAAAACTTTATTGCATACTGACGTTAATTAACATGTAATCTATCTAGTAAACACATTAACAACAACAAACAAGCATCAATCGACCATCAATTGCAGATATTCGCATGCAACTTTCGGCCCACATGAAGAATCATCAAAAACATGTAAAAATCTAACCTTAAATGTGTAATAGTTTGCAATTGAAGGGCTAACTTGTGTATGCCTTGAAATCGATCCAAATTCGAATGGTGTAGGCTTTTCTTGCTGAATTCGAAGACGAGAGGAGAGAGGGAGTGCAGGTCGCGGCCGAATGGGGGCTATTAGGGTTGGGTTTTGTGTTTTAAACAATATAATTTTGCATAATTACCCTTTAAACCCTTGCATTTTGTATTTTTATAAAAATTAACTCTTTGAATAGTTTTTAAATAATTTTTAACTACTAAACACAATTATTATTAGTCAAAAATAATAATCATGCATAATTTCCATTTTCACAAAACACAACGAAATAAATATACACGTTTCCACGTTACGCGATAAAATTTACAATAAACATTTAAATCACATAATCACAACTAATAATCAACATTGAAATTATTGTTTAACATTATTAATTATTATTAAGTCACCAACGTTCAACGACAACTAGTGTGTGCTCCCGACTGTGTATGCAAGACTTAACGGAACTAACGGAGTTTGGTAACGGAAAAATTACCGGATGTCACATAAATCAAACCAAAACCAATATGAAATCATACGATTGAGCACTGAAATCAATACACACGTGCCCCAAAATCATCCAGCACATTCCACAACAAACTTCAAACACTCTTGCTTCAAAAATCCATCAGATGAATTAAAATGAGAATAGTGGATTCACGGAATACTTTAGTACCATTTAGGCAAAGAAAGAAACCAGGTGTAAAGAAACAAGAAACTACTAGTATTCACTCAAAAAGAATAGAGAGTAATATTACACAGGTGGAATGAAAGAAAACAGACGTCAAACAAGAAACGCAATGCGTGATCGATGAAAAAGAACTCAAATCAAGGTAACACGATTAAATAAAATAAGATTTACATGTATTTTAATCAAAATGGTGCCACTATAGATGGTGCATCAAAGTATATACGAAAGCTAACTAAATAAATGGAAAATGTATAGTTATACGAAACATTAAACAAAAATAGTTCACGCATGGTTAGTTTGTTGCTTTAAGTAACAACCTCTGATACTATGAATATTTGATTCTCGAGCCTTCTAAACATACTCATGAACCTATCTAATCATATCTGATTATAATACTCATTGGAATCACACAAATCAATCATACATGTCACATAAAATCTGTTTGTAAATCAACACAAAAACCAAACATGAAACCATACGATTGAGCACTGAAATCAATACACAGTGCCCTAAACTCATCCAGAACATTTCACAAACCAACTACAAACACTTGTGCTTCAAAAACCACCAAATGATTAAAAATGAGAAACTGTGGATTCACGGATACTTTATTACCATCTAGGCAAGGAAAACCAGGTGTAAAGAAACAAAAAATGGTAGTAATCACTCAAAAAGAATCAAGAGTAAAATGACACGGGCGGAATGTAAGAAAAGAGACGGTCAAACAAGAAACACAATGCGTGATCGATGAAAAAGAACTCAAATCAAGGTAACACGATTAAATAAATAAGATTTACATGTATTTTAATCAAAATGGTGCCACTATAGATTGGTGCATCAAAGTATATACGAAAGCTTAACTAAATAAATAGGAAATGAACTAGTTATACAAAAAACATTAAACAAAAATAGTTCACGCATAGATAGTTTTGTGCTTTACGTAACAACCAACGATACTATGAAGTTTTGATTCTCAGGCCTTCTAAACACACTCGTGAACCAATCTAATCATATCTAATTATAATACTCATTGGAATCACACAAATCAATCATAAATGTCACACAAGATCTATATTCTAAATCAAACCAAACGGGACATCAAACCGTACGATTAAGCCCTGAAATCAATACACACGTCCCAAGCTCATCCAGAAGATTCACAACCAACTTCAAACACTCGTACTTCAAAAATCACCAAATGATAAAAATTAGAACTAAGGATTCACAGAATACTTATTACCATCTAGTCAAGGAATCCAGGGGTAAAGAAATAAGAAACTTCTAGTATTCACTCAAAAGAATCGTCGGCAGTAAAATTACACATGCAGAATGAAAGAAATCAGACGTCAAACAAGAAACGCAATGCGTAATCGATGAAAAAGAACTCAAATCAAGGTAACACGACTAAATAAATAGGATTTACTAGTATTTTAATGAAATGGCGCCACTATAGATTGGTGCATCAAAGTATACACGAAAGCTTAACTAAATAAATGGGAACAATGAACTAGTTATACAAAAAACATTAAACAAAAATAGTTCACGCATGGATAGGTTGTTGCTTTCGAAACAACCTTCGATACTATGAAGTTTGATTCTCAAGCCTTCTAAACATACTCGTGAACCAATCTAATCATATCTGATTATAATACGCATTGGAATCACACAAATCAATCATAAATGTCACATAAGATCTATTTTTTAAATTAAACCAAAACCATACATGAAACCATACGATTAAGCACTAAAATCAATACACACGTGCCCCTACTCATCCAGAACATTTCACAAAAAACTTCAAACACTCGTGCTTCAAAAATCCATCGAATGAATAAAATGGGAACTGAGGATTCACAGAATACTTTATTACCATCTAGGCAATGAAACATATGTAAAGAAACAAGAAACTACTAGTATTCACTCAAAAAGAATCGACAGTAAAATTACACGGGCAAAATGAAAGAAATCAGACGTCAAACAAGAAACGCAATGCTTGATCAATAAAAAAGAACTCAAATCAAGGTAACATGATTAAATCAATAAGATTTACTTGTAATTTTAATCATAATGGAGCCACTATAGATTGGTGCATAAAAGTATATAGGAAATCTTGTCTAAATAAATGGGAAATGAGCTAGTTATACAAAAACATTAAACAAAATTAGTTCACGCATGGATAGTTTGTTACTTTACAAACAACCTCCGATATATGATGTTTTGATTCTCAGGCCTTTAAAGACACTCGTGAATCTATCTAATCATATCTGATTATATACTCATTGGATCACACAAATTAATCATAAATGTCACATAAGATCTATTTACTAAATCAAACCAAAACCGAACATCAAACCATACGATTAAGCCCTTAAATCAATACACACGTGCCCCAAAACTCATCCAGAACATTTCACAACCAACTTCAAACACTCGTGCTTCAAAAATCCACCGAATGAATAAAAATGAGAATTGAGGATTCCCGGAATATTTTACCATCTAGGCAAGGAAACCAGTGTAAAGAAACAAGAAACTACTAGTATTCACTCTAAAAGCATCGACAGTAAAATTACACGGGCGGAATGAAAGAAAACAGACATCAAACAAGAAAACGCAGTGCGTGATCGATATGAAAAGAACTCAAATCAAGGTAACACGATTAAATAAATAAGATTTACATGTATTTTAATCAAAAATGGTGTCACTATAGATTGGTTGCATCAAAGTATATATGAAAGCTTAACTAAATAAATGGGAAATGAACTCGTTATACAAAAACATTAAACAAAAATAGTTCACGCATGGATAGTTTGTTGCTTACGTAACAACCTCCGATACTATGAATATTTGTTCTCTGGCCTTCTAACATACTCATGAACCTATATATAGTAATATCTGATTATAATACTCATTGGAATCACAAAATCAATCATACACGTCACATAAGATCTATTTTGTAAATCAAACCAAAACCGAATATGAAACCATACGATTGGCACTGAAAACAATCACACGTGCCCCAAAACTCATCCAGAAACATTCCACAACAAACTTCAAACACTCTTGCTTCAAAAATCCATCAAATGAATAAAAATGAGAATAGTGGATTCACGGATACTTTATTACCATCTAGGCAAGAAACCAGGTGTAAAGAAACAAGAAACTACTAGTATTCACTCAAAAAAGAATCGAGAGTAATATTACGCAGGTGGAATGAAAGAAAACAGACTTCAAACAAGAACGCAATGCATGATCGATGAAAAAAGAACTCAAATCAAAGGTAACATGATTAAACAAATAAGATTTACATGTATTTTAATCAAAATGGTGCCACTATAGATTGGTGCATCAAAGTATATACGAAGCTAACTAAATAAATGGAAAGGTACTAGTTATATGTAAACATTAAACAAAAATAGTTCACGCATGGATAGTTTGTTGCT